>OZ020559.1:16458358-17811358 GCA_963971465.1 Lepidochitona cinerea
TTTAAGGCGATACAACATCAAGAATGAATAGACTAGGGAATGAACCTATGACAATAATAACTGGTGACGTAGACAATAATAACTGGTGACGTAGACAATAATAACTGGTGACGTAGACAATAATAACTGGTGACGTAGACAATAATAACTGGTGACGTAGACAATAATAACTGGTGACGTAGACAATAATAACTGGTGACGTAGACGGATGAAGCAAACAAGTATAGATTAGTAAAAAAGTTAAATGGGGATTAATAGCAAATGTTAACCCAACCGTGACAATAAGGTATAGTATTAATTGAGCGTCGTTTATTAACTTAATGAGAAGAGCAGACGTTTGCCATTCGTGTTAGACGACTTGAACCTATAGGTAATATGTTAGTACCGTCTTTGTCGCCCGTATCCCTTGATCACGTGGGCCTGTAGGGCGTTTGTAAAATCGTGATCTATGTGTCAAAATAAATGTATTTTAAAAATAATGACACAGAGAAAAAAAAAATACCCCCCCCCCACCCAACAAAAAAACAAACAAACAAAAAATGAATAAATAATATGTTAATTGTACTCTCATCAATCAAACGGTAATGTATTTGTGTTGCAGAAAACTCTTATTGTAAAAATAAAGAAAAGTTTTTTACGGGCCTCAGCGGCGGCTGGTTTGAATTTGAAACAGAATGTTGAAATTATTGGCTATTTTTCTCAAGACGTATAATTCAGAAGCTTTTTAGTGCTTCTAGTCTCGAAAATGTACGGTAAAGTATTGTTTTGAACTAACTTTGGCTTCGAATGAATGAATGGTCGTCCCGGTTATTTAAATTTTGTTTACTTTTCGAACACGTTTTCGGTTTGTATAAGCCACAAACTGTATGGATTTTCCTCATTCCAGCGTCAATTATTTAGTTTTTCGACGGCCTTCAAAGCCCCTTACTGTCGTGACGATCAGAAATTATGAAAAAAGTGTGAATGTTGGCAGCTCATGCCACTTTAAATAGGCATTCGGGCAATTCAGGTATTAAGCCGCTTTGAAACCTATGGGTCGCTGAAGCCAGGCGCACACAAGTCGATTTATAGCTAGTCGGCCACTCAGAATCGTCTATGTGTGCGCATGGCCTAAAACCATATATTTCTGTGCTCACACTGAAAAGGACCGTTTGACGCAACCATTTATATAGCTAAATACGCCAAGCCGTTAGTGGACTGGTTGGTTGGTTGTTTTAGCTTATTGGCGCGCCAATTCGTATGAATGATGTACGCCATACTAGTGAGTAATTATTACCTTGAGCGATTAAGAAAACTGAAGTTTGAACACAATATATTGAATCTCTCTGTGCAGGAGTATACATGTATGTTAGTACGTTTGAGGTCTAATTAACCTCTTAAGATGTAAAAACTGGTTAAATGGTGGTAACTTTCTTTACACGGGTTTTAAAGTTTGTCGGCTTCACGAGAAATGTAAGTTTTTCTGACGCTACATAAAGTAGAGCAAGAAACATAGATAAATAACCACCTCGATTTTAGAAGCTATTTTAAACTCGCGCTCAACGCTGACCCACTCAACCGGAACCTATTTCTGTTCAAGTCAAACAGCTATAAAAGACTTCGGGCAAACTGTAAGTACGTTCGATTGATTGATTGATTGTTTGGTGTTTTACGCCGCGCTCAAGATTATTATTTCACTTATATGCGTTGCTAGTTTTATTGTGGGAGGAAACCCACGACCTTTTTGTGGTAACTGGCAACCATCCCACATAGGTAAGTACGTTCGAGGCTTTCCTGGTAAAAATTCACGTTGTAATATGTTTTGATCGTTGACGATAATCTCAATGTGTCTTGAAGAATGTAAATAACGTCAGAATAACTAGATTCAAAATGAACGCCCATATATCTTGTACACTAGCCGAGAAATCTGGGCTCTGTAGAATTTTTTACTGTTGACAATAATCTCCATGCCCGGCATGACTCCGTTTTGAAGAATTAAATAACGTCAGAATAAAACTTTAGATTCAAAATAAACGCTTATATATTTTGTACATAATTCTGCAGAATTTGTTCTCTCTCCGTATTCGTCACAAGACACATTACCAGCCATATAATACCAGTCGACGTTAG
This sequence comes from Lepidochitona cinerea, assembly GCA_963971465.1. Lineage (NCBI taxonomy): Eukaryota > Metazoa > Mollusca > Polyplacophora > Chitonida > Tonicellidae > Lepidochitona > Lepidochitona cinerea. Next base: position 16,460,468 of record OZ020559.1, read on the forward strand.
AGCGATAATCCCATCGTTAGACCGATAATCCCATCGTTAAACCGATAATCCCATCGTTAGACCGATAATCCCATCGTTAGACCGATCCCATCGTCGGAACCCAAGATTAAAACTTACGCTTACGTAAAAGGTGAGCTTGTTGAGAATTTAACCCTGGGCATCCGAGGATGCGATAATCCGGGCTACTTGTGCACATAAATTCGTGAGTCAGAATTTAGCAAAAAGTTCGAATTTTGGAAGCTCATGCAGCTTTAAATCAATCGCGAAACCCAGTATTACCAGCCTCACGATAACAAATATAGGAGGATTCGGGGAAAAAGTTTATGTGTTTAACCCAGTGAGAAACTAACAATATAGACACTCGGTTTTTAAATACTCTAAATAGAGTGTGATTCGGGAAAAAAAGTTTATGTATTTAACCCAGTGGGAAACTAACAATACACTCGGTTTTCAAATACACTTGAGACAAACTTATACGTGGATTAAGAATCGTGCACGCTTTTTACTTAAACTGTCTATTTTAGGAGATCTTGTGAAAGGTCAAATACTTACTTGGGCATATTTTTAAGGATAATGTTTTGGTTATGTGGACTTGTATACACAGACTACACAATGTTTAAACTTGGTGCTGGTTTTGAAAGCGGCGTTACAGTGGCTTTATTTTTCGTGGTAAGACTGATTTATATTTTGTTGTAGCTGTACTCACCATTTAGGAGATGCGTTCTAACTGTGCAGCTGAAGTTAATCGAGCTGCCTAAATTCAGATTTTTTTCTTCATAAATTCCAATGTCAGGAGAAGTTGAACATTTGAATGACCTTGAAAAACTAAAGGATTGACCTTGAATAGCAAAATATCGGTGAAGCCAATGATATGAGACAAAATTAAAATAGGCAGGATGTTATCTTCCTGACCGGCAAGTATAAGTAACACAGGAAAGAGACACACGAGTGTGGCTATCGGAATGTATGAGTTTAAATTCGGGGTTTTCTTGCTTATAAAACTACCTTAACGTACATCCCCGAGATTGGTATCAGCAGAAAGCTCCTATTTTGTACTTCTTGATCAAAATGACGAATTTTTTAAAGAAAATTCCCCTGTATTTGGCAGCTCATGTCATTTAAAGGGGCATGCTAGTAAGACATTTATGTAATACCTACCTATCATAAATTAATGACAATGAGCCTGGAGCTTAATGGCGTCACTGAAAAAAATTATTGGATATTTTAGGCGATCCTTCGGACAACACGCTTGTCTGCACAGCTATCATTCCCAGTCCAGGAAGTTTAGCGTCCGCCATGTTTACCTCATAATATCACGATGACGTCATTGAGCGATCGGTCTTATCGAAGAATACAGAAAAGATTTATTGTGTATTTTTGTATTGATTTCAGAAAATGAAGATGGCGTGTGGGATTAATCTGTCACTGACATTACTACTCTGTGTTCTTGTGACTCGGGTTGATGGGGATGTTAACACTACTAGCGGCATAGTAAGAGGGGCCCCAATACCCGGAACAAAAGTCACTGAATACTTGGGCATCCCGTACGCCGAATCACCCGAGGGCGATTTAAGATTCAAACCGCCGGTTAAAAAGGCGTGGATGGAGGGTATATATGAAGCGAATTCCAGCGGGCGGATCTGTCCGCAGGCTTACCCGATGCCTTCCAGTGTTCCAACTGTTGAGACAGAGGATTGCTTGCGATTGGACATCTATCAGCCGGACTCTGCCAGCAGAGATAATCTTATACCCGTTATGATATGGATTCACGGGGGAGGCTACATCACCGGACATTCCTCTTTGTTTTATGGTGGCGTGATTGCGGGCCAAAGCGAAGTGATCGTTGTCACCCTAAACTATCGTCTTGGAATATTGGGATTTCTACATACGATGAATTCCGATTCAGTTGGGAATTTTGGACTAAGAGATCAGTGTTTGGCCATAGAATGGGTGTCCGAGAATATCGGTGCTTTTGGAGGAAACGCCAGCCAGGTGACGATTTTCGGAGTGAGTGCTGGCGCCAGCAGCGTTCTCCAGTTGACGATGTCGACGCTATGCTCCGATAAATTCAATAGAGTGATCGCTCAGAGTGGAGCAGCCACGTCAAATTGGGCGTACAACAAGAATCCAATTAAGGCTGCACACAAACTAGCTAACGTGTCCGGATGTCCGTCAGATTCACAGAGTCTTGTCTCCTGTCTAAGGAACAAAACCATACAGGAAATCAGTGACCTACAGAAGCTGGTTAGCACATATGATGATGACATGTGTCTCCCGTTTTTCAGCACTGACATCTTCCCAGATAATCCCCTCACCATTATGGGCGGGGTGGACTCTCCCGGATTGCGCCGATTCCGCTCCAAAGATCTTTTAACGGGGGTTTGTAACGAAGAAGGCGAATATGGAAACCGCGATGTTATATTCCTAGCTGACAATATGACAGTATTTGAACAGGCATTAAATAATTCCATGAAAGTTTCCTTTGGAATTGACGATTATGAACTGGACAGACTTTTCCCTTCCATTCTTTTCAAGTACACAGATTGGAAAAAACGAAATGACGAGTTTGCAAGTGCCAAAATGATCATCGCCTTCAAGAGCGACGTGGACTTTAATTTAAATGCTATTCAAACAGCTAAGCTTCATTCGGATAGTACACAGAATTCAACAGCGCCAAAAAACACAGGGAACTCTTTCTTTTACCAGTTCATAGCGAAGCCATCTTGGGTGCCCTCCGACCCATGGACCATTGGTTCGACTCATACGGACGATATCGGATTCGTTTTCAATTTCGTCCAGTTTTTCAGAGGCACTGCCCAGGAAACCGATTTAGCCAATCAAATTGTTCGCTATTGGACTAACTTCGCCAAAAGCGGGTATGTATTAGAAAACAAATGTTTTCCTATTCCTCTTATTGATTTTTTTTAATTAGACGGAAGGACGGTCTCTAAACTGCAATGGTAACATACGTAGGGATGTATGGTCTACCTCACTTGTCACCTTATTGTGCACCTAAATGTAACCCCTTTGAATATGTCTAGTCTTTATCACATTGGCTGAGAGGTTACCATGACTGGTTTAGCATTGTTTGATTGGTCCTAACATCTCTCAGAAGTCAACAATGAAGGCAGGTTTTCTTATGGCATACAGCTGCTGAAACGGCAACGTTTGAAGCCTGATGTTTCAGAATCTCGATGTCCTGATGCAGGTTTGAAAGTTCTATGTGAACAACTGAGGTTATATCTATTGCCTAAACTTCAAAGAGCCTTCAATGTTGAAAAATTGAAATTTGACACTACATCCCTACCATATGCTTTCAATACAAGTCACCATGCACCAGTCGCAAAGCAACGTCGGACGTATATGATTTGGGAAACAGCTTCTCGAAAATTTGTGTTGTCATCGTTCATTTAGGTTAAATTCCAGTCTCAACAATTACTTTTTTTGTACAGTAATGACACGCATGTAGGCCGATATGTGTGCTGAAGCGTGCCATAATTGGTTCTGAATTGCATCAAGATTAAGACAAAGTTAAAGGATAAATGCCAAGTTCTTTCTGAACACTAACGGTGATTTGTTATTGTGAATTGGGTAAATGTGTATGTAAAAACATAATGTTGAAACAAAACGAACTTCCTGTAAGATTAAAAATATGCATATCCTCCGTCAGTTATCGGAAATATATTCGTATTTGACGTCATAGTTGACATTTGAACGCCTCCGACCCCTTTTCACCAATCATGAAGACGGGCTTAGCGTCTTTTGTGTATGACGTCACGGCAATAATAATGTACATACCAGATGTGAACTATGACGTCACGGCGCTAAACTAATTAATTTCCGTATCTAGGCTGTAGAGAGAAAAAGAATGCTTTGAATTTTGTAGGTTTTGTGCCTGAAATCGCATTTTTCTTTTGGCTGAGTTCGTGGATCTATACGGAGGAAGTTTTTAAACAAATTCATTACCAAACAGGAGGCAATGACTTAAACTTGTCATTATCCTTTAACTAGGCGACGTCAAAATAAAATTTCTTTGTGTCGTTCTGTGTTATCCCATAATTACACTAGCTCTATACTTATAATTTTAAAACCCAGGTTATAAGGTGGTGAATTTTCTCCAGCCAATAAACCCTGGTTATAAGATGGTGAATTTTCTCCATCCACGAAACGCTGGTTAAGGCCGTTGCTTTCTTCCAGGCTTAAAAGCCAGATTTTCCTCCACAATAAATCTGACAAAGCCGTCTTACCAGTGAAAAATCTTGAAAATGGCGTAACCCACCAAATAATCAAAGTAATTAGGCCTATTCGCTAATCACCTTGTCATTTTTTTAGGTCTCCGAACAAGCCAGCTCCGGTTAATATCACGTGGCCAGAGTACAACAGACTTACAGGAGAATATATTAAACTGGATTTTCAAATCAAAAGTGACGAGTTTCCTTACGCTCGGAGAATTGCATTCTGGGAAGATCTCGTTAAACCCATTTTAGCCCGCGTAAGACAAGAAAGAAAGGACATGGATGAGAGATGTCATAAAGATTACGTCATCAATTTTGGAAAAAGTAGTCAGCAATCAATTATATATACATGCTCATTTCTCTTTATTTTTGTCCTAATATGTGTTTAACAGGCCACAACGCCTAGGTATGCTATTGTCTTTCGTTGAACTTCAGATAAGTAGAAAAATAAGATGTATTTAAAGTGGCATGAGCTTCCAAAATTCACGTTTTTTTTATATTTTTGATCGTTACGACAGTAAAAGGCTTTCTAGTCCATCGAAAAACTAAATGATTGGCATTGGAATGAGGAAAATCCATACAGCGTGCGGCCTCTACAAACCAAAATAGTGTTCGAAAAGTAAACCAAATTTAAATAAGCGGAACCACCATTCATTTATTCATTCTAAGCCAAAGTTGGTTCAAAACAATACTTTATCGTTCATTATCGAGACTAAAAGCACTAAAAAGCTTCTGAATTATACGTCTTGAGAAAAATAAGCCAATAATTTCAACATTCTATTTTAAGGTCAAAATATCAACATTTTGGCAGCTCATGCCACTTTAATCTTGGATGGACAGCAAGTCGACTTTCCACCAAATTAGTATATTCCAAGAGCCAGTTACGAATCCCCTTTTGGCTGTTTGACAGTCTTAACAAATAGCCTAGAATGTACCACACGCGCAGCTGGAATGTATGTAATTACACAGCTAACCTAGGCTCCTAGTCAGAACCCGCTAATAAAGCTCCCGATCCAGTGATCTACGAGAGCTATGAAAGTTGCCAATAGTCATCTGGAAACCTGGGGGGCGTTTCGCAACTACGCTTCGTTTGCGATGCGACTGCTTTGTGAAACGAGCCCCCGGATGTTTATACGAACAGTGGAAAAAGAACATGTTAACGATCTTCACATCGGTGGCTCTACATAATAAGGATTCAAAAGAAAATAAATAAAAAGGACCACTTTGTGTAAGATTGTTACAGCTTTTGAATCCTTATTTTTCAATGATTGTATTTTACATATTGGCCGATTTACCTGAAACTGGTCAATGATCTGACAAAATGCTTCATGGAATATAAAGGCTGTCTAAATTATATCGAAATATTTTGTGAAGGTTACATTTTTTCAGGGATCGTCGGTGGCTCATGTGGCAGCACGATAGTCGCGGGTTCGAATCACTCTTAGTCCAAGGGAAACAATTGGGGTGTCCACTCAAGCACACTGTGGGGAAGGATTGCTTGGAAGTCACCGAAGGTCGAGGGTTTTCTTCGAATAAAGAGCTCGATTGTCTCCCTTGCTAAACCCGGCAACATCGCCATAAAAGTGAAATAATCTTAAATGCGACGTAAAACATCTATCAATCAATCAATCAGTCCATCCTCATTACCTCCCCAAGCACATATTTAGAAATTTATAATCTGATAATAAACTTTATTGTTATAATATTTTTTTATCGCCTTCCTTATTATCGCATCCCATTTGTATATAAATAACATACCGGTGCCCGGTAAAAGGATGAAGGTAAAAAAAACAGTTCATTTTTTTAAATTTAAGCACATCTGTTTTAAATTACTTAATTCTTATTACCCTCATCAAATTTTTTGTAAAAAAAAAAACGTTTTAAAGATGCAGTGATAAAAAGAACCGAATTACCTATGTATTTTCTGATATATAATGTAGATATTTCCAAACATTTGTTCCTGAGTTCACTTGTTTTATTTTTTTTTATTTTATCAATATATATTCCAAAGTATTTCACTCATAAAAGACCACATTTGACCGGTATCAGTTTTCCTAGACTTTAACACTTTCAGACGTAGGCGTAAGTGTTTTGTTGAAAGCGCATTTTCTCTATTTGAATGCGTTTCCTCCCGTCACTAAACCGACAACGCCGCCATATAAGTGAAATAATCTTAAATGCGGCGTAAGCCATCAATCGATCAATCAATCGATCTATTTGAAGGCTGTTAAAGACACGTGGTATTTTAAGCGAATTAAATTGAGAATGACACTTTTTTTAGAAGGGAACGCGGAATTCTCAACTTTATTGTTACTCGAACGACCTATCTGGGATGGTTGCCAACGGAAGGTCGTGGGTTTCCCCGGGCATAGAGCCCGGTTTCCTCCCACAATAAAACTGGCAACGCCGCCATACAAGCGAAATAATCCTGCGCGAGGCGTAAAGCACCAAACAATCAATCAATCAATCAATTTAATTGGATGCATAGAGCTGGGGCAGTGGTAACATTATAAACATTACCACATAACCACAGGCGCGCAGCGATTTTGTATAGAGGCTCGTGGCTCTAAGCCAGTAGTATATCGCAATGCTTGCAATTATAAAGTCTGCGAGATTGGTTAGACGAGCGGGTAACATTGCAAGGAATACCACATAACCACAGGCGTACAGCGACTTTGTAATTTTAATTCTATATTTATTTTTAGAGGATCTCGGCACAGCTGTATGGCTACAAGGCGATCTCCTCTATGACACATATATACATATATTTTTCATTTCCAGATTTTGGGCTAACAATAGCTTATACAGTACGATTTTGTATAGAGGCTCGTGGCTCTAAGCCAGTAGTATATGGCAATACTTGCAATTATAAAGTGTACGAGATTGGTTAGACGAGCGGGTAACATTGCAAGCATTGCCACATAACCACAGGCGTACAGCGACTTGGTATATAGAAGCTCGTGGCTCTACGCCAATAGTACATCGCAATACCACTCTGAAACTTCGGGGATTTACGTGCGTGAAATACCCTCTGATAGACTGCAGGTCATTTTGAATGTGGCGACCAAAAAGGTAGCCGTGTAACGTACAATTTCCATATCCTCTTCAGGGCCCATCGAAAGTGTCCTCGTGATAATGTAAGGGACCGAAATACTTTGTTTGTTAACTTTCAGGCGCGATCAGTTTTATAATTGAAGTATTGGAGGATTCCTGGAATGTACCGAAACTGCGTCTCTTCTTTGCGTTACACAACATGTGCTTTACCGGGCTAAATATATTATATAATCAAATATCTTTCTAAATGATATTAGCATTTAATAAATTTATAATTATTTTTATTTTTTTATTCAGCCCAAAAATACGGTGATTTACCGTATAGAAAGCGCAGACTGTCCGAGGCGTGTCACAGCCGACCGGTAGCGAGCGAAGATAGCCGAAGGATGTTCCGAGTGTCGCAATACTTGCAATTATAAAGTCTATGAGATTGGTTAGACGAGCGGGTAACATTGCAAGTAATACCACTTAACCACACGCGTACAGCGACTTTGTATATAGAGGCTCGTGGCTCTACGCCAATGGTATATCGCAATCATTGCAATTATAAAGTCTACGGGATTGGTTAGACGAGCGGGTAACATTGCAAGCATTAGCACATAACCACAGGCGTACAGCGACTTTGTATTTAGAGGCTCGTGGCTCTACGCCAATGGTATATCGCAATCATTGCAATTATAAAGTCTACGGGATTGGTTAGACGAGCGGGTAACATTGCAAGCATTAGCACATAACCACAGGCGTACAGCGACTTTGTATTTAGAGGCTCGTGGCTCTACGCCAATGGTATATCGCAATCATTGCAATTATAAAGTCTACGAGATTGGTTAGACGAGCGGGTAACATTGCAAGCATTAGCACATAACCACAGGCGTACAGCGACTTTGTATTTAGAGGCTCGTGGCTCTAAGCCAGTGGTATATTGCAATCATTGCAATTATAAAGTCTACGAGATTGGTTAGACGAGCGGGTAACATTGCAAGCATTACCACATAACCACAGGCGTACAGCGACTTTGTATAGAGGCTCGTGGCTGTACGCCAGTGGTATATCGCAATCATTGCAATTATAAAGTCTACGAGATTGGTTAGACGAGCGGGTAACATTGCAAGCATTACCACATAACCACAGGCGCACAGCGACTTTGTATAGAGGCTCGTGGCTCTACGCCAGTGGTATATTGCAATCATTGCAATTATAAAGTCTACGAGATTGGTTAGACGAGCGGGTAACATTGCAAGCATTACCACATAACCACAGGCGTACAGCGATTTTGTATAGAGGCTCGTGGCTCTACGCCAGTAGTATATCGCAATACTTGCAATTATAAAGTCTATGAGATTGGTTAGACGAGCGGGTAACATTGCAAGCATTAGCACATAACCACAGGCGTACAGCGACTTTGTATATAAAGGCCCGTGGCTCTACGCCAGTGGTTTATCGCAATCATTGCAATTGTAAAGTCTACGAGATTGGTTAGACGAGCGGGTAACATTGCAAGCATTACTACATAACCACAGGCGTACAGCGATTTTGTATATAAAGGCCCGTGGCTCTACGCCAGTAGTATATCGCAATACTTGCAATTATAAAGTCTACGGGATTGGTTAGACGAGCGGGTAACATTGCAAGCATTACTACATAACCACAGGCGTACAGCGATTTTGTATATAAAGGCCCGTGGCTCTACGCCAGTAGTATATCGCAATACTTGCAATAATAAAGTCTACGAGATTGGTTAGACGAGCGGGTAACATTGCAAGCATTACTACATAACCACACGCGTACAGCGATTTTGTATATAAAGGCCCGTGGCTCTACGCCAGTAGTATATCGCAATACTTGCAATTATAAAGTCTACGAGATTGGTTAGACGAGCGGGTAACATTGCAAGCATTACTACATAACCACAGGCGTACAGCGATTTTGTATATAATGGCCCGTGGCTCTACGCCAGTAGTATATCGCAATACTTGCAATTATAAAGTCTACGAGATTGGTTAGACGAGCGGGTAACATTGCAAGCATTACCACATAACCACACGCGTACAGCGATTTTGTATATAAAGGCCCGTGGCTCTACGCCAGTAGTATATCGCAATACTTGCAATTATAAAGTCTACGAGATTGGTTAGACGAGCGGGTAACATTGCAAGCATTCCCACAAACGTACAAGTGTGAAGCTCCTTAGTAAAACGTATTGCAGTTTTGGCATCGTTTCAAGACGGTTGGCCTACTGTCGATATCAATACAAAACGCATTGCATTTTGATCTCAAACGAAGGGTAATATAGGACTTAACTCTTCTCTATAAACTACGAAATACAATCCACGTGAAATAAACAGACGTCGCATAACAAAGATATTCAACTGTGACGCTGCTAAGTTAAACCGGTGTTAAGCCTATAGTGCGCTTTTGAACAACCGACCAGAGATTAAGCAAAAGTCAGCGCAATATTAAAGAACATCCATTCATTTTATAAAATGGCGCATTACGGAACATTGTGATACACGAACGTTGACATGGTCTTTTTACAATCTAAAATAGGTATTGATCCTACTGCCATTTGTTGATCGAGATCTCGCTGAGTATGAGTATGGGGTTAGTGGCACGTCTGTGATTCTCTGATGCATGATTTACCTCTTTACTGAGCAATATAAAGTCTGTTCAATCACCCAACAACTTCCCTCAAGTGTCCGCCATAGTTTGCTTACAAATGAGAGAGAATGAAAGTTATGACAAGGAAGACCATTGATTGGTTAAAATTCGCTCCATCATTACCGCTGTTGTTGTTACATTTTTCTTCCATCTCTTTACGGTCCTGTCTCACCCGTGCTAAAGTTGGTTTAAAAAGGTTCTCCCAGAATGCAAATCTCTTGGCGAACGGAAATTGGTCCCTGCTGCTTTGAAAATCCAGTTTAATATATTCTCCCGTAATTCGGTTGTATTCTGGCCACGTGACATTGACAGGCGCTGGGACGTTCGGAGACCTGGCAACAAGAAACATTCAGTGTAAATCTGATGATAAATGAGTAAATAGCTTAGAAAAAAATACAGAACCGACAGATACCATTATTGATGGAGATGAACAAGGACAAAATGCAGGTACATTTATAGAAAAACGCAAAAACGTGTATAGATCAACGGAGGATCATAGTTTTAGATTTTTTTTTAGCAAACAACAAGGTTATAAACTACATCTCATAACCTACAACCAGCACAAAAAAACAAGGTTTTAAACTCCATCTCATAACCTTTTTCTAGCAAACAACAAGGTTATAAACTACATCTCATAACCTACAACCAGCACAAAAAACAAGGTTATCAACTCCATCTTATAACCGTTTTCTAGCAAACAACAAGGCTATGAACTTCATCTCATACCCTACAACCAGCACAAAAAAACAAGGTTATATCTCATAACCTTTTTCTAGCAAACAACAAGGTTAAAAACTACATCTCATAACCTACAACCAGCACAAAAAACAAGGTTATGAACTCCATCTCATAACCTTTTTCTAGCAAACAACAAGGCTATGAACTCCATCTCATATCCTACAACCAGCACAAAAACAAGGTTATATCTCATAACCTTTTTCTAGCAAACAACAAGGTTATGATAATAACAAATGAAAACGAACAATTACGCACAATTCTGTGAAGCTAATTTATGGTGCATATGTCAGGAAGTGTATGTTAGGTTCTCAGCACCACAGAGGCTGATTATGGTGCATATGTCAGGAAGTGTATGTTAGGTTCTCAGCACCACAGAGGCGGATTATGGTGCATATGTCAGGAAGTGTATGTTAGGTTCTCAGCACCACTGAGGCTGATTGTTCGGGCCACTTTGTCGACGAGTGTCTTTGAGTTTTTAAAGACAGATTGTTCTCATTCTCGACTTCCATACTTGATCAAGTTCCTTGAAGCGAAACGATGTCGATTCTACTCGAGGTTGTATGTTTTGTATAAACGCATACATATATAACATTCTTTGCTCCAGGGCGGATTTCAGTAACACCGGCCCCTCGCTATTCAATGGAGAAAAGAAATTTGTACACCGACTAAAGTAATTAGCCGTATTCGACTTGTCGTTTTCGAGCAGCTCATTCTTCTCAAACTACACAATTTCTATTCGACTGGTCGCTTGATTTGCACAAACTCCTCACGCGTGCCCGCTCAAAGTGCTCGCTGATTTTGTAAGAGCAGAGAGAGGGGAGCTGGTCACGTGGTAAGATAATAGTACTTTCTTGACTGCAATTATATAATTCTTGGTCTGTTTTGACTATTTTTAGGCATTCCTTAATTAAAAAACTAAAATTACATAAAATTAAACCCTGACACCCTAAATCTCAACGAATTAATGTTATTTATTTTTTAATGCAAAATGCTTCGGAAGCCGAATTTAACCAAATCAGTGTGCTATCGGTCTGAAAAAATATTTGCAGTTTTCCTAGATTATTGACAGAAATATTTAATTTTGAAATGCATATATTTATTTTCACAAGTCCGTGTTCGCCCTCCACGTCTCCACAGCCTACCAGATGATCGTCACTTGATGAATATACTATGTTGCTAGGTGCGCGATTTATGTTGCCAAGCAAATGACCCAAACGTTCCTCAATTTACTCAAATTCGTTCGACTGGTACTTCCCCTGGCAGTTAGTTAGAGTTGCTGCGCAGGTGGGCAGAGCTTAAATTTACTCCTCGGAACACGCCCAGTCTGATACACATAATACCTTAAAGCGGGAAGGGCCACGAGCTTCAGTAAAGTTATAGGCTTTGTCCAAATCACAATTGTTTTTAGTGGTAAATGAGAGTTGTGGGCAAACTTAACTAATGACCCAATGTTTCATTGATTTAATTTAGTAATTAGAGTAAAAATTAAACTTCTTTCATGAAGTTCATCTGTCAATTATCGAAACGAATTTCTCTAGTCTCCGCCTTGACATGCGCAGTAGTGTCTTCCGTCTGCTTGTCATAACAAAGTCACATGTTTGAAAGGAGCTGTTTGAATACAAAGGAATATCAAAGCGTAAGTTGATTTTCACTTGATTTCTTGTTGTTTTGTCTAATAATCGGAATTATGCAACCAACGTAGATTTGCGGCTGACTAATCTTTGGATGATTAAATGAAATACCAGCCTCGTAGTGCAAGCTGAGTGTGTGCAAATCACAACAACAACGACACGTCGATCGAAATCGAGTGTCGCTGTCATTTCACAGTGGTTTTAGCTTATTAAAAAAAGGCAATTTATATCTGTCCTGTACTTCCTTACTATTGGTGATTGTTTGTTTTATTTGAAGGTGAAATTAGAAGCCAATAGATCTTCCACAAACGTTCTAGTCTCTCGTCGTCTCGATCTGTTTTATTTCTACTCTTGGTCTAACTTCTTTCTAACTCTGACTGAGTCTAACTGACTGGCATTGTGGGACAGGTAGTAAATGTGGAATGCAAATGGACAAGCATACGAATAGTAAGTACATATACAAGAGGCTTAATTTCGTAAATAGTATAGTAAGTAATAGGTTTGTATATTTACAAATCATCTATATACTTGAAGAATGGTATTTTACTTGTCAAGTCATTCCAATCCACCCCACTTGTGGGTATTTGGTCTACTCTCCAATTAATCAAAAGTCAAACTGTATGTAATACGGAGAACATTTTAAATGATGTACCCCTCTCGATCTAAATTTGCAACAAAGTCATATAAATGAATTCCACCAATAGGTCACGGGTTCGATTCCCACCCAGTCAAAAAAATTTGAGAATTTTCTGACTGGGTTTTCACTCGAACGACCTATGTGGGATGGTTGCCAGTTACCAACGGAAGGTCGTGGGTTTCCTCCGGGCATAGAGCCCGGTTTCCTCCCACAATAAAACTGGCAACGCCGCCATATAAGTGAAATAATCTTGAGTGCGGCGTAAAACACCAAACAATCAATCAATCATATAAATGAAATAACATTGAGTGTGACATAGAAAACCATTCAGTATAATACTTGGTGTAAAACTGCTCTAAATGCATCTTCAAGGTTTGATTTTCATCATCTAAAATAAAACTTTATAATTTATGTTATAAAAAATTCACTACATAATAATGACAGTGCACTGTTGTTTATTTTTTCAACAGTCTTGAACAACTTGACTGGAGGATAATTCAAAACTAATGCAAGGTTTCAAAGATTTCTCAGTTGCTTCAAGAGCAAGATCAAAGAAAACAAAATTGAATGGAATCCAGTGTACAGATCTGATTATTTATAAACAACACAGGCAATTCAGTAAAAGGAATGGGTGAGAAAAGAAAGCCCAATTTCTTATTTGGGCTATTAGGAAGAGACTTTATGATACATTTGCTATGTACGTAAGTTATGATAAGGCTCATCAATGATATGTGGTTTCAAACATAATAAACGAATCAAAAAGTTTGATTCCTGTCCATTTAAAAAAATAAAATATACATGTATAACAAAAAAAAAAGATTTTGTTTTCATTTCTACTTTGTTTGATGGATTGATGATTATATCACTAATATGGCAGCCTTGCCAGGTTTAGTGTGAGAGAAGAAAATCCTGATCCTTCGACAATTGCCTGTCAACTATTCTACATACGGGGATTGAGGAAAAATCTCACTCAGAAATATTTCAATTTTATTTGGTCGGAGTTGGACTCGAACCTGCAACTCATGACTTGAATGTCTGAATCACTGAGAAACCATCACTGAGCCAGCGAGGTCCCATGTTTGTTTGATAGATCGATGTTTTATGCTGCACAGAAAATAAGTTTAGTGCGGGAGGAAACTGGGCTCTGTCGGAGGAAACCCCTGACCTTCGGAGAGTTCCTCGTAAGTTTTCCACATTGGTCGACCGGGTGAAAAACCCACAGAGATTTTTCAATTTTATTTGACCTGAGGCCGCGAGTCGACACATAGATGGAAGGCCTGGGTCAAACTGAGAATCCATCGCTCTGCCCACTGAGCCATTGAGGTCCTTTCTTTGTTTAATTGATTGGTGTTTTTAGTCACACTCAAGATTATTTCACTTATATAGTGGCGTTGCCAAGTTTACTGGAGAGGGGAATGGAGCTCTTCTCGAAAGAAACAGCCAACCTTCAGCGAGTACCTGGTATATCTTTCACATAGGCAGACAGAGTGAAAAACTTACTCAGAAATTTCGAAATTTTATTTGGTCTGAGTGGGATTCGAACCCACGACCCATGAACGGAAAGTGTTTGTCGGACTGAAAAACTATCACTTAGCCAACTGAGCCACAGAGACCCCTTCTTTCTTTGATTGATTGATGTTTACGCCACACTGAATATTACTTGACTTATATGGCAGCATTGCCAAGTTTAGTGGAGGAGGAAACTGGGCTCTGCCCAGAGCCCAGAGGAAACACACGACCTTCGGTAAGTACCTAGTAACAAAGAGACTATCACTCTGCCAACTGAGCCGAGGTCCCTTCTTTCTTTGATTGATTGATATTTATGCCACACTGAATAGTATTTCCCTTATATGGTAGCATTGCCAAGTTTAGTGGAGGAGGAAACTGGGCTCTGACCAGAGGAAACACCCAACATTCGGTAAGTACCTAGTAACAAAGAGACTATCACTCTGCCAACTGAGCCGAACGCCTTTCTTTGCTTGATTGATTGATTGTTTGTTGTTTTACGCCTCGCTCAAGATTATTTCGCTTATATGGCGGCGTTGCCAGTTTTATTGTGGGAGGAAACCGGTCTCTATGCCCAGAGGAAACCCACGACCTTCCGCTGGTAACTGGCAACCATCCCACATAGTTCGTTCGAGTGAAAACCCAGTCAGAAAATTTTCCAATTTTTTGGACTGAGTGGGATTCGAACCCGCGATCCATTGGTGGAAGGCTGTTCGGATTGAGCGTCCAACGCTCTACCTATTGAGCCACGGAGGCCCCTTCTTTGCTTGAAGAAGGGAGATTGTGTGTAGTGATGATTCTCACATCATCACCAGCTTTCCACAAGTGGGTCCCAAGTTCGAATCCAATTCAGTCCAAATTGAATAGATTTTTAGGTACCTGCCAAAGGGTGAGAGTTTCGGCTTTAATCCAGACATGAATGAATCTATCGAGGTCAGTGGGGTGGTATATGAATGTGTACGCAAGTGTGATTGTTGAGAACTTGCAGGTTTCTAAGATTGATTTATTCATTGTTTTAATTCGCACTCAGGACTATTTCGTTTATAAGGTGGCCTAGCTAGGTTTATTGGGGAGGAAACCCCTTGACTATCCATAACAACATGACAACATAGCACATTGGGCCAGTGATCAAGTTGTAAACCAAGCCAGCATTTTTAAAAGAAAGTGGGAATTGAAATCAAAACCAATTGGTGGAATGTTTCCTAAGAACCTAAAAGATGATTTTAGTTCAGATTATTTGCAGAAGATTTTCAAAATAAAACATATCCGACTAGATTATTTATCGTACAGGTTCTTTGTTAAGAACAAAGTTTTATTCTGACAATTCCAGCATTTAAATGTGAAGTCAATCACCAAAAAACAAATTTAATATGTGTACACTAAGCATATGCTTTTCCATAACTACCAGTCCACCAAACGTTGGTTTTGACATATTTTAAACATGTCTATATCCAGGTAGAAATCATTTTCAGTTAATGTCACTGAATTTAGCAGTCTAGTCTAGTGGTGATGATTAGAAATTAAACATCATGACCAGTCAAAAATGATTATTTCAAAAACGAATTAATACTCCATCTCGCAAGGTTTTCCATCGCTAATGAGTAAGGTTGAAGTTGTAATGTCAATACGCTGGCACAGATTTAAATGTATGTGAGCCACATCTTAATAACTCCTCATTTCTGCCTCAGTCAAGTTTTTAGCACTTCCCCAACAGAATACAATCCATAGGCCTACAGCTCCATCTTTTGTTTTCATATCACTGCAAAATATAAAAAATAGGAATAGTACTAAAACAAGGTTTTCTTAGTTACAGTGCTAAAATAAATATCAGATTTACTAGGTGCTTTATGTCATACACAAAAGAATACAACACTGACAGAATGGCAGGATAGTCACCTGGGGATGGGCTAAGGTGTTAACTCTGAACTGAAATAACCATACCATGAAAGTATGTAGTGACAAATTCACAAAACAGAGCTCAAAGTGATGACATTTGCAGCACATAGACTAATATCATTCTGGCAGGCCAGTGAGTAAACGCAAGGTTGGACATATATATACGGTATACATGTATTGTTTATTGAAACTTTCCTGCAACCACAACAACATTGATTGTACAAGTACTACCACTCACTCTCACTGTCAGCTAGTTTATCCGAATGAAATATCAATAACTAATGATCTAACCAATACATCACCCTGCATGAAATTGAAAAGAAATAAAGTTAAGCTAAATTTTGTTTGTAACACGAGGCCAACAAAAAATTGTACAAGATAAAATGAAGATTTGACAGACCTGTACTGAGTGAGAGGCACCGTTGTGTTGACGCCTAAGTGCAGCGAAGAAGGCAAGCCAGATTATCGCCCGATCCTCGTTGTTTCTCTCCTTTTCATATCCACTAATGTCAGTAAAGGTATTCCAAACTGCTTTCGGGTGAAAACTTTGTGGATATTACGGCCTCTGTTTTGTTTTTACCGTCATTAACACTCAACTTCTTCGAGTCATTCTCTCCAACTTTGCTCGGCATGCCTTTCAACACTGTTTACAATGAAGTGCGCATGTGCATGTCAGTAACTTCGGGGAGGATCTGGGCGGTTTTTCAAATATTTTGTAATAATTGGTAGGGCCCCCCTTTGAAAAATTAATTCGTACGGGAAAACCTACGTTAGGATTTTCATGAAATTTGGACAGAGGCATCTTCTAGGATTCGTCTTTCCGGGAAAAATAATACCATGTGTGGGAAAATTCGTTTTAGCCAACCTGATGGCCCTTCCCTCTTTAACCAAACTAGTGACGGAGTAAAGGGCCACGTGACAACAGGAGTAGGCCGACGAGAATTTACCGATTATACTACATCTAGAATCACAAGGTAAGTTACATTTTAGCTATCTGTTTTAGTTTCTCCATTCTCACTTGATAAAGCGCGTTAATTGTCTAAGCACTTGTACTTTCATTAAAGTGGCACGAGCTACCAAAATTCACACTTCTTTCATAATTTCTGATCGTCACGACTAAAAGCTAAATGATTATAGGGTTGGAATGAGGAAAATCCATACAGTATCTGGCTTATACGAACCGGAATAGTGTTCGAAAAGTAAACAAAATTTAAATTACCGGGACGACCATTCATTCATTCATTCTAAGACGAAGTTAGTTCAAAACAATACTTTATCACACATTCTCGAGACTAGAAGCATTAAAAAGCTTTTGAAATATACGTCTTGATAAAAAAATACGAAAAATAACCGATAAATTCAACATTCTGTTCTTACGTCAAAATATCAATATTTTGGCAGCTCATGCCACTTTAAAACTTGCAAATAATTTCGTTGAAACCGAATTAGATCATTGTTGGTGATTGTTCGATACAATTTCATGTTGTTTTTTGTTTTCTCCTGCTTTAAAATAAGAACTTTCTGTTGATACCAATCTTGGAGATTGGTAATTTTATACGCAGCAATACCCCCAGATATGAACTCCTACATCCCGGTTATTTAAATTTTATCCAATATTAGCGCACGTCTCTAGCTTGCTCGGGATACATCCTTAACGTCAATCATTCAGTTTCAAAAGGTACTACAAAAGCTAAACTATTCCTAACTGACTTTATTCCTATCTGATTTTATGAAATAAATATCCGAATTTAGGCAGCTCATGCCACTTTTAACCACATCGAAGCTCTTTCAATGAACATACCATTATCATGGTATTCGGCAGCTCATGCCACTTTTAACCACATCGAAGCTCTTTCAATGAACATACCATTATCATGGTATTCGGCAGCTCATGCCACTTTTAACTACATCGAAGCTCTTTCAATGAACATATCATTATCATGGTATTCGGCAGCTCATGCCACTTTTAACCACATCGAAGCTCTTTCAATGAACATACCATTATCATGGTATTCGGCAGCTCATGCCACTTTTAACCACATCGAAGCTCTTTCAATGAACATATCATTATCATGGTAATCGGCAGCTCATGCCACTTTTAACCACATCGAAGCTCTTTCATTGAACATATCATTGTCATGGTATTCGGCAGCTCATGCCACTTTTAACCACATCGAAGCTCTTTCAATGAACATATCATTATCATGGTATTCGGCAGCTCATGCCAGTTTTAACCACATTATATAAAAGGCAATATCCAAGCTCTGTGTGACGAAAACTATATAATGATGTCTTTTACATGGTATCCGGGGGGTTGGGGGTGGGGTGGGGCTCGGTTGCTCAGTTGGTTGAGGTGACTTTTAATATATATATTTCCCGCCACATTCTATCTTTAACACTACGATCATTCCGAAAATAGAATACAATACTATTTACATCCTTCTTCGTTGATATTTTTTTACTGTAAAACGATTGTTCGCCATGTTATTTCCAGTAAGTCCGCCATTTTGTTCCATTTTGTTTGAAATCTTCAGATTGCCTCCCCCCCCCCCCCCCGTCCTCCCTACTGCTATTATATTTCTGAACAGCGACACTCGGATAAATTTTATAGTGTTCGATCCTTTCTATTCTAAAATATTATTCGCCTATTGTTCTAAAATACTGTCCTCAATACTAATATCGAAGTCACGTGAATCTCGTGGCCTCTGATTCAAGGGTTTACCTGGAGACGCTTTCTACTCGTGCATTCTTCAAGTTCCATCCCGATCGTGTCACAAATTTTGATTAAAACTTGTCACATCGATTTTAGGCAAATATTATTCACCCCCTGCCGTTTTAAAACACCAGTATTTAGCGATTCAGCGCATCTGACCAAACAGTTTACAATTGGGGAGGGGGGTACAATTTGGGTTTTGTATAAGTTGGGTGTGTGCGTGTGTGGGGGGGGGGGGGGGGCACCCCTTTGCTGCATGCCTTATGTAAAGGCCCTTATTCCTGCAATAAAATCGCAAACATGTTTGTGTGCTAAAAATACTACATGTGCTGAATGTACGCATTAAGGTGTGACTAACTAGCCGTTAACAATAACAGCACGTCCATATATTTGTTATAGCCTTCCATGCATGGCCGGCTTTGACTCGATATTTAATTGGTTAAAAGAAGAAGTAAAATCCGAAATAAAAGGTGTGGCATAAATTTAATACCGTATAAACATTATTTTTTATCTAATGTTTTGGTATCTCAAAACTGCGACAGATGGAAACTTTATACCAGATTCTCGCGTCTGTGAGATTTGTGGAAGACTCCAGAAGAATCACTCGTTCGTTTCTTTTGTAACCGACTTTAAAAAAAGTTTCTCGTATCTTATAAAATCGAAAACCATTTCTCGTAGTTGTGCTAGCAACGCATCGTGTCGACTACAGCTGTGTAGCTGGCCGCTTCCATATGTAACGATGTAATATTTGTAGAATATTTAGATATGTGCAGGATATAGGTATTTTTATTATATGAGTTCATAAAACAAGTATGTAAACTAGGTTTGGTTAAAGTGGCATGAGCTGCCAAAATGTTGATATTTTGACGTTGATACAGAATGTTGAAATTATCGGCTTTTTTTTCATGAGACGTATAATTCAAATACCTTTTTAGTGCGCCTAGTCTCGGGAATGTACGTTAAAGCATTGTTTTGAACTAACTTTTGCTTAGAATGAATGAATGGTCGTCCCGGTTAATTAAATTTTGTTTACTTTTCGAACACAATTCCGGTTCGTGAAGGCCACATACTGTATGGATTTTCCTCATTCCCACGCCAATCATTTAGTTTTTCGATGGCCTTCAAAGCCTCTTACTGTCGTGACGATCAGCAATTATGAAAAAAAGTGTGAACTGCGGCAGCTCATGCCACTTTAAACTGGCAGAACCAGTCTTAGGATGGGCGTGACGTCCTTCAACTGAGACATGCACGAGTGGCGCCTACAAGGGGGTTTTCGATTGGCACTTGTCAATCATCGCGTGGGTTGGTCTGCCTGGACAGAGACTTTATTATCACGGTGTATATAAAGGGGGGAATTCGAATTCAAAGGGAGATCACTGGAAAGGAAACAAGGGAGAGCACTGAAAGAAAAACGAGGGAGAGAGAAGGAATATTCAAGGGAAGACAGAGGAAATCTAAGAGGAAAGTGCTGATAGTTATAATAGTAAGGGAACTTAGAAATATTTATAAGTCAAGTTTAAAGTCAGTAATTAATTAACAGGAGATACTATTGCGTTTTCGGTTTTCATTGAGATAGACATAGTATAGAGAGAAGATAAATGAAAACCACTTTGGAGAGCCACTCGTGTATGTCTGAATGTAAGTAGACATATATTTTATATTCGTATTAATTAAATATATAAATGTTTATATATAAAACATATCATAAACATTGAACAAGGAATTGTGTTGTTTGGACTCAATACGTTTAACATAATTAGTTTTATTTTATTTTTCTTTACGTCCTTCTATTCCGGTCTTTATATAATTTGTGAGGTTAGGCGCAGCTCGCGGATTTTTAATATATACTGTGTTACTCTGCGTATAAGAGGACATATTAGTTACCTCTGGGTAGTTTTGAGAAGTAACCTATGGGATATACTGGAAGGGAAGTCGTAACACATAAGGTACACGAGTCGTCTAGCTCCTGGTATCCAAAATTCATTGCATTTGATAAATAATACTTTTGCCGATATTTAGGATAGGATTTTATAAGAGGGTACTGTGAAGACCGCTAATGTTACTAGGAAAGACTATTGTTATACAGATTACTCTTAGACAAATTAACTCAACACTTCATTTCCATATTCCATTGCGAGTCCTACTCTTTTATTCCACGGACTCCCGGTTACGTACAAAACTAACACTTAGTAAATATAAGGAATACAGATGGTCATTAGTATTACAGACATGACAGGTACCTTAGAGAGTAAACGCATACGATCAAGAAGACACGGTGCACTAGAGTTTATGCAAGGGTTCAATAAAATGAGTTTTCTGACACTGGTCTATAGGGACTGGGATTTTCCTGAGAGATTTCGCGATATCCGATGACAGATGGCGTTTTTTTTTTTATGACGTTGTCACTTCGATTGACGTTTTTTGTTTCGTTTTTCTACGTCAGAACTGAGCGTCACATTCGTTCTAAAAAACTTGCGCATTGACAACGCCGGTGACAGGAAATGTGTGGAATAGACCCTTTCGGCTTAGAACGTGACCATTCCACAAATTTCCTGTCACCAGCTTTGTCATTGTGCATGTGAGGAGCCTTTATCGTTCGAATATGATGCTAATTTATGACGTTTTAGAACTGACAACGTCATGAAAAAACCTCATCTGTCACCGGATATTGCGAAATCTCTCGGGAGACTCCCAGCAAAGAGAGTAGATTGACAAGAGTGGTCACTTCGTCCGCGCCATGTTGAATTTGAAAAATTTCAATTTAATTCAATTTTATTGTACTTGGCACTTGAACAAAGCAGAGTTAAAACAACAAAAAGTGTAACAATCATCACTTGGAAATATTTACAATGGTAACTAAAGTACCCGCTGACACGGACGCGATTCGATTATTAGGAACCGCCTTTCTGTAGGGGGCGCTTTTCAGTCGAATTGTGTACAGTTGGAACACCCTTCCGCTAGGGGGCCGAAAAACATGCCGGCAATGCTGATTGGACGAAGTGACCACTCTTGTCAATCTACTCTCTTTGCTCCCAGGCCCTATTGTCACGTTACTCCTGCTCCCTATTGGGTATTTCAATGATAAATTCTCTGAAGTTAATATATGTGTAGGTATGTAGGTCTGTAAACTGGAACATGATTTGGTTTCCAGTCTAGACAAGGTCACCATGACCTCAATGTAAACAATCAGACATGTTTATTTCAATAGATCTAGATCCATTCTAAAATAGTTGAAGACTATTGAAGATAAGAGTGTGAAATTACGATTTTTTATAGTTCGGTCTAATTGACACACTTTTTGATTTTCCCGTTAATATTCAAACATTCATCGAAGAGAAAGAAAATCTAAAAATGCTAAATGAAAGATTAAAATAACAATGGTTAATATCAATTACATAGACTAAAAGAGAGAGTTTTAATATAACGGCGTCTTTATTTTAGAATGAAATTGAAAGTGCCATGACCTGACAGTATTCGCAATTTTTCCCATAAATTCTGATTGTCACAACAATTAGAGGGAGTTGAATTTATCGAAAAACGATATTATCAACTGAAAATTCTTATTTTGTAATTTTAGACAAAAAGAACCCACAATAAGCTAATTCTGTTTCAACAAAATTTTCCTTACAATTGACAGCTCACGGCACTTTACCGTAAATTCTTGAAATAAGTAGCAATAAAAGCTTCTAAATTGTAATGGTTGAGTAAAAAAGTCCATAAGATTTTTCAAGATCTTTTTTCAGCAGTTCATACCGCTTTGAAAAGAGCCTTGCGATCTTGTTCTTTAAATGGATAATTTTGGAGATGCAGGGTATACACGTATATATTTGTGAACACTAAAACACACGGGTACAGGGAAAATAGACGCGTAAGCATTGTCAATGTATTACAAAGTTCTCCAGAAAATTCTACTGACTAAAGCGTCGTCAACCTATAATGAAATATCACGCGTGTCGCTTTATTACAAGAACTAATGATTGAGTATAAAGGTAGCTGTATAGACCCTTTCGGCTTAAGGTGACACGAGCTGCCAAAATGTTGATATTTTGACGTGAAAACAGAATGTTGAAATTATTGGCTGTTTTTCTCAAGACGTATAATTCAGAAGCTTTTTAGTGCTTCTAGTCTCGAAAATGTACGATAAAGTATTGCTTTGAACAAATTTTGATTTAGAATGAATGAATGGTCGTCCCGGTTATTTAAATTTTGTTACTTTTCGAACACATTTTCGGTTCGTATAGGCCGCATACTGTATGGATTTTCCTCATTCCAACGCCAATCATTTAGTTTTTCGATGGACTTCAACGTCTCTTACTGTCGTGAGGATCAGAAATTATGAAAAAAGCGTGAATTTTGGCAGCTCATGCCACTTTAAGGATTGAAGCAGAAGCCTCGTTGTATGGCAAAATTACGCTAAATTGAGTTTTTGGATCAATCTGATGTCGGAATCTATGACGTAATGCAAAAGAGGCGTGTCACAGCGCCCGCAACAGAGAAATGACGCCAATGCCATACAACTCGAACAACGTCATAAAAACGTCATTCTAAGCCGAAAGGGTCTATTTGGGTATATTGTATTGTAGAATTTTAATGATGTTAGATTTATTTTAGTGTGGTGGGCCTCCCACCAGGTGAGATACTTTCTCACCTGGATACGGATTAATCCCTTTCAATGTGGACAAGCTGATACAAACTGGATGTAGTGGTCAGACTTGTCCAACCAGAATACCTATGTGATCAGACATGTTATAATTATTCCTATTGTATTTTGTTTAAAGTGGCATGAGCTGCCAAAATTCACACTTTTTTCATAATTTCTGATCGTCACTACAGTAAGAGGCTTTAACGACCATCGAAAAACTAAATGATTGGCGTTGGAATGAGGAAAAACCATACAGTATGTGGCCTGTACGAACCGAAAACGTGTTCGAAAAATAAACAAAATTGAAATAACCGGGACGACCATTCATTCATTCTAAGCCAAAGTCAGTTCAAAACAATACTTTATTGTAAATTTTCGAAACTAGAAGCACTAAAAAGCTTATGAATTATACGTCTTGAGAAAAATAGCCAATAATTTCAATATTCTGTTTTAACATCAAAATATCAACATTTTGGCAGCTCATGCCACTTTAAGTGTTTTATTATAAATTGTATGGTTTGTGAATGTCAAGAGAGACCAGGGCACGGACCTTACCGACTCTGTGACAAACCCAGTAACTTGTGATATATATGCCAGTTATTGTAAAGTGAAGTCCTTGTATATAGTTTGTATTTGTTGCTGTCCGTCAAGTAAATTCTGTTTGTATATTGTGAAGATCCAGTCGTTCTGTGTTATATTCTACAAGCCTAACAAATCATCCAGCAGAAGCTAGCGTCCCCAACCTTGCGAATTGTTACCCTGCAACACAATAGGTACAACACACGTACTAAACGTATTCGCACGAGACTTCGTGATATACGGGGACAGATGACGCTATTAAGAACATTTTCCGTGACGTCGCAATTCCATTTGACGTTTGTTGTTCCATAACGTCAGATATAAACGTCATGTTAGAACGAAAAACGCTCAGCCACATGTGCAATGCATGGCCGGTGACAGGACATTTGTGGATTTATCATACATATCTACAAATCATATTGAATAGGGAGCAGGAGTATCGCGAGCAATGAACTTTATACGTGGAATGGAGGTCACGTGGTATTAGATATGCACCGAACGCCGCCATTACTAAGAGATGGTGCAATGTCAATTCAGATCGGCCATGCACGCGCTCCTCACTCAGCAATGGGTCGCTTTCTACAAAGTCAGATCCAAACCAGCCGATGAGACATGTCCATTCCACGCATATAGTTCACTGATCGTGAGAATTCAACAAAAATCACTAAACTAAACCACTTCGCCTCTCTATTATATCGCAGGCTATAAAGGTGCGAGTTGTGCCATACGATACAACTGGGGAGTGTTCAGCAGAACGTATTGGCATACCAAGATGACACAACCCAAGCCCGAATAATAGGTCTCTGTGGTGCTGAGAACCTAACATACACTTCCTGACATATGCCCGAATAATCAGCCTCAGTGGTGCTGAGAACCTAACATACACTTCCTGACATATGCACCATA
Organism: Lepidochitona cinerea; assembly: GCA_963971465.1. Lineage (NCBI taxonomy): Eukaryota > Metazoa > Mollusca > Polyplacophora > Chitonida > Tonicellidae > Lepidochitona > Lepidochitona cinerea. Next base: position 16,485,663 of record OZ020559.1, read on the forward strand.
ATCAGCCTCTGTGGTGCTGAGAATCTAACATACACTTCCTGACATATGCCCGAATAATCAGCCTCGGTGGTGCTGAGAGCGTGGTAATATAGAAATACAGAAAACATACAGACAATATTTCTCGGCTAACACAACCCCTACCTGAACTTGATATGTCAAAATATAAAGGCGACGTAAAACTCTGATCGATATATCAATCAAATCAATAAATATATCAATCAACGCACTCAAGAAATAAAGTACTTTGTTGGATGTGGTGCATTTTTCAAAGCAGTGTCAAAGAACAAGTTCAGAGTTGTTGGCTAAAGGTTTTACAAAATTGTGTTTTGTATATTTCAGAAGATGGTGATGGAGACAGGAGTTGTTTCTTTGCTGATCATTGCCCTTGTGGCCCACGTGGAAGGTCAAGTTAACACAACTAGTGGCGAAGTCGTTGGAATACCTCAACCAGAACTCGGCCTTACAGAGTATTTAGGCATCCCATATGCTGAGGCTCCAGAGGGGGATTTGAGATTCAAACCGCCAGTTAAAAAGGCGAGAATGGAAGGTATCTTCTCGGCAAATTCTAGCGCAAAAATCTGTCCACAGCCTTACGCAACACAAGGAGTTGTTCAAACGGTGCAGACCGAAGATTGTTTACGACTGAACATCTATAAACCGATTGCAGCTTCCGCAGACAATCCCTTGCCGGTTATGGTGTGGGTTCATGGCGGCGGTTACATCACTGGCGACTCCTCCCTGTACTACGGTGGCTTTATGGCGGCTTGGGGTCAGGTGATCGTGGTCACTTTGAACTACCGGCTTTCAATCCTCGGCTTCCTCAACACGATGGACAATAACGCAGTCGGGAATTTCGGACTAAGAGATCAGTGTCTGGCCATTGACTGGGTCTCCGAGAATATCGGTGCTTTTGGCGGAAACGCCAGCCAGGTGACGATTTTCGGAGAGAGTGCCGGGGCTGGTAGCGTCCTGCAGTTAACAATGTCAAATCTTTGTGCTGATAAATTTCAAAGAGTGATCGCTCAAAGTGGAGCACCTAGTGCTCATTGGGCGTACAACGAAAACCCTCGAATTGCTGCTCAAAAATTAGCCACAGAGTCTGGATGTCCATCAGATTCACGGGGTCTCATCACTTGCCTCAGAAACAAAACTGTTGAGGAAATTAACAACTTTCAAAAAACACTAAATGATGGAGGTTATTGGAAACCGCATTACAGCGCTGACATTTTCCCTGACAGCCCTCTCGATATTTTGGCGGGAAAAAATTCTCCAGGGTTCAGGAGATTTCGTTCTAAAGACCTTTTAACTGGACTTTGTAATGAAGAAGGCGAAGATGGATTTCGCATGGAGATTTCTTTAACGACAAATCCAACCATCAATGTTACATCGGGTGTTTTAACTGACGAGGAATTTGAACAGCGTTTGAACAAGTCCAGTAAAATGATTTTCGGGATGGATGGCTACGAATTGAACAAACTCTTCCCTGCCATTCGCTTCCAGTATACCGAATGGAAAACATTCAACGACCAATTCTCAAACGCCAAAAGCATAATTAAGTTCCAAAGTGACGCGGACTTTAATTTCGCGTCCATTCAAACAGCTAACATCCATTCCGACAACAAGCAGAATTCAATGGGACGGTCTTTCTTTTACCAATTTATTCCTCGACCTTCGTGGATAACCACCTACCCGTGGAGCGATGGTTCGACTCACGCAGACGAAATTGCTTTTCTGTTTAATAGTGTTTCTTTCTCTGGCGGCACAGAAGAGGAGACCAAGTTGGCCTATGAAATGAATCTTTACTGGACTAACTTCGCTAAAAGCGGGTAAGTTGATCTAGGCCTATTGGATTGTTATGAAAAGAATATATATTGCTTAACTGTTTCAGGAGGGTGGGAGGGGCACACTTTGAATCTGAATCTGTGTAATCGCCAGCAGGAGATTTAATTGGCTCTAGACCCCCCCCCCCCAACCCAAACCCCCTAAAAAATCTAAAACTATGAACCTCCGTTGATCTATACACGTTTTTCTATAAATGTACCTGCATTTTGTCCTTGTTCATCTCCATCAATAATGGTATCTGTCCGTTCTATATTTTTTCTAAGCTATTAACTCATTTATCATCAGATTTACACTGAATGTTTCTTGTTGCCAGGTCTCCGAACGTCCCAGCGCCTGTCAATGTCACGTGGCCAGAATACAACCGACTTACAGGTGAATATATTAAACTGGATTTTCAAAGCAGCAGGGACCAATTTCCGTTCGCCAAGAGATTTGCATTCTGGGAGAACCTTTTTAAACCAACTTTAGCACGGGTGAGACAGGACCGTAAAGAGATGGAAGAAAAATGTAACAACAACAGCGGTAATGATGGAGCGAATTTTAACCAATCAATGGTCTTCCTTATCATAACTTTCATTCTCTCTCATTTGTAAGCAAACTATGGCGGACACTTGAGGGAAGTTGTTGGGTGATAGAACAGACTTTATATTGCTCAGTAAAGAGGTAAATCATGCATCAGAGAATCACAGACATGCGGCTAACTCCATTCTCATACAGGCCTATGGTAAGAAAACGTCCACGACGCGATAACAAGATCGAATCGGTTGTCATTTTATGTTTATTGATTTCAACGAAACTTCTTCCTTAACTTTTTTTTATTAGAAATGAATCAGCTAAGATGCAGCCAAGGCTAACGCCACAATATTTTGTTATTTGTCTATAGATCGAGATCTCGTGCCATTCTACGAGATCTTCTATACGAGACATTTCAACGAATGGCAGTTGGATCAATACCTATTTTAGATTGAAAATAGACTTTGTCAACGTTCATGTATCACAATACTCCTTGGTACGCCATTTTATAAAATGAATGGATGTTCTTTTATATTGCGCTGACTTTTGCTTTATCTCTGGTCGGTTGTTCAAAAGTGCACTATAGGTTTAACCCCGGTTTAACTAAGCAACGTCACAGTTGAATATCTGTTATGTGACGTCATTTAGACCTATATCAAGCCTAATGGGCAACTTTTTTTGGGCCGGGGGTCGGTTGCACAAAGGTGTATTAAGCTTAAGTCTGACTTAACTATACGACGTCACAATCGAATTCCTTTGTGACGCGACATATTTAAGCCTGACTTAAGCTTAATACACCTTTGAACAACTCAGCCCTGGGGCCGATTGCAAAAAGTTGTATTAAGCTCAAGTCAGGTTTAAATACGTCGCGTCACAAAGGAATTTGATTGTGACGTTGCCTAGATAAGTCTAATACACCTTTGTGCAACCGACCCCTGTTGCACAAAGTTGTATTAAGCTTAATTCAGGCTTAAATACGTCGCCTGGATATGTCAGACTTAAGCCTAATACACCTGTGCAAAGGCCCCTGGGGCCATGGAGATATTAACAGAATGGACAAGCCCAGCTTCCATTTAGATTCCAGACATATTCGTCGAACGCCTTTTTCATGCAAGATATTTTCATTTTACTTGATTCATGCAGACACAATGAAGTACCTAAATAACGTAACTCGTTATTGGTAAATCCCCCATGAAAGGCGTAACTGTTACGGAGACAAACACCTTCAACGCGATGGCAATTCCACGTCGGGTGTAAGCATTTTTGGACGCAATCCTCAAAATTATAAATATAATGATGTTGTATGTGTGCCAATAGGCAGCGGGTTCTTTCCCGTAAAACAATCAAGTTTCCTTGAATAGGATGGTTGACACCTGTGGCCGGTTGTTCAAAAGTGTATTGGGCTTAATACTGACTTAACTTTGTAACTTCACATCAATTGAACAACTCAGTCCATACAGGTAAAATACTGTAAGGTTTTACCTTCAGTTGCAAACGCCCATTTTATGGAATAATCAGGAGTTTTTGTTATCCTTTTTATCTAGAATTTACTCATATCCATTGTATTGAATGTATTGTTTGTTTTTATAGTAGTTTCGTATTTATATAATTGTACAGTACCTAATCATAGAAACTAACATAACCTTACTTAGTTAGAACGTCTAGCCTTAAGTAAGATAATGGGACACCAAAGCATATATCGTTATAAAACCTGCTGATAAATGCTCGGCAATAGTTATTAGGCCTAAATGTATATCTTTTCCCTGTGCCTGTGTGTTATAGTGTTAAAAATGTATATCTAGACAGGATTATGATTGAGGAGGTCTAACGGCAGCTAAACAACCCTTTATTACCCTTTACCGTATACCGCAGTCGTAGGGAGACTTTGCATACTAACAAGCCAACAGAATCGATCTATGCCAGCGGTTTATGGTAATGCTGGCATTGTATAGACTGTTGTTTGGGACTATATGTTCACTCAAAATAAAATATATATATATTTTTTACACAAAGTCATAAATAAAATGTTAGCCAGTGTTAGTCCGTGTTTCTTTTTAATGAGCTCCTCGACATTACCTCTGAGGTTTCGTCCTATCCGGTAACAGGAGACGCTCGGCCACATGCGCACTGACAGGAAATCCTTGGTATTTTCGGTGAGCTCCGTATCGGTTTAGAACATCAAAATGGGTGGATGGATGGCTGGTCAGACCGCCTTAATTGGTGTAGAAATCAACCCTCAGAGTATTCACTGCCAGATTGTCTTGGGTCATTCTAAAATAGAATGAAAAAGCTTGTGTTGTTTTTAATTCTACATGAATTGCTCGCCATGTTTTCCCCACGAGGTCCGCCATCTTGTATTCTATCTTCAGATTAAAAAAAACTTTCCTGAAATGCTTCAAATTATACATTACTTCTCATATCCTTTTTTAAAAAAGGGCCCTCAATGCAAACAACAAAGTCGAAAGAATCTCATTTGCCCCTGATTCGGGTATTAATATGGAGCCGCATTCTGGTTAATCCTTTGAACTCGTATCGTCCAGGGGTCGTCGGTTGTTCAAAAGAAAATGAGCATAATGGCAGGTTAAATGGCGTGGCGTAACAAAGAAATCCCTTTCATTTAAGCTAATTTTCTTTTGAACAACCGATCCCTGGTTGACAATATGTTTGGAGAGAGCTGCACGTTATCGCAAAATGTAACTAAAATAACGGGACACTGACTGTAAAATCTGGCAGTAAACATCAATATGTTGTGTAATCATCGATCTCCAGTTCAAATAGAAGGAATAACCCGTGGTTCAAACAATCTCGGGAATTTCTCTGTTCAAAAGGGCCGGTTTCCGCCCTATTAAACCTGGCAACGCCGGCCTATAAGTGATTATTTAGCGTGCGCCGTAAAACACAGATCAATCAGTCCATCGATCTATTCACCAATCGATCAAACCGTCTTGAATCACACGACCCTTCTGTCAATGCGTCCGTCACAGTATAAGCCTATATAAATACATATCGTATTACTAACAATTTCGGGGGTTAAGTCTGTTTATTTCACGTGGATTGTATTATGTAGTTTATAGAGAAGAGTTAAGTCCTATAACCTTCGTTTGAGATCAAAATGCTATGCGTTTTGTATTGATATCGACATTAGGCCAACCGTTAGGCCAACCGTCTTGAAAAGATGCCAAAACTGCAATACTATTTACTAAGGAGCTTCACACCTGTGCGTATGTGCTAATCCTTGCAATGTTACCCGCTCGTCTAACCAATCTCGTAGACTTTATAATTGCAATGATTGCAATATACCACTGGCTTAGAGCCACGAGCCTCTATATACAAAGTCGCTGTACGCCTGTGGTTATGTGCTAATGCTTGCAATGTTACCCGCTCGTCTAACCAATCTCGTAGACTTTATAATTGCAATGATTGCAATATACCACTGGCTTAGAGCCACGAGCCTCTATATACAAAGTCGCTGTACGCCTGTGGTTATGTGCTAATGCTTGCAATGTTACCCGCTCGTCTAACCAATCTCGTAGACTTTATAATTGCAATGATTGCAATATACCACTGGCTTAGAGCCACGAGCCTCTATATACAAAGTCGCTGTACGCCTGTGGTTATGTGCTAATGCTTGCAATGTTACCCGCTCGTCTAACCAATCTCGTAGACTTTATAATTGCAATGATTGCAATATACCACTGGCTTAGAGCCACGAGCCTCTATATACAAAGTCGCTGTACGCCTGTGGTTATGTGCTAATGCTTGCAATGTTACCCGCTCGTCTAACCAATCTCGTAGACTTTATAATTGCAATGATTGCAATATACCACTGGCTTAGAGCCACGAGCCTCTATATACAAAGTCGCTGTACGCCTGTGGTTATGTGCTAATGCTTGCAATGTTACCCGCTCGTCTAACCAATCTCGTAGACTTTATAATTGCAATGATTGCGATATACCACTGGCTTAGAGCCACGAGCCTCTATATACAAAGTCGCTGTACGCCTGTGGTTATGTGCTAATGCTTGCAATGTTACCCGCTCGTCTAACCAATCTCGTAGACTTTATAATTGCAATGATTGCGATATACCATTGGCGTAGAGCCACGAGCCTCTAAATACAAAGTCGCTGTACGCCTGTGGTTATGTGGTAATTATAATGTTACCGCTGCCCCAGCTCTATGCATCCAGTTAAATTGATTGATTGATTGATTGTTTGGTGTTTTACGCCGCGCTCAAGATTATTTCGCTTATTTGGCGCTTATATGTAACTAAAATAACGGGACACTGACTGTAAAATCTGGCAGTAAACATCAATATGTTATGTAATCATCGATCTCCAGTTCAAATTATTTCACTTATATGGCGGCGTTGTCAGTTTAGTGACGGGAGGAAACGCATTCAAATAGAGAAAATGCGCTTTCGACACAACACTTACGCCTACGTCTGAAAGTGTTAAAGTCTAGGAAAACTGATACCGGTCAAATGTGGCCTTTTATGACTGAAAGACTTTGGAAAAATTAATGAGGAGGCTAATAAGAATTGTATCAAAGAAAGTAATTTAAAAACAGTTATGTGCGTAAATTAAAAAAAATGAACTGTTTAGTTACCTTCATCCACTTACTGGGCACCGGTATGTTATTTATATACAAATGGGATGCGATAATAAGGAAGGCGATAAAAATTATTATAACAATAAAGTTTTTTATCAGATTATAAATTCCAAAATATGTGTCAGAGGAGGTAATGAGGATAGACTGATTGATTGATTGCTTGATGTTTTACGTCACACTTAAAGTGGCATGAGCTGCCAAAATTTTTTCCATAATTTCTGATCGTTACGACAGTAAGAGGCTTTGAAGGCCATCGAAAAACTAGATGATTAGCGTTGGAATGAGGAAAATCCATACAGTATGTGGCCTATACGAACCGGAATAGTGTTCGAAAAATAAACAAAATTTAAATAACCGGGACGACCATTCATTCATTCTAAGCCAAAGTTAGTTCAAAACAATACTTTATTGTACTTTCTAGAGACCAAAAGCAATAAAAAGCTTCTGAATTATACGTCTAGAGAAAAATAGCCAATAGTTTCAACATTCTGTTTTTACGTCAAAATATCAACATTTTGGCAGCTCATGCCACTTTAAGATTATTTCACTTGTATGGCGGTGTTGCTGGGTTAAGCAAGGGAGACAATCGAGCTCTTCATTCGAAGAAAACCCTCGACCTTCGGTGACTTCCAAGCAATCCTTCCCCCACAGTGTGCTCGAGTGGACACCCCAATTGTTTCCCTTGGACAGGGAATTCATAACTGGCTCTTGGAATATACTAATTTGGCGGAAAATCGACCTGCGGTCCTCCATCCAAAATTAAAGTGGCATGAGCTGCCAAGATGTTGATATTTTGACGTTAAAGCAGAATGTTGAAATTATTGGCTAATTCTTCTCAAGACGCATAATTCAGAAGCTTTTTAGTGCTTCTAGTTTCGAGAATGAACGATTAAGTATTGTTTTGAACCAACTTTGGCTTAGCATGAATGAATGGTCGTCTCGGTTATTTAAATTTTGTTTACTTTTCGGATACTATTTCGGTTCGAATAGGCCGTAGACTATGGATTTTCCTCATTCCAGCGCCAATCATTTGGTGTTTCGGTGGCCTTCAAAGTCTCTTACTGTCGTGACGATCAGAAATTATGAAAAAATTTTGGCAGCTCATGCCACTATAAATACTTCTTATTTTCTTCTTATCTGAAGTTCAACGAAAGACAAAAACACACTTAGGCGTTGTGGCTGGAGAAAATCCACCGTCTTATAACCAAAGTTTTCATGCCTGGAGAAAATTCACCATCTTATAACCAGCGTTTAATGTCTGGAGAAAATTCACCATCTTATAACCAGGGTTTAATGGCTGGAGAAAACTCACCGTCTTATAACCAGGGTTTAATGCCTGGAGAAAATTCACCATCTTATAACCAGGGTTTAATGGCTGGAGAAAATTCACCATCTCATAACCACGGTTTTCGTGGCTGGAGAAAATTCACCATCTTATAACCAGGGTTTTCATGGCCGGAGAAAATTCACCATCTTATAACCAAGGTTTAATGGCTGGAGATAATTCACCACCTTATAACCACGGTTTTCATGCATGGAGAAAATTTCCCATCTTATAACCAGGGTTTAATGCCTGAGAAAATTCACCATTTTATAACCAGGGTTTAATGGCTGGAGAAAATTCACCATCTTATAACCAGGGTTTTTATGCCTGGAGAAAATTCACCATCTTATAACCACGGTTTTAAAAATTAAATACTTCTTATTTTTCTACTTATCTGAAGTTCAACGAAAGACAATAAAACACTTAGGCGTTGTGGCTGGAGAAAATTCACCGTCTTATAACCAGGGTTTTCATGCCTGGAGAAAATTCACCGCCTTATAACCAGGGTTTTATGCCTGGAGAAAATTCCCCATCTTATAACCAGGGTTTTATGCCTGGAGAAAATTCACCATCTTATAACCAAGGTTTTTATGCCTGGAGAAAATTCCCCATCTTATAACCAGGGTTTTAAAAATTAAATACTTCTTATGTTTCTACTTATCTGAAGTTCAACAAAACACAATAACACACTTAGGCGTTGTGGCTGGAGAAAATTCACCGTCTTATAACCAAAGTTTTCATGCCTGGAGAAAATTCACCATCTTACAACCAGGGTTTAATGCCTGGAGAAAGTTCGCCATCTTATAACCAGGGTTTAATGCCTGAAGAAAATTCACCATCTTATAACCAGGGTTTTATGCCTGGAGAAAATTCCCCATCTTATAACCAGGGTTTCATGCCTGAAGAAAATTTACCATTTTATAACCAGGGTTTTCATGCCTGGAGAAAATTCACCACCTTATAACCAGGATTTCATGATTGGAGAAAATTCACCACCTTATAACCAGGATTTATGGCTGGAGAAAATTCACCACCTTATAACCTGGGTTTAATACCTGGATAAAATTCACCATCTTATAACCAGGGTTTTTATGCCTGGAGAAAATTCCCCCTCTTATATTAACCAGGGTTTAATGCCTGGAGAAAATTCACCATCTTATAACCAGGGTTTTATGCCTGAAGAAAATTTACCATCTTATAACCAGGGTTTTCGTGGCTGGAGAAAATTCACCATCTTATAACTAGGGTTTTATGCCTGGGGAAAATTCACCATCTTATAACCAGGGTTTTATGCCTGGGGAAAATTCACCATCTTATAACCAGGGTTTTATGCCTGAAGAAAATTCACCATCTTATAACCAGAGTTTAATGGCTGGAGAAAATTCACCTTCTTATAACCAGGGTTTTTTATGCCTGGAGAAAATTCACCACCTTATAACCAGGGTTTTTATGCCTGGAGAAAATTCCCCACCTTATAACCAGGGTTTAATGCCTGTAGAAAATACACAATCTTATAACGAGGGTTTTTCTGGCTGTATTCAATGAATTAGACATGGACAACGATCGTTTTCTTACTACCTATGATACCAACGCATTATTCTATGCGTTGGTATAGAATTCCAGATTATATTCCAGATCTCGGGCGGATCGGAATGCCGTCACGGGGTGTCTGGGAAAAACAATAGCGAGCTAAACAGGCTGCTAGTAGACTGACTATAACACAAAGGCGTTTCATATCCCTTTCATATTCATCCCAGATTTTGCGATAACGTGCAGCTCTTTCTGAACATATTGTCAACCAGGGATCGGTTGTTCAAAAGAAAAATTAGCTTAAATGAAAAGGATTTCTTTGTTACGCCACGCCATTTAACCTGCCGTTAAGCTAATTTTCTTTTGAACAACCCACCCCTGGACGATACGAGTTCAAAGGATTAACCAGAATGCGGCTCCATATTAATACCCGAATCAGGGGCAAATAAGATTCTTTCGACTTTGTTGTTTGCATTGAGGGCCCTTTTTTAAAAAAGGATATGAGAAGTAATGTATAATTTGAAGCATTTCAGGAATACAAGATGGCGGACCTCGTGGGAAAAACATGGCGAGCAATTCATGTAGAATTAAAAACAACACAAGCTTTTTCATTCTATTTAGGAATGACCCAAGACAATATGGTACCGTAGTGAATACTTTTAGGGTTGATATCAACACCAATTAAACTGGTATATTAAGGCAGTGTGACCATCCACCCACCCATTTTGATGTTCTAAACCGATACGGAGCTCACCGAAAATACCAAGGATTTCCTATCAGTGCGTATGTGGCCGAGCGTTTTCTGTTACCGGGTATGGCGAAACCTCAGAGGTAATATCGAGGAGCTCATTAAAAAGAAACACGGACTAGCACTGGCTAACATTTTATTTATGACTTTGTGAAAAAATATATATATTTTTTATTTGAGTGAACATATGGTCCCTATACAATGCCAGCATTACCATAAACCGCTGGCATAGAGCGATTCTGTTGGCTTATTTGCATTCAAAGTCTCCTTGACGACTGCGGTATACGGTAAAGGATAATAAAGGGCTGTTTAGCTGCCGTTCTACCTCCTCAATCATAATCCTGTCTAGATATACATTTTTAACACTATAACACACAGGCTCAGGGAAAAGATATACATGTTGGCCTAATAACTATTACCGAGCATTTATCAGCAGGTTTTATAACGATATATGCTTTGATGTCCCATTATCTTACTTAAGGCAAGACGTTCTAACTAAGTAAGGTTATGTTGGTTTCTATGATTAGGTACTTTATATAATGTGTACAAATATATAAAAACGAAACTACTATAAAAACAAACAATACATTCAATACAATGGATATGAGTAAATTCTAGATATCAAGGATAACAAAAACTTCTGATTATTCCATCAAATGGGCGTTCGCAACTGAAGGTAAAACCTTACAGTATTTTACCTGTTTGGACTGAGTTGTTCAACGATGAATAAGCTTAAGTCTGACATATCTAGGCGACGTATTTAAGCCAGACTTAAGCTTAATACACCTTTGTGCAACTGGGGCCGGTTGCACAAAGGTGTATTAAGCTTAAGTCAGACTTAAACACGTCGCGTCACAAAGGAATTTGATTGTGACGTTGTATAGATAAGTCAGACTTAAGCTTAATACACCTTTGTTCAAAAGTGTATTAGGCTTAATACTGGTATAAATTTACGACGTCACAATTGAATTTTTTTGTTACGCGACGTTATTTAGACTAGTATTAAGCCTATCACACTTTTGAACAACCCAGCCCTGGGGTCATTTGAACAAAGGTGTATTAAACTTAAGTCTGGCTTATCAAACAACGTCACAATCAAATTCCTTTGTGACGCGACGTGTTTAAGTCTGACTTAAGCTTAATACAACTATTTGCAACCGATCCCAGAACCTTGCCCATTGGGCTTAATTAATACAGACTAAATGACGTCGCATAACAAAGATATTCAACTGTGACGTTGCTAAGTGAAACCGGTATTAATTAAGCCTAGTGCACTTTTGAACAACCGACCAGAGATAAAGCAAAATTCAGCTCAATATAAAAGAACATACATTCGAATTAAAAATGGCGCATCACGGAACATTGTGATACACGAACGTTGACATGGTCTATTTACAATAATAATAATAATATTTATTCACCAAATAATAATAATATGTTGAAATGTGTCGTGTAGAAGATCTCGATCTATAGACAAATAACAAAATATTGTGGCGTTAACATTGGCTTCATCTTAGCTCATTCATTTCTAATAGAAAAGTTAAGGAAGAAGTTTCGTTGAAATCAATAAACATAAAATGACCACCGATTCGATCTTGTTATCGCGTCGTGGAAGTTTTCTTACCCTAGGCCTATATGAGTATAGAGTAAGCCGCACGTCAGTGATTCTCTGATGCATGATTTACCTCTTTACTGAGCAGTATAAAGTCTGTTCTATCACCCAACAACTTCCCTCAAGTGTCGGCCATAGTTTGCTTACAAATGAGAGAGAATGAAAGTTATGATAAGGAAGACCATTGATTGGTTAAAATTCACTCCTTTGTTAATGCCGTCATCATTACCGTTGTTGTTGTTGTCGTTCTTACATTTTTCTTCCATCTCTTTACGGTCCTGTCTCACCCGTGCTAAAGTTGGTTTAAAAAGGTTCTCCCAGAATGCAAATCTCTTGGCGAACGGAAATTGGTCCCTGCTGCTTTGAAAATCCAGTTTAATATATTCTCCTGTAAGTCGGTTGTATTCTGGCCACGTGACATTAACAGGCGCTGGGAAGTTCGGAGACCTGGGAACAAGAAACATTCAGTGTAAATCTGATGATAAATGAGTAAATAGCTTAGAAAAAACACAGCACGTTACATCTCCTGTTCTATTAATGTTGGCGATTACACCAGATTCAGATTCAAAGTGCCCCCCCCCCCCCCCCCCAGGAACAGTTATGCAATATATATTCTTTTCATGACAATCCAATAGGCCTAGATCAACTTACCCGCTTTTAGCAAAGTTAGTCCAGTAAAGATTCATTTCATAGGCCAACTCGGTCTCCTTTTCTGTGCCGCCAAAGAAAGAAACACCATTAAACACAAAAACAAGTTCGTCTGCGTGAGTCGAACCATCGCTCCACGGGTAGGTGGTGATCCACGAAGGTCGAGGTATAAATTGGTAAAAGAAAGACCGTCCCATTGAATTCTGCTTATTGTCGGAATGGACGTTAGCTGTTTGAATGGACACGAAATTAAAGTCCGCGTCACTATGGAACTTAATTATGCTTTTGGCGTTTGAGAATTGGTTGTTGAAGGTTTTCCATTCGGTATACTGGAAGCGAAGGGCAGGGAAGAGTTTGTTCAATTCGTAGCCATCCATCCCGAAAATCATTTTACTGGACTTGTTCAAACGCTGTTCAAATTCCTCGTCAGTTAAAACACCCGATGTAACATTGATGGTTGGATTTGTCGTTAAATTGCCGCCCGAATTAGAAATCTCCATGCGAAATCCAAATTCACCTTCTTCATTACAAAGTCCAGTTAAAAGGTCTTTAGAACGAAATCTCCTGAGCCCTGGAGAATTTTTTCCCGCCAAAATATCTAGAGGGCTGTCAGGGAAAATGTCAGTGCTGTAATGCGGTGCCCAATAACCTTCATCATTTAGTGTCTTTTGAAAGTTGTTAATTTCCTCAACAGTTTTGTTTCTGAGGCAAGTGATGAGACCACGTGAATCTGATGGACATCCAGACTCTGTGGCTAATTTTTGAGCAGCAATTCGAGGGTTTTCGTTGTACGCCCAATGAGCACTAGGCGTTCCACTTTGAGCGATCACTCTTTGAAATTTATCAGCACAAAGATTTGACATTGTCAACTGCAGGACGCTACTGGCCCCGGCACTCTCTCCGAAAATCGTCACCTGGCTGGCGTTTCCGCCAAAAGCACCGATATTCTCGGAGACCCAGTCAATGGCCAGGCACTGATCTCTTAGTCCGAAATTCCCGACTGCGTTATTGTCCATCGTGTTGAGGAAGCCGAGGATTGAAAGCCGGTAGTTCAAAGTGACCACGATCACCTGACCCCAAGCCGCCATAAAGCCACCGTAATACAGGGAGGAGTCGCCAGTGATGTAACCGCCGCCATGAACCCACACCATAACCGGCAAGGGATTGTCAGCGGAAGCTGCAGTCGGTTTATAGATGTTCAATCGTAAACAATCTTCGGTCTGCACCGTTTGAACAACTCCTTGGGTTGCGTAAGGCTGTGGACAGATTTTGGCGCTAGAATTTGCCGAGAAGATACCTTCCATTCTCGCCTTTTTAACAGGCGGTTTGAATCTCAAATCTCCCTCTGGAGCCTCAGCAAATGGGATGCCTAAATACTCTGTAAGGCCGAGTTCTGGTCGAGGTATTCCAACGACTTCGCCACTAGTTGTGTTAACTTGACCTTCCACGTGGGCCACAAGGGCAATGATCAGCAAAGAAACAACTCCTGTCTCCATCACCATCTTCTGAAATATACAGAACACAATTTTATAAAACCTATAGCCAGCAACTCTGAACTTGTTCTTTGACACTGCTTTGAAAAATGCACCCCATCCAACAAAGTACTTTATTTCTTGAGTGCGTTGATTGATATATTTATTTGATTGATATATCGATCAGAGTTTTACGTCGCCTTTATATTTGGACATATCAAGTTCAGGTAGGGGTTGTGTTAGCCGAGAAATCTTGTCTATGTGTTTTTTCTGTATTTCTATATTACAACGCTCTGTGGTGCATACGTCAGGAAGTGTATGCTAGATTCTCAGCACCACAGAGGCTGATTATTCGGTGCATACATCAGGGAGTGTATGCTAGATTCTCAGCACCACAGAGGCTGATTATTCGGTGCATACGTCAGGGAGTGTATGTTAGATTCTCAGCACCACAAAGGCTGATTATTCGGTACATACGTCAGGGAGTGTATGCTATATTCTCAGCACCACAGAGGCTGATTATTCGGTGCATACGTCAGGGAGTGTATGTTAGATTCTCAGCACCACAGCGGCTGATTATTCGGTGCATACGTCAGGGAGTGTATGTTAGATTCTCAGCACCACAGAGGCCGATTGTTCGGGCTAACGTCAGGGAGTGTATGTTAGATTCTCAGCACCACATAGGCTGATTATTCGGTGCATACGTCAGGGAGTGTATGCTAGATTCTCAGCACCACAGAGACTGATTATGCGGGCATACGTCAGGGAATGTGAGCTAGATTCTCAGCACCACAGAGGCTGATTATTCGGGCATACGTCAGGGAGTGTATGTTAGATTCTCAGCACCACAGAGGCTGATTATTCGGGCATACGTCAGGTAGTGTAAGTGTATGCTAGATTCTCAGCACCACAGAGGCTGATTATGCGGGCATATGTCAGGGAATGTGAGCTAGATTCTCAGCACCACAGAGGCTGATTATTCTGGCATACGTCAGGGAGTGTATGTTAGATTCTCAGCACCACAGAGGCTGATTATTCTGGCATACGTCAGGGAGTGTAAGTGTATGCTAGATTCTCAGCACCACAGAGGCTGATTATGCGGGCATACGTCAGGGAATGTGAGCTAGATTCTCAGCACCACATAGGCTGATTATTCGGGCATACGTCAGTGAGTGTATGCTAGATTCTCAGCACCATCGAGGCTGATTATTCGGTGCATACATCAGGAAGAGTATGCTAGATTCTCAGCACCACAGAGGCTGATTATTCGGTGCATACGCCAGGGAGTGTATGTTAGATTCTCAGCACCACAGAGGCTGATTATTCGAGCATACGTCAGGGAGTGTATGTTAGATTCTCAGCACCACAGAGGCTGATTATTCGGGCATACGTCAGGTAGTGTAAGTGTATGCTAGATTCTCAGCACCACAGAGGCTGATTATGCGGGCATACGTCAGGGAATGTGAGCTAGATTCTCAGCACCACAGAGGCTGATTATTCTGGCATACGTCAGGGAGTGTATGTTAGATTCTCAGCACCACAGAGGCTGATTATTCTGGCATACGTCAGGGAGTGTAAGTGTATGCTAGATTCTCAGCACCACAGAGGCTGATTTTACGGGCATACGTCAGGGAATGTGAGCTAGATTCTCAGCACCACATAGGCTGATTATTCGGGCATACGTAAGGGAGTGTATGCTAGATTCTCAGCACCATAGAGGCTGATTATTCGGTGCATACATCAGGAAGAGTTTGCTAGATTCTCAGCACCACAGAGGCTGATTATTCGGTGCATACGTTAGGGACTGTATGTTAGATTCTCAGCACCACAGAGACTGATTGTTCGGGCATACGTCAGGGACTGTATGTTAGATTCCCAGCACCACAGAGACTGATTGTTCGGGCATACGTCAGGGACTGTATGTTAGATTCTCAGCACCACAGAGACTGATTGTTCGGTGCATACGTCAGGGAGTGTATGCTAGTTTCTTAGCACCACAGAGGCTGATTATTCGGGCATACGTCATGAAGTGTATGCTACATTCTCAGCACCACAGAGGCTGATTATTCGGGCATACGTCAGTGAGTGTATGCTAGTTTCTTAGCACCACAGAGGCTGATTATTCGGGCATACGTCATGGAGTGTATGCTACATTCTCAGCACCACAGAGGCTGATTATTCGGGCATACGTCAGGGAGTGTATGCTAGATTCTTAGCACCACAGAGGCTGATTATTCGGGCATACGTCAGGGAGGGCTAGATTCTCAGCACCACAGAGGCTGATTGTTCGGGCATACGTCAGGGAGTAAATGCTAGATTCTTAGCACCACAGAGGCTGATTATTCGGTGCATACGTCAGGGACTGTATGTTAGATTCTCAGCACCACAGAGGCTGATTATTCGGGCTAGGGTTGGGTCATCTTGGTATGCCAATACGTTCTGCCCAACAATCCCCGGTTGTATCGTATGGCACAAAACTCCATACAGCTGTCAAGCCAATCCAATTTAAAGCCAATAATATATTCATGAACACTAAAACGCACAGGCACAGGGAAAATCTTCTTGTCTAAAATTAATTTGTGTTAAAAAGGGTTATGTAATTTAGACTTAAATATTCAATCACTAGTTGTTGTAATAAACTAAAACCTATGATATTTCATTAGGGTGACGACTGACATGAGTTTTCTGGAGCACTTTGTAATACATTGACAATGCTTACGCTTCTATTTTCCATGTGCCCTTGTGTTTTAGTGTTCAAAAATATATGTTTCAGTTGATACCAATCTTGAGGATGTAAGCTAAGGTTGTTTTAAATGCCGAAAAAGTCCCAAAAATGAACTCATACATCCCGGCTATTTGAATTTTGTCGGTTATTAGCATATAACTTTGGTTCTTACACGGTAGGCCTACTGGCTGTAACAATATTTTTTATTTCAACTTCAATCCTTTAGTTTTTCAGGGTACTTCATACGATCAACTTCGTTTGACAATCAGAATTTATGAAAAAAATCCGAATGTTGGCAGCTCATGCCACTTTAAAGGGGAAGAAAATAAAAAAAATACTTCATGTTTCCTAAGAAGCGCGCTTATTTTTCCTTTCCCGCGATACCAAACACGTATTTTGCGATTTTTTTCATGGGACATGATGCAGTCTATAAAATATATATGTTACATACACAAAAGAAATTGGTCAACTTTCAAAATCTCCCATTTAAACCCAGGTAAATTTAACTCTCTTTAAAGTATTCCTATGTCCAATGTTTAAAATATTCCTATGTTTCCGTTTCTCCAAACTTACATTAAATTACAAAGAAAGCTTTGAAGAAAATGTGACTAGCAAACAACTGGTCTGCGTGCCATATTGGTGAGTTAGGTGAATTTAACCTAGACTTAAATGGGAGATTTTGAAAGTTTGATTTTTTTTCACCTGGCCCTAATACGCTTCCGTAGTTTGTTTATGGACTAAATAGAAGTTGAAACAAAATAACCTTCGCTTTCGAGTCGTGGTATTCACCAATAAAAGGGTACGTACACAGCGGAGGTCGTGTTTGGCATCATATGATAAGTCATGGAGATAATTAACTATCATAAGCATTGTACAGCGGCAAATATGGCATTGAATTTTGAATTTCTGTGCTAGAAATTTAGTTTTATAACACATTTTACACAAATTAGAAAATATTGCCAAAGGTTGTTCATAGAACCTTTGAAGTGGCATGAGCTGCCAACATGTTGAAATTTTGACGTTAAACCAGAATGTTGAAATTATCGGTTATTTTTCTCAAGACGTATAATTCAGGAGCTTTTTAGTGCTTCTAGTCTCGAGAATGTGTGATAAAGTATTGATTTGAACTAACTTCGTCTTATAATGAATGAATGGTCGTCCCGGTAATTTAAATTTTGTTTACTTTTCGAACACTATTCCGGTTCGTATAAGCCAGATACTGTATGGATTTTCCTCATTCCAACGCTAATCATTTAGCTTTTAGTCGTGACGATCAGAAATTATGAAAGAAGTGTGAATTTTGGTAGCTCATGTCACTTTAATGAAAGTACAAGTGCATAGACAATTAACGCGCTTTATCAAGTGAGAATGGAGAAACTAAAACAGATAGCTAAAATGTAACTTACCTTGTGATTCTAGATGTAGTATTTAACTCGGTAAATTCTCGTCGGCCTACTCCTGTTGTCACGTGGCCCTTTACTCCGTCACTAGTTTGGTTTAGGTATTTACTTTAGTCGGTGTACAAATTTATTTTCTCCATTGAATAGCGAGGGGCCGGTGTTACTGAAATCCGCCCTGGAGCAAAGAATGTTATATATGTATGCGTTTATACAAAACATACAACCTCGAGTAGAATCGACACGGTTTCGCTTCAAGGAACTTGATCAAGTATGGAAGTCAAGAATGAGAACAATCTGTCTTTTAAAACTCAAAGACACTCGTCGACAAAGTAGCGATAGGCTTCCAAAAATTGTGCGTAATTGTTCATTTTCATTTGGTATTATCAACCTGGTTTTTGTAAAAGAAATGCCAACACCCGAACCGGACAGGACTGGAATTCAGTCACTAAATAAGGCTATGATCCATCTAGATCACCATACATAAAAAGGGACATTTTTCCTGAGATTACAAATTATTCGGCTTCTGATGGAATAGTTCCGATGGGTTACTTTTCGACTACGTGTCTTTAAGATAAAATGTACATGAATGCTTGATCTGACGAAATAACTGACATATATTTATCAAAACTGTGTATTTAATGTGTTTTCGTTCGCTGTTAGCTGTTCACAGTCCAGTGGTTTCTGGTCCTGTATTTTTAAATAGATCTTTATTTGCGTTATTTTAAATTTATAAAAAATACAACATGCATGGTATACATTACTGTTAGCCATAAAGCCAGCTCGTCACGAAGACCTATATTTTGACACAGGCCTAACGAAGCATGCACTTGGTCACAGTTGAAAGAGACCGGCTATCTTCGCTCGCTACCGGTCGGCTTTGACACACACGTAGACCCCGAAGTTTCAGAGTGCTTGGTCACTCTGAAACTTCGGGGATTTACGTGCGTGAAATACCCTCTGATAGACTGCAGGTCATTTTGAATATGGCGACCAAATAGGTAGCCGTGAAGCGTACAATTCCTAAATCCCCTTGAGGGCCCCACACAAGTGTCCCCGTGATAACGTAAGGGACCGAAACACTCGGTCTGTTAACTTTCAGCCTCGATCAGTTATAAAATTGAAGCATTGGAGGATTCCTGATATTTGCCGAAACTGCGTCTCTCTACAACATGTGGTTTACCGGACTAAATAAAATATATACACAAATATCTTTCTAAGCGATATTAGCATTTAATAAATTTAGAACTATTTTTATTTTCTATTTTCGTTTGTAGTAAAACATTTTGAAATTTACTTTCGACGCCATTTTTATTCAGCTAAAAAATACGGTGATTTACCGTATAAAAGCGCAGACTGTCCGAGGCCACTCGGAACATCCTTCGGCTATCTTCGCTCGCTACCGGTCGGCTTTGACACGCCTCGGACAGTCTGCACTTTCTATACGGTAAATCACCGTATTTTGGGCTGAATAAAAATGGCGTCGAAAGTAAATATCAAAATGTTTAACTACAGACGAAAAAATAAAATAAAAATAATTATAATTTTATTAAACGCTAATATCATTTAGAAAGATATTTGTTTATATATTATATTTAGCCCGGTAAAGCACATGTTGTGTAACGCAAAGAAGAGACGCAGTTTCGGTACATTCCAGGAATCCTCCAATACTTCAATTATAAAACTGATCGCGCCTGAAAGTTAACAAACAGAGTATTTCGGCCCCCTTACATTATCACGAGGACACTTTCGATGGGCCCTGAAGAGGATATGGAAATTGTACGTTACACGGCTACCTTTTTGGTCGCCACATTCAAAATGACCTGCAGCCTGTCTTACAAAGCTGGCGTAAGTTACGTCGGACGTAAATCAGTGTTAAAACTATAGGAACTTACGCCCTAGTCGCAACTGGTCCATGTCGTAGGCCTATGCGCAATTTTACGCCAGCTTCGTAAGACAGGGCCCTGCAGTCTATCAGAGGGTATTTCACGCACGTAAATCCCCGAAGTTTCAGAGTGTGTCCGAGGCGTGTCAAAGCCGACCGGTTGCGAGCGAAGATAGCCGAAGGATGTTCCGAGTGAGTGCTTGGTCACACACTGGCTCACGCTGGTCGAGGCCACGCTCGCGTAATCACCATGGGGAAGGGGGGGGGGGGGGGGGGCAAATGTCTCATGCAATCTCCAGGCTTTATAAATCTGCTAAATCTAGTTCAAAATACAAACGTGGATATACCCGCTGCTTATAGGAACGTAACCGAATGTAGCCATACTTCGGTAAAGGGTCGATTGCTTTGGCACCAAACAAAAGATTACATCACCATTTGGCGTAAATAACCTCTATTTGAGGTTGGTACACGCCAATATCATAACAATCATCATAATGATTATAATCATCTTAAATCTCAAACTGAAATAAGAACTCCCCCTATTTCTGAAGTTGTTGTTCAAAGCGCCGTTAGCTTAACGGCAGGTTAGATGACGTCGCGTCACAAAGGAATTTCTTTGTGACGCGACGTCATCTAACTTGCCGTTAAGCTAATTTTCTTTTGAACAACCGGCCCCAGAAGTGACCCCTAAAGCTCAAACTGGCCACTTTAATCCGGAGTTCACCCATAATCATGTGACTTTAATCATTCGACAAAACAACATCATTAAATATAACCCGGCGTGTTCTCGCATATACCCACTTTTTTATTTCCCCTGCACTTAACTAGGGATATCGTTAATGTGGCATGAGCTGCCAAAATTCCCACTTTTTTCATAATTTCTGATCTTCATTACAGTTAGAGGCTTTGAAGGCCATCGAGGAAAATCCATACAATATGAAGCCTGTACGAACGGAAAACGTGTTCGAAAAGTAAACAAAATTTGAATAACCGGGACGACCATTCATTCATTCTAAGGCAAAGTTAGTTCAAAACAATACTTTATCGCACATTTTTGAGACTAGAAGCAATAGAAAGCTTCTGAATTATTCGTCTTGAGAAAAATAGCCAATAATTTCAACGTTCTGTTTTTAAGTCAAAATATCAACATTTTGGCAGCTCATCCCACCTAAAAATAAAACAACCGCATACAAGAGATACAAACTAGCTCTAGCTACATCGATGCACTTTAGTTATTCAGACATATGATGTAGGTCAGATCTGGCTTCAAGACTGACTCTTGAGTATTTCTTTAGCACACATCACTTGCCTAGGAGATGACGAACAGTTTTTTTGTGAGACGAACCATGCATAGTAAAGACGTCATTATGGGCGACTTACAATCTAAACAGAGAAGTTAATCTTCGCATGCGAGACTTAGTTCTGAAGCGAAGGGGAGGTAAGCATATGGGCACGATTAATGTTTGAACGAGTCAATTGTAAAACCGTGATCTATATAAATAAACGCCTGTGCAAGTGTACCGGCTTCGCTAAAGAAAAAATGTTTGAATGAGTCGATATGAAGCTCTATAGAAGACTTTACTTGTATATAGGCCGATGTACATACACGTTCAAGTAATACAATAGTGTCAGGTCGGGATATAGGCCTACTCGTGTGTGAGCAGGATCAGTATGTGTGACTGCTTCTAGTCCACACCAACGAAGACCTGGGATGTCATTCTTAACTCAATTCTAGGTAAGTCGGTCCATAATTTATGATTATCTTAGGTCCGCTATATAATGAGATGTAAGGGGACCATTGGCCCTGTGCTGACAGCGACACCATCCCCGGACAACGATACCCCACCATGTTTACTGCAAATATTAGGCCGAATGCATTAGTTGGGATAGTCCGGGTTTCTGGCTTTAGTTTAAATTGACTTAAACGTCGTTCACACTAACTAGTACAGAGAACAATTTCCCCTTATCACCTCTACCTGACCGGCAAAGTAAGTAAACCAGGATAGAGACACACGAGTGCGGCTACTTATCACCTAGCTAACGACATTCTCCCGACCTCAGTATTGGCGCTACGGTCTTTTTTATTAAATATAAGATAGAGATTCCAATGACTCAGCGAATCTGTCTGGCCTAACCCTACTTCACTTCAGTAAAGGTCTGACTGCGCTATTTATAATTTACGACAGTTATTGGTCGTTATTATCCTATCAATAAATATCCAAACATAAATAACGAGGTACCTGTAGTCATTTATTATTATTGAATGAGCCAAACCCTGGTGGTTTGCGTTTTTTTATTGATGGATGTCTGTATCAAACTGGCCGAGATTAGTCGAGAAATCTGGGCTCTGCCGATTTTTTTTTCCGTATTCCCTTTAGACCGAAAATCAGGGCTTGGCCGGGATATACCCGCACGCTATACATAGATAGAGCCAATTGTGATGACGCGACTATCTATGCATAGCAAGACAGTACTTGGGTACACAAAGATTGGCTCGTCATCACGATTGAGATAGAGCCCGGGCTGCCGTGAAGTGCGATCAAAGTCAGTTGCCATGACTACGTATCTGTTCACAATACGGTGTCCAGTAGCAACTGGGCTTCGTTTGCAATGCTACTGACTTGTGAAACGAGTCCCCCATTGCGTTTAGAGGTTACATAATACAGTTTCGTTTCCCATTTGCGGTAATGTTAACGCTTTGATTTGTGGCTAATTACCTAAATCTCGGTAAGACTTTTCCTTACCATTTTCAAATAGATCAACACATGAGAAATCCTTTACAACCAAATAAAGTTGACATAGTGCATGTCGGTTTCAAGCTACACATAATTTAACATGGGTACCGGCATTTTGACAGTTTTAGGCTTACTTATTCTAAGCCAAACTTTGGTATTTTCCAAATTGGGTGAACATTAAAAACACACACACAAAAATCTGTTATCAGGCATTGATTGAAAGCTTAAAGTATGTACAGTAGACCTGTGTTAGTTTTGATCTAGACGAGAAATCTGGGCTCTGCCGAATTTTTTTTCTCTCCGTGTTCTTAATAAGTCTAATACACTTTTCAGCCCATGGGCCGGTTGCACAAAGCTGTATTAAAGGATTTATGAACAGGTTTTGGAAATATTCTCTAATTTGCGTTAGGTGTGTTGTAGAACATGTACTTTAAAAGTCTGACCAAAAAGAAAATTAAATTTCGGTCGCAGCACATACAAAATTCAAGCTACGTTTACCGATCTACAATGCTTACGAAAGTTAATTATCTCACAGACTTATGACGTCAAACACGACCTCCGTTGTGTACGTACTCTCACAGCGATGACGTAATAAACAATTTCTGTTGTCTCAGTACGTCTTCGTGGCAGTTTGTACACATCGAAGGTCGTGTATGACGTCATTTTTCCGAGCAGTTACGAAAAATACGGAAAATATGCATATTTCCTCCCCGTTCGTTTTTTGACTACCAGGGCCCTGTTTTACAAAGGTGGCGTAAGTTACGTCTGACGTAAATCAGTGTTAAAACTATAGTAACTTACACCCTAGACGCAAGCAGTCCATGTTGTAGGCCTATGCGCAAATTTACGCCAGCTTTGTAAAACAGGGCCCAGGGAACTAACGCGAAGGTTGTTTCGTTTCAACTGATAATTTTCAAATATATATTTAGTCAATAAACAAGCACAAACCAGCTTTAAATCTTGTTCATATATCCTTTAAGCTTAAGTCAGACTTAAATACATCGCGTAACAAAGGAATTTGATAGTGACGTCGCCAAGATAAGTTAGACTTAAGCTTAATACACCTTTGTGCAACCGGCCCCAGAGGACCAAAGCCGCGCAGAACAGGTAACATTGAAAAAAAAATCCATTCAACCGTGTGGATGCTATATTATCCCCTGGGCAGTGTTAGGCTAAGGTTTGCAAATCATTTCCTATTGCTGTGAAGGATTTAGGTTTAAAAAACCTTAATTTTGATTCCAGATAAGACAAGTATACGAAGATGATGAGGAAAGCTTTTCTGTTGCTTCTCATTCTTGGAAGTGTTTACTGTGACGTAAACACAACAATTGGTGTCGTCAGAGGAATCACCACAGAAGGTGATGACGTCATACGGTACCTTGGAATCCCATACGCCGAGCCCGCGGAAGGGGATTTGAGATTTAAACCGCCGGTTAAAAAGGCGAGAATGGAAGGTATATACGAAGCTAACTCTAACACCAAAATCTGCCCCCAACCCTATGTGTTTCCTTGGCCTTATGCTAAAGAACAAACCGAAGACTGTTTGCGGTTGGATATCTATCAGCCAACTGTCGCCAACAAAGACAACTTATTACCGGTGATGATTTGGATCTATGGGGGAGCATATCTTCTCGGTGACTCCGCCACTTACAATCCTAGTTATTTAGCCACCAAAGGAGAAGTAATTGTCGTGGCGATGAATTACCGGATCGGCATTTTAGGGTTTCTCAACACGATGGACAATAACGCAGTCGGGGATTTTGGACTAAGAGACCAGTGCCTGGCCATTGAATGGGTGTCCGAGAATATTGGTGCTTTTGGAGGTAACGCCAGCCAGGTGACGATTTTTGGAGAAAGTGCCGGCGCCAGTAGCGCCTCTCAGCTATCCATGTCACCTCTCTGTTCAGATAAATTTCAAAGAGTCATAACTCAGAGTGGGGCGGCCACGATGACTTGGGCGAATAACCCAAACCCAAAGCAGGCGGCACTTCAGCTGGCAGCAGACGCTGGCTGTCCGTCAGATTCCGATGGTCTTGTGTTTTGTCTTAGAAACAAAACCATTGAGGAAATAAACGACCTGACGCTCTTGGGCGCCGTATCTTCCCTCGCCGACTTTCTGTGGGTTCCTTCCTTTAGCCCGGACATTTTCCCAGACAATCCGTTTGATATTCTCAGTGGAAAAGACTCGCCTGGCTTACGAAGATTTCGCTCTAAGGATCTTTTAACCGGACTTTGTTTCTCAGAAGGCGAGGGGGATTTCCTCTTCAACATTTCAGGCTCTGAAAATCTAATCACAGCTTATGTCAACGACACGGGGGCTATTCTGACTCAAGACGAATTCGACGGGCGTTTAAAGAAATTCGCTGCTAGGTTTTGGGGATTGGATGCCTACGAATTGGACAAACTTTTCCCGCTAATTCGTTTCCAATACACGGACTGGAAAAATAGAAACGATGTTTATGCCAACACCAGAGAAATAATTGAATTCACCAGCGACTTCCTTTTCAATCTGGCTTCAATAAAGACAGCCAACGTTCACGCTGATGACGCAAAATCTTCCTCGGCATCTGTAACCGGAAGTACCTACTTCTACCAGTTTGTTCCAAAGGCCTCGTGGCTGCCATCCCGTCCATGGACTGTGGGTTCGAACCATGGCGAAGATCTTCGTTTCACTCGCATACTTGGACTCTTTTTTAATGGTACAGCTCAGGAGAAAACTCTGTCAGACCAAATAATTCGGTACTTGAGCAATTTCGCTAAAACCGGGTAAGTTTGATTTTTTTTTATTTTATAGAATGATTAATTGACTAATGTATGAAGCGCCCTTCATGATTATTTCACTTACCGGGCGGCGTTCCCAGGATAAGTGGAGGAAATTGGGTTCTGTGCCCGGTGGAATCTCTCAACCGTCAGCAGATACCTTGCAACCGTTCAAAATAGGCCGATCGAGTAAAACCCCAGTCGGAATTTTTCAAGTTTTCGTTTCGGACTTGACGGCCACCTGATAGTCTACGTTCTTTTTTCAATTGAATTTGTTTTCACCACACCGAATGATTACAGCCACTTGATTGGTTGATGAAAGATGGCGCGGTAATAAAGACACAAGAGGGCTTGTTTTTTCCGTTTGTATATACATGGTTTATTAAGGGGAGGTAATTACAGAATCATATACTGTGAAGGAATTCAATTATATGTAATCGATCTACAATGATCATGCTAGCTGTTATTGGACAGGTTTTAAACCGATAATCCTTTAATCTTCATTTAAATAATGGTGTGGATTAACTGGTTGAAGTGAGATACTAGAGAATCGGAGCGTTTCAAGTTCATACAAAAGCTAAATAGTTGAGGATAAAATAAAAATAACGCATGTGTCCGTAACATGGAAGCCGAATTACGCTTCCAAATTCTCATGCTGCAAATTAGTATATTTCTTTGTTGTTGTTGTCTTTGAGGCATTGAATACAATTTATGCATTTGGACCATATGAATATTTCGTCCACTGTACTATATTGCAGCATTATCTGCATATAGTGAGCAGTTTACATTTGGATTGAGAACTAATGGCAAATCGTTTAATCATTTAAATTTCAGGTCCCCGAACGACCCGACCCCTGTAACCTTGACGTGGCCGGAGTACGACAAAGACCTGGGACAGTACATGGAGTTGAATACTCCAAGCACAATCCAAACTTTTCCCTTTTCACGGAGAGTGGCTTTCTGGGAGATTCTTTTCGATAACAAGTTATCTGAAGTAAGAAAAGAGCGGGAGATTTCAGAGAAAAGATGTAATAAAGGTATCAATAGCTGCAGTGGTCCGGAGTCCTTTATACTGACTTACGTCATAGGCATACTTTCTATTTTCACTGTTATATTCCTCTTGAACAGACACATAAATTTATAAATTGCAAAGCACTTTTATTGTCTGTGTTTATTTCGTGTATTTCCGTGAACTCGGAACACACTTCGGCTATCTTCGCTCGCTACCGGTCGGCTTTGACACGCACGTATTTCCCAATCTCATTCTCGCGAGATCCCCTGCTACTACGTGAACGCGACGGACCTCTCAGGCCGTTCCAAGCCATTTGCCTTAGTATGCTAAGGGGAATCCCCTTTTGCCAGAGCTGCGGAGAAATACTCTCACTACAATCACATGACGTAGACATACAAAATAACATGTTGTACGCTGGCCTGTTCACAATCGTGGAGGGTAGAAATATAGTCCCTGTATTTCCTCAACGATAATTCAAAACTTAAGGGCGTGTACCAAAAACGAAATACAAGTCAACATATAGAATCAGGTAAAGATCACGTACATATCAATTTTGGAAGTAAGTTTGATTACCCAAATTTTGGGTAAAATGGCTTGGAACGGCCTGAGAGGTCCGTCACGTTCACGTAGTAGCAGGGGATCTCGCGAGAATGAGATTGCGTATTTCCCGCACGCAAATCCCCGAAGTTTTCAGACTGAGAGTATTTCACGTACGTAAATACCCGAAGTTTCTGAGTGCTGGGGACTGTTTCTCGAAAGGTTTGAACGTAGGACTATAGACGTGGTCGACGAAGGAAAAACTACTTTTCTGACCCTTTCAAATTTGAATTACCTTGTAGGCCTAAGGGTTTACGGGTCGTTAATTTAAATATTACAAGTGTCTCGAATAAACTGGATGAAGTGAATAGATTATGTGAATGGCCTGGGAAAAATTTTGATGTGCTTGGTCAATATAAAATTAGAAGTTACCCTAGTCCTAGATTCAAGATTTAACCTCTAAGGCCAATGGTCGACATTTTTATCGGAAAACTTTATTGGAATGGGGTTGGAGAGTTCGCATAGGAGGTCAATTGATCATGTGGCATGTCTTCGACAAAATAACAACATCATGGAATTTTACCTGGCGTTTGCTCGTATCTACCCGCTTTTATGTTACTCCCTTACACTCGGCTAGAGCTATCGTTAGTTGCATCGAACATTTCAAATACTAGCAAAACTTGGAAACGCCCCAGTTCAAGGTGAATCGGATCGACAGGGAACGTCGCCATCTTGCCTGTTTACTTCAAAATGGTACTATTTCGTGAAATTGACTCTACGTTTTCGTTAGTAGTCCAACGTTTTCTTAAATTCAAAGTATATATTCAAGTACAGCGTGATGTCAGGATTTTTATATTTATCTGATAGCTTTTAAAAATGTTACCCTAGATGACACGCCAAAATCCCTGCGCTATGTCCGGTAAAGGCGTACGAGGTCTATCTTAGCCACGTCTAAAAGAGATCTCGCGAGAATACGATTGGTGCTTGGTCTCTCAGAAACATGGTTTGCCAAGCTGTTTGACGACATGAATTTATATATTGCCGGCATACTTTGCATTGTCGTGATAGACAAAATAAAGGTGGCGATGTCGTTCTTGTATACGTAAGCTCAGATAAACCGCATTACAGACGTGATAATCTGAGGCTGGGGGCTGTTTCTCAACACCGACGTAACTTGGCGCCTGGTCGTAAGGTAATGTTACAGGTATATGTTGCCATGGCGGTTAGGCCTTCCATTGGACTTACGTCGGGCGTAAAAGTCTTGCGAAACAGTCCGCTATTGAAAACACCCCTCTTTGAGTTTGATTGATTGATTGATGTTTTACGCCGAACTCCAGATTAGTTCACTTATATGGCGGCGTTACCAGGTTTAGTGGGAGAGGAAACCGGGCTCATTGTCCAGAGGAAATCCCGACGGGCGAGCACCTGGCAACTCTTCCACATAGGGCGACGGAGTGAAAAATCCACTCAGAAATGTTTATTTGGTCTGAGTGTGATTCGAGCACGGGCAACAACGAGAGTTTGAAAGATCTATTAGTCAGGACTAAACTCCCTTGTCTGTCTTCTGCCCAGGAACCAAATTACATATTTTCACTTTATTTCCCCCTTATCATAGTTTGTTCAATTTCGTTGTACCTGGCGTCTTGCCATAGCTGAACATCCGTATCATTTTGTCACTATAAAACAAAGTATTTCAGATATAAATTGCTGACGAAATCCAAACTTCTGTCTGTCTTGAACCTAATGAAATATCATGGTTTATTACAATAAAACCTATAAAGGTCTAAATGACACGACCCTCTTTTTAACACAATTAAAAACTTGTCTCCATGGTTATTTTAGTCAAGAAGATTTCCCTCGAGCACGTGTGTTTTAGTGTTCATAAATATACCAAAGAAAAACAACGCCAAGATATAAAACACTATATATAACGCTTAGTCCGACGAGCATGTTCGTTATGTAGGAACCAGCACAGGATTTCATAACACTAGCATGCATACATAACGATTGGTCCTACGAGCATGTTCGTTATGTAGGAACAAGCACAGGATTTCATACTACTAGCATGCATATATAACGAGTGGTCCTACGGGCAGGTTTGTTATGTAGGGCCAAGCACAGGATTTCATAACACTAGCATGCATATATAAAGAGTGGTCCTACGAACATGTTCGTTTTGTAGGACCCAGCACAGGATTCAATAATACTAGCCTGCATATATAACGATTGGTCTTACAAGCATGTTTGTTATGTAGGACCCAGCACAGGATTTCATAATACTAGCATGCATATATAAAGAGTGGTCCTACGAACATGTTCGTTTTGTAGGACCCAGCACAGGATGTCATACTACTAACATGCATATTTTCACGGTGACTCCGCCAGTAATAATTCAACATATTTAGCCACAAAAGGCAAAGTAATTGTTTTGGCGACTCAGAGTGGGGCGGCGACAATGTCGGGCGGTCCTATGAGCATGTTCGTTTTATAGGACCCAGTAAAGGATTTTATTATAGTAGCATGCATATATAACGCTGGCATGTTTTAAGTCTATCTGTATCATATTTGTATTATTTATTTTTTTTACTTTTACTCAAGAAATCTGTATTATGTACCGTTACAACCATGGTTTATTTGCATGTAGGTTTAAATGGAAAATCCAACTCAATACTCACTGTACTGAATCATATTTGGCTTGTTTTTTTCGTTTTGTTTCTTCTCGCAACATTTTAAAATATTTATTTCGCAATCCGCATGTTGGGCCTAATTAATTTCTGAAGTTAATGACACCGGATGTACGTCACGCCTTGCCATAAGACTCTGATACACTTCTATTTCTGGCACATGACATGGCACAGTGGCGATGACGAGCGGTATTTAGTCATTGCAAAGAAATTAACGCTGATGACTTCTCGTGTCTTTATAAAGTTGTAGCCGTTTACATGCTTTGTATTGGGCAACCAGTGCTATAGACACACGGGTGTGGCGAAGTCACCGTTCAGACCATCGAAAGCATTGTTAAATCACTTCTAAGGTAAGTCAATCCATTGTTAACCTTTGACCTAGAGTACATAGGTCTTGCATTCTGAAACTAAAGATGATAACCTGATGCCTGGTACTCGGACAATGACAACATCTCCGCGTTCAATTCAAAGACTTACTTTAAAGTGGCATGAGCTGCCAAAATTCACACTTTTTTCATAATTTCTGATCGTTACGACAGTAAGGGGCATTGAAAGTCATCGAAAAACGTAATGATTGGCGTTGGAATGAGGAAAATCCATACAGCATGTGTCCTGTACTAACCGAAAACGTGTTAGACAAGTAAACCAATTTTTTTATACTAGAAGCACTAAAAAGCTTCTGCCAATAATTTCAACACTCTGTTTTAACGTCAAAATATCAACATTTTGGCAGCTCATGCCACTTTTAATATGCAAGGCCAAAAACAGGTTGCATCCCCCGCCCCCACCATACGTTTTGCATGTGGCCGAGAAATCTTGTCTGTGTGTTTTTTTTCTTTTTTTTTATCTGTGGTACAAACGTCAGGGAGTGTATATTAGTTGTTTGTAACCAGGAGTATATGAATACAAAGAAAACTGTTTATTGGTTGTAACATGAAGGCACATAAGCAATAACAACACCGTCTGGCACGTAAGAAATTTGTGCTGAACATTTGCATGAAAATTCAAAAGCCAAAACACATAGGACAACCGGTGATCCAGCTGCCCTTGGCGCTAGGTGGCGCTGTTGCACTATGAGGCCTACCATAGGTTAATAAGGTGAAGAATTACTTATGGATAACAACTTCTTGGTTTATTGGGTGACGAAGTTTCGATGTAGTTCTTACATCCTTACGTTTTTATCAAAGTCAATAACTAAGTAAGAACTATTTCGAAACGTCGTCAACCCATAAACCAAGAAGTTGTTATTCATAAGGAATTCTTTCCATTATTGTAACCTTTCAACTTCTAAATGCCATTCAAAGATCCTCATACGTAATTGATATGTTTAACCCGACCACCAGCACCGACGCCCCCTCCCCCTCTCTTTCCATCCACTCCCACCGAAATCACCAGCACCCCACTCCCTCCATCCCCCACCGAAACCACCACGTGCGTTTGCTGTTTTGGATTGGACTTTTTTCCTTTATTTTATTTATGTTTTTGTGTAAAACTTACTTCTTCGCTTAGCAAAATCGAGTTTACGATTTCATCCGGGTTTATGAAAATATTCCTTTCAAAACACATTTTTATATCTCAATTATTTAACAATAGTGAGGTTTTTACGTTATAAAGTATATACGGCTGATTGGCATAAGCCCTCTAGGTACAATTACGTCACAGGGGAGATAACTTTCGCTGTTTCCACCCACTCGCACTACATTGTACAAGACGGTGTATATTTACGAACTTTCGAGAGTAGCTCAACTCTCGTCAGATCATCCGATATTACAAGTCATCGTCGGAAACCACAGTTAAAACTTACGCCCACACTCAGTTTACCAGGTAAGCTGGGCATCCAAGGATGGGTGATTGTAAGTTTGAACGTCAGTAAGTTCCAGGCGTATGTTGTCGGGAGGAAATGTCAAAAAAGGTTTCTATTTATTGGCAATCATAATTTATGAAATATGTAAATTTATGAAAAGGGCAAATTTTAGCACCTCCAACCACTTTAGATAATTCTCTTTAAATTTCTTTTTCATTTCAGACAAACAATCACTAATGATGTTAAAGAAAGTTTTTCTGTTGCTTTTTATTCGTGGGACTGTTTACTGTGACGTAAACACAACAAGTGGCGTCGTCAGAGGAATCACCACAGAAGGTGATGACGTCATACGGTATTTGGGAATCCCATACGCCGAGCCTGCAGAAGGGGATTTGAGATTTAAACCGCCGGTTAAAAAGGCGCGAATGGACGGTATATACGTAGCTAATTCTAACACCAAAATCTGCCCCCAGCCCTATGTGTTTCCTTGGCCTTATGCTAAAGAACAAACCGAAGACTGTTTGCGATTGGATATCTATCAGCCAACTGTCGCCAACAAAGACAACTTATTACCGGTGATGATTTCGATCTATGGGGGAGGATATTTTCTCGGTGACTCCGCCACTTACAATCCCAGTTATTTGGCCACCAAAGGCGAAGTAATTGTCGTGGCGATGAATTACCGGGTAGGCATTTTAGGATTTCTCAACACGATGGACAATAACGCAGTCGGGGATTTCGGACTAAGAGATCAGTGTCTGGCCATTGAATGGGTGTCCGAGAATATCGGTGCTTTTGGAGGAAACGCCAGCCAGGTGACGATTTTCGGAGAAAGTGCCGGGGCCAGTAGCGCCTCTCAACTATCCATGTCACCTCTCTGTTCAGATAAATTTCAAAGAGTCATAACTCAGAGTGGGGCGGCCACGATGACTTGGGCGAATAACCCAAACCCAAAGCAGGCGGCACTTCAGCTTGCATCAGACGCTGGCTGTCCGTCAGATTCCGATGGTCTTGTGTTTTGTCTAAGAAACAAAACCATTGAGGAAATAAACGACCTGACGCTCTTGGGCGCCGTGTCTTCTCTCGCCGACTTTGTGTGGGTTCCTTCCTTTAGCCCGGACATTTTTCCAGACAATCCGTTTGATATTCTCAGCGGGAAAGACTCACCTGGTTTACGAAGATTTCGCTCTAAAGATTTGTTAACCGGACTCTGTTTCTCAGAAGGCGAAGGGGATTTCCTCTTCAACATTTCAGGCTCTGAAAATCTAATCACAGCTTATGTCAATGATTCGGGGGCTATTCTGACTCAAGACGAATTCGACGGGCGTTTAAAGAAATTCGCTGCTAGGTTTTGGGGACTGGATGCCTACGAATTGGACAAACTTTTCCCGCTAATTCGTTTCCAATACATGGACTGGAAAAATAGAAACGATGTTTATGCCAACACGAGAGAAATGATTGAATTCACCGGCGACTTCCTTTTCAATCTGGCTTCAATAAAGACAGCCAACGTTCACGCTGATGACGCAAAATCTTCCTCGGCATCTGTAACCGGAAGTACCTACTTCTACCAGTTTGTTCCAAAGGCCTCGTGGCTGCCATCCCGTCCATGGACTGTGGGTTCGAACCATGGCGAAGATCTTCGTTTCATTCGCATCTTTGGACTCTTTTTTAATGGTACAGCTCAGGAGAAAACTTTGTCAGATCAAATGATTCGTTACTGGAGTAATTTCGCTAAAACCGGGTAAGTTTCATTTTTCTGTATCATCAATAGATTGATTCATGTTTTACGCCATACTCAAGATTATTGTACCTATTTGGCAAAGTTGCAACGTTAAGTGGATGAATCTAGACTATGTATCGGTCGTGAGGAGCTCTGTACCTTTCTTCCACATAGGTCGTTCTAGTGAATACACACGGTTTGTTGTACAGAATGATGAGAATCGGAGGAAGGATTGTTCCGGTGTGGGCGCGTATGCCTTTGATTGGCCAAGCCACAGAGGAGCCTCATAGTGTTAGATAGAATCTATCCTTCATTAGTGGTAAGGTATTTGAGCTACCGAAATTTGGGCCAATCTGAAGAGAGTGGGAGCGTTTCATGTTCATGATAAAGTTAAATGATTAAGGAGGAAATAAAAATAGCGCCTGCGTCCGTAGCCGCACTCGTGTGTCTCCATCCTGGTTTACTTACTTTGCCGGTCAGGTAGAACCACACATTAAACCGCCATTATAAGGGTGAGATAACTCGTGTAACCTCATTAGGCCAATTTTTATGCTCTGCTTTACAAAGAGCGATTTAACAGTTTAACAACGGATTTCGAAGAAATCACTGGTTCAGTGAAAAGAGGAATGTTTCAAAGATATAATAGGCGGTAATAGCTGAAAGGTAGTTGAGATTAAGGATAGTTAAGACTTAGCTTAAATCTGAAATCCGAAGTCCTTCCAAATAATTCATTTAAAAGCCGTAACTACTGTATCCGTAACATGGAAGCCGAATTACGCTTCCGAATTCTCATGTTTCATTTTTGTTGAGGCATTGAATAAAATATTGAATTAATCATTTAATTTTCAGATCCCCGAACGACCCGACCTCTGTGACCTTGACATGGCCGGAGTACGACAAAGACTTGGGACAGTACATGGAGTTGAATACTCCAAGCACAATCCAAACTTTTCCATTTTCACGTAGAGCTGCTTTTTGGGAAACTCTTGTCGTAAACAAGTTGGCTCACATAAGAAAAGAGCGACAGATTTTGGAGAAAAGATGTAAAAAGGCATCAATGGTCCGGAATGTTTTCTACTGACTTGGAAATAAGCCTACTTTCTATTTGCACTGTTGTATTCTTTTTAAACAGAACCATAAATTTGTAGATTTTCATTGTGTTTATTTCGGGTATTTCCTTGAACTTGGGACTGTTTCTGGGAAGGTTTACGTCTGTCGTAAGCGTGACGTAAGGAACAGTTGTCATGGCAACGTTAAGGCTCTCCTTTGGAAAAGTTACGTCGGACGTAAATATTTCGAGAAACTGTACACTGCAGTTTATTTTTTACAAGGTTATCGAGAAGATTGATTGATTGATTGATTGGTGTTTTACGCCGTGCTCAAGATTATTTGATTTATATGGCGGCGCTGTCAGTTTTATTGTGGGAGGAAACCGGGCTCTATGCCTGGAGGAAACCCACGACTTTGTGTTGGTAACTGGCAACCATCCCACATAGGCCGTTCGAGTGAAAACCCAGTGAGAAAATGTTCCTATTTTTTGGGGACTGAGTGGGATTCGAACCCGCAACCCGCGACCCATTGGCGGAAGGCTGTTCGGATTGAGCGTCCAACGCTCTACCTACTGAGCTACGGATGCCCCCTTATCTAGAAGAAAGACAAAAAACAAGAGGTGACTATAAGACACAGTACACATTATAATACGCCTCCTTGTTCGTAAATACGTGATTCCAGTCGGAACAGACTTCGGCTGTTATCGTTCATCTGTCGGCTTTGGTATTCCTTGGACAGTCTGCACTTTTTATACGGTAAATCACAGTATTGTTGTGGTTGAATACAAATGGAGTACATATAGAAATCTTTTATTACAGACGAAATAAAAATAATTAGAAATTAATCAAATGCTAAAATCATATATACTGAACCGCAAAGAAAACGTCACTCCTTTTTGGGTATTGATAATCAGTGCATTTCAAATAGATGTAAACAACACACTTATCGGAATGATTCCGAATTTGACATGATTGACCATCATCATTGTCAGACAAATGGACAGGTGGCGCCCCAGTGCGATCTGGAAGTCAATAATGTGTATGGCCACCATGGGCGTTGATTACAGCGTTGCATCATCTGAACATTGAGTGGATGAGACGGTTGATACAGATGATAGGAACTTGGGCCCAAACTCTGTGATACACCTGAGTGAGTTCAGCTGCAGTTGTAGGCCTTGGCCACACGAGATTCAGCCTCCTCTGAATCTCGTCACACAAGTGTTCTATCGGATTTAAGTCTGGACTGAGAGCAGGCCATTGAAGAGTCTGTATGTTGTTTTGACAGTGGAAGTCTCTCGTTGCTCTGGCAGTATGGGCTCGTGCGTTCTCCTGCTGGAAGACATGATTTCCATGACGAGCAAAATGGGGCACGATGAAGGTCTCAGCTCCTGATCGATGTAGCCGGCAGCTGTTACACCATTTCCTCTACCTGGACCAACATTCTGGAACACCATAGGGCCTAGTTTTTGATTCAGTGCTATAGCACCCGATACCATAATGCTGGGACCTCCCCACGCGTCGCTTTCCAGAACACACTCATCTGCAAAACGCTCCCCTCGTCGACACCACACTCTCATTCGCCCATCAACCGTCGAGATGCAGTACCGACTTTCATCGGAGAAGACTACAGTTCTCCACTCCCGGTGACGTCAATTCCGATGCTGTGCGGCCCATTACAGACGAGCGCGGCGATGTCGAGCAGTGAGAATCGGACCCCTGTAAGGCCTGTGACATCTGATATTTGCCTGCCTCAAACGCCTGCGCACCGTGTCGTCGCTGATTGGTCTCTGGTGATTGTCAATGGTTGTCCATGCAGTTTCCGCAGCTGTAGCGAAGCGGTTTTGCAAGTGTTGACGGACAATCTGTCGATCTTGCCTCAACGTTGTTACAGGCGGTCTTCCACTACGAAGACGGTCTGCTGTGCTTCCAGTCGCTTGAACCCGTTGCTGCAGGCGGTATTTTGTTCGGACATGAACATTGAAGTCGTTGGCCACAAGTATTGCAGTCTGGCCAGCATGAAGTCTTCCCAAGGCTTGGTCTCTCTGCTCCCGTGACAGTCTTGGCATTTCACTACTGTCAAACTGTGAATGATTCGGTGCATGCTTGGTGGCTTTTTTATAGGGATGACACCTCGCAACACACGTGCATTGTGACCTTCAGGCAAAACGAACCGAAAAAGCACCCCATCATTACTTTAGTCACTGTGCTTTGACGATGTGTTTTGCATATTAGTAACATGATCAGAAACCAAACTTTCTTGACCACTGGCTTCAAACCAGGTCTAGCAAGGATATAAAAAGAGAAAAATTATTGAAAATTATGATAATATATGCATTTAGCAGCATTTGAATAGGGTGGCGTTTCTTATGCGGTTTAGTGTATAAAGTTATTTGTTCATACATGTATATGCTATTTTTGTACCACATTTTTTGTACCATCGATATATATCAGGATTCATCCAGCGCTTCCAACTGATCAAGGCTGAAAGCTAGCGAACAGAGTCTTTCGGTAGTACTGTGATCCGTCTATCCGTGATCAGTCCACTGTTTCATGATGGAGGACCAGAGAAGCGCTCACCCTGAATCTTGCCTAAACGTGGAAACACATTGTAATGGTTCCTTCGGTGAAATTCGAAGGTGCGAAACCCGTGTATATCGCATGGGTCGCGGTATCAGCCCACATTTGAATTTTTTTTCATAATCCGCGCTTGATCAACCAAGGAGAAAGTGTTTAAATGCAATTTACTTGACAAATCATAAATATGAAATAATCTTGATAGAGGAGTATAACACACAAACAATTCAATGGAATAAAGTTTTCGCCAGTTTAAGGCATTGTTTTATTTCAGTGCCAATGCTGAACTTCGCTTGACAATCAGACAATCAGAATTTTGGCAGCTCATGCCATTTAAAGGTTCGTACAACGATCTTTTAGACACTTCTAGTTTGTCAGAATATTAATTGAACTCAAAGTTCAGTCAACCGAATAAAAACACCGCAATTATTTGAGGGTTGGGCGGGGAAGGGGGTTTATTTCGTAATCCACATGTTTATGTACTTATTTTGTTACATATGCAAGGTTCTCTCCCATTCCGAGAGTTAGCGAGAGAGATTTAACGTAGCTTTCAACATTATTTCAATGTCAGAAATATTTGAAACTCTCTTTAAACGGGGGTTCCATACTAATGATAAAAAATTAAGACATCACCACGTAGTTAGTTGTTTTTAACAACACGAGCTTTCGACGCCGGTGTCTTCCTCAAGTGTAACTGAATTTAATGTTTCAAAATATTGACATAAATACTAAAGAAAAGAACAAATGTGTAATGTGGCCAATCATTGATATTGTTTACAAGAGTAACTATGTTAATAATATTCGAACGTCATTT
The DNA here is from genome assembly GCA_963971465.1 of Lepidochitona cinerea. NCBI lineage: Eukaryota > Metazoa > Mollusca > Polyplacophora > Chitonida > Tonicellidae > Lepidochitona > Lepidochitona cinerea. The sequence continues at coordinate 16,523,659 of OZ020559.1, forward strand.
TGACGAAGACACCGGAAGAGGTGTCGAAAGCTCGTGTTGTATTTGATATTATTTCAGTCGTGACGATGATTTCCCGAAAGCAAGTTTACCAAATAAAGAGTTTCCATAGAAACCAACAATACAGATGAACGTTTATGTATATAGCTTTCTCAGCTATAAGCTCCGACTTGGACAATGAAATAACAATATAACCTACATAAATCGTGTCTAAAAGGTCATAACCGCGTGCACGAATAATTTCGCTATCTACCAGTGTCGGATATAGACGAGCAGGATCAGCCAATAAACATTATTCCCTCCCCTGAATTCCCACTTTTGCCTTCTTCAGTCAATCTCTCCGCCATTGATGACGCCGTTTTTCAGTTTTTAAACTTTAAATTCCCTTTACAAAAAGCTAAATTATTCATGCAGGCCTATGTCGTGACGACACTAGTTAAGTTAGTTGTATTGTTTACTACTGTCTAAATCTGGCCGCAAACTGCCAGATCACAAGCGGGCAGTCTCTGAGCTCTGACTCCAAAATACGGTCGTCAGTATAAAAAATAGTAATTTTGGAGTCAGAAACCCGGACTAATTTTGCCAATTATTTGCACACTTGTCCTGCTCGTACCGGTTACTTCACCAATGCGTTGTTTTATTTCAGTGTCAATGTTGTAGTTTTTCAAATTCTGAACTTAATCAGAATTTTGACAGCTCATGTCATTTAAAGGTTCGTTCAACGATATTTTAGACACCGCTCTTTTAGCTGGTTTGTCAGAATGTAAATTGAACTCAAAGTTCAGTCAACTGAATCGAAAACGGCTTGTTTTTCGATGTTTTGTTTCTGTTTCTAGATCTTTCGCAATTCTATTTGTGTGTGTGGAGGAGGGGGGGGGGGGGTATTTATTTTGTATTGCGTACAAGTAAGTTCCCCAGATATCCTTTACATTACACAGATTGTTCTGTCACAATAGTTTCGGAAGACTTAAATTTCGTAATTTCTTTTGAATATGCGGTTTTGACCTAACCAACGGGTTCGTTTTACTTGCAAATAGGCCAAAAGGTAAAAGGGTGGTTTTCGTCACGCCCTAGTTCTTAGCTGCCATATTGATGATGCTACCCCACCAGGGTGGATTGCACATCTCGTGACCGCGGGTATATTCTATTGCCTTACGTAAATGAACTATTTAAACCAGGCGAGGTGCCTCTTTAAGTCAGTTTGCAGAAGGAACTCAGCACGGTGGACTTCGAGCATTTCGTCAAAGTTTGCAAACCCACGGTAGGTTGGCTTAGGCCTACTCTATTGGTCAAAACAGATTAGGGTTAGGAAGCTGCTAACTTAGCGATAGTTTTGTATCTGGGTTATTTGAATATTGGATTGAAACTAATGCAGATCTAGTGTACATACTTTAAGTTTTCAATCAATGACTGATTGAAGATTATTATGTATGTTTTATAAAAAAAAATTTAAATTGTAAATACCACAGTTTGGCTGAAACAATGTAAGCTTAAGATTGCCAAAATGATGGTACCATGTAGAATCGTTTATGGCATGAAACCGGCATGCACCATGTCAGCTTTATTTGATCGTCAACTTTATTTGATCGTCAACTTTATTTGGAACTTAAAAAAGCCATTGATGATCAACTGAAAATTGTAGCTCGGGAGTGTCCTCCGGGCAGAGAGCCTGGGCCTAGTTTCACAAAGCGATCTTAGCTAAGTGTGATCTTAACTACCATGGCAACCCATGCTAAAGGTATACGTTGCCATTGGTAATTAAGATCACCTTAAGCTAAGATCGCTTTATGAAACTAGGCCCTGGTCGCCTCCTAAACCTGGCAACCTGGCAACGCAGCCATATAAGTGAAATGCTCGCAAAACAAGAACCAATAAATCAGCCTCATTGCCTCTGGATATAAACATACAAAACTGACCCATTCCCATTGAAGAAAACTAAATGATTTATTGAACCTGTAAACAATGTAAAGTCGTAATCTCCTCATAATTAAAAATTGGAATTCATGGAAAACTTTCAAATTTTGGGCAGTTTATGTCACTCTGGCTTGTTGGCAGACGATGGGAATCTCGTTCTTTCATAGATTTCTCAAATGTCTTTACTTCCTCGGTTCATTAATCATTTCTTTTAGAATGCTCCCCATCATTTTGTTCCATCTGAAGTAAAGCGGGTTAGAGCGTAATCCGAAATAAAATGTTCTTGAGCCTGTTTCACTAAGCAACGTAGCTTAAGTTTTCACGTAACTGCCATAGCAACCCATACTGTAGAGATACCTTAGTAAGAAAGTTACGTCAAAAATACATCTACGCCGCTTTGTGAAACAGGACCCTGACCCCCAGAATCGACCTGATATCGGTCTCATTAGGCCTACATCCTGTTCTGAATAATTTTTTTAATGATATTTAAAAATTTAGGTTTCATTTTGCACGTACACATTAATAAGAATGCATTGCTTGAAATTTCTGTTGTGATATTTTGGTAAAGTAAATCAGTCCCGTTTGGGTCCAAAGTAGCCAAAAAAATCTTGTATGTGTGGGTTTTCTTGATTTTCTGTTTGACAGTTTCCGCCATGAACGATTGATTCACTTAGGAGGTTTATCACGTGACATTTTGCGGATCTTCAGCAGTCTTCGGTGTTTGTTTTTATGTTGGAGATTATAAACTCTCCGCTAAATGATGACACTATATTTGCACATCTTTTAAGAGGTTTTTAAGAGCCAATCTTTAATTTTTATGACACAAACTCTGTGAACAGTGTTTATCTTGGTCATTCGCAATCTGACTAAATTCGAGATGCTCATTGAAAAGAGCATTTCGACTTTAGTCAGATTGGGTCATTCGTGAGCAAACAGTCGTGGTCATGTTCTTTATATGGGATTGACGTTTAACCGCCAGAGCGCATGCGTGTCTTCAAAGAAAAACAAACCGTCTATTAACTTGTTTTTATCAAATTCCGACAGAGACGTGGTTCCGGCTCTGTGGTGAATACGCAGGGAGTGTGTTAGATTCTTAGCACCACAGAGACTGATTATTCGGGCTTGGTCGAAAGTATTATACTTAATTAGGGTTTAATTTGACGTATTCACCTAGATGACATCCATAATACGAAACAAAATTCAGTAAAGATTATCCCCAAAACAGGCCCAAATTTGCAATATCGTCCATATTTTGGTTTTTAGAACAAAATGGTAAGCCCCCAGCCTCCTAACTAGTGACGTACGAATAATTCATACACCGTTCCATCTGAATTTCTCCATAATTTTATTTTGACATTTCAGGGTAAAAGATGGAGAGGTGTTTGTTAGCGTTCCTTTTATCAGGCGTTACTTTGATGGTACAAGGCCACACGAATACGACCACGGGTGTGATTCACGGCTCTCGAGTTGAAGGCTTGACCAACGTCAGTCAGTACCTAGGGATCCCTTACGCGGAACCTCCCATCGGTGATCTACGATTCAGGCCTCCTGTTTTGAAGACGTTTATTCCCGGAGTATTCGATGCTTACAACAACACCAAGATATGTCCTCAGCCAGGAGCTGCACCAAACTTGGAACAAACCGAGGATTGTCTTCGACTGGATATGTACAAGCATATGGCAAGCCGTTTCGGCCTATTTAACATATCTTGAATTCATTTCCACATATGTGCAATTCAATTCCCGATATGTACATATCAGGAATTGAATTCCACATATGTGCAATTGATTTGCACATATGTGCAATTGAATTCCACATATCTGAAATAGCACCGAATTCTTGTTATGTGGGTCGTGTATTTAACATATGTTGAATTCATTTCCACATATCTGAAATTCTATTTAACATATCTTGAAAGGCCATTACATTCAACATATGTGAAATTCAATTCCACATATGTGAAATTGCGCGGAGTTGAAGAAATCACAATCACCGCTCCCTGGGCGGAAGTAGAGAAGGTAATTATACACATGCGTACTGTCCCTCAACACCATGGCTGACCAAAGCGTGGCTGATGTTGTCAGTCAAGCTTTAAGTGCGGTTGAGTCCGCCCGTGGACAAACAGATCCGGATGATTTCTTGCCCAATTTTGTGCAGAGGACAAGGAATTTATTTCGGCGGCGGCGGCGCCGTCGTCGACAGCAAGAAAGTGGGGTGGCAGTGTCTAACCGCGACAACAGTAATAACAACAACAACAACCCACAAGCTGGAAGTGGAACGACTGACGACCTTGATGGTAGGTTTAAAGTGTGTATAGTACTACAGTAATCAGGTTGAGGAACTACGAGAGATGACGGTTATCCACTAAATCTCGGACAGTCCGAGAATTTACGGTCAGGGTATACATCTAACGACGGGCAGGTCCCTGCTAAAAACAAAACGAAAACATCCCCGCATGCTTCCAATAAGCCACTTTCGAGTTTGGCTAATACCCTGCGAGGTCACACGAGGAATGGGTTAACTTAAGGGGTATAACTTTCACTGACCAGCCGTTCATTTAACATTAGCGTTTATGGCGATCGGCAGTTATCGTGTTGTTTTGTCCTTGATCCTTTATTTGTAAATCATTTTTGAATCCCAATTTGTTAGTGAAACACACCAGAAGGTATCAGTTGGGTTTTTGTCAGTTGACTGTCAATGCAAATATGTATATATTGAAAACAACAGTGAAAACACAACAACAACGTGTTATTGTTGTGTTAGAAATTTTTTTTTTTTTTTTCGCCGGTCCAAAAAAAGTATCTAATGGCTTTTTAATTATTTTGATATGTCTCCGAAAACGAGTTTTGTAAAAAGTATACATTGTAAGCTGAGAGTCGCAGAAAAAACAACAGGGTAACAGTCAATTTCCATAAGCACTAATGTTAATCGGACAGTCGATCGGTGAAAGTTATACCCCTAAACACGGGTCTCGCGTGATCTTCCGCGAAACCTGAAAGGGGCTTATTCTTATGTATTTCATGCCAAATTTAGCTTTTAGACCATTTTTGGAAAGCTTTTTTCATATTCTTAGTACTTTTGTTTATCGATAAGACATCTTACGTCACTGTTTCTTTATGGTTGCTTATTTAGAAATCTAACCATGTATCAGAGGCTGATTTTCTTACTTTTCCTTTGCTAAATTTTGCATAAACAGTCCTTCGTAGAATGACGAGTTTTCCCCATCGCGCAAGGGGCAAAGACAGACAGTGCTCTTGTGTGAGGGCGCTGCCTGCTGCATATGGACCACGTGACAAATGTAGGGATACGAACCTTACGATTGCGCATCTCATCACGCCGGTAGCTAAACTGAATCTGAAACTTGCCACAAGCCTTACCTGGATTTCGTGACGTCATGTAGTCTTTGCTGAAAACCATTTCTCAGACTTTAGTATGTTTAACGATTAGAAACAACCTCACCAGGGTTTCAACTTTGTTTTTCAACAACAACAACAGACATATTTCCTCACTTATGATCAGCTTTCTTGCAAATTAGGACAAAGAAGAAAGCACAGGTTAGAGAGTCTGGCCTGTAAATCTTGTAACCACATAATTCCGTCGAATTTTTTTTTCAAATTTTCTGAGAATTGCTTTTTTCTGGTTTAGAACTGAGCTACCTACAATCGGGAACACAATGAGTTGTTAGCAAAATATTTAAAGTGTGAGAACAGTCCGAGAGACCAGTTTACAGTGAATGGGTTAAGGTGCATATCCTGAACGGGCTATTGACCCGATCTGGACATCAGGGGTGAAGTTTAGTTTATGCTTAAATGAAGGCATGATGGAAAAACTGACTGCAGAGTAAACAAGCTGGCTTAAAGTGTACTACTCCCCCCGTCTCACACTGTTACATCTTTGCGTTCACATTTCAGACAGACCTGTAAATACATGTAAAAGAGGCAGGAAACAAGGAGCTACCTGTTCCATTTACATATTCCTGTTAGCCAAGGCAAATGAAGACTATGTACCGCCGAACAGTGAGTTAAGGAGGTTGCAGCGTAATGAACTTGGTATGTACATCTATTTAAACAGGTTAGTGCGCATACCTTGATCGAGGTATATCGCCTAAACAGGCAAAAACAGCTTAATTATTGCTGACCATGTAGCTTTAAAGCCTTAATGTATAAACAGGTAAATATTTGGTTCAATGCAGTACTAGTCATGCTTGTACTGAAAAGAATTTTTTTTTAATACATTTTATTTGCCTCCATTCCTGACACACTGCATCAGATTTATTTTTGTGTTGTTTATATTTAAAACTCATTACTATGCTCTTTTTTTTTCTTTGTTTGATCTAGGACATCCCAGACAAGAACTTCCAGATTTAATGGAACGAGACTTCAAAAAGTCTGTGTTGAGGAGAGACTTGACTCTAGAAGAGCTGGATGACTACATTGTAGCCGGATATCCTAATGTGCCACTAAGGCATATTGGATATCATTATGCTGTTTCCGATAAAGGAAGAAGGCTACAAAAGTTACCTTCAGATGCAGTCTTCCAAACTCTCTTGAAAGAAATAGGAAGTGGAAAGCTGTATCTCATCCCAAAACGAGATATACAATTGCCCCTACAGGTACACGAAAGTAATAATGTTTTAAAATATTATACATCCTGAAACTGAAAGTAAGTGGGGGGGGGGGGGGGGGGGATCTGTCTTCTGTTACTTTGAAACAGTGCCCTGCCACTGAGCTCATTTTATAGCCGATCTGATTTACAACCAAAAAATTACCCTATCACCCCTGAAAATTTTAAATTAATTTTTAGGGAAATAGCTTAGCTCCCATTGATTCAGCTACCTATACAATGATATTGTTAATATTCCAATATGCCATTTTAAAGTGTAGATTATTGTTTAAAATTCACCTGACGTACCTACTGAAAGGGAATTAATATTGATTCATAAGGTTCACAAGTTTCTGAAATGTGACTTTACTCATGTGCCAATATTTGAACATTATTAACACAAGTATAATATAATTATGTAGCCATGTTAGCACATGAGTAGAAACTGATTGTATCAAACTAAGTTTAATAAATAAAATTCTTCCAGACAAAATATGAATATATAAAGGCGAGAGACAAATGAATCCAGTCACTTCACCTTCTCTGTATTAAAGTACTGCACCCGCCTGTCTATTGCTGGAGACTCACTGTAACTGCCCTACATGTACCTTTTCCCATATATATGTCGCATATTACATGCATTAACTATTTATTTTATAGGTGTCCAATCAACCAATTACAGGTCAAGGCCCACCCATAACTGCAGCAACACAGGTAATTCCCACTGTTACTTATACTGAACATGAGCAAAATATAATAGACATACATTTTTGTCTTATTTGCATGTTCAATATGGCTGCCGAGTGTTCAACTTGATTTTTTAAAAAAAATTCTTCTACTTATTCCAAAGAAACTTCAAATCTGACCTTGACCAAACTTGATCTATACACAGCATCCCCTTAATGTTTACTTATACACTGTGTCTTTTCATCTCAATTGCTTATAAATTGAATATGGCTGCCAAAATCTTTTGTGATTTGGCGATGACCAGAGTTAAGATCCCTTTAAAGGATCTCTTGTTGAAAAGAAGTGTTTCATCCTAATTCAGTGTGTCGGTTAATCTTTTCCTAACTACAAGTGCCTTAATTTATATCAGAAGTCACTTGTACGTGTAGCCTGGCTTAAGTTATTATAACGCTTGTGGTCTCAGCTATTGCGAAAATGCGCTTGTTTTTTTTGCCAGTTAGGGTTAGAAATCTGTAATATTATTGAGCTAGTTTGTTTAATGAGACTTACTGTACACCTGAAGATGTTCAACCCAAACTGTTACAGAGGAAAACCAGCCATACAGGCTTGGTTCGTAATATTTTGCCAAAGTATGTCTAGTTTCAGAAAAAGAAATATTTAATAAATTGAATTATAAACATGCATGGGCTCTGATTTTTTAGATGACTCGTCAGTCTGTGGACATGGTTGAAGAGACTCCACCAATATCAACACCACCAGTGCAAGTATGTATTTATACACATGTATTCATACATGTCCAATTTACCTAGTGATATTCGGTTCGTAAAATTGAGTTTAAAACTGAATTTGGTGTTAAAAAACTCAATATTTTCAGTCTAAAATTCCCTTCTGAAAATCAAATTTTTTTAACTCAAAATTGGGTGTGAAAAACTGAATAATGGTCGATTGATATTGACTATTTATGAAGCAAAAATCTAAATTCAAGAGAAAAGTCCCTTTGCAAACCGCAGTCAAACGACCGTGGCCGTCATTATCATGCTTAGATACTGAGAGACCTGTAGCCTCGTTTTCAGTGTCGCCACAACACGGCTTATTTTGCACTTGAAGTCTTTTTAATTACCTAAACCTTTCTAAAATAAGCTGATTATGATGAGCTGAGAAATTTTGGGTAGTATTACCTACAATAATCGTAATAATTTGTTACTTTTTATATTTATTCAGCTGTTTTTGGTCGTATAGAAAATTAAAGGGGAGACAACTAGTGTCTTACTCATGAAATTGCGTGTGTTACCTGCCCTGAACAATAGCCCCCAAATAGTTCATTTCATTGTTAGCAATCAATGTGCATTTTTTTTATTTTTGCACGTGAAGAAAAGAATAGGGATACCTTTGATCTAGGTTTGACATTACATGTATATTATTGTTATTAGTTTTTTTGTCAAACCATATTTTTTTCTTGGAATGCATACTTTCAGGAAAAAATAAACATTAAATTGAAATTGGTTTGTAACATAGATTTGAACTGAATTTGAACCCTAAATATGTCGGTAAATTTTAAAAAAACTCGTGAATTTTGGATTTCTATGAATCCCTGATACACTATGAATGTTTCTAATATCCATGTATTTACCATGGACTGGTTCATTAGCTCAGTGGTTCACGACATATCCAGGGTTATTATTTTTTCCCCAACATGTTGTTATGTCCCCACCCCCCACACACATGTTGTTTAAAAAGAATGGATATGTGAGGAGTTACTTTATTTCATTAATTTTCAGCTCATTTATGGCTGGTGAGTTATCTGATATTTGCTGCATGTATACTGCTGTATGTCTGGTGCGACTAGCCCTGCCACTCACTTTTTTCTCCTACTCCCTACCACCTGTTCCATATTATATATTTACAGTATTGGCATTAAGTAATTATATATATTTTTATATAAAGGTTTTGAATTCAGAAACTCAAACAGCTGCTTCATAATTATGTTCCTTCAATAATTCTTGTAAGCTTTGCTATACCTGACTATTTATGTATGAATTGCTGCTTATTTCCCACAAGTAAGCCTTTAAATAATAGTCACCTTGGTGCTGTTTCTCAAAGCAGTTACGCCTAGCCTAAGTAACGCGCTGGACTAACTCAATAGTTAAAGTATACATTATTACCAATTACTAAGGTGTTACTAGTCCAGTATTGCCAATTTAAATGCACGTTAAAACTCCATATCGCCCGTCATTTTTAGTGAATAGCGTCACAAGGGCATCGGGCCGCTAATGAGAGGCTGATTTTCCTAACAAAATCAACCATCCGAAATCAACCATCCGTGTGACGAATTAGCCTGCAGAGTAAAAAGGTTTACTGAACTTTTCGCAAAGCCTTAATTTGCGCTGTGAATTTGTAATAATAGTAATAACATGATTTTGCCATTAGCCTAATGGCTATGTAGGGCTGCTAATCATTGATGTCGGGCCAATAATAAAGTATCACTCATGGCAAAATCATGTTATTGTTATATTTCACAGTCATGAAATTAGTCCTGGACTAACAATACAACTACTTTCAGGAACAGTCCCTAGTGCCACTAATACATTTTACCCTGTCATTATATATTTATGCCTGTCATTATATAGTAAGGTGAGATATTGTGAGTGTTTAATTGTGGTGGTGGGTACATACATGTAGGTGCTGGTGAATTGGTGATGTTGGTGTCATTGAATTTGTTTGATTAAGGTTTTGTTTTTTTGGGGTCAACCGGTGTCACTCTTTCATGATATTAAGTTTGTTCCATGTATATTTGATATTATTTTCTAAGTCCATTTCATTCAGCAAATTAAAACTTCAGCATGCATATATATTATTTATGTTTGAATCAGCTCGTCATGAAATTTACATTTCAAGCTGAGCTGTAACGACTTAATTCAAGCGGTGTACCGTGGACACTCAACAACACCCCTGGGTATACACACACATGTGTTTAGATTAATATTAAATTTCTTAGTAGCATGGTAGTTAAATACTTCTGTCTTAATCTTAATTTGACTTTATTTTATTTTATTTTTTGCAAGTTATGTAGATGTGGGAGAACACTACAGCACAACCAATGCTTGGTATGTGAGCAGGATGACGAGTATAACCAATCACTACAAGCTGATATTGAAAAGGCAAGTACGGTACAATAAAGCAACTTTATATCGATGGTTATGTGATTTCTTGTCTGATAAAACATTGTCGTGCTCAATTCTTGTATGACTGTTTTGGTAAATTGTGTGTTGGGTTTACATTTGTTTGTACATCATATAACATTGTTGTGAACGCATATTCAATTAATTCATTTATTTTGTTTCTGTAATTTATTGTATACAGGGTTCGCACAGGATGTGGCCCATTCTCAGACACAGAATTTGATTGGTGCCCCCACTTCCATTTTGTTCAATGTTGCCTTGGTGACAATTGGTAATGGGGGGCGTTCTCTCTTGTCTCGTGTGACACGAAGGATGATCGCTGAACATTTCCATTCTTCTACCACTGTCATCGTATAAGTGAAATACTCTTGAGTATGATGTTGACAAACCAACAATAAGAATCAAATCAATTCATGACCACCTTGTGAATAGGTGAATATCTTGTGTTGAATAGACAAAGTACCAAACAGTTGCTTGTATTTGCTCACAAAGGTATGGTTTTGTAATGAAAATTTCTTCATGGTAAGATGCATAGTAAACCTTTTGGTTGTATTTCAATATTTCTTAAATTTTTATGTTTACAGTCCCAAGGGAATACAGTCAGCACTGATGTAAATTTAGAAGAGGTTGGTGTTTTATTGTAACAGCTAAATAAGTAAAAACAAATTACCAAAGCAGTGTAAATGTTTAATTCTACATGTAGCTTGCTGGCATACGTCTATGTAAGCTGAGAGGCCCAGCTGTGAGGCGTATGTTGAGTTTACTAAAACTCTTGTTCTAGTTTTCTTCACATTTTGGAAATCGCTTTTTGTCTCTAGTCCCTTGTCTGTTCACAAGCATTCCGAGAAAACCACTGCATATATCTTCATCAAATTTGGTATTCATGTTCCCCCTATAGTCTTGATGGGCACCTGTGTTTTGCATACGGGTCCCCCCTATAGTCAAGTTGTGCGCCGGGGTATTTTCGTCTCATATGCATATCCAAAATGGCCACCATCTTGAACTTGGCCTTTTGGGATTATAACATTAAACAAGAAAGCTCCTGCACATATCTTGGTTGGTATGTAGGCTCTAGTTATGGTCTAGTTGTGTAGTACCTAGATATTTTCTCCCTTTTTGCATATTCAATATGGCCGTCAGGCGGGTTTTTTGATATTTTTTGTACCTTATATTTCAAGAAAACTACTGCAGAGATCTTCATTGAACTTTCCAATGGGCAAGGTATGCATTTGGGTATTGTCTCATTTGCATAGCCAATATGGCCGTCCCTGTCAGGCAGCCATTTTGATTTTTCTTGTTAATGATGGTAATTCACACTCTCAATTTCTTGGAGTTGTGACATAGCATATGTTGTTAATATCTGAAAATGTCCACCAAAACTGAAGATATACAGATGGGTTTATCATAGAACATGTAACAATTCATTTTGATATATTGTTTAAAGTACTGATCTTATACTATTATTTTCTTATTTGTCTCATAGCTTAGAGCTACCAGAGCTGCAAATGTGCCCGAGGAACCATCCTCTTCAAGGGGAATCGGCATCATCTTTAGATTTCCTGATTGTAACCGCCAGGTTTGCAGGAGATTTGAGCTTTCAACAAAACTGAAGGTAAGACATTGTCTCAAGCCTTCCATGTCCTTGATCGCCATGCTCTGTTTTGAGAAGATCAGCGGGTGTGCGTGTTCCACAGTTATGGCAAATTTTTGGTAGAATTCATAGCAAATAATAATTTAACATGTACCGTTTCGGTTGATTTTATTTGACCATATACCATTTATACAAATATCAAGGTTAAATTATGATTATGAAATCGCGACAGAAACATTATCAGTCCTGTCAAATTTCCAGTTTGGCGTTGAATTCTCACTCTTGCAAATTGTCTTCATTGTCTGAGTTTTGTCTAACTGGTCAATTTGAATTGGAATGATGTTGTTGAAAATAGTCATCTATTTATGAGTTTAGCCACTTTTCCTGTATTCAATTTTACCACTCTAGCGACAATACTGCAGTATGTGAAGGTTCCAAAACTCTTGCCTGGTCGTCTACTGCACCTATATTGGTCTGCTGGGATGTGAGGTTATTTGAATGCTTTGGAAAACACCAAACAGCTAATATGTAGCCTACAGAGAGATCTCTTTCTTTTCATCTGGTTGCATATAAATCATTACAAATATTTGCTTCTGTCTTTTCAGTTTATCATGAATTTTGTTGGTGGTCAACAAGATGCACCTGAAGCATTTGGTATTCTGTTTGCTGGATCCAGAAAAAAACACATGAGTTGCTGCTGTCCAGGTGAATCGAGCATCTCTGAACTGGGAGTCACAGGGCCTACTGTCACCCATGTTGTTTGGGGTGATTCTGATCACTCCTGTGAATTTCAAGTATTAATGCATTTACTTTGTTCTAACTCTGTTAGAGGTTAAATGTAACCTGCTTTAACATCTATGCAATGTATTTTGTTGGTTATGAGAAATGTTGTGGTCCAACCATGTCAAACTATATCTTTAATAATGAAATCGTAATCAGTGCTTATTGGTTGCTTGTATCTATTGTAAGTGGGTTATCGATTTTAATTTCTAATTTCTGTAAATTAAAAGCTTTCGAATTAATAATTTGGTAGGTTTTACATTATATTAACACAACAAAATTAAATGGTCACGTTAAAACATTGTAATATATTTCAGTTTCCCAACCACACATTTTATTATAGATTAATATGCAGAGTTACATGAAATGGGATTTTCTTAAGCCTAAGTTTGAAACTAGCTTATTTAACAAGGGTAGAAAGGGGTTGATTTCATTAAATTTTTTCTCTTTTATTATAAATGTTCAGACCACAGAAACAAGTGTCTCCTATGTTGATGCTGATACACCAACGGTAAGTTATAATGCATATCTTTAACAATATTAGTAAAATACAACAATAGTGGATCAGTAGAACCTGTTTTATGAGTCTATTCAAACTTTATAAATGGAAAGTTACACCTAACTTTTGTTTCCTTTTGAAGCTGCTCAACACAATAATCCAATCACACGGTTTACAGCATTATATTGGCCATCTGCTTCACGTTTTAAGCTGGGACTTAAAATAAAATTTCTGTTTTATGATACTAGCCCATTACAGATTTACATAGCATACAAATTAACTTACAGGTGAGGGAATAAAGGTCATTGATAACACTGATAAGGTGAGGGACCAATTAAAATGTTGCAAAGATATTCATTACTTTATGTATGTTTTAACTGAAATATACAGGTTTCATTTCGTCTACGGAGACAAGCTGCTCAGGTAGCCAGAGTACAAATTCAGGAATGGGTAGGAGGGAATCCTGGACATACACCACCTCCAAGATCACCCACCCCACCAAGATCACACACACCACAGAGATCATCCACACCGCCCAGATTGCCAACTCCTCCACCGAGATCGTCCACTCCGCCACCGAGATCTCCAACTACTCCACCAAGATCGCCCACTCCTCCACCAAGATCGCCCACTCCTCCACCGAGATCACCCATATCACCAACCCGATCTCTCCTGTCACCAGATGAAGACACTCCCAATGATATGTAAGTGGTTTTATCTGAATATTGATGGTACATATACTTTGCAATTGGCTAAGATGTGTATGATGTCAGATAAAGTGGATGGTGAACGTGAATCACTAATGTGATGTGTGTCTGTCTGTCCTACTGACATTCCGTGTGATTCCTGTCATCAAATCACTTTGTTCAGCTATCGCCATCAGTCAACATTTTCCTTGTTAGTGCTATTCCCAGAAAATCGCTGGTGTGATCATCATTAAATTGTGTGTAGACATTCTCCTTGTAGTTGGTTGTGTACTAAGGTTTATTTATCTGATTTGCATAATTAATATGGCCACCAGGCCGCCATCTTGGAATAACTTGTTACTGCAATTGTAAGAAAACTAGTGGATGGATCTCAACCAAACTTTCTAGGTACACAGCTAGGTATATGGAGATTTGGAGCTTTTTATATACTATGATTACTCTGACATTGTTGGTATTTATGTTTTAAGGACTGTTGAAGCGATCATTGAACAACTTCAGAATAGATTAAAAGATGACCCAGCTCCGCTTGCCAACATGTTGAATGTGGTACGAGGTAACGTGTTAGATGGAGCTTTCAGAGCTTTCAAAAGAACAAAGTTTGATCCATGGGCAAGCCTGAGTGTTGTTTTCATGGATGAATCTGGCACAAGCGAGGGGGCGGTAGATGGAGGTGGGCCCACAAGGGAATTCCTCAGACTTGGTTTGGAAGAGCTACGCACTGGGAGGCTCTTTACTGGACCAGATTTCCAAAAGTTACTGGATGTTAATGCAAGAGGTACAAGCTTAACTGTATATATTGCTTTTCATATATTTGTTTAAATGAAGATGGCCTGCTCTAAATCCATAGTCTCTCAGAAGTTTGTGTTGGTATAATAGAATGTTGAATTGTGAAATCATTTTAAAATAAGGACATTCAAGCTGTAAACTTCTAAATGTTATAAATGTAAATATATCTACTAAAATGATGTGATGATGAATAGATACATTATTACTAATAAAGTTCCTGACCTTTATGAACTAAATATATCCTTATGTTTCAGATATTGAGAAGCAAAGCTATTTCTTTGCTGGGTTACTTATTGGCGTCTCGATCAGTCATGGAGGACCAGCTCCACATTTTTTTTCACCTCTACTGTTTGACCAGTTAACTGAGAATAAGTTTTCCCCATGCCTAGACCTGGTGTACAATGAGGAAATAAAATCTCAGTTGACAAAGGTACTTTCATATATTTTATGATGTATATTATTGGCAGAGTTATGGCCCTTTGCTAAATTTTTCACAAATAAGACTACAACAGCCATAAGGCTGACCGAGTACTGGCATGAGAAGGGTTAAAACCAACACACCACCTTTTATAAATGAACATATTAAAACCAGATCCAATGAATAACATGCTCCACTATAGCTATTTCAAATTTTCACACTTTAGATTAGCCACACAATGCAACTTGTGCCCATTGTTCTAAACACTTTCAGACTTCTGTCAATGAGACCTTGAACAACACTGGCTCTGGTGTTTCATGTTACATCATGATCAGCTGACCAAGCAATATTGCCAGATTATATCCAGGGTAATAACATAGCCAGTTAATTATGTCTTATTTTTTTGCGCGTTTTGCACATATTTTACAGAGATTTTTAATGTGATTAATTAACAGATAAAGACTGCCTCGACTGTTGAAGAAGCTCGAGAGGAAGCTATCAAATGCGACACGTTACTTGCCATGTGTGGTACTCAGCGGTACATCAGGTCATTAGGGGACAGAGATAGACTTGTAAACGACACCTTACAGTTCTATCTTCATCACAGGGTTAGGACACCCTTAGAACAGTACGTTCATTCCTAGCGTTTTGTATTACAGATATTGAGTTTGATATTGCCACCGTTGTTCATTTGCTTTAGGGTTTCCTGATTTATTAGCCCGCCATCATTGTGGTAGGGGGACCGGGGGCTATTCAGAACGCTTTCCATGGTCCATTCGCATTTTCTTGTTACGGCTGTTCCGAGAAAACTACTGGTCAATCGTCATCAAACTTTACACACATCAGCCCACTATGGTCTAGTTGTATAGTATGTTTCCGAAAATTCTTGTTGCCACTATTCAAAGAGAACTACTGGATTGTTACTGCTAGATCTCAGAACCTATTTGATGGATTCTCTTCAATCTTGGCATACACAAACCTTCTTGTGACGTTAGAGCCATTAATGGATCTCTTGTTTTCTTTAACAGTTTCAAAGTTTCAGGAACTGCTGAAGGCTATTAAATGTTGGTAGGCTAATTCATAATGTGGAAGTGATATAATAGAGTTATGCCCCCTTTTAACCAAATGTGTTTAAAACCATTTCTTTGGAAAATTCATAAGCTAACATTTTGCTTGTTGATAAATGGTCTAAGACTGGCGTATGTTGAGGTTCCAAAACTCTTGTTCTAGACATATTTCAACAGTAAAGTAATTTTAACTTTTAATTATTTAAAGGTTGAGAGGTGGACTGGAGAAAGCAGGCATATTAGATGTCATTATGTTACATCCACAGTCAACAGTGCAGTTATTCACCAAATTAGAAACAGAGTTGTCTGCACAGGATTTGATGAACCTGTTTCTACCTTGTCATTCACCACGGGGTCATATCAAATTTCAAAAAGAAGCTACCGTTGTTGGTTTCTGGCGAGACTGGTTACTGGAAATTGAAGGTATAATATAATGACTTAACACCTTTGCTCTCATATACATGTCCATGGTACATGTATGTAAATACCTGATTTTACTTGCTTACAAGTATTAACTTTGACAGGTATTATTGTAAAAGTACCACAAATGTCCTTGTAGTATGTGAAATAATAGCTCCAGTATACGATGACTAATGCTCAATAATATGCCAGGTTGTCCGATAGCAATGATAATTAAGAAAATGAACTCAACACCATGAATCAATGTAAGAACCGAATCTCTCCGATTTAAATACATTGAGCAATAATCCTCAATTAATGTGATGGCCTTTAACTATTAATTAACAAGGTGGTACTGTTTAACCCACAAGCCATGGGGAGATAATTAATAATTATCATATAAGATATCCACTTAATCACAATCTATTTTAAGAGTACAGTTGTAGCAATACTCAGCAATTGATTTATAAATACTCTAGGATTATACACAATATAATATTGATGAGGAGTAATCCATATAACTGTACTAAATATGAGGTAAGCACCTGTCCAGTCCATGATGTTCACAGTTGGTGGATCTGATACTGTCTGAAATATTCTTTTCAGCCGGTATTTGTAGGGTCGCCGAAATACCCATGTGATAGGGAACAACCAATCAGTGAGAGAGGCGACAGTATTGAACATTCAGGTCCTGGGCTTATAAGATTGCAAATTGTTGGTATAATGACAACTTGTATTAGCATTAGCCTAAGATTATCCTTGTTCATACACCCCTTCAAGTGAAGAGTTTGTTTGAGGAGTGTTGAGAATATTGGCCGATGAACTGCGATGGGATACATGAGTATTGTGGTCGTGGACACAAGACATACTAGCCATTTTCTAATTTATTGTGCTATCCAGTTAAGTTCTAAATAATATTTGTGATCATAAAGCATATTTTTTTACTTTCAGAAACACATGAACCAGTAACATTAGAAGATGTTCTGATTTTTTTCACGGGGTCATCAAGAATTCCGTACCTTGGCTTTCAGATTACACCCAATCTGCACTTCCTACATGCAGAGGATTGCCCTTTTGGGATAAAGTATCCAAGTGCTAATACTTGTGCACTAACTCTCAGTTTACCAGTTTACTCCTCCTTTGACGTGTTCAGGCTGGCAATGGAAGATGGCATCCGGCAAAGCCCTGGTTTTGGACAGGCGTGACTCTTTACACATTAATGGAAAACAACCCATATGCATTGTATAAGGAGCATGCTTAAGTGCTGTAATGTAACACACAGAAAAGTTTTGTAAGATTGCTATGTACAGCTCAGTAAACACATTCCAGTCCTGTTGTCTTACACTGGTGATACTCAGAGAAACTGGTACTGCTCAACCAGCATGCTGCAGTGCCGTGATGAAACACACAGTAATTTTTTTTAAGATTTACGAAATAAAGAGTTGATTTATGGTTAACAACTTGATTTATCTTGACATTGTTTTCAAACACAAAAAAACCCAAACCATACTGTATGGTCCGTCTATGAACAATTCCTGTGAAGCGTATTCCAGGAAAACAACTGCACAGATCTAAATAAAACTTTCTACACTGGTTTTCCTTATGGTAAAGATGTCCACCTGGGTTTTTCGTCTCATTTGCAGATTCAATTTTTCTTGTCGCGTATACCAAGAAAACTACTGAACAGATCTTGACACAATTGTGTACCAGGGTTTTTCGTCTTATTTGCTTATTCAATTTGGCCACCAAATGGCCTTCTTGATTTATTTTCTAGTAGTAAAGAAAACTTTTGCACATACTAATGCACATAACTTGACAAAATTTTGCATACAGGTTCCCCTGATGGTTTAGTTCTATGGAAGGTTTTGTGAAGATCTCTGCGGTAGTTTTCTTGGAATCTAAAAATACCCAGGTGCACAACTATATCCTAAGGGGAGCATACATGCAAAATGTTGTCAAGTTCTGTTAAGTAGTTTTCTTGGAACGCGAGACACAATAATTGTTCATGGCAAAATCAAGATGGCCTTGTTTTTTTAATATGCAAATGAGACGAAAAATGCAGGTGTCCATCTAGACTATAGGGGGAACCTAAATACCAAGTTTCACAAATATCTGTTCAGTGGTTTTCTTGGAATACTTGTTAACGGACCACGGACGCAAAGCGATTTGATAACCCCACTATCTAATAAAAATACCTAAGGGAACTTGATGGAAAAGGCAATCACAATATGCCTCTCCTCTAGGTTAAAGGGATTCCAAAGTGTGCACAGCAGCTTTATACTTTTCTTCCAGTGTTTCTTGGTCAGCCATGGCTTCTTCAAGTATGTGTACGTGATCTTGGGAAATGCTCAGATCAGAATGCCTCACAACTACCGATTCCACAGCGTTATCTGGCATAATATCTGTAACTTGTTGTCTAGTCAATCCAAAGCGGTCCAGAAGGGATTCTAGAGAGTCTTCAAGAGACCTTCCCTCACACAAACGATCCACACCTCTGGGGAATGTTGTCTGGCAGAGAATTCCATCAATCCAGATTTTCTCTGGTGTACGATTTCCTTCTGTGCGTAACCTGTGGCTGTTCCATCCGGCTTGAAATTCTTTTAAACTCCTGTTTATTTCCTTAAGATACACAAGCTGAAGACACAATATATGTTGGCCATCATCTACTGACAGGAGATTTCTGTCCTCCAGTGAATAAAATATATTGTAATAATATTCCCCAACTTGCAAATATACATCTCTCCAAAGCCTTTCTATCCTCTGATTATGTACGGATTCCCCTGTGATATGGCTATTACGGTTAGTTTGGTCACCATGGAGTAAATTCAGTAGCATAGCTACTTTCACGTTTTCCCCACCATAGTCTGACCGTACCTTGGAGGGCAAGCCAAATTTTAGTACACTTTTCACAAATTGTATTAATACAGTGGATGATAAATTATTGTTTGAACAGTGCAGGTAGGTGATGAGTCGTGAAAATCCATCAATGCATCCATGGATTGCAAAACCCCATCTGAAAAAGATAATTGTAAAAAATGTTAAAGACCTATTTTGCAGGGTTAACATTATGTTTGTAATATAAACTGATATTACCATCCGTCCTTGGATAACGGACAACAGTCATGATGATACAGACTTTCCTCTGTGGGAAGCTTAACACAATAGCCGCCAGTGTCCAGTCAAAAAAGGGACAATTCAGTTATATTTCACAGAATGCATCGATAAAACTGAAATACAGAAACATGCATACATGTAGCTTGTTTCTCGGACTTGTGGCTTTGAAAAGCTCCATATAGTGGTAAAGTAGTTAAACCCATAGGAAAGGATAAGATGCCGATTTCATTTTCATAAAAAAAGTAGGCTGTCGTCATCAGGACCCCTTGGGTTCGGCAAAAAGTAATTGTGGAGATTTGTCAATGCAACAAAACTCCCTAAAACATCCAACCAAACTGACTTGAGTTTCAAGGTTCTCACTGTAAGAGCTTTTGAGATGCGATAATCTGTTTACAGCGCTGTTGATGTAAACAATTGAGAGAACTCATTCTTGTAATTGTAATATTAAACAACTAAATGAAGTTGTGAGTGAAAAACTTCTTGAGATATCATGTTAACAACGAAATTTTTTTGGTGACGGTAAAGTAAGGGGCATAACTCGATAGGCTTCCTGTGCTTGCCATATTAAACAACTGTGTGAAGTTTCAGAGTTGTGAGTAAAAAACTTTTTGAGATAATGTGTTTACAAGGTACAATGGACAGATTATTCCCAGGCGGCAATGTAAAAAGGGGCATAACTCCAGTAAAAAACATCGGATCACGCTGATTTTTAAGAGGCTTCTTGTACTTGGTGTATTTAACAATCTTGTGAAGTTTAAAAATTGTGAGTGAAAAACTTCTGGAGATATCGTGTTTACAAGGACACTTTTGGGTGACGGTAAAGTAAGGGGCATAACTCTTGAAAAAAACATCTCATCACATCAGTTTTAAATAGGCTACCGGTGCTTGCCATATTGAACAACTATGCTAAGTTTCAAAATTTTTGAGATAATGTGTTTACAAGGTTCAATGGACAGACGGACGGACAACAGAGGCAACGACAATACCCTCCGGGCAAATTTTGAACGAGGGGTACAAACAGTTTGGGAAAGACACTAAGTGATACAAGCAATCAATCACAATTGCAATCACTTACAGTTACTTGTTCTTAGAACATATGGAAAATAAAAAATGTTTAAGCATCAACAAAAGGGATAGTATGCTCATATATCTCTTTAGATCATCATCAGTGTGTATAACTCACCTAACAAGACGCATGTATCCATCAATATGCCACAAGCTATTTGGTGATGCTACTCTGTATACTCGTCTAGATACAGCCGTGCTCCAGCGATGGGCAACTGATAATGGGTCCACACGGATTAAAGAGGCCCGAACTCTCTCTCTCTGCACACAATGTCCCCTAGTCAGCAAGTACCCGGTCATCATCTGTGAACAGATGACTGAAGCGGTCAGACAAAGTACTGCTATCACTTGCATATGTATATATATATAAACTTATAGGTTGATTGATTGATTGTTTGGTGTTTTAAGCCGCGCTCAAGATTATTTCACTTATATGGCGGCGTTGCCAGTTTTATTGTGGGAGGAAACCGGGCTCTATGCCCGGAGGAAACCCACGACCTTCCGTTGGTAACTGGCAACCATCCCACATAGGTCGTTCGAGTGAAAACCCAGTCAGAAAATTTTCCATTTTTTTGGACTGAGTGGGAATCGAATAAACCTATAGGAAACCGCATCCAACAACCTTGCCTATCCTACTTCCTCTTGCTACATAATTATTAGTGAATTCCAAGTTCAGAAACATACATACACATCCTTGTAATGGGGTTAATAATACAGATTGATTGGGGCTTAACGTTGCACTCAACAGCTAAGGTTATACGGCAACAAAAGTACCAAACCGACCAAAAGATCACCCCCACCCCCACCCCTCTCACCCACCCAGATCTAAATTTTGACATTAGGCTCTACAGACCATAGAACGTCAGGAAGTCTAATGTATGTGGCATACTTAAAGTTCCTCCTTGCTGGGTCAGCATACATGGCTAAAGCAGAGCCACAATGCTCCAGCCGAGGGCGGTTAATAATAAAGACATCCCCAGTAAAATGACTGATGCATGCTAGTAATGTAATGCTAACTAACCTCTGTTCCTGCTCTTGGATGTTGCTGATGTAGTTCCATTACAATGTTGTCTAATGCATCATCTGTTATAGGGGAATACCGCCCACGTATGGACAGACCCATTTTCCTCAACCTTTTATACACAGCATTGACACTGATGCCCAAGTGGCTGGCAATCCGTGCTCCAGAAAATCCTCTTTGAAATAACAGTCTTAAGTGACCATTGTCCGTATCTAATAAAATAGAAAGCAACTAAACTACATCATCCATTTGCATAGTTTTACATCTGTTAATGAATATTTAGTACATAAACTGTTCATTCAGCTCTTGTTGACACTTTAAACATTCTGACATCCTGTAACTAATACCAACTACAACTAGACATAACTGTACGCAACAGAAATGTGAGTGTTTGAACGCTTTTTTTGTGTGGAACGGCGGACTATAAAGCATCAAACTGAATGTGTATAAAGTTTGGGTTGCTTAAATAAGGAGAAATTGAAAGAAAATCAACGAACAATAGAGTTACATGTTGTAATAGACTGATAGTCTCTTAGAAGTATTGTATCGTAGAGAGTTTGCTTGCCACTACAGTACAAGCGCGTGTGTAATGGCTGCACCCATGTAAAAGATTGTTATGTACCAACCGGAATAAATCTCTCGTCATCCTGCCAGATTGCTGCCTTCCCTGTCTTAATTATTACACATGTTTTCCAATATGGCCGGTCCTTCAACCACCCATCATCAATATCTTTTGGCAACAGAGTTTGATTGATTGATTGTTTGGTTTTTACGCCGCGCTCAAGATTATTTCACTTACAATTTTTACATGACGGCGTTGCCAGTTTTATTGTGAGAGGAAACCGGGCTCTGTGTCCGGAGGAAACCCACGACCTTCTGCTGGTAACTGGCGACCATCCCACATAGGTCGTTCGAGTGAAAACCCAGTCAGAAAATTTTCCAATTTTTGGACTGAGTGGGATTCGAACCCGCGACCCATTGGTGGAAGGCTGTTTGGATTGAGCATCCAACGCTCTACCTACTGAGCCACGACTGGTTAGCCCAGTGTCAGTATACTATAAGGTGACTGGGGGATGGGGCTTGCTGGGTGTCTTTGGTAAGTTGTCTCGGCGAGGCAGCATCAGATAAAACCAAAGAGAGTAGATTACTCTCTTTGATAAAACCAC
Organism: Lepidochitona cinerea; assembly: GCA_963971465.1. Classification (NCBI taxonomy): domain Eukaryota; kingdom Metazoa; phylum Mollusca; class Polyplacophora; order Chitonida; family Tonicellidae; genus Lepidochitona; species Lepidochitona cinerea. The sequence goes on from OZ020559.1 coordinate 16,546,651, forward strand.
AGGCACGCGGAGTGCTCTCCCTTATCCACCTTCAGTTATACCAAAGAGAGTATCTACTCTCTTTGGTTATACTATAAATATGGACATTTATAGTATAACTGATGGTGGATAAGGGAGAGCACTCCGTGTGCCTGTGGATAAAACTAAAAGAGCGGTGGAAATTTGCCTTGCAACAAGGACTGAAATACAGTGTTGATCACAACGTTAAACCCCAATCACTCACTCACTCTATATTTATCGGTGAACCAAGGGTCATCACTCCGAGAGCCTGTGGTGAATCTGTGTTGCACAAAGTTTGTCATTAAACGTTTGAAATAAAATCAGACAAGCAGGCCTATACAAACTGAGGTTTACATGCCATATTTTGTGAGTATAATAGTACAAGATCATTTATATGAATGTCCAAACGTTTGGCATATGTCTGTAGATCAGGCCCTGACAGCCGCTGTGTTGACCGGTTATCCTTAGGCCTACCCGTAAAAACATTTAAACCAGCCATAAATCACTACAAGTACAAGCAAAATCTGATTATAATTTATATTTTACCTGCATGTAATAATTACCTGACCGGCGAGTAAGTAAAACAGGATAGAGACACACGAGTGCGGCTAATTCAATAACATTAAATGTCTACAGGTACCTCGTTATTTATGTTTGGATATTTATTGGTCGGTACCAGGTCGACGACCAATAAATGTCAGAAATTATAAATAACGGAGTAAGACCTTTACTAAAGTGAAGTAGAGTGCGGCTAGTTATTATAATTAAGCTCTGGCTATGAAATAAGAGATGGGTTTACTTACCATAAGCATCGCTAGCTGGAGTTTGCTCAGTGTCAGCTTCACTCATAGCACCGGTGTCTTCAGTTAAAGTGTCAGTGTGTGAGCCCGAGTCGGAGTTTGCTAGTGCCAGTAGCACTAGCTGCTCCAAGCTCCTGCGGATATCGTTCGCCTTATCTGACGATATTTGGGGACGAATTCGCTCAGTGTTCTCGATGGCCTGGCGTAGCTTGTGGCAAATATAAGTGCGATTCGGAGAACTTTGAGTTAAAGAACGTCCAGTCTCTCGTATGCACCGACTTATCGTCAGCAAGATTCCGTCCACTGCATCGACGGGCAGCGCCATGTTGAGAGGGGGGGGGACAATTAAAGTTGCCGCGAAGTGACACGTGTGGTAACACACTCGGGGAGCATGCATTTTCTTTACTAAAACAACCCGGCAAATGTAGGGCACATATCACAAAAAGAATTGCAGATATCTTAAATAGACGTGTATTCAAGATATGTTGAATTCAATTCCACATATCTGGAAATGAATTCTACATATCTGAAATGTCAATTATTGATATGTGCAGCACAGGATTATTTCCAGATATCTTAAAATGATTTCCACATATGTGCAATTGATTTGCACATATGTGCAAATCAATTCCACATATGTTGAATTCAATTCCCGATATGTACATATCGGGAATTGAATTCAACATATGTGGAATTCAATTGCACATATGTGCAAATCAATTGCACATATGTGGAATTCAATTCCTGATATGTACATATCGGGAATTGAATTGCACATATGTGGAAATGAATTCAAGATATGTTAAATAGGCCGAAACGGCTTGCCATACAAGCATAGGTCCATTGGCAGGGATAATCTTGGTCCGGTGATGATTTACTTCAACATTTATGGCTACAAGACAGGCTCCACCCATCCACTTAATGCAGCCTGGCTCGCATACGAAGGAGAGATGATTGTCATCCTCGCCAATGTCCGCCTTGGGATACTCGGATACCTTAACACAATGGACGGCAATGCCGTAGGAAACTTAGGTCTAATGGATCAGTGCCTAGTACTTGACTGGGTCGTGAGGAATATCGGCGGATTTGGCGGAGACGTAAACAGAATCACTATATTCGGCGATGAAGCCGGCGGCAGCAGCGCAATGCAGTTAGCCATGTCCTCTCTCTGCCCAGACAAGTTCCAGCGAGTCATCTCTCAGACGGGCATTGCCTCCGTAAGCTGGACTCATAACCATGACCCCTTAGACAGCGCCATGAAGCTAGCTACGGTAAGCGGTTGCGGGAAAGAAAGCAAGGCTTTAGTTGACTGCTTGAGGAGCAAGACCTTGGACGAACTAATCCACTATCAAATGGAGATGGAAGAGTTTGGTGTTCATCATTGGGCGCCATATTACAGCCGGGATCTTTTCCCTGACAACCCGATAGACATCATCCACGGCAGACACTCTCCTGGACTAATGAGATTTCGCTCAAAGGATTTCATGACGGGCGTCAACAACGAAGATGGCGAGGCAGCGCTTCTCTTTGACATAGCAAGTCATAATCACAAACCCGTTACTGCGTTAACTGATCAGGACGTTCTTGTTACGGAAGAAATGTACCAGACCAAGTTGAACACAACATTCAAAGACTGGTTGGAGCTGGACGACTATGAATGGGACAGGATCTATCGTACTCTACGAAACTTCTACGACACTTGGGGCATGATGAGTGATCCGTACGCCCACACCAGAAGCCTAATCCGACTGTATAGTGACATGGGGTACGTGTATGACGCCGTCCATGTAGCGAGAATTCACTCTGACAAGATGATGAGCAACCCAACCGGAGGCGGATCTACTTACTTTTACCTGTTTGTGCCAAAGCCTACCTTTCATGCAAGACGCCCTTGGACAGATGGCGCCACCATCGGAGACTCTGTCACTTATATTTTCAACTTTGTACAGTTTTTAAGCCAAAATGAAAAGGAGAAAGAACTGGCCACTCGAATGGTCCGTTATTGGACAAACTTTGCAAAAACAGGGTAAGTAATTAATGTTTTCCATTTGCGTTCTCTGCTGGGTAATGCCCTAATTCTGTCCAATCGGATTCACACGACCTTTAAAATTAGTTATAATTGTCCAATCGAAGAAACGTTTTCAAATCCAGGATAAAATACACAAAGAATCAGTCTTGACCAAGCGCCTAATGTACGCCTTGTAAACCCGTTCGTACTGACCAGCCATCCATCATCAAATATCCGTGACGAAAATGTATCGTATGTAAAATGTAACCGTTTAACGTTAAGATGTGTTTCTTGTGATGCTCCAATCTAGTTTAATTAATTTGGCGTGTTTGCTTAGAAAGACAATTCAACATGTGGAGTTAAACAAAAAGTGACAATAGTTTCTGTCATACCGTCAACATCTTTATTGACTATTAAATGTCGCTTCTGGAAATAATGTTAAAGATGTTCTCATACTTTTGTTGTTTGTGATTTCAGAAATCCCAACAGCCCAGAGCCAGTGGTTCCGTATTGGCCGACGTACACTAGAGAATCACAGCAATATATGCGACTGGATCTCACCAGTGCGGTGTCCATGCGTCCCTATGAGAAAAGAATTGCATTCTGGGAAGACGTATATACTCATCGCTTGATCGAAATCCGTGATGCACGTGACAACCAGCACCAGCACACAACAATATACCCCAGTTCTGCACCGGCACTCAGTATGGCGAGTGTCTTCGTCCCGGTATTCGCCACGGTTGCCGCAATAATGAATCACTTTAAACTTTTCTGATCTTGTCGTTTGAAAGTTAAGGAGCCGTTATGAAAATGTTTAAATTAGGTCGTGCTCACGATTTAATTATTTTGTGCCCACGACATCTTCTCTCGTGCTCACGATTTAGTTATTTTGTGCCCACGACTTATTATCTCGTGCTCACGATTTAATTATTTTGTGCCCACGACTTATTATCTCGTGCTCACGATTTAATTATTTTGTGCCCACGACTTATTATCTCGTGCTCACTACTTAATTATTTTGTGCCCACGACTTATTATCTCGTGCTCACGATTTAATTATTTTGTGCCCACGACTTATTATCTCGTTCTCACTACTTAATTATTTTGTGCCCACGACATCTGCTCTCGTGCTCACGATTTAGTTATTTTGTGCCCACGACTTATTATCTCGTGCTCACGATTTAATTATTTTGTGCCCACGACTTATTATCTCGTGCTTACGATTTAATTATTTTGTGCCCACGACTTATTATCTCGTGCTCACGATTTAATTATTTTGTGCCCACGACATCTTCTCTCGTGCTCACGATTTCATTATTTTGTGCCCACGACTTATTATCTCGTGCTCACGATTTAATTATTTTGTGCCCACGACATCTTCTCTCGTGCTCACGATTTAGTTATTTTGTGCCCACGACGTATTATCTCGTGCTCACAACTTAATTATTTTGTGCCCACGACTTATTATCTCGTTCTCACGATTTAATTGTTTTGTGCCCACGACTTATTATCTCGTGCTCACGACTTAATTACTTTGTGCCCATGACTTATTATCTCTTGCTCACGACTTAATTATCTTGTGCCCACGGCTTATTATCTCGTGCTCACGACTTAATTATCTTGTGCCCACGACTTATTGTCCTGTGTTCGCGATTTTTTTTTAATTTTGAATAGCTCCGTGGAAAGGAAGCAAAATTTAAATAACCGGGACGAACTTTCATTCATTCTAAGACTAAGGTTAGTTCAAAACACTCCTTTTATATAGATTCTAGAGAGTTATAGCATTAAAAAGCTTCTGCATTGCACGTCTTGAGAAAAATAGCTGATAATTTCTACATTCTATTTTAACAAAAAAATATCAACATGTTCGTAGCTTATATCACTTAAAGTGGCATGAGCTGCCAAAATGTTGATATTTTGACGTAATAACAGAATGTTGAAATTATCGGCTATTTTTCTCAAGACGTCTGATTCAGAAGCTTTTTAATGCTTCTAGTCTCGAGAATGTACGATAAAGTATTATTTTGAACGAACTTTTGCTTAGAATGAATGAAGGGTCGTCCCTGTTATTTAAATTCTGTTTACTTTTCGAGCACTATCCCGGTTCGTATAGCCCACACACTGTAAGGATTTTCCTCATTCCAACGCTAATCATTTAGTTGTTCGATGGCCTTCAAAGCCTCTTACTGTCATGACGATCAGAAATTATGAAAAAAGAGCGAATTTTGGCAGCTCATGCCACTTTAAAGCTTTGATGTCCGTTGTATCCATAGATACATGCCAGCATCCCTGTTTTGTCAAAAGAAATGACCAACCCAAATAATCCGGTTACGAATTATCTTTTGAACGTCATTTCGTATCCTTATCTATATAAGCTATAAGCTCTGTATACATTCCAAAGATGTCCTGACCACCGTCGTCCGGACAAAGACATTTTAGAATTGTTGGAACTTGATTTTGAATTCAATAGGGAGATCTTTCAGCAAATTAAAAGATGTGCTACGAGGAAACGTTTTAGCCCTAAATTTGCCTCTACATATGCTTTATAAATATATATGGTTTAGTTCAAACATATCATTCTCTAAGAGTTTTTTAAATATATATATTTTTGTATAAACAGAAAAAAGTTGTTTGCTAATAAATTTTGCAACTAACGCTTAGCATTTATATGTATATGCACCCCTGACGTAAACTCTGTGTGTCTCAAATAAAACTATGTAAATATTCCAATTGGGAGAGCAAGTCTCATAAGAATTATTACGAGATTTTGTGATATCCGGTGACAGATGATGCTATTAAGAACGTTTTTGGTGACGTTGCAATTCCATTTGACGTATTTTGTTCCATAACGTCAGATTTAAACGCCATTTTGGAACGAAAAACGCTCAGTCACATGCGCAATGCAGTGCCGGTGACAGGAAATTTGTGGAATTCACACGTGACTTGCACTCCCTATGGTCATCAGGATGTTTAGTATTTACTTTTATTATACACATGAATAGCTAGTCCACTGAAAATAATGTCGGGGTTTCCTCCGGGCAAATAGCACACTCTTCCTCTTCTACTTAACATGACAACGCCGCCATAGAAGTAAAATTATCTTGAGTGCAGCTTACAACATCAATCAATCAATCAGTTTGTCTGTGCGCTTCATATGATTGGGTGAGATTTCCACTGAATTGTTTGATTGACTTATCTATACAGAATCATTGACTAAATCAATCAATCAATCAATAATTTCATTAAAATCATTTTTCTTAAGACTTATAATTCAGAAGCTTTTTATTGCTTCTAGTCTAGAAAATGCACGATAACGTATTGTTTTGAACTAACTTTGGCTTAGAATGAATGAATGGTCGTCCCGGTTATTTAAATTTTGTTTACATTTCAAACACGTTTTCGGTTCGTACAGGCCACATACTGTATGGATTTTCCTCATTCCAACGCCAATCTTTTAGTTTTTAGATGGCCTTTACAGCCTCTTAATTACTGTCGTGACGATCAGAAATTATGTAAAAAGTGTGAATTTTGGCAGCTCATGCCCCTTTAATATCCAAAAATATAACAACGCTTTGTAGACAATATATATAGAGACTGTCGTGTGGGTTTCTTTACGAACGAAAATAATATGTATTTTGCCTAGTATTTCTTGGGGTGAAGTTATTTCACAAATTCCAGTCCAAAAACACTGTCAGAATTGTAGCGTTTATGCCGAATTTCTGTGTGTTTTCCTTTAGAAATGAAGTTTTTGTAATGATGGTCATACAGTAGATCAACGAGCTGGTACTTATATATTATTTAGTCCGGGTTTTTTTACTCCAAAATGACTTTTTTTTTATACTGACGGCCGCATTTTGGAAATACGACCGTCAGTATAAAAATAGTCTTTTCGGAGTCAAAAACACGGAGTACTTGTGCATTTGCTTAATATTGAATTATATTCAGAATAATCGATAAAACGTCCAGGTCCGCTAAGTGGGAGCGTCTCGCGCCCACATCTGTAAAGAAGCTAATTAAGGGAGTAAGACACAGCCCGATACCTATTTATTATCAATAATTACAGGTAAAACACCTGTCTGTATCCCTGATATAAAATGAGAAACTAATAGTCTAGTGGCCGTGTTTTATCTCGCTTCATAGAGACAAGATGTTAGGAAAGCTTACGGTCCTGTTCACCCTGGCTCTAGGTAAGTGCGCATGCGTTAGAGAAAAGGCGTTTTCCTCACCAATACATCGTCGAAACCCACGGTTAAAACTTACGCTTACGATCACATTAAGAGGTGAGCTTGTCGAGAACTTAACCCTGGGTATCCGAGGATGTCACCAATATTACTGCCTGTTTCTTCACTGTAGATCTAATTATAATGGAGTTAGACATTTATAAAAAAACTAATTGTTTTAGTCTAAATTTAAAACCGCGGTTCATAGGAAATAGTACACGAAGACGAGGTAGGGGCCTGGGAGGGGCAATATGGAATATTGCTAACCGATAGACTTTGAATTAATAAAAAAACATACGAACCGAAGACACCGCGCACAAAATTCAAATAGCCGGGATAGAAAGAGAGGAAGGAGGGTGGGGGGGGGGGGGGGGGGGGGCTGCGGTGCTACCTTAACGTACATGCGCGAGATTACTGTCAGTAGAAAGCTCTTACTTTGTAGTGAGTGATAAAAAAAACATGACGAAGGTCGAAGTCGAAGGTTTAGGCTAACGTATTTTGTTGAATATGTCACTAAATGCCAATCAATTGATAAGTCAAAGAACCATTAACCTGTATTGCTGTTTAAGAATTCTGACTCAAAAGGAATGTTGCTAACCCTAGTCCTAAAGTCCAGATCAATCTAAAATTAGAAGTTACCCTAGTCCTAAAGTCCAGATTTATGCTGTAAGGCCAAAAGCAATCTAAAATTAGAAGTTACCCTAGTCATAAAGGCAAGATTTAACTTAGCCACGTGTAAAGGAGATCTCGCGATAATACGATTGAGTGTTATAGATAAATGGGTTCGAATTAAAAAATGTCTTCCGATCGGATGTATAGGTCTACCTTAGCTTTAATTTTAAAATAAATTCAAGTAGACGAACCACTCATAACTCAAAAATGAAATTCACACTCTGTAAGTACCAACAAAAAACCGAAGATTTGGGCTGGGCTTCGGGGAACGATTCCTATTAGGTTACACGTGGGCTAGCCGGCAAACTCACGGGTCTACGGCGTTTATTGAATCTGTATAGCTGTTTTCTATCGGTATAATATATAGGCACCGAAACCATGCAGGGTAGGGTTATGGAATAGTATAGCCGAGAAATCTTTATTTTTCTCCGTATTCGTCATACACATTACCAGTCATATAACACCACTCGCTGTTAGACCGACACTCCGGGCTGGGAGTGGTAATGTGGATTGTGAAATAGATTACCCACCTGATCATCTTCTGCAGCTAAGGTAAAATCTATACCCATCCCGTGCTATGTATGGAGATTTTAACTTGGCTCGAGAAGATGATCCCAGCATTAAACAAAGCTGAACTGTTTTGACCCCCCAGACAAGCAGAATAGCTTTTCAAATCAAGCGTTTATATTTAACATATGCACCCAAACGGAAAGTGGGTTGTTGATTGTGGAGGTGCATTGCAAAATAGACCTCCCTCAGTAAAGAAAGAAAAACAACAACACTATTGTAATGCCGTTGTAACAGCCTACTCAAGTATTTTCAAGAGTGCGGGGTGTGGCAGGAGCTGGAATTTCGAACTATCTCGCTGGTGTATTATCCATAGAGGATATTGTATAGTATCCTCATATGGCTTAAAATGACACACCGCATAAGTTTGTTGTGATTCTCCGTTGACCTTGAGATAAGCAGAATGATAAGTAATCCACCTCGGAGGAAATGTCGCAAGTCGAATTTCCACAAAAAAGTGTATTATTTTTTATAGGTTTATTCAGGGCTTTCCCTGTTGCTATTGTTTTCTGGCCGCCTGTCGGTAAACAAACAGCCGAGAACGCACCAAATGGGCAGCTACAAAGAGTCCCTCCCGGACCAGATAATATTAAAGTGGCATGGGCTGCCAAAATTCACACTTTTTCACAATTTCTGATCGTCACGACAGTAAGAGGATTTGAAGGCCATCGAAAAACTAAATGATTGGCGTTGGAATGAAGAAAGTCTATACAGTATGTGGCCTATACGAACCGGAAAAGTGTTCGAAAAGTAAACAAAATTTAAATAACCGGGAAGACCATTCATTCATTCTAAGCCAAAGTTAGTTCAAAACAATACTTTATCGTACATTCACGAGACTAGAAGCACTTAAAAGCTTCTGAATTATACGTCTTGACAAAAATAGCCGATAATTTCAACATTCTGTTTCAACGTCAAAATATCAACATTTTGGCAGCTCATGCCACTTTAATAAATTTCTTGGTGCATTCCGAAATTTTGGAATTGATTGTCGTATGTGGAAGATTTGTCAGGAAATCGCCTAAGGTCGGGTGTTTCCTCCGGGCTATATCTACTACGAAACAAAATTAGCTAATTGTTGGTTAGTTTACACCAAGAAGTACAAAACAACAGCACTCGGCTGATACCCCGCCTGGGCCCTGTTCTACTAAACTGGCGCAAAGTTACGCATAGGCTAACAGCATGGAGTTGCGCCACAAGACTTGCGACCATGTGTAAATTACTATCATTCAACATGCATTTGCGACAGGCGTAACTTACGCCAGCTTAGTAGAACAGGGCCCTGGAGATTAGGTTTAAGTAGTTTTTAAAAGGAACAAAAATCCAAAATGTACACATAATATCCCGACTAATTTTGGGTCCTGGGAAATTTGAGAATTATTAGTAGGCCTACACATCTTCGGTTCGCAAGGGTACCGGTATTTTTTTTTTACTGATTTCAACCTGAACCCTTTTCAAGGGATTTGAAAAACGTTCGAATGTTACCAGTTCATGTCACCTTTATACGATGTTTTTACGCTCTGATTGCTGACACGTGCTTACTTATGAGATATCAATTTTCAACATACCCTGACAGACGTCGATTTTCTCCCAGACGTTTTAATAAAAGGTTATATAAAAGGTTGATAGTTGACAAAGCCTTGGAATGTACCGGGGTTTTAAAAATCTAGAAGCCAATGTGAATATAATACCGTCGGTGTACGCTTTTTAGCAGACTAAAATGAGCATGTCGGCCTGTCTGAGATCTGCGAGTACAGACAACTCGAGACTCACCCATTGTTAAAACATACAGATTGATCGAGCGTATTTATAAAAAATAAAAAAAAATTCCTGTGCCCGTGTGTTTTAGTGATCATAAATATAAAAAATAGTAATTTTTAGTCAGAAACCTAGAGCCTGTTTCACAAAGCGGCGTATAGCGTAAGTTTTTACGTAACTGACATAGCAACCCATACTATAGAGATACGTTGCTATGAAAATTACGCCAAAAATATATGTACGCCGTTTCTGTGAAAATAGTAATTTTTTAGCCAGAAACCCGGATTTTATTTCGCTGAGCTTAATTCCTCCTGAGATCTTGTTTAAAGTGGCATGAGCTGCCAAAATGTTGATAATTTGACGTTAAAACAGAATGTTGAAATTATAATTCAGAAGCTTTCTAGTGCTTCTAGTCTCGAAAATGTAGGAAAAAGTATTGTTTTGAACTAACTTTGGCTTAGAATGAATGAATGGTCGTCCCGGTTATTTACATTTTGTTTACTTTTCAAACACGTTTTCGGTTCGTACAGGCCACATACTGTATGGATTGTCCTCATTCCAACGCCAATCCGTTAGTTTTTCGATGGCCTTCAAAGCCTCTTACTGTCGTGACGATCAGAAAATATGAAAAAGTGTGAATTTTGGCATCTCACGCCACTTTAAACAAATCTTGACGACTTGAACAAGTGTGATATCTATTTTCAAACTGGGCTCATGTGACATCTGTATGGTGTTGAGCCAGTCTTCACAAAATGTTTTTTTGAGAAAAAAAATAAAAAAATAAAACCAGTAGGTAGTTTTTATAAGCAGCAAAGACCCTAAGCTTAAATGCATTCATACATCCGGGCTATTTGAATTTTGTCCGTTATTTGCAAACATTTTTAATTAAAATAGTTTAGTGGGTTTACAAGTATTCTAAGCTGTGACAAGAAGTCGGGTAAATTGAGATTAGACAAACTAAGTATAATGTATCGTAATTTTATTTGCTCTGTGTGGAATTCGAACCCGCGCCGCCTCGATGGAAGGCCTTATTCGGTCTGAGGGACTATCACTCTAACCGACTGAGCAACCGGGGCCCTAGTCCGCAATATGTTGAGTGGATTGAAGGATAAATTCTGATACGCCCGCACGGGCTTCTTCAAGCCCGTGCGGGCGTATCAGAATTTATCCTTCAATCCAGTCAACATATTGCGGACTACCGGGGCCCCCGTCAAGTTAGATATAGTTATATCTAAACCTAACGAAAAATACTACAGGGTAAAAAAACAACGAACTGTATGCGTGGAATGGACACGGCTCATTGGCTAGTTTGAATCTGACTTAGTAAAATGTGCCGCCATTGATAGTTGATGCGCGCGTGCATAACAGATCTACATCGAAATTGCACCATCTCTTAGTAATGGCGGTATTCATGCACATCAAATACCATGTGACCTCCATTCCACGCATATAGGTCATTGGGTAAAAATGCCAAATCGTTGATGCTTTCCTTTCTTTTCGTTGGATCACAATTTTAAAAAGTGCAATAGCTACCTTATCAGCAAGAATATTTCTTTTCCCAATTGTATATTTTCCCTTTCTTTTCCCATTATCCCACTTATTTTAATAAACCAAAAAAAACTTGTCTTATCGCGATCCAGCGAATCATTTTTTGTTCGTTTTTTTCTCCTCAAAGTGGTCTGTATCGAAGCTTGTCCAAAATGTGCCAACGAACCAATCAGTGCCGTCTGTGGCAGTGACGGCAGAACATACAAGAAAGTCTGTAACCTATTGCGGAGGCAGTGCTTAAACCCAGACCTTGATTTGGTAAGTCATTTTTCTAAATTATAAAAGATTTTAAATGTAGCCTATACATCGTCCGTAAAGAAATCACGTGTCTGATACTACGCCAAAGTGTCACGAAAAAGCATACATCTGAATTATTCAATTAAGTTGTATAATGTCATAAACTTCAACTATTTTACCTCTTCTGCGCATGCCCTAATGTATTTATTCGGTGTTCCCCACAGATTAGACCGGGAGAATATATTACCAAAGAGAGTAGATTGACAAGAGTGGTCACTTCGTCCAATCAGCATTGCCGGCATGTTCTTCTGGCCCCCTAGCGGAAGGGTGTTCCGACTGTACATGATTCGACTGCAGGGCGCCCCCTATAGAAAGGAGGTTCCTTATAATCGAATCGTGTCAGTTCAAATTCAACATGGCGCGGACGAAGTGACCACTCTTGTCAATCTACTCTCTTTGATATTACACTTTCAACCAGCCTCTCTATCAACTTGTCATTCTTCAAAAACAGTAGGCCCCTATCCCTATGTTTATTGCTATTTTGACTCTTAATGACTTTTCTCTTTATGAAGTCCGGCATCTTGATTTAAAGTTTTAAAATGTTGTCTTCATTTCATCTCACGACAGGCTGTGTTTTTCATGGCCTCAAAACTTTTCTACAATACATAGCTACCCCTAAATGTCATTATAAAATAAATTCCAAAATGCCAATAACGAAGTCGCGATAATCTCGTGCAATGCAATCTCAAAATTGCGAGAATCTCGTATGGCGGTATTCTAAAATGAGTATAATAAGTACAAAATTACATATATCATTCTTTGTTGAGATTTTTACTCTAATAGACTTGTCCGCCATGTTTAATATCAGTATGGAGTCCGCCATGTTGTTTAAAATTGTGTTTTTATTTTTTCTCAAATGCAACGCTCGTAACACGTGAAGTGTCTGATGATATTGGATTCTTTCTAACCCACATATTGTTCTTAAATATAGTCCATGATGCAAATACTGAGATCCTGAGGATCTGAAATCTCCTGATTCAGGGGGGGGGGGGGGGGGGGGGGGCATGGAGACGCATTGTACTCGTGCCTTCTGCAAATCCCGATTACGATGGTGCGGGAATCTATATGCTCCAACCATTATGCTTTAAGGTGAAGAATTACTTATGGATAACAATGGATAATTCTCCACCTTATTGTAACCTTTCAACTTCTAAATGCCATTGAAAAGTTATGCTTTGACGTGAATTAACAAATGCGCAAATTCTTTTTTAGACAATCTTGTTTGCTGGCACTTGTCCCGATTACGCAGCAAGTTTTCCCCAACCTTTAGAACAACAGCCCAAGGTTATTTATAAACCAATCAACTGTACTCGCTGGAACATGCTCGGTGACTTCCCGTGCCCACGCACCTTTAACCGAAAATGTGGCAACGATTTGGAAAACTATGACAACGTGTGTGAGATGTGCCGGCAAGGAAAAGCCGCCCTCAATATCAGACATGGAGGTTTGTATTAAGCCTTTTATTTCACTAGGCTTTTACCATTGTAAAACACAGTACAAAACCACATGCATCTTTGTTGATATTTTGCCTTTAAAAAACTTCATCATGATGTTATCCTAATGGGTACACTGTGGTTACATGTCTGTCACAAACTTGTAGTTGCAACCTGCCATGTTCTTTCAAAATGTTTGATTTTTGTTATGAATTTCAGGCCGATGCACAAATTTCGAACTGGCTCTTAGCGGAAAAGCCTACCCTGTAGCCGCAAGAGCAGTCGTAGAAGAAATCCAACCGTTAAGATTCCCAATGACGGTGAGTGTATTGGCAAAGACAGTCGGTTCAGAAGAGTTGCCTTTTCTTTGATGAACACCCAACCTCTAGAGGGCGCCACCTAATACAATTAATAAACGGTACACCAGTGGATAGTTTTGTCTATGATGCAATGCGATTACAGTGCCTGCAACAGAGAAATGACATGCAATTGGAACAGCGTTGTGAAAAACACCTTCTAAACCGTGTTTCTTAATGATAGGTCATTTAGACGTCTCACAGGCTTTTCAGTACGGTAGTTTCACCTTTAATCAGAAATACTTTATGTATTGAACTATTATCAAAGAGAGTAGTTTGACAAGAGTGGTCACTTCGTCCAATCAGCATTGCCGGCATGTTCTTCTGGCCCCCTAGCGAAAGGGTGTTCAGACTGTACACGATGCGATTATGGCGCCCCCTATAGGAAGTAGGTTCCCAAGCGTTCCTGAGTGTCAGTTCAAATTCAACATGGCGCGAACGAAGTGACCACTCTTGTCAATCTACTCTCTTTGCTATTATCCTCAATGGCGTAGGATATTATATATTATTAGCTACAGGGCCTCCACGTGACTGGTTTGAACCAATCGAAAGCAAGTATTCATGGGAGGAAGGATATTGGTAGCCAATGGGACTATTTCCACATAGCAGTAAATTGCCACTTTCAAAAGTAATTCCCAAATTCTTTGAAAAAATACATAGGGCCTACATTAAAAAGACCGTCATGTCCGCCACGAGTCTTGTACCTGGCCAAATCAATGAAAAAGACAAAATATTCAGGTAGTCCATGATAGTGTTTGAATTTGATTGTTTGTATTTTTTGTTTTTGTTTTATTTTATCAGCCGAATTGCCGAAATGGGTTCGTCCCGTGTCCCATGACGTATGGTCGCATGGTATGTGGTTCCGACGGTATCACGTATGCCAGTGAGTGTGAACTCTGCAACCGCAAACGAGACGCCCAAGTCGCAAATCGTCCATTTGATGTGAAGATTGTGAAAATTGGCGGTATTTGCTAGAAGCTACATGTATGTGGTCCCCGTTTGAGAGACCGGATAAAAAAATAAATCAGACTTGAACTGCCCGTCTTTCTTTTTGGTTACTATGCATTTTATTACTTGTTTTTGTTGTTGTGATAAGAATTATGTAATTTAGGAAAACCCTAATGGCCGTTGGAAAATTCTCTGCACAGTGCAGACGAGCGTTTTTGTTTTGTTTTTTGTTGTTGTTGCTGGGGACCGGATATTTCTTGCCAGCGATAAATATCCTGCAAAAATCCTTGTATGTGGCTAACAGCAACAAGATTTTTTATCTGCAACAAAATAGCACCGAAGAAAGACTTTAGGCGGTAATGATACATCAGTGAAGGAGCAGCAAGCGTGTGGGGAGATGGAGGGCGGGAGGGGGGGGGGGCGTAATTTGTCAATGTTTCAGATTTGATCCTTCGAAGTAACCTAACAGAATACCTCCCAGGGAGAAGAGCTGTAATAAGAACAGAACAAACCTGATTATAAAAATCTTAAGAACTTCAGCTTCTATAGAATCTAAAAATCTGAGGTTTAATGACTCCATTGACAGTGTGGGGAGGATGGTATGACCTAGCATGTAGCAACTGATGCGTGTCAGTAGGTTTGAAGAATACTTTGTAATCTAGATACCAAGTCCTAGGATATGTGTGACCCTTGTAAATAGTTAATCCAAATAATCCAAAAAAATCCACAGAAGTGTGACCAATAGGCTGTAGTTTAATGTTATTGTGGATATCAATGAAAATATGAAGATTCCCCGACGCATGCTGCCATATGATAAAAATGTCATCCAGATACCGAAGGTAAATGAAAGGTTGTTTGTGACATTTGCGAAGTATGTCGCAGTGGCACTCCCACTCAGCCATAACAATGGAGGCAAAGTCAGGTCTAAAACATTTTCCCATAGCCCATTCTTCAATTTACTGAAAAATCTCCCCATTGAATTCAAAATGATTGCCTTTCAAGCTAAGTTCCTACAAATCTAAGATGCCTTTGTATAGACCACCGTGGTAAGGATATTATAGAATACTGATTTTGTGGATTTTAAACCCAAGGCTATGTCAATGTTTGTATACATAGCCTCCACATCTAGAGGAACCAAAATCACATCCCGTGGAATGGATTTCTCAGATAATTTGATCAGTATTTTTTTTATAAAACTAGGATACCGATTCGCTATAACTTCCACTACAACAATCCGAGATAATAGGACGCCTTGGAGGCATTGAAAGCTTGGGACATTTTTCAATCGATATGTGAATTTTCAAAAGAATATATACACAAAAGAAAAAAGTTAAACACCCCACTGGAAAGTCTGCACCGACCGATAAATCATTGGTGTAGGGAGATTGTTAGCAAACTGATATAGCAGAAACGATTTAGATCACAAAGGGCAACATTCTGGCGATAAGAAATCACCATTAATGGCAATAAGCTATACAATTTATTCAGGATATCGTTAGCCAAATCAAACGTGTATTTTAACAAAATAACAAGATGCTTATAAGTATGAAACTATGAAAGTATGAGTCCATCAGGCTTCACATGGCGAACATATTGAAGTAAAAAGGTCACTTTGAATGTGTAGAACACATCCCTAGAGCAGAAGGTCAATAGCGTGGATAGCCTCCATTAGCTTCCAGCCTGCGCCTCACCTCTCCAGTGAGACGTCGGATCTGTTGAAAGGGTAACTGCGTGGATTTGAATCTTTTAGAGCACATTCTGGACAGTATGGGCAGAAACATTCAAGCCATGGAGCCTCCTGTACAAAATCTGCAGGAATTGGAAGGGCATTACATTGGTACTATGCCAAGGAATCCAATATAACTGTGGAATCCAATAACGTTACGGCAATGGACCCAATATAACTGTGGAACCCAATAAGGCTATGGCAACAGATCCAATATAACTGTGGAATCCAATAAAGTTACGGCAATGGACCCAATATAACTGTGGAACCCAATAAGGCTATGGCAACAGATCCAATATATGTGGAATAAAATAAAGCTATGGCAATGGATTAAGAAATAATGGATTGATTCTCTGCGTATACGCTGTGATAACTGCAAGAAAAAAGGAAGTGTCCATTGTTTTTGGACGAGGGCAGGAGGCCCGAGTTCAAAAAGTGTGGACACTTCCTTTTTTCGTGCAGTTATCACAGCGTATACGCAGAGAATCAATCCATTATTTCTATTCTAACACATTGACTTTAATGTAAAGAAAACTTAATTTTAGCAATTTGCTTTATTTACTACTTCAAACTAGAAATTCGCAACCCCTACGTTATAGCTGAATAGTTTTTCCTTGATCGCCCCATGGATGAATCTATATCTCAAAAATGATAGGGGTGCTAGCTTCGAACAAATGTTTTATGCGTTACCATTTTTATGTCTACTAACAGACCTGGTAATTTTTTAAAGATATATATGTACTCTTAGCTTATGTAAGTTCCCTTTCAAGTCTTGCCATCGCATATTAGAGTTTATGAGTTGGTTTTAAAGGCGAAATGCCTGGCATACACAACAGTCTGACATCCCCACTCGGGTTTAGGTGATGACGTCATCCAGTGACGTCGTGTTCTATCACGTCACCAAAATTTACAAATGATGGCGTCGTTCAGTGTCAGGGCGTTTGACGTCACAACGAAAACGTTCTCTGCGTATATGCTAGTTTATACGCCAGCTTTGTCCTATCTCACAACATAAAGGGAAATCCCGCATGTGTTAGAATCCAATATAACCGTGGAATCAAATAAGGCTGTGACAATGTATCCAATATAACTGTGGAATCCAATAAAGCTATGGAAATGGATCTAATATAACCGTGGAATCCAATAAAGTTACGACAACGGATCCAATATAACTGTGGAATCTAATAAAGTTACGGCAACGGATCCAATATAACTGTGGAATCCAATAAAGTTATGGCAACGGATCCAATATAACTGTGGAATCCAATAAAGTTACGACAATGGATCCAATATAACTGTAGAATCCAATTAAGTGATGGCAATGGATCCACTATAACTATGGAATCCAATAAAGCTATGGCAATGGATCCACTGTAAATGTGGAATCCAATAAAGTTATGACAACGGATCCACTATAACTGTAGAATTCAACAGATCCAATATAACTGTGGAATCCAATAAATCTATGACAATGGATCCAATATAGCCGTGGAATCAAATAAAGTTATGACAACGGATCCAATATAACTGTGGAATCCAATAAAGCTATGACAATGGATCCAATATAACTGTGGAATCCAATAAATCTATGACAATGGATCCAATATAGCCGTGGAATCAAATAAAGTTATGACAACGGATCTAATATAACCGTGGAATCAAATAAAGCTATGACAACGGATCCAATATAGCTGTGGAATGAAATAAGGCTATGACAATGGATCCAATATAACCGTGGAATCCAATAAAGCTATGGCAACGGATCCAATATAACCGTGGAATCAAATAAAGTTATGACAACGGAACCAATATAACTGTGGAATCAAATTAAGTTATGGCAACGGATCCAATATAACTGTGGAATCAAATAAAGTTACGGCAACGGAACCAATATAACTGTGGAATCAAATTAAGTTATGGCAACGGATCTAATATAACTGTGGAATCCAATAAAGCTATGGCAATGGATCCAATATAACTGTGGAATCCAATAAAGTTATGGCAATGGATCCACTATAACCGTGGAATCTAAAAAGCCTTTGCCAAGAAATGTAATATCGCAATTTAGTAAAAACCCAGCGTGAGCGCGCTAATAATCTAAAACCACCAACCATTCACCCTTGCGATGGTCTCCCGAGATTATAATTGGAGCTCACTTGTATTTGTGCAGGTCACTTTTAATGGTGCAAGGGCGAGGGACTCCATCTCTCCACATATACGTAAAGCGGCCCATGCACGATCAATAAAACCGTCAATATTATTGACTCAATACATTGATTCATTATGATAGGACATTATGGAACTCGTGTGGATCATATTGATGAAAAGTGTTGTCGCTGATCATCATTGAGTCAATCTATTGACCGATCAAAATCATTTTTATTTTTATTGACGATTCATCAATAGATTATATAGATGGTACTCAATGTATTGATTTAAACAATATTTATTTCGTAATGACGAAAATGGATAGGCGAACAGGCAAGCTGCCTATATCAACGCCGATCCATGTATTGACCGTGTGTCGAGAAACAGTCAATATATTGCCGTTAACCATTGAAAATTTCATTCCATCGCCGACTTTGGAGGAGCAAACATGACTTCTGAGAAAGAAAAACGGTCCAGATGCGGAAAGATACTTGGTGTTGGACGTGGTCGAAGTCTACGGGGATTTGCCGGCCCTCTGGAAAATCAAGTCGGATGCCTACAGCAATAAGAAAAAAAAATGGCCGAGGCCTTTCAAAAAACCTCCTAAAAATACAATGAATGTTAGCCGGATTCCACTGTTGAAGACCTCAAGAAAAAGTTGGCATTGCCCACTTATAGGACATGTGGCTGTACTCCCCTCGTCCCAGGTACCACCTACATCACTTTCTACGTTTTTTTCGCGGTTCTTCTTCATCCAATAGGTCGCGGGTTCGAATCCCACCCAGTCCCCAAAAAATTGGAAAATTTTCTGACTGGGTTTTCACTCGAACGACCTATGTGGGATGGTTGCCAGTTGACATCGGAAGGTCGTGGGTTTTCTCCGGGCATATAGCCCGGTTTCCTCCCACAATAAAACTGGCAACGCCGCCATATACATGTAAATGAAATAATCGTGAGCGCGGCGTAAAACACCAAACAATCAATCAATCAATCTTCTGCATCCTATGTCATAAGCAGAGCAACAGCAATGAAGGTATCCATTTTGAAAAAAATTTCCACGAAATGATGGAATTATTGATAGAAATATTGATTCGTGTGTACGAAATTTATGTCAATAATATTGTCTCAATGTACTGAATCAATAATATTCAGTCAAAAATCTTGACTTTTTCATTGATCGTGTATGGGCTGCTTAAAGCACATACCGTAAACTGGGGTAACTTTGAACGGCGGGGTATCTTTGGACAGTCAAAGATGAAAATCTAAATTTTCGCTATTTGGTAACAAATACTAAGAAGAGTGGTAATAATTATGTTGAAAAGCTAAAATTATTACCACTTTTGTTAGTATTTGTTACCAAATAGCGAAAATTTAGATTTTCATCTTTGACTGTTGAAAGATACCCCGCCGTTCAAAGTTACCCCAGTTTACAGTACATATAAATGACAAGTCGTGTCAGTCGTCAACCTAATGAAATATCATAGTTTAGTTTATTACAACAACTTATGATTGGGGTATAAAGGTCTAAATGATATACCTCTTTTTAACACAATCAGAAACTTGTCTCCATGGTTATTTTAGACAAGAAGATTTTCCCTGTGCCCTAGACCGGGTTTCTGACTCCAAAATTACTTTTTTTTTTGGTACTGATGGTGGTATTCCAAAATACGGCCGTCAGTATAAAAAATAGTAATTTTGGAGTCAGAAACCCCGACTACCTGTGCCCATGTGTTTTAGAGTTCTTAAATATGTAAATGACAAGAACAGAAAAGCCAATTAAGTGATATCAGCTGAAGATTCAGTGTTTCAAATGTTTCTTTTCTTTTCTATAAGTACATATTTGTTACGAATAAAAGTAAAGATAAAACGTAGATTGTAGAGTATTAGCTGTTCGTATCTGGATTCGTATTAACGTTTATCAGCGATTTTAAATGCTGTGTAGACCACATGACCTTTTTCAATTGTTAAATTTACCAAGGAAGAAAGATAAAACAAAAGAAAAACAAGAGTTTTAGTAAACTCAACATACGCCCGCCGTGGCAAAGTCGAACCGCTACGATTAACAACTTTACATTTAATATAACATTTGTTTTAATTTCATCCATTCGAATTTCTTGTTCACATTAGAAGTTTTTTTCTTCTGAATTTTATGAAGCTGCAACTAAATACCAGTACGTTATACATACTCTTATCTCTATTTAAACAGCCACAGTAGGTTATAGTACACATATATTTTCTGTTCAGGTAATTTCAATCACATTTTAATAGCAAAAACTGAAATATTGTGGCTGTTTTGACATTGCTGTTATGTTCCATAATTGGGAAGGAGCAATCAATACAATTTAGCTTACAATTCTTGAATTTTAACAGTTTTGACTGGGACACTGTTCTATTGGACTTGGCTGTAAAAGTTTTATTACAAAGCAAACAATCTTCAGGCTGACCACTGATACAATGGTGTGTAAATATACAAACCTTGTGTACTACTCTGGTGGATGTCATTGTCCCCTTATCTCTATTTAAACAGCCACTCTGATAAATACCAGATGGGTAATAAAGTGGGGAAAATGGTATTTTTTTGTTATTATAGTGCACATTAAATTATCCAAGAAAACAGTCTCAGAATGTATAAATTAATTGCCTTCCAGTATTACTCTGGACCAAGTGTACTCAAAAAAGCATTGATATATATTAATATATATATATTAAACATCAGGTACACATTTCTGATAAAAAAAAACTCTTGAAAACAGACAAAAAATATGTGGACTGAAATCAAATTTGGTAAGCGACACATTATCTACCTATAAGGTATATATACTCTAAAAGAATTGGAGAGATTATATCAAAACGAAAGAAGTTCTGGAGCCAAAAGGGAATATTACATAATCCAATAGGGCTGCCATATTATGCAACAGGTGATGTCAGAAATGGTACACGACACACTATCTGCCCATAAAGTATATACTCTGAAAGAATCGTCAAGATCGGATCAAAACTCTTCAAGTTATGGAGCGAAGATATAGTCTAAGACAGAATATTACATAATCCAATGTAGAAGTCATATTATGCAATTGACAATGTCCTAAATGGTTCATGACACATCTTCTACCCCTAAACTATATGTTGTAAAAATAATTGTAAAGATCGGATCAAAACTCTTCAAGTTATGGAGCGGAAGGGAACGAAGATATAGACTAAGACAGAATATTATATAATCCAATGTAGAAGCCATATTATGCAATGGACAATGTTCTTAATGGTTCATGACACACCTTCTACCCCTAGAGTACATGTTGTGAAAAAAATAGTAAAGATCGGATCAAAACTCTTCAAGTTATGGAGCGGAAGGGAACGAAGATATAGACTAAGACAGAATACTACATAATCCAATGTAGAAGCCACATTATGCAATCGACGATGTCATAAATGGATCATGACACACCTTCTACCCACAAGGTATATGTTGTGAAAGAATTGTAAAGATTAGATCAAAACTCTTCAAGTTATGGAGCGGAAGGGAATCCGGGCCGGACGGCCGGACGGACGGCCGGAAGGACGGACGGCGCTGGTGATACCATAATACGACCGACTTTTTTAAAGTCGGGCGTATAATTATGATTTCTATTACAGAGCTGATAAAAAAATGTACACATATTGCAATGGTTTGTATAAGCTTTATTATAGCATCAGCTGCAGTATGACTAGCTCAAAAACATTTTAGGGGGAGGGGGGGGGGGGAGAGTACACGGACACTCCAAGACAAAACAAACATTTAAGACAAAACAAACAAAAATGAAAATATATATACAGACCTCATCCGACACATGATGAAAATCTACAGCTACCGTTACTGAGTATTTACTATTGTGACAAATGAATTTCATAATAAATAAAATTGATAATATTTTTCTACAATTACGTACCTTATATACAAATTAGCATGTTTAGTCTTGAAAGCACGGATTCTATATCAAAAAGGGTGTATGGCAGTACCGGGTATATTGGCTGACTCGTCAACGTTTCTTGCCACGATAGTAGCCCGCACAACCAGTCTCTATGGCGCTGAGAATCTCACATACCTTAGAGACAAATCACAAATCTAAAATATCCCAAATTTCTTGGTGCTTCAGCTAAAATCCAAAACTTATGTTGTCAGTTTGAACAAATGAATTTATATAAGCCTTTGCCAAGGAATCCAATACAACTTTCAAAGAATCCAATACAACTGTGGAATCCAATACAACTGTCAAGGAATCCAATATACCTGAGGAATCCAATTTAACTATACCAAGAAATCGAATACAACTGTCAAGGAATCCAATACAACTGTCAAGGAATCCAATACAACTGTCAAGGAATCCAATACAACTGTCAAGGAATCCAATACAACTGTCAAGGAATCCAATATAACTGTCAAGGAATCCAATACAACTGTCAAGGAATCCAATACAACTGTCAAGGAATCCAATACAACTGTCAAGGAATCCAATATAACTGTCAAGGAATCCAATACAACTGTCAAGGAATCCAATACAACTGTCAAGGAATCCAATATAACTGTCAAGGAATCCAATACAACTGCCAAGGAATCGAATACAACTGTCAAGAAATCGAATACAACTGTCAAGGAATCCAATACAACTTTCAAGGAATCCAATACAACTTTCAAGGAATCCAATATAACTGTCAAGGAATCCAATACAACTGTCAAGAAATCCAATATAACCGTGGAATCCAATATAACTATACCAAGAAATCCAATATAACCGTGGAATCTAATATAACTGAGGAATCCAATTTAACTATACCAAGAAATCGAATATAACCGCGGAATCTAATATAACTATACCAAGAAATCCAATATAACTATGGAATCCAATATAACTATACCAAGAAATCCAATATAACCGTGGAATCCAATATAACTATACCAAGAAATCCAATATAACCGTGGAATCCAATATAACTATACCAAGAAATCCAATATAACCGTGGAATCCAATATAACTATACCAAGAAATCCAATATAACCGTGGAATCCAATATAACTATACCAAGAAATCCAATATAACCGTGGAATCCAATATAACTATACCAAGAAATCCAATATAACCGTGGAATCCAATATAACTATACCAAGAAATCCAATATAACCGTGGAATCCAATATAACTATTTCAAGAAATCCAAAATAACGGAGTAATTCAAAATAACTATTCCAAAAATCCAGTGTAAATGAAATCCAAGAAAAGGAATTCCGAAAAAACAGATATCCAATATAACTCATTAACTGAAAAATGATAGCTAAGTGTGCTGTCTCAGAGCACAGTTACCTTAAAAGCATGGTATATATGTTTGATTTCTGGAACACATTGTTCAAGGCACCATTCTCCCAGCTGACTGTTCACAGTTTCTAAACACTAGAAGCTTAAAGGGGCATGAGCTGCCAAAATTCACAGTTTTTTCATAACTTCTGATCGTCACGACAGTAAGAGGCTTTGAAGGCTATCGAAAAACTAAATGATTGGCGTTGGAATGAGAAAAATCCATACAGTATGTGGCCTGTATGAACCGAAAACGTGTTCAAAAGTAAACAAAATTTAAATAACCGGGACGACCATTCATTCATTCTAAGCCAAAGTTAGTTTAAAACAGTACTTTATCGTACATTTTCGAGACTTGAAGCATTAAAAAGCTTCTGAATTCTACCTCTTGAGAAAAATAGCCAATAATTTCAGCATTCTGTTTTAACGTCAAAATATCAACATTTTGGCAGCTCATGCCCCTTTAAACGAGTCCTTTGTTAAAAAAAGAGCTCACATCAGGTTAAAAGACTTGGCGTTACAAATGATCTTTTTACGTCAGATGGACTTTGTTTGATAGCTAATTTTGTGACGACTTCCTGAAAATTAGTGTAACAGCAGGATTTATGACGCGGTGTTATACAGAAAATTCCTGTGACATTGAGAAAGCGTCGAGAAACGGCCCCTAGGCTTGTTGTTAAACACACTGTTTTCGTCAAGTCAAAATAGAATTTCTTCGTTACGCAATGTTATTTTACCTGGCATTCTCGAACAACCGACCCCCGATGGCTTAGATATATAGACTAAAAGTGACATATAAACAGCAAAACTTTGGATAACACATTCCAAACAAAAACCTTCAGTATGCAACATAGATAACAGATTTACAGCAAAAACCTTCTTCACAACCTAGATAATGTACAGAAAGGCAAATATACAACCATAGTATGAAGAATTGGCAAATGTAAAACAATTTTTATTTATAAATTAAACAATCAGACTATGTCAGTGTGTTTAAAGTTTGAAGAGGGATTGTTCAGTGTTTTATGCGGTATTCAAGAGTTTTTAAAGGCTTAAGAGGGATTGTTCAGTGTTTAATGCAGTACTCATGAGTTTTTAAAGGCTTAAGAGGGATTGTTCTGTGTTTAACGCGGTACTCATGAGTTTTTAAAGGCTTAAGAGGGATTGTTCAGTGTGTTATACGGTACTCATGAGTTTTTAAAGGCTTAAGAGGGATTGTTCAGTGTTTAATGCGGTACTCATGAGTTTTTAAAGGCTTAAGAGGGATTGTTCTGTGTTTAACGCGGTACTCATGAGTTTTTAAAGGCTTAAGAGGGATTGTTCAGTGTTTTATGCGGTACTCAAGGGTTTTTAAAGGCTTAAGAGGGATTGTTCAGTGTGTTATGCAGTACTCAAGAGTTTTTAACGGCTTAAGAGGGATTGTTCAGTGTGTTATACGGTACTCATGAGTTTTTAAAGGCTTAAGAGGGATTGTTCAGTGTGTTATGCAGTACTCATGAGTTTTTAAAGGCTTAAGAGGGATTGTTCAGTGTTTTATGCGGTACTCAAGGGTTTTTAAAGGCTTAAGAGGGATTGTTCAGTGTGTTATGCAGTACTCAAGAGTTTTTAACGGCTTAAGAGGGATTGTTCAGTGTGTTATACGGTACTCATGAGTTTTTAAAGGCTTAAGAGGGATTGTTCAGTGTGTTATGCAGTACTCATGAGTTTTTAAAGGCTTAAGAGGGATTGTTCAGTGTGTTATGCAGTACTCCCAGAGTTTTTAAAGTCTGAAGAGGGTTTGTTCAGTGTGTTATGCAGTACTCAAGAGTTTTTACAGGCTTAAGAGGGATTGCTCTGTGTTTTTAAGCGGTACTCAAGGGTTTTTTTTTTCAAACAGGTATATCTCCGCGTTGCCAGGTTGGTTAATTCATTTATTGGGTAACTTATCTGTCGGCAGAAATTGACAGGTGTTTTACGCCACACTCATTCCAGGTAAACTGGCGAGGGTCCAAGGGCTGCTTGGGCCCTGGGTTTCCAAGCAGTTCATCTTATAATGATCTATCAATGATTTTTCCTAACATAAATTAAGGGGCTGGGGGGGGGGGATGTCAGTCCTGTTCCACGGGCTACTTGCGTTTCACGTAAGTAGACTGGACAGAGGCACATATATTACTCATAATAATTATTAAAAGGTAAAATTAAGATACGAGAAATAGACATGTGGAATCAAGGCAATATTGAATGACAACCCGATATCACAACGAAATGTACAACCAATTAGAAACTTTCTCTGTGGTTATTTTAGACAAGAAGATTTTCCCTGTGCCCGTGTGTTTAAGTGTTCATAAATTGTAAGATCAAAAAGATATAGCAGATATTAAGTTTTAAATATATTAGATACATTAACAAGTAAAATCCCCTATCAAAAATTCAAATCTGAAAATGTAAAAAAAATTACTGTGACCAACTTTACAAGAAGGCATTTGTTTCTGTGTCCCTTGAACTATTGTAACCAAACTTGCCAAGAAGGCGTTTGTAACTTAATTACTTGTGTTTTGAACAGTGGCTCTTGTTAATTTGGTTGATTAATTGTTTGGTGTTTTACGCCGGGCACAAGATTATTTCACTTATAGGGGGCGGTGTTGCCAGTTTTATCGTGGGAGGAAACTGGGCTTCATGCCCAGGGGAAATCCACGACCTTCCGTTGGCATCCCTTTTTGTGGACTGAGTGGGATTCAAACCCACAACCCATTGGTGGAAGGCTGTTCGGATTGAGCGTCCAACACTCTACCTACTGAGCCACGGGCATGATTTTCTATTTTTTATATGAAATTGAAAATTTGATTGATTTCGCTCTGCAACATAAATCTTGAGTCTGAACATGCGCACAAGAGGCCTGATGATTAAAATCTTCCAACAAGCTAAAGATATTCTGAGAGATGAGGGAGTTGGTTTGAGGGACACTGAAAAATTTGTCGATAATTTAAAACTGTAAATTACGAACAAAGAGTCCTGAAGGGAGAGCAATCTAATGCTTCAGTCAGATACCTTCCCAAATATCAGAGAGGCCACGGTGACGAGTGTGTTTCTTACATATCAGATACCTTCCCAAATGTCAGTAAGACCACGGTGACGAGTGTGTTTCTTACATATCGGCGTCCTGGTTCACAAAGCGCGTAGATGTATTTTTTGCGTAACTTTCTTACTAACGTATCTCTACAGTATGGGTTGCTATGGCAGTAACGTGAAAACTTACGCTACGCCGCTTTGTGAAACAGGGTCCAGATTCGTAAAAATATCAACAAATAAACGTAAATGAGAT
This sequence comes from Lepidochitona cinerea, assembly GCA_963971465.1. Taxonomy (NCBI): domain Eukaryota; kingdom Metazoa; phylum Mollusca; class Polyplacophora; order Chitonida; family Tonicellidae; genus Lepidochitona; species Lepidochitona cinerea. Next base: position 16,573,759 of record OZ020559.1, read on the forward strand.
CAAAGGCAAATATTTTCCGACAGCAATAGACGGAATTAGTTAATGGCGTCATAGGAGTATAGTCAGGGATCAACATGGCTGACGGAGAAAAGTACGGTAAGATCTCCGCTAATTCAAGTACTATAAAAAATTCAAGGGCCAGAAAACATTAACAAAAGTACACTTAAAATTCAACTTTTTTCGTTGAGAGTCTTACCTCCTGGAGTGAGCGATCAGATAATCCTATTGAACGATCGCTGTTGTTGTTTTTATAGACCAAATGTGGCAAATAGCAATGTAATAATTCGTTATTTTCACATCACTGGTCCTTGAATTAGCGGAGATCTTACCGTATATAAGCAAGCAGTTATGATTGATTGATTGACCTTTGTTTTACGTCGAACTCAAGATTATTTCACTTATATGGCGGCGTTACCAGATTTAGTGGGGGAGGAAGCAAGTCTTTCATATACGGCGACCGAGTGAAAAAAATTTTAGAACGTGCGTCGGACTATCACTCTAACCCACTGGGCCACCGAGCCCCGAGCAAGAGTGTCCCTGCAAGAACTTGTAACAAAGATGCTACGGTAATGTCTGAGTTAATTCAAGTGCTGGAAAAAGTAGAAGAGTGCAAATTCTCATCTTAATTCAAGAGAGAGCTTGTAAAACATTCAAGGATTAACTGCTGGTCAATCATCTCCCTGGACTGAGATATATTGAAAGTTTAAATCTCATTCAGAACCTTTTTGTTATTGAGGATTTGGCAACATGCATAGTCCTCTAATTAACTCAGGTATTACCGTACTTCAAAGAATACATCTCATATATCCCATAATATTTTGAGTGATGTCATAAGGTTTCAGGTCTATTAACTGGAAACATGTACTTACATTTCAAACAGCAATATATTAGCAGGATTTTAACTAAAATATAAATAACGAATCCTTCAAAATTTTACACAAAAATCGAAAAGAAAACATTGAAGAATTTAGCAGTTTTAGCACTGTGACTAGTGTGGGGGAATTGACTAAAATATGATTGATTGATATGCTATGCTCGGTCAAGATTGCTAGGCTTAGAGGAGAAGGGGGGGGGGGGGGCAGCTTCACTTATATTGTCGCTTTGTCTGAAGGAAAACACCCAAACTTTTGATTGATTGATTGTTTGGTTTTTACGCCGTGCTCAAGATTATTTCACTGATATGGCAGCATTGCCAGTTTTATTGTGGGAGGAAACCGGGCTCTATGCCCAGAGAAAACCAACAACCTTCCGTTGGTAACTGGCAACCATCACACATACACTGTAGGTCGTTTGAGTGAAAACCCAGTCAGAAAAATTTTCCAATTTTTTGGGACTGAGTGGGATTCCAACACGCAACCCATTGGTGGAAGGCTGTTTGGATTGAGCGTCCAACGCTCTACCTACTGAGTCACGGAAGCCCCCCAAAACTTCAGTGATACCGACAAACCAACCCAAATCACATAGGTCGTACTATTTGGAATATGCAGCTGGGGAATCATTTCTCTTTATAATGGAGCCTTCAACAGTATTTCTGTTCAGCACTAATTTAAAAATGGTAGCAAAAATAAAACTAGGGAAAAATCCAGACATATATTGAGAATTATGTTCAGGAAAATCATAGTACCATAAAAATAGAATAAAATACATAAATGTTCTTATGCTATACAAATATTGTGAGAGAAAAAAATATATTGAACAAAAAAAAATTATTTAATAACTTGTTTGACACACGTTTACAACAATGTAAAAAAAAACAGCAACAATAAAATAATCTGTCTACTCCATTCACTAGCTTAATTCAATTATCAGAAAGGCATCTTGAGAAAAAAAATGCTTTTCAGATAAAAGAAAAAAACCAGCTAAAATAAGAGTTTATCCTGCCTTGTGATGAGATTGTGTCTCTGATAGAAGGTCACACAGAATGCCGTGAGATTGAATTATACAACATTTAAACCCAACAACAACATATACAGAAATGTTAACAAATAACATATAAATTATTATAGATTTAAACATCTAAATAGAAAAAAAAACAAAGCAAAAATTCCCCAAAAGTTTGCAGATAACAAAATGACCATGTACTTGTAAGAAATATATTAAAAGTTTGTGACACCTTTTTTTTCCGACTGATTTTCTTTGTTCACTGAAAGGCTTTTTAATAAGAGCTGAGGGTCGTTTCACGAAGCCGTCGCAAAGTGCAATCAATCGCAGTTGCCACGATGTCGTATCTCTTCACTATGGTATCCAGTGGCAACTAGGCTTCGTTTGCGATGCAACTGCTTTGTGAAACGAGCCCCAGTGCTGATAAATCGTTCTAAAAGAAGTTTTACGATAAATTGCCATTCTTCACAATAGACCTTTTAAGCTTAGAATGACATTTTTTTGTTTTTACTCAAATTGTATGGCATTGACGACATTTCTCTGTTGTGGTCGCTGTGACATGCCTGTTTTGCATTGCATCGTAGACAAAATGAACACGATTATGACATCAGATTGATCCCAAAATTCAATTTACAACGGCTTCTGCGCAAGCATCAATCCTTAAGCCGAAAGGGTCGATTTTCACTTTGGCACAAAAACAAAACAAAACTGAAGATTCTTCAGTTGATTAAAATGGATAGTTTGATTCTGGTTTTATTCTGCTCTTATATTATTTACCTTATATGGCAATGTGACACTTTAAATTTGGGAATTTAGAATAGAAACAGTACAGACACAATCGTGGACCAATATATAATAACTACTTTTTGAAAACCTTAACAGCAAAAAAAAGTCTTCATAAACCTCAAAATGTATCAATAAAAATGGCTGTTATTTTTCTTGGACAAAGCTTCATAAAGCTACAGTGTAAAAAATTCTTGAAAATTTTTTTTTAGCAAACAATGAGAAAGTCAATTTCTTATGCACAGTTAAGAAGAGAAAGAAAAAGTTTTTGTTATACCTTGGTAAGTTTTGAGATTGTAAAAGTTTGTTGATTTTTTTTGTGTGTGGACATTTGTTACCGTGAAAGGCATGCGCTAATTTTCCTTTTGCCAAAAACGCAATTTCTTCTTGTTGCCAGGAGGAATGTGATGTTTGTCGGTTGTCATGATAGAGTCAGGAGGAGCATCGTAGCCTTTGTCTAAAGCAGTTGGGTTCACACGCACCAGTCTATCCACACTAAAATGAAGAAAAGTATGGCGTGAAAATATCATGAACAGTTTGTAAATAAATGTATTATAGTATTAATAATCAGGAAAGGTTACATTGATTGATTGATTGACTGATTGATTCATTGGTTGGCTGATTGGTTGGCTGATTGATTAACTGGTTGATTGACAGACTTGACTGATTGATTGATTGGCTGATTGATTAACTGGTTGATTGATTGATATGCTGGTTGATTGATTGGTTGGCTGGTTGATTTACTGACTGGTTGATTGATCGATTGGCAGATTTTTTACGCCAGCCTCAAGATTATTTGACTTACATGCCAGCATTGCCAGGTTACCCGTATGCTACATTATTAACACCTCTCTAATAAGGGTTGATTGATACATGTTTCACGCCGGAATATAAATTATTTCAGTGGGGAGTGCTGGGCAGGGGGGGGGGGGGGACTGGTCTTTAATTGCAGAGTACAGTTAAACTTCCACAGCAAGAAAATTGCCTCAATGGATCTGATTGATTGATTGATCTTTTACGCCACACTCAAGATTATTTCACTTATATGGCAGCGTTACAAGGTTTAGTGGAGGATCAAACCAGGCTTTTTGCCCAGCGGAAACCCCAGACGTTCGGCGAGTAATTGGCAACTAGCTAACTGACTAAACGATAAATCACCCAGGTCGGTAATAATAGCTGCTAGCCAGCTAATGTTTTATATTGTTGTATATCCGACAGTAAATAAACAATATTCTATTCTATTCCATAGTTACAGCATTACAAATTTAGTTTAGATGTCTAAAACAGGTTAGTCAGAAGTCAGCAGCATTGTTGAAAATCTAACTGTTAAGGCCTGTACCCCGCCCCCCCCTCCCCCCCGCCAAATAAAAACAAACAAACACACATACACACATTATTGAAGAATTCACAGGTGTTAGTTGATGAAATGAAATTATACATTCTGCAAAAAATAATTACATGTGAGTAACATCAGAAGTTTATCAACTAGAAGTGAAAGCAATCCCCTATACTCTTGATTTTCCGTGATACGTTACAGTCGCGAAAATTAGGCTGTCAAAAAAAGGTGGTTGCTACTAACTGCTCAGTGATGACTTGCACAGCTGCAGCAGTGTGGCGCCCACTGAGTTGTTTTCAACCACAAACCTGGTGTTAGAGCTTCGGAGACCATGTGACCTACAGTGCCTGAATGTCCGAAATCGAGAATAATGACATTTTCAGTCTTGTCCTTTCTACCCACTGTTTCATCATTCCTACAGTGCTCGGTTATTCGAAATCAAGAAAGGTGACGTATCTACACATTGTTTCAACATTAAATTTTGATATCTTAAGTTCTGATTGATTCCCGATTTACATAGTGAATTGCAACCTGCTTTCAAAGATTGATTGATGTTTTACGCCGCACTCAAGATTATTTCACTTAATGGCGGCGTTGCCAGGTTTAGTGGGGGAGAAAACCGAGTCAATACCTGGCAACTCTTCCACATACAGAAAAAAAATCCACTCAGAAATTTTTCAATCTTTTATTTGCTCCAAGCATGATTCAAACCAGCGCCGCATTGATGGAAGGCCTGTGTGGGACTGAGGGACGATCACTCTAGTCTAACCCACTGGACCAACGAGGCCCCCTGCTCTCAAAGAGATCAGATCAGTAAAAAAACAGAAATATACTATGACACAAAAACAACAAAAGCTTCTGATCACTTTAAACATTTTTGGATTGATTTATGTTTTATGCCACACTGAAAATCATTTGACTTATAAAGCGCAGTTGTCTGATTAAATGGGGGAGGAAACAGAGCTCTTTTCTTAGAGGAAACCCTCGACTTTCCAGAGCAAAAATGCTAGAAGAGTCTTTGTTAAATACATTTATGTTTTTTTTTTACATATGTATGGCACAAGTAAACACGGTTGTCAATTATCTAGACATGACGTCACAAGCCATATATGGTAGTTGCCCTATATGGATCAGCACGGAGATGCAATATGGAATATACAAGGTCTCCATGTGACTGGTTTGAACCAATCGAAAGGAAGTATTCAGTGTGAGTTCTGATGATAGATATCTCCATCAAAATGGATTGATTGATTGTTTGGTGTTTTACGCCGTGTTCAAGATTATTTCACTTATATGGCGGCGTTGCCAGTTTTATTGTGGGAGGAAAACGGGCTCTGTGCCCGGAGGAAACCCACGGCCTTCCGCTGGTAACTGGCAACCATCCCACATAGGTCGTTGGAGTGAAAACCCTGTCAGAAAATTTTCCAATTTTTGAACTGAGTGGGATTCGAACCCGCGATCCATCAAAATGGAACAATGGTGTTGACACTTTACAGTACACAAGAATAGGAGGAGGTTGCAAACTTCCAGTTGATAAACTTTTTTATGAAAAATAGAGAGACAATGAAAGGGAGCCTCAAGGGAAGGCAAGCAAACATAAAGAAAAAAACAATGAAAGAAAATAAATAAAAGTATGTATAAAAGGGTAAATAAATCATTAGATAAAAATAAATGACTGAAGCCAAATTATATTGGAGAAAAAATAAAAAGTTTGAATATACCAATGAAGATATACCAAATAAATTCAAACCCAAATCTAAACTTATGATTGATCAATTGATTGAAGTGTTATGTCACACTCAAGATTATTTCAATTATATGGCGGCCTTGCATGGTTAAGTGGGGTGAGAAGGGGGGGGGAGACCGGGCTCTTATGCCTGATGTCTGGAAGAAACTCCCAATCTTCAGTGAGTACCTGGCAGCTCTTCCATGTAATGCAATAGAGTCTCACAAATTTTTCAATTTTTATTTCGTCTGAGTGTGATTGGATCCAGCGCCACATCGATGGAAGGCCTGTGTGGGACTGTGGGTTTGTGGGTTGGTTGGTGTTTTACGCCGCGTTCAAGATTATTTCACTTATATGGCGGCGTTGCCAGTTTTATTGTGGGAGGAAACCGGGCTCTATGCCCGAAGGAAACCCACGACCTTCCGTTGGTAACAGTGACTGTGGGACTATCACTCTAACTGACGGACTCCCCCAACTACTCTTTTAATTAAGCATACTAAAACTGATTTCCTGAGTTGATACAGATTGTTCACAGATAAAGGACGATCTGAAGCCAATCAACAAATAGCTGACAAATTATTTACAGTGATGATTTATTTTGTCTGAGCAAATTCTAAATAGAGCTCTTATACAAAAGCTTTATTTTTCTTGTGAATAGTATCTCCCCCCCCCCCCCAACCCCACCCCACCCCCCTACAAAAACTCAAATAGGGTTCCAGAAAATATGTTTAGTGTATTGTGATTATCAGGATGAAAAAAGAGTAACAAATCACTAGAAAGTATTAAAAGCAACTGCAACTTCATACAAATAAAGCCAGCCAATAAAATTAATCAAATAAATTGAGACCAATTTATAAATAAAGGAAGCAAAGCATCTAAAAAGGCGAAGAATAAACAAGCCCACTATCGATGACAAACAACTTTTCAAGCAAATGATATTAGACGCAGAGAAAATCATAAACTCAGCACTGCAAAAATATGCAGCTAGGAAAGAAGATACTTCAATCAAAAGAGAAAGCTGGTTAAAGTTGTCCAAGCAACAGAAATATAGACAAACAATAATAACCATCCCACCTCTGCCACCAACAATAGGCTACAACAACAACAACAACCTTAAACAATATTGACAAAATGACAAGCTTACGATATAAAAACTCCACGTCTGTGCTTGTGAAGTACTAGGATGTGGTCACCGTGGCGACACAGCGGCAGAGGAGGGGGTGGAAGGGGTAGAAACGGAAGATGATTTGTAACGACGTTCATCATACCTGTGTTTCCATGGTAACAAAAAGTTGTGATAAAATAAAGCAAAGCCAATGAAAATGGTGAGGAGTCAAAAAAAGGTCATAAAATGTGACTTGTGAAAAAATATATTTAAAACTTGTGAATTAATTAAAGCCATTTTAAATTAAATTAAATAATATTTTCTGTGAGCATGTGAGTGAAATTTAGAATGCTGAAAACTCAATTACAATAAACCACATATATGTAGATTTGGCTTTTTTAATTTGAGAAATTTGAGTACGATTTAACTAGCGAGTCAAGGGATTTAATAAATCTTGATGTTCGAAGTTAATTAATTTTTCCACTCAAGAGTTCTACTTCCTTCGTGAGAAATATAAACAAGGGGTGCTTACTCTTTGACTTGGTCTGGAATGAAAACGTACTCCATGGGAACGAGTTGTTCTAAATCGGCTAACGTTTTCACCATCTTTAACTTAGAGCTGAATTTGGAGCTGTTGAAACATTAAAATAACAGAATTGAACAACGGCAAGAAAATAAGTGCAATAATCTCTTTTAACTACGTCTCTGGTTTGTTGCAAAGCGATCTGCTTTTGGTCTCACTTAGAATAACTGTCCACAGTAAGTTATAATACTAACTAAAGCCTTTCACATCTATATAACAGTTTTCCTTAACAAAATTGTATGAAACCAGCAAAAATGTAACAGTTTACAAATTTCGTGAATTTTTTGTGAGGTCAATAAAACAATCATCCAGATACAGGCCCCGTAAGTTCTTATACTTATAAACCATAACACTCATCAACTTAACAGTTTTCTAGGCTGTAGAGAGAAAAAGAAAGCCTTGAGTTTGTAGGTTTTGTGCCTAAAATCTCATTTTCATTTTGGTGACGTTTGTAGGTCTTAGAACTTAGAACATACACCGGACCTATAGCGGGACCCGGCCTCGGGCTGTGGTGCATGTTCTTATACAAATTGATTACCAAATAGGAGCTGTGGCTAAGACATAGGCCCAATGCCTTATGGCGTGTCCGGTTAAAGGTCCCCTGCCAGATCTAATATTTTACCTTATAAAAGGTCTACTCATCATAACTACAGTTTTAATCCACAGAGTTGGGTGAACCAATAATAAACCCTTTAAATTCTTCTTCAACCTGCAAAAAAACCAAACACAGAATTTTCAATGACAAGTTGAAGACCTCGGTGGCACGGTCCGATGAGCACTTGTCTCTCAAGCCGATACAAGCCTCCATTTAATGGGTGTAGGGTTTCAAATCTCAGTCCAAATTGCAAAAAAACAACTCTGAGTCCGTTTTCACTTAATTGCTCTATGGGGAAGAGTTGCCCAGAAGTTCATTTTTTTTCAATCTAAATTGTCAAAATTATACATTGATTGAATGTTTGGTGTTTTACGCCGAGCTCAAGATTATTTCACTTATATGGCGCCATTGCCAGTTTTATTGTGGGAGGAAACCGGGCTCTATGCCCGGAGGAAACTGGGCTCTATGCGCGGATGAAACCGGGCTCTTTGCCCGGAGGAAACACACCACCTTCCGGTGGTAACTGGCCACCATCCCACATAGTAAAAATTCTAAAAGTTTTGTATGTACTTTTCAATTTTTTATCAGGTTCTATAAATTCAAAAGATAAGCTGCCGATTGAATGATTTATATTAACGCAGCAGTCAAGAATTTAACACATAATTTCTAATACATGTAAGCTCCACCTACCGCCTGTCAATCATCTGGTAGCAGCGTTTCAACCAACCAAAACTTGGCATCTGTCGCCGGGGAGTGGCTCCATGGAAATAGACAATCATGTAGTCCTCGGCAACCAATAGTTCTAAGGTACTTATCACATAACTGAAACAGATACATTATAAAAATGATTACGTAAAGTGGCAAGAGGCGCAAACAATTTCTTCTTTGTTGATTGATCATCAATATGAATCCCACTCAGTACAAACAAAAAATGTAAACATTTCTGAACAAGAGTGAATGGGTTCTATTTTACAGACACACTTCGGCACAGGGAAAATCGTCTCGACTAAAATACCGATAGAGACAAATTATGTTAAAATGGGGTGTATCATTTAGACCTCTATACCTAACCATAGGTTGCAATAAAACAAAACACATGATATTTCATCAGGTTGAAGGCAGACAGGAAATTGACTTTAGTCGTTAATTTTTTTCTGAAATACTTTGTCATATATTGACAAAGTTGTACATATTGACAAAGTTGTACAATCTTCAGCTATGGCACGAAGTAGGGTAAACTGAACTTGAAATTGAATAATGGGGGAAGTTGGTGGCTTAGTTGGTAGAGAGATAGTCTCTCACGGCAACACTAACCTTCCATTGATGGGTCACCGATATAAATCCCACTCAAAACAAACACAAGTTTAAACAGGTTTCTCAACTGGGTGGAGTTGTTTAAAAGTGTATTAGGCTTAATACCGGTCTAAATGACGCCGCGTAACAAAGAGATTCATTTGTGATGTTACAAAGTTAAAACCGGTGTCAAGGCAATACACTTTTGAACAACCGGCCCCTGGTTTTGATCACTATATGTTAACGAGTTGCCAGGAACCTGAGAAGGGTCAGAGGTTTCCTGCAAGAAAATCTACATTTTCAATATCATGATCAGCACTCTATTTAATTTGAAATGATTGCATATCAAAATTGTTCAAAATTAACAAACATTCTAGAAGATGATTTCACTCGATCGTCGAGTGTGGAAGAGTTGCCAGGTACTTGACAAAGGGCTGGGGTTACCTTCGGTCTTTGAACTCGGTTTCCTTCCCCACTAAATCTAACAATGCCGCCATATAAGTGAAAAAATCTTGAGTGCGGTGTTAAACATCACTCAAACGATCAATCAATCAATAAAAAAATCACTTACAAAAACAGGTGCTCCATCACATAACTATAATCTTTACGATTTCTGTCCGGCAAATAACACCCAGAGAAAACAACGATGGCATTGGAATCATCACCATAGTAACCTGTAACATAAACAAGAATAGAATACACTTTAACAAAGCAGCAGGGAACACACAATCCTTTTTTATACGGAGGTCCTTAAAGGATTTATAAACAGGATTTAAAGCTGGTTTGTATTTGTTTATGGACTAAATGTATATTTGAAAAACATCAGTTGAAACGAAATAATCTTCGCGTTAGTTCCCTGGTAGTCTAAAAAAGAAAATATATACATATTTTCCGTACTTTTCGTAACTACTCGGAAAAATGGCGTCATAAACGACCTTCGATGTGTACAAACTGCCACGAAGATGTACTGAGACAGCATAAATTGTTTATTACGTCATCGCTGTGAGGGTACGTACACAGCGGAGGTCGTGTTTGACGTCATAATTCTCTGAGATAATTAACTTTCGTAAGCATTGTAGATCGGCAAACGTAGCTTGAATTTTGTATGTGCTGCAAACGAAATTCAATTTTCTTTTTGGTCAGACTTTTAAAGTACATGTTCTATAACACACTTAACGCAAATTAGAAAATATTTCCAAAGGTTGTTCATAAATCCTTTAAGGGCGGCCTCATGTTGTGTTGAATTTTAGCAAACATTAGAAACAGACACAGTTTTTCCCCTTACACATTGGACAGTAAAATGGCTATTTTAAATTTCCCCCGTATTTAGGGTAATCAAGTGAAAGCCCCACATACATTTTTTTGATTTTTCTTTGGACTGATTAGGATTCGAACTCACAATCAATTGATGAAAGGCTTGCATAGGATTGAAAGACTTTTACAAGGCTTGGTTGGTGTTTCATTGATTGTTTGGGTGTTTTACACCACACTCAAGATTATTTCACTTTATATGGTGGCGTTGCCAGTTTTATTGTCGGAGGAAACCGGGCTCTATCCCCGGAGGAAACTCACGACCTTCTGGTGGTAACTGGCAACCACATAGGTCGTTTGAGTGAAAACCCAGTCAGAAAATTTTCCATTTTTTGGGGGGACTAAGTGGGATTCGAACCCGCGACCCATTAGTGAAAGGCTTTGTGGATTGAGCGTACAACGCTCTTCCTACTGAGCCACGGAGGCCCCTGGTTGGTGTTTGAAAAACATCCTGTAAAACTGGATTTGATGAAAAGTCAGCAGAAAAACGTACATGTGAACCAGTCTCTATGAAATTATTTTGAGCCCCTTTTCCAACTGAACCACCAATTGCTTGATTGATGTTTTGCCGCACTCAAGGTTATTCCACTAATATAACGGCGTTGACAGGTTCAGTGTGGGAGGAAACCAGGCTCTTTGGCCGGAGGAAACCCACAACCTTTGTTGAGTACCTGGCAACTTTTCCACATACATACTGCTATCGAGTAAAAAATCCACTCAGAAATTTTGAATTTTATTTTTTATTTGGTCTAAGTGGGATTTGAACCTGCGACACATCGATGAAAGGACGGACTATCACTCTAACTGACTAAGTCACTGAGCCCTCCTGAATGGGGATTGGGTGAAGACTCAACCAAAAAATGTAACCTTGTATGAGCCATGCAGGGCCCTGAATGAGGATTGGGTGAATATGTAACAAAGTGCATCAAGTAGACTAACCTCCATGAGAGAGCACACGTTTATATGGCTCCACCACCTTCATGTCGATCGTAAATTCCTGATCACCAACAACAACACGGCGCCAACTTTTCCCATCTCGTAACTCCTCGGCAGCAGTGTATTCTGGGATAGCTTCGACAGCAGGACTGGCCACAGGGGTGTCCTCTAAAAATCCATAAAGGATTTGAAAATATGAGAACAATAAATATTATAATTGAACCTTTTTCGAAAAACCGTTATTAATATAAAATAGACTGGTTGCCTAACGACGTCATTTGGTATACTGACACAGGACTAGTCAAAGAAGTGTCCTCTACAAAGTCAAGACGAATTTGAAAATATGAGAACAATAAATATTATAATTGAAACATTTTCTAAAAACTGTTGTATAGATGACCGATTGTTATCCGGTATATTGAAGCAGGCCACAGAAGTGGGTTCTACAAAATCAGGAGGAGTTTGAAAGTAGGAGAACAATAAATATTTAAATTGATAAATATTTCATTTCCTACAATTCAACTGTTAATTAATTAATAGACTGGTTGCTTAGCGATGTCATCGGAATATACTGACGGATCAACCACAAAAAAGTATACAGAGGTGCAGTTAATGTGGGGCTCCTAACGAAGTGGTCACTTCAAACTAGACACAAACAAGCAACCCAAAATTTTCCGTTACGAATATCACTGATGATAAATAGTTATAATTAACAGGATAAGTGGCAATATTTATAGATAAATTGATTGATGATGTTTTAAGTCGCAGTCAAGATTATTTCACTTATATGGCAGCATTGCCGGGTTTAGTGGTGGGAGGAAACCGGGCTCTTTGCCAGGAGGAAACCCTCGACCCTCAGAGAGTACCTGACAACTGTTCCACATTCACTCAGAACTCTTTGAATTTTTATTTCGATCACATGAAAGGCCTGTGTCGGAACTATCACTCTTACCGACTGAGCCACGAAGGCCCCAGTATTTATACAACTTATTGTTATATTGAACGAAAAAAATAAATAAAACAATCAGTTGATTTTTACCCCGACCTCTAGCATATAATAAAGAAAGACCAAATTTATGGGTTGTTTTATACAATATAGTTTGTTATGCGGCACACACAATGTTATTTCACCAGGATCGCTCGTCAAAAGAAAACACCAAAGCTTAAAGGGATATGTGCTGAACAATTTCTGATTAAAAACACAAAAAAAAAACTAATGATGTTGAAATAACAAATTAACATATTACTTAATGCTTGATGATATGTACGAGGCAAAAGTGTTCTGTAAATAAATATTGAAGACAAACATTTGTTTATTTAACACGTAAGTATTACTGCGCATTGAAGATCATTTCACTTATATGGCGTAATAAAGGTTTAGCGGGCGAAGAAACCATCGCTCTATACCTGAAGGAAACCCTCTACCTTCAGAGGGCAAGAAATCCAAATGTGGCAGTCGAGTGAAAAACTCACTAAAAAATCTGTACATTTTTCTCTGGACTGAGTGGGATTATGACCTTGGCTCAATAATGTAACCTATCGCTCTACCGATTGTGGCACAGAGGCCCCAGATCGTAGATTGAAAAACAGAGATGCAATGATCTGCAAGATGCACAAGATGCAGAAATTTTAGTGGCAGCCTATTTATAGGGTATAGCTGATTGAGTTTGCTGAACTCAAGATTATTTCACTTATATGGTGACGTTGCCAGTATAAGCAAGTGAAGACTGATTGCTACCTTATGCCTTACTCAAGATTATTTCACTTATATGGTGACGTTGACAGTATAAGCAAGTGAAGACTGATTGCTACCTTATGCCTTACTCAAGATTATTTCACTTATATGGTGACGTTGACAGTATAAGCAAGTGAAGACTGATTGCTACCTTATGCCTTACTCAAGATTATTTCACTTATATGGTGACGTTGCCAGTATAAGCAAGTGAAGACTGATTGCTACCTTATGCCTTACTCAAGATTATTTCACTTATATGGTGACGTTGACAGTATAAGCAATTTATGATTGATTGCTACCTTATGTGTACTCAAGATTATTTCACTTATATGGTGACGTTGACAGTATAAGCAATTTATGATTGATTGCTACCTTATGCCTTACTCAAGATTATTTCACTTATATGGTGAAGTTGACAGTATAAGCAAGTGATGACTGATTGCTACCTTATGCCTTACTCAAGATTATTTCACTTATACGGTGATGTTGCCAGTATAATCAATTTATGATTGATTGCTACCTTATGCCTTACTCAAGATTATTTCACTTATATGGTGACGTTGACAGTATAAGCAAGTGATGACTGATTGCTACCTTATGCGTTACTCGAGATTATTTCACTTATATGGTGAAGTATAAGCAAGTGAAGATTGCCGTACTCAATATTATTTCCATTGTGTGGAGTCATTGTCAGGTTTAGTAAGGGAGGGTATTTATACTATTTAAACAGGCAACTACTAACAGAAAAAGGAGAAAAAGTTAATAGTTTTAAAATACAAAGGATGTCTGTCTATAAAAATACAAGGAGAAAAGATAATATAACTTCAAACAAGGAAAGATAATTTTTTTACCATGTTAAGTAAAGGGAGATAACAGTGTTAGAAGTTAGAGTAACATGAGCTGCCAAAATGTTGATATTTTGACGTTATAACAGAATGTTGAAATTATTGGCTATTTTTCTCAAGACGTATAATTCAGAAGCTTTTTAGTGCTTCTAGTCTCGATAATGTAGGATAAAGTATTGTTTTGAACTAACTTTGGCTTAGAATGAATGAATAATCGTCCCGGTTATTTAAATTTTATTTACTTTTCGAACACATTTTCGGTTCGTACAGGCCACATACTATATGGATTTTCCTCATTCCTCATTCCTAGTTTTTCGATAGCCTTTCAAGCCTCTTAATGTCGTGACGATCAGCAACTATGAATTTTGGCAGCTCATGCCACTTTGTGAACACTTTACAAAAAATACAACATATTACATTTTCAAGTCCTATCCTTCTGATTTTAAAACATGAATTTATTATTTTATGTTGTTGTGATTTTTTAACAAAAAGGTCAAAGTTGACTATGAATCCTTTTCACTCTAAATGACTGGCTCAGATATGGAAATAAATCAGTTTCTTTGCTGTTAAAATTCTTATAGACGTTTACATCTAAATCCCATTATCACCACAGCTACTTTACCAAGAAACTAAGATGAAAAAAACGAATACATTTCAAATCTCAAATTTCTTTTTTATGTTTAAAAGAGACATTAAGCCACCATTTTGTCTTAAGGATGAAAATGGGGAATTTTCCTAGCTCCTTTTAGAATACAAATACAAATTACCGGAAACCTTTTTTTTTTCTAAATTGGGTTAATATTTCTTTTAAAAATAAGCTATAATGTATAAAACCTTTCTGCCCTTTAGAATGAAAAGTTCAAATGTATTAGTATAGAGTGCTCACTTCAAGGGAAATAACTCTGTAGCATGGAAAGGGCAAATAACTCTGTTAGAAGATAAAGGGGGATAACCATGCCAATACCTCTGAGGTTATTTCTACTTCCCCAATCAGAGTCTGCAATCAGAGTGTCTGGGGTTGCAATGTCAGGGGTTGTGACATAGGATGACCCTGAGAAGAGGTCAAGGTCACTGCTACTTAATGATTTATCATCTTCGCTGTCTTCGTCTTCGTTTATACGAATGTTTGGGTGGATTTTTTGTTTAGGAGTTCCAGGGAACATGAGAAGAGTATTAGGACGTGCTGAAAAATATCCACAAAATTATATCTGTTGATCATTTGTCAACTTTGCTACTTTGTTTTAACATCTAATCACTTTTAATTACACAAAATTATATCACAAGATATAATTAGAAACTGATTCTGAGTAACAACAAAAAACTTCTAAAATTAAGTGGGGCGATAATCTCTTCGTCCAATTGATGGGTAACAAGTTCAAATCCCATTCCGCGAAACACATTTCTAAAATTTCTGAGTGAGATTTTTGCTTGATCGCCCTAAGTGGGAGAGTTGACAGGTACTTGCCCAAGGTTGGGGGTTTCCTCCTGGCAAAGATCCTGGTTTCCTCGGTCACTAAACCAGACAATGCCGCCATATGAGTGAAATAATCTTGAGTGAGCTTAAAAATATCACACAATCGACCTTAAAATCACAGATACATCTAATAAACGAAGGATAATCTAAGAAGTTTTGTAGTTCCAGGAGATTTTTTAAGCCTTTCATATAAAACTGCTTATTATCCCACCTGATTTTGGCATGGTGTCGCTCGATTCAGCCTCTTCTCCTCGTAGTCTGACCTCTGTCTCTATGGGAACGACCCTGGAACCTAAATCTGTCTGACCTTCATCCTCATCCTCAAGGTCACCATCAAGGTCATTTTCAAGGTCATCCTCATCTTCCATGGCCTAAAATAGACAAGTTTATTGTTGGATAAAAAATCTCAAAATAAAGGATTGATTGATTGATTGATTGGGGCTTAACATCACACTCAACAGCTAAGATTATATGATTGATTGGTGTTTTACGCCGCGCTCACGATTATTTCACTTATATGGCGGCGTTGCCAGTTTTATTGTGGGAGGAAACCGGGCTCTATGCCCGGAGGAAACCCACGGCCTTCCGTAGGTAACTGGCAACCATCCCACATAGGTCGTTCGAGTGAAAACCCAGTCAGAAAATTTTCCAATTTTTGGACTGGGTGGGATTCGAACCCGCGACCCATTGGTGGTAAGATTATATGGAGACAAAAGTACCAATAGATCAAAAAGATCAACCTTCCCATCTATTTGCACTCATCTTTGGTTCGTATGGGTTATAATGGCTTTACAATATTTGAAGGTCAATCCTTTAGTTTTTCAAGGTCAAATGATCAACTTCTCTTGACAATCAGTTTCGGGAAACCCAAAATACGCCCGGAAAGGCACAGTAACTGCAGCCATACCAAAACAAATCCTTCCATATTTATTTTAATTCAATTTTCACAATTCAGAGGAAGGAGGTTGAAGCTTGGTAAAAGGTGATGTAATGTCAACAAAATGAAATCTTACCACTTAAAACCTTTAAAATTTAAAATGGGCTATTTGGATCAACGATTATTAACTACATGTAGATTTGTACTCGGTACAAGTCATCAATTCTCGCTGCTGTTAAATCGGACAGCAGGACTGTCGTCCTACCGGACGGACGGAGATGATACCATAATACAGCCGCTTTTCAAGCCGGGCGTATAAAAAGTCTGAATTTTGGCAGCTCATGCCACTTTAACATGTTGGAATTGTTAGGGTTGAAGTTATATTATCTGGAATCCATACCTCGGCCAAAGCTGATCTGGTTTTCCTGGATAAGAAATCTTCATCGGATACATCCCCTGTCTGAAAAAAACAAAAATGTTACGCTGATGCATAGAAGTATTATAATGATGAACGAATAATAAATATAATAATATAGAGAAATCATTTTGACAGTATGCTGACAATAATGTTTGAACTTGGGCCCAGGAAGGCGCCGTGAAAAACGTATTGGTGTTTCAGTATTATAAGGCCAGCGTGAATTTAGTCCTGAGCCAACAGCCAGTCATTGCTTATAAAAAGAACAAGAGTTTGAAAGATCTACTAGTCAGGGCTAAACTGCTTTGTCTGTCTTCTACCTAGGAACGACATTTTTTTTCCCCTTTCTTTTCCCACTATCATACTTTGTTTAATTCATCGGTGTACCCGACTTCTACCATAGTTGTTGATCCATACAACTTTGTAAATATATTACAGAGTATTACAGAAAATTAAAGGTTAGAGTGATAGTCCCTCTGTCGGATACAGGCCATCCATCGATGTGGCACGGGTTCGATTAAATAAAAAATACCAAATTTGTGGAAGAGTTGCCGGGTACTTGCCACAGATCGGGGGCTCCCACCCCACCTCCATCATTAAAACTGGTGATGTAGTCATATAAGTGAAATAAACTTGAGTCCGGAGTAAAATATTAATCAATCAATCAATCCAATTTGAATCAAGCACGATACAAATACAAAATCCAGGTTACCAGGTGCCCTCTAGCTGTAGGTCAGGCGCTTTCTTCAGACAAAGAGCCTGGGCCCAGTTTCACAAAGCGATCTTAGCTTAAGGTGATCTTAATTACCAATGGCAAGGTATACCTTTAGCATTGGTTGTCATGGTAGTTAAGATCACACTTAGCTAAGATTACTTTGTGAAACTAGGCCCAGGTCCATCACTCCTTCCGACACTAAGTTGGCAAAGACGCCATATAAGTGAAATTATCTTGGAGTGCAGCTCAAAACATCCAACAATCAAAAAATACATTTACATGGTGATTGTTAGCTATTTCACACCTGGTAACTCTTCCACATAAGGTGCTACGGAGAAAATCTGTTAGAATGACTAATTACCTGAGAGAAATCCTCCGACAGTTTATCATCCACCTGAACTATCACACTTTCAACAGATGCCACCATCTCCCCAACTTGTTGTCTCGACTCCTCAGCTATCCTCTCTTCCAATTGTGAAGCGACGTAACTGCCGCTTACTGAAGTATCTGCGTCAGACTCCAGAGCGGTATCTGTTGAAATACTTATTCTGCCAGCAGTTGTCATGTAGATTTCCTTTTTCCGCCGGCCAGTAACTGGAACAGCAAGTGCATCGGTGACGTTTAAATGCTTTGTCGTATCTTGCACCACATTGTCACTATCTTCACTTGATGATTTTTCTGTCGAATCTGATTTAACAGCAAGTGCATCGGTGGCATTCAATTGCTTTGTAGTATCTTGCACCACATTGTCACTATCTTCACTTGATGATTTTTCAGCAGTTCTAGCACCTTCCAGTTCTTCTTGCATTGAGTTGAAATCTTGTTTTTCAAGCATCTTCTCAACAGATTCCTTTTCAGCGATTTGACTAGAATGAATATCTTCAGTTTCTCCGTTTCCAGTAACAGGCACAGCAAAAGCACTGCTAGCTGTTGTTGTTGAAATACTCTCTTCAACAACAGCTTCTTGTTTACTATGAATTTGACTAGAACTTTCTTGCTCATTTACAATTTGTGAATGTTCAGAGGACGTTTCTTCATCCGACGGACTTGAATCAAATTGTTCTATGCTCATTTGTTTGAAACCAATATTTTCAGCTACTTCTTTGTTTGCGTCGGTAGAAACCGTCTGCACGGGACTAGTAACAATATCCAGATTGCCTCTCAGCGGGTCAATGCTAGGTAGGTATTCAGTTTCAACAGGCAAACTAAAACTCTTTTCCTCCCTGGTATTGTCATCTGCAGCGGTAACAGGACACATTTCGTGGGATCTTTTCATGTGTGGTTCAAATGCACTCATGTCTTTATTCGGTGAATCATCCGTGGAAGGAGAAGTGGACATTTCACCTTCAGGAGTAGGAAAAGTTTCCAGAGCCTTTTGAATAATATCTTCTGCCATGTCATACGCGATTTCTCGAACTATTTCCTCTCCCTCAGGACTGAGATCTGAAAGTTCCGCTGCCTCGTGAGTATTGCTTTCATTTGAGTTGGATGTGAGGTCATCTTTTCCGTGTTTCAAATCAACATTTACTTTTTGTGACACGGATACTGGTTCTACTTCTTCAGCTACATCATTCCATTCTTCAACGAACTGATTATTAAGGTCACCACTAAATTCAACACTTGTATCATCTGAGTTCTGAGTTCCTGCTTCCGCTTCCGATGTCTTGCCATGAGCAGCAATATCACCTTGTTTGGCATCTTCACTTTCATCAAGGTCTGCTGAAGCAACTGATGCTCCGGCCTGATCTACATTAGTTTCCTCCTCTGACTCGGCCATAGCATCTGCAAGTTCTTCTGCAATGTTCTGCTGCTCCTTTGTCAAATGTTCAACTGCCTCAAGCACAGCATTATCAGCAATGGCCTGAGCAATTTCAACGTCAGTGAATTTTTCGCCAGAAGAATCCAAATCTTCTGGTTTTATTTCTTCCAATGAAATATCTCTATCACTCAATTCATCAGCTTTAACCTCTTCTTCTGGACTAGTTGGAAATTTGTCAAAATTTTCATAAGAAGCTGAATTAAGCTGACTTAAGGCCTCTTCTTCCTCTAGGTTCTTATTGCTGTTTGTTTCTTCATTATCAATCAGATCTCCCCTTAGTGTTATTTCAGATATTCCATTATTGCTGGAGGGTTCAAAACTAAGTATCTTAGCTGCCTCAGAGGAAGGGGATTCTGCATTATGTGAACTGAGATTTCCTTGGGTCAAGAAGGTTTCAGATGAAGGATCTTCGAGATCCATGCCTGGCAGGGCTTTAGCACCCTCTGGAGAAACTGTGGCACTTGGGGTACCACTTGAACTTTCTTCAGAGTGGAACTGATCAGCTTCCATCATTTGACGGGCTAATTCACTCCTAGAAAGACCTCTGCTGTCAGCTGCAGGTTTGGGTATCCCAGAAGCAGAGTTAGCACTTGCCTGATCCTTTGATACAATTTCACAAGCTTCACTGATAATCTCTTCTGCAAACTTCTGAGCGATTTGTACCTCAGCACCACTTTCAACTTTTGTTCCTTTATATCCTTCCTCGAAAGACTCGTCATCAGAAAGCATGATGTCTTCGGATTCATTTCCGGTTCCAGATTCGAAGGAAGCACTTGATGCTCCAGCAAAACGGACTGCAGGCTTTCCTAAACTTTCAACCCTCCCTTCACTGGCAGCCAAGTTGTCTTCATCGCCCAAATCATTAGCATCATTTTCAGAATCTTCCGCCTTGTTCTCTTCATCTGAAACTAGCATTTCATTTTTACTTTCACTCTGATCAAATGAAGTGTATGCCAGGTTATCCAGTCCTGAAACAAATTTATTTCTTTTTTGTTCCCCTGAAAAGCTTTCTTCTTCATCTGATACAACTTCTGGGACTTTCTCTTCTGTTGTAACAGGTTCTCCTGGAAGTTTTGTTAAGCCTTGCCTATACTCATCTTCAATATTTTTCTGGATGATGTCCTCAGCTATTTCGTCTGAACTGTAGACAGCACTTGTGGGCGCTCCACTGAAGGTAGCTCCAGCATCCTGGGCACCAAACAGTTGCTCTTCAATATTGAACTCCTCCTTTTCTTGGTAATCAAAATCATCAGTATCGTACTCAGGTTTAGTCTCAGCAACAGAATCACTGAAACTTTCTGGGGAGGCTTTGTTCTCCTTGTCTAACAGGTCAGCTTCAGCCATGAAGTCTTGTACGTTTTCTGCAACAGATTCCCTGGCCAATGAAGCTGTTGAGACAGGCTCATTTTGCAAATCACCTACTGCCGAGTCCTTATCAAAACTGGGATTAAAGTCATCAGCAAAGCCTGATGATCTCTTGTCAGAATCTAAGTTTGGCCCAATACCTTTGCTTTGCCATGCGTCCATGTTAGCATTAGAAGTGTTCTGATCGTCGGAATATGATTTTTGGCCTTCTGTAAAAGACACACCATCTGTTATACTCTGTTTGAAGCTTGAACCAAAAGGATCATCCTCTTTGTATAAAAGTTCTTTGGAAGAATCAAACTCTTTCCCTGATAGAATTTCTTCAGACAAGTTTCGGTCAACAGTGTTTTCTGAATAACCAAATGTATCACTGTCTTGCATTTCTGTAGGGAGTGGTTTTGTTTCTTTGTCTGGAGTAATGGCGGCTCTCTCTACTTCAGGTAAAAAATCTTGCACATTTTCAATTGAAAGTTCTTTAGCAAAACTTGTAGCACCAAATGGATCAACATGTTGCATTTCTTGGCTCAAATTTTCTGCTACAACATTTTGTGACTCACCAAATGGATCTGCTTGTTCCATTTCTTGGCTCAAATTCTGTGCTACAACATTATGTGATTCACCAAATGGATCTCCTTGTTGCATTTCCTGAGCCAAGTTTTCAGCTACAACATTATGTGATTCACCAAATGGATCTGCTTGTTGCATTTCTTGGCTCAAATTCTCTGCTACAACATTTTGTGATTCACCAAATGGATCTCCTTGTTGCATTTCTTGGTTCAAATTCTCAGCTACAGAATTTTGTGATTCACTAAATGGATCTGCTTGTTGCATTTCTTGGCTCAAATTCTCTGCTACAACATTTTGTGATTCACCAAATGGATCTCCTTGTTGCATTTCTTGAACCAAGCTTTCAGCTACAACATTTTGTGATTCACCAAATGGATCGGTTTGTTTCATTCCCTGGGCCAAGTTTTCAGCTACAACATTATGTGACTCTCCAAATGGATCTGCTTGTTGCATTTCTTGGCTCAAATTCTCTGCAACAGCATTTTGTGAATCACCAAATGGATCTCCTTGTTGCATTTCCTGAGCCAAGTTTTTAGCTACAGAATTTTGTGATTCACCAAATGGATCTGCTTGTTGCATTTCCTGGCTCAAATTCTCTGCAACAACATTTTGTGACTCTCCAAATGGATCCGCTTGTTGCATTTCCTGAGCCAAATTCTCTGCTACGACATTTTGAGACTCACCTAATAGATCTGCTTGTTGCATTTCTTGGCTCAAATTCTCTGCTACAATATTTTGTAACTCACCAAATGGATCTGCTTGTTGCATTTCTTGGCTCAAATTCTCTGCAACAACATTTTGTGACTCCTCAACTGGATCGGTTTGTAACATTTCTTGGCTCAAATTATCTGCTACAACATTTTGTGATTCACCAAATGGATCGGTTTGTTGCATTTCTTGGTTCAAATGCTCTGCTACAACATTTTGTGATTCAGCAAATGGATCTGCTTGTTGCATTTCCTGAGCCAAGTTTTTAGCTACAACATTTTGAGACTCACCAAATAGATTTGCTTGTTGCATTTCTTGGCTCAAATTCTCTGCTACAACATTTTGTGACGCACCAAATAGATCTGTTTCTTGCATTTCTTGGCTCAAATTCTCTGCAACAACATTTTGTGATTCACCAAATGGATCTGTTTGTTGCATTTGTTGGCTCAAATTCTCTGCAACAACATTTTGTGACTCACCAAATGGATCTGCTTGTTGCATTTCTTGGCTCAAATTCTCTGCAACAACATTTTGTGACTCCTCAACTGGATCTGCTTGTTGCATTTCCTGGCTCAAATTCTCTGCAACAACATTTTGTGATTCACTGAATGAATCTGTTTGTTGCATTTCTTGGCTCAAATTTTCTGCTACAACATTTTGTGACTCACCAGAATTATCTGAATTTTCTATCACCGAATCATCAAAAGAGCTTCCGATCACTGGTTTGACTTCTTTTTCTGGCGTTATGACTGATCTATCAACTTCAGGCATAAAGTCTTGGACATTTTCTATAGACGGATCTCTCTCAAGAGGTTGATTCATGCTACTGTCTATTATCAGAGGATCAAACACCTTTTCATTCACAGCTTCCTTGACTGCCTCTGATAAATTTTGTGTCCCTTCTTGGTTGTAATCATCAGGGGCAAATGGATAACTTTCAGTAGTATCAGACGTTAAAGTTTTGCCGACATCACTGTCCTGACTGACCATATTATCCAAGCTGAAAGGGTTACTATCGGCCATATCTTTAGCCAATCCTTGTGCCACGATATTGTCTGAAGACTGGAGAGATTGGTCTGCTGACAAATATTGCTGTTGTAACTCCTTCTCGAAATTCTGCACTGCAGATGTTTCTGACGAAAAGTCCGATTCAATATCGGAATTTGGAGACCGGCTTATTTCCTGAGGACCTAATTCAGAAGGTTCAATAACATTATCACTGATCTCTGGTTCATCCAGAGATGGAATTTCCTGTTCGTCTTTTGTCAAATTATCAGCAACCGTAGTTAGCTTTGTTTCTGTTTCTGAATCAAAATCGTCTGAGAATGGATTTGAGGAAGACAAACTATCAGCCACTTTCTCTACACCATTATCGCCAGAGGTTATTGATGAATCTTCAATTACTGTTTGTCCGTCTGACGGTCCGCCTTCTTCCCCGAATGAAAACAGGGCACCCTGAAGTTCCTCGCTGAGAGTGCCGTCTCTATTGCTGTCGAAGTCTCTCGTGCTGTCTCCCAAAGACGCTCGCTTTTCCAGGATTTTTTGCAGCATTTCTTCTCCGTGGAAATGAGGAAGGTCATAGTGCTTGTCCGAACTTTCGAGCGGACTTATCTGATAGCTGTTCCTCGGTGTGAAGGGGAACGTTTCGCTTTCGTCAGCTTCTGGAATGGCTTCGCTCTGCTCCATACTGGCTTGACGATCTTTAATAATCTTCACCATTTCCGAACTATTGAAGCTAGGAAGGTTGTGGTCCCTCGCAAAATTCTCCATATTAGATTCCAAGAAACTATTGGGTGGCGTTACAGGATAACTTGAACCACCTGACTGACCACCCGATGAAAAATTCATCGGACTTTCTTCGCCTGACGCCAAACCGTGCCTTTGAGTGGATAATGAATTCTCCATAGTCAATTCGTTCGCTGGTTGTGAAGACGGATTCGAGCTCAACAAGTTATCGATAAAAGCATCCATAGGATTCTGGGCTGAATTTCCTGGTTCTGCTTGCTGGTTAAAAGGATCAAATTCATCGAATTCTGAATGCTGTCGGGAAGTCGGCTGATTTGTGTTGGAGTTCCCGCTTGTGAAAAAATCATCAAAGCTCGCTCCATTTTTAGAAAAAGGATTTGATGACGACAGGGTCGTACTTTCAGCAATTGCTTCACCTCCTGAGGAAAACAAACCAAACGGATCAGTTTGGTTTTGTTCGCTTTCAAGTTCTGAGGAAAAATCATGATTAAAGGAATCTTTGATACTTGTTTGAGGCAAGTTGTTTGCAAAATCCTGGTTGCCAAAATCATCGAACTGAAACCCTCTCGTGTCAATACCAGGAGTTGCTTCCCCTGTTAAGAATTCTTTTAGGACAGGAAGAACGTGTTTCCGAGAAGCGGTCACATTTCCTTGAGTAAAACAGAGTAGGTTGTCTTCTGGAGTCAGCATGGGGTCCAACTGCAGCATCGGCTCTTGGCAGTTGTCTAATAAATCTGCAATCTGGAAAAAAAAATGTTCAGAAGTTAGATTTATCAAAAAAAAATCAGGGGCTCTAAAAATGGTGAACTTCAATGAGTTTTGGGGCCTGGGGGGCTCAGTCGGTTAGAGTGTCTCCCTAATGTTCGACACAGGCTTTACACTGACGTGGCACGGATTTGAATCCCTCTTTTTCACTCGATCGATGTATGTGGGAGAGTTGGCAGGTACTCGCCGAAGGTTGGGGGTGTCCTCCGGGCATAGAGCCTGGTTTCCTCTCCCTACTAAACCTGGCAACGACGCCATTTAAGGGAAATAATCTTCAGTGCTACATAAAACATTAATCAATCAATCAATCAATCTAGTGTTCAAATAGTAGGGTTATCCCGGGGTTCAAACAATCTTGGGGGTTCCTCTGTTCAAAAGGGCCGGTTTCCTCCCCTATTAAACCTGGTTTCCTGCCATATTAAACCTGGCAACGCCGTCATATTAGTGAATTAATCTTGAGTGCCGCGGAAAATATCAATGAGTTTTACACTTAACAGTCTTAATTTATAAAGTTAGCAGATTTTATAGTATATGTTATTTATGGTTAGCAAATTCAAAATTAACTCATCATTTCTTGACCATTGTAATAAATGAAAAGTCAGAATAAAACACAGTAAGCAATCTAAAGAATGACTTGACCACCAGAAGATGGTTTGGACAAATAAACCAAAATATTGAGTCAGTATCAGTTACACATCATTCTTCGGATTGCCTACTATGCTTTATCATGTTGAACTTATCAACGAAAATTCTAACAGAAGAGTCAGAACTGGGGCTCGTTTCACAAAGCAATCACATCGCGCAAGCGAAGCATAGTTGCCAATGGTTACCATAGTCAAGAGATACGACGTCATGGCAACGGCGATTGGTCGCACTTTATGACGGCTTCGTGAAACTGCCCCCTGTAGGCCTACCTGTTGTCTGAAAATTCGATTCTCTGAATAAACGGCAAGTTGGCGTTCAACGTGAGATCCGTCCATCGCTAACGTCATAATAACAGCAACATGGGCATTATGGGATTGACAAAAAGAGGCAAGGTCGGTAACAAAATTTGGCCTCTCCAGAAGTGTCTGTAACAAGAAATCAAAATGGTGGAAATATAGATAATAAGATTGATTGATTGATTGTTGTTTTACACCGCGCTCAAGATTATTTCACTTATATGGCGGCATTGACAGTTTTATTGTGGGAGGAAACCAGGCTCTATGCCCAGAGGAAACCCATGACCTTCTGTTAGTTGATTGATTGTTTGGTGTTTTACGCCGCGCTCAAGATTATTTCACTTATATGGCGGCATTGACAGTTTTATTGTGGGAGGAAACCGGGCTCTATGCCCGGAGGAAACCGATGACCTCCCGGTGGTAACTGGCGACCATCTGGCATAGGTCGTTCGAGTAAAAATAGATAATAAGATTGATTGACTGTTTGGTGTTTTACGCCGCGCTCAAGATTATTTCACTTATATGGCGGCATTGACAGTTTTATTGTGGGAGGAAACCAGGCTCTATGCCCGGAGGAAACCCATGACCTTCTGTTAGTTGATTGATTGTTTGGTGTTTTACGCCGCGCTCAAGATTATTTCACTTATATGGCGGCGATGCCAGTTTTATTGTGGGAGGAAACCGGGCTCTATACCCGGAGGAAACTCATGACCTTCTGTTAGTTGATTGACTGTTTGG
Source organism: Lepidochitona cinerea (assembly GCA_963971465.1). Classification (NCBI taxonomy): domain Eukaryota; kingdom Metazoa; phylum Mollusca; class Polyplacophora; order Chitonida; family Tonicellidae; genus Lepidochitona; species Lepidochitona cinerea. The sequence goes on from OZ020559.1 coordinate 16,600,018, forward strand.
TGTTTTACGCCGCGCTCAAGATTATTTCACTTATATGGCGGCGATGCCAGTTTTATTGTGGGAGAAAACCGGGCTCTATACCCGGAGGAAACTCATGACCTTCCGTTAGTAACTGGCTAGATAATAAGAACAGCCATCAGCAGACGACAAATCAAACAAAGATCTGCAGCCAATGAACAAATATTAAAACTGTTGCTTTTCGGGTTGACAGTAGATAGGTAGAGTTATTCTTTTAAACTGAAACTTTGAAACTAATTTAGCTGCCTTAAATTCCGGGTTGAGTTAAATTCAAAAACCTGTGAGCCACTTGTCAGACTTACCGGTAATTGCATAGTGATGGAAACCATGGCGATGGTCATGTTGTTGTTGTTTATCATTTTAGTATCCTTCATAAATATGTCCGTGTTTGTCAAACCTGTGAACAGACGAAACATCAGATAAAATGCCCAGGAACCTATTCAGTCAATCTTCTAACTAAATGTAGGAACCAAATGACATACTTTTCCCTTTCTGCATTTGCGAAATGTTTAAATTGATTGATGTTCAGGGCCCGGTTGCACAAAGGTGTATCAAGCCTAAGTCTGACTTTCACAATCTAATTCCTTTGTGACGTAACGTATTGAAGCAGGACTTTAGCTTAATACAGCTTTGTGCAACAGGGCCCTGGAAGTATTTGAGACAGTTTAGGTTTAACAGAACAGGAAACCAGGCTGCTTGGCCATAAAAAAGTTGCGACCTTTGGTAAGTACCTGGCAATTCTTCCATATAAAGCCATCAAGGGAAAACGTACTCAGAAATTATTGCCTTTTATTCGTCAAACATTTTTTTTAAAAACTTTATGAGATGTCATTACAGAAGACCCAGTTCTAGCGATCGCTCCATGCAGGAGGTAAGACACCCAACGAAAAGTCTCAAACTTTTAGAGTGCTTTTCGTAATGTTTTGAGTACTTGAATTAGCGGAATTCTTAACGTACTTACCACTAATATCAAATTTGGCTTTGAAAATTTCATTGAACAACGCATCGCCATCCAGGCCAGGTAGACGCGATTCCAACTCCGTAAGAACCGCTTCGTCTTTCGGTTTAGTTTTGGCCGCCTCTGGAGATCTGTTAATTGTGTCAATGAGTATTGTTCCTAAAGAACAAATAGAAAACCCCGTCAAAAACATATAAAGGGACTGAGCCACCAAAGTTTGTGCATTTTTGTGTGCATTTTAAATGTGTTTTACAAAAATTGAAAAACTATTTCCCTTATAAAGTGTAGCCAAGTTTTTAAGTGGGACGAATTTGTGACGTTTGTCTCGAGAAGTTTCAACCAATATACTACATTTAAGAAATAATTGACTTGTACTGAAGTGCCATGTGTTTTGACCAGACGAGTTTTGACTTTGTGACGTTACAATTGTAATGACCTCACAAAGCCATTTTGCCGAGTGTGTGTAATCTAATCTAATCGAACATTTGGAGTGGACACTTGGCGCTGGCACAGAAATCCATTTCAAGAGTCATAAGGTACTTTTTTTTCTTCTTTTAAGAAATAGCCTATACGTAAGGATTGACTTTAATATTTCTTCAGTTCATGAAGGAACTGGACCCTGTTTCACAAAGCGGCGTAGCGTAAGTTTTCACGTAACTGCCATAGGAACCCATACTGTAGAGATTCATTAGTATGAAAGTTACGCAAAAAATACATCTACGCCGCTTTGTGAAACAGGCTCCGAGTCCCTGTGTAAACTTTTCATAAACCACTTTGAAAATTTGTTTGAAGGGGGATAACTCCGTTCATAACTAGATGAGCCAAAGAAGCATTGAAGGGAACCCTGATATAAATATGGGCTTCGCTTATTTAGTTCAAGCATAGAAATGTTTGTTCATAACTCAAGGCCTTGCATATTATATACCTTTCATAAACAGCTTTGAAACTTTATTCAGTTTGAAGTGGGAGAACTTCGTTCATAACTAGATGAACCAAAGAAACATTGAAGATATCCCTGATATAAATATGGGCTTCGCTTATTAAGTTCAAGCATAGAAACGTTTGCTCATAACTCAAGGCCTTGGATACCAATCCATGTCGACCCCTTTCGACTTAAGGATTGACGCTTGCCCGTAGCCTTGGTGTATGGCAACATGACGCTACATTGAGTTTTTTAATCAATCTGACGTCTGAATCGTGCTCATTTCGTCTATAACGCAATGCAAAAGAGGTGTGTCACAGCGACTGCAACAGAGAAATGACATCATTGCCATCGATATGAACAACATCATGTAAACGTCATTCTTAGCCAAAAGGGTCTATTGACAAAAATATCCTACCATAAAGTAGAGTTGCCGTTTTCTCGTCCATATTAAAGAGTGGATTGTGGATCAGAATATCACCTATCAGAGTAGAGCAAGAACCCACCGTGTCAACAACAATCTCAACACTGAAGCATAAAACATGTAAACTGGAGTTTAATTTTAACTATCTTATATAAAAATATAAAGTTTAAAAAAAAACAACAATTGAACTTGGTATCAAAAAGCATCTCAACACCATAAAACAACAAAATTTCCTCCGTAATCAAATTCCAATAATAGATCAATCAATTTCTAATAATAGATCAATCAATTTCCAATAATAAAACAATCTGTTTCCAATAATAGATAAATTTTCAATAACGATCAATCAATTTCCAATAAGTGATCAATCAATTTCCAATAAGTGATCAATCAATTTCCATTAATTGACCGATCAATTTTCAATAATTTATAAAGCAGTTTGTAAAAACCATGGATTTTCCAAGAGAAAAGGAAAACTGTCAACTTTCTTAGATGAAAACTAAATGACTTACTTGTCCACTGAAGATCTTTCCAGTGTCCTATGATCAATCACCATGGTAACAGAGTTCTCCAATATGGAGTCGTTACTAGGCAACACATTGTGATCTACAAGAGTTAGCTCCAATTTCCCCTCTGAGTTAAGCTGGGCCAAATCTATTTCATTTCTGAAGGTCAATAGGTCAAAGTTCAAGTCGAGCTTTGACAGAAAGTATGTTACTTCTGTTCGAAGATTGAACTCATCACTGGGAATGGCTACTATTGGAAGAAACAGAGTTGTCTCCCCTTCTGATTGAATCTGAAAAAAAGGTACAACAATTAAATTTTAACATTAATCAATAGTTTAAGGTATGAACAATTTCACGAGGGAAAAAAAATTCTTTAAAATATTGGAAAAGCTTGTGGTTTGGTCAAACATTTTTAACGTCGAGATCAAAAATAATACATTAATGTATCAATTAACAAGGGCATACAATATGATTTCTTGTTTGAAATGGCAAATTGACATCGAATGAGCACCACCACTAAAAAAATAAAAACATGTATCAATACTATCGTTTTCTTTCTCTCACTTAACAGAATTGATTCATTGATTTTTTGTGCCACACTAAAGATCATTTCAATTATATCAAGTGGCGGCTTTGACAGATTGTGTGGGTGAGGAAACTAGCCGGTTTTCTCAGGGGCAACCATCGACCTTCAACGTGAACTACCTAACAACCCTCACCAAAATCCCACCCACGGAATGTTTTGATTGGCTATGGGTCAATTAATGCTGCACTCAACAAATATTTAGATTACGGTTTGGTACCAGCAAATGTAACCATAGACTAAACAATTGTACACGTATACCACCCTGATGTCCTCCATCATATCTCAATTTTGTCAAACCGTTCCCCAGACAATATGGGCATCCTATCAGTTATCAAACATTTTTGCTGCTTTTCCAGTGTTAGAATCTACATCAGTATTTGTATTGACAAAAAATTTCACAGAAGTAAAACTGGGCTTAGTTTACTTTCGTTGACCCCCCCCCCCCCCCCCCTTTCTACTTCGAGGTTGAGATTTTGAAAAAAGATGTCTTGATAAGTAAGCTGGCTGCAATCAGTGGGAAAGCGTGATCGCTTGGCTGAAACACGCAAACAAGTTGGTGTACAATAATTGGCTCTGTACGATAACTGATCGGTTACCAGTAATGTATTATCTGGTAAACGTTTCTCCTTGTTTATAAGGTGATTTTCTAGAATACCGGTACATGTATTCATAAATGGTAACAGTTTTGATAACAGAAAGAAAAAAAAAACTTACGCTGTGCAGATAGAGACCATAGGTCAGGGCTGATACAACAGAATCAAGGTCACATGTTGGGTTACCTAGGATACCGTGAATCTTCGAAAAACGGCCCAAGTCGGCCTGAAAAGAAAAGAAACTTTTCTTAATAGTAATCTTGGGAATGAATTCATGGACACTAAAACACACGGGCACAGGGAAAATCTTCAAGACTGAAATAACCATGGAGACAAGTTTCTAATTTTTAACCTGGGTATGTCATTAAAACCTTTATATATTTTTGAACACTAAAACACACGAGCACAGGGAAAATCTTCAAGACTAAAATAACCAAGGAGACTAACTGTGCTAAAAAGAAGGGGTACATGATTGTTATAAATAGACCTTTGTACCCAATCATAAGTTGTTGCAATAAACTAAACCCTCGATATTTCATTAGGTTAACTACAGACAGGATTTCGGATTTAGTCAGTAGAATTTGATATTTCCATAGTTTTTGGGAATAAAAACATTAATACAAAGTTTATAGCTAACAATGACTTAAAATGACGTTTTTGTCATGGTTAATATTTAAATTTTGTTGACTTCCCAAATATATTTCAGGGTTCAGACTCAACTTGATTACAACATTATTCTTATTATTATTCAATGAAACACTCATATTGTCCTGACAATCAAAAATTACATAATATTTATTGTAAACACTAAATGACACACACAGGGGAAGTTTTCTTGAGATTGTATTAAAGAGGGAAAGGGGGGGGGGGGGGGGGGGGGTATATCATTTAGACCTTTATACCCAATCATACAGTGTAGGGAGTTGTAATAAACTAAAACCCATGATATTTCATTAGGTTGAAGACAGATCGGAGTTGGTAGATTTTTCTGAAATATTGTGTAATATATTACATATATATTGGCAAATTTATATCCTAAGTTTGAATCTCTTGGTAGCTGAAATATGGAGACAATCAAAACTCATCAAAATGATTGATGGATTGATGTTTTACACCTTAAAATTCTATTCCACTTCATTGACGGTATTGTTGGGTGCAGTTGGGCAGAAAACCAAGCTCTTTGCCCACAAGGTATTGAGTAAAATAAAAACGATCATAAATTTTTTCAATTTTTCTATGGACTGAGTACTGTAGGATTTGATCCTGCGATCCATCAAGGGAAGGCCTGTGTCTCGAACTGAGAGACTACTGGCGTGCCCACCGAGCCCACCCACAAAAATAACGGATTCTCTTGTATCTCCATACTACTGTCTGTATGACCTGAAGTCAAACTGGATTCTCCAGTGTGTGACATTAGCAATGGACCCATAGCCAAATCTATTGTAAATCCATTTGGTCTATGATAAAATTAGAAGTAATAACCTGTAGGTATATGGGGAGATTTAAGATATTGTCAAGATGTCTATGGTGAAAATTATGCCAATGTCAAACACTGATTCTCTTTTAACAAGAGTTTTAGTAAACACAACATACGCCCGCCGTGGCAAAGTCGAACCACTACGATTAACAACTTTACATTTAATATAACATTTGTTTTAATTTCATCAATTCGAATTTCTTGTTCACAGTAGAAGTTTTTCTTTTCTGAATTTGATGAAGCTGCAACTAAATACCACATAGTATAGTACACATATTCTTGAATTTTAAAAGTTTTGACTGGGACACTGTTCTATTGGACTAGGCTGTTATAGTTTTATTACAAAGCAAACAATCTTCAGGCTGACCACTGATATGATGGTGTATACATATACAAACCTTGTGTGTGTACTGTCATTGTCCCCTTATCTCTATTTAAACAGCCACTCTGATAAATACCAGATGGGTAATAAAGTGGGAAAATGGTCTTTTTTTTGGTTATTATAGTGCACATTGAACTATTCTAGAAAACAGTCTCAGAATGTATAAATTAATTGGCTTCCAGTATTACTCTGGACCAAGTGTACTCAAAAGCATTGATATATATTAAAGGGGCATGAGCTGCCAAAATGTTGATATTTTGACGTAAACACAGAATGTTGAAATTATCGGCTATTTTTCTCAAGACGTATAATTCAGAAGCTTTTTAGTGCTTCTAGTCTCAAAAATGTACGATAAAGTATTGTTTTGAACTAACTTTGACTTAGAATGAATGAATGGTCGTCCCGGTTATTTAAATTTTGCTACTTATCGAACACGTTTTCGGTTCGTACAGGGCACATACTGTATGGATTTTCCTCATTCCAACGCCAATCATTTAGTTTTTCGATGGCCTTCAAAGCCTCTTACTGTCGTGACGATTAGAAATTATGAAAAAAGTGTGAATTTCGGCAGCTCATGCCACTTTAATATATAAATATTAAACATCAGGTACACATTTCTGATAAAAAAAACTCTTCAAAACAGACAAAAAATATGTGTACCCAAATCAAATTTGGTATGGGACACATCATCTACCTATAAGGTATATTAATCTAAAAGAATTGGAGAGATTATATCAAAACGAAAGAAGTTCTGGAGCCAAAAGGGAATATTACATAATCCAATAGGGCTGCCATATTATGCAACGGGTGATGTCAGAAATGGTACACGACACACCGTCTGCCCATAAGGTACATGTATATACTCTGAAAGAATTGTCAAGATCGGATCAGAACTCTTTAAGTTATGGAGCGGAAGGGAACGAAGATATAGACTAAGACAGAATATTACATATTCCAATGTAGAAGTCATATTATGCAATCGACAATGTCCTAAATGGTTCATGACACACCTTCTACCCCTAAACTATATGTTGTAAAAAAAATTGTCAAGATCGGATCAGAACTCTTCAAGTTATGGAGCGGAAGGGAAAGAAGATATAGACTAAGACAGAGTATTACATAATCCAATGTAGAAGGTATATTATGCAATGCACAATGTTCTTAATGGTTCATGACACACCTTCTACCCCTAAAGTATATGTTGTAAAAAAAATTGTAAAGATCGGATCAAAACTCTTCAAGTTATAGAGCGGAAGGGAACGAAGATATAGACTAAGACAGAATACTACATAATCCAATGTAGAAGCCACATTATGCAATCGACGATGTCATAAATGGTTCATGACACACCTTCTACCCATAAGGCATATGTTGTGAAAGAATTGTAAAGATTAGATCAAAACTCTTCAAGTTATGGAGCGGAAGGGAATCCGGGACGGACGGACGGACGGCGCTGGTGATACCATAATACGACCGACTTTTTTTAAGTCGGGCGTATAAAAAGCATTTGACAATCAAGCTACCCTGGATGTATATGAAATCTTTCAATGGCATTTAGAAGTACAAATCAAGACGACGATTACTTAAGGATAACAAAATGCCGTCGCCCAATAAACTAAGAGGTTGTTATCCATAGGTAATCGTCGTCATGATCTGGATTATATGGCCTAAATTTTCCTTCATTTCCATTAAGACTATTAGAGCAAGCTTGTTTTAAGTGAGGGACGAAGACATTTTTATAATAGTTGTTAACACTAAAGCGAGGCATCGGTGCATAAGCTGGGATTACTGTTTTGGTTGGGTTGGTGTGAAAAATTGTTTCAGTTATAGCACTGGCCAAGATGAAAACCTTAAGACGACGTCTGCCATCTTACAGCCTTTATTTAAAAGAAACTTGAATAGAAAACTCTAAATTAACTGATTAAATGATTGATAGACAAGATACATGTAATCCCTACATTTTTTTTTTTTTCGATTTTTAGGCATATTTTTATACCATTGTCAAATAAATCTTCGCCTTGGACCTCACCTTCACGGTTATTTTAGTTCATAAGATATTCTCTGTGCCAGAAAATTGGATAAAAAATTTCCTTCAAATTCATCGAATTTAGGTTGGATCAGTCCCAACAATTAAGATTTTTTCTACAGCCAAAAACACATTCCACACACATGTGATTTTTCAGCAACAAACATGATTCACTAGATTCAGATTTTTCGTACTACAACACAGATCCACAAATAGCCGAGTACAAAACAATAACACACACAAAGCCAGATAAAATCAACAAATAGAGTTGCACGTCCCTCTGGGAGGCAATTACATAGGTTATAGCGTGCTTATACAGATCATGTTTGATGCTAGAAGCCTATACATGTAGGTAGAGCACATGTATAGAGCATTAAAGCACTATGTAGCCTTTTCGCTTTAAAGGGGCATGAGCTGCCAAAATGTTGATATTTTGACGTAAACACAGAATGTTGCAATTATCGGCTATTTTTCTCAAGACGTATAATTCAGAAGCTTTTTAGTACTTCTAGTCTCAAAAATGTACGATAAAGTATTGTTTTGAACTAACTTTGACTTGGAATGAATGAATGGTCGTCCCGGTTATTTAAATTTTGCTACTTTTCGAACACGTTTTCGGTTCCTACAGCGCACATACTGTATGGATTTTCCTCATTCCAACGCCAATCATTTAGTTTTTCGATGGCCTTCAAAGCCTCTTACTGTCGTGACGATTAGAAATTATGAAAAAAGTGTGAATTTCGGCAGCTCATGCCCCTTTAATATCTATAGGCCCAAAATCAAAATCATGGAATGAACTGCCAACCTCAATTAGATATGCTTCCTCGGTACAAAAATTCAATAATCTTTATCTTAGAAACATCAATTCTTCATAATTTAATCTTAATTTGCTGCATGCCTGATAGTAATTTTTTTTTTTTTTTTTTTTTTTTTTTAAATTATTATTATAAAACATAAATGCAATTTTGTAAGGGAGAAGAGCCACATGGCTTGTTACTATTTGGAAATATATATTATTATTGTTTTTTTATTTTTAGTAATATATATTTTTTTATTTTTTATTTTATTGTATTCTCTTTTTCTTTGCTTCATTGTATGTGTATGAATTCTTGGATTGCATCTTTAGAGTTTAACTGTGTATCCAAGCTTTATATATATTGTTGTATATATTTGCTAACTTGTGTAATATATATAATATAGTGTGTGAATGAATGTAGTGAGAATGAGAGGAGGGCCTCAGGGAAGATCAGCTGTAAGTTGACTGAGTTTTTCAACCCTCTGTAAATAAAGTTCATAATAAAAATATAAAAACACTAGAACACACGTTTTCACTCGAACAACTTATGAGGGATGGTTGCCAGTTACCACCGGAGGGTCATGGGTTTCCTCCGGGTATAGAGCCCGGTTTCCTTCCACACTAAAACTGGCAACGCCGCCATATAAGTGAAATAATCTTGAGCGCAGCGTAAAACACTAACCAACCAACTAAAACACACGGGCACAGGGATTCCGGAAAACTCTTGACTAAAATAACCATGGAGACAAGTTTCTGGTTGTGTTAAAAAGCCTATGTCCCTTAAATCTTTTGTATAATGACCGGCCACGTTCTGATTATAAAATGCAGTATTATTTTTACAGTAGAAAGTTGATTTCACATGGGAAATGGCCAGAGCATTGCGTTTTGCTACAGAGAATTGACCTGTCCACAAGTGCCACATGGCCAAAACCAAACGTATGAAAACGTTCAACAAATTCAGCAAAATGGCTGTTCGAGAAGAAGAGACGATGATTCCCGTGACCATGTGGCTCTGACGGAGAGGCCATCTTAGTCTACCAATAAGCGCTGTCCATACATGTAGCTTCAGTGAGGACCGATAGAGTGGACACCTAGTGAAAAGCAAATAAACAGACCCACATGCTACCTACATGTATGAGGTGCTGACGTTTGCTGAGGTGCTGTATGAGGTGCTGACCATCTAACCCTAGGTTAGATGGTCAAAATTAAAAATTAAAATTTCTTGACCAACTCTTTCAAGAGTATGATCTACATGTATGTCCCAGGGCATGGTTGCACAAAGACGTATTAAGCTCTGACTTAAGTCTGACTTAACCATGTGATGTCACAATCAATTTCCTGTGCGATATGACATATATTTAAGGCTGACTTTGTGCTACCGACCCTAGATATGGATGAATCCCTTGATATACAGATAACATGCTATCATAGGTTTTGTTTATTACAACAATTCATGATGGGGTATAAAGGTCTAAATGATACACCTCTTTTTAACACAATAAGAAACTTGTCTCCATGGTTATTTTAGACAAGAAGATTTTCCCTGTGCCCGTGTGTTATAGTGTTCAAAAATATATAACATATGATAACATGCTATCATAGGTTTAGTTTATTACAACAATTTATGATTGGGTATAAAGGTCCAAATGATATAACCTCTTTTTAACACAATTAGAAACTTGTCTCCATGGCTATTTTAGACAAGAAGATTTTCCCTGCGCCCGTGTGTTATAGTGTTCAAAAGTATATAACATAACATGCTATTATAGGTTTAGTTTATGACAACAACTTATGATTGGATATAAAGGTCTAAATGATATGCCCATTTTTAACACAATAAGAAACTTGTCTCCGTGGTTATTTTAGACAAGAAGATTTTCCCTGTGCCCGTGTGTTTTAGTGTTCTTATATATATATATATAACATGCTATCACAAAACGTTACAGTTACTATGGTGACAAGCTATGGTACAGGGCTATAAATTAGATGAGCATTTTGCCTGGTGGATCAGAAACCATACAATAATGGGGAAAATTACCAATTTATTACCCTAATGCTACAAAGGGGATCAAACATGGATAGTCTGCTTACCATAAACCTTCAAGTTATCAGATTTTGGTGTTTGTTTTTTTATTCTTCGGTATGTTTTAATAACAATCGACTTAAATAGTCTAAAAAATAATAAGTTTCTTTCTTTATTTTCCTTCTTAAACCTTCAAGTTATCAGATTTTGGTGTTTGTTTTTAGTCTTCGGTATGTTTTAATAACAATCGGCTGAAATAGTCTAAAAAATAATAATCGCTTTGATTTTTTTCTTTTCTTTATTTTCCTTCTTAAACTTTATCAAAATTAAAAAAAATGTCCAAATGGATTTTTCTCTCGATCACTGTTGCTATCGGCACATGTGTAGACACTCGCCGAAGGTCAAGGATTTCCTCCAAGCAATAGACCAGTTTCCTTCCCATAGACTGATCCAGAGACATTTTGATACCTGTATACAGGTATGGGCGCCCAAACTCACAAGCAAAAAATCCGCCCTAATTCTTAAAACCAACAGATTTTAATGTCAAAATAGCATTTAATGTTGATTTTGGGCCAGAGATGTTGTTTTTGTCTTATGGATGGAACATTTTGAACCAAAATGGTACGCCCAAATTTTCCCTGGATCAGTCCCTGCTTCCCCACAACTAAAACCTGGCAACACTGCCATATAAGTGTCTGAATTCAAAGCGATATCGGATTTTTCTAAATTTAATCTGGAAGATTTATTTATTTCTTGATTGATTGATTGGTTTGTGTTGCTGTATGGTGGCCGTTTGTCCTCGTGACAGGTCATCCGACTTTTCATCTTGTCAATGTTACAAAAACCCTCTCAGTTTCTCCCATACATTAGGCTTTGTTAATTGATTGATGGAGACTCGGTTAAGACCCTGAAGTGCATCATTGTACAGCTTAATTTGTAGTCTTTCATGGAAGCTCTGTCTCAAACAATAGGGAGATTGATTGATTGATTGATTGACTGATTGATGTTTGACATCGCAATCAAGATTATTACACTCATATGGCGGCGTTGCCAGGTTTAGTGGGGGAGGAAACCAGGCTCATTGCCTGGAGGAAACCCCCAACCTTCAGCTGCGAGTACCTCGCAACTCTCCAACATACATCTACCAAGAACATTAGAGAGAAGTAAGTGGCTGACAATTGAGGGTGAAATAATTATTGCCAAAGTAAAGAAAGTCTAATCAACTTTTGCAATAGTATTGCGATAGTAAGGATATTATTGCGATAATTTGCTTTCCTTTTTTTTCAGAAAATAAAGCTTCAAACTTCTATTCATATATACAGAGTTTGCGTTTTTACTGAATGGATACAAAATTAAAGTCCCTTACAGCTTACACAGAACATCAAAAACTACGATGATACGTCTAGCTGAGGAGTGATGAACTAATACTGTACAATACTTCATTACTATCATAATAAATCATCAAATATTTGGGACTTTTTTCGCTGATACCGAGAGCCCACCAAACAGACTCCTGTTCCTGCTTAGCAAATCCAAAGAGTTTTTTTTATATTTTTTTTTTTATTTTTTTTTTATTATGATCTTTTATTTTCAATACAGTGCATTTCAAGCCATCAATGTACATTAATAAACATTTTTTCTGAACTATTGGCAGGCAAGTATTTATTGAAATTACAAATAATGTAATCTACTAGGACAGAAAGTAAATAAGTTCAAAGAGTTGCCAAAATCGTGATTCTCCGGCAGCAATATTGTCAAAGGTGTCGTCTGCCATTGTAAGTTGACCGTTCAGAGAAAATGACAAGTCACTACACTGCAGGACAATACCATTCAATATGTACATGTATGCCAAACGTTTATGCTCACAAGGTCAATATGGCAAGAGTTTTATTGTGGGAGGAAACCGGGTTCTATGCCCGGAGGAAACCAGCAACCTTCCGTTGGTAACTGGCTAAAGGAAAAAGAGCATCACACATGCAGGTACATGTCCAATTTTAACTACCGTACTCTTTTTGTCTAAAGCCTGCCGCAGACGAGAGCTATCGGCTTCGCCATATTTCATTCGTGTCACTTGGCGTAAGCAGATAGCTCCCGTCTGCGGGCAATTTTGCAAGAGTTTTTTGTCATTCCTGACTGAGCGCCGAATATCTATCGTGTTTGATAATTTTGGCTACGCGTGGACGTTTTCTTCTCGTCTGCGGTGAAGAAAGCAACTGGCTTTCACTTTCCTTCATGTGCGGAAGCGTGCAGATGATCACATACATGTCTGTATGATGTGCGGTCAGCTGAATTTAAAGACCGCAATAAACGCGTATCGACTTTTTGTCAAGACGATGGAACTGTTCAGGATCTTCTGTACTTATTTCCTGTATTAAATTTAAATAAGTGCCTTGGCCAATTCTTCTAGATATCCACGTTTTTTGCCACATTCTTCGAATCATTCTTTTAGCACGTCGCCGATTTCGACATCGTTTTAACATCAACAAGAAAAGAATTAACTCCTCGTCTAACTGCATGGTAAAGTTTTCGCATAGAACGGCCTTTTTGACTGTAGGCTACGTCATGTTTTGACTGCTCATCTGCACGCTTGCGCACTTGAAGGAAAGTGAAAGCTAATTGCTTTCTTCACCGCAGACGAGGAGGAAACGTCCACGCGTGGACAAAATTATCAAACACGCTAGATATTCGGCTCTCAGCCACGAATGACCAAAATCTCTTGCAAAATTGTCCGCAGACGGGAGCTATCTGCTTACGCCAAGTGGCACGAATGAAATTTTGCGAAGGCGATAGCTCTCGTCTGCGGCGGGCTTTACACTCAGAATTCACAACAACAAAAAAGTGTGAAGTTTAGCAGTTCATGTCACTTTAACATGCATGGTTCAGGTCAAGTGTAGTAACAAGAAATATTTGCCTTCAATTGGGAGGTGATCAATCAAGTTTCATATAAATTTTTAAAACCCATCGATTCCAGTGACATTTATACCAGCCTCCTCTCACCTTTTAGCACTACTAATCTGTCGGAATTCTGTACTAAAATGTAGAAAATATTGGTTTTGGGCAAAACCATCCCTGAGATGTGTCTTTTTACAGTTGAATGTGATCGGCCTTTTGTGATTTTGGGTTCAACAGAGATGTTCTATTGTGTACAAAGGCATTTCAGCAAGGAAAACGCTGCCAGCAAATTAACCAGTGGTTCTCTAGTTTTGTATTTTTTAGGGGGGGAACAATACCAAAGTTATTCACGCCCATGTACATGTACATGTATCTAGGGATGAAAATCTCTCACAATTTAGGCAAGGTTACCATGGTTACTGTGTGATCCTGGACAAACAAAGTGTACATGATGTCAGTTTTTGGTGTAACAACATGGCCAAAAGACAAAACAAACAATTTCTTTTATCATTCTAAGGATTTTTTCCAGCAAAACATGAGCTAAAGGCAGAGGAGGTATCTGAAAATTTAGAAATCAAACATCATTTAATATATATATTTATCTAATGATCACTAAAACACACGGGCACAGGGAAAATCTTCTTGTCTAAAATAACCATGGAGACAAGTTTCTAATTGTGTTAAAAAGAGGTATATCATTTAGACCTTTGCACCACATAAATTGTTGCAACAAACCAAACCTATGATATTTCATTAGGTTGACGACTGACAAGAGCTTAGCCTTGGTCAGCAGAATTTCTGGAATCCTTTTGTACAAGGAGATTTAGCATGTATTAGATGAGAAAGCTAAAAGCTTGGAGGAACGTCTTTTACATGTAACATGGACAGTTTCCCTTATACAGGGAAAGTCAAACAGCCTAATTCCAGTTTTTTACTTCAGCCCCTTTTTGGATAGCTGAGAAGTCTTGTCTGTGTGGTTTTTCTTTATTTCTATATTATGGTGCATACGCCAGGGAGTGTATGTTAGATTCTCAGCACCACAGAGGCTGATTATTCGGTGCATATGCCAGGGAGTGTATGTTAGACTCTCAGCACCACAGAGGCTGATTATTCGGTGCATATGTCAGGGAGTGTATGTTAGATTCTCAGCACCACAGAGGGTGATTATTCGGTGCATACGCCAGGGAGTGTATGTTAGATTCTCAGCACCACAGAGGCTGATTATTTGGTGCATACGCCAGGGAGTGTATGTTAGATTCTCAGCACCACAGAGGCTGATTATTCGGTGCATACGCCAGGGAGTGTATGTTAGATTCTCAGCACCACAGAGGGTGATTATTCGGTGCATAAGTCAGGGAGTGTATGTTAGATTCTCAGCTCCACAGAGGCTGATTATTCCGGCTACTTTTTGGAATGACAGTTCCGATCTAGATCAATAAGGCCAGTAAAACCCGAATTCTGTTGACATAAGATCCATGTTCTAAAGAGTCTTTTAAACGGAGCTTTTGACTTTAGCTGTCTTCGGACATCAAATAAACGGGTCATTACGCCGGAACCAATAAAGGAGGGAAATGAAAAAGAATATTGATTAAAAAAAGTAGCTTGGAGCCAGTAACATTGTCGTAGGAAAAGGAGCTAAACGTAAATTGATTTATTGATCAGTGTCTTACGCCGCTCTCAAATTTATGTCACTTAAATAACCTATATTAGTGATTACTACATTTACATACATGTATGTATTCCAATTAGATTGATTGATTTATTGATTGGCTAGTGTTTTCCGCCGCTCTCAAATTTAGGAGTAGGATTACAAGTGCATACCGATGTTAACTGCATTGCTACATTTACAGTAGTCTCTAGCAGCTAAATCGATTGATTTGTTTATTGATTATTTAGTGCTTTACACGGCTCTTAAAATTATGTCCCTTAAATAACCAACATTGCTACATTTACAGTACATGTATTCCAGTTTCTAACAACGTTGTCGTATGAAAAACAGCTAAATTGATTGATTTATTGATTGTTAAGTGTTTCATGCGGCTCTCAAAATCATGTCCCTTTAAAAGCCCACATTGCTTTGTTTACAGTGTCTATTTAAACAACGTGTCGCTCTCAAATTTATGAGCAGGATTATTTAAGTGCATATTGCCTGCATTGCTACTGTACATTTATTTCAGCATTCACTGATTAAAACTGATGCAATGTGAACAATTATTTCACAGCCCTAGTAATCAGAAAGATTTGTCACAGCAAAAAAACATGCTGACCTACATGTAGATTGGTTTTGCGACAGCCGTTATCACGGCACTTTTAGAGATTTACATGCACTTTTATCCTGTTGAGGACGGCAATGAAACTACTGACCTAAAGCAGATTTAGGTCTGTAATGAGGTCAGCTTTCGCAGAATGTCCTCGCTAATTACTAGGGCTGTTTTACTTCTGTAACTGTATAACCAGGTTAATATCTTACATGGTAAAAACAATTGGAAAGATCAGCTAAAATAGTTTAATGGTGAAGGGACAGTAGGCCTACTTCATACCCAGTCATTGTTGTAATAAACAAAAACTTGTTACATTTCATTAGGTTGATTGATTGATTGATGTTTAACACTGCACTCAAGATTATTGCCAGGATTAGTGGGTGAGGAAACCGGGCTCATAGAGCGCCAATGAGCGGAGGAAACCGCCGGGCTTTGGCTAGTAGGGGCCTACCTGGCAACTCTTCCACATCCGATGACCTAGTTACGGCTTTTAAATGAATTATTTGGAGGACTTCGGATTTCAGATTTAAGCTAAGTCTTAACTATCCTAAATCTCAACTACCTTTCAGCTATTACCGCCTATTATATCTTTGAAACATTCCTCTTTTCCCTGAACCAGTTGATTTCTTCGAAATCCGTTGTTAAACTGTTAAATCGCTCTTTGTAAAGCATAGCATAAAAATTGGCCTAATGAGTTTACATGAGTTATCTCACCGGTATAATGGCGGTTTAATGTGTGGATCTACCTGACCGGCAAAGTAAGTAAACCAGGATAGAGACACACTAGTGAGGCTACCGGTGACCAAGTGCAACATCCACTTAAAATTTTGTAATTTTTTTTTATTTGGTCGGAGTGTGATTCAAACCTGCGCTGTGTCGATGGAAAGTCTGTGTGGGACTGAGGGACGATCACTCTAACCCAGCGTTTCTCAAAGAGGGCAATATCTGGGGGGCGATGAGACCTCCTTGGGGGGCGATAAAAACAAAAAACAGGAAAGGGGGGCGATGAGACCTATCAAGGGGGCGATGAACAGTGACACACACAAAATTTAAAAATTTCACATTGGCAAACTTATTGAAACGCAGGCCTGTCATTAAGAATAGACTGGGAGAGTTACAATATGCTCTCCCAAAACTGTCAGGGTGACCTGTTTCACTCTCCCCAAAAATGGTCTCCAGGAATTCAATGCAGAGTGCACTTCCTCTCCCATGTTTTCCAGAGAGAGATCGTGATTCAATAAAAGCATCTGAAGTTACAGAGAAGAAATTTTTATTTTGGTATACTTATCTATGTCAGAATTGTTGTGCAAATTTTGGATAAAACAGTAATACAGTTAATTCTATTTTAATGGACATGAAAGAGTTGAAGAATAGTTTTATCTTGGGGAAGTGAAAACATGAACACTCGCCTGAAACCGTTAGGGGGAGTGATAAACAGGTCTCCTCAGACCCCTTTGGAGGTGTGTGGGGGGGAAGGAGAGACATCACTCTCCTTTTAATGACAGCCCTGAAATGCATCAAATCCACTCTTCTCGTTAAATACTTGCAAGAGAATCTTGAAAGTGTCGACAAAACTGAAAAAAGTGCATCAATCATTTTTAAAAACTTGAAAATCTATTTACGTGCAGAGCACTTTGTAAGAGAGGCGATGTTATTGATGGCCCAGTCACAATGTCGGCGATCTGTCGGGGAATAGTTTTGGCCGGGGGTCGTCGTAGAAAATAAAGAATCCTTGAACAATCCTATCAATAATCCTAATAAAAGTGGAGCAGTCACATTGTCTGAGATTTTTTCAAGGATTTTGACCCAGTTTTGTCGAAAAATCGTGGAATTAGCCTCCGATTGGGGAGGCGATCGGAGACGATATCTGCGGGGTCTTTTCTTTTAATTTAAGTCACTTCAACGATTAATCGGAGGGCATCGTAGGTCATTGGAGATTGTGTCTTGGATGGCCAAATCGGTGAAAAATCTTGCGAGCAATCTTAAAATTTTAAGTTCAAAGTTGGGGACCACGACGGCTGTGGCGATGCCTAAAAAACCTGCGACAAGCCCGTGTTTTACCCATCGCCGACGCATCGCAACTGATTTGTGACTGGGGCATAAGGCCTCAACTTCTGCGGGGTGTTCTTCATGAAGTAATATCATTTGCATTACGCCGAAAATGCTAATTTTTTACGGGGGGGCGACGGCTATGAGCAACCAGTCTCAGGGGGGCGATGAGCTTGACAAGTTTGAGAACCACTGCTCTAACCCACTGGACCACCGAGACCTCAACCATTTCATTAGGTTGAAGACAGGAGTTCCAGTAAAAAGAGTGGGACATGAGAATAAAATCATGATGACTTTAACGAGAGTATGTTTTTTGAAGGTTATTGTTTCAGTTTGACAGTGACTTGATTGGTAACATATTAAGACGTCAATGCCCTGTATCTTTACTGAAGGTAGAATCACAGAGACGGTTGTGTTTAGCTTGAAGCCAGTCTCTTAACGTCATTGATCTGCTGGGAGATGATACCCAGGGCTTCTTAATGTAAGATCTCAACTGTCCAGATTAATTTCCTGTTGATGAGGAAGATGTACTCACTGGCCCTAGTGAACACTGATTGGCTGAGAACAGGTTCATATTGGCCCTAATATAAACTGATTGGCTGAGAACAGGTTCATATTGGCCCTAATATAAACTGATTGGCTGGGAACAGGTTCATATTGGCCCTAATATTAAACTGATTGGCTGGGAACAGGTTCATATTGGCCCTAATATAAACTGATTGGCTGGGAACAGGTTCATATTGGCCCTAATATAAACTGATTGGCTGGGAACAGGTTCATATTGGCCCTAATATAAACTGATTGGCTGGGAACAGGTTCATATTGGCCCTAATATAAACTGATTGGCTGGGAACAGGTTCATATTGGCCCTAATATAAACTGATTGGCTGGGAACAGGTTCATATTGGCCCTAATATAAACTAATTGGCTGGGAACAGGTTGATATTGGCCCTAATATAAACTGATTGGCTGGGAACAGGTTCATATTGGCCCTAATATAAACTGATTGGCTGGGAACAGGTTCATATTGGCCCTAGTGAACACTGATTGGTTGGGAACAGGTTCATATTGGCCCTAATATTAAACTGATTGGCTGGGAACAGGTTCATATTGGCCCTAATATAAACTGATTGGCTGGGAACAGGTTCATATTGGCCCTAATATAAACTGATTGGCTGGGAACAGGTTCATATTGGCCCTAATATAAATTGATTGGCTGGGAACAGGTTGATATTGGCTGGTGTGTTACCCTTCCGAATATAATGCATGGGGATAGGGAACAGCTTGTCTGTCCGTCAGTGTGTCTGTCCCTAATGATTTCTCCTCCCATCATTTTTATCAGATAAATTTGAGGATACGGCTTGCAAGTTACATGTATATCTACTAGATTATGTGATAGCCTACATGTATCCGGTAACAGATGACACTATTTAGAACTGTTTTGGTGACGTCGCAATTCCATTTGATGTGTTTTGCATCACCAGACTTACAGAAACTTTCGGCTTAGAGGATGTTTTTTTATGACAATGTCAAATTGTACGCCAGCCCATGGCCTGTGAAACGCCTATATCTCATTGCGTCATCGACAAAATGGACAGGAAACAGGATTCCGAAAACCCAATGTAGTTTCAATTTGCCAAACACAATGAGACTACTGTGCAAGCGTCAACCCCCTAAAAAGCCAAAAGAGTCTATCACATGTGGCATAAACCCCGAGTTGAGTTCGGTACGTTTCTATAATCCTGGCCAAATAGCGTTACGCTACATTAAAAACAATGGCAGAACGGACTAATAAAGCTGTGATTTAGTTGAGTACGCAACATTTTTATAATCCTGGTCCAATAGTCTTACATGGACATTATAAATCAATGTTTTACCACAACTAGAAATTTGTCTCCATGGTTATTTAGACAAAAAGCCCTTGATTGTGGTGTGTGTTTGAGTGTTCAGAAACAAAACAATGTTTATAACAACATCTTATGATAGTCTAACAAGAGTTTTAGTAAACTCAACATACGCCCGCTGTGGCAAAGTCGAACCGCTACGATTAACAACCTAACATTTAATATAACATTTGTTTTAATTTCATCAATTAGAATTTCTTGTTCACATTAGAAGTTTTTCTTTTCTGAATTTGATGAAGCTGCAACTAAATACCAGGACGTTATAGTACTCATATATTATCTGTTAATTTCAATCACATTTTAATTGCAAAAACTGAAATGTGGCTGTTTTGACATTGCTCTTATCAATCAATACAATAGCTTACAATTCTTGAATTTTAACAGTTTTCACTGGGACACTGTTCTATTGGAGTTGGCTATAGTTTTATTACAAAGCAAACAATCTTCAGGCTGACCACTGATATGCTGGTGTGTAAATATACAAACCTTGGATGTCATTGTCCCCTTATCTCTATTTAAACAGCCACTCTGATAAATACCAGATGGGTATTAAATAAAGTGGGAAAATGGTCTTTTTTTGTTATTATAGTGCACATTAAACTATCCAAGAAAACAGTCTCAGAATGTATAAATTAATTGGCTTCCGGTATTACTCTGGACCAAGTGTACTCCAAAAAGCATTGATATATATTAATATATATATATATTAAACATCAGGTACACATTTCTGATAAAAAAAGCTCTTGAAAACAGGCAAAAAATATGTGTACCCAAATCAAATTTGGTATGCGACACATCATCTACCTATAAGGTATATATACTCTAAAAGAATTAGAGAGATTATATCAAAACGAAAGAAGTTCTGGAGCCGCAAGGGAATATTACATAATCCAATAGGGCTGCCATATTATGCAACAGGTGATGTCAGAAATGGTACGTGAAACACCGTCTGCCCATAATGTATATACTCTGAAAGAATCGTCAAGATCGGATCAAAACTTTAGAAGTTATGGAGCGGATGGGAATATTACATAATCCTATATGGCTGCCATATTATGCAACGAGTGAAGTCCGAAATGGTACACAACACACCGTCTGCCCATAAGGTATATACTCTGAAAGAATTGTCAAGATCGGATCAAAACTCTTTAAGTTATGGAGCGGAAGGGAACGATATAGACTAAGACAGAATATTACATAATCCAATGTAGAAGCCATATTATGCAATGGACAATGTTCTTAATGGTTCATGACACACCTTCTACCCCTAGAGTATATGTTGTAAAAAAAATTGTTAAGATCGGATCAAAACTCTTCAAGTTATGGAGCGGAAGGGAACGAAGATATAGACTAAGACAGAATACTACATAATCCAATGTAGAAGCCACATTATGCAATCGACGATGTCATAAATGGTTCATGACACACCTTCTACCCACAAGGTATATGTTGTGAAAGAATTGTAAAGATTAGATCAAAACTCTTTTTACCATAATAATACGACCGACTTTTTTTAAGTCGGGCGTATAAAAAGGCCTAAATAACATACCGGTACCCCCATTTTTAAAACAATTAGAAACTTGTCTCCATGGTTATTTTAATCAAGAAGATTTTCCCTGTGCCTGTGTGTTTTAGTGATCATAAATATAAAGAATGTCAGACTGGATTAGTGAAGCTGTGATTTATTAATCTGTCATATTTAGCACAACTTTAGTTTCATATAGCCAGGCCAATTTTGAGCTTTTTTCTGCCTTGCGACAATCACCATAGCGATTGAACTACATGTACATGTCATTGTTTTTCCGTTGTATTTTCTGGAATAAAAACTGCCTAAAACTTAAAAGTCAATTTAGACAGAACATCCACTTTGGTTTGGAATTTGGGAATGAGGAGATAACTGTGCATTTGTCACCAATTTACAAATCTTATCACATGTTCACTATCGAAAAAGATACATATATGAAAAAGATATGTACACGTACATGTACTGAATAAATAAACCTAGTGTATGAAATGGAATAAAATAAAATAAAAACACATAATTTCTACTCACCAAGGAATCTTTTGTAAACCTCAGGTAATCCTCCATGGTAACTGATCAGTAATCACAGGTAATATGACCTCACCCTTTCTCAGGTAAATATCAGGTATCACAATTAATTTCCCTCGTTAGTTGCATGATTGACAGAGACGACGATTAACTCCACTGATTACACTTCTCATTCAAGATCCAATGATGTAATTTTGTTGATCCCACATCAAGTTACAGGTATTTATTTCCAAGCTCCGTTTCAGTTATACAACACGTAACAAGATATTGGTTCAAAGTTTGTCTGTGTCTTCCATGTGAAACTTCTACCGTCAACAAACGTACGCAGATAGTTTCCTCAATTTCTGAGGATTTTAAAATTTTTCGAATTTTATAAGCCAGCAGAACTAAGATGCCTTTCAAATAAAGTTTTGTCCAAAGGTAGGCTAATATGTTATTGTCCCTTCTGCAAATTTTTTTCTGGCATTCATGTACTATTTTCTAGTATTAAAATCCTTTGTTCATGGAAATGGTTCTTGTGGACTCTTTAACAAGAAACACGATCAGATGGTTGCACTTTGGGGTTTTAGCACCACGATATATAGGATCAACAACAACAACAACAGGGAAGGCCAAATTCACGTGCCAGACGATAACATGAAATCTAAACAAGATCTCTTAAATAATAATTTTTCAGAAAGTCAAAAAAAATTTACACGTGCAAAATTTTAAGTACTCAAAGAATGTATATCTATCTACTTTTGTACAGCAAATTTGCAGTAACGTAGATGTAGGGACAAGATGTATCAATCTTGGAAACGTTTTACATTTTTTGTGATACAAATCGACATTTGAAACTAGACAGTGAAAAAATAATGTCACAACAGTATTTAGTTGGTAAGGCAAGGTGAGTGTCAAGGTCACAGGGTTTAATAGAGGTCAATCAGAGGTCAAACAGATTCATTGAAATTCAAACACAGAATTAACGTTTGGATGAGTAACTTAGCACTTAAGAAATGAAATGTCTCATTTTCAAACTGTCTTTATTTTAATTCCAATCCATTCTGGAATGTCTGTTCCTTTCCGAGTTTTTGACAAACTTCCACATTCAGTCTGAAAAATAGGAAAGAAAACAAATTTCAATATTTGACACAATTGAAATTAAACATTCAGATTGATTGATTGATGTTTTACGTCGTACCGATACGCAAGATTATTGCCCTTATTAAATGACTATGTTGTCAGGTTTGTTAAGTGTGCTAAATAAATTCAATCACAGTACATAACAGAATTCCTTCGTTAAATAACGGGTCCCAGGTTTGAATCCCACTCAGTCACAAAAAATATTGGACAATTTTCTAACTGGGTTTTCAATCGAACGACCTATGTGGGATGGTTGCCAGTTACAACCAAAAGGTCGTGGCTTTCCTCCGGGCATAGAGCCCGGTTTCTTCTCACAATAAAACTGGCAACGCCGCCAAGTAAGTGAAATAATCTTGAGCGCGGTGTAAAACACCAAACAATCAATCAATCAATAAATTGTTATATAACCAAATAAATAATGCTTTACTTGCAACAACAACTTATCAAGACATCGTCAGATAAATAAATTCAATGACAATACATAAAACAATTCCTCTTTTAAATAATAAATAAATAATGCTTTACCCGCAACAACAACATATTTAGAGCTTGTTACATTATAAATGAAGGCAAGGACCATGCGTGTCACAATTCTAGACGTTAATTGAATAGATAATGCCTTACTCGCTTTTGACAACCTATCAACGGCTGATAACATAAATGAATGCCGTGACAATACAAAACGTCACAATTCTTAACATCAATAGATGACTTGTTTAGATAACGGTGCTAGCATCTGCACCGAAACGTCGCAACCCAATAAATTCAGAAGTTGTAATCCATACAGTCTTGTTTTCCTATTTTAGACAAGAAGATTTTCCCTGTGCCCGTGTGTTTAGTGATCATAAATATAGATGAGCCAAGAACAAAGATTACCTGGGAGGCAGATTGAGTTTGGCAGTAATAGAGCGTCTGACGGACAGTGAGTTGGGCAGTAATAGAGCATCTAACGGACAGTGATAACAGGCCTGATCGGTCAACAACAATACGAGACTCCAATCAAACCACAAGTCAGGGACTGATCCAGGGAAAATTTGGGCATACCATTTTGGTTCAAAATGTTCCAACAATAAGACAAAAACAACATCTCTGGCCCCAAATTCAACATTAAATGCTATTTTGACATTAAAATCTGTTGGTTTTAAGAATTTGGGCGGATTTTTTGCTTGTGAGTTTGGGCGCCCATACCTGTATACAGGTATAAAAATGTCTCTGGATCAGTCCATGCAAGTATAGGTAGCATTGCAGTAATAGAGCATCTAACGGACAGTGATAACAGGCCTGATCGGTCAACAACAATACGAGACTCCAATCAAACCACAAGTATAGGTAGCATTGCAGTAATAGAGCATCTAACGGACAGTGATAACAGGCCTGATCAGTCAACAACAATACGAGACTCCAATCAAACCACAAGCATAGGTAGCATTGCAGTAATACAGCGTCTTACGGACAGTGATAACAGGCCTGATCAGTCCACAACAATACGAGGCTCCAATCAAACCACAAGAATAGGTAGCATTTGACAACATACTTGACAAGATTATTGGCGACACATGGCCGTCTTAAGAGTTTTATTATTAAAGCTTGAGTCACTACCTTTCAAGCACCCATCACCATGGTAACCAAATCACTAAAATTACTCCAAAAAATTACATGAAATAAAAAAAATATTTTAATAACTTTACATGTAATTTTTTTCTTCTGATTACGGGGCAAAAATAGGTTTCATTATCCCACCTTGCATATAATTCTTCCTTTTGATTGGTTAAAACCAGTCACATGATGACTGATATTTTAATATTAAGTCTCTGTGTACATTAATACATGATGACCATCAAATGCGGTTTACGACTTCATGTCTAGACATTACTCATAATGTAAAAGAACCAAGGGCTTGTTATACCAGCCAGAAAACAAATACAAACAGAGCCCTAAACTTAACTTGACCGATACATGTAATATAATATAACGGAGCAGATTTTTGTGATCTTCATAATTCATATTTATGAACACTTAAACACACAGGCAAAGAGAAAATCTTCTTGACTAAAATAATCATGGTTGATTGATTGTTTGGTGTTTGACGCAGCGCTCAAGATTATTTCACTTATGTGCCAGTTTTATTGTGGGAGGAAACCGGGCTCTGTGCCCGAAGGAAACCCACGACCTTCCCCTGAAAAAAACATGGAGACAAGCTTATAATTGTGTTAAAAGGTGGTAGGTCATTTGGTTGGTTGATTGATTGTTTGGTGTTTTACGCCGCGCTCAAGATTATTTCACTTATATGGCGGCGTTGCCAGTTTTATTGTGGGAGGTAAACCGGTAGGTCATTTGGACCTTCATACCCAATCATATGTTGTTGTAATAAACTAAAACGCATGATATTTCATTAGGTTAATGAGGGACAGGAGTTTTTGCAACACTTTGTACTTGGTTAGTATCCTCTTATTATCCCATTGGCAATGTTTTACCCTTGTCGAGTACATAGCGACTCATTCGCATGGGGATGAGCGAGAACAAAATTTGTTAAAATTCAATCTGTGTTCAGGTACGGAGTGCATGGTATTGAGAATCAATTTCAATAATTAGCCCACTTCACATTAAATCTAAAAACATGCAACTTCCGTGTAAAATCTTGAAAGTGTTAAAAAGTGCTCTGCAGATATATATGTTCTCTGCTATATAAGTGCATTTGTAGTGATCAATACATGGGTTGTCAATGTTTAACTACTACAAGTAAAATCTCTGGTTGCAAAATTTTAAATTATAGAAGGGATTGAGAACCGCAAAGTGCTGCCCGATGTTAAAAAAAATCTTCAATTTGAAAGGAAAGAAAAATATGTGTGCCATGTTGAAAAATCTTAAAGTGGCATGAGCTGCAAAGATTCACACTTTTTTCATAATTTCTGATCGTCACAACACTAAGAGGCTTTTAAAGCCATCGGAAAACTAAATACTTGGCGTTGGAATGAGGAAGTTCCATACAGTATGTGGCCTGTGCGAACCGAAAACATGTTTGAAAGTAAACAAAATTTAAATAGCCGGGACGACCATTCATTCATTCTAAGCCAAAGTTAGTTAGTTAGCACTATAAAGCTCCTGAATTATAGGTTTGAGAAAAATAGCCAATAATTTCAACATTCTCCTTTAACGTCAAAATATCAACATTTTGGCAGCTCATGCCACTTCAAGTACGAAAGCTTTTACCATGATTTGACCTTTGGGCACGGATGGCCGACGGGTCCACCAGTGGCTCTTTAAAGGGACACAACCACTGAGTTTGTTGACCTTCAGATTAGTACAACACAAGTTTCAGTAAACTCAATAGTCAAGTAGTTCTCAATTTCTTTTTTATTAGTTTTTAATTTCAAAGTCAAATGGAATTTCACAAAATGGGGGTACCACGTGTTGACAGATCCTATATATATATATATATATATACCTTAGAAAGCTTTGCAACATAATTGACCTTTCACCATCATAGTCTAAAAGCTCTGGGGCCTGTTTCACAAAGCGACGTAGCGTAAGTTTTCACGTAACTGTCATAGCATCGTATCTCTAGAGTATGGGCTGCAATGGCATTTACGTAATAACTTACACTATGCTGCTTTGTGAAACAGGATTGTGGCCTAGGGTTGTTTTAAGAAATAATCCGACTAATAGTAGAAAGCAGACTACACTATAAAATTAAAGCATACAATGTAGTATTAAATGCTTGTTGACTGGCAAGTTTAGCTGTCTAAATTCTTACACCAAAAAGTCCCTTGTAAAACTTGACTACTGAGTCGCTCTATGATAGATGTATCACATCACAACTTTTAGTCATTTTGGTGACGAAAAAAAACAAAATACCAATAATTTTTTGTTGGAAAGAAATAAATATCATTTAAATGTTTCATGTATATAAATTTACAGGTTTCACTTTCGTAATTTCACAGCAAAGAAAGTAGTGTTGATGAAGCAACAAGTATAAAGCATTACAGAACTGACCTACATGTACTTAACGAGACCATGAGAAACTTGTCTCCAATTATTTTTAGTCAAGAAGATTCTCCCTGTGTCTGTGTGTTTAAGTGCTCCTAAATCTAATTATATTATATAGATTACAAAGACAAACAGAAACCTACAAAAATAGTGTATTGTTCAAAGTGATTTATTATTAATGGCAGTGCATGTTCAGTGTTACACATCAAAACAAAACACAGGGCCAATATGAACTGATATTAACATACCTAAAGTTCAATATATACAGTACAAAGACCTACAACTGTTATAGTGTATTGAGATGATTTATTATTAATGGCAGTGTTCAGTGTAACACATCAAAACAAAATACAGGGCCAATATGAACTGATATTAACATACCTACAGTTATATTGAGCAGAATTCATTATATAGAGTTCAAAGACCTGCAATTAACCGTTATAGTGTATTAAAGTGACTCAATTTTAATATTTCGGCATCAAAACAAAACACATGGCAGTGTTCAGTGTTACACATCACAACAAAACACAGGGCCAATATGAACTGATATGAACACACCTACAGTTCAATATATGTATACAGTACAAAGACCTACAACTGTTAACAACTATGATTGGGTATAAACGCCTAAATGATATGCCGTTTTATAACACAATAAGAAACTTGTCTCCATGGTTATTTTAGACAAGGAGATTTTCCCTGTGCCGGTGTGTTTTAATGTTCAAAAATATATAGAAAAGATTTCATCATATAGAGAATTTTAGGCAACAAGATTTTCCCTGTGTCTGAGTGTTTTAGTGTTTATAAATATTTTGAGTATAAAGGCCTTTAACTGTCATAGTGTATTGAAGTGATTTATTATTAATAACACACATCACAACAACACACAGGGCCAGTATCCACTCAGAACTCCCTTCGGCTATCTTCGCTCGCTACAAGTCGGCTTTGACACGCCTCGGACAGTCTGCACTTTTTATACGGTAAATCCAATGAACTATATGCGTGGAAGGGAGATCACGTGACGTTTTAGTTGTAGCGAGCGCCGCCATTATTATGAGATGGCAATACTTATATGACGGTACAGAGGAAGCGAAAGAATGACGTCACTAGTCCTGACCTAACGACTACGTTATTTATGTCATAACACGATGACAAATCACTTGTGACGTCAATTTTGACCGTTGATTTGTGATGTTATAAATTTGTAGAAGAATGTTATTTACGTTTTGAGAGAGACAGTATGTCTTAGCTATGACGGCGATTTTAGCTCGCCAGATCTAATCTTCCCAATGTGACGTGACCATTCCACTCATATAGTTCATTGGGTAAATCACCGTATTTTTGGGCTGAATAAAAATGGCGTCGAAAGTAAATATCAAAATGTTTTATTACAGACGAAAAAATAAAATAAAATTAATTATAAATTTACTAAATGCTAATATCATTTAGAAAGACATATGTTTATATATTTTATTTAGCCCGGTAAACCACATGTAGACAGACGCAGTTTCGGTACATATCAGGAATCCTCCAATGCTTCAATTATATAACTGATCAAGACTGAAAGTTAACAAACCGAGTGTTTTGGCCCCTTACATTATCACGGGGACACTGTTGTGGGGCCCTCAAGAGGATTTGGGAATTGTACGCTTCACGGCTACCTATTTGGTCGTCATGATGACCTGCAGTCTATCTGAGGGTATATCACGCACGTAAATCCCCGAAGTTATCAGACTGAGCCAGTATGAACTGATATTAACACACCTACAGTTATTTATAGCCATTCCACATCACAACAACTACAAGGCATGGTTAGATCACTACTGCAGTATTTAGGTAAAATAATATATTGCCAAAACAAACACTGAAGCCCATGTGTACTTTCCCCCACTTTGTTGCCCTGGGCGTTCAGTTGGTACAATACCTGACTACCCTTTCCGTAGCCATTGGGTATATGATCAAGTGAAAATACTTTTTTCCAATTTTTTTCTTTATTATATTTATAGAAACTAAAACACACAGGCACAGGGAAAATCTTCTTGACTAAAATAACCAAGGAGATAAGTTTCTAGTCGTGTTAAAACAGGGTTTACATGTCACTTAGATCTTTATACCCAGTCATATATGGTTGTAAGAAACCAAAACCCATGATAATTGATTACATGTAGGTTGAAGACAGGAGTTTTGCATTAGTCAGTAATTTTTTACTGAAATATATTGACAAAATTGAACATATCTTTTCTTTATTATAGAGATTGATTGCTTGGTGTTTTACGCCGCACTTAAGATTATTTCACTTATATGGCGGTGAGTTATATTCTGGGAGGAATCCAGGCTATATGCCCAGAGAAAACCTTTGACCTTCCGATGGTAACTGGCAACCATCTCATTATTAGTAATTGCTCATCACAAAACATCCTGCAATTTAACAAATTTGATTGATTGATTGTTTGGTGTTTTACGGCGCGATCAAGATTATTTCACTTAAATAGCGGCATTGCCAGTTTTATTGTGGGAGGAAACCGGGCTCTATGCCCGGAGGAAACCCACGACCTTCCGTTGGTAACTGGCAACCATCCCACATAGGTCGTTCGAGTGAAAACCCAGTCAGAAAATTTTCCAATTTTTTTGGACTGAGTGGGAATCGAACCCGCGACCCATTGGTGGAAGTAACAAATTTGATCCTGCATAGCAACCAATATTGACTATTTCTATTCTATTTGTATACATTTAAGAATGATGATCAAGGAGTGCCCTTAGCATGTAATTCAATTTCCCTAAGTGCTAAGGTTGACCGTTCTAAACTAAACATAAAATAACCTTTCTTAATCTTTCATCACATATTTTTGTGTTTTTCTTAGCGCTACGGTGAGCGTCCTAATTCTAACTTTTTACTGTTAATCTGAAGAAAGAAAAAAAAAAACAATACCTCTATTCTGGAAGCTAATAGCACTATAATATAAGAAATGTTTGAATCTCTCTTTAAATGTGGGTTCCATACTAATGATAAAAAATTAAGACATCACCACGTAGTAAGTTGTTTTGAATGTTACACTTGACGAAGACACCGGCTCCAGGTGTCGAAAGCTTGTGTTGTTCAAAAAAACTTAGAACGTGATGTCTTAATTTTTTATAATTAGCACTGTAATATATTTTTGGTTATTTTTGTAATGTTCAGATGAGCATCCTAATTCTAACTTTTTACTGTTAATCTGAAAAAAAAAAACAATACCTCTAAGCTAATAGCACTATAATAATATGCTTGTGGTTATTTTTGTAATCTTCAGACAGCTTGACAATGTCTAAGTACACCTGGTCTACCTATGGTACTGATTATCCATACTAAAGCATCCAGACATCAAGTGCTTTATTGTGTTTATCTTCACATATATAGCGGAGTGGTCATGAATAATTCATGAGTGGAAAACACAGATCACATGATTGGATGGCTACACAGATCATTATTGTCGGAAATCAATTTATATCAATTGAACAGTTAAAGATCATGTATCTGGTCTGTCGACAGAGCCATAATCTCCCAAAGTCTGACCTAGACCTGCAATGGATGGGTCGCTGATTCAAAACCCACTCAGCACAAAGAATTAAAAAAAAATTCTGGCTAGGTTTTTCGCTGGTTTGCCCTCGAAGTGGAAGGGTGGCAAGGTACTCGTCTCATCCACTAAACCTGGCAAAACTGCCATGTACAGTAAGCATGTAAGGTACCAAATAATCTTGAGTAGGACGTAAGAAAATGTCAATTATATTTCTAAGTTTGAGTCAAATCAAGATCCTAATTTTATCTTTAGTATAGCCAACATAAGTCAAGACCAAAACGTAAACAAATACTTTTTTTACTGGCACAGCTTTGGTGTTGCATGTAACACAGATCTAAGTTATTGGCATGTCAACATGTATCTGGGGTTGATAATGAAGAACATTTAGACGGCATACTAACGCATTGATAATGAGCATGTTATCCGATACTGATGACAGAAAAATGACTCCACATGAATCACACACCATCTGTCACATAGTTTGTAATGATCAACAATTTGTAACAAGGTTTTGTCAGTAAAAATTTATTTAGATTCAAACATGCATATCATACAGCCGTAATTACTAATACTACATGTACATAAATAAAATTGACACTTTACCGCTGGAGAAAAAAAATGCGGAATTCAGAAAAATGACGCGGACTGCCTGTTTTAAAAAACATGATTTTCCGCATTTCCGCAGAAGTCTCACACCCCTGTATATGTACATGTATGGTGGGTACAGTTTTTTGTTTATAGGGTACGAAATCGGACTTAAGTTGGAGGAAATCCTATTGGAATTGATTGATGTTTTACGCCACACTCAAGATTATTTCACTCATATGATGCCAGGTTTAGCAGAGGAGAAAACCAGGCTTTTAGCCAGGAGGAAACCCTCAACCTTCGACGAGTACCTCTTCCACATACGGTGATGTGATAAGTATTCCAAATGTGTATATACCACTGTACCAATTATTAGTCAAGAAACCTGGAGGCTGCCTTTGGTGGTTCAGTCGGTTAGAGTGATAGTCTCTCAGTCCGACACAGGCCTTCCATCGATGCGGTGTGGGATAGAATTAAGACTCGAACCATATAAAAACGGAAAAATTTCTGAATGGATTTTTAACTCGGTCGCCGTATGTCGATCAGTTGACAGGTACTCACCAAAGGTCGAGGTTTTTTTTTTTCTGGGCAAAGAGCCCGGTTTCCTCCCCCACTTTACCTGGCAATGCCTCCATATAAGTGAAATAATCTTGAGCGCTATGTAAAACATCTATCAAGAAAACTGAGTGTGATTTCATCATATTACCTATGAGGAACAAATAGCCTGTAAACAAATGATATTGGCTAGAGAACAAGACGCCCACACCATATTGTTACCAGGTCATATCCGTACATGCATATTGCATTATTGTGCAACGTTTATCAGCAGCATCCGTTCCCAAGTTCAATGATTTTCATCAAATCTGATAATATATTTTTCTGATTGATGCCATATTTACATGTTTCTTCTGAATTTCTATTTATGGCGAATAAATACAAATTGTCGCACCATATCAATGTTTGAAGTTCAAGAAGATCAAATTGGAAATACAGGTAAAGAAATTGAGTGAGCAAAATGGGATTGATTAATGTTTTATGTCGAACTCAAGATTATTTCATTTATATGACAGTACTGCTAGGTTTATTGGGGGAGGAAACTCTGCTCTTAGTCCAATGGAAAACGATGACCTTCAGCAAGGACCTGGAAACTCTTCAACATGAGGCTTCTACTGAGTTATTCAAACTCACAACCCATCGATGGGAAGCCTTTGTTGGAGTCCTGAGATGCGTTTAAAAAACTGCAGTCAGGTCATGAAGTGCAGATAGGATTATGTTATTATTGACATCTATTTAACGCATCAATACACATGCAGTTTCCCTGTGCCCGTGTATTTTAGTGTTCAGAAATACACATGCAGTATACACATGTTATATACATATAGACTTTTTTTTCTAAACACTCTGATAATCAGACAAACAATGAAGGCTAATGTTTCGGTTTATTGCATGCTTAGTTACTGTATACATTATTATAGAAGTGATTACCCCATTAACGATATAAATGTATATTAGAAAGACATGCTAATATTTCTGGTTTCAGACATGGATGCTGCACTAGACTGCACAAATTGATTGAACTGCATATAGCACTGATGAGAAGAATGTAGATATCTTAAGAAATGTTTGAAACTCTCTAAAAGTGTGGGTTCCATACTAATGATAAAAAAAAACAAGAAGACATCGGTATAGGTCTCGAAAGCTTGTGTTGCTCACAAACAGCTAACTACGTCGTAATGTCTTAATTTTTTATCATTATCAAAAATTATCTTAAGAAAATACCAATAGCTATAAAATTAACCTAACAATGGAAATCTTTTAGACTAAAATAACTGTTGTGAGAATTTTTCCTTATTTTTGTTTAGTAAAAATGGCATGAGCTGCCAAAGTAATGTTATTTTTTCATTAATAAAACAAATTTTGAAATGATCGGCTATTTTCTTCAGTAAAAATTATCACCTTTTTTGTGCTAATAATCTTAAGATTGATTGTTTCTGTTTTACGCCGCACTAAAGATTATTTCACTTATATGGCGGCTTTGCCAGTTTTATAGGAAACCGGGCTCTATGCCCGGAGGAAACCCACTACCTTGTGGTGGTAACTGGCAATAGCCCGAATCTCTCGCTGGCCTCCTCAATTCCGTCAAAGTGAACTTGGGAAATGTACGCAACAGAAATGCGAGTGTTTGAACCCTTTTTTTGGGGTGGAACCGGGAACTGAAGAATCAAACTGAATGTGTGTAAAGTTGGGGCTGGTTGGGTTGCTTAAATTAAGAGAAATTGAAAGAAAATCTGCGAACAATAGAGTTACATGTTTTCCAATATGGCCAGTCCTTCAACTCTGTTTGCCACCCATTATCAACCTCTTTTGGCAACAGAGTTTGAAGAAGAACATCAACTATCTAAGGCATAGATGTTTATTGTATGCACATGTAAAGTCTATTACTTATTATTACTGTATTAGGGGGCGTTGTCTTTATGGATCTTGGATTATGGATGTTCACAACAGTTCATATCATCTTTCACTTTATCAAAACAGTTACATGAATTATCCTTTAAAAGCCTTTAGCTAGATAATAATCAGTAGCCGGTAGCTTCAGTAAATGTCAGTGGTGACTCAACGCGAACACCAGCCCTGCAAGTTGCAGTGCAACCACTCACCAACCGGTAAAAGTAAAACAAAAAGCTGTCAGTGTCAAACTCAATGTCAATACGACAATTTTCGATAGTTTGATCGGCGGCTGAAATAACAAAGGCATTTAATCATCAACCTAAAATGCAAACATTGCAAAGCTGTAGTAAACAGCCGCCACCTAGAGGAGTGACAATTGATTTCAATACGTGTGGCGAATGACAGGAAAGAGAAAGCAAAATACTTACTGAAAATTCCGACGCAGAAACTGTGTTGTCGCTAATGTCATTGCAACTCACCTTGTTCACCTAATACTTCCGGTAAGTTAACAGAAAGGTTCTGGCAACAAGGTAAAACGTACTCCTATATTACAACGTCATCGAAAAACGTGTGCTCATTATGGTGACGTTTTTAACAGTAGTCGTGTGAAAGCACCTTGCCAGTTCGTTCTCTCGTTGAATATATCACTTGTCATTTGGCCCAGGTAACTCCCTAATAGCTCAAGTGCAAAGTTTCTCTGCGCTGGACTGTCCAGGTGTCTGTAAAGTGATTCTGCTGTAAGATCCAAACTATGACTATCCTAAATCGGTTTTATTTGCTGATGAATGTATATAAAATCTAACGCGTTTCACCTGAGTGGCCGCACTGCAAAAAGTGCAAGGGTGCGCTCGAAACGCCAGTCCTGGACATGTCCCTTATGTTCCCTGTTACAAGCCGTTCCGAATGCACGAGAACAGGAAGTCGTGAAACCAAAAAGGCTTAGGCCTACATTTGTTGCATCGCTTGTCCAAACAAATGAACTATATATATGCGTGGAATGGACACTTCTAATTGGCTGGTTTGGATCTGATTTTGTAAAACGTGCTGCCATTAATAGTTGAAGCCCGCGTGCATAACAGATGTGGATCGAAATTGCACCATCTCCTAGTAATGGGGGCATTCCATGCAAATCAAAT
Source organism: Lepidochitona cinerea (assembly GCA_963971465.1). Lineage (NCBI taxonomy): Eukaryota > Metazoa > Mollusca > Polyplacophora > Chitonida > Tonicellidae > Lepidochitona > Lepidochitona cinerea. Next base: position 16,634,717 of record OZ020559.1, read on the forward strand.
ACCACGTGAACTACCGCCGATATGTTTGTTCCCGTCTGCACCACCTCAGCGAATTGGACAGCTAGAACACGTTCTGGACAGCTGTACTGGGGCACTCAAAACCTGTAGGGGTGTCCTGGACGTCCGGGACTGGCGTTTCGAGCACACCCCAAGTCAAATGCAGGGGATACTCTGTACGGTGTACTGTACACTGTGTACAAACATATGCCTGGTGGACCCGAACGTTTTTTGCCACTGACAAGAAATTATTTTGTTTCTAGGAACAAAAAATGACTGGGTGCAACAATATTAAATGTCTACTTACGTTTGAATATTTTATATTTATGTCGTTTCTATTTACTAACTTAGCCTTAGCAGGTTGGGGAAAGTCGCCGATCGGCGGGTTGTCCATCTATCAGTGGGTAAACCGCCGAACGACGGAAAATTAACCCCACCGATCGGTGGGTAAAGTTTGGACAAAAATGACAATTTCCTCTCTACCTGCCGTCTCTTGCGTTTTTCGCTGATTTGTCGAGTGCTAAAACGTCACTGTGCTGTGTGCATGTTCCAAGATTGTTGCGAATGGCTAGTTCTACCTTGAAAGTCAACTCACCACGTGCACTTTATAAGTTTCAAACAAATTGCACCATTTTAAGTGTTTTAAAATTTTGAAATTTCTTCTCACATGTTTCACCTATCTGCATGTAGAGCACGCTCTGTAGTTTTAAATCCATGCCTAAATGAGGCTGAAATTGTTGAACTTTGAGCTTCTTGTCCACTTTCCCCTACCTGTTAGGTTTTTCTGGGTGAACCAAAATTTGTATTTTCTTTTCCCATGATCCTATTGGGTTTAATCTCAGTCTACTGATATTCATACCATAGCTGAAGATGAGTAAACATTGCAATATATATATTATAACGGGTTACTGGATAAAGCCAAACCCCTGTCTGTCGGCAACCCAGTGAAATATCATGGGTTTTAGTTTATTACAACAGCTTATGATGGGGTATAAAGGTCTAAATGATATACCTGTTTCTAACACAATTAAAAACTTATCTCCATGGTTATTTTAGACAAGAAGATTTTCCCTGTGGCTGTGTGTTTTAATGTCCATGAATATATATTCTAGGTGAGAAAATATTCTTAAAAACCACAGAGAACTTTTTATTTACTTGTCTTCAAGATTTGTTAAAGGAATAGCCTTGGTACATAAAGGAGTTCTTAATGTTCTTTTCCAAAAATATGTGAATGCCAAACACTGTAAATGTTGACTGGGATAGAAAAAAAACTAAGAACAAATGGACAGTATAGGACCGAAAGACCAAGGTCTAAATGGTTTTTAAAGTAGCATGTTTTTTTTTTTCATCAACTTTGAATGTCCAGAAAAGTTTGATGTTTGAAGACTGTTGAAAAAGTAAGAGATTTACCATGGATTAAAAAAAATAGGTTAAGATAGTAGTTCTTATGAACCGAAGCTTATAAAGGGCAAACTTCATATAACAGGCACCAATGCGTCTCGATTTCGAAGCCCACTCAGTCCCCCCAAAAAAAAGTTGGAAAATTTTTGGACTGCGTTTTTACTCGAACGACCTATTGCCAGTTACCACCGGAAGGTCGTAGGTTTCCTCTGGGCATAGAGCCTGGTTTCCTTCCACAATAAAACAGTCAAAGCCGCCATATAAGTGCAATAATCTTGTGCTCAGCGTAAAACACCAAACAATCAATCAATCAAATAGCAGGGATGATTGCAGTTTTGTGAGTTGTGCTGCTGATTAAACTACCTTAAAAGATCAAAATTTTTTTTTTCTTGATATTTCGCAGCTCATGTCATTTTAAATAGAGCAATATATTTATTGTTGAATTCTTTGAGAAAAAAAACAAGTGAAAATCATCTATGATATTGTTTACTTTGAATTCCTGAAAAGACTTGTCACTATCTTCAAATTTGGCACCTGTCCTTCAGTCTAAGAAAATTTCAGATGAATACATGTAAGCCAGTCTGTTATCTCGAGTGCAAACTGGAGAAGACTCTCAACGAAAAAAGTTGAATTTTAAGTGTACTTTTGTTAAAGGGAAAGAAAATCTAAGCTTTAGACTAGTTTAGAACGAAAGAGTAGAGTTCATTTAGTCCAAAACAACTGTCCAATGTATGTTTTATCCCCTCGTAAGTGAATAATTGAAATTTGAAGGTGGCGTTACAATAGAGAATAAGCTCCATAGGCCATTCTTAAGGCCGCCACCATTTTTTCATTAGTTTTATCCAATTATTGCTAAATAAAAATTTTAGTGCGTTATAGAGTAGTCATGTGTGCAATTTAGCCAATAGCTGGCTAAGTAATGGCGCGAGGTTGCATACTGACCTATACTTGCCACTTCAAGTTTGTCGCCATGTTTTTTTGGACCTAAATCTACCCTTATACATTAGAGAGCGGTAAAAATACGTCATTATTGATCTAAATATAGCTATACCAACATCACGTCATCCTAAAACGGAAAAATGGCTACACAGATAAGCCACTGAAAGGACATACTTCTGTCTGTTTTTATTAGCTTGAGGGTCACTGGAGGTAATTGACGTGAAATGTTTTAAGTACTTTGAAGGTTGTTATCGACGATAATCCCTATGTATTTCTAGAGATTTCCCCTCCTTTAATGTTTTTCTGGCCCTTGAATTTTTTAGAGTACTTGAATTAGCGGACATCTTATCGTAACTCACATTGTTTTAACTCACATTGGTCAGTGCACATGTTACAATATTGAATAAACCGCTAAAATATCTTTGATTTTTAAGTAGCCAATTATTTACATAACAAGTTAACGAGTTACTTATGGATAACAACTTCTTAATTTATTTTATCCATTTAAGTAACTCTTTTACTTGTTATACCACCAACTAAAAAATGCCACTCAAAGAAATTATTTACATATATATGAGCAGATGTGAATGAATGGGTATAATGATTGTCATTTTTTTCTTTTATTCTTGATCCAAATACAAAACAAGGGGAAACTATCTGTTATTTGTTTTCTTGCCTGGATGAAAAAGATACCTTGTGTATATTTCAAAATTGAATTTGCTGTTGACGTTTCATCTTGTATATACAGGTGATGTGATTACAATGAAGAGGTACGTTGCAGTATGGGGGTCGGTGTTTTTCTTCGTTGTTTGCTGTTCTCTCTATTTAATGCTGGAAACACTCTCCACCTATCCAGGTAGACCATCCATTCTAAATGAGGTGAGTGTACGTGGAAACATTTACTTTGATTGTTTGCCATAAACAAGTATATTAGAATTTTTGCTTTGATGACAAAGCAAATTGCTGTCAGTGTGTTTCTCTCTGGACATAGAGCAAATTGCTGTCAGTGTGTTTCTCTCTGGACATAGAGCAAATTGTTGTCAGTGTGTTTCTCTCTGGACATAGAGCAAATTGCTGTCAGTGTGTTTCTCTCTGGACATAGAGCAAATTGCTGTCAGTGTGTTTCTCTCTCTCGACATAGAGCAAATTGCTGTCAGTGTGTTCCTCTCTGGACATAGAGCAAATTGCTGTCAGTGTGTTTCTCTCTGGACATAGAGCAAATTGCTGTCAGTGTGTTTCTCTCTGGACATAGAGCAAATTGCTGTCAGTGTGTTCCTCTCTCCACATAGAGCAAATTGCTGTCAGTGTGTTTCTTTCTGGACATAGAGCAAATTGCTGTCAGTGTGTTTCTCTCTGGACATAGAGCAAATTGCTGTCAGTGTGTTTCTCTCTGGACATAGAGCAAATTGCTGTCAGTGTGTTTCTCTCTGGACATAGAGCAAATTGCTGTCAGTGTGTTCCTCTCTCCACATAGAGCAAATTGCTGTCAGTGTGTTTCTTTCTCCACATAGAGCAAATTGCTGTCAGTGTGTTTCTCTCTCGACATAGAGCAAATTGCTGTCAGTGTGTTCCTCTCTCGACATAGAGCAAATTGCTGTCAGTGTGTTCCTCTCTCCACATAGAGCAAATTGCTGTCAGTGTGTTTCTTTCTCCACATAGAGCAAATTGCTGTCAGTGTGTTTCTCTCTCGACATAGAGCAAATTGCTGTCAGTGTGTTCCTCTCTCGACATAGAGCAAATTGCTGTCAGTGTGTTTCTCTCTCGACACAGAGCAAATTGCTGTCAGTGTGTTTCTCTCTCGACACAGAGCAAATTGCTGTCAGTGTGTTCCTCTCTCGACATAGAGCAAATTGCTGTCAGTGTGTTTCTCTCTCGACACAGAGCAAATTGCTGTCAGTGTGTTTCTCTCTCGACATAGAGCAAATTGCTGTCAGTGTGTTCCTCTCTCGACATAGAGCAAATTGCTCTCAGTGTGTTTCTCTCTCGACATAGAGCAAATTGCTGTCAGTGTGTTCCTCTCTCGTCATAGAGCAAATTGCTGTCAGTGTGTTTCTCTCTCTCTACATAGAGCAAATTGCTGTCAGTGTGTTCCTCTCTCGACATAGAGCAAATTGCTGTCAGTGTGTTTCTCACTCGACATAGAGCAAATTGCTGTCAGTGTGTTCCTCTCTCGACATAGAGCAAATTGCTGTCAGTGTGTTTCTCTCTCGACATAGAGCAAATTGCTGTCAGTGTGTTCCTCTCTCGACATAGAGCAATTTGCTGTCAGTGTGTTCCTCTCTCGACATAGAGCAAATTGCTGTCAGTGTGTTCCTCTCTCGACATAGAGCAAATTGCTGTCAGTGTGTTTCTCTCTCGACATAGAGCAAATTGCTGTGAGTGTGTTTCTCTCTCGACATAGAGCAAATTGCTGTCAGTGTGTTCCTCTCTCTCGACATAGAGCAAATTGCTGTCAGTGTGTTTCTCTCTCGACATAGAGCAAATTGCTGTCAGTGTGTTTCTCTCTGAACATAGAGCAAATTGCTGTCAGTGTGTTTCTCTCTCGACATAGAGCAAATTGCTGTCAGTGTGTTTCTCTCTCGACATAGAGCAAATTGCTGTCAGTGTGTTTCTCTCTCGACATAGAGCAAATTGCTGTCAGTGTGTTCCTCTCTCGACATAGAGCAAATTGCTGTCAGTGTGTTTCTCTCTCGACATAGAGCAAATTGCTGTCAGTGTGTTTCTCTCTGAACATAGAGCAAATTGCTGTCAGTGTGTTTCTCTCTCGACATAGAGCAAATTGCTCTCAGTGTGTTTCTCTCTCGACATAAAGCAAATTGCTGTCAGTGTGTTCCTCTCTCGACATAGAGCAAATTGCTGTCAGTGTGTTCCTCTCTCTCTACATAGAGCAAATTGCTGTCAGTGTGTTCCTCTCTCGACATAGAGCAAATTGCTGTCAGTGTGTTCCTCTCTCTCGACATAGAGCAAATTGCTGTCAGTGTGTTTCTCTCTCGACATAGAGCAAATTGCTGTCAGTGTGTTTCTCTCTGAACATAGAGCAAATTGCTGTCAGTGTGTTTCTCTCTCGACATAGAGCAAATTGCTCTCAGTGTGTTTCTCTCTCGACATAGAGCAAATTGCTGTCAGTGTGTTTCTCTCTCGACATAGAGCAAATTGCTGTCAGTGTTTTTCCCCCTCGACATAAAGCAAATTGCTGTCAGTGTGTTCCTCTCTCGACATAAAGCAAATTGCTGTCAGTGTGTTTCTCTCTTACTTTACATAGAGCAAATTGCTGTCAGTGAGTTTCTCTCTCGACATAGAGCAAATTGCTGTCAGTGTGTTTCTCTCTCGACATAGAGCAAATTGCTGTCAGTGTGTTCCTCTCTCGACATAGAGCAAATTGCTGTCAGTGTGTTCCTCTCTCGACATAGAGCAAATTGCTGTCAGTGTGTTCCTCTCTCGACATAGAGCAAATTGCTGTCAGTGTGTTTCTCTCTCTCTACATAGAGCAAATTACTGTCAGTGTGTTTCTCTCTCGACACAGAGCAAATTGCTGTCAGTGTGTTTCTCTCTCGACATAGAGCAAATTGCTGTCAGTGTGTTCCTCTCTCGACATAGAGCAAATTGCTGTCAGTGTGTTTCTCTCTCGACATAAAGCAAATTGCTGTCAGTGTGTTCCTCTCTCGACATAGAGCAAATTGCTGTCAGTGTGTTCCTCTCTCGACATAGAGCAAATTGCTGTCAGTGTGTTTCTCTCTCGACACAGAGCAAATTGCTGTCAGTGTGTTTCTCTCTCGACATAGAGCAAATTGCTGTCAGTGTGTTCCTCTCTCGACATAGAGCAAATTGCTCTCAGTGTGTTTCTCTCTCGACATAGAGCAAATTGCTGTCAGTGTGTTCCTCTCTCGTCATAGAGCAAATTGCTGTCAGTGTGTTTCTCTCTCTCTACATAGAGCAAATTGCTGTCAGTGTGTTCCTCTCTCGACATAGAGCAAATTGCTGTCAGTGTGTTTCTCACTCGACATAGAGCAAATTGCTGTCAGTGTGTTCCTCTCTCGACATAGAGCAAATTGCTGTCAGTGTGTTTCTCTCTCGACATAGAGCAAATTGCTGTCAGTGTGTTTCTCACTCGACATAGAGCAAATTGCTGTCAGTGTGTTTCTCTCTCGACATAGAGCAAATTGCTGTCAGTGTGTTCCTCTCTCTGAACATAGAGCAATTTGCTGTCAGTGTGTTCCTCTCTCGACATAGAGCAAATTGCTGTCAGTGTGTTCCTCTCTCGACATAGAGCAAATTGCTGTCAGTGTGTTTCTCTCTCGACATAGAGCAAATTGCTGTGAGTGTGTTTCTCTCTCGACATAGAGCAAATTGCTGTCAGTGTGTTTCTCTCTCTCGACATAGAGCAAATTGCTGTCAGTGTGTTTCTCTCTCGACATAGAGCAAATTGCTGTCAGTGTGTTTCTCTCTGAACATAGAGCAAATTGCTGTCAGTGTGTTTCTCTCTCGACATAGAGCAAATTGCTGTCAGTGTGTTTCTCTCTCGACATAGAGCAAATTGCTGTCAGTGTGTTTCTCTCTCGACATAGAGCAAATTGCTGTCAGTGTGTTCCTCTCTCGACATAGAGCAAATTGCTGTCAGTGTGTTTCTCTCTCGACATAGAGCAAATTGCTGTCAGTGTGTTTCTCTCTGAACATAGAGCAAATTGCTGTCAGTGTGTTTCTCTCTCGACATAGAGCAAATTGCTCTCAGTGTGTTTCTCTCTCGACATAGAGCAAATTGCTGTCAGTGTGTTTCTCTCTCGACATAGAGCAAATTGCTGTCAGTGTTTTTCCCCCTCGACATAAAGCAAATTGCTGTCAGTGTGTTCCTCTCTCGACATAAAGCAAATTGCTGTCAGTGTGTTTCTCTCTTACTTTACATAGAGCAAATTGCTGTCAGTGAGTTTCTCTCTCGACATAGAGCAAATTGCTGTCAGTGTGTTTCTCTCTCGACATAGAGCAAATTGCTGTCAGTGTGTTCCTCTCTCGACATAGAGCAAATTGCTGTCAGTGTGTTCCTCTCTCGACATAGAGCAAATTGCTGTCAGTGTGTTCCTCTCTCGACATAGAGCAAATTGCTGTCAGTGTGTTTCTCTCTCTCTACATAGAGCAAATTACTGTCAGTGTGTTTCTCTCTCGACACAGAGCAAATTGCTGTCAGTGTGTTTCTCTCTCGACATAGAGCAAATTGCTGTCAGTGTGTTCCTCTCTCGACATAGAGCAAATTGCTGTCAGTGTGTTTCTCTCTGGACATAGAGCAAATTGCTGTCAGTGTGTTTCTCTCTGGACATAGAGCAAATTGCTGTCAGTGTGTTTCTCTCTCCACATAGAGCAAATTGCTGTCAGTGTGTTTCTCTCTCGACACAGAGCAAATTGTTGTCAGTGTGTTTCTCTCTGGACATAGAGCAAATTGCTGTCAGTGTGTTTCTCTCTCGACACAGAGCAAATTGCTGTCAGTGTGTTTCTCTCTGGACATAGAGCAAATTGCTGTCAGTGTGTTCCTCTCTCGACACAGAGCAAATTGTTGTCAGTGTGTTTCTCTCTGGACATAGAGCAAATTGTTGTCAGTGTGTTCCTCTCTGGACATAGAGCAAATTGTTGTCAGTGTGTTTCTCTCTGGACATAGAGCAAATTGTTGTCAGTGTGTTCCTCTCTCGACATAGAGCAAATTGCTGTCAGTGTGTTCCTCTCTCGACATAGAGCAAATTGCTGTCAGTGTGTTTCTCTCTGGACATAGAGCAAATTGCTGTCAGTGTGTTTCTCTCTCGACATAGAGCAAATTGCTGTCAGTGTGTTCCTCTCTCGACACAGAGCAAATTGCTGTGAGTGTGTTTCTCTCTGGACATAGAGCAAATTGCTGTCAGTGTGTTTCTCTCTCTCTACATAGAGCAAATTACTGTCAGTGTGTTTCTCTCTCGACACAGAGCAAATTGCTGTCAGTGTGTTTCTCTCTCGACATAGAGCAAATTGCTGTCAGTGTGTTCCTCTCTGGACATAGAGCAAATTGCTGTCAGTGTGTTCCTCTCTCGACATAGAGCAAATTGCTGTCAGTGTGTTTCTCTCTGGACATAGAGCAAATTGCTGTCAGTGTGTTTCTCTCTGGACATAGAGCAAATTGCTGTCAGTGTGTTCCTCTCTCGACACAGAGCAAATTGTTGTCAGTGTGTTTCTCTCTGGACATAGAGCAAATTGCTGTCAGTGTGTTTCTCTCTGGACATAGAGCAAATTGTTGTCAGTGTGTTCCTCTCTCCACATAGAGCAAATTGCTGTCAGTGTGTTTCTCTCTGGACATAGAGCAAATTGCTGTCAGTGTGTTCCTCTCTCGACACAGAGCAAATTGCTGTCAGTGTGTTCCTCTCTCGACACAGAGCAAATTGCTGTGAGTGTGTTTCTCTCTGGACATAGAGCAAATTGCTGTCAGTGTGTTTCTCTCTGGACATAGAGCAAATTGCTGTCAGTGTGTTCCTCTCTCGACATAGAGCAAATTGCTGTCAGTGTGTTTCTCTCTCGACACAGAGCAAATTGCTGTCAGTGTGTTCCTCTCTCGACATAGAGCAAATTGCTGTCAGTGTGTTTCTCTCTCGACACAGAGCAAATTGCTGTCAGTGTGTTCCTCTCTCGACACAGAGCAAATTGCTGTCAGTGTGTTTCTCTCTGGACATAGAGCAAATTGCTGTCAGTGTGTTTCTCTCTGGACATAGAGCAAATTGCTGTCAGTGTGTTTCTCTCTGGACATAGAGCAAATTGCTGTCAGTGTGTTTCTCTCTCGACACAGAGCAAATTGCTGTCAGTGTGTTTCTCTCTCGACACAGAGCAAATTGCTGTCAGTGTGTTTCTCTCTCGACACAGAGCAAATTGCTGTCAGTGTGTTTCTCTCTCGACACAGAGCAAATTGCTGTCAGTGTGTTTCTCTCTCGACACAGAGCAAATTGCTGTCAGTGTGTTTCTCTCTCGACATAGAGCAAATTGCTGTCAGTGTGTTTCTCTCTCGACACAGAGCAAATTGCTGTCAGTGTGTTTCTCTCTCGACACAGAGCAAATTGCTGTCAGTGTGTTTCTCTCTCGACACAGAGCAAATTGCTGTCAGTGTGTTCCTCTCTCGACATAGAGCAAATTGCTGTCAGTGTGTTTCTCTCTCGACATAGAGCAAATTGTTGTCAGTGTGTTTCTCTCTGGACATAGAGCAAATTGCTGTCAGTGTGTTTCTCTCTGGACACAGAGCAAATTGCTGTCAGTGTGTTCCTCTCTCGACACAGAGCAAATTGCTGTCAGTGTGTTTCTCTCTGGACATAGAGCAAATTGCTGTCAGTGTGTTTCTCTCTCGACACAGAGCAAATTGCTGTCAGTGTGTTCCTCTCTCGACACAGAGCAAATTGCTGTCAGTGTGTTTCTCTCTGGACATAGAGCAAATTGCTGTCAGTGTGTTTCTCTCTCGACATAGAGCAAATTGCTGTCAGTGTGTTTCTCTCTGGACATAGAGCAAATTGCTGTCAGTGTGTTTCTCTCTCGACACAGAGCAAATTGCTGTCAGTGTGTTCCCCTTGCGACATAGAGCAAATTGCTGTCAGTGTGTTCCTCTCTCGACATAGAGCAAATTGCTGTCAGTGTGTTTCTCTCTCTCTACATAGAGCAAATTGCTGTCAGTGTGTTCCTCTCTCGACATAGAGCAAATTGCTGTCAGTGTGTTTCTCTCTCTCTACATAGAGCAAATTGCTGTCAGTGTGTTTCTCTCTCGACACAGAGCAAATTGCTGTCAGTGTGTTCCTCTCTCGACATAGAGCAAATTGCTGTCAGTGTGTTCCTCTCTCGACATAGAGCAAATTGCTGTCAGTGTGTTCCTCTCTTGACATAGAGCAAATTGCTGTCAGTGTGTTCCTCTCTCGACATAGAGCAAATTGCTGTCAGTGTGTTTCTCTCTCGACATAGAGCAAATTGCTGTGAGTGTGTTTCTCTCTCGACATAGAGCAAATTGCTGTCAGTGTGTTCCTCTCTCTCGACATAGAGCAAATTGCTGTCAGTGTGTTTCTCTCTCGACATAGAGCAAATTGCTGTCAGTGTGTTTCTCTCTGAACATAGAGCAAATTGCTGTCAGTGTGTTTCTCTCTCGACATAGAGCAAATTGCTGTCAGTGTGTTTCTCTCTCGACATAGAGCAAATTGCTGTCAGTGTGTTTCTCTCTCGACATAGAGCAAATTGCTGTCGGTGTGTTCCTCTCTCGACATAGAGCAAATTGCTGTCAGTGTGTTTCTCTCTCGACATAGAGCAAATTGCTGTCAGTGTGTTTCTCTCTGAACATAGAGCAAATTGCTGTCAGTGTGTTTCTCTCTCGACATAGAGCAAATTGCTCTCAGTGTGTTTCTCTCTCGACATAAAGCAAATTGCTGTCAGTGTGTTCCTCTCTCGACATAGAGCAAATTGCTGTCAGTGTGTTCCTCTCTCTCTACATAGAGCAAATTGCTGTCAGTGTGTTCCTCTCTCGACATAGAGCAAATTGCTGTCAGTGTGTTCCTCTCTCTCGACATAGAGCAAATTGCTGTCAGTGTGTTTCTCTCTCGACATAGAGCAAATTGCTGTCAGTGTGTTTCTCTCTGAACATAGAGCAAATTGCTGTCAGTGTGTTTCTCTCTCGACATAGAGCAAATTGCTCTCAGTGTGTTTCTCTCTCGACATAGAGCAAATTGCTGTCAGTGTGTTTCTCTCTCGACATAGAGCAAATTGCTGTCAGTGTTTTTCCCCCTCGACATAAAGCAAATTGCTGTCAGTGTGTTCCTCTCTCGACATAAAGCAAATTGCTGTCAGTGTGTTTCTCTCTTACTTTATATAGAGCAAATTGCTGTCAGTGAGTTTCTCTCTCGACATAGAGCAAATTGCTGTCAGTGTGTTTCTCTCTCTCTACATAGAGCCAATTGCTGTCAGTGTGTTCCTCTCTCGACATAGAGCAAATTGCTGTCAGTGTGTTTCTCTCTCTCTACATAGAGCAAATTGCTGTCAGTGTGTTCCTCTCTCGACATAGAGCAAATTGCTGTCAGTGTGTTCCTCTCTCGACATCGAGCAAATTGCTGTCAGTGTGTTTCTCTCTCGACACAGAGCAAATTGCTGTCAGTGTGTTTCTCTCTCGACATAGAGCAAATTGCTGTCAGTGTGTTCCTCTCTCGACATAGAGCAAATTGCTGTCAGTGTGTTTCTCTCTCGACATAAAGCAAATTGCTGTCAGTGTGTTTCTCTCTCGACATAGAGCAAATTGCTGTCAGTGTGTTCCTCTCTCTCTACATAGAGCAAATTGCTGTCAGTGTGTTTCTCTCTCTCTACATAGAGCAAATTGCTGTCAGTGTGTTTCTCTCTCGACACAGAGCAAATTGCTGTCAGTGTGTTTCTCTCTCGACACAGAGCAAATTGCTGTCAGTGTGTTCCTCTCTCGACATAGAGCAAATTGCTGTCAGTGTGTTTCTCTCTCGACATAGAGCAAATTGCTGTCAGTGTGTTTCTCTCTCGACATAGAGCAAATTGCTGTCAGTGTGTTTCTCTCTCGACATAAAGCAAATTGCTGTCAGTGTGTTCCTCTCTCGACATAGAGCGAATTGCTGTCAGTGTGTTTCTCTCTCTCTACATAGAGCAAATTGCTGTCAGTGTGTTTCTCTCTCGACACAGAGCAAATTGCTGTCAGTGTGTTTCTCTCTCTCTACATAGAGCCAATTGCTGTCAGTGTGTTCCTCTCTCGACATAGAGCAAATTGCTGTCAGTGTGTTTCTCTCTCTCTACATAGAGCAAATTGCTGTCAGTGTGTTTCTCTCTCGACACAGAGCAAATTGCTGTCAGTGTGTTTCTCTCTCGACATAGAGCAAATTGCTGTCAGTGTGTTCTTCTCTCGACATAGAGCAAATTGCTGTCAGTGTGTTTCTCTCTCGACACAGAGCAAATTGCTGTCAGTGTGTTTCTCTCTCGACATAGAGCAAATTGCTGTCAGTGTGTTCCTCTCTCGACATAGAGCAAATTGCTGTCAGTGTGTTTCTCTCTCGACATAAAGCAAATTGCTGTCAGTGTGTTTCTCTCTCGACATAGAGCAAATTGCTGTCAGTGTGTTCCTCTCTCTCTACATAGAGCAAATTGCTGTCAGTGTGTTTCTCTCTCTCTACATAGAGCAAATTGCTGTCAGTGTGTTTCTCTCTCGACACAGAGCAAATTGCTGTCAGTGTGTTTCTCTCTCGACATAGAGCAAATTGCTGTCAGTGTGTTCCTCTCTCGACATAGAGCAAATTGCTGTCAGTGTGTTTCTCTCTCGACATAAAGCAAATTGCTGTCAGTGTGTTCCTCTCTCGACATAGAGCAAATTGCTGTCAGTGTGTTTCTCTCTCTCTACATAGAGCAAATTGCTGTCAGTGTGTTTCTCTCTCGACACAGAGCAAATTGCTGTCAGTGTGTTTCTCTCTCGACATAGAGCAAATTGCTGTCAGTGTGTTCCTCTCTTGACATAGAGCAAATTGCTGTCAGTGTGTTTCTCTCTCGACATAAAGCAAATTGCTCTCAGTGTGTTTCTCTCTCGACATAGAGCAAATTGCTGTCAGTGTGTTTCTCTCTCGACATAGAGCAAATTGCTGTCAGTGTGTTTCTCTCTCGACACAGAGCAAATTGCTGTCAGTGTGTTTCTCTCTCGACATAGAGCAAATTGCTGTCAGTGTGTTCCTCTCTCGACATAGAGCAAATTGCTGTCAGTGTGTTCCTCTCTCTCTACATAGAGCAAATTGCTGTCAGTGTGTTTCTCTCTCGACATAGAGCAAATTGCTGTCAGTGTGTTTCTCTCTCGACATAGAGCAAATTGCTGTGATGCCTTTCTGTCTAGAACATTGACGTAATATCATTTATCTGTGCCTTGTAAGCAGTAATTTGAATAAGGATGTCAATGTCCTATGTTAAAAAAAGCTGAAAAGTGCTGGTGCGAATTAATCCTATTACTAAACTAAACGGGGGCCTCCGTGGCTCAGTAGGAAGAGCGTTAGACGCTCAATCCGAAAAGCCTTCCACCAATGGGTCGCAGGTTCGAATCCCACTCAGTCCCAAAAAAAATTGGAAAATTTTCTGACTGGGTTTTCACTCGAACGACCTATGTGGGATGGTTGCCAGTTACCAGCGGAAGGTCATGGGTTTCCTCCGGGCATACAGCCCGGTTTCCTCCCACAATAAAACTGGCAAAGCCGCCATAAGTGAAATAATCTTGAGCGCGGCGTAAAACACCAAACAGTCAATCAATCTGAGGCCGTAAACAGAAGCTTTCGTTTTTTTCAAGTGGAATTGACTATCTTAGTTAGCAGAAATTAAATATTTCCTAACTAAATTAACTGCAATTAAGTTTTTTTATCAAGTGAATTGAGTTTTTTATGGTCATTTTGAGGCGGATATTTGACCCCAAAAATTTGCTTTCCGGAAACTCCGATATGCTGGTTATAATGTATTTTTGAATAACTTGCCGCAGTATATTGAACCTATGGTCAGCAATTTAACAGCTGACTGAACAATCAGAGCTGTGAATACAAAATTGATTTTATGATAGAAATCTCTGATTCAGAATACAGTGATAGATATTGATTGATTTTTAGCAAATCAATTGTATGGTATTAATCTACGAATGATCTGTTGTTGCATTGTACCATATGGGTACCAAGTCAGATAATAAATCAGATATTGATTGATTTTTAGCAAATCAATTGTATGGTATTAATCTACGAATGATCTGTTATTTTATTGTGCCATATGGATACCAAGTCAGATATAACAGGGCATAATCTAGGGCCAAAGTTTGGGCACCCATAGTACCGCTTGACAATACAATCCCAGGGCCCATGAAGGCTGCATAGAGAAAACTCATCCTTAAAACCATCATTTCTGTCCGTAATATTTATGTTCTAAATACTTTGCAGAGAGCAGTTTTCAATTGTATTCAATATTCAAAGCAACAATCACAACATTTTTTTCTCATTTCCTGGTTTAACTGCAAAAGCCCAAATGGTGAAACCCCATGGGGTTCAAAATCAGCCTAGATAAGGCCCTGTATAAATCAGATATTGATTGATTTTTAGCAAATCAATTGTATGGCATTAATCTAAGAATAATCTGTTATTTCATGGACCCATATGAACAGCAAGTCTGAACATGGGCATTTATTTTCATATTGTGGGATTTATTTTTGGCTTAAAGTGGCATGAGGTGCCAAAATTCACACTTTTTTCATAATTTCTGATCGTCATGACAGTTATAGGCTTTGAAGGCCATCTAAAAACTAAATGACTGGCGTTGGAATTAAAAAAATCGATTCAGTATGTGGCCTGTACGAACCGAAAACGTGTGCGTAAAGATAAACAAAATTTGAATAACCGGGACGACAATTCATTCATTCTAAGCCAAACTTAGTTCAAAACAATACTTTATCGTACATTTTTGAGACTAGAAGCAATGAAAAGCTTCTGAATTATACATCTTGAGAAAAATAGCCGATAATTTCACAGTCTGTTTTAACGTCAAAAAAACAACATTTTTGGCAGCTCATGCCACTTTAAGGAACCTGATTCCCATATCCTACATGTAAACCTGGCAACGATGTTGTTTAAGTAAAATAATCTTGAGTACGACGGAATGCATGAATCAATCTTTTTGAATATGAGAAATATAATTACTAATAAAACTTAAATCTCCATGAGATGTGTTTTTAACAGAAAAATTTATTTAAATTTGTTGGTAATTTTTAACAGAAATCAATAAAAATGCAAAACATGTATGTACATTATTTCAGAAAATTCTACTGACTACAGCCAAACTCTTGTCTGTCTAACAGGCTAATGAAATATCATGGGTTTTAGTGTATTACAACAACCTATAAGTTAGAAATGTTTGAAACTCTCTTTAAAGGGGCATGAGCTGCCGAAATTCCCACTTTTTTCATACTGTCTGATCGTCAAGATAGTAAGAGGCTTTGAAGGCTATCGAAAAACTAAATGATTGGCGTTGGAATGAGGAAAATGCATACTGTAGGTGCCCTGTACCAACCGAAAACGTGTTCGAAAAGTAGCAAAATTTAAATAACCGGGACGACCATTCATTCATTCTAAGCCAAAGTTAGTTTAAAACAATACTTTATCGTACATTTTCGAGACTAGAAGCACTAAAAAGCTTCTGAATTATATGTTTTGAGAAAAATAGCCGATAATTTCAACATTCTGTGTTTACGTCAAAATATCAACATTTTGGCAGCTCATGCCCCTTTAAACGTGGGTTCCATACTAATGATAAAAAATTAAAGACATCACCACGTCCTCAGTTGTTTTTTAACAACACAAACGTCAAACAACTGAGGACGTGGTGATGTCTTTAATTTTTTATCATTAACCTATAAGTTGATATAAAGGTCTAAATGATATGCCCCTTTTTAACACAATTGAAAACTTGTATCCATGGTTATTTAGACAAAAAGAGTTTGCTTCTTTCTGTGTATTTTAGTGTTCATAAATATATTACATTTAGAAATTCTGACTAAAGGTTTAATGCCAAGCTCCTGTCTGTCACCTACCTAATGAAATAGCATTGGTTTACTTTTGGTTAATTACAACAACCTATGACTGGGTATAAAGGTCTAAATGACATAACTCTTTTTAACACAAATGAAAACTTGTCAATGTTATTTTAGTCAAGAAGATTTCTTTTAGCATGGAAAGGGTTAAATGAACCTTGAGTAATTTTATTGATATCAAAGACCATATGTTCCAGAGAAAACAGATGTTACAGTCTGATCCATATACCAGATTAAATAACCAGTACAAATATCAATACAGACTCGCACAGCCTTTTAGTTTTTCTGAACGGCAATATTGTTTGTCTTCTTTAAAAGGACACCCCGCCTAAGTTTGTTCTGATTAGCCGTTGAAGTAAACCACGCAGACCATTTTTTGCGCAAAGGTTCCTTCGTAAATTAACGTAAACCATGCAGACCATTTTTACTGCAAAGTTTCCTTTGTAAATTAACGTATAACATGCAGGACATTTTTACTGCAAAGTTTCCATTTTAAATTAACGTAAAACATGCAGGACATTTTTACTGCAAAGTTTCCATTTTAAATTAACATAAGCCATGCAGACCATTTTTACTGCAAAGTTTCCATTTTAAATTAACGTAAAACATGCAGGACATTTTTACTGCCAAGTTTCCTTTGTAAATTAACGTAAACCATGCAGGACATTTTTACCGCAAAGTTTCCATTTTAAATTAACGTAAACCATGCAGACCATTTTTTGCGCAAAGTTTCCTTTGTAAATTAACGTAAACCATACAGACCATTTTTACCGCAAAGTTTCCTTTGTAAATTAACGTAAACCATGCAGACCATTTTCACTTCAAAGTTTCGTTTGTAAATTAACGTAAACCATGCAGACCATTTTTACCGCAAAGTTTCCTTTGTAAATTAACGTAAACCATGCAGACCATTTCTACTGCAAAGTTTCGTTTGTAAATTAACGTAAACCATACAGACCATTTTTACTGCAAAGTTTCCGTTGTAAATTAACGTAAACCATGCAGACCATTTTTAATGCAAAGTTTCGTTTGTAAATTAACGTAAACCATGTAGGACATTTTTACCGCAAAATTTCCGTTGTAAATTAACGTAAACCATGCAGACCATTTCTACTGCAAAGTTTCGTTTGTAAATTAACGTAAACCATACAGACCATTTTTACTGCAAAGTTTCCGTTGTAAATTAACGTAAACCATGCAGACCATTTTTACTGCAAAGTTTCGTTTGTAAATTAACGTAAACCATGTAGGAAATTTTTACCGCAAAATTTCCGTTGTAAATTAACGTAAACCATGCAGGACATTTTTGCTGCAAAGTTTTCTTTGTAAATTAAGGTATTTTTAAACGGAAACACCACTTAAGTTTATTGTGATTCTCCTTTGAACTTCAGATTAGTAGAAAAATAAGAAGTGACCAATCTCTGATGCAATGCTGCTTTCAGCCAAAAGTACATTTAAAAGTTATTTAAGGGAATTCCCTGAGCATGCTTTTGTTTTGTTTTTTATCCCATGGGACATTTTATCACAGTGACCATTTGAAAAAAGGATAATCAGAGCATAACAAATCCTCGTAATATTTCTTAAAATTGTAGCTAAAGACGAAAGACTTTTGCACTATTTTTCAACGCGGAAGCAGACAGCTTCCGTGATTTGGTTCAGTTTATGTTGGTGTATTCAGATTATAATAGTCAAACTATTTATGTTGGTTTAATAATCTGTTGATTATATGATGTCTGTGTACGGTGACACATTGTTCATAAATTAAGGCTATATGTGAAATTATTCCTATATTTTAGTGCAGTAACGTAAAATTTTAATTTGGTTGAAATTTCACACGGTCTCCCAAGGTTAATGATTCGTAATTGTTTTCGTCCAAAATTTTTTTGAAAAAGATGAAAAAATCTTACGAATTTTAAATATTTTTTCAGTATGACCTTGACACGATTGAGGGGAAAATAAAAAGGATTGAGTCTGATCTTGAGAAGAACCAGGATACGATCCGTAAAATCAAAGACACAGTTCGACAAATAGCCAAAGGAGACGACAATGGGGTGATGTCATTGAAGAAAATATTTAACTCCGGCCTGAATGATGATGTCGTCAAAATGAACCAGCCAAAAGGAAATTTTCTGGATTTATTTGGAGGTCAAAAGGTCAAGATGTTGGAGGGCATGTGCTTCCTCCAGGATGCTCCAGTCGCTAAGAGTGATGTTCAGGTATAATTTTTGATCTGCTCTTTGTCTATTTCATTGTCTCTAACGAGACGTTACCCAAGCGACAAAAATAGGTCAGACTAGTTACATTTTCCAGGGGTCGTTTCACGAAGCCGTCGCACGGTGCGATCAATCGCTGTTGCCATGACGTCGTATCTCGTCACTATGGTATCCAGTGGCAACTACGTTTCATTTGCGATGCAAATGCTTTGTGAAAACGATCCCCTGCACTTTGTCACTACCTCTCTTTGCATATTTCATTATCTCTGGGGTTTTTTTAAAGGGGGAGAAAACAAAAAAATCACTTTAGGGTTCTGAAGAAGCGCGCTAATGTTTCCTTTCCAACGGTACCAAACACATATTTTTGCGATTTTTTTTTTACACCTGACCATGAAGTTAATAAAAGATCACAATAAGCAAAACAAATTGGTCAACTTTCAAAATCTGCCATTTAAGCCTAGGTTAAATTCATCCTCTTCAAGGCCTTCGTAACTCTCTGATATGCGACACATACCATTTGTGTGCTAGCCACATATTCCTCAAAGCTTCCTTTTAATGTAAGTTTTGAGAAACTGAAAACAATTGTCTGGAGATAGGAATGCTTTGAAGACAGTGAAATTAACCTGGGTTTAAATGGGAGATTTGGAAAGTTGACCAATTTGTTTGGCTTATTGTGATCTTATTGTATGTAACAAAATACGGTATTTTATAAACTGCATCATGTCCCATGAAAAGATAGCAAAAATATGTGTTTAGTACCATTGGAAAGGAAAAATAAGCGCGCTTCTTCAGTTCTTCTGAACTATAAAGTATTTTTTTGTTTTCTTTTCCTTTGTATTATTGTTTTGGATGTGAACACAGAATAATCATTCTTCTCTTGCCTTAAACTTGTCAATCAATCAATCTAACAATCAAACAAACAATTTCAAATATTACATCCAATAAAACAAAAGGAAACTGAAGCCATAGTTAAATGATATTCTATATTTCGACAGATCTATGTAGCCATCATCAATATAATACAATGAGTTTTAATCAGTTAGTGTCTTTTAGAAAGTGAGTATAACAGTGTTCTCGTTATTTTTGGGTATTACACTTTCTTGAAAAATTCTTCTACCAATATTGCGTGAAACCCGAAACGGGAAATGAACCCGGGTCCCAGAGTGTGACATTTAGTACCCCTCTGGTAACGTAATCGACACAGCTCCCATTGCTGAATGCATGAGTTTTAATTAGTTAGTGTCTTTTAGAAAGTGAGTATAACAGTATTCTCGTTATTTTTTTAGATAACACTTTCTGTCATTTTTCAAGAAAGTGTAATCCAAAAAATAACGAGAATATAATACAAGAGACTTCTTCGTCAGTGCCACATGGTTTAGCCAAACATTCCAAAAGGTTACACAAATGCAGACCTTTGTGACGTTACAAATATCATGACGTCACAGAGCTATTTCTCGGAGCTTATATAACCTTTTGCGAACGTTTGACTGGACACTTGGTACTTGCGGGGAGGTCAGTTAATGATGGCTTTGTCACGGTACAAATATCATGACATCACAGAGCTATTTCTCAAAGCTTATATAACCTTTTGCGAACGTTTGACTGGACACTTGGTACTTGCGGGGAGGTCAGTTAATGATGGCTACATACGCTGTAATGTAGATCTGCCAAGGATAGAATATCAATCAACTATGATGTCAGTTTTCTGAGCTGCACACAAATCTTGAGTGTTGGTACATGTACGGCGTTTTGCGTCCAATGGTTGTTGTATTTTACAGATGCTGAAAGTGTTTGACTTGTTGCCGTTTGATAATCGTTTTGCTTCCAATGGTTGTTGTATTTTACAGATGCTGAAAGTGTTTGACTTGTTGCCATTTGATAATCGTTTTGCATCCAATAGTTGTTGTATTTTACAGATGCTGAAAGTGTTTGACTTGTTGCCATTTGATAATCGTTTTGTATCCAATAGTTGTTGTAGTTTACAGATGCTGAAAGTGTTTGACTTGTTGCCGTTTGATAATCGTTTTGCATCCAATAGTTGTTGTATTTTACAGATGCTGAAAGTGTTTGACTTGTTGCCATTTGATAATCGTTTTGTATCCAATGGTTGTTGTATTTTACAGATGCTGAAAGTGTTTGACTTGTTGCCGTTTGATAATTGTTTTGCATCCAATGGTTGTTGTATTTTACAGATGCTGAAAGTGTTTGACTTGTTGCCGTTTGATTATCGTTTTGTATCCAAAGGTTGTTGCATTTTACAGATGCTGAAAGTGTTTGACTTGTTGCCGTTTGATAATCGTTTTGTATCCAATAGTTGTTGTATTTTACAGATGCTGAAAGTGTTTGACTTGTTGCCGTTTGATAATCGTTTTGTATCCAATAGTTGTTGCATTTTACAGATGCTGAAAGTGTTTGACTTGTTGCCGTTTGATAATCGTTTTGTATCCAATAGTTGTTGTATTTTACAGATGCTGAAAGTGTTTGACTTGTTGCCGTTTGATAATTGTTTTGCATCCAATGGTTGTTGTATTTTACAGATGCTGAAAGTGTTTAACTTGTTGCCGTTTGATAATCGTTTTGTATCCAATGGTTGTTGTATTTTACAGATGCTGAAAGTGTTTGACTTGTTGCCGTTTGATAATCGTTTTGCATCCAATGGTTGTTGTATTTTACAGATGCTGAAAGTGTTTGACTTGTTGCCATTTGATGATCGTTTTGTATCCAATGGTTGTTGTATTTTACAGATGCTGAAAGTGTTTGACTTGTTGCTGTTTGATAATCGTTTTGTATCCAATGGTTGTTGTATTTTACAGATGCTGAAAGTGTTTGACTTGTTGCTGTTTGATAATCGTTTTGCATCCAATGGTTGTTGTATTTTACAGATGCTGAAAGTGTTTGACTTGTTGCCATTTGATAATTGTTTTGCATCCAATGGTTGTTGTATTTTACAGATGCTGAAAGTGTTTGACTTGTTGCCATTTGATAATTGTTTTGTATCCAATAGTTGTTGTATTTTACAGATGCTGAAAGTGTTTGACTTGTTGCCGTTTGATAATCGTTTTGTATCCAATGGCTGTTGTATTTTACAGATGCTGAAAGTGTTTGACTTGTTGCCGTTTGATAATCCCGACGGAGGGGTATGGAAACAAGGCTGGGATATAACTTACGATGATTCACAGTGGAGTAATGATAAACTACATGTGTTTGTGGTGCCACATAGTCATTGTGATCCAGGTATTGAAAAACCTATTTCCTAAATTCTCATATTACGGTGATACCTGAGTTAATTAGAGGACTATGCATGTTGCCAAATCCTCAATAACAAAACGGTTCTGAATGAGATTTAAACTTTCAACACATCTCAGTCCAGGGAGATGATTGACCAGCAGTTAATCATTGAATGTTTTACAAGCTCTCTCTTGAATTAAGATGAGAATTTGCACTCTTCTACTTTTTTCCAGCACTTGAATTAACTCAGACATTACCGTATCTATATATTCTATAGAGGTTATGCCCCCTACATCATTAATATATAACTAAATAAATGATATACCTCTTTTTAACACAATTAGAAAGTTGTCTTTATGGTTATTTTAGACAAGAAGATTTTCACTGTGCCCGTGTGTTTTAGTCTTCCTAAAAATATATAACATGTACCTTCAACCTTACTTTACGAATCGAGATAATACGACCATGAACAAAGTTACGTCCTGTACATGTGTGGAGCCTTTATCGTTCGAATGTGTCGCTCATTTCGGATGTTGTAGAACAAAAAACGTCAATCAAACTGACGTCATCTGTCACCGGATATCGCACAATCTCTAGGAAAATTCCAATGCTCCATTAGTCCAAAGATAAAGTTAAAAGATTAGATAACGTTTTCATTATATCGTTATACGTGAAATGGTTGCCTGGTAACCATCGAAAGTCGAGAGCTTTAGGAAGTTCCCCTGCTAAACCTGCCAATACCGCCTTATAAGTGAAATAATCTTGAGTACAGGGTAAAACATGAACCATAGGGAGCGCAAGTCTGGTAAGAATTCCACATATTTCCTGTCACCGGCACTGCATTGTGCATGTGACTGAGCGTTTTTTCGTTCCAACATGACGTTTAAATCTGACGTTATGGAATAAAATACGTCAAATGGAATTGCAACGTCATCCAAAACATTCTAAATGGCGTCTGTCATCGGATATCACAAAATCTCATAATGATTCTTATGAGACTTGCGCTCCCTATTCAAACAAAATCTAGATCTTCACAATTTTGTATTTCATTGAAAGTCGAGAGCTTGCTGCAGGAAGTGCCCCTGCTAAACCTGCCCATGCCGCCTTGTACGTGAAATAATCTTGAGTACAGGGTAAAACATCAACCAATCAAACAAAATCTTAGCTAGATCTTGACGATTTTGTAATTCACAGGATGGATAAAAACCTTCGACCGTTATTACACCGATCAAACTCGACATATTTTAAACAATATGGTTCCTAAACTGGAAGTGGATCCTAGACGGAGATTTATCTACGCTGAGATGTCGTTCTTCTCAAAATGGTGGAGCGAAATAACCGACGACATGAAATCTAGAGTAAAGAAGTAAGTCAGGTTTGTCGTAAAGTATTGCCTTATCCTCCTGGAGCCGGTTGTTCAAAAGAAAATTAGCTTAACGGCAGGTTAAATGACGTGGCGTAACAAAGGAATTCCTTTGTGACCCGACGTCATCTAACCTGCCGTTAAGCTAATTTTCTTTTGAACAACTGGCCCCTGGAGCTAATATAATGCGAGGTGATATAGTGATCAGCTTGTCTGTCCGCCTGTCTGCCTGTCCGTAATCATTTCTTGTCATCGCATCTCCTCTTACGTTTTTTATCCATTTTTTTTGATACTTGGTAGACATGCTGGATATCATTCGTGGATGTGCACCTCCTATTTTGGTTGCGCTGGTATGTGAAGGAGTTGTTTCGGTATTCAAAGATCGGTGGTGTCCACCTGGCAAATAGCCCGGTTTCCTCCTCCACTTAACCTGGCAACGCCACCATAGAAGTGAAATAATTTGGAGTGTGGCGTAAAACCTCCATCGATCTGTCAATCTAAATAGCCCTGTGTGTGAGAGGTATTCTGCGAAGGTCGATGGTTTTCTCTGTTATAGAGCCCGGTTTCCTCCTCAAATAAACCTAGCAACGCCGCCATATAAGGGAAATAATTTTGATTGTCAATCTAAATAGCCTTGTGAAATGCCTTAAGACGCGATGCAAACTCGATATATACGTACCCAATCGCGGAACCTTTTTCGGAGAACAATCTCGCGACAAATATCAAATGGCAGAGAATCTTAATTGCGACTCCTCTAATATCGTGTATGTTATCACATGTAAAAAATGTCGCAAACAGTATGTTGGAGAAACTCAGAATTCTCTACGACAAAGAGCAGCCAACCATTTATCTAGTATTAGACTTAAACATGATGTACCTGTGGCACAACATTTCAATACTCAAGGTCATTCGGTCAAGGACCATTTTGAAATTATGCCTATTGAGAAAATCCCTTTTCTCACTTCCGCTGCAGATACCAAGCACAAACGTTTGGAAAGGGAAAGTTTTTGGATTCAAACGTTACAAACTATTTATCCTTTGGGTTTGAACTTGGACCCAGGAAGATGTCGTGAAAAAACTATAATACCATTTGTCTTTCAGTATAACAAAGCTAGCATCGCTATGGCCAAGATTATAGTAGAAGAATACAAACTACTTCAAAGTAAACTTGCTCGACCTCTGACCCAAAGGCCAGTCATTGCTTATAAAAAGAACAAGAGTTTGAAAGACATACTGGTCAGGGCTAAACTCCCCTGTCTGCCTTCTACCTAGGTTTTTCTGGGTAAGGGGTGAGGGTGGGTGGGGGGCAAATTTTCACTGTCTTTTCCCATGACCCTATAATATATAGTCTGACGATATTCTTACCATAGCTTAAGATACGTAAGCATTGTCAATGTAATACAAAGTGTTCCAGAAAATTCTACTGACTAAGACCAAGCTCCTGTCAGTCGTCAACCTAATGAAATATCATAGGTTTACTTTATTACAACAATTTATGATGGGGTATAAAGGTCTAAGATATGTTTTCTGTTTAAGATTGGTGGAATCTGGTCAGTTTGAAATCGTAACAGGTGGGTGGGTCATGACTGATGAAGCCAACGCCCATTACTACGCCATGATTGATCAGCTGATAGAAGGCCACCAATGGCTGGAGAGAACCGTCGGTGAGTGACAGCTTGTAATATCTGTATGTTTTTTCACCGATTGTGCAATATCTGGGAACCAGTGACGTTTTAGCACCGTTTATGTTTTAATCCCTAAATTTGAAGTTCTACAAAATCTCGAGTGCTACATTCAAACAATGATAAAAAATTAAGACATCACCACGTAGTAAGTTGTTTTGAACAACGCGAGCTTTCGACACCTGTACCGGTGTCTTCGTCAAGTCAGTGTAACTAATACTAATTTTACTATTTTACTAAAGTATGCATACTAATTTTTTATCATTAGTATGGAACCCACGTTTAAAGAGAATTTCAAACATTTCTCACAAATTTTTTTTTTAGTTTTTCCACCCACTTTAAGAGTCCTAATCATTTCTCAAGTATGATTAATGTTGAAATGACAAAACCATTTGTTGAAACTAACTATATATCAATTTATGGGGTGTAAAGGTCTAAATGATATACCTCTTTTTAACACAATTAGAAACTTGTCTCCATGGTTATTTTAGACCAGAAGATTTTCCCTGTGCTCGTGTGTTTTAGTGATCATAAATATATTAACTTCAGATTTCTGTGAAGAAGTTAAATTGAATATTATATAAAAACCTATTCAAAATACCTTTATTACCGTGTTATTTTTAACAGGCGTGAAGCCTCGTTCTGGATGGGCGATCGACCCGTTTGGCCACTCCCCCACCATGGCGTACATCTTAAAACGGGTCGGGTTTAGAAGCATGCTTATTCAGAGAATTCATTACGAAGTGAAGAAATACCTCGCTCAAAATAAACAGCTTGAGTTTATCTGGAGGCAGCAATGGGGTGAGTAACAACCAATCAGATTCCTTTAAATTATCGGCTGCCTGATGGGTTTAGCCCGATTTTTTTTAATACAGTCTCCTACTTGTCCTTTCGATATAATTTTGCATGACAGGTTGTCCATATTTTTCATTTTCTAGTTTTCCAAGATTTCTATCAAACCTAATTTGATAAACTTGAACGCGGCGTAAAACACCAAACAATCAATCAATCAATCAATCAAACCTAATTTGCATTTTGACCAACCAAAACAGTTGTATCATTTAAAATCAGATTTATATTTTCATAAATTAAAACTTTTGACTTATTCAAAAATCTGAATTACATTTTTACCAATCAAAAGTGTTGTCTCGTTGCATATTTAAATTACATTGTGATCAATCAAAATTGTTGCTTCATTGAAAATGTAAATTACAATGTGACCAATGAAAACTGGTCTCATTGCTAATGTAAATTACATTTTGACCAATCAAAACTGTTGCCTCATTGCAAATGTAAATTACATTGTTACCAATGAAAACTGCAGTCTCATTGCAAATGTAAATTACATTTTGGCCAATCAAAACTGTTGCCTCATTTGAAATCTGAATTACATTTTGACCATTCAAAACTGTTGTCTCATTTAAAATCTGTTTTACATTTTGACCAATGAAAACTGCTGCCTCATTTAAAATCTGAATTACATTTTGACCAATCAAAACTGTGGCCTCATTTGAAATCTGAATTACATTTTGACCAATCAAAAATGTTGCCTCATTTAAAATCTGAATAACATTTTGACCAATGAAAACTGTTTTAGATCAGGATGGTGCAACTGACATGTTTACTCACATGATGCCATTCTATTCATACGATGTCCCTCACACATGTGGACCCGACCCTAAGGTTTGCTGTCAGTTTGATTTTAAACGTTTACCTGGCGGGAAAGTGTCCTGTCCATGGGGGGTCCCTCCTGTACCAATCACGGATGATAATCTCCATGCCAGGTATGACATTTAATCTCTCCTCGATCGTGTTTATCGGTGTATGTGGAAGACTTACCAGGTACTTGCCATAAGTCAGGGGTTACTTATAAGCAAAGATACCAACGGAAGGTCGTGGGTTTCCTCAATAAAACTGGCAACCTCGCCATATAAGTGAAATAATCTTGAGCACGGCGTAAAACACCAAAAACAATCAATCAATCTTATAAGCAAAGAGCCTTGGAGCCTGTTTTACAAAACAGCGTAGATGTTGTTTTTTTTTTGGCGTAACTTTCATAGATCGTATCTCTACAGTATGGGTTGTCATAACAGGTAAAAACTTACGCCGCTTTGCTGCAGCACCTCCCCACTAAATCTGGCAACTGTGCCATATAAGTGATTTAATTTTGAGTGCGGTGTAAAACATTAATCAATTTATCCTTATCATGGATTTCATTAGAATAAAGGCCAGTGAGTGCAGGGCAGGATTGTAACACTATATTAATGTACCATCAATGCGTCGCTGCCATGGCATGTGTTGATATCGTCCTATGTGGTTTCTTCTATGATCGGGATTTCCTCACAAAGAAATAGTCTTAGCACAGTGTGGAAAAAATAATGTGCTGATATTGCCTTATGTCGTTTCTTTTATGCATTTAACTAGGTTTGCTAGCCTATTAAACCTTGCTACGCCTTCATAGAAGTGAAATGATCTTGAATGCAGTGTTAAACATCAACCAACCAACCTATCAATTCATGTACACAGTTATGTTTGTAATCCTACCCTAAATGAGTTGTTTTTCTTCGTTCAGAGCTTGGAACACCTCCATAGAAGTGAAATAATCTTGAGTTCAGCGTAAAACATCAATCAATCAACCAATCAATCATTCATTCATTCATGTACACAGTTATATTTGTAATCCTACCCTTAATGAGTTGTTTTAAACATTAAACATCAACCAACCAATCAATCAATCAATCAATCGTGTACACAGTTATAGATATAATCCTACCCTAAATGAGTTGTTTTTCTTCGTTCAGAGCTTGGAACACCTCCATAGAAGTGAAATAATCTTGAGTGCAGCGTAAAACATCAATCAATCAACCAATTATTCATGTACATAGTTAAAGTTACAATCCTGCCCTTAATGAGGTTTTCTTTTTTTTCGTTCAGAGCTTGCAACACCTCCGTAGAAGTGAAATAATCTTTAGTTCAGCGTTAAACATCAACCAATCAATCAATCAATCAACCATGTACACAGTTATAGATATAATCCTGCTCTTAATGAGTTATTTTTCTTCATTCACAGAGCTGGACTGATATTGGACCAGTACAAGAAAAAAGCCCAGCTATATCAGAATAATATCGTCCTGGTTCAACTAGGAGATGATTTCCGTTATGATAAAGTGGAAGAATGGGATAACCAGTTCAACAACTATCAGAAACTGTTTGATTACATCAACAATCAACCAGACTTCAAGGCTCATGTAAGAAAAATCTGCTAATTAATATATGATTTTGTCTTTTATGCGTTATGTCATCAATGTTTTCCAAGGAAGTGACGTCTTGCTATAACTTAATAAGAAAAATCTGCTAATCAACCGATTGCTTGATGACGTCATTTGGAAATTACACGCAAAGCTTCTCGGGAGATAGAGGGATATTCACATAATTTTACAAAATGGTGGAAGGAATAATACTGTATCTAGAAAAGGACATAAAAGGCGACAGATCTTTCGGCAGCACGTATCTGTCGTGCCTCTGACTTGAAGACGTGTAGTTCGGTACACAACATGTTGTTTTCATAACTGTATCAGTATCAACTTTTAAATACGTTATGTCATCAATGTTTTCCAAGGAAGTGACGTAATAAGGAGGCCGCCTACCGGTTAACAAAATGGCGAACTGAGGTACATTTGACCCAGAAAGCTTTGCGTAATCTGTGTGACGTCATCAGGCTCGGCGGTAATTAAAATATGTTTCTGTTTCTGTCTTTGTGACAGCTTGAAAAGCCTGTGGGATTATGGTAAGGTGTTGTCTATTTGTCCGTCTGTTGGTGCATCTTTTATAATGTTTTAGAGAGAGTATATCATGCAATGCTTATGTAAGAAAAACACGCTTATTAAGATACCTTTCTGTCTCTTGTATTTTGGTTTATTCACCCACCACAGAACAAAGGCATTTAACATGATAAGATATGCTAGAAGTCAAAAGATACTTGTTCTATCCTAAAATTGGAAATAATGTGCTGTCGTTAGTATTAAAAGCAAAACATAGCGGGTGGTTAATTGATATAATAAAATGTAGGTATTTATGAACATGGTTTGAGCAAGGTGTTGTCTGTCTGTCTATTTGTCCGTCTGTTGGTGCCACTTTATAATGTTTTAGAGAGAGTATATCATTCAGACACATTTTGGGCTGACCGTCTGAATTAAAGCAAAGGTAATGAATCAATTAAGGTCAGATTTCTCAGTCTATCCCAAACACCAGCTTTCCATCCCCCTCAGTCGAAATAAATGTTTGGGGGACGTCGGTAGTCTCTCGGTAGTTTAACTTCCATCGAAAGGTTGTGGATTTGAGACCAAGAAAAACGCACCAGTTTACTCTATTGTTGTCCATTGTTTTTACCGGGTACAACTTGCAACCTAGCAAAATATCTTGATGCTTTTGTAACTAAATCGCAAAAAACAAGCCTACCATTTTAAACTAGTGTTTATAAATTTATCATTGTTTTAAACATGTACAATTTGCAACCTAGTAAATTATTTTGATGCTTTTGTTGCTAAATCAAAAAAAAAAACCTATTATTGTTTTAACAGGTACAATTTGCAACTCTAGCAGAATATTTTGATGCGCTGGGCGCTAAAGTTAAAAACAAGCCTTCTGAAGAATTTCTGCCGGACGGTTACCCGACTTTAAGCGGAGATTTCTTCACGTATTCTGATCGAGAGGATCATTATTGGAGCGGATATTTCACTTCCCGACCGTTCTACAAACATCTCGACAGGGTCACGGAGTACCATCTAAGGTATGCTGCTGTATTACCTTTTATCTGACCACTTGTATACTTCAAAATATGATTGTACTCACCGAAGATCAGGGGTTTCCTTCGGTCAATGAGCCCGGTTTCCTCCCCCACTAAACCTTGCAACGCCGCCATATAAGTGAAATAATCTTGAGTGCGGCATAGAACATCAATCAATATATAATTAAAAATTAGTTAGTGTCTTTTAGAAAGTGAGTATAACAGTATTGTTTTTTTGAAAAATAGCAGAAAATCTTCTAACGATTTTGGGTGACACCCGAAAGGGGAATCGAACTTGGGTCCCAGAGTATGGTACCTATCACCAGCACTAAATGCCGGCTGTCTTACAAGCCGACATAGCATCTACCAGTCAACTACGTCCTTTTTTCTAGAGGAGACCATTTAGTGTAATCCCAAAAAGTAATGAAAATACTAGACTTTTAAAATGTGAAAAATTTTGCTCCTAAAAATGTGTGACCAATCAAGAATTCGTCAGACAAAAAAATTATCATTATTGCTTTTAAAGGATTTTGTTTTGTTCATTTTTAAAAAAATTCAGAGCTGGTGAAATTGCGTTT
The DNA here is from genome assembly GCA_963971465.1 of Lepidochitona cinerea. Taxonomy (NCBI): domain Eukaryota; kingdom Metazoa; phylum Mollusca; class Polyplacophora; order Chitonida; family Tonicellidae; genus Lepidochitona; species Lepidochitona cinerea. Next base: position 16,664,477 of record OZ020559.1, read on the forward strand.
TCAATGGCTACAGCTTACGCCAAGAAATATCATGTGACGTCATTTCCGAGTTCGGATCTGATGAAGAATTTAGTTGCAGCCCGGCAAAGCTTAGGTCTTTATCAGCATCATGATGGAATAACAGGAACAGCCAAGGACTTCGTTGTCGTGGATTACGGAGAAAAGTAAGTCAAATAGACCCCAAGCCTTATGAGGTGACTCTATAAGGGCGCAGTGCATTGTGGGTAAAAAGGAGGGCTTTGAAGTTTAGCGCATTGTATATCAAGCTGTTTTAGTGGGTCAGTGACATATAAGTCTCTCAAGTATCGTCTCCCCCCACTAAACCTGGCAACGCCGCCATATAAGTGAAATAACCTCGAGTGCAGCGTAAAACTTCAATCAATCAATCTATCTAAATAATCATACTTAGTTTAATTACTTATTGAACAGTTTCATCGCCCTTTCTGGAATATTTCTATATACATGCCAAAGGTTAGCAACTTCCTTCGGGCACGTAACCTGCCAATGCTGCCCTATATAAGTGAAATAATTATGGGTGCATCGTAAAACATTGATCAATGTAGAAAATTCAGCTGGAGATAGTAAAAAAAAAAATTTTTTATCCCCGCTTCATGAAATTCATACTCTGTTTAATTACACAAATAATCCTATTATTTTTTGTCCGTGTAGATGGACTTTAAAGTAACGTGGGCTGCCAAAATTTTCATACTTTTTTCATGAATTCGGGTTGTTAAGAGAAGTTCAGTGTTTGAAGTACCCTGAAAAAACTAAAGGATTGACGTCAAAATAAAAAATCTTGGCAATGCCAGTTACTTGTATGAATTGAAGATTTGTGCTAATAACGGACTAAATTGAAATAGCCAGGATGCACGAGTGCTGTTGTGGGTGTTTTTGATCATTATACAACTAACTAAAAGTTCAACCCCAAAATTGGTATCAACAGTACTTTTAGATAAAAATTACGAACATTTAAAGAAAATCACAATTTTTTTCCTATATTTGATAGCTTAAGGCATTTTTATAGGCTGATTCTTTTTGCTTGTACTTTCTTCTTTAGATATGCAGATGTTTCTCTCAAATGTGTAAATAATGTTACGATTTTTTATGATTATATAGACTTCTCTCAGCCTTAATGGACTTGAAGAGAATGATCGTTGAGTGCTCGTACTTCCTGCTTTTTGATGATAAGAAAAATTACGTTTACCAGGAGGCGTCTCCGGTGTTTGATATTGTAAGTATTGTGACTCATCAACGTAAGGGCGGGGCCTCGGTGGCGAAGTTGTCAGAGGGATTGTCCCTCAGTCTGACACACGCTTTCCATCGAATACAGCGTATTGACCAAATAAATGTAAGGGCGGGGCCTCTGTGGTTGTCCCTCAGTCTGACACAGGCTTTCCATTGATGGGCTCGAATTCCTCTCAGACCAAATAAAATCTTATCATTTTTGGTGGGTTTTTCACTCAACCATCCAATGTGTAAGAGTTACCAGGTAATTGCCAAAGGTCAGGGAAGCCTGTTTCTTCTCTCAGTCCTGGGGGCCTCCGTGGCTCAGTAGGTAGAGCGTTGGACGCTCAATCCAAACAGCCTGCCACCAATGGGTCGCGGGTTCGAATCCCACTCAGTCCAAAATTGGAAAATTTTCTGGTTTTCACTCGAACAACCTATGTGGGATGGTTGCCAGTTACCAACGGAAGGTTGTGGGTTTCCTCCGGGCATAGAGTCTGGTTTCCTCCCACACTAAAAACTGGCAACGCCGCCATATAAGTGAAATAATCTTGAGCGCGGCGTTAAACACAAATCAATCAATCAATCTCTCAGTCCGACATAGGCCTTCCATCAATGGGTCGCGGGTTGAAATCCCTCTCAAACCAAATAAAATTGAAAGCAATTTTGAGTGGGGTTTTCACTTGACAGTCCTATGTGGAACAGTTGCCAGCTACTAGACGAAGTTTGTGAGTTTTCTCCAGGCAGAGAGCCTGTTTCCTCCCTCACTAACACGCCCCCCCCCCCCCCCCTCCCCCTAAATTCTGTAATGCTACCATTGAAATGATATATTCCTGTGTATGATGTGACAGATCAATCAATCCACCAATCAAATTACTATCCCTGTGCCGGTAAGACTGCTCCGGGTAATATTCTGACAACGTAATTTTTAATGATAAAAAATTAAAGACATCCCACGTCCTCAGTTGTTTAACAACACAAGCTTTCGACACCTGTGCCGGTGTCTTCATCATTAGTATGGAACCCACGTTTAAAGAGAGTTTCAAACATTTCTTTCTAACGTAATTTTTGTCGGACTTTTTCAAGATGTTTAATATTTTTTCTTTGGCAGGATGAACAGCGAGCTTCCCACGATTCCCTGCCGGAGAGAACAGTTCTACGAATCAATGCACAACCTCAGTAAGTCTTTGTTATAAGAAATCAAGAAAAACTTTATTTAGATCGATAAATCCTTTAAATAATTCGGGTAATTTAAGTAATTACCTTATATTAAACGGTAAAAATTCCAATCATTTAGGCTCAAAATAAAGTTAATTACTGAATGAATATATTGTTGATTGCACACTGGGGCTCGGTTGCTAAAGGAATTGACGCTGATTTGAAAACAAGCCTCCATTGCTGAATTGTACAGTAGATTTAAACCCCCCATGTATTCACCCCCCCCCCCCCCCCCCTCCCCCCACCGCTCGCCAATAAGAACCGGGGGGGAAATGGCCATGGTTCAAATGCTAAGCACCCCTTATCAATTAAAGCTGACTATCCATGTGCGCGTATTTTCGATACGTATGCGTAGTGCGTGAATTCGTGCGTATGCGGATGAAATCAAACACATGTCAAATAACAGAGGGCCTATCCATGTGTACGTTTGCGTATGTGTGTCCGTCTGCGTATGCGTATAGAATCGCTCGCTGCGCGATTTTTACGGATAACGGACGGCAAATCATGGGGGAAATCCGTGTTTTGACGTCATCTTCCGAGGTGTTCCCTGGCCTAATTACTGTACCGGCTCCCGTTCTGTCAAAAAAGAGGCGCACGGTGAGCGTAATCACATCTTTGGCGGTTATAAAGTAATTATCAATCCATCCCATGCACATTTATTTAAAAATACCCTCTCAACGTTATATTTATATGTTATAAGAGTTGTTATGACAACTGAAAGCTGGAATTAAACATCTTCCAGTATAGCCCGACCAAAATGAAGCTATACGCAAATACGCGCACATGGATAGTCAGCTTTATGAAAAAGTCTGAATTTGGCAGCTCATGACACTTCACAAAGGACAATCAATCAATCAAAAACATTTTAATTTGTATAGTTTACCATTTGTATCAAATCAATAGTTTGATTGATGTTTTACGCTGCACTCAAGATAATTTTGTTTGTATGGCAGCCTTTGCCAGGTTTCAAGGGAAAGGAAACCAGTTGTACCTGAGGAAACCTTTTCCAGGTGTCTCCCACAGGAGTGAAAAGCCCTCTCAGAATTTCTTCTTTTTTGTGATTCGCTCCATTGACCAAATGATGGCACATCTTTGTCAGACTGAGAGAGTTGCATAAGGGGTTTCCTCCAGGCAAAGAGCCCAGTTTCCTCCCCCGAACTTGGCAACGATGCCATATGAGGGAATTGGTCTTTGCCGTAAAATTTCAATCAATCTATAAAAAAAAAATTGAAATTTTTTTTTTTTTCTAGGTCTGTGCTATTCTACAATTCATTGGCTCAACACAGAAATCAACTTGTAACAGTTCATGTGAACTCTCCTTATGTGGAGGTGAAAAACCCAAGTGGTGTTGTCATAGAAACGCAAACTGATCCCTTCTGGCTCTCCAAACAGGAAATATCAACAAATAGATTCAAGGTCTGTGTACAAATTCTATTAAAGGGGCATGAGCTGCCAAAATGTTGATATTTTGACGTTACAACATAATGTTGAAATTATTGGCTATTTTTCTCTAGACGTGTAATTCAGAAGCTTTTTAGTGCTTCTAGTCTCGAAAATGTACGAAAAATTATTGTTTTGAACTAAATTTGGCTTAGAATGAATGAATGGTCATCTCGGTTATTTAAATTTTGTTTACTTTTCGAACACGTTTTCGCATCGAACAGGCCACATGCTGTATGGATTTTCCTCATTCCAACGCCAATCATTTAGTTTTTCGATGGCCTTCAAAGCCTCTTACTGTCGTGACGATCAGAAATTATGAAAAAAGTGTGAATTTTGGCAGCTCATGCCACTTTAAAGGATGGGAAATCTCTAGAAATACATACAGATTAATTTCGATAGCAGCCATCAAAGTACTTAAAACATCTTTCGTTAACTACCACCAGTGACCCTCAAGCTAATTAAAACAGACAGAAGTATGTCCTTTCAGTGGCTTATCTGTGTCGCCATTTTCTCCGCCTTAAGATCACGTGATGTTGCAGCTGCTATAAGAACAATATTGTCATATTTTTGCAGCTCTCTAATGTATGATGGTAGATTTAGGTCCCATAAACATGGTGACAAACTTGAAGTGGGGAAAATTGGTTCGGAATATGTAGGTCAGTCCTGCAACCGCACGTCATTTCTTAGCCAAACTATTGGCTAAGTTGCATCACATGACTACTCTATAACGCACCTACGGTAAGATCTCCGCTAATTCAAGGACCAGTGATGTGAAAATAACGAATTATTACATTGCTATTTGCCACATTTGGTCTATAAAAACAACAACAGCGATCGTTCAATAGGATTATCTGATCGCTCACTCCAGGAGGTAAGACTCTCAACTAAAAAAGTTGAATTTTAAGTGTACTTTTGTTAATGTTTTTCTGGCCCTTGAATTTTTTAGAGTACTTGAATTAGCGGAGATCTTACCGTAAATTTTATTCACCAATGATTGGACAAAACTAATGAAAAAATAGTGGTGGCTTGTGAATGGCCTATGGAGATTATTCTCTATTGTAACGTCACATTCTTTGCCTTTAAGATGTATTATTCTTGAAATAAATGTTGTCACATGGTTAGGTATGCCAAATAGGCAGTTCGATTGGCGGTCAGAACCGGATCCTGTTTCACAAAGCGTTGTAGCGTAAGTTTTCACGTAAATGCCTTAGCAACCCATACTGTAGAGATATGTTAGTCTGAAATTTACGCAAAAAATACATCTACGCCGCTTTGTGAAACAGGCTCCTGATCTTCAGATTCAAACGATGAAGTCTCCCCATGTGCGCAATGACGGCTCAAGGGAATTCTCACGATACTTTCTCTCAATATACATTCGCTTGTCTGAAGTGATTATGTGAAGCCTGATTTATGAAAAATGACTTTATCAGGGCTAAATATAGAATATGTGACAACTCAGTCGGCTCAGAGTTGGTAACTGAAGTCCACACAAACGCTCAAACGTTGGTTCTAATCAGACTTGCCAGTTACCAGGGGAAGGTCGTGGGTTTCCCCTCCCACAATAAAACTGGCAACGCCGCCATATAAGTGAAATAATCTTGAGCGCGGCGTAAAACACCAATCAATCAATCAATTTAAGATGTATTATTCTTGAAATAAATGTTGTCACATGGTTAGGTATGCCAAATAGGCAGTTCGATTGGCGTTTTTTTATCCTACAATGTCAGAACTGATCATCAGATTGAAACAATGACAGCTCAAGGGAATTCTCACGATATTTTCTCTCACTATACATTCGCTTGTCTGAAGTGATTATGTGAAGCCTGATTTATGAAAAATGACTTTATCAGGGCTAAATATCGAATATGTGACAACTCGGTCGGCTCAGAGTTGGTAACTGAAGTCCACACAAACGCTCAAACGTTGGTTCTAATCAGACTGTCCAAGGAATATATTGAGAAGGGTCTAAAAACATTAATCAATCATATAATCGCTTAAGATGCGTAAGCATTGTCAAGTGTTCCAGAAAATTCTACTGACTAAGGCCAAGCTCCTGTCAGTCGTCAACCTAGTGAAATATCATAGGTTTACTTTATTACAACAATTTATGATGGGGTATAAAGGTCTAAATGATATACCTCTTTTTAACACAATTAGAAACTTGTCTCCGTGGTTATTTTAGACAAGAAGATTTTCCCTGTGCCCGTGTGTTTTAGTGTTCATAAATATATAATCGCTAGCATTATTTTTCGTTCCTGTGTTTGTAGGTTTCATTTATCGCCAGTGTCCCGGCACTAGGAATTTCCCGTTACACCATACAGACGGTACCCGAGGGTTCAAACCCCAGTAACCACATGTCTCTGATAACTGTCTACAACAGTGGGGACATGACCAATTCCAAACAGTACGTTTCATTTTGTTGTTTCTGAATACAGACTATATCATCCTTTCACCAATGGGTCACGGGTTCGAATCCCACTCAGTCCAAAAATTGGAAAATTTTCTGACTGGGTTTTCACTCGACCTATGTGGGATGGTTGTGGGTTTCCTCCGGGCACAGAGCCCGGTTTCCTCCCACAATAAAACTGGCAACGCCGCCATATATGTGAAATAATCTTGAGCGCGGCGTAAAACACCAATCAGTCAATCAATCATCATCCTTTGATGTAATATCGGCTTAAATGTTTTGATCTTATCCCAACCTACATGTAACTTCAACTTCCATCAACGAATAGCCTTTAACTTTTTTTTTACTTTAAATGATAAGGTTGAGCCAATGCCTCATATTTGGTAAACAATTTGTTTAAAAACTTGCACCGTGACTTACGAAGGTAGCCAAAAGCAAAGTGAGATTTCAGGCTGGCACAAAACCTACACAATTCAAGGCATTTTTTTTCTTTCTAAAATTTATATCTCGAAATTAATAAGCTTTATCGTCTTGACGTCACAGTTGACATCTGATTTATACATTACTATTGTTGTTACGTCATACACAAACAACACTGAGCCATGGTTGGTTGAAAGGACGCTGAAAGCGTTCAAATATCAACTATAACGTCAAATATAAAGATATTTGATTGGTGACGAAAGATATGCATATCACCGTTTTTTTTACTCCTTGGGACCTTACTGGAAGTTTGTTTTGTTTCAACATTAATGTTTTAGATACATATTTACTTATTTTACAATAAGTTAAGAAAGAACTTGGCATTTATCCTTTAACTAATGTCCCGTCCCTTTAATGTTATTGTTATTACAGGGGTCCGTTCAGTATTGAAGCGAAACAGCCGTCTTCTTTCAGTATAGAAACATCAGTCTTACAAGCAGACTTTGTAGGGGAGACTGGATTGCTTGAGGTAAGTGTCACTTGTAAAGGACTTTTTTATCGAAATATTAAATGGGAAGAAAACAAAACTTATCATCAGGCAATTATCATCCCCCATGCTAAACTGAGCAATATTACCTTCTAAGTGAAAACATCTTGACTGGATTGCTTGAGGTAAGTGTCACTTGTAAAGGTTTTTTTTATCGAAGTATTAAATGGGGTGAAAACAAAAATTATCATCCCCCCATGCTAAACCGGGCAACATTACAAGTGAAAACATCTTGAGTCCTATGTACAACGTTTGTGGCTTGGTTTTTTAGGTACATGTCTCGTTTTGCTCAGTAGATTTGCGTAGTTTCTATATAATTCCATCAACACACATTTGGTTGAATAAACATGATATCAATAAAAAATGTATTTGGCGTACTGCAATAATGGAGGCGAGTGCGTTTGATCCGTACCTTAATCCATGTGTGTGTTTACTGATGCAGTAATTGATAGGTGGATTTATTGTTCTATCATTAGTTGATTGTTTGGTTGTATGACTGTGGCATGAGCTGCCAAAATACACACTTTTTTCATTCCGCCCCTGCTTTCATCCATCAATAAACCCGCCATATAAGTGAAATAATCTTGAGTACAGCATAAAACATCAACCAATCTATTATAACGACACATCAAATTTCTATTATTAGTTAACGACGTATACAACATACATTGGACTATTGTAGACTAGATGAACACTACTCTTTCCATCTAACGTTAAAATCGTCATTGCCTTTAATTTTTAGACGGTAACTCAGAAATCTGACGGCATTAAGCACGCAACCAGTTTAAGTTTTGTGACTTACGGAGTGAAACATTCTAAGGAAAGAAGTGGAGCGTATTTGTTCCTGCCTGATGGCGAAGCAAAGGTAATCAAATTGTTTTTCAACTCTGAAATTGGTCAAATCACCCACGCTTGCTAAACTGTTCAGTTAATTAAATGTGTAGTTGTCTGGAGTGCTGCTCCATATAATCTACTGGGCCCAGTTTCCCAAAGCGATCTTAGTTTATGGTGATCTTAATTACCAATGGCAACGTATACCTTTAGCATTGGTTGCCATGGTAGTTAAGATCACACTTAATAGCTAAGATCGCTTTGTGAAGCTAGGCCCAGTTCACTGCCATGAAAACCACCTGCTGCAGAATCGGTTTCAATAAATGTTAAGGTTTCATTTCTGACATGTTTCAGCCTGTTCCAATTTCTAGCCCATTTATTCGAGTTCAGAGAGGACCTTTAATGTCAGAGGTCAAGGTCAGTCTACCAATGGTAGACCATGTAGTTCGTCTTCAAAACTCACCAGGTGACTGTAATTTACTATTAACTATCGTCATAGAATTTTTATCTAAACCAGAATCTTTATTATTATTGACCCTTTCAAACAGACCTTCTACTAAAATTTCTCGGGGCCTCCGTGGCTCAGTAGGTAGAGCGTTGGACGCTCAATCCGAACAGCCTTCCACCAATGGGTCGCGGGTTCGATTCCCACTCAGTCCAAAAAAATGGAAAATTTTCTGACTGGGTTTTCACTCGAACGACCTATGTGGGATGGTTGCCAGTTACCAACGGAAGGTCGTGGGTTTCCTCCTGGCATAGAGCCCGGTTTCCTCCCACAATAAAACTGGCAACGCCGCCATATAAGTGAAATAATCTTGAGCGCGGCGTAAAACACCAAACAATCAATCTACTAAAATTTCCAAAAAAAAACAAAACGCTTTTCTCAAAAAATTTTATTCTAGCCATTTTTAAAATTGTCTTTAAAATTTAAAATTGATTTTAATTTTATTTAAAGGGTCTGACGGGTCAAGCCTTGAGATTCACAACATTGTGGATATAAAATCACAACAGAATATAGAACTGGCAATGAGAGTAGACACAGACGTGGAAAACGTGCAGCAGGAATTTTTCACCGACTTAAACGGTTTCCAGGTTAGTTGTTTTTGGTTACGCTGAAATTAGTGGATTTCTTGACTTGACTGCAATAAATGGTCAGTCCACAAAAAGCTCCGTCTTCAAACATAATTGTTAAATTTTTTTATTTCTGAACACAAACACAGGCACAGGGAAAATCTTCTGGACTAAAATAACGATGGAGACAAGTTTCTAATTGTGTTAGGGGTATGTCATTTGGACCTTTATACTCAATCATAAGTTGTTGTAGTAAACTAAAACGCATGATATTTCATTAGGTTGATGACTGACATGAGCTTGGCCTTGGTCAGAAATTCTAAATGTAATATATTTATAAACACTTAAACACACAGGCAAAATATTCTTGACTAAAATAACAATGGAGATAAGTTTCAAATTGTGGTAAAAGGGGGTATATCATTTAGACCTTTTGATATACTCAATAAGTTGTTGTTATAAACTAAACCCATGATATTTCATTAGGTTGATGACTGACAGGAGCTTGGCCTTGGTCAGAAATTCTAAATGTAATATATTTATAAACACTTAAACACACAGGCACGGGTAAAATATTCTCGACTAAAATTACAATGGAGACAAGTTTCTAATTGTGTTAAAAAGGGGTGGCATGTCATTTGGGCCTTTATACTCAATCATAAGTTGTTGTAATAAACTAAACCCATGATATTTCATTATGTTGATGACTGACAGGAGCTTGGCCTTAGTCAGAAATTCTTAATGTAATATATTTATAAACACTTAAACACATAGGCACAGGCAAAATATTCTTGACTAAAATAACCATGGAGATAAGTTTCTAATTGTGTTAGAAAGGGGTGGCATGTCATTTGGGCCTTTATACCCAATTATAAGTTGTTGTACTATCGTATTTCTTCTAAAGATTCAGCCATCAAAAGCCATCAAAAAAGAAATATGCTAAAAGAGGCCAGACAAATTTGCCCATTACAGAGAATTTAAGGCAATATGACCGGCTGTGCAGTGTGTGAAAATGGTTATTACTCAACTCCACGACTCCATTTTTGTCTGACTCAATGGGAAATTTAGGCCATTAGAATGGCTAAATATTTAGAAGAAATACGGTAAACTAAAACCCTTGATATTTTATGGGCATAGCCTGCTTAGTTTTCCCTATTACAGTAAACCAATATGTTAAAGTGGCATGAGCTGCCAAAATGTTGATATTTTGACCTTTAAACAGAATGTTTAAATTATCGGCTATTTTTCTCAAGACGTACAATTCAGAAGCTTTTTAGTGCTTCTAGTCTCGAAAATGTGCGATAAAGTATTGTTTTGAACTAACTTTGACTTAGAATGAATGAATGGTCGTCCCGGTTATTTAAATTTTGTTCACTTTTCGAACACGTTTTCGGTTCCTACAGGCCACATACTGTCTGCATTTTCCTCATTTATTTTTTCGATGGTCTTCAAAGCCTCTTACTGTCGTGACGATCAGAGGTTACGAAACAAGTATGAATTTTGGCAGCTCATGCCACTTTAAAGTTCCATGAAGGAAAAGTGACCTCCTTCTTTCGTTAAATTAGTGCTTTAATAAATAACTTGTAAGTGGACTGAATTGTTTAATCGTTGGTTGCCAGTTACCTGCGGAAGGTCGTGGGTTTCCTCCCACAATAAAACTGGCAACGCCGCCATAAAAATGAAATAATCTTGAGCGCGGCGTAAAACACCAAAGAATCAATCAATCAATGTTTAATCGTTATTTTTTCCATAGATTCAGAGAAGAAGGACTTTAGACAAACTTCCGTTACAAGCGAACTATTATCCTATGCCTACTATGATCTATTTAGAGGATAATAACAAACGGGTTACCATGGTAACAGCACAGTCGTTAGGTGTGGCTAGTTTACACAAAGGTGAGTCATGCTCCATATTATTTTTTATTAAAAACGTATCTTGTGATACTGTAAAGATCCCTCTTTCCTCCTCTACTGGGGGCCTATGTGGCTCAATAGATAGAGCGTTTGACGCTCAATCCGAACAGCCTTCCACCAATGGGTCGTGGGTTCAAACCCCACTCAGTCCAAAATTGGAAAATTTTCTGACTGGGTTTTCAAGCAAACGACCTATGTGGGATGGTTGCCTGTTACCAGCAGACGGTCGTGGGTTTCCTCCAGGCACTGAGCCCGGTTTCCTCCCACACTAAAACTGGCAACGCCGCCATATAAGTGAAATAATCTTGAGCGCGGCGTAAAACGCCAAACAATCAATCAATCAATCCTCCTCTCCTAAACATGATAAAGCCGTCAGCCATGTAAATGAAATAATCTGGGAGTGCGCCTAAAAGCACCAATCAATCAATCAATCATTAATTTAAACTCTAATACAACCTTTTCTTCGTAGGTCAAATTGAGATCATGCAGGATCGACGTCTTAACCAGGACGATAACCGCGGTTTAGGGCAGGGGGTTCTGGATAACAAACTAACGCCAAACAAATTCCGTCTCTTCATTGAGAAGAGAGCCTCACCAAAGGTAAGATTTACATACATTTCTTCTATTTTAGATCCACCAATGGGTCGCGGGTTCGAATCTCACTCAGTCCAAAAAAATTGGAAAATTTTCTGACTGGGTTTTCACCTGAACGACCTATGTGGAATGGTTGCCAGTTACCACCGGAAGGTTGTGGGTCTCCTCCGGGCATAGAGCCCGGTTTCCTCCCACAATAAAACTGGCAACGCCGCCATATAAGTGAAATAATCTTGAGTGCGGCATAAAACACCAAACAATCAATCAATCAATCTATTTTAGATCCACCAATGGGTCGCGGGTTCGAATCTCACTCAGTCCAAAAAAATTGGAAAATTTTCTGACTGGGTTTTCAATCAAACGACCTATTGTATTGCAAAATGCCCAGTTACAGGCCTGATAACGGGTTCAATTAACAAGATGTAAATATGAATAAAAAATATAAACAGGTGAAAGCACATTAGTATATACAAAAAAAAATATATATATATATAGATTATAGATATAAATATTGCTAAATATAATGATAATGTAAAAATGTTAAAGTTAAAATGTAGCAATCCAAATAAATATTTTATTGAAGTAAAACTTCTTTGAGTCTACTTCTGTAATTTTGATATGTCTTGAATATATCAAGATTTTGATTTATATTTGCAAGTTGGTTGTATGTCACAAAAACACGACGAAAAAATGAGGTTTTTCTAATATGTGGGATGGTTGCCAGTTACCAACGGAAGGTCATGGGTTTCCTCTGGGCAAAGAGCCCGGTTTCTGCCATATAAGTGAAATAATCTTGAGCGTGGCGTAAAACACCAAACAATCAATCTATTTTAGATTGGGCCTGTCTCAATAGAAAGATATGCTTGTGATCAAAATTCAACAATCTGCTATGTTTTGAAACTTTTGAAACCCCCAATCTGCAAGTGGGCGGCTTGGTAGTCCAGTGGGTTAGACTGACCGTCCCTCAATCCCACACAGGCCTTCCATCAATGCAGCTCAGGTTCGAATCACACTCAGACCAAATAAAAATTGAAAAAATTCTGAGTGGATTTTTCAATCCGTCACCGTATGTGGAAGCGTTGCCAGGTACTTGCCAAAGGTCGGGGGGTTTCCATTGAGACAATGAGCCTGGTTTCCTCCCTCACTAAACCTTGCAGCGCTGCCATATAAGTGAAATAATCTTGAGTTTGGTGTAAAACATCTATCAATCAATCAATCTATTTTAGAATGGGCCTGTCTCAATGTTTAGAAACTTTGTTCCCTTAATCTGCAAGTGCAAAAAAATTTGCTTTGATACTGTTTGTCAATATGAATGTTAACAAGGTGCCAACTGCACAAAAGTGTTTTAAACTCAGGTTTGGTTGAAATGTGTGATGTCACAAAGATATTTCATTATGTCATTGTTTAGTGGAATCTGACAGGTTAATCCACGGGAACTTGCCTCTTATACGCATTTAATCCAAGGACATAATCAGCTGGGGCTCATTCTACTAAGCTGGCGTAAGTTGCGCCAGTCGCAAACACGTGGTAAATAATAGGAACTTGTGCATGGTCGCAACTCTGGAAGTGCAACTCTATGCTGAAAACCTATGCGTAACATTGCGTCAGCTTAGTAGAACGAGCCCCAGGGCTCTATATGTGGGGTACTCTTTTACAGGTGTAGCTTGAAAGGAATTTAATGCCCCATGTTGTTGTTGTTGTTTTTCAGAGCAAAGGGGAGACAACTCCGCTTCCCTCATTACAAGGGCAGATAACTCTACATCAGTTTATCCATCCAGTGTTTATCATTCCCCAGAGGGCTAACAGTGTGCCCTCTCCTCTATCTAATACGTTCTCTCCACTAAAACAAGATTTACCTTGTGAACTTCATCTATTAAATTTACGAACTTTACAAAATATGGACGTTAGTGATCGTACGCCGAGTGATGGTAGAGCGTTGTTGTTACATCATCTAGGTATAGATTGCTCATTCCCACAGCCTACAATGGAGTGTGCAACAAATAACGGAAAGGTAGGATTCAAAAATTGTTATTTATATCTTGCAAATTTTTTTTTTACAAATTCTTATAGGACTGAGGATTTTGCAGTTCACTTCAATGTGTGGGTCTCGGTGGTCCATTGGGTTAGATTAGTCGTCCCTCCATTCCACACAGACCTTCCATCGATGCGGCTCGGGTTCGAATCACACTCGCATAACTGAAACATTTGAGTAGATTTTTCACTCGATCGATGTACGTTGAAGAATTACCAGGTACTCGCCGAGGGTTGGGGGTTTTCTCCCCCATTAAACCTTGCAACGCCGCCACAAGTGAAATAATCTTGTGTTGCGTAAAAGACATCAATCAATCAATTCAATGCCTTGAATGAAATGATTGGCAGGTTACCTATAGGCCCTAAGCTGTTTCCTCCCCCACTAAACCTGGCAATGCCGCCTTATAGTATTGAATGCTATGACATCAATCAATTAATCATTTTAGTTCAGAATTCCATAAGCCAGTGTGTTTTAGATTTACGGAAATAACTGTAAATGGAACATTTTTGAGTATGGTGTAAAACATTAATTAGCAACCAATAATTTTGTTTTCCTTGGACGGAAGAAGCTAAAGGCTGATACACACTGAGAGTTTTGCCGCGACCCGAATCAACCTGACTAGAAAATCATGTTGCGTTGTAGAGAAAAAGTGTATTGTATACCAGTCTACAACCCAATTCGGTGTCAGTTGCGTGCTGTGTATACCGTTCTACGACGCGGTGCAACTCTTGCCGACTGACCCTGACTCGAGTACAGCCGGGCAGCGTCAGTCAGCAATGAACTATATGTGTGGAATGGGGGTCACATGGTATTTTATGTGCATCAAACGCCGCCATTTCTAGGAGATGATGCAATTTTGATCCAGATCAGTCATGCGCTTGCGCATCAACTATCAATGGTGGTACTTTTTACAGTCAGAGCCAAACCAGCCAATGAGACGTGTCCATTCCACGTATATAGTTCATTCAGCTTCAGATTACGCCCAAGCCGACTGATCACGACTCAAGTGGTGTCGGATCATAAAGCTCAGTGTATATCGGCCTTAAAAGCTTCCGATTTTATTTTTTCAACAACCATAAATATGATGCAGCCAGTATGAGGGATGGAAAGAGCAACAAAAGATGCTGCTGAACAAAAAGCACTTCCAAACAAGCATTGACAAATATGTTTTTCTTCATTTCAGGTTGATTTGGGGAATATGTTTAAGGAGTTATCTCCCTCTAATGTGCTCTCCTCTTCACTTTCTCTCCTCCATCAGACAGGAGAGCTACATTCTCTTTCACTTCAAGTGCCCCCCATGGAAATTCGAACTTTCAAACTAGCTTTGTCTTAATAGGTTAAGGGTCAAATCAAATACTTTATTTTCTATATTATGTGCAAGAAAAAGTCTGTATATTTTGTTTTTATTATCTATATGGAGATTTAAGTTTTAATATAATATTGTTTGAGAATTGATGTATGTATTCACGATTATGTCTGCTTTAAGTATTTTATGATGATTTTTCAGGGAATCACTTGTTTTTTTAGTACATTGCAATATGTATCATGAGACGGACCAAAAAATGCCCATGTAAAAGCATTTTAATTTATTTTAAGAAAACTAACCAATTACGTTTAATGTGGTCGTAGCTGAAATTTATAAATCGTTGTTCATAATAACCTTGTCCCTAACCTTGGAAATGCATGACAGTAAGTTGACCTTTGAAGCCTCCTTTTACCTTTGAAGTGTCCTTTGACCTTTGAAGCGTTCTTTTAGTTCAATGATTTACTTTAAACGTTTCAAATGTGCATTGTCAGGCAGGTTCAAGGAAGGTGGCGAATTCAGACCCCTCCAAAATTTTAGTTTATGTCTGATTTATTTGGGTCTGATCTGAGAATAAATTAAAATGTTGCATCCTGGATAATCTGATATTTTGTTTAGTGTTACAACAACAACAGACCCAGTTAACTTGAACAGAGTATCTATGTGGGATGGTTGTCAGTTACCACTGGAAGGCCATGGGTTTCCTCCGGGCATAGAGCCCGGTTTCCTCCCACAATAAAACTGGCAACGCCGCCATGTAAGTGAAATAATCATGAGCGCGACGTAAAACACCAAACAATCAATCAATCAAGTGTGATACTGTTACATTCCAAGTAGAGAATTTACGAGCAGGGGCCCTCTTTAATACTTAGGTAGTTATGTATTGTAGTTATGTATATAGATGTGATCTGATTATGACGAAAACTCCTTCACCCAGCTGAACTAAAACCTGCATGGCGAACAGAAAATAGTGTACACAGAAAAGTACATATATAGCCATCAGTCGTGGTGTCCCAACTTGTATCAAGGCGCTTTTTATACCCCACAATGCATTTCACCATTTTCAAGTGATTTTGATTGATTTTTTTTTATTCACCAGTAGAATTAAATACATATAATACAGATTCTAAACAGAACAATGTCTTGATATGGATAATAGAAGGATATAGTGAGAAAACTGGCAGGAACAACGCCCCATGGGGCTTGTTTTATCCCAGTATTATGCAATTTATTGTAGAAAAATATTAAGTATTAGCAACTGTTATTTTTAACCTTTTTTTTTTTTTTTGCTTTTTGTATTAGGCATGTCACAGTATGCTACAGTTTTATTAGGTTTTGGGGGCCTGTTCCTCAAAGCGTCGTAGCGTAAGTTTTTACGTAACTGCCATAGCAACCCATACTGTAGAGATACGTTGCTGCGGCAGTTACGTAGAGACTTATGCTACGTCGTTTTGTGAAACAGGGTACGTAGGTAGAGGGAATAATTTAAATGTTTTACATGTCTATAAGTTTCTGACGTCCAATGTTTTGTTGTCAGTAGATTGTGATTGGTTCAATATGTAATTTACGTTTACCTATTTTCCTAAATAACCGATTTATTGTTATACTTTGTTAACGGTTGTGAATATTGCTGGAATCAGACAGACAGACAAAATTCAAATTTACCTGGGTCAGGAGCCTGTTTTACAAAGGGGCGTAGTGTCAGTTTTTATGTAACTGTCTTTGCAACGTATACTGTAGAGATACGATGCTTTGACAGTTACGTAAGAACTTACGCCACGCCGCTTTGTGAAAGGGGCTCTCAATCTTAGAAACCTAACGTTTTTCTGTGTCAGATCTTAATCTATGTTTAAACTATACGAACTTATGCCCTGGGACTGGCGTTACAAATGTGTTATGAAGACACCTAAAACATAGACCAGTTGCAACCAACGTGCAAGTTCCTATAGATTGGACCCCAATTTGCATCAAACGTACCCTTACGCCAGTTATCGTTATGTCCGCTCCCAGGACCTTGCTCTACTGAGCCAGCTTAAGTTGTGCTTCTCGCAGGTTTCTGTTTAACTTGTTCAAAGTAGCAAATTTGAAATGATCCCTTCAGCCTCCATATATGTATATTTGATGTGGTTTTATTCCTGAATTATTGTTACCGGTATAGACCGGTTTTCTTGTCTATCATGTATGCAATACCGGCAGAAAACGAAACCGTTTATGATTGTCTGGGCATTTCATAGACAAAATTATAAAATTTGGTTTCAGTGGAATTGTGTTGATAATAAGCCTATTCTCAGGTCTATAGGTTGAACTCATTTTTTTGTAACTATGGTCTTAGGGGCTGGTTGTTCAAGAGTGTATTAGCCGTTGATCTCACTTTGTGGCGTCAGCATTGTATTTCTTTGTTACCCAACGTCATTTAGAACTGACTGAACCCGAATACACTTTTGACAAGCCAAACTCGTTCTAAAAACTTTGAGCTGTTTCTGAAAAGATTTATGCCCAACGTAAGTCCAAATGCATGACCTAACTACCATAGTAACATACATGTGTATGCCGAAAGTATTACGTTACTGCCAGGGGCAAAGTTGCGTGGGGTTTAAATGTGTTGAGAAATACTCCCCAAGGGGCTGTTTCTCATCACACTTATGCCCGTCGTAATTTTGCGCCTGGTAGTAACGTAATGTTGAAGGTATACATTGCCATGACAGTTAGGCCTTGCATTTGACTTACGTCGGGCGTAACTGTCTTGAGAAACAGCCCCCAGGTTAACTTTACGACACGCAGGCCGACTGAACCAATTAACTATATGCGTGGAATGGAGATCACGTGGTATTTGATTTGCATCGAATGCCGCCATTACTAGGAGATGGTGCAATTTCGATCCAGATCTGTGAAGCACGCGCGCTAAAACTATCAATGGTGGCACTTTTTACATAGATCTAGACCAGCCAATGAGGCCGGTCCATTCCACGTATTTAGTTCATTTGACTGGATAACTTTAATGACAGACGTAATACCTTTTAACCAGCCATAACAACCAATAATTATGGATCACACCATGAGGAAACATAGTTATCTATTTGGAATTGTCTTAAAGGCACACTTGCCGCCGTAGCCTGTTTAAATTTGCTAAGAAAACCAATTTACATGAGCTTACTACGACTAATACCACTAAACTTAAACATAGGACACATAAAACATGTCTAGTTAGCTTTAGACTGTAAAAATGGGGTGAAAAACAAACGAAGAATCGAAGCCTGATTACAACAACAACGATCAGTGTCGGTCAACTTTCGTGTTGGTTTACCCTCCTTTCAGGGCATTGTATCTGTGGTTTACATTCAAACAATTATTAGCAGGCTTTTCCAGTCGCTGTTAACCGATCGTCAGTCTGTATTTCTCAGATAAATAGGCCTACGTAAAATTACACTGTGCCGTTAGTTCACTCACTCGACTGAAACATAAAATCGCCAATAGGGGGCAGATCGGTTTGTTTACGTTCCGGGTACGTAACAATTCAAATTTTCAAATTCAAATTAAAAATACAAAGTGACGTCCAAACTTTTAAATTTTGGTAAAAATAGAAAGTTCCTAACTTATATTGTCTGGGAAAAATACAGAATACGGTCTTTCTTTTTTAATGTAAACAATATTCCTGATTTTCGCGGCAAGTGTGCCTTTAAATGATCATTTTGTATGTTCTTTAGTTTTTGGTTGGTTGTTTTGTAAACCTATGTATTCATTGGGCGTATTTTGTAGCCGCACATGTGTGTCTCTAGTACTACGGAGGCAGATCCGAATTGTTTTCTATGTGTTAAGAATCCACTTCTGATAATAACGAGTAATTGATTAATTAATTGATAATTAAGCAAAGATTTAATTACATTGTCTAAAATATAACGAAAGACTGGCCTACATTAACATGTACATATAATATTTTCTTACATAATATTTGTAAATATATCGACCTTCTAAAACAAAACTACTATTTTCGTTGGATTTGTTGTTCATTTGTCTTTTTTTATACGCCCGGCTTGAAAAGCGGGCTGTATTATGGTATCATCTCCGTCCGTCCGGCAGGACGGTAGTCCGGCAGTCCGGCTGTCCGGCGTCCGCTTTCCCCTTCCGCTCCATAACTTCTAAAGTTTTGATTCCATCTGCACAATTTTTTCTGAGTATATACCTTATGGGTAGAAGGTGTGTCGCAAACTATTTTTAACATCACTGGTTACATAATATGGGAGTTATATTGGATTATGTAATATTCCCTTCCGCTCCATAACTTCTAAAGTTTTGATTCCATCTGCACAATTTTTTCTGAGTATATACCTTATGGGTAGAAGGTGTGTCGCGAACTATTTTTAACATCACTGGTTACATAATATGGGAGTTATATTGGATTATGTAATATTCCCTTCCACTCCATAACTTCTAAAGTTTTGATTCCATCTGCACAATTTTTTCTGAGTATATACCTTATGGGTAGAAGGTGTGTCGCAAACTATTTTTAACATCACTGGTTACATAATATGGTAGTTATATTGGATTATGTAATATTCCCTTCCGCTCCATAACTTTCAAAGTTTTGATTCCATCTGGACAATTTTTTCTGAGGATATAGCTTATGGGTAGGTGTGTCAGCTTCCTTGGATAATTTAGTGATAGCTATGGTGGCCAAAACCTAAAAAGTTTAGAATTATAATTATTTCTCTGTTTTAAAGGCTCTTCAATTCAGTTTTATTACCCATATGATAAAGCAAATATAGCTTCTTAAAGATATGATTGACAATGTTCATAAACCTGGTTGTAAGTGTAAACAGATAAGACTTGTATATTTACACACCATTGACCATCTCAGAGATTAGGCTCTAGCTGTTCAAATATACCTATATAAAATGTGGCAAACATCCTGGCCAGTGATGTCTTCAGCAAGTGATTTAACCCACTGACCAGTCAGAATTAGCTGGACTCCAAGCTCAAGACCTGGACATTTAACACCAGATGAGATTTCATATTTGAAGGACCCATTGCATATATTCAAAAATATATATATATGGAAGGATTTGTTTTTGTATGGCTGCAGTGACTGGGCCTTTCCGGGCGTATTTTGGGTTTCCCGAAACTCTTGTTTGTAAATGCATTGATTTTCAAAGGTACTTTCTTGAAAATGTTTTTAAAAAGTGGTGATATAGTCTCTTACGAACTCTTCTATTGGGTGTGTTTGGTTTGGCTTTATCTGAACTTTGGAGTGTTATTTTAATTCTTCTTTAAATTCAGAAAGCGTTTTCCAATGTCATTGGTGCCAGTTACCACCGGAAGGTCGTGGGTTTCCTGCGGCATAGATCCCGGTTTTCTCCCACAGTAAAACTGGCAACGCCGCCATATAAGCGAAATAATCTTAAGCGCAGCGTAAAACACCAATCAATCCGATGTCATTGGGGGCCTCCTGTAGAGAGATAGCTCCTCAGGCTTTCCATCGATGCGGCGTGGGATCGAAACCCAATCAGACCAAATATAAAGTGGAAAAAATATAGAGTCAATTCTTTACTCGGTCGCTGTATGTGGAAGAGTTACCAGTTACTGACCGAACGTCGAAGGTTTTCTCTGGACAAAGAGCCCACAATGAGCCCCACGAAACCTGGCAAGACTGCCATATAAGTGATATGATCTTGAGCACAGCGTAAAACATCAATCAATCAATCTTTTAATCCAGAAAGAGTTTTTCAATCTCTAAGATTTACCTTCTGAAAAGCAAACGTCCTTCTAGTGAAGCACAAAAAAGGATAACATCAGTACCAATGGATGACATTTAGAATGAAAGATATCTTCAGGAGAAAGGTTCCCATTATAAGATTATCAGTTGTCAACAGTGTACCGAATACTCCTCTCTGCAGGCATTACACTGGCGCGGTAAACGTTCGAAAACGCTTGACAGTTTCAGCTTGGCTGGCGGCAATTGTGAATTGTGCAGTTGGTGTGACCTTGGCAGAGAGATCAATTGTTTAATGTAAAATCCCAGTGAAGTTACTGATTTCATGGATAACCGCTGTAAACTCCATTGGTAGCCTCCGCTGGTAGAACATTAGGTCATCCTTAACTCAGGTGGTTGAGCGTTGAGATCTCGTAACTCAGGTGGTAGAGCGTTGTGAACTCCACCACTCAAGTTGTACAGTGTTTGGAATTCCACAACTCAAGAGGTACAGGTTTTGGATCTCCGCAACCCCTGTGGTAGAGCGTTGAGATCTCCGCAGCTCCGGTGGTAGAGCGGTGTGATTCTGCAACTCAGGTGGTACAGTGCATGAAACTCCGCACCTCAAGTGGTACAGGTTTTGGATCTCCGCAACTCAAGTGGTAGAGCGTTGGGACCTCCGTTACTCAGGTGGCAGAGCGTTGCGACCTCCGTAACTCAGGTGGTAGAGCGTTGGGACTTCCGTACCTTAGTCGGTAGAGCGTTGGGGCCTCTGTAACTCAGGTGGTAGAGCGTTGGGAACTCCGTAACGCAGGTGGTAGAGCGTTGTGATCTCCGCAACTCGGACGTTAAGCTGTTTGGAAATCCGCAACTCAATTGGTAGAGCGTTTGGAACTCTGCAACTCCGGCGGTACAGCGTTTGAACTCCGCAACTCATGTAGTAGAGCCTCAGGGGCCGGTTGCACAAAGCTGTATTAGGCTTAAGTCCGGCTTAAGTACGTCACGTCACAAAGGAATTTGATTGTGACGTTGCTTAGATAAGTCAGACTTAAGCTTAATACACCTTTGTGCAACCGGCCCCTGGACCTTTGAAATATTGTAGTAATTCATTAGGGGCTCCTGTCGTTCAGATTGTAGGAGACCGTGATGCGGTGGTTTAAATGGTAAAGCATTGGGATCTTCGATGGCAGCGCTGAGGACTTTACGGTTCTGACTTTAGTAGAACGTTGGGTTCATCCGTGGTCCAGGGCATATAGCATTTGGAATTTCATAACTTCGGTAGCAGACCCTCTGGGCTTAGATTGTAAAGTATTGGCGGTTTAAGAATTAAAAATAACTATATAAGATCGGCTGAAGTTGTGCTCTCCAATTGGTTGCATGGCGCTCTTGCTGCTAGGGCTTTAAACAACCTAACCGTGGGAAAGCCATACAATCCTGGGAAACCCAAATCATAAAGAACTTAACTTAGGTGCATGGCCAACCCTGGTTTAAATTTAACTTCGACGTGCGCATTGTTGAAGGGGTGATTGTTGAACTATGTGCATATCCATCTTAACTTATTTTATTCGTCTATACTTTACTTTGCAGACAATTACAAGTTGCTGGAACCGGGAATGAACCTATTAACTTGGGAAGGAAGGTTTTCCAAAAAGCTACACGATCTGCGAAAGGATGCTGGCCTCTCAACTTGTCGGGATCTTCATCAGAGGCTAGACGGATATATTTCTCTTCACCGATGACGTATTCGGGCCACGTGACTGGATACTGTACGGGCACAGGGAGATTAGGGTCCCTGCAACAGAATGAAAGACGTGTACATTTTGCTAACCGATCAGTAAACCGATTGCGACCCTTTTAGGTAATTGTTTTCTGGCGCAATGTCTTTTATGGGCATTGGGACGGTTTGGCATTGCGGACGGAAGTATTCTTGTCAAAAACGTATATGTACAGTGAAGTGTTTTGCTATGAACGGATTGTTAGAAGATGTTCACTTCAAAACTGGATCCCAATTTGCACGTACTTGGCAAATCGCAGTTTTCGACTATACATGTAGTCGAGAGAAAAGTGCACGAATTTACTTCATGTGCGCAAGTCTTCAACTTTTGGCACCGCTGAAACAAAGTATAAAGATCAATGTCTTCTGAGATAGGGCATCGTCTCATCCCAAAGACAGACTGAGACATAAAACCAAATTTGTATTCTGAAATAGACCCAGCTTTCCTCTCCTAAGAAATCTGGCAACGTCGAGAAATAGGGAAAATAATCTTGAGTAAGGCGTAATAATCAAAATAATAAATCATCACAAATTTTCAAGAAAGATTAATGTGCATAAGGTATGGAAATAAGACAAAGACTTACCCGGTTTTGGCAAAGTTGGTCCAGAATTTGATCATGGCGGTTGACAAGGCGATTTCTTGTGAAGAGTTGTAGGGTAACGCGAAAGGAAAACCAAACACAAACGGGACGTCATCAGCGTGATCAGCCCCCGTCCTCCAGGGTTCCTGTGACTGCCAACTTCCCCTATGGTCGAAGTAATAAAAATACGTGCTTCCACCGCCTATATTCCTGGATACATTTGAATGATACTGGGCAAAAGGCATTATTCCTAGGAAAAAAGCCATGTCCGTCGCAGCGTCAATGTAAGTTTCCGCCCTCCGGAAACCGTCACTGGCGTTTGTGAAATCCGTGTAACGATACTCAATGGCTTGATGTACCGTCGAAGCGTATTCAGGAGAGAGTTCAAAAGCAGTAAGGTTAACAAGGGTCTGGAAAATAGACAGAGGCATGCCTACAGAGGAATCGTCCACGTTAAACAGTTTTCTGAAATATTCCATCTGTGTATCGTATATGAAGGCCCCTTCCTGACTGTTCGTCCCGATAAGATGGTCTAACTCGGCGAACTGTATGTTTAACTGGTTATTCTTGTTCAGCAGGCCGCTGTCATAGACTGGTCCTAACCAAATGCCGTCGGCTCCCCCTCTTTTAGCAAGACTTCGTTCTTGGCCTTGGATAATCTCGTCAACTGATTTTTCGCGAAGACACTTTAGGATGGAATTTGGTTCGACGTTTTGACACCCAGCTTCTTGGGCAAATTCAATAGCTTTACTTTCTGGATCTGATACGATTGCCCAAGGTACGAACGCCGTTCCACTCTCTAATATCACCCTCTTTATAATCGTGTTTACTGAAGGCTGAAATGCCAAGAGCGAAATGCTGGAGGCCCCGGCAGATTCTCCAAATAATGTTATACTTTCTGGATCGCCACCAAATTTCCGAATGTTTTTTGAAACCCACTGAATTGCCAAAACTTGATCCATGAGACCAAAATTGGCGGATACTTCCTGTGGATCAGGTGCTAGGAAACCAAGTACTCCAAGACGGTAATTAAACGTTACAACAACAACATCGCCTATAGCTGCAATTAACTTCCCATCGTGTATATTTCCCGTTCCTTTCAAGTATGTCCCTCCGTGAATCCAGATCATAACAGGCTTTAGTGATCCGCCGGAACTGTGTCGCGGAGAGTAAACATTCAAGAAAAGACAACTTTCGCTAGTTTGGAGAGCCGACTCTGGAAATCTTGATTTGTAACTTTCGGTCCAGTCTGTCGGTTGTGGACACATTGGTTTGAAATCTCTGGCTAAGTAGACGCCAAACATCCGCGACTTGAGTTTACTGAAATTTAGTCTTCGTTCTCCGACAGGTGGCTCTGCATATGGAATTCCCAAAAAAACATTGATTTCGGTTTTGCTGTCATCATTTTCTAAGGAAACGTCTTCTATCTTTCCTACAAAGAACCCGGATGTTGTGCTAGCTGTCGTTACAAATGCCGCTGCCTTTGTTGCAGTAAAAACTATAAGGAAAAGAAACAAAGAACTGCGCTGGATTTCGTTATTCATGATGTGCTCTCGATGTCAGAAACGCCTAAACCTCTTTGCTATATATCTTATACTGGCCCGGCTTGTTCTGGAAAAAAGCAATAATGAGCTTAAATCCCTTTAGGCGCCGTGCACTGTTATGGCTCAAAATACGGGACCAACATAATCTGCACGTACTCCATTTATATGCGTGTATACTGACATGCGTGTCAATCTGATAACCAAGTGTCAATGTAATAGGAATATAATTGGCACAGGATTTCCATTCAGTGGAACGACATTTTGTTCTGTTTCCCTAAATGTACACATTGACCTTCAGAAACATATGGACATATCTATGATTAATAATCTGACGAAAAAATTGCTCGAATATATGGTTTGTTTTAATAGACTAAGTAACCTTTGAAAAATGCTATATTAAACAGGCTGAGCGATAAACCGTGTTTTGTGCAAAAAACACCGTTAAAAGATTTATGAACAACCTTTGGAAATATTTTCTAATTTGCGTTAAGTGTGTTGTAGAACATGTACTTTAATAGTCTGACCAAAAAGAAAACTAAATTTCGGTCGCAGAACATACAAAACTCAAGCTATGTTTGCCGATCTACAATGCTTACGAAAGTTAATTATCATATGCATATTTTCTCTCCGTTCTTCATTTGACTACCAGGGAACTAACGCGAAGGTTAACTAACTGATGTTTTTCAAAGCTTTAAATCCTGTTCATAAATCCTTTAAAATATTTGTCCGATTGCATGCATGGCTCTAGTGGCGGTTGTTCGTAAGAAAATTCGGGGCCTCGGTGGTCCAGTGGGTTAGAGTGATCGCCCCTCAGTCCCACACAGACCTTCATCAACGCGCCGCGGGTTCGAATCACACTCACACCAAATAAAAATTGAAAAATTTCCGTATGTGGAAGAGTGGCCTCACCGAAGGTCGGGAGTGTTCTACTGGCAATGAGCCCGGTCTCCTCCCCCACTTAATCTGGTAACGCCGCCTTATAAGTGAAATAATCTTGAGTACGGCGTAAAACATCAATCAATCTAAAGAAAATTAGCTTTACGGCAGGTTAAATGACGTAACCAAGAAATTGCTTTGGGACTCGACGTCATCTAACCTGTCGTTAAGCTAATTTTCTTTAGATTGAATATTATTATAAAATAGATTCCAAACCCTCCATAGGACGCAAGACGGTGGATACAGGTCACATCAGGGTCCGGTTGTTCTAAAGAAAATTAGGTTAACGCCAGATTAAATGACTAGACGTAACAAAGAAATTCCTTTGTGACTCGACGACATTTAACCTGCCGTTAAAGTGGCATGAGCTGCCAAAATATTGATATTTTGACGTTGAAACAGAATGGTGAAATTATCGGCTATTTTTCCCAAGACGTATAATTCAGAAGCTTTTTAGTGCTTCTAGTCTGGAAAATGTACGATCAAGTATTAATTATATATTGTTTTGTACTAACTTTGGCTTAGAATGAATGAATGGTCGTCCCGGTTATTTAAATTTTGTTTACTCTTCGAACACGTTTTCGGTTCCTACAGGCCACATACTGTATGGATTTTCCACATTCAACAGCAAATCATTTAGTTTTTTGATGACCTTCAAAGACTATTGCGGTCGTGACGATCAGAAACTCGAAAAAAAAGTGTGAATTTTGGCAGCTCATGCCACTTTAAGCTAATTTTCTTTCGAACAATCGGTATCGTAATGGTTTTATTGGCATCTTATTTGTACCTTTATATGACAAATAATTTCAATATATTTTAATGGAGAATAAATCAATTAAAAAAATAAGACACGGCCGAGCACAGAGTCGTGTTGAATACCATTTTGAATAGTAAACATTGATCGATGTACCACATATAACGTTATTTCACTTCCATGGTTTGCCGGGTTTTGCCAAGTTCAATGGCGGGAGGATCGCACCCATGCAATTATAAGTGAAGGAGAAGAAAAGCCGCTTCATGGAAATTATGTTATGAATGCATTATGAGCCTTTCAGAGTAGCTATACTCTCACCATCATTTATTACAACACGCATTTCCTATTAAAGTGGCGTGAGTTGCCAAAATGCTTATATTTTACCGTTTAAAGTGGCATGAGCTGCCAAACATATGGACAATTTCGTTGAAACAGAATTAGTCAATTGTCGGTTATCTTTATCTGAAATTACAAAATAAGAACTTTCAGTTGATACCAATCTTGAGAATGGACGTTAAGGTGGTTTTATAAGCAGCAAAAAATGAAACTCCCAAAAATGAACTCATACATCCCGGCTATTTGAATTTTGTCCGTTATTAGCACATATCTTTGGTTCGTACAGGGTACTGCTTGTGCCAACATTTTTTATTTCAACGTCAATCTTTTAGTTTTTTTAAGGGACTTCATACGTTGAACTTCTTTTGACAATCAGAATTAATGAAAAAAATCCGAATTTTGGCAGCTCATGCCTCTTTAAACAGAATGTAGAAATTGTCGGCTATTTTTCTCTAGACTTGCAATTCAGACACGTTTTAGTGCTTCTAGTCTCGAGGATGTACAATAAAGTATTGTTTTGAACTAACTTTGGCTTAGAATGAATGAACCTATGCGTGTTCGGCAGAGTTAATTGTTTCTAAAAGGACATCATCGTTGCACACCGACGATTAATTTTTCAGCGATCGCACTGTCACGGTTACAATCACAATCGCTAGCTGACTTCCGACGATGCACACTCTTTTTTTTTAATTTCAGCTTCAATCGTTTAGTGTTTCAATTAAATTTAACGCATCTTGCTCTTCACTTAGCATTAGTGCCATGAGCTGCCAGTTAAATTCGAACTTTTCTTCATAAATTCCGATCGTCATGAGAAATTGGGCGCTTGCTGTAGACCCACTCTGAAAAACTAAAGGGTTCCAAACGTTTATACTTACTGAAATTTCACAGCCCATGGAGTCCTCTTGCAGTTTCCTGGAGGTGACACGAGTACAAATTAACACTTATATGTTATAGAAAGTTTTTGACAAATGTCATTATATACTGCTGATACATGCGAATGAGTACATGGTATCAAGCCTATATCTCATCAAAAGTTTAAATGAAGTCAATTATCCTAAAAAAAAAAAAAGATGGTGTGTTTTCAAAATTGCACAGATGTCCTTTTTTTCGTAACCATCTGTCACTTAATGGCACATGACATAATTCATACAGACAAACCGCCCAGTCATACAGTAGGCTACCCTCGTATTTATCGGTAGCCTACATCTACGAAGCAAAAATTAAAGAGTGGAAACTACTAAATGTGACAGCATGGCCGGTCTCTTTTCAAGAGAAACGAGGCCCTCAGGATATTTCTCGTTCGCGTTTTACAAGTATAACTGATCGAGGCTGAAAGTTGAAAGGCTGAGTATTTTCGGCCCCGTAAACTATCACGGGGGCACTTTTGTGGGACCCTTGAGAGGATAGGGAAAGTGTTCCGGCTAGCTTTTTGGTCGCCACATTCAAAATTACCTGCAGTCTGTCAGATGGTATTTCATGCACTTTAATTCCCGAAGTTTCAGACTGGAAATACCAATGAACTTTAAACGTAGTCTGGTACCCTGCCCCTAAACTCGTACAGGATAGCTATCCTGTACGAGTTTAGGGGCAGGGTACCAGACTACTTTATACGTGGAATGGAGGTCACGTGGTATTTGATTTGTATCGAACACCGCCAATACTATGAGATGGTACATTTTCTATCCAGATCAATCATGCACATGCTCATAAACTGTAGGCGGCGCTTTCTACAAAGTCAGATCTAAACCAGTCAATGAGACGTGTCCATTCCACGTATACAGTTCATTGGAAAATACAGCCCACCGGAAACCAGTGAAGACTGCCAAAGTTTGTTCCAAATGATCTGGGGCCGGTTGTTCAAAAGAAAATTAGCTTAACGGCAGGTTAAATGACGTCGCGTCACAAAGGATTTTCTTTGTTACGTCACGTCATTTACCCTGCCGATAAGCTAACGGCGCTTTGAACAACCCACCCCTGGGGTCGGTTGTTCAAAAGAAAATTAGCTTAACGGCAGGTTAGATGACGTCGCGTTACAAAGGAATTTCTTTGTTACACCACGTCATTTAACCTGCCGTTAAGCTAATTTTCTTTTGAACTACCGGCCCCAGGATGCTTTCACAATGACTATAACGGCCATTGGGAAAAACAATCAACCTGATAACAATAAGATGACCTCAGGACAAAGCCGTCGCAAAATGTGATCAATCGCAGTGGTCATGACATCATATCTCTACAGAATGTTACCCACAGGCACCCGAGGCTCTCGTCCGGGTTTCTGACTCCAAAATGACCTTTTTTATACTGACGGGCTTAATTTAAAAAAAATACGACCGTCAGTATAAAAAATAGTCATTTGGAGTCCAAGACCCGGACTGCCGAGGCTCATCTGTGACGTGACTGCTTTGTGAAACGTTTCCTTGATCACTTAGGGACTGTAGCAACCATTTTTGAAATAACAGATGGATTATGAAAAAATAACATTTTTGAAGTAAAAATACGACACTTTTGAAGTAAAAACCACTTTTGAAATAATTAGTGTCTTTTAGAAAGTGGGTATAACAGTATTCTCGTTATTTTGGGAATAAATTCGAAATAAATTAAAACCAATTTTGAAATAATTTTTAGAACCACAATTGAAATAAAAATACGCAACTTTTTTCAAAACTGGCTGTTCTTTACTTCAAAGGTAGCTTTTATTTCAAAAATCATTTCTTTTATTTCAAAGTAATTTATTTATTTCAAAAGTTATTCATTTTCATTTCAAATATCATTTTTTTTATTTCAAATGTGAACACTGTTACATTGCTTTACACGTTTTAGCAAAATATTGAACAGAACGTTCAAAGTGCATTGGAACTGTAGAGCCCTCGGACGCCAAAAACCTGCCCACAATGTACGGTAAAACCTCGTACAGTGAGGCCACACATGTATGCAGTTATATATGGTGGTTCATTTCTGCTATTTCTTATTCTCGCGTTTTTGATGGGTCAAATCAAGGCGAGAATAAGAAAACGCAAAGTTTTACAAGGAAGAAACTGTGTGATTTCTTACTTAAAACAAGATTACCCAATGCTTTGGAACATACTTCTTGTCTGTTTTGTAATAAAGCAGTTGAAATTTTGTAGAGTTTACAATGGGTTTAATCACACTTTATGTTGAAAATTTCCGAAAAATCCGTTCACTTGCAAAATAATTAACACCTGACGTATGGCGTCATAATAAAGCCGGGAGTCCGGCACAGCTGACTTCTAGGTGTAATTTATTATGACATTTTTCTAAAATTTGTACCGCAAGCCTTCCAACTAAGAATTATATTACCAACCTTGGCAATATATGTAGGACAGTCGTCAAGGACTTTCCGAATGTCGGCAGTTTTCTCTAAGCATAGAGAATGACATACATTATTAAAGGCCCACTTGCCGCCGTAGCTTGTTTGACATTTGTTAATAAAACCAATTTGCACGAGCTTACTACAGCTAAAACCACTAAAATTAAACATAGCACACATAAAGCATGTTCAATTAGGTTTAGAATGTATAGATGAGGATGAAAAACAAACGAAGAATCGAACCTTCATTCAAGCGTTTTTGTTTGTGGTTTGCACTCGGCAGGCTTTTATAGTCCCTCTTACTCGATCGTTAGTATGTATTTCTTAGATAAAGTTCGTAAAATTATACTGTGTCGTTAGATCGCCCACCCGACTCAAACCATTACGGCACGTGTGCACACGCTCGGGTTCGAAGCTTGTTTACATTGCGGGTACCTGAAAAATCCGTTTTTCAATTTCAAATTAAATATACTAGATGATGTCAAAACTTTTAATTTCTGGTAAAAATAGAAAGTTCTTAACTTTTTCTGTCTGGGAAAAATACAGAAAACCGTCCACTGTTTTTAATGTAAACAATCTTCTGGAGTTTCGCGGCAACTGTGCCTTTAATTGACTTTCAATGTTATTGGCAAAATACGGAGAAACGGCCACACTCATACGGGGCTTACCATGGCCAATTCGAACAAACATGGCTAATGTCCGGGATGCCCTCATGTCCTTTTCTTCCATTTGAGCACCAACCACACTTTTATTGCAAAAGTTGCGTATTTTCATTTCAGATGTGGTTCTAAAAATTATTTCAAAATTGGTTATAATTTACTTTAAAAGTGTCCATCTGTTACTTCAAAAATGGTTGCCACACCCTGGACTCCCTCGCCTATTGCCCTCGTTACAGTCCTCTTTTAAATTTATAATCGAAGGGCCCGATTTAAAGACTATGGTGGCTAGTTTGTGCCATTTCAGATGTAACTAAAATCTCGCCGCGAGAATGCGAAAACGCGAGAATGAAACATAATCTCGCCGCGAGAATGCGAAAACACGACAAAAAATATAATCTCGCCGCGAGAATGCGAAAACTCGAGAATTAGCCAAAAGTGCTTTATTTGTGCCATTTCGCGTTCTCGCATTCTCGCCGCGCAAACTCGACATAAATTTAAAATCTCGCCGCGAGAATGCGAGAATGCGAGAAAAATAAAATCTCGCCACGAGAACACGAAAACTAGTCAAAAGTGCTCGTTTTGTACCATTCATTCTCGCGGCGAAAACTCGAAATAATTCTAAATCTCGCCGCGAGAACACGATAATAAACTTACTTTCGTTTTCTTATTCTCGCCGAGAAAACGAAAGTGGATGGAGCGGAAGTAATCTGCAGAGGGTGTGTGGGGGGGGGGGGGGGGGGGGCTCCGTGGACGCTCAATCCAAACAGCCTTCCACCAATGGGGCGGGTTCGAATCCCACCCAGTCCAAAAAAATTGGAAAATTTTCTGACTGGGTTTTCACTCGAACGACCTATGTGGGATGGTTGCCAGTTACCAACGGAAGGTTGTGGGTTTCCTCCGGGCATAGAGCCCGGTTTCCTCCCACACTAAAACTGGCAACGCCGCCATATAGGCCTAAGTGAAATAATCTTAAGCGAGGCGTAAAACACCAAACAATCAATCAATCAATCCATGCCCAGGGGCATATTTATTGGGTGTATAATCATTTACATATTCTTACATTATAGATAAACAACTGTCAGGCTATATTTACAAACTGTACAAACATTTATCTTGTAAGAGTTGTCAGTGGGCCGATTTCTTATATTAGAAAGCCTGCAAGATACATTGTTTCAAAAAACCAAGTAAAGGTCATCTATTTTTAGACTGTTAGCATGGCGACACTGTATTGACTGTGGCGTGCACAGATTTATATCATAAAACTCGAAATTCAAAGACCGGTGGGATAGAATGGTCAGAAGGGGAGGGGGGGGGGGATAATAAAAACATTCCCACACATATATCGTCAGTTTGGCAATGGGGGATTGTTTAACTTTTACTCATAAGACTCGTATGACTCTCTGAAGTCATTCTGTAGTGTATTTCGAAAACGAAAGCAGACCGTTCAGGCGGAAGTGTAGACAGTATATGCGCTAGCGTGCAAGCCGTTTGCAAGTTACTTTCGTTTTCTTGTTTTTGCGTTCTCGCGGCGAGATTATAGTGGCACAAATAAAGCAGTGGCACAAAAAGAGCGCTATTTCCTTATTATTTGTTTTCGCATTCTCGCGGCGAGATTTTAAAGTAATGTCGAGTTTTCGCGGCGAGAACGCGAAATGGCACAAATAAAGCACTTTTTGCTAATTCTCGAGTTTTCGCATTCTCGCGGCGAGATTATATTTCTTGTCGTGTTTTCGCATTCTCGCGGCGAGATTATATTTCATTTTCGTGTTTTCGCATTCTCGCGGCGAGATTTTAGTTAAATTTCGTATTCTCGCGTTTTCGCCTCCTAATTTTCGAAGCGAAAATGCGAGAACGCGAAATGGCACAAATCAGCCACCATAAAAGGCTGCATACTCTTTACAATATCACTATGATTAAAACGAAACTTTATGAACGGTAATGTGTTATATACTTCCGAGTTGGAAAAATCCCAACTTCACTCGCTCAAGGTTTGGTAGGCACACGAACAAAACCTTCTAGGTAACTTGTGGTGGCACAACAAACACGCCAGACACAACGGCAAACTGTGACCTTACTGACCCGTGGGGTAGTATTGCCGGTCAAGTTGGCTCCGTTCGCAAGAAGTCGAAGGGCAATTGTCAGCTGAAGGAGAGGGGGCAGTGGAGTGTTCCAACTCATCCTTTACCATATTTAAAATATAATAAATCGTTGCCCGATTGAAACGAAATCTCTCTTTTATGTTATGGTCATTCCAAACTTCAAGGGGATCTATCGACAAAAACTCTCTCTCGTCGCATTGCCCTTCGAAATTCAGCATTTACAAAAGCTTCTTCCATGTTTGTTTTACTATTTAGCCACCTCTGTAGGTGACTAAGAATTTCGGTCTAACTTACTCAGAAATATTTAAGCCCGTAATCTGACTTTTTGTTGGTGAATCGGTGTCATCAAAAAACTTAGCCGACGACGTCCCATAGCCGACTAACATTAGCCCTTACAGGTTTTGTGGCTGCAGAGGTTTTGTGGCTGCAGAGGTTTTGTGGCTACAGAGGTTTTGTGGCTGCAGATGTTTTGTGGCTGCAGAGGTTTTGTGGCTGCAGAGGTTTTGTGGCTCTCGGTCCACCCTCCCCTTTGGCAGGGGCATTGGGGAGGGTGGGCGTCATGCCGCCGCGGCTCTCGGCCCACCCTCCCCTTTGGCAGGGGCATTGTGGAGGGTGGGCGTCATGCCGCCGCGGCTCTCGGCCCACCCTCCCCTTTGGCAGGGGCAATGGGGAGGGTGGGCGTCATGCCGCCGCGGCTCTCGGCGTGCAAAACGTATACTTTTGGTAAGCCTTCGGTCCTCTATGTCGAATACTACCGTTGCTCATCTAAAGTGGTCCATCGTTTGCCGTTGCATCTCCTTTCCCCGTCCAGTTATGTGGATGGTTGCCAGGTATCAACGGGAGGTCAGGGGATTCCTTCGAGCTGCAGAGCAAATTTTCCTTTCCCAATATAAAGCCTAGCGACGTCGCCATATAAGCGAAATAAACTTGGGTTTTAACGTAAAACATATCTCAAACCCATCTCAAACAGTGTAGCCTCCAGAACCCATGTCAATCAACAATTATTGAATGTGGTCTAGAACATGGAAGTTGAAATAGTTATACGTGTTTAAATTCGAACAACCTGAAGGTTAACCCCAACCCCTAATGTCTATATTATTTTTGCTGTATCTGCCCTTTGTAAAATCTGCGCTTTATATGCAATTTAAAAGAAACAAGAAGACACTTATGAATTCCGTAAGAGCCCGTGTTAAGTCTGCAGTCTGTACTTTTTATGCTTTCTAGCATCTCTAAAAGAGGGCGTGTAGGTCGGTCCCTCCGTAACGTTTTATTTTCAAACGCTAATAACTCTAGAACTATAAAGTGTTTAATTAATTAGTGTCTTTTAGAAAGTGGGTATAACAGTATTCTCGTTATTTTGGGATTACACTTTCTTGAAAATATGGTAGAAATTCTTCTACCGATTTTTGGGTGACGCCCGAAACGGGAATCGAACCCAGGCCCCAGAGTATGGCACCTATCGCCAGCACTAAATGCCGGCTGCCTTATCCATTCAGCCAACCGGCCTCCTCTTAAAAAAGGAGGTAGTTGACTGGTAGATACTACAGCGGACATTTAGTACCCCTCTGGTAACGTAATTGACACAGCTCCCATTAATTAAACTCATGCATTCAGCAATGGGAGCTGTGTCAATTACGTTACCAGAGGGGTACTAAATGTCCGCTGTAGTATCTACCAGTCAACTACCTCCTTTTTTAAGAGGAGGCCGGTTGGCTGAATGGATAAGGCAGCCGGCATTTAGTGCTGGCGATAGGTGCCATACTCTGGGGCCTGGGTTCGATTCCCGTTTCGGGCGTCACCCAAAAATCGGTAGAAGAATTTCTACCATATTTTCAAGAAAGTGTAATCCCAAAATAACGAGAATACTGTTATACCCACTTTCTAAAAGACACTAATTAATTAAACTCATGCATTCAGCAATGGGAGCTGTGTCAATTACGTTACCAGAGGGGTACTAAATGTCCGCTGTAGTATCTACCAGTCAACTACCTCCTTTTTTAAGAGGAGGCCGGTTGGCTGAATGGATAAGGCAGCCGGCATTTAGTGCTGGCGATAGGTGCCATACTCTGGGGCCTGGGTTCGATTCCCGTTTCGGGCGTCACCCAAAAATCGGTAGAAGAATTTCTACCATATTTTCAAGAAAGTGTAATCCCAAAATAACGAGAATACAACTATAAAGTGAACTTTTACGAAACTTAGCGTGCACGATGTTCTCGTAATGTTTGGTAAAACGGGTAAAGCAATGCAAACTGTTTAAATTTGAAAGACAAAAAAGACTTTTGAAATAAAAAAAATATCTTTGAAAAACAAATGAATTTTAAAACCAAAAAATAACTTTGAAATAAAAAAGATGAATATAGAAATAAAAGCTACTTTTGAAATAAAGAACAGCCAGTTTATTGCAAAACTTTCGTATTTTTATTTCAATTGTGGTTCTAACAATTATTTCAAAATTGGTTATAATTTATTTCAAAAGTGGTCTGTACTTCAAAAGTGTCGTATTTTTATTTCAAAAATATAATTTTTTCATAATTCATCTGTTACTTCAAAACTGCCATGGTTGCGACAGAGACTGTAGTCTAATAACGAGCTATTCTGTACGAGTTTAGGGGCAGGATTTCAGACTCAGGGGCTGAATGTTTATATTGCTTGTCCTCGGGGCTGTTTCTCAACACAACTTACGCCCGTCGTAACTTTGCGCCTGGTCGTAACGTAATGTTGAAGGTATATGTTGCCATGAAGTTACGACTAGGCGCAAAGTTACGTCGGTGTCGAGAAACAGCCCCCTGAGCTCCAAAATCGTCCAGGACAATCTATGTACGTTTTAGTTCGGATACCTTGTTGACTCTGAGCTCTTGGGCAAACTAGATTAACGATGCGTTAATATTTTGCCCAGGTGGAGCAGAGAAAAAAAAATTTAAAAGGAAAAAAAACAAGCATTGGAAGTATTTTGTTTCAGGCGTATACGTATCCTCTAAATAGATGGACCATTATCGTTAACTTTAGAGACTTATACGGAGAATAGGAAAATAGTAAAAAATTGTATATTAGCGTAGGCCCTACCTTTTGTTCGTAATTAACGTGTGTCGCCACACCTATTACCGTATTCGTTAAAATTACAGATACTTCAAGTGTCTGTTTTTTTCACGATTTACTATTTACGAGAAAGGCTACACTTTTAGAAGAACCGTTAACTATTTATCTGGAATTAGACGTACAGGTTTCATATTTTATTATTTCCTTTATTGCAGACAGTGGCGTCCATACAGTAAAAAAAAACAAAAAAAACAAAAACAATCGATCTTTAAGATACAAAAGTCACACGCATTATATGTATAGACATTTCGCCATTTCGAAATCAAGTCCATTTTTTTGACAAAATCTCTTATCTCTGAGTTCACCTGAAGAAAAATAAAACATTTCGCCATCTGCCACGGGGTTGTAACAACACGGTACTTAACGATCCTTCTGACGGGGCTGATCTTGACTTCAGGTCACCAGTTCACCTGGGAGTAGAATTAAGTGTATGCCATCAAACTGAGATATAAACTGTAGGCTACGAGTAAAGGGAATTCCTTTGTAGCTAGGAAACTGGCGTGACTGGACTAAAATGAATTGTGATGACGCCTCTATCCATGAGAGACCAAAACTAGGCTTGTTTGTAGTGACCGGCCATGTTGAAAACAAATAAGAGGTTTCGTTTTTTGTTTTTTCCAATCGTGACGTGCGGATTGTTTTGAGCAACCACAAGACTACACTCAAATCTTTCAATGGCATTTAGAAGTTGAAAGGTTAACAATAAGGTGAAGAATTACTTATAAATAACAACTTCTTTGTTTATTGGGCGACGACGTTTCGATGTAGTTCTTACATCGTTATCATGATAACGATGTAAGAACTACATCGAAACGTCGTCGCCCAATAAACCAAGAAGTTGTTATCCATAAGTAATTCTTCACTTTTTTGTAAAGCTGACTATCCATGTGCGCGTATATGCGTATACGTATGCGTAGTGCGTGAATTCCTGCGTATACGGATGAAATCAAACACATATAAAATAATAGAGGGCCTATCCATGTATACGTTTGCGTATGCGTGTCCGTCTGCGTATAGAATCGCTCGCTGCGCGATTTTTACGGACAACGGACGGGAGATCATGGGGGAAATCCGTGTTTTGACGTCATCTTCGGAGGTGGCACCAAAAAAAAAACAAGGAAAAGGCAGAAAAAAAAGGTAACACCAGGAGTACAAAGTTATGACACAACATTATTTGTAATAGTCACAATCATAGTGAAAATGTTGATTGCCTGGGTATATTGGTCGAATCTCGAATCGTTCGAATCTCCCAAACATGTTCAGTCTACCGTGGCTCCGGGAGACAAATTCGTTGGCAACGGGATGGCATCAGTCCGGTCTTTGTGTACATGCAGGATCATCAGCCAGTTGAGTCTTGATTGTGTTGTCATAGTGTGCAACCAGGTTTTCAATCTTCTGAGAGTAGGCCTACTGAAACTTCTCTCGCTGGTGGCATTGGTCGACGGCGTTACCGGAATGAGCTTTGTGTGCTTCACCACTTTTGCGCGGATATTCTTACATGGTTCCATGTGGTTTAAAAGACGCCACTATTTTTTTGTTTGAATAAACATGTTTGCAGTAGTCACATTGTGAGGACATGTCTTCTAATCCATCATTCATATAGGCAGCCGCCATCCAGGGAGAGTTTCCTTTATACATAATCCAAAGAAGTAAGGAATGTGTCGTGGTATATATATTTATGATCACTAAAACACCTGGGCACAGGGAAAATCGTCTTGTATAAAATAATCATGGAGACAAGTTTCTAATTGTGTTAAAAAGAGGTATATCATTTAGACCTTTATACCCAATAAATTGTTGTGACAAAGCAAACGTATGATATTTCATTAGGTTGACAACTGACAAGAGCTTATCGTGGTATATACCTAGCTTTCGACATCATAGACCAACAGAATCAGAAAAATGACCGAATAGCCATGGGAAATGGCAAAAACACCAGGAAAATCCTTCCGTTTGATAAATAGATTGCCTCATATTTATGCCCTGTTATTAGCCCAGAACGCCCCTCTGGCGATCTCGGACAGCGGAGCTGGGATAGTAATTCAGCCCCCCAAAATTCCGAAACGTGTCTACGCCCTTGAAAACGGATGGAAACATACGCATATATGGATGTATAAAAACGTACAAAAAACATACGCACAGCATACGCAGACACGCATACGTATACGCAAATACGCGCACATGGATAGTCAGCTTTAGGACTACACTCCTACAAGCAGCGGGGCATATCCCTTCGTTCAATACACCCACTGCTTTATTTACGGGCCAGATTTGGGCCGGCCAATTAAGAGATACAATTCTTTTGAGTAGAAACGGGGATAATTGGTCAGCGACAATTCTGACTAAGAAATAAAGTAGCGGGTGTGATGAACGAACGGAGATTACCCGCTGCATATAGGAGTGTATCACAAGCTATAGATGAGATTATATAATATTATGAATTTTGGGTATAAGCTGTCGATTTCTCAAATAATATGGTTGGTCATTACACCCAGGCCCACCTCATACGAGTTCATATCACATTTAAAAAGTTGTTTTGAACTGTAAATTTGCTGATAGTAATGATGTAAAACTTACTATTTTTGTGACGCTGTCATTTGAAATTTTTTTCCCCAATAATAAGTTGTTGCAGTTGTAATAAACCAAAATCAATGGCGTTTCATAAGGTGGAAAAAAACAGGAGTTTGACTATAGTCAGTAGAATTTTCTGAAGCACATTGTAATGCAATAGCAAGGTTTTGCGGATTTTCAGCTTTTTAACTAGTGTATAATATTACGGTATAAATATGGCCCCCGTGGCTTATTTTATATTTATCAAACCGTTGTTCCCAACGTAAATGCCCCCTGTTAGAAATGTGTCTCATCAGGTGTTCCACAGGGGCTCAATACGGAGCGCAAGTCACGTGTGAATTCCACAAATTTCCTGTCACCGGCACTGTATTGCGCATGTGACTGAGCGTTTTTCGTTCCAAAATGACGTTTAAATCTGACGTTATGGAACAAAATACGTCAAATGGAATTGTAACGTCATCAAAAACGTTCTTAATGGCGTCATCTGTCACCGGATATCACAAAATCTCGTAATAATTCTTATGAGACTTGCGCTCCCTATACGTCAATCCTGGATTAACATCCCCAAATGTTGTGTAATCACTCCCACGAACAAACGCAACAAATTCCAGTTTTGTTTAAA
This sequence comes from Lepidochitona cinerea, assembly GCA_963971465.1. NCBI lineage: Eukaryota > Metazoa > Mollusca > Polyplacophora > Chitonida > Tonicellidae > Lepidochitona > Lepidochitona cinerea. The sequence goes on from OZ020559.1 coordinate 16,703,466, forward strand.
ACTGACCGGTTCCACCCTGAAATTCTCAATAGCATCGATTTCAGATAATGATTTCCAGATAAGTTTGATTGAATGATTGGTCTCTTAAAATAACTTCATTGAGTACATAAGAAACACGTGTCCGGCAAAACTCTTTTCTTAAGGGGCTTGATTGATTGATTTATTGTTTGTTTGGTGTTTATGCCGCGCTCAAGATTATTTCACTTATATGGCGGCGTCCCCAGTTTTATTGTGGAGGGAAACCGGGCTCTATGTCCGGAGGAAAACCACTACCTTCCGGTGTTAACTGGCAAGTTCTATCTCTTAAGCGGGTTGAAAATCGTCAATATTTTACTATTCCAACGACAAAATGGCTGCTGATTACAAGCAAGGTAAAATCAACTGTTAGCCTATTCTAATGCGTGGTTATCTCTTCTACAAGAGCAACATATGGGACACAATTTCCTGCTGATAAACGTCATCTGGGCTATTTTTTAAAATCAGAATATGTATGGTGGCCCAAACACGACAGATTCATATTAATTGTCAGCGACAACTGCAAGCAATGTTTCCATACCTTGTATATCTTTTGCAAAAATCATTATAGCCAACCATTGTCCAATTAGCCTAATGATGCAAATCTAATAAATGTTAAGCACGTTTCGAAAATTGTAAAACAAAGTATCTATTATATATGGTGGTCCATATGCGACATTTTATATTCAAATGTTTTTCAATCTTCTGTCCACATTTGGTGTAAGAAGCAATAACAGACACGTGGCTTATTAGCTGTATTTAAGATAGAGTGGCGAATAACACCACACTAAAGAGTGGTCGCTGGGTCTATTAGGGAAGGGGGGGGGGGTCTTCTCTTATCCGGCAGAACCCGGCAACATGCAATATAATTATTTAAAACGGACCTCTCAACGTTTTCTCTTTTTATCATTGTGGGATGGTTGCCAGTTACCACCGGAGGGTCGTGGGTTTCCTCCGGGCATAGAGCCCGGTTTCCTCCCACAATAAAACTGGCAACGCCGCCATATAAGTGAAATAATCTTGAGCGCGGCGTAAAGCACCAAACAATCAATCAATCTTTTTATCATTCTATTGATATTCCTTTTATGTGTTTTTATTTCACTCGAAATTTAGGTTGGGGGCGCGGGTGGGGGGGGGGGGTGTAGGGGACTAGGAGGGGTGCGAACTCACGATCAATTCCTTCAAGGATGTTTTCATAGTGCATCAACCCACTGCTCACGACATGATAACCTATGGTCATCTGTTTCACAACAGTCCTACTAAATCGACAAAGTATTATTAACAAATTAAATGGCGTTAACAGACCACCATAGATATCTTTTCAATGTGCAAATAACCCTTCCTTGTGATTGCTACATGTCGGTCAAGATCTGTCAGCAATCTCACCTTAATCACCTGACCTATTGGGACGCCTTCGAATTTTAAAATGAGGAATTTCGCCATAGTTTAGGCTATTTAAACCTTACACGAAGTTACCTTAACTAATGTCGTCCACAATTGTCGTTCACTGGATGTAAACTATTCCTTTATTGTAAGCCTATTCATTCCAGTAAGTAGGTTAGATTGATCGATTTTACGGAAGAGCTGAAAGGGAAATATTTACGTCAATATCTCCCCGAGAACTCGAACTAAGGTAAGAATTAATTCTATGCACTATTACATTAAAGAAGAAAATATTTAGTAAATACATAGGATCTGGGATATGGAATAAGACCAGAAATGTCTATATCCCAGATATACGGCCGTTTAACGAATTATATCATTTGAAACCCTTTTTGAAACCAACTAAACCAGACTATATAGTCTAAAGGGCCATCCCCCATCCAACCCAACCCCGAAGTCAGACCCCCCCCCCCCTCCACCCCAACCCTCTCTAGCTAAAACGCAGAGAGAAGAAAGAAATGCATACAAAGAATAATACAGCTCGTAAGAATTCATTCAAGCTGTGCATTCGCTGGGGCTTATCTAGCCACGTTACTGGGGCGGCGTAGCGTAAGTTTTTACGTAACTGTCATACCAGCCCATACTGTAGAGATATGTTGCTATGGCAGTCAAGTAAAAACTTACGCTACGCCGCTTTTTAAAACAGGCTTTAATATAGGCGTGATGAAATAGCAGATGTATCGTGGCAGGACGAGGGTACCCATTGTGCCTCTCACCCTTCAACCATACAATACATTATAGTTATCACACGTCAAATTCAAATTCATAATGTTGTCCTCAAGATACGATCAGATAGATTGAAAATGCTATTTTGGAAGCACGCAAGACGTCAATTTTAAGCAGCTCCCCCAAAGAAAGTATATTATAAAATGCGTTGAAAATGGGGAGCCAGGGGGTGGGTTAGTAATTGGGGCCTTCCATCTTATGGGGCCTTTGCACCCACCGGGCCGCGCACAACCCTGGTGGATACTGGATCAGCATCGATCTTAGCATTGCAAGCGATACCATATACGCCATCTTCTCGAGCTAAGATAAAATCTCCATCAACCCATTCACGAAATTGGGTTGAAGATTTTACCTCGGCTTGAGAAGATGAATAGATACAGGCGTACTAGGTTGATTGATTTGGGAAGTTTTGCGCCGCACTCAAGAGTATTTCACTTACATGGCGACGTTGCCAGGCTTAGTCTTTCCTCCTGAACATACTTAAATTCGTGATACCCGCCCCCCCCCCCCCCCCCCCCACACTCACCTTTCCGCCTATCAAGCACAGTTGACATTCGCCATGAATGAAGGTGGGACTTTGAATAATATTGTAGCAACTAGCCCGGATTTTCGGTCTAACGGCGACTGGTATTACATGGCTGGCAATGTGACCGATCGTCTTTTATGACGAATACGGAAAAAACATTCCACAGAGCCCAGACTTCTCGGCTATGTAGTAACCAATGCTTTAAGGGAAAGAAAATCTAAGCTTTAGACTAGTTAAGATGGAAAGAGCAGAGTTCATTTAGTCCAAAACAACTGTCCAATGTATGTTTTATCCCCTCGCATGTGAATAATTGAAATTTGAAGGTGGCGTTACAATAGAGAATAAGCTCCATAGGCCATTCACAAGGCCACCACCATTTTTTCATTAGTTTTATCCAATTATTGTTGAATACAAATTTAAGTGCGTTATAGAGTAGTCATGTGATGCAATTTAGCCAATGGCTTGGGGCCGCTTGGCTAAGAAATGGCGTGCGGTTGCATACTGACCATTATATTCGGAGACAATCTTCCCACTTCAAGTTTGTCGCCATGTTTTTTGGACCTAAATCTACCATTATACATTAGAGAGCGGTAAAAATACGTCATTGTTGATCTAAAAATAGCTATACCAACATTCACGTCATCCAAAAACGGAAAAATGGCTACGCAGATAAGCCACTGAAAGGACTTTTTCTGTCTGTTTTTATTAGCTTGAGGGTCACTGGAGGTAATTGACGTGAAATGTTTTAAGTACTTTGAAGGTTGTTATCGACGATAATCCCTATGTATTTATAGAGATTTCCCCTCCTTTAATGTCAAATTTATAGTGAAGCAGAGATAGCATAGGACCATTCAGGGTATTACTGATAGCTTTTTTGTCAGTTTTTTTTTAAATAATTAAAACAGGCTACCCTAATACAATCCAGTAAATAGATTTACCTTTGTTTTAATGCTACCTATGGCAAAACCTTTTTTTTTATTCCTTTTGCATTTTAACACTTTTTTCCAGATTTTGGTCAGGGCTGGTGGATAAACTATACATTTCCCAAATCGACGCCATGGATCGAAGGAAGTCATTCAACTTTTTATATCTTCTGTTTGGAGTCCTAACGGTTATAGTATCAGCAAGGGCGACAATTACACCTGAAGTCAACACAACATCCGGGATCTTAGTTGGAAGGACTGAATCTGTTTCTTTCGGAAATGACGAAACCAAACTTAACCTCTTTCTAGGAATCCCGTACGCAGAGCCCCCTGTCGGAAAGTGGAGACTTAACTTCTCTAAACAAAAAGCCCGGATGCCAGGTGTTTACCAAGCCACAGATTATAAACCCATGTGTCCGCAGCCCACCAACTGGACCCTCGCTTATAAATCGAGGTATCCGGATTCCACTTTTAAAACAAACGAGAGTTGTCTTTTCTTGAATATCTATTCTCCCGTCAACAGTTCCAAGGACTCACCCAAGTCTGTTATGGTCTGGATCCACGGAGGAACTTACCTGACCGGAACCGGGAATATGTATGACGGGAAGTTGATGGCGGCACTTGGCGATGTCATTGTTGTAACGATCAACTACCGTCTTGGAGTGTTAGGCTACCTAGCTCCTCGTCCGCAGACGATCGAGACAAATTTTGGTCTCGTGGATCAAATTTTGGCTCTTGAGTGGGTTTTCAAAAACATCGAGATGTTCGGTGGAGATCCCGGCAATATCACATTGTTTGGCGAATCGGCGGGTTCATCCAGTGTATCACTTTTGGCACTTCAGCCGACGGTGAATCCCATGATACGGAGAGTGATATTAGAAAGTGGAACAGCACTCGTACCTTGGGCAATTATTTCAGATCCAGGAAGCAAAGCCATTGAATTTGCCATTGAGACCGGCTGCGGAGATACTCTTCCAAACAGTCTTTTAAATTGTCTCCGTGAGAAGTCCGTTGACGAGATCATCAAAGGTCAAGAACGGACCCTAGCTAAACGTGGGTTAGTTGGTGAGATCTGGTTGGGCCCCGTCTTCGATAGATGGATCTTGAATTTCGACATTTTTCAAATGATGACGTTAAACGATAGCTTAACCAAGCAATTCGCCGATGTCGACCATCTCATTGGAACAAACAGCCAGGAAGGGGCTTATTTTTATAATGAACAGATGAAGTTCTTCAGAGAAAAGTTTAACGTGAATGATTCAGCTGAGGGGATGCCTCTGTTTGTCTTCGAGACTCTGTCAAATCTTACTGCTTACGACATTTCTCCCGAACACGCCCCGACGGTAGAGCAAGCTATTGACTACCGTTACACGGATTTCACTCGAGCCAATGACGGCATCAGGAGGTCGGAAACGTACATTGACGCTGTGACTGACAAAGGGTTTTATCGCGGAATTGTACCTGTGGCTCAATATCACTCGAATTCTTCTAAAAATCTTGCAGGTGGCAGCACGTATTTTTATTACTTCGACCATAGGGGAAGTTGGGAGTCACAGGAACCCTGGAGGACGGGGGCTGATCACGCTGATGACGTCCCGTTTGTGTTTGGTTTTCCTTTCACGTTACCCTACAACTCTTCAGAAGAAACCACCTTGTCAACCGCCATGATCAAATTCTGGACGAATTTCGCCAAAACGGGGTACGTGATTGTTGTTTCTATTTCATAAACACTTTTTTCTTTTAGTTTTATTCTAAGTGGAAGCTCCAGCTCTGTTTCGGTATTAAATCAAAATATGCCCATGATCATTAAGCTCGCTATGACATTGTACAAACTTGATATAAATATTTGACGCCACGCTTGATGTACAGCTGTTTGGCCCGTTCATTTGACCCCAGCCTTTTTGCCCGAACAACATGTTGCACTGGATGCCTTGCGTGGCTGCAACAGTCGATGCTCAGCCTTTTTCTCCGAGCATTTTGCACTGGCCGCCTTGCGTGGCTGCAACAGTTGGTGTCTTTTGGCCCGAACAACATGTTGCACTGGATGCCTTGCGTGGCTGCAACAGTCGATTCTTAGCCTTTTTCTCCGAGCATTTTGCATTGGCCGCCTTGCTTGGCTGCAACAGTTGATGCCTTTTGGCCCGAACAACATGTTGCACTGGATGCCTTGCGTGGCTGCAACAGTCGATGCTCAGCCTTTCTGCTGGAACATTTGGCCCCACACTCGCTAGTCAGCGGTTTGGGCCCCCAGATGATGGCCCCACACTTTATGCTCAGTAGTTTGGTCCCGACAGTTCATTGATCCCACACCTAATCGAAATAAGCAACAACAAAAATTAGATTATGTAGGACTTCCATAACAGCTTGTTTCATTGGATGGCTCTAGAGGAACATTTTAGCCACCCCGGTTGCCCGAAGAGATTCTTTTCAAATCTAAGTTGTTATCTTATCTTTTATGTTATGGTACGTAATTCAATGTGTGTAAGGGATAAAACAAGCTCCTCGAGCCTTATCCCCGCTAATATCTTTGTATATTGGTGAAATAAACGAAATGAGATGAAATGAAGAGATGCTTTGTGCACAATCAAAAGGCAACGACAAATTCCACCGACTTTCAGTTTCATGTATTCTACCAAAGTTCGCCTCGGAAAAATATCTTTACCCATATACCCACAGAAGAGCGTCATATAACTGGTATTAAGTATTCATTTACTATTCAATGGCTATAAAAGTGAACTAGTATTAAGTAATCAATGGCTATAAAAGTGACGTTAAGTGGGTCTATTACTTAAATTTTAGTTCCCCCCAAAAAAACAAAAAACGACCGCTATTTAAATATGTTTGTTAACATTTTAAAGCTTTTTAATTTCTTTTCTTGCAGAAACCCTAATCTTCCAGAAGCTGTGGATTATCCCGTCACGTGGCCTGAATACGTCGTGGATGAGGAAAGATATATACGCCTTGCTATCGACAACGATGCCGGACAGTTGGAAGGACAGAAGCTTGCGGCTGATCGGATAGCCTTCTGGAATGATTTTATTCCCAAACTGCTGGACTCGTTCCCGGCGCCATTCTCGTGTCCAAAGGTGACATTGTCACCTCCTTGCGATACAAACGGACAAAATCCTTTATTCAATTTTGTTCAAATCTTAATTGTCTCTATAGCTACCTTATGTGTCAATTTTATTAAAAATGTTTAGCTATTTTTTCACATCCACTAAAAAGTTGTTTTACTTGAATATTTAAATATGTACATATTTTTTATTTTTTTTTTGTAACTAAACATTCACTTAAATGTTTTCTACTTGAATACCGGTATATAAATATGTGCATATTTTTTTTTGTTACCAAAGTTTATTTACATTTTTACAATCTTACCTCAAACCAGGGTTAACACATCTTCTCTAGCCAAGATAAAATCTACATGAAGATTTTAACTTGGCTTGCGAAGATGGGGTTAACATTGCTTGAGCTGCCAAAATTCGGATTTTATTTTCATAAATTCAGATTGTCATCTTAGTAGGCTATCTTGAAAAACTAACGGATTGGCGGTGAAATAAACAACATCGGTAAAGCCAGTAACCTGTGCAAGGCGAATAACAGACAAAATTCGCAAAAATAGGCAGGACGTTACAGAGTACATTTTAAAGTGGCATGAGCTGCCGAAATTCCCACTTTTTTCATAATTTCTGATCGAGACGACAGTAAGAGGCTTTGAAGGCCATCGAACAACTAAATGATTGGCGTTGGAATGAGGAAAATCCATGCAGTATGTGGCCTGTACGAACCAAAAACGTGTTCGAAAAGTAAACAAAATTTACATTACCGGGACGACCATCCATTCATTCTAAGCCAAAGCTAGTTCAAAACAACACTTTAACGTACATTTTCGCGACCAGAAGTACTAAAAAGCTTCTGAATTATACGGCTTCAGAAAAATATCCATGATTTTAACTTTCTATTTTAACTTCAAAATATCAACATTTTGGCAGCTCATGCCACGTTAAAGATCTTTTCTTGCTTATAAAAACTACCTTAACGTACATCTTCGTGATTCGTATCAACAGAAAGGTATTTTTTGTACTTGACGATAAATCTGTTTCTATGAAATTTTACCTATATTTGCCAACTAATTTCCATTTAACAACAGGGTCGCGATACCATTGTATTCTGACGAGATCTCCTTTAGACGTGACTAAGATAGTTAAATCTGAACTTTAGGCCTAGGGTAACTTGTAATTTTAGATTGGGTCGCGAGAGTGTAATATCCGGTATATAAAGATACCCTTGATCTATATTGATAATATTTTTCATATAACCTTTAAAATAGGAAAAACATAAAATCCCCTGTCAAGTTATTCATCTCAGTTTTTTACGCAGTTTGAATTTAGAGAAAAAGAGATATTTCGATTTAACGTTGATACAGTTGATACATTTTTATCTTTCAAAAATCCCATATTCAGTAAGGGAAAGCTCACAATTTTTGCCTTCAATTTTACACATTTTCTCTGTAATCATTTCGAATCCTCTATCTTTTGATTTTTATACGCCCGACTTAAAAAAAGTCGGCCGTATTATGGTATCACCAGCGCCGTCCGTCCGTCCGTCCCGGATTCCCTTCCGCTCCATAACTTGAAGAGCTTTGATCTAATCTTTACAATTCTTTCACAACATATACCTTGTGGGTAGAAGGTGTGTCATGAACCATTTAGGACATCGTTGATTGCATAATGTGGCTTCTACATTGGATTATGTAATATTCTTTCTTAGCCTATATCTTCGTTCCGTTCCGCTCCATAACTTGAAGAGTTTTGATCCGACCTTTACAATTTTTTTTACAACATATACTTTAGGGGTAGAAGGTGTGTCATGAACCATTTAGGATATTGTCGATTGCATAATATGACTTCTACATTGGATTATGTAATATTCTGCCTTAGTCTATATCTTCGTTCCCTTCCGCTCCATAACTTGATGAGTGTTGATCCGACCTTTACAATTTTTTTTACAACACATACTTTAGGGGTAGAAGGTGTGTCATGAACCATTTAGGACGTTGTGGATTGCATAATATGGGTTCTACATTGGATTATGTTCTATTCTGTCTTAGTCTATATCTTCGTTCCCTTCTGCTCCATAACTTGAAGAGTTTTGATCCGATCTTGACAATTCTTTCAGAGTATATACCTTATGGGCAGACGGTGTGTCGTGTACCATTTCTGATTTCACCCGTTGCATAATATGGCAGCCATATAGGATTATGTAATATTCCCTTCTGCTCCATAACTTCTAAAGTTTTGATCTGATCTTGACGATTCTTTCAGAGTATATACTTTATGGGCAGACGGTGTGTCACATACCATTTCTGACATCACCTGTTGCATAATATGGCAGCCATATTGGATTATGTAATATTCCCTTTCGACTCCAGAACTTCTTTCGCTTTGATATAATTTCTCAAATTATTTTAGAGTACGGTATATATACCTTATAGGTAGATGTGTCGCATACCAAATTTGATTTGGGTCCATATATTTTTTGTGTGTTTTCAAGAGTATTTTTTATCAGAAATGTGTACCTGATGTTTAATATATATATATTAATATATATCAAGGCTTTGTTTAGTACTCTTTGTCCAGAGTAATACTGGAAACCAATTAATTTATACATTCTGAGACTTTTCTTGGATAGTTTAATGTGCGTTACAATAACAAAAAAGACCATTTTCATAGTTTTATTACCCATCTGGTATTTATCACAGTGGCTGTTTAAATAGAGATAAGGGGACAATGACTTCCAATGTTCAAAGTGGACACACAAGGTTTGTATATTTACACACCATAATATCAGTGGTCAGCCTGAAAATTGTTTGCTTTGTACTAAAACTACTACAGTCAAGTCCAATAAAATTTGCAATTAAAATGTGATTGAATTTAACTGAACAGATAACATATGTGTACTATAACATACTTGTATTTAGTTGCAGCTTCATCAAATTCAGAAAAGAAAAACTTCTAATGTGAAATTAAAACAAATGTTATATTATATTTTATATTAAATGTAAAGTTGTTAATCGTAGCGGTTTGACTTTGCCACGGCAGGCGTATGTTGAGTTTACTAAAACTCTTGTTCATTCTGTCGCGGTATGTGGAAGAGTTGCGCTCGCCGAAGGTCGGGGTTTCCTCCGGGCAATGAGCCGGATTTCATCCCCCACTAAACCTGACAACGCCGCCATATAAGTGCAATAATCTTGAGTGTGGCGTGAAATATCAATCAATCAACAATCTATCTTTTGAAAAATGATTATGAAAACTATTGTGAACGAGGCCCGTCAAACAATCTTGCGTTAACTCTGAAAAACTGCAGGCGTATTAGTTAATCCGAATGGGGTTTTTACTTTTATCTCCAAAGGGTTGGACTTAACTTGATTGCACCCCCCCCCCCCACCCCACACACACACACACTCACACCTCCTAAAATTTGGACCCTTAAAGGGGCATGAGCTGCCAAAATGTTGATATTTTGACGTTACAACAGATTGTTGAAATTATTGGCTATTTTTCTCAAGACGTATAATTCAGAAGCTTTTAAGTGCTTCTAGTCTAGAAAATGTACGATAAAGTATTGATTTGAACTAACTTTGGCTTAGAATGAATGAATGGTCGTCCCGGTTATTTAAATTTTGTTTACTTTTCGAACACGTTTTCGGTTCGTACAGGCCACATATTGTATGGATTTTCTTCATTCCAACGCCAATCATTAAGTTTTTCGATGACCTTGAAAGCCTCTAACTGTCGTGACGATCAGAAATTATGAAAAAAGTGTGAATTTTGGCAGCTCATGCCACTTTAAAATAAGTATCTTCTTTCAATATCATTTGGGCAGTGAGGATATTTTTGTAGCGTTTAGGATCATTAATATCAAATTAATTCAAACGAATTGAGAATCCAATGCACTCAATGAAAGTTCAGTCTCTGTTTGTGGTCGCGCCCTACTCTCCACAAAAAACTCAATGAAAATGATACATTGTTTCATTACTATAAAAAAGGCAAATTACCAGTTGACAAAATAACAAAAAACATTGTCATTGTTTAAAGAAGAAAAATAGGAAAGACCGGATGATTATACCTGTATGACCTCTCAAAACACATCAGTTGCGACTCCATTGCTTAGATATGTCATCTTAAATAAACACTATTAAACCAAATCTCGTCAACTAGTTTTATTTTCGAGCTATTGACTCTTCAATCGTATTCTCGCGAGATCTCCTTTAGACGTGGCTAAGATCTGCAGCCTGTTTCACAAAACGGCGTAGATGTATTTTTTGCGTAGCTCTACAGTATGGGTTGCTAAGGCATTTGTGAAACAGGCTGCAGGCCTTTAGGACTAGGGTAACTTCTAATTCTAGATTGTTGACTGTTAAGGCTATAAATGATAGCTGTCTTGTCTGCTTGGAGAGTATAATGGGCATGTGTTTGTATGTATTGCGGTTGAACGATAATAAAACAATTAAGCAGATTTGTTAGTTTATTGGACGTTGTTTTTATCAGTATATATTTATTAATGACAACGTACGGGTGACACGTTACTAACGAGAAATCATGACGAGAAACGACTAAGGAACCATTTATTTGCAGAGTCATAACGAGAAACGACTAAGGAACCATTTATTGGCAGAGTCATGACGAGAAACGACTAAGGAACCATTTATTGGCAGAGTCATGACGAGTAACGACTATAAGGACCATTTATTTGCAGAGTCATAACGAGGAACGACTAAGGAACCATTTATTGGCAGAGTCATGACGAGAAACGACTAAGGAACCATTTATTGGCAGAGTCGTGGCGAGAAACTACTAAGGAACCATTTATTTGAAGAGTCATGACGAGAAACGACTAAGGAACCATTTATTTGCAGAGTCATGACGAGAAACGACTAAGGAACCATTTATTTGCAGAGTCATGACGAGAAACGACTAAGGAACCATTTATTTGCAGGGTCATGGCGAGAAACGACTAAGGAACCATTTATTTACAAGGTCATGACGAGAAACGACTAAGGAACCATTTATTTGCAGAGTCATGACGAGAAACGACTAAGGAACAATTTATTTGCAGAGTCATGACGAGAAACGACTAAGGAACCATTTATTTACAGGGTCATGACGAGAAACGACTAAGGAACCATTTATTTGCAGAGTCATGACGAGAAACGACTAAGGAACCATTTATTTGCAGAGTCATGGCTAGAAACGACTAAGGAACCATTTATTTGCAGATTCATAACGAGAAACGACTAAGGAACCATTCATTTGCAGGGTCATGACGAGAAACGACTATAGGGACCATTTATTTGCAGAGTCATGACTAGAAACGACTAAGGAACCATTTATTTGCAGAGTCATGACTAGAAAAAACTATGGAACCATTTATTTGAAGAGTCATGACGAGAAACGACTAAGAAACCATTTATTTGCAGAGTCATGGCGAGAAACGACTAAGGAACCATTTATTTGAAGAGTCATGGCGAGAAACTACTAAGGAACCATTTATTTGCAGAGTCATGGCGATAAACTACTAAGGAACCATTTATTTGCAGAGTCATGGCGAGAAACTACTAAGGAACCATTTATTTGCAGAGTCATGGCGAGAAACTACTAAGGAACCATTTATTTGCAGAGTCATGACGAGAAACGACTAAGAAACCATTTATTTGCAGAGTCATGACGAGAAACGACTAAGGAACCATTTATTTGAAGAGTCATGGCGAGAAACTACTAAGGAACCATTTATTTGCAGAGTCATGGCGATAAACTACTAAGGAACCATTTATTTGCAGAGTCATGGCGAGAAACTACTAAGGAACCATTTATTTGCAGAGTCATGGCTAGAAACTACTAAGGAACCATTTATTTGCAGAGTCATGGCGAGAAACTACTAAGGAACCATTTATTTGCAGAGTCATGACGAGAAACGACTAAGAAACCATTTATTTGCAGAGTCATGACGAGAAACGACTAAGGAACCATTTATTGGCAGAGTCATAACGAGAAACGACTAAGGAACCATTTATTGGCAGAGTCATGACGAGTAACGACTAAGAAACCATTTATTTGCAGAGTCATGACGAGAAACGACTAAGGAACCATTTATTGGCAGAGTCATGACGAGTAACGACTAAGGAACCATTTATTGGCAGAGTCATAACGAGAAACGACTAAGGAACCATTTATTGGCCGAGTCCCTATTTGATGTTATTGATCTTTCACGGTCTATGCAACTCACCGGGTTAGATTTTCATGCTTTGAAAAGTAAAATTTAAAATGGCCGTTTTATCTTTTCACATTCAGACCAAATTTTTCGCTCGATCGCCGTATGTGGGAGAGTTGCCATTTGCTCGCCAAAGGTTGGGTGTTTCCTCCGGGCAATGAACCCGGTTTCCTCCTCCACTAAACCGGGAAACGTCGCCATATAAGTGAAATAAGCTTAAGTGCGGCGTAAAACATCCATCAGTCTATTTTTTCAACGTCAAAGATACGCGTTAAAGACCATCTGGAATCCCTTAGATAACGGGGCCTATAGTCGACCCGTCGACCCTCGCATTTTCACAAACGTAGAAAAAGTTTTCTGTATTTTCCCAGATCGAAAGTGTTAGGAACTTTACAATTTTGCCAAAACTGAATAAGTTCCCGAATCCAAAAGTTTTACTTTTTGGTTATTTTGTATTTAAAATTGAAAATTGTATTTGTTTAGGCTTGAAAATAAACAACTATTCGCCCATGAGGCATAATCAGGCAGACCAAATCAGAAAACTAGAATCTTCCTGTCCATCTGGTTTTCCAAGCGATTATTTAGTGTCGACATTAAAGGGGCTTTCACAATTGAGACTTTCGCCGCACGGTCAAAATACTGAAATCGATCGCACGGTGGAGATAAAATTTTTCGGGCCGCAGTAGAATCGGAAAAGTTACCGCAAGAAAATAATCCACTTTACGATTGACCGGGGCATCGTAAGGATGTGGCAAGGTTCCCGCACGTTTTAATCCACGATTCTCTTGCGGCGAACCACGCGGAGTGACGCAAGCAACGCACGTCTAGCGCACGTGTTCCGTGAGACAGTTACGCGGAGGTGCTACGTGATTGGTTGGAACGTGCGGCGTGCCGCAATATGCATCGTTCGTCATTGTTTTTCGCCGCGCACCAATGAGCGGGCGCCTTACGGCGTTTTGTCAAATCGTGCGGCGATTTTGGACTCCGCAGACGTGATTGCAGTATAAAAAGGCGTATCGATCCAAAAGACCGTTAGAAAAAGAACGTCAATCCATTGAGGAAGATTTTGAAGCACCCCAAAATATATACCTGTAGCACACCTGAGGGTATTTTTTGCACGGTGAACGCAAGGCGGTGCAAGACAGAGGCGGCGAATCGTTCAACGGTTTACGACTGCCGCAAGGTTGGCGGAACAAGAAATTTCACCGTACGGAGCATCTTACGACCCAAAAAAAAATCGTGCAACAACCGCACGTCAAGAAACAACGGTTTACGGTGAACGTACTAGCGCCCGCACGGATCAGAGGTAATAAAAAAATTCGCACGGCCGAAAATTGGATTCCATGTGCACACCAAACTTTTCTGCGGCACAAAAATTCCGCGCGGTAAGGTGCGGTTGCCCGCAAGGAAGGCTGCGGTCCATCGTACGGAAGGCTAAAATTCATGACCGCAAGAGCCGTATACCCGCCGTATCTCAATTGTGAAAGCCCCTTAATATATTGAGTTCCGCAATATTTTATACACAGGATGCATCTTTTCTGTTCGAGGTTGCAGGCTGACTGTAACCTTTTATGGGCAAGGAAATGGCTCGGAACGCAATATGACCTTTCTCGATTTCAGAGCTTCTTGTCCCTCTTGAATCGTGAATTTTAAAGTGGCATGAGCTGCCAAAATTTGCACTTTTTTCATAACCTCTCGTCGCGACAGTAAAAGGATTTGAAGGCCATCAAAAAACTAAATGACTGGCGTTGGCATGAGGAAAATCAATCAGTATGTGGCCTGTACGAACCGAAATAGTGTTTTAATAATTTCTTCTTTATATTTTTTTTCTAAGGAATTTGATATGCGCAGCTATGATTTAATCACCTTTGTCACAGTTGGCGTAGTTGAGCGAAAATTATCTAAAATTAGAAACTAACTAAGCAATGTCGGACGTGGCCTTGGCTGATTCAAATTATTTTGTCACTAAAGTCAGAAATTTTCAAAACATTGACACGTGTAGGCCAGGGTCGATGACAGTTCACATAACTTCCGCCTGCGCGCAATGACGTCATTTAATGCGCAGAGTGAAGGGGCGTAAGAGCCGCCATTTTGCCTGTCACTGGTTTGTTTTGATTCAAATTCATCGAATATCATCGTCTAAGCAAAGACCTGTACAAGTGATCAACCTTGCGATCTGAAGCCCTCTATCTCTTGCGGGCATATTGAGGGTGATATTTCGCTCACAGCGTTGAGAATCGAAGAAAAAAAGACGCTTCGTCTGCGGTACCCTTCCCTGTGATACCTCTTCCGAAATGGGTACCAAGGATGACGAGTACGATTATCTTTTCAAAGGTGAGATTCTAGATATGTCAGATGTGTTTGTTGTAAATTATCTTCGGCTAAGATATCCAAATCCATGTATGCTGATTTTCTCCACGACCTGTAAAGGAACTGACGAATTTTCGGATCAGACGTCAGTCGAAATGTAAACGCGGAAATGATTTTCTGTTTTTGCTGGTGTTGGTTCGAGATTGTCCACTGTCGCTGTCTGGCTCACTTTTGACAGCTTAGAAGACTCAGGACAGGTGTTTTAACACCAAGTAACGCGCAGTGTTTCTTAATTATTGTGATGTATTTGCAATCAACTGTTCAACTTCAAGCCTTTTTGCATTTTGTAGTTTTATTTCTGTAGTATATTTTAATAATTTGCTTTGACAGCTACCCTGACTTGACCAAACCCGAAAAGGGCCTATTATCAGCGACATCCTGAATTTTGTCCTTTAAGTTATGTTCAAAGTGAAATCATTGTATGTGGAAAATTTGCCAGATTCTTGCCGAAGGTCGGGGGTTTCCATTGAGCAATGAGCCTGGTGTCCTCCCCCACTAAGCCTCGCGACACCGCCATATAAGTGAAATAATCATGAGCGCAGTGTAAAACACAGATCAATAAATCAAAGTGAAATATAATTGTGGCTGCACTGTCAAGGCTTAGTAATTAATCAACCTTTAGAAGCCTAAGTTGTCTTTATCTGCTTTGGATTAACGCCATAGAAAATAAATCAAACCTGAACGAAACTAGATGTCACATTGTGGAAACCTATGATAAAGGTCGTAATATACTTCGCCAACATGGCGAACTCAACACGGCAATATATAACTAATAAATCACTTTGCTTTTAGTAGAAATGACAATAAAAACACATTTTCTCACATTTAAACTATATGGCCTGGGAGTCTTCCGAAAGATTTCGCGATATCCGGGGACAGATGACGTTTTTTTATGACGCCAGTTCGATTGGCGTCAGAATTGAGCCTCAAATTCGACCGATTAAGGCTCCCCACATGCGTAATGACAACGCAGATGACAGGAAATATGTGGAATTGTCACGTTACTCCCGCTCCCTATTAATCATCTCCAAGAATAAGCATAGAATACGAGCTACAGAAAGAGACTCCAGAATAACCTTTAAATTTCCGAATACCACTCCAGAATAATGTCAGTACATACCGACTCACTGCAGGATAGGCATTTTGTATACACCATACCCAATTATATTCTTGGCAGGAATCATTTCTCGGGACATAGGATTTCACAGTAACGATCTTTTCTGGTAGCCTGTTGTTACTCACTGATGCTCTAAAACTACGGAAGTGAAAAATGTTACACATCAATGATCATGAAAACTAGTGTATTGTTCACAGCATTTCAATATATGGAACCGATTCAATGTTTCTGTCAGACTGACACCAAAATTATATGGCCTGATTTTTGTCAGTTTGTCTGACCTACATGTACCTCAGCGGAGTCTAGGACGGCTTCTCCACGTAAAATTAAATATGCTTAATTGATATATGTTTTTAATCGGGAGCTTTTGAGAACTATGTGATGTTACGATACTGTGATATGACAATAGGCCTCACTTTAGGCCCATCAGTTTCCATAGCAACGGTTGCTAAGGAGTTAAATCCTGGTTTTGGAGATTGTATATTAAATTGAATCGTGCACGGAATTTAGAAGTCTGAACTAAAAATTGAGGATGAATCCATAGACAGAATAAATATCAAAATACATTAAAAACCAAAAGAGTTACCTACATATTATGCGGAAAAACACTTATTTGTAAATGGTTGTTAGAAGATATACTGCATGGCTACGAGAATCGACTTGGTTTTAGCTGCGTGGCATAGGCTCTCTATAGATATGCGGGTGGTCACTGGTGCAATTTTGGATGTATCGTTACTGACTGACAGACAGAAAACAATAGCAGGAGTCAGAGAAATCACTAAATAACTCTTCAAATGTACTTAATGGGCGGAAAGTTGACTTGCTGTCTTACATCTTAGATTTATTACTTATTATTTTTCTGCTAATCTGAAGGCGGGTTCTCGGTGGTCCAGTGGGTTAGAGTGATCGTCCCTCAGTCCCACACAGACCTTCTATCAATATGACGCGAGTTCGAATCCCCCTCAGACCGAATAAAAATTGAAAAATTTTCTGAGTGGATTTTTTACTCAGTCGCTGTATGTGGAAGAGTTGCCAGGTACTTGCCGAAGGCTGGGGTTTTCTCCGGGCAATGAGCCCGGTTCCCCCCCCCCCCCCCCCCCCCCCACTAAACCTGGCAAATGCTGCCATATAAGTGAAATAATCTTTATAAGTGCGGCGTAAAACATCAATCAACTAATCTGAAGGTCAGCGAAAGACGACAACAAACTTAGGCAGTGTGTCCTTTTAATGTCCCTTCTTAACCTATATAAATTTCTGCTAGGAATTTATTTAATGAAATTAACTAAGAGCTAAAGGTCGGTTAGTAGAATAGTATATCATTGTAAAGTAAGATTAAATAGCTTATGACCTTCAGTCAGACCAGGGGGCGGTCATGCATAAATGAATAATATTTTCAAACACAGAATAAATTACTTGTTCCAATTTGTTTTCTGGTCCTTAGATATATACATATTTCCTGTTATTATGACTAAAATAGATAAATATAAAATCTTTTATGATATCCTGATCATTGGAAACGGGCAACTATTTTCTTAAGTAAAGTTCAGTAAAAACTTCTGCTACGCCGCTTTGTGAAAAAGGCTCCTGACTTGTCCAATATGGACTTTCAAATATCCATATAGGATGTAATAACCTCTTACTATTCAAAGATCTACCAACCAGCATTTGATAACATAATATTAAATGTGTCCACTTGATGTTAAATAAAACTCTGATCTTATCAATGCCATGCTGGCAGTAAACCAGAAGTGACTCACCCTAGTTACTTCCCTTTGTTACTTCCTATATTTAGTTATGATCAATTAATATGTCCATGTTGTAAATTGTGGGATGACTGTTTGTTTCGACTTTGACTTTTTACACAAGTTAATGTAGTTTTCAGGGGACAGATCCACTAAAAAGTTTTTCTTGCAAAATTTCGGGTGTCCACTTTTTATGAGGACTCTGTCTTACTCTATAGTCATTTATTGTGTGAACCTCTATCACAAGTTCAGGCTGTTGAAGGGATTTCAAACTTGTCATTGGTTGTATACCAGTCAACTACCAGTCACTACCAACAACCAGTCAACTACCTCCTTTTTTAGAGCAGGCCGGTTGACTGAATCGATAAGGCAGTCAGCATTTAGTGCTGGCGATAGGTGCCATACTCTGGGACCCGGGTTCGATTTGTGTTTCACCCAAAATCGGTAGAAGAATTTCTGCCATTTTTCAAGAAATTGTAATCCCAAAAAATAACGAGAATACTGTCATTGTATAAAGGGTCTAATCATCGTGTTATAACTTCAATGGAATCAACAGATTTTACTATGGATGATTTTTGGCAGGTGTGGAAAGGTACATGTAATTAAAACCTTTTGGTATTGAAAATTTTTGTCAGCTGCTGACATGAATGTTATTGTATCGTGGGTGTTCTGGACCAGTCTAAATGGTCCCCACTCACTGGTTTCCTCCGAGCAAAGACCCTGGCCCACTTGCACAAAGTGCTCTTAACTAAGAGTACTCTTAGTGTATGTCTACAACATGGGATTTAAGAGTGCTCGTAAACTTTCCATGTTGTAGAGATATGCTAAGAGTCCTCTTAAGTTAAGAGCGCTTTGTGCAAGTGGCCCCTGTCTGTAAAAGTGTTGGTCCCTTAGTCCAACACAGGCCTTCCATCAATGCAGCGCGGGTTCGAATTTAAAACACATTTGATGGCAAAGTCTCCTTATAGATGCACCTTATTTAAATTCATCAACAATTGTTTTTCTCTTTCCGTATCTAAAGCTCAGTTAAAGTGGCATGAGCTGCCAAAATGTTGATATTTTGATGTTAAAACAGAATGTTGAAATTATTGGCTATTTTTCTCAAGACGTATAACTCAGATGCTTTTTAGTGCTTCTAGTCTCGAAAATGTACGATAAAGTATTGTTTTGAAATAACTTTGGCTTAGAATGAATGAATGTTCGTCCCGGTTATTTAAATTTTGTTTACTTTTCCAACACGTTTTCGATTCGTACAGACCACACACTGTATGGATTTTTCTCATTCCAACGCCAATCATTTACTTTTTCGATGGCCTTCAAAGCTTCTTACTGTCGTGACGATCAGAAATTATGAAAAAGTGTGAATTTTGGCAGCTCATGCCACTTTAAGTAACTCAAGTCTCCCAAAGATGTAACAATGATTTTTCTTGTTCTGTTTCAGTGGTTTTGATTGGAGATTCCGGTGTAGGCAAATCTAATTTGTTGTCTCGATTCACACGAAATGAATTTAACTTAGAAAGTAAAAGTACAATAGGAGTGGAATTTGCCACAAGGTAAGTTCTGACTTCCAAGTAATTACAAAATTGTATGTTTGGCCGATAACTACTGTTTAAGCCCTTATAGTTCAGATCTTCACTGTGGTCTAGCAGTTTTTCTGCAGCTAAAATTAATCTCCTCTGCATTTTTATATAATTAACATATCCAAGTAAGGTGAAGAATTACTTATGGATAACAACTTCTTGGTTTATTCGGTGACTACGTTTCGATGTAGTTCTTACACCGTTTATCAAAGTAAATGATAAGTAATTCTTCACCTTATTGTAACCTTTCAACTTCTAAATGCCATTGAAAGATTTGAAACATATCCAAGCTCTGATTGTCTGAAGATATTTCAATGTTCTGATGGGAAATATACACATTTTCAATCGGCTCAGCTGTTCTTTGAAACCCAAGGACCTAACCAGGGTTCTTATTGTTGCTTTAAATATTGAATACAGGTAAAAACTGCTCTTCAATGTATTTAAAATATAAATATTAGGGGCATGTTAGACAGAAATGGTTGTTTGAAGTATGAGTTCTCTGAGTCTCCATGTAGCTCTCAGGGTCCCTTGGACGTTAAAGGCTTGAATTGTCAAGCCCAACTATGCCCTGAATTGTGAATGCTGGTGTAATTGATTGAATTGTAAACCATAGGAGTTCACGGTAACGATCGGTTCCGGTAGCCTGCTGTTCTAAAACTATGGAAACGAAAATCTGTTACTCATCATGAAAACCAGTATATGGTATGATGTTTACCAAAACCTGCGTCGGTAGCGGATGGTTCGCAGCATTTCATTATACGAAACCTATGTGGGATGGTTGCCAGTTACCAACGGAAGGTCGTGGGTTTCCTCTGGGCATAGAGCCCGGTTTCCTCCCACAATAAAACTGGCAAGGCCGCCATATAAGTGAAATAATCTTGAGCGCGGCGTAAAACACCAAACAATCAATCAATCATTATACGAAACCGTTTCAATGTTTCCGACGGACACTAAAATTGTATGGCCTGAATTGCTTTTGGTTGTAGGAGTATACAAGTAGATGGGAAGACGATAAAGGCTCAGATTTGGGACACAGCTGGCCAGGAGAGGTATAGGGCTATCACTAGTGCGTAAGTATCCTGCAGAATTACCTCCCTTTATATTCAAATATGAATCTTCCTAATTTGTGTCCCAATTTTTTTAGTAATCTGGTTGTGTATTGTTACCGGAAGTCGATAATCAGTCTGACATTTTGCTGACAGGCATGTAAATAAATTTTTTCTTCGCGATTCTAGTGTAGGCCTTATTTTTTCATACGAGCAATCGTTCAGTGAAGTGGAGGCTATTCCCAAAAAAAAATAGACACTGCTTAATCAGTCAATCAACCAATGAGTTCCTGGCTAGTGCCTTGTATATGATACAACCAAACATTTGACATATGAAAATATTGAATAATAATCATCTTTTTTTTTTGTCGCTCCTCTGTGGCTCAGTAGAAGCGTTGGACGCTCAATCCGAACAGCCTTTCACCAATGGGCCGCGGGTTTGAATCCCACTCAGTCCAAATAAAAATTGGACAATTTTCTGATTGGGTTTTCACTCGAACAACCTATGTGGGATGGTTGCCAGTTACCAACGGTAGGTAGTGGGTTTCTTCTGGGCATAGAGCCCAGTTTCCTCCCACAATAAAACTGGCAACGTGGCTACATAAGTGAAATGATCTTGAGCCCGGCTTAAAACACCAATAAATTTTTTTTTTGTCTTGTACAGATATTATCGAGGGGCCGTAGGAGCATTATTAGTTTATGATATAGCCAAACATTTGACGTATGAAAATGTTGAACGATGGCTTAAGGAACTTCGAGACCATGCTGATAACAACATTGTAATCATGCTAGTAGGAAATAAAAGTGATTTGAGACATTTACGAGCGGTGCCGACGGATGAAGCACGGGCATTCGCAGGTAAGCATGTTGCTTTCAAATTTCGAAAATGAGCTTTGATGGCTCAGTCGGCTCACCAATAGTCTGAATGGGTCGCTGAGACCAAAGAATAATATCGGTTTCAACTTGATGGCAGTCTGTGTCGTGTGAACAGTTGCTAGATACTCGCCAAAGGCAAAGAGTCAAGTTTCCGTCAACCCCTGAACCTGTCAACATGGTCATATATGTGAAATAATCATAAGACTGCAGTGTAAAGCATGCGTTTTTTTTTTTTTTTCATAGATTCTAAATATGACAGATTTTTGGTTGACATATATTAAACATGAACGTAATCGGTATTTTACATTTTGTGTTGTTTATTTTTCAGAAAAGAATAACTTATCGTTTATAGAAACTTCTGCCCTAGATTCTACCAACGTAGAAACTGCCTTTCAAAATATTCTAACAGGTGAGTTAATACCTGGTGGCCACCTGCAATAAAGCCACCGTAAAACAGAAATCATTTTGAGTGCAGCGTAAAAAAAACATCAATGATGTTTGCCATATACATAGTCAAAATAGTGTCTAATTTGTTGTCTTGTAATTTCCATAAAATACGACTGGGTTTCCTACCCACCACACCCACCCTCTGTGTCAAATAATCTTGAATGCAGCGAAAAACACCAATCCAGCTTAAAATAGTATTCTCATTATTTTTGGGATTACACTTTCTGGAAAAATGGTAAAAATTCTTCTACCGATTTTGGGTGAAACCCGAAACTGGAATCGAACCCAAGTCCCAGAGTATGGCACTAAATGCCGGCTGCCTCATCCATTCAGCCAACCAGCCTCCTCGGCTTATTTCAGCTTGAAATAGGCACCTATCGCCAGTACTCAATGCCGACTGCCGTAACTTATTTCAGTTTAAAATATTTGTTGTTTTTTTGTTCACAGAAATTTATAGGATTGTCTCTCAGAGACAGATTCGTGAAAGTCCAGACAGCGAGAACTCCCCTAGTAACAATGTACAGACCATCACAGTGGCACCAACGGATAACTCCACGGCAAACAAAAAACAGTGCTGCAACATATAATTACACACCCAGGGGGGATAAGGCAGTCACGGAGTGGGCGCAGAGATTTTGGTGAAACGTGATGTCAGAAAGAGAAAACCGAAACCAGTTTGGTTAATTCCATTGTAATCAAAGTTAATTCTTTGATTGCATTCAAGCTTGTACCTAGCACCAGTTTTAGTCAAAGTTATATTTGTACCACATTCATCCTGGATCCAAAAATAGGGTGTTCAAAATAGCAATTTTTGCACATTCTCCACAAAATTGGGTATCCATTACGACCTACTTTTGTATGTTGACCATGTTACATTGCTGGATTATTGGGTGTCCAAATGAGGTAAATTTTGACCACAGGGTGTCCAAAAGACATGTGCATTGTGGACACCCCTCTGGATGAACCCTCGCCTGATGCCATATAAGTAAAATAATCTTGAGTATGGCATAAAACATGAATCCGTCTGATTAAAAGTACATCCGACATACGCTGCTAAAGTTAATTCTTAAAAAGAATTTAGTGTTTGAGATAAAGGGTGTATGAGGCGTGATGGAAAAGAAATCATTTACTACATTCAGCAGGATTTTATTCAACCCATAGTCAAACTTGTAAAATTAAATTTCCGTACCGAAATTCTTGTTAAGTCTTCATTTACAAACACTGGCTTAATATACATTCCTGATTGAGAAATCCACAAAAAGCATCTGATTTGCTGTTCCTTTGATAAATAGAAAACAAAAAGAAAAAAAGTCCAATCTTGACAGCTCATGTGACTAGAATTTAAGATTGACTACCGTGTTGCAATGGTATTGAATTTCGACCACATCGCTGCTGTCATCGTAGTTGAGGAAAGATAATGATAAATAGACCAACATGTTTAACTTGGAATGTAGCTTTATAAGATTCAAATTTGATTTGGTTATTTAAGTGGCATGAACTCTGCTTGTCTTAACAGATCGTGCTTTGAATGTCATTGAAAGACTAAATAACCCAAACAGTATGTGGTCTGTACGAACTGAAATAGTTCGAAAAGTAAACAAAATTGAAATAACCGGGACGAATGTTCATTCGTTCTAAGCCTAAGTTAGTTCTAAACACTACTTTAGGGTTCATTCTCGAGACAAGTAGCACTAAAAAGCTTCAATATTGAACGCCTTGAGAAATATAGCTGATTATTTTTACATTCTGTTTTAACTGAAAGAAAAATCAACATTTTGGCAGTTCATTCCTATAGTGATTATTATCTAAGCATGGGTACAAGCTTGAAAGGACTCGTAAACCAAGGGCGCATAATTCTTGCTTCCGTTTACACGATATCAACACAAGGACGAAAAGTTTGTCCAGCAATGAGGACGTGTTTTCAAGTGGAATTGAAGTTTTTACTGGTGACATCACAAAGTGTGTAAAGAAAATGCTCTGCAGATTTTCCCAGTGACATTATAAAAAATATTATCAGTTAAAAAAAAAAAGAGTGGCATGTCGAAAAATACCCCTTAAGATATCGAACATTAAATATGTTATATATAGGAAATATTCTAAGTATATGTATGACTTGTATGCAGTACTGCGGATCATAATTATCGTTAATATTATTATATTATCTGTCTGAAAGGCTTGACAATTTGTTTCTTGTCATTTATGGTATTAAGTTTTTGTGACCAAATCAGGGGGGGTAATAACATATTTAAAGGGAGGTAACCATTGGAAGGGGAGACAACCAGATATTCCTTACATTACATACAAGTTTGTATCACCCAGAGTGTTTATATTTATTGCCCAATATATGTATCAAGAAATACGAACCAGATTTAGGAATTTCATTGATGTTTTTGCTTTGTTGGTTCAGAAGAAAATGTATAAGTTTTACAAAATTCAATGAAAATTGTTAAATACATTTTCACCATGTATTTTGCTGTTAAGGCTGCGTGGCATGAAATCATTTTCTGACTTCGTATAACTAATACTATAAGTATGCGAGGGAGTCCGAAAACCACTAAAAGTAAATATGATAATGTACAATGTGGAACAGCAACCAACTCACAACATCTGTAAAATTTCTTCAAAATATCATATTTATTAATTCCCAATATATTTATAGTCGCCAATTTTCTTTTTCTTTTCAAAAAGCATTGCCATGTACCAACAGTAAATCAACTTTCTCCTCCTGGCATGCAGTAGTGTTTGTCAACAAACCTGGTTTTACAGAACATTCAGTCAAAGTAGCCAACTTACAGAGTTGGATGGTTGCCAGTTACCAACGGAAGGTCGTGGGTTTCCTCCGGGAATAAAGCCTGGTTTCCTCCCACAATAAAACTGGCAACGCCGCCATATAAGTGAAATAATCTTGAGCGCGGCTTAAAACACGAAACAATCAAACCAACTTACAGATATAAAAACATATGATGTTAGCGCAAGAAAAAAAATACTGTATCAACTAGCAATGGTGCCAGCTTACAAGGGGGTTAACCAAAAATGTTAATTAGTGTCTCCAGTTCGACCCTTTTGGATATTATTTTGTCAAAAATGCTGTATTCAAGTTTTTCGAATTTCATTTGATAACTTGGTGATTAAAGGGGTTTCAACAGGATCTTTTTTTTTTTTCCAAACTGGCTTTGTGGGTCAGTCAGTCGAGCGATCATCTCTCGCGCCTTCTACCAATGGGTTGCGAGTTTGTTTAGTCAAATGGTTGCAAGGTACCTGACAAAGATCAATGGCTTCTCCTGAAAAAGAGCCTGGTTTCCTAGCCCACTTAACCGGGTTTTCTTGCCATCAGAGTGATCTAAAAGACAGGGCCACTTTGACAAACCAGGGCCCCAGTTGCACAGAGCTGTATTAAGCCTAAGTCAGGCTTAAATATGTCGCGTCACAAAGGAATCTGTGACGTTGACTAGATAAGTCAGATTTAAGCCTAATATACCTTTGTGCAACCGGACCCAGATTACCAAAGGTTAAGAATTGTTCAACCAATCACATTTTGCATAACATTACCGTTAAACATTTCTTGTGGTAATATTTGGTAATTTTCTATTTTGACATGTGTGAAGAGAAGTGTTTGTTTTAAAAAGAAGCTGCAGTATATGTGCTAATTCTTTACACGCCTAAGAGTGCTTGCGTTACTAAGATTTTTAAATGAACAAATTTTTGAAAATACTGAAATTCCGTTTATTCCGATGGTAAATGCCGTGAATTATTACATTTATTTTTTATTTTCAAGGATTGAATGAATTTGTTTGAAGTCCCAACAATTCTCATAATGATTTCTTGAAATTTCTGGACTTGGCCAGGGGAGGTCACTTTGTGTTCATCAAGGGAGAGAACTTGTATAAAAATGTGTGTCCTCCATTATACGCCTGTATATTTCAATGCTTTGTATAGCTACCAGTGTAAAAAAAAATGTCATTCCTCATTTTTATTTTGTATTAAAATGCAGTCGATATCTTTCCTTCCTGAAGTCTCTATTCTCCGTTATTTTATATCGTGTATTATTTAGTTTGGCGAACAAGCACCTGTGGAATAACAATGCTACTATGTGGAAGGGTCGCCTGGTACTCCAACGATTGGTTGTTTCCTCTGGACAAAGGGCAAGTTGTCAACCACGCCCCCGAATAAACCTGGCAACACCACCATACAAGTGAAAAAAGCGTCTGGGGTAAAAATCAATCTGGCCAAATATTTTGTAACAAACCCTCGAAAAATTATCAAACTAAAATAATTGGCAATCATTTTTGAGGTAACAATTGCTGAAAATAGTCACTGTACACCTCTGTTTAAGTGCCGGCTGTCATAGTGAATAGAAGGGAGTTCATTTATTGATTGATTTTTTGATGTTTTACGCTGCGCTCAAGATTATTTCACTTATATGGCGGCGTTGCCAGTTTTATTGTGGGAGGAAACCGGGCTCTATGCCCGGAGGAAACCCACGACCTTCCGTTGGTAACTGGAAACCATCCCACATAGGTCGTTCGAGTGAAAACCCAGTCAGAAAATTTTCCAATTTTTGGACTGAGTGGGATTCGAACCCGCGACCCATTGGTGGAAGGCTCTTCGGATTGAGCGTCCAGCGCTCTACCTACTCAGCCACGGAGGCCCCGAGTTCATTTATAAATGGTCTTGTATAGATGCCTTTAAATTCGATTGTGTTTTTGTTCTTAACTATTGGCCCTGTGTGTTAGAGTGATTGTCCCTCAGTCCCACACAGACCTCGGTGGTCCAGTGGGTTAGATGAGTGATCAACCCTCAGTCCCACACAGACCTCAGTGGGTTAGTGATCATCCCTCAGTCCAACACAGACCTCGGTGGTCCAGTGGGTTAGAGTGATCATCCCTCAGTCCCACACAGACCTCAGTGGGTTAGAGTGATCGTCCCTCAGTCCAACACAGACCTCGGTGGTCCAGTGGGTTAGAGTGATCATCCCTCAGTCCAACACAGACCTCTGTGGTCCAGTGGGTCAGAGTGATCATCCCTCGGTCCCACACATACCTCGGTGGTCCAATGGGTTAGATGAGTGATCAACCCTCAGTCCCACACAGACCTCAGTGGGTTAGTGATCATCCCTCAGTCCAACACAGACCTCGGTGGTCCAGTGGGTTAGAGTGATCATCCCTCAGTCCCACACAGACCTCAGTGGGTTAGAGTGATCGTCCCTCAGTCCAACACAGACCTCGGTGGTCCAGTGGGTTAGAGTGATCATCCCTCAGTCCAACACAGACCTCTGTGGTCCAGTGGGTTAGAGTGATCGTCCCTCAGTCCAACACAGACCTCGGTGGTCCAGTGGGTTAGATGAGTGATCGTCCCTCAGTCCCACACAGACCTCGGTGGTCCAGTGGGTTAGAGTGATTGTCCCTCAGTCCCAAACAGACATTGGTGGCCCCAGTTGGTTAGTGATCATCCCTCAGTCCCACACATACCTCGGTGGTCCAATGGGTTAGATGAGTGATTGACCCTCAGTCCCACACAGGCTTCAGTGGGTTAGAGTGATCAACCCTCAGTCCCACACAGACCTCAGTGGGTTAGAGTGATCATCCTCAGTCCAACACAGACCTCGGTTGTCCAGTGGGTTAGAGTGATCATCCCGCAGTCCCAAACAGACCTTGGTGGTCCAGTGGGTTAGAGTGATCATCCCTCGGTCCCACACATACCTCGGTGGTCCAATGGGTTAGATGAGTGATCAACCCTCAGTCCCACACAGACCTCAGTGGGTTAGTGATCATCCCTCAGTCCAACACAGACCTCGGTGGTCCAGTGGGTTAGAGTGATCATCCCTCAGTCCCACACAGACCTCAGTGGGTTAGAGTGATCGTCCCTCAGTCCAACACAGACCTCGGTGGTCCAGTGGGTTAGAGTGATCATCCCTCAGTCCAACACAGACCTCTGTGGTCCAGTGGATTAGAGTGATCGTCCCTCAGTCCAACACAGACCTCGGTGGTCCAGTGGGTTAGATGAGTGATCGTCCCTCAGTCCCACACAGACCTCGGTGGTCCAGTGGGTTAGAGTGATTGTCCCTCAGTCCCAAACAGACATTGGTGGCCCCAGTTGGTTAGAGTGATCATCCCTCAGTCCCACACATACCTCGGTGGTCCAATGGGTTAGATGAGTGATTGACCCTCAGTCCCACACAGGCTTCAGTGGGTTAGAGTGATCAACCCTCAGTCCCACACAGACCTCAGTGGGTTAGAGTGATCATCCTCAGTCCAACACAGACCTCGGTTGTCCAGTGGGTTAGAGTGATCATCCCGCAGTCCCACACAGACCTCAGTGGGTTAGAGTGATCATCCCTCAGTCCAACACAGACCTCGGTGGTCCAGTGGGTTAGAGTGAAAGTCCCTCAGTCCAACACAGACCTCGGTGGTCCAGTGGGTTAGATGAGTGATCGTCCCTCAGTCCCACACATACCTCAGTGGTCCAGTGGTTTAGATGAGTGATCGTCCCTCAGTCCCACACAGACCTCAGTGGGTTAGAGTGATCATCCCTCAGTCCCACACACACCTCGGTGGTCCAGTGGGTTAGATGAGTGATCGTCCCTCAGTCCCACACACACCTCGGTGGTCCAGTGGGTTAGATGAGTGATCGTCCCTCAGTCCCACACAGACCTCGGTGGTCCAGTGGGTTAGAGTGATCGTCCCTCAGTCCCACACAGACCTCGGTGGTCCAGTGGGTTAGATGAGTGATCGTCCCTCAGTCCCACACACACCTCGGTGGTCCAGTGGGTTAGAGTGATCGTCCCTCAGTCCCACACAGACCTCAGTGGGTTAGAGTGATCATCCCTCAGTCCAACACAGACCTCGGTGGTCCAGTGGGTTAGAGTGATCATCCCTCAGTCCAACACAGACCTCGGTGGTCCAGTGGGTTAGAGTGATCGTCCCTCAGTCCCACACAGGCCTCGTGGTCTAGTGGGTTAGATGAGTGATCGTCCCTCAGTCCCACACAGACCTCGGTGGTCCAGTGGGTTAGAGAGATCGTCCCTCAGTCCCACACAGACCTTGGTGGTCCAGTGGGTTAGAGTGATCGTCCCTCAGTCCCACACAGACCTCGGTGGTCCAGTGGGTTAGAGAGATCGTCCCTCAGTCCCACACAGACCTTGGTGGTCCAGTGGGTTAGAGTGATCGTCCCTCAGTCCCACACAGACCTTGGTGGTCCAGTGGGTTAGAGAGATCGTCCTTCAGTCCCACACAGACCTTGGTGGTCCAGTGGGTTAGAGAGATCGTCCCTCAGTCCCACACAGACCTCGGTGGTCCAGTGGGTTAGAGAGATCGTCCCTCAGTCCCACACAGACCTTGGTGGTCCAGTGGGTTAGAGTGATCGTCCCTCAGTCCCACACAGACCTTGGTGGTCCAGTGGGTTAGAGAGATCGTCCTTCAGTCCCACACAGACCTTGGTGGTCCAGTGGGTTAGAGAGATCGTCCTTCAGTCCCACACAGACATTGATGGCCCAGTTGGTTAGAGTGATCGTCCCTCAGTTTCACACAATCCTTTTAATCACGCTCAGACCAAATGACAATTCAAATATTTCGGAGTGGGTTTTTCACTCGGTCGCGTATGTGAAAGAATTGCCAGGTAGGCCTACGTAGTCACTGAAGGTTGGTTGTTTCCTCCTGGCAACACCGCCACATAAGTCAAATAACCTCAGCGTAAAACATCAACCAATGACTAGACAAGAGAGACAATTAACATATGGGTGACTTATTAAAAATAATAAAAACATTAATATCTAAAAATACTTTATTTATAAGAAGTTGTACATATGCATATAGATTTATAGACATAAACATTTACACAAACATTTTAATAAGAGATTTTCTTTTGATACATACACTTTTTGATTTCTCAAAGCAAAATATTTAATTTAGAACTGTTTTAGAGAATAAATTTCATAAGGTCTATCAGCTTTAATAATATTCTTTTTAATTTTATTTTAATACTGCAGGTAACATAAATATCTAATTTGGTAAAGTACAAAAAATAATTAACTTGATCAGAAAACTTAAATATACTTTTTAATAAACTTTATTTGGCATGGAATATTATAATGATCTACCGTATTTCTTCTAAAGATTCGGCCGAAATTTTCCATTGAGTCAGACAAAAACAGAGAAGTGGAGTTGTGTTTAAGGATAACCATTTCCACACACTGCTCATTGCCTTAAATTCCCTCAAATGGGCAAATTTGTCTGGTCACATTTAGCATATTTATATTCTAATGGCCGAATCTTAAGAAGAAATATGATAATTAATTTTGGCTAATTTTATTTTTAGTATCCTACTATCTATGAAATTGATGACTGTTTGTTACAGGGTGTAAGATTGATTGATGTTTTATGCCGCACTCAAGATTATTTCACTTATAAGACTGCATTGTCAGGTTGAGGGAGAAACCCGCCTTGAGCGAGCACTTCCAAGTATACGACGACCGAGTTAAAATCCACTCCAAACTATTATGAGTGGCACCATATGGCAAGAAAATTCTGCTGAAATTTATCTGCTTCTGAAAAATTGATTGATGTTATTTTATGCTGCACTGAAGTTTATTTCAAATCTTTCAATTGCATTTAGAAGTTGAAAGGTTAACAATAAGGAGAAGAATTACTTATGGATAACAACTTCTTGGTTTATTGGGTGACGACGTTGTTATCCATAAGTAATTCTTCACCTTATTGTTAAGTGTATTTCAGTTAAATATCTGCGATGATGATGTAAGACATTTTCTGACAGATAGGCCTACATTACTATATACCAGACATTTCGGACAAATTTCAGTTGAATGGTAGGGGAGGCAACTCCCTTTCCACATAGACTGCTGACAGATGCTGTGACAAAATTAGTCCAAAATATCTGAGATGATGATGTAAGACATTTTCTGACAGATAGGCCATCGTTTGGCAGAAATTTCTGACAGAAAATGTCTTACATCATCATCTCAGATATTTCGGACTATGACAAAATAAAATACCGTAACTGTACAGTCGAAGTTCATATTGTGTTATCAAGTTGCGACCATCACATGTGTGTAAAGTGATCATAACATCAAGTGTGAGAGACAGGGAAAATAATAGCTCAAAAATAAAAAAAATAAAAATACAGGTCTAAATTTATCAAATGTAGAAAAATACAATTGACAAAATATAAAAAAGAAAACTTTTTTCGCTTACAGAGAACTAGTGTACAAGTGTCTAAAAAAAATATACTAAATTCACAAATACATGTTTAATATAAGGGTTTTTTAGACAAGAAGATTTTCCCTGTGCCCGTGTGTTTTAGTGATCATAAATATAAGGGTAGAAGACTATATGTACAAGGTCAACTGCCACAGGTCTTAAAGTACTTCACTTCGTAAAGGTCTTACTCCGTTATTAAATAATTGAGGTAAAAAAAATGTATGGAACAAAAGTCTGAATTTACCTTGTAGGGCTCTTTGGAGAATGGAGGTAAAACAAGTATGGTAGCTGAGAGCGACCAAAATACATACTGGTTACCATAAAATGGTGTGATATGTGAGGTCGTATGAAAAACGTAACGAGTTCGCAGACATATCACGGTTAGCATAAAATGGTGTGATACATGTATGTGAGGTCGTAAGAAAACCCGAGTTCGCAGAGCTTGGTAGATATATCATGGTTACCATAAAATGGTGTGATATGTGTGGCCGTAAGAAAAACGTAACAAGTTCGCAGACATATTATGGTTAACATAAAATGGTGTGATATGCAATGTCGTAAGAAAAACGTAAGAGTTGGCAGATATATCAGTATATTTTCCTGACCGGCAAGTAAGTAAAACAGGATGAGACACATGGCTGCTGCTAACATATCAGCGGAGACCAAAAGAGCTTTGAGCAGGAGGTAGCCTACTACTGTATGATTGGACCGCCCACATATAAAACGGCGAGCGTATTTATATGAATATGTTTGGGAAAAATTGAATTGCAGACAGAAAAAAAAAATGTGACAGTTTAATAAAGAACTGAGAAGAGAATTAAAATACCTTATTATTTCTTAGATCTATTAATGTTTAACACCACACTCAAAATTTACTTATATGGTACTGCTGCCAGGTTTACAGGGGGAGGAAACCAGTCTGTTTGCTTTGGGGAAAGTAACATCCTTCAACCTGGCAACCATTTCGAATAGGGTAATTGAGTGGAAACGCCACTCGGAAGGTTTTTCGTGGACTGAGTTTGATTCAAACCCGTCCCCCTGAACCATTGGTGGGAGGCTGTGTTCCTTTGGAGGATATTGGTTGAACACCAGTGAATAAACCAAGGAGTCTGAATTTCTCAGCAAATTTAACCAAAAATAAAATATCAATTTTTGACAGTTCAAAAAAAAAATATATCATTTTCAGTAAGCATATTTTTCCTTGATTCTTCCTAGAGTTACAACAACAACAATTTTGCATAAGGTAGGCCCAATGAACTATATGCGTGGAATGGACACGTCTCATTGGCTGGTTTGGATTGGACTATGTAAAGTGTGCCGCCATTGACAGTTGATAAGCGCGTGCAGAACAGATCTGGATGGACGCTCCACTATCTCCTAGTAATGGCGGCATTTGAAGCATATCAAGCACCACGTGACCTCCGTTTTACGCATATAGTTCATTGGGTAGGCCTACATACCGGTACAAAGATTGTTTGGTGTTTTACGCAGCACTCAAGATTATTTCACTTATATGGCGGCGGTGCCAGGTATAGTGAGGGGAGAAAACCCCCGACCTTAGGCGAGTACCTGGCAACTCTTTCACATACGGCAACCGAGTGAAAAATCCACTCAAAATTTTTCTATTTTTGCATACAAAGAAAAACCAATAATAGCATTGAATCTGGATTTGAGATAGAAATTTGTCATAAAAAATATATAAAAATATTTAATTTTTATACAAAGCCTGGGAGATTCTGTGAGAATAACTATTTAATTTTTCTTGTAAAAATAGAAATAAAAGAATTCTTAAATATTTTTTTAACAATGTGCTTATTTACAATTCAACCGAGGAAAAAAAAACAGAAATCTTTTAGCAAAATTTCTTAACTAGGGTTAAAAAGAAACCATATTGCTAATTAATAAATTTGTTCTAGGTACATAAACACAATTAAATTCCAACAAAAGCAATATAATTAACACAATTTGTTTTTGAGACAAAAAATTTGAAAACTACAAAAAAAAAGTTCAAAGTAGGACTACAAGAGTTCCCTACTGGTTAAGGGGTGGACACACTAGGCGAATTTTTCATGCGAATTCACTGCGAATTTTTTCGCCGAGTCAATCGCCGGTAAATTCGCCTAGTGTGTCCGGGTCGGCGAAGTTTGGCCGAATCTCGCCCGAATGCATTCGCAGACATCAAACATGTTTGATATTTCGGTGCGAATTTCCACTGTTGACAGTGAATTCGCCTAGTGTGTCCACTTCAGCGAATTTTTGTTTAGCGAATTTAGAACGCAAGATATTCTCAGCCAATAGCATGCACTTGTATCCTCACGTGGCATAAATAAACGTGACCTCCATTACATTGACGCATGCGTCAATATATTTGACAGCTGTCAACTCGCCGGGGATTCGCATGAATTTCGCCTAGTGTGTCCACCTCGATTCTCCGGCGAATTCGGCTGTGCGAGTTTCGGCCGAATCGCCGGCGAGTAAAATTCGCCTAGTGTGTCCACCCCTTTAACTCAAAACAAACTACATAAAAATAGCTAACAAGAAACAAATTTTAAATAAATTATGTTAAATTCAAATATTGAATATGTACAAAGAGGACAATTTTAAGAAGACTTTTAATAATTTTTTCTGAAAAAAAAAATGTGAAAATATTAATTAATTTTTATTTGTTACAAATAAAATTGGCACAAATAAAATCTAATATCATTAAGGGAACTATAACTTACAAGTGCAGTGTGATTTCAACCTTTTATTTGTTAGAATTCCTAAGAATATTTTATAACATTCTGATAAAATTTGTGGAATGCTGTTTGTTTTCCGTCAAGTCCATGTGATGTCACACCAAAACAATCACACGCTGAGTGTCGTAAAAGCTTGTTTTAATCAAACAGGGTGATCATGAAAGCCAGAAACGCATCCTCGTACTTTATCAATGAACAGTATTAGTACAAAAAGTCTTCAGGCGCTTTCTGTCAAGGTGACTATCACAGATTCTATCTTAAAATAATATATAATTAAGAAATAATGGATTGATTCTCTGCGTATACGCTGTGATAACTGCAAGAAAAAAGGAAGTGTCCATTGTTTTTGGACGAGGGCCGGAGGCCCGAGTTCAAAAAGTGTGGACACTTCCTTTTTCCTTGCAGTTATCACAGCGTATACGCAGAGAATCAATCCATTATTTCTATTCTAACACATAAACTTTAATGTAAAAAAAAACTGAAATTTAGTAGTTTGCCTTATTTTCTACATCAAACTAAAAATTGGCAATCCCTACGTTAAAGCTGAATAGTTTTCCCCTGATTGCCTCATAGACGAATCTATATCTGAAAAATGATATGGGTGCTAGCTTCAAACAACTGTTTTATGTGTTACTATTTTTTAGTGTACCAACAGACCTGATAACTTTTTACAGATATATCTACACTTTTAGCTTATGGAAGTTCACTTTCAAGTCTTCCCGTCGAGTATTAACATTGTCCTGCGTTTACAAGTTAGTTTTACAGGCGAAATACAAGGCAAACACAACAGCCTGACATCCCCACTCACGTTTAGGTGATGACGCCATCCAGTGACGTCGTGTTCCATCACGTCACCAAAATTTAAAAATGATGACGTCGTTCAGTGTCAGGGCGTTCGACGTCACAATAAAAACGTTCTCTGCGTATATGCTAGTTTATACGCCAGCTTTGTCCTATCTCACAACATGTAGGGAAATCATGCATGTGTTAGAATACTATATAATAGTAGGTCTGTATATACCGTATTTCTTCTAAAGATTCAGCCATTTCTATTTCCTCATAAGGATTTGACCATTTGAAAAGAAATATGCTAAATGTAATCAGACAAATTTGCCAATTAGAGGGAATTTAAGGCAATACGACCTGCTGTGAAAATCGCTATCCTTAAACACAACTCCATGTCTCTGTTTTTGTCTAACTCAATGGAAAATTTGGGCCATTAGAATGGCTGAATCTTTAGAAGAAATATGGTACATGTAGTTCAGTTTTACCGAACTTATGGTTATATTACATATACCAACATACATATTTAACACAATAAGAAACTTGTCGATGTGGTTATTTTAGACAAGAAGATTTTCCCTGTGCCTGTGTGTTGTAGTGTTAAAAATGTAATATAACCATGAGTTCGGTAAAATTGATTGATTGGTGTTTTACGCCGCGCTCAAGATTATTTCACTTATATGGCGGCGTTGCCAGTTTTATTGTGGGAGGAAACAGGCCCTATGCCCGGAGGAAACCCACGACCTTCCGCTGGTAACTGGCAACCATCCCACATAGGTCGTTCGAGTGAAAACCCAGTCAGAAAATTTTCCAATTTTTGGACTGAGTGTCGGTAAAATTGAACTAGTCTGTATAATACATTTTTTCTGTATAAATTATTTGATTCCATTTTTCTGAAGTAACTTGTTAGGTCGAGAAATTTAATACCATAAACTTACCTTATAATAAAGGATCTGATTATCGCTGTTGCCTAGCAACTACACTGTGAGTCCTCTTCTGGCTGTTTCAAATTTAAAACATTCTCGGAATTTTGAACTTGGTTGGCTTGTTCTTCAACTTGAGCTTTAAAAATGTCTGCACAAAATAACAATAAAAAAGACATTCATGAAAAAAAAAGTCTTAGCACTTTTATTAATTGTTATGGTTAATAAAAATATAAGAACTCTTATAACTCTTTTAATTTTATTGATAATTGAATTCATTGATGGATGTTTTACGCTGCACTCAAGATTATTTCCCTTATCTGGCGGCATTGCCAGGTTTAGTGGGGGAGAAAACTAAGCTCTTTGCCCAGATGGAAAAATTTGGTCTGAGTGTGATTCGAACCCGTGCCACATCGATGGAAGGTCTGTGTGGGATCGAGGGACGATCACTCTAACCAACTGGACCACAGATTGAAACAAATTTGTTTTATTCTTTTTTTGGGTGTCTTAAGCTAAACTCAACATTATTTTACTTATATGAGCTGATTGAAAATGATTTCTAAATAAACTAACGATATATCTATTATGCAGACAAACATTTCGATTTGAGGGACCCAAAAAAGCGTGCTGCTAAATTTGAGACTTGAAATGAGAGTAGTCCAACATAGACGTTGTACGATTTCTAATGGACTATTTGGTATTGAGACTTCATTGTTGGACCCCCAACCTTTCTATCTCCAGAAGACATCTCACATTTAGACTGCTCAGTTAAGTAATAGTTCCAACACAGACCTTTCATTAAAGGCACACTTGCCGCGAAAATCAGGAATATTGTTTACATTAAAAAAGAAAGTCCGTTTTCTGTATTATTCCCAGACAATATAAGTTAGGAACTTTCTATTTTTACTAAAATTTAAAAGTTTGGACGTCACTTTGTATTTTTAATTTGAATTTGAAAATTTGAATTGTTAGGTGCTGAAATGAGGGTAATCCAAAACGAAAGTTGACACTGATCGTTGTTGTTGTAATCAGGCTTCGATTCTTCGTTTGTTTTTCACCCCATTTCTACATTCTAAAGCTAAGTAGACATGTTTTATGTGTCCAATTTTTAAGTTTAGTTGTATTAGTCGTAGTAAGCTCATGTAAATTGGTTTTCTTAGCAAATTTAAACAGGCTACGGCGGCAAGTGGGCCTTTAATGTGGTTTGGAAAAGAATGCAACTCAGACCAAATAAAACCTTTCTAAGTGGATTTTTCACTTGATTGACGTATCTTGAAGGGTTGCCAGGTACTCGTCGAAGGTCGGGTGGTTTCTGCTTGACGAACAAGCACATCAGAAATTCAATTTCCTAAAAGCTCTACTATGTGAAAGGGTTCCCAAGTAAGCCAACGGTCGGATGTTTCCTCTGGACAAAGAGCAAGTTGTCAACCACGCCCCCACTAAGCCTGGCAACACCACCACATAAAGTAAAATAATCTTGAGTGCGGCGTAAAACATACAGTAAGAATTCCGCTAATTCAAGGACGAGCAATGTGAAGATAACAAATTATTAGACTGCTTTCTGCCATGTTTGGTCTAAAACAACAACCATAGCGATTGCTCAATAGGATTATTGGTCGCTCCATGCAGGGGGGTAAGACACCCAACGAAAAGTCTCAAACTTTTAGAGTGCTTTTCGTAATGTTTTACGTACTTGAATTAGCGGAATTCTTACCGTAAATCAAACAAACCAAGGGAGGATTATATACTCACCCACAAGAAGATTATTAAAAGCTGTTCCAACATTCGTACAGTCCAATGCTGACGTCTCAACAAATGAGTAATGATGTTTCTCTGGAATAAATAATAACAACCGATTATTAAACTGTCATCAACCTAATGAAATATCATAGGTTTACTTTATTACAACAATTTATGATGGGGTATAAAGGTCTAAATGATATACCTCTTTTTAACACAATTAGAAACTTGTCTCCATGGCTATTTTAGACAAGAAGATTTTCCCTGTGTGTGTGTGTTTAAGTGTTCATAATTATTAAACTGTAAAAAAAAAAAATTTTACACTAAGATTTTAACGAGGGATACTTGCTTTTACTGTATCAGTGAACTGTTTGGTGATCAACAATCAAACCAACTCACCTGTCATGTGCACTGTTCTCATGGAGAGGGGGTTCCAGTCAAGAGGGGAGACAGACCGAGGTGGGTACTGGGCCATCTCCCACTAACCTGTCATGTGCACTGTTCTCATGGAGAGGGGGTTCCAGTCAAGAGGGGAGACAGACAGAGGTGTGTACTGGGCCATCTCCCACTAACCTGTCATGTGCACTGTTCTCATGGAGAGGGGGTTCCAGTCAAGAGGGGAGACAGACCGAGGTGGGTACTGGGCCATCTCCCACTAACCTGTCATGTGCACTGTTCTCATGGAGAGGGGGTTCCAGTCAAGAGGGGAGACAGACCGAGGTGTGTACTGGGCCATCTCCCACTAACCTGTCATGTGCACTGTTCTCATGGAGAGGGGGTTCCAGTCAAGAGGGGAGACAGACCGAGGTGGGTACTGGGCCATCTCCCACTAACCTGTCATGTGCACTGTTCTCATGGAGAGGGGGTTCCAGTCAAGAGGGGAGACAGACAGAGGTGGGTACTGGGCCATCTCCCACTCACCTGTCATGTGCACTGTTCTCATAGAGAGGGGGTTCCAGTCAAGAGGGGAGACAGACAGAGGTGGGTACTGGGCCATCTCCCACTAACCTGTCATGTGCACTGTTCTCATGGAGAGGGGGTTCCAGTCAAGAGGGGAGACAGACAGAGGTGGGTACTGGGCCATCTCCCACTCACCTGTCATGTGCACTGTTCTCATAGAGAGGGGGTTCCAGTCAAGAGGGGAGACAGACAGAGGTGGGTACTGGGCCATCTCCCACTAACCTGTCATGTGCACTGTTCTCATGGAGAGGGGGTTCCAGTCAAGAGGGGAGACAGACAGAGGTGGGTACTGGGCCATCTCCCACTAACCTGTCATGTGCACTGTTCTCATGGAGAGGGGGTTCCAGTCAAGAGGGGAGACAGACAGAGGTGGGTACTGGGCCATCTCCCACTAACCTGTCATGTGCACTGTTCTCATGGAGAGGGGGTTCCAGTCAAGAGGGGACACAGACCGAGGTGGGTACTGGGCCATCTCCCACTAACCTGTCATGTGCACTGTTCTCATGGAGAGGGGGTTCCAGTCAAGAGGGGAGACAGACAGAGGTGGGTACTGGGCCATCTCCCACTAACCTGCCATGTGCACTGTTCTCATGGAGAGGGGGTTCCAGTCAAGAGGGGAGACAGACAGAGGTGGGTACTGGGCCATCTCCCACTAACCTGTCATGTGCACTGTTCTCATGGAGAGGGGGTTCCAGTCAAGAGGGGAGACAGACAGAGGTGTGTACTGGGCCATCTCCCACTAACCTGTCATGTGCACTGTTCTCATGGAGAGGGGGTTCCAGTCAAGAGGGGAGACAGACCGAGGTGGGTACTGGGCCATCTCCCACTAACCTGTCATGTGCACTGTTCTCATGGAGAGGGGGTTCCAGTCAAGAGGGGAGACAGACAGAGGTGGGTACTGGGCCATCTCCCACTCACCTGTCATGTGCACTGTTCTCATAGAGAGGGGGTTCCAGTCAAGAGGGGAGACAGACAGAGGTGGGTACTGGGCCATCTCCCACTAACCTGTCATGTGCACTGTTCTCATGGAGAGGGGGTTCCAGTCAAGAGGGGAGACAGACAGAGGTGGGTACTGGGCCATCTCCCACTCACCTGTCATGTGCACTGTTCTCATAGAGAGGGGGTTCCAGTCAAGAGGGGAGACAGACAGAGGTGGGTACTGGGCCATCTCCCACTAACCTGTCATGTGCACTGTTCTCATGGAGAGGGGGTTCCAGTCAAGAGGGGAGACAGACAGAGGTGGGTACTGGGCCATCTCCCACTAACCTGTCATGTGCACTGTTCTCATGGAGAGGGGGTTCCAGTCAAGAGGGGAGACAGACAGAGGTGGGTACTGGGCCATCTCCCACTAACCTGTCATGTGCACTGTTCTCATGGAGAGGGGGTTCCAGTCAAGAGGGGACACAGACAGAGGTGGGTACTGGGCCATCTCCCACTAACCTGTCATGTGCACTGTTCTCATGGAGAGGGGGTTCCAGTCAAGAGGGGAGACAGACAGAGGTGGGTACTGGGCCATCTCCCACTAACCTGCCATGTGCACTGTTCTCATGGAGAGGGGGTTCCAGTCAAGAGGGGAGACAGACAGAGGTGGGTACTGGGCCATCTCCCACTAACCTGTCATGTGCACTGTTCTCATGGAGAGGGGGTTCCAGTCAAGAGGGGAGACAGACAGAGGTGGGTACTGGGCCATCTCCCACTAACCTGTCATGTGCACTGTTCTCATGGAGAGGGGGTTCCAGTCAAGAGGGGACACAGACAGAGGTGGGTACTGGGCCATCTCCCACTAACCTGTCATGTGCACTGTTCTCATGGAGAGGGGGTTCCAGTCAAGACGGTAGACAGACAGAGGTGGGTACTGGGCCATCTCCCACTAACCTGTCTCTTCCCTTGCTTGGAACAGTCACAGTGATATCATCATTTCATTTGTTTGTTTTATGTATATATTCTCAATTTTTTTTTTTTATTTTTTTTGTTTTTTGTTTTATGTTTTGTTTTATTATTGATTGATTTTGAGGGCCTCAAGGAAGAACAGTTGTTTAACAGATTGATGTACTCTCAGTAAATAAAGATATATATATATTCATTATTTACATTATCAAACCAAACCATTCATAAATCTAAAAATAATGACAGTGTTCCGCAAACCAAAAATTACACATTTAAGGCTCTACCCCCAAAATAGCTATTTAAGGTTTTCCTCCAGTTTTAAAGATGGAAAAAACAGCCGATATGTTTGGTTGATTTATATTTTTTTTGTATCTTGTGGGGCAACATTTTGATACGAAAGACACATATGATGTTGACTCTCTAAGCTTAACGTTTTGACCCAGCTCCTCGAATCGTTTTCAAGCCAATGATAAAAGAAATCATTTCAGCGCGGCACATCAATCAATCTACATGTAGTTGCATGGTCGCCGCTTAAAAATTAATGGTATGATAGCCGTTAGTAGCAAGAACAAAAGAAACTTCGACTGCCTTAATCCACAGACCTGCAAAATCCCTGCCGTCGTCAAGGGTTACAGCTCGAAGATGTCGGAGGTCAGTTTTATTTCCCACCAACATAATCCTGACATTAGGGTCCGCGTGTTCACGTAACTCTGACACCCATTTATCAAGGTTTGTGAAAGACTGAGGCTTGGTAATATCAAACACAACCAAGGCCCCGACAGCACCACGGTAATAACTGAAAAATTACAAAAAAAAAGATTTGGGTAAAAAAAATTAAATAAAATTCTTAACAGAACATGAAAACACTTGATTAATTGAGTGTTTGTCGATTGGGAACTTAAATTGGCATGATTAGATAAATTGATTGATGGATGTTTTACGCCGCACTTAAGATCATATATTTATATGGCTGCATTGCCAGGTTTAGTCGGGGAGAAAACTGGGCTGTTTACCCACAACTCTTCCACATGCCGTGATTGAGTAATAAGCCTTTTCAATTTCTATTTTGTCTGAGCAAGATTTGATCCAGTCCCTCATAGATTGAGTGATTGTTTGGTGTTTTACGCCATGCTCAAGATTATTTCACTTATATGGCGGTGTTGCCAGTTTTATTGTTGGAGGAAACCGGGCTCTATGCCCGGAGGAAACCCATAACCTTCCACTGGTAACTGACAACCATCCCACATAGGTCATTCGAGTGAAAACCCAGTCAGAAAATTTTCCATTTTTTATTGGACTGACTGGGATTCGAACCCGCAACCCATAGGTGGAAGGCTGTTCGGATTGAGCGTCCAACGCTCTACCTACTGAGCCACGGAGGCCCCCTCCCTTAAGACATGGACATGAGTGTCTATTGTTAGTCGGACACTTTTTCTGTGAAGAGATCCGTATTTCCAGTCCACTATAGGCCTACCTGATTTGAAGAAAACCCAGTCAGTTATTTTTCCTTTGATTAACGTGGGATTTGAACCTAAGAAGCATGATGGAAAGGTTTAAATTGGCATAAATGTCATTGGTCGTTCAATGCAAATTTACGAAACTGTGTCTCCTTACACACTGGTGATAGCTCTGTAAGGAGTGTCATTGGTCGTTCAATGCAAATTTACGAAACTGTGTCTACTTACACACTGGTGATAGCTCTGTAAGGAGTGTCATTGGTCGTTCTATGTATATTTACGAAACTGTGTCTACTAACACACTGGTGATAGCTCTGTAAGGAGTGTCATTGGTCGTTCAATGCAAATTTACGAAACTGTCTACTTACACACTGGTGATAGCTCTGTTAGGAGTGTCATTTGTCGTTCAATGCAAATTTACGAAACTGTGTCTACTTACACACTGGTGATAGCTCTGTTAGGAGTGTCATTGGTCGTTCAATGCATATTTACGAAACTGTGTCTACTTACACACTGGTGATAGCTCTGTTAGGAGTGTCATTGGTCGTTCTATGCAAATTTACGAAACTGTGTCTACTTACACACTGGTGATAGCTCTGTAAGGAGTGTCATTGGTCGTTCAATGCAAATTTACGAAACTGTGTCTACTTACACACTGGTGATAGCTCTGTAAGGAGTGTCATTGGTCGTTCAATGCAAATTTACGAAACTGTGTCTACTTACACACTGGTGATAGCTCTGTAAGCACTGTCATTGGTCGTTCTATGCAAATTTACGAAACTGTGTCTACTTACACACTGGTGATAGCTCTGTATCTTTCCTGATGGAAGGGCCTATTCAAATTTACGAAACTGTGTCTACATACACACTGGTGATAGCTCTGTATCTTTCCTGATGGAAGGGCCTATTCAAATTTACGAAACTGTGTCTACTTACACACTGGTGATAGCTCTGTATCTTTCCTGATGGAAGGGCCTATTCAAATTTACGAAACTGTGTCTACTTACACACTGGTGATAGCTCTGTATCTTTCCTGATGGAAGGGCCTATTCAAATTTACGAAACTGTGTCTACTTACACACTGGTGATAGCTCTGTATCTTTCCTGGCCAGCAGTGTCCCAGATCTGTGCCCTGATTGTCTTCCCTTTGATATTTACATTCCTGCATGGAGAATTATCACATTTTATAACCAATACAGACATTTTGAAAAATTGAATGCTCAAGTATTGTCAGAATTTCTCAAATGGTGCAGTCATTGTGCATGTTAATGAAGGAAAGAAAACTCTTGCGTATAGATTTACAACTTCTTGGTTTATTGGGAACACGACGTTTCGGTGTAGCTCCTAACAAGTTATCACTTGAGTTTTCTTTCCTTCATTAACATGCTCAACTTCTTAATGCCACTTAAACAAGTCATTGTGCATGTTGACGAGCGTTTTTCTTTCAAATACAAAGCTCAGTTCTGACTTATGGAGCAAAAAACATAAATTCATTGTATATTTAATTTGAAACTGAAAAAGATAATTGTCAGTTACCTACTACACAACTCCAAGCCTAGGCGTGTGCGCACGAGCGCCGTAAAGATTTGAACCCCATGAGTGATCTAATTGTATAGTAGTATTTTACGAACTTTATCTCAGAAATACAGACAAAAGATCTGGTTTCAGGAATAGAAAAGACTGTTGAAAAATTTGAGAGAGTAAACTACAGACAAAAAAATCATCACTGAAGTTAACAGCTTTCTGATCGTTGTTGTTTTAATTAGGCGTTTATTCTTTCTATGCTTTTACAATCCCATTTAGATCATTAAAACCTAACTGGGCATGTAAAACGTGTCCTATGTTAAATTGTAGAGGTTTTTCTCATAGTAAATTGGTTGATTGATTTGATGTTTTATGCCGCACTCAAGGTTATTTCACTTATATGGCAGCATTGCCAGGTTTGGTGGGGGAGGAAACCAAGCTCATTGCCCGGAAGAAACCCCCGAACTGCGGCGAGTACCTGGCAACTCTTCCACATACTGCGACCGAGGGAAAAATAGTAAATTGGCTTTGCTAAAAAATGAATGACTACGAAAACGAGTCTTTTAATCTTAATTTATGCATTAGCCTTACATTGAATGAGGTCATCAAAGTTTATTCCTCAGACAGTCATACAGTTCTCAAAACTCACAAAACTTTGTAAAAAATCGTGAAATTTCCAGCAACAAAGGGAGGCCTCTTGAATTCCGCGTTTAACTTTCTTGTATTTATGTTTAAACTTACCTGGTGGCAAACTCTACTCCTATTGTACTTTTACTCTCCGCATTAAACTCATTTCGTGTGAAGCGAGACAATAAGTTTGTCTTCCCCACACCGGAGTCACCAACCAACACGACTAAAACGGAGAAATTTTATTTGAATTGTCTTTTATATTCATCATAGCGACATTCAACATATTTCCAG
The DNA here is from genome assembly GCA_963971465.1 of Lepidochitona cinerea. Taxonomy (NCBI): domain Eukaryota; kingdom Metazoa; phylum Mollusca; class Polyplacophora; order Chitonida; family Tonicellidae; genus Lepidochitona; species Lepidochitona cinerea. The sequence goes on from OZ020559.1 coordinate 16,747,692, forward strand.
CTTTGTGTTATAGTACTAGTATGGATTGATTGATGTTTTACGCCTTATATATAGCGATGTTGCCAGGTAAAGTGGGTGAGGACACCGGTCTCTTTGCTCGGAGAAACTCTTTACCTTTGACGACAACACTTCCACACACTTTTGGGTCTGAGTGTGATTCGATCCAGCGAGGCGTCAATGGAAGGCCTATGTCAGACTGAGGGACTATCACTTTAACCAACTGAGCCACCTAGGCCCCCTTCTAGTATGGAAATGCGGAAACTAAGATGGGTTCGTAATGTATGACCAGTAACATCAATGAGTTGATTGGTGTTTTGCGTCTCATTCAAAATTTATTCACCGGGAGTGCTGCCAGATTTAGTGGGAGCGGAAACCGGCCAGGTTGTTTGTCCTCCAGGAAACCGACCAGGTTGTTTGTCCTCCAGGAAACGGACCAGGTTGTTTGTCCTGAGGGAAGTCGACCAGGCTCTTTGTCCTGAGGGAAACTGATCAGACTCTTTGTCCTGAGGGAAACTGATCAGACTCTTTGTCCTGGGGGAAACTGACCAGGCTCTTTGTCCTGAAGGAAACCGACTAGGCCCTTTGTCCTGAGGGAAACCGACCAGGCTCTTTGACCTGAGGGAAACCGACCAGGCTCTTTGTCCTGAGGGAAACCGATCAGACTCTTTGTCCTGAGGGAAACTGATCAGACTCTTTGTCCTGAGGGAAACTGATCAGACTCTTTGTCCTGCGGGAAACCGACCAGGCTCTTTGTCCTGAGGGAAACCGACCAGGCTCTTTGTCCTGAGGGAAACTGACCAGGTTCTTTGTCCTGAGGGAAACTGACCAGGCTCTTTGTCCTGAGGGAAACCGACCTGGATCTTTGTCCTGATGGAAACCGACCAGGCTCTTTGTCCTGAGGGAAACCGACCTGGATCTTTGTCCTGATGGAAACCGACCTGGATCTTTGTCCTGATGGAAACCGACCAGGCTCTTTGTCCTGAGGGAAACCGACCAGGCTCTTTGTCCTGAGGGAAACCGACCAGGCTCTTTGTCGTGAGGGAAACTGACCAGGTTCTTTGTCCTGAGGGAAACTGACCAGGCTCTTTGTCCTGAGAAAAATCGACCAGGATCTTTGTCCTGGGGGAAACCGACCAGGCTCTTTGTCCTGAGGGAAACCGACCAGGCTCTTTGTCCTGAGGGAAACTGACCAGGTTCTTTGTCCTGAGGGAAACTGACCAGGCTCTTTGTCCTGAGGGAAACCGACCTGGATCTTTGTCCTGATGGAAACCGACCAGGCTCTTTGTCCTGAGGGAAACCGACCAGGCTCTTTGTCCTGAGGGGAAACCGACCAGGCTCTTTGTCCTGAGGGAAACCGACCAGGCTCTTTGTCGTGAGGGAAACTGACCAGGTTCTTTGTCCTGAGGGAAACTGACCAGGCTCTTTGTCCTGAGAAAAATCGACCAGGATCTTTGTCCTGGGGGAAACCGACCAGGCTCTTTGTCCTGAGGGAAACCGACCAGGGTCCACTTTTACGAAGCCCCCTTAAGCTAAGGACACCTTAATTTTCCCCTTAGGAAGAACTTAGGACGTTCATGCTATTTTACGAAACCCCCTTAGCTTAAGATCACCTTAACTTTAAGAGAATTTTTAAGGGTGCCTCAAAGGCACACTTAACGTCCCCTTAAGTCATTTTTTGGCTTATAAACATAAGCACAATTGTTATTTTGGGATGAAACAGCGAGGAGACTATTTAAATCGTATAAAGAATCTCTTCTGATTTAATACGACATTCAAAATTCGATGCCAGTGCATTTTACTATTTGACGATATTTGCGCTCATGAGTTACTCCCCTTTGTGGAGTTCTTATGCAATGTACTAAAATCACAACAGGCTTTATCGGAAGAAAGTTTGTGGCTGTCTTATCATTCAAACAGTGTTGGTTGAGAAAATAAGTAAAAGAAAGGTTTGTTTCAAGACTTATAATCTAAAAAAAACTTGTGATCTGCTAGGAAACATCGGTATCTAAGGAGTTTCCCTCCTCCACTTGAGGAGAGTTCCCTCTTAAGTTATCGCTAAGGTGAAAATCTTAAGATGGGGTTAAGAGGGTTTCGTAAAAGTGGCGTAGGTCCCTCTTAAAATTTCCCTTAAGGTTTATCCTTAGCCACTAAGATCACCTTAACTAAGGAGGCTTCGTAAAACTGGGCCCAGGTTCTTTGTCCTGAGGGAAACTGACCAGGTTCTTTGTCCTGAGGGAAACTGACCAGGCTCTTTGTCCTGAGGGAAACCGACCTGGATCTTTGTCCTGATGGAAACCGACCAGGCTCTTTGTCCTGAGGGAAACCGACCTGGATCTTTGTCCTGATGGAAACCGACCAGGCTCTTTGTCCTGAGGGAAACCGACCAGGCTCTTTGTCCTGAGGGGAAACCGACCAGGCTCTTTGTCCTGAGGGGAAACCGACCAGGCTCTTTGTCCTGAGGGAAACCGACCAGGCTCTTTGTCCTGAGGGAAACTGACCAGGTTCTTTGTCCTGAGGGAAACTGACCAGGCTCTTTGTCCTGAGGGAAACCGACCTGGATCTTTGTCCTGATGGAAACCGACCAGGCTCTTTGTCCTGAGGGAAACCGACCTGGATCTTTGTCCTGATGGAAACCGACCAGGATCTTTGTCCTGAGAGAAACCGACCAGACTCTTTGTCCTGAGGGAAACTGATCAGACTCTTTGTCCTGAGGGAAACCGATCAGGCTCTTTGTCCTGAGGGAAACTGACCAGGCTCTTTGTTCTGAGGGAAACCGACCAGGCTCTTTGTCCTGAGGGAAACCGATCAGGTTGTTTGTCCTGAGGGAAACCGACCAGGCTCTTTGTCCTGAGGGAAACCGACCAGGCTCTTTGTCCTGAGGGAAACCGACCGGCCCCTTTGTCCTGTGGGAAACTGACCAGGCTCTTTGTTCTGAGGGAAACCGACCAGTTTGAAGATTTTATCGAAAATAAATACATAATTATACTAAGAACATTTCATCAAATGATTATCTTAAAATTCTTAAGAAAAAATATTAATATCTAACTTGATTAGATAGTGATTCCATAAAATCTTCTTGGTATAACAATGTGATATATATTTTGTAAATCCACAATGTTGCCATGGAGCAGATTAAAAATCACAAAAAATGACCTAAACGACGCTGGGTCTCATTCATTTATTTTGTAAGTTTACAGAGACTAGTACCTTTCCAGATGAAGTCATATTGGTCAGAGTCTCCACTGATCTCCTCAACGTTGGAACCACTTGACGACTCCAGGATGACGGACAGGCGATCACGGAGACAAGCCTCCTCTTCACCAAAGTATCAGCCTATCTATGTAGGGTTACGTTCACTTGCAAAAAAAATAAATAGAAAAACATTAGGCCTAAAGGTCTAAATGATTTACCTCTTTTTAACACAATTAGAAACTTGTCTCCTTGGTTATTTTAGACAAGAAGATTTTCCCTGTGCCCGTGTGTTTTAGTGATCATAAATATTGTAAAGGAAAATGTAAAAACATTGGAAACAAGTTTACTTTTAGTCAAAAACTTAAATTAATAAAGCGTTCCACCGGACTTCATTACTCTTTTAAACAGAATGGCGTTTTGGGACATGCTTTTTCCATTTTCTGCCTTTACGATAGCTTTATAAGTATTATCGTGAAAGCAGCCTAACGGTGTTGAATACATGTAATATATAACAAAGTATTTTAGAAAAAAATCTACTGACTAAAGCCACACTCCTGTCTTCCGCCTAATGAAATGTCATGGGTTTTGGTTTATTACACCCATTTTAATACATGTATGACTGGATATAAAGGTCTAAACGATATACCCCCTTTTAACAGAATTAGATACTTATCTCCATGGTTATTTTAGTCAAGAAGATTTTCCGTGTGCCTACATTGTACGAGTTTTAGTGTTCATAAATATATATATTTCCTACAGATTTTCTATATATAGCTTACAAAGTCATATACATATCTTACATGTAAGTAATGCTATAGCTAGTACTATGTCAATATACAATATCATATATTTAATTTAATATCGTAGATTGTTTATGTAAAAAAAAAACACTAATAAAAGAGCATGGATAGAGCTTTTACCCTTAAGGTATATATTGGTACACAGACAGTTTAAAACAGGGCTAATACAGTCTTTATAAGTGTAAGAGCTACACTTGTCAGATGTTAAAGAAAACTTTATATTAAAGTCTATTCAATACAGTTCAGAAAAACTAAAGAAATTTTTTTTCAGAAAAACTATAAAAATTTTGTTCAAGTTAATTTAAGAGACTTTTCATTGGCTCATATATATATATATATTTATGAACACTAAAACACACGGGCACAGGGAAAATCTTCTTGTCTAAAATAACCATGGAGACAAGTTTCTAATTGTGTTAAAAAGAGGTAAATCATTTGAACTTTATACCTCATCATAAATTGTTGTAATAAACCAAACCTATGATATTTCATTTGGTTGACTCATACATATATATATATTTGTTTTACAACAATTTATGGGGTGTAAGGGTCTAAATGATATACCTCTTTTTAACACAATTAGAAACTTGTCTCCATGGTTATTTTAGACAAGAAGATTTTCCCTGTGCCCGTGTGTTTTAGTTATCATAGATATATATTTTTTTTCAATATATGAAATAGAAGAAACAATATTTATGAATTGCCAGGTAGAGAAAATGAATTGGAAATTTTAACATTAAAACATAAATACATGTATACATTTGTATGTCAAATAGATAGGTTTCACATATAGCTACAATTTTTGCAAAGACTAAATTTCCTCAAAACTTCCAAGAGAATTAGAAAAAGTGAAATTTGCTTGAGATCAGAAAATTGAAACAAAATTGGCATCAATGAAAGTTATGTGTATTAGCTGAGAGACTATCGACCAAAAAACTGAGCAATTTGCCCCCATCCCAGCTCCCAGCCCTATACATTGACATTTCTTCTTCTTGCTATACAGGTTTTCTTACATCTCATGACACTAAGTTAAGAATATGATCAATTACTAATAATTGGAATAAAAAGTCTTCATAAATCATCTCATAACCATCCAAAATAAAAAACGAAAACAGGTTAAAAATAAAAGATAAAAATAAATATTGATTGATTGACTTCCATAATAAAGGATCACATTTTACTTGGACTTAATTAGGTACGCATATATACATGTATCTATGAACACTAAAACATACAGGCACAGGGAAAATCTTCTTGTCTAAAATAACCATGGAGACAAGTTTCTAATTGTGTTAAAAAGAGCTATATATCATTTAGACCTTTATACCCCATCATAAATTGTTGTAATAAAGTAAACCTATGGTTTAGCTCTACGAAGGGATTATCAAAGAAGCTTTCGGCCAAAATTTTAGGTGAGTAATGTTTGAAAATTGCAAGTTATCATTTCTTTGAAATTCCGAGAGCAACTCTTAGATTTTTCAAAAGCACCCTATGTTGACGTGGTATTGAAGAAGCCAGTGCGGGCGTATCAGAATTTATCCTTCAATCCACTCAACATTTTGCGGACTAGAAGCTGGTTTGTGTTTGAATATGGACTAAATGTATGTTTGTAAAACATAAGTCGCGTTGGTTCCCTTGAAGTCAAAAAAGGATTGTTTGCCACTACTTGGCAAAAGTGATGTAATAACTAATACACAACATTTGATGTGTACAAACTGCCATGAAGAGGCACTGAACTCATTTGCATCTGATGTGTTTACTTTTAGTTTCAGCCAGGCTATAGTTTCTGATAGAGGATCCCGAGCTAGCCGATCATTTTGTTATCCCCTGACTTTTATGTGTTTTTTTGTCTTGATAACATAATGTAGAAATAAAATAAAAAAACAGTTTATCAGATAGATGAATATTAGTAACTCTCTACACTTATGGCCTATCTACTAATATTCTTTCGATAACTTTATAAATTATAATATAGATCATTTAGATGTGGGACTTACATGTACTTTACCAGTAATAGAAATTTTAATACTCATTTATTTTCTACAAAATATAAGTTATCAGTTTAATCAACTTTTGATGTTGTGTAAGAAAACTAAATTCTGAAAAGTTGCAATACCATCATTCAAATTTGTCTGAAAGCAAGTTTGGTGCAAATATAGAATAGGTCTGTCGTTTTTAACTTCTCTTCAAATTCGTCTTTTAGATGTTATTTCTTTTAGCTTTTAGTAGGGATAGTTTAGTTTTAAGCTTGTAATACTAAATTAGTGATAAGTTTTAGAAGAAATGAATAAAACGGGGGGTTTCAGGGGGGTTTGCCCCCCTTTATTATTATTATGAACTTTATTTACAGAGGGTTGAAAAACTCAGTCAACTTACAGCTGATCTTCCCTGAGGCCCTCCTCTCATTCTCACTACATTCATTCACACACTATATTATATATATTACACAAGTAAGCAAAAACAAAGATTAATGATGAAAAAAAAAAAAAAAAAAAAAAAAAAAAAAAAAACAATAACAATATATATAAAGCTAAACAGTTAAACTCTAAAGATGCAATCCAAGAATCCATACACATACAATGAAGCAAAGAAAAAGAGAATACAATAAAATTAACAAAAAAAAAAACAAAAAACAACAAAAAAAAAAAAATATATATATATATAACTAAAAATAAAAAAATAATAATAATAACATTAATATATATTTCCAAATAGTAACAAGAAATTACTATCAGGCATGCAGCAAATTAAGATTAAATTATGAAGAATGGATGTTTCTAAGATATAGATTATTGAATTTTTGTACTGAGGAAGCATATCTAATTGAGGTTGGCAGTTCATTCCATGATTTTGGGCCAGAGTAAGATAAAGATTTTTTTAAGTATTCTGTGTGAGGAAATGGGATAATGAGTTTTTGGTCATTTGTTGAACGGAGTTGTCTGTTTGAGGGTTCCTGTATTTTGAATAATGTTTTCATGTAATTTGGATAGTGATTGTTGAGGGTTTTATATACAGTGAGCATTTTATGGTGATGGACGAGTTCATAGATGTTTTCCCATTTCAGTTCCTTGAACATTGCTTCTGTGGTCATTGTTTTACTGGTGTTGAGTATAAGCCTGGCGGCAGTTTTTTGCAACTTGTGAATCCTGTCAAGCAAGGTTTTGGAACAGTTTCCCCATATAGGAAGGCAGTAATGTATGTGAGGAAGTATGTAGCTGTTGTAAAAGATGATTCTTGTGTTTTGTGGAATAAGTCGTTTATGCTTCCTCAGTACAGATAAAAGCATAGATATTGTATTAGATACATAATTTACATGTTGATGCCAGGTCAGACTCTGGTCAACATGAAGACCAAGTAACTTAACTTGTTGACATTGTTCAACAGGGGTGTTGTTGAGTGTGATGTTAAGCCCTTGCTGACGACTTAATTTCTGTGCGGTACCAATTAAAATAGACTTCGTTTTAAGAGGATTTACTAACATTTTGTTTGCTGAGCACCAGTTACTTACATATTTCATATTTTTATTAATACTAGTTTCAATTTCCGGAAGAGACTTAGATGAGTGATAAAGTGTGGTGTCGTCAGCAAAGAAATCAACATCACACCCTTCAATATGTAAATTGCAGTCATTTAAAAACAGAATAAACAGTAGTGGACCAAGAATGGAGCCTTGAGGCACTCCAGCTGTGACATACATTGCAGATGACAAATGGTTTCCAATAAATACTTTTTGTAGACGTTCATTAAGATATGATGACATCCATTCTATTGCAGCTGTGTCAAAACCATATATATGTAATTTCTTAAGAAGTAGTTGATGATCAACTAGGTCAAATGCCTTCCTAAAGTCGATCATGACAGAGCCTACAAGTTGTTCATTGTTTATTGCAGCTATCCATTTTTCTGTCATTTTGGTAAGGGAAGTAAAACAAGAGTGTTTCTTTCGGAAACCAGATTGGTTGTCAGTAAGCAGATTGTTATTGGTGATAAATTCATATATGCAGTCATGGATATGGCGTTCTAGAATTTTGGATAGAACTGGTAGAATGGAGATTGGTCGGAAGTTCTCAGCTTTGCTTACAGACCCAGACTTGTGTAACGGTACAACTTTAGATTCCTTCCAGGACAATGGAAATTTGCTGGTTGTTATACTAACATTAATAATACTGGTAACTGGCGAAGTTAGGATGTCAGCTGCTAGTTTCAGATATATGGGACTTATGCCATCTAAGCCTGTACTCTTAGAAATATCAAGGTTTTTTAGGTAGTCATAAACATACTCTTCTGATAAAAGTGGAATGGAAAAGGTGTTACCAGGAGGTTTCCTGCTGTTTACAAATTCAGTAAGTTTACTTAATGATGGAGAAGGATCAATGTTTTCTTTTGGGAGGAGTTTTTCAGCTGATTGTATAAAGAATTTGTTAAGTTCATTTGCAATGTCAGTGGCGTTATTTATAGGCTGGGTGCTATCATTAAAAAACATACAATTTGGCATAAAGGGTCCTGTTTTGGGCTGTAGTCTCTTTAATAATGACCAGGGGTTTTTCCTTTTGTCACTGGTTATTATATTTTTGAAAAAGTCTAGTTTAGCTTTATGCACTGCTTGGTTGCACTGATTTTTTATCTCTTTGGATTTGACAGGGTCTTTCCCTTTTAGCACTTCTCGTTTACACTTCATTGCATGTGTGACTTCTTCATTTAACCACTCGGGTTGTTTAATTTTCTTCACTCTTTTCTTCACTATGGGTGCATGCTGATCTAAGACATTTTTAAAAGTGCTGACCAAGGAGTTGACTGCAATAGTTGGGTCAGTATAAGAGGCAAGAGTCCAGTCTTTGGATAACAAGTCATTTCGAAAGATATCTGCTTGGAAATTTTTTGTGGCTCTAAAGGTAACAGATTTGTGAGAATGGTCTTTCCGGTTGTAATTACATTTTCTTGCCAGGAATATAGCTCGGTGGTCACTAAGAGTAAGATCTAAGGTGTCAGAATAGTAAATATTTTCCGGTTTAGTTGAGTAAATATGATCGATAAGAGTCGCTTTATTTTTAGAAATTCTTGTAGGTTCGGTTATAAGTTGGGTCAAAGTGATAGAATGTATTAATGTTGTCCAACTTTGTGGAGAATCTGCTAACAAGTTTACCGGTATATTAAAATCTCCCAGAATTAGGATCTCTTTATCCTCGGCATAGGCAGCTTCAAGTGTGTTTTCATAGTCAGTTATCCATTGACGATTATATAGCGGTTTGAGACTGACGGACCTATCCTATAGTCTCTCCGCAAGTTTTCATGCAAATTTATATTTGAAACTGAGTTTAAACTTTATAGCCAATCAATGAAGTATGAATCAGTGATTTGAGTTTGAACTCAACTGTGTACTGCAGTGTACGCGAGGAGACTGACGCGACTTGTTGACATTCCTTAACTGGGTGAACCAAACAATCAAACTCGGCCAAAAATCGACAATCAAAATAAAGACAGACGAAAGTTTTAGGTCCGGTGTCCTTTCAGTAAACTAAACTACTTGAGAAATTTCTCCTTATCTCGCTTTAATAACTTTGAGACAATACTTACCTGGTATATGTCCGATTCTCACCTGTCTACGCTTTGATCTTTAATAAATACGAAACTAAACTATACTTGTGACAGAGCTATGCCAAGTATGCATAAGCCACAGTTTCGTACAGAGGGTCAAGACAAATTTTGATCACTTTTCTCTCTCGATATAGCTTCTGTGGTTGAAGCTACTGAAATTATCCCATTCTTAATATTTTTGATAGTGTCTTAATTAATGTATATTATCTGATAAGGATAATATGTTGAATATTAAACTAATATATTGTTTTTAATTCAATGCGATGCCCCCTGGTAGAAAGCCCCATCGTGATCTCTCGGAAGATTGTCACTGTCATTCCAACAACAGGTTGGTGACTTTTTTGGAAGGAACTTTTACCACGTCTTTCTTCCATAAACCTTGTGAGGCATTTCAAAAGCTTCAAACTTTAAAAGGCTATATTTTGCATGTTTGGGTGCCATGCGTGGTGCGTTCACTTGCCAATGGTTTCCAAACAAGGGGGCCGACCTGAAATACGTTTTCACCTTGGACTTTAAAGTTAAATAGATCATACAGAGATCAATTTTCGTCGCTGCTTCAAGTCAAGTATAATGTATTGCTCCAAAATAATAAAAAAATGTCTGTCTCCATGATTTTGTTCAGGACTTTAAAATCAGCACCTGAGCTTAGCTAAAAGTTGGTTTTTCAATTCAATTCAATTAAATTTTATTTACTCAGCACCCATCCGGGTAGGGCAAAAACTAAGTAATTGTAGAAAACAATGGTCTAACCAGCTGGGAGCGGTGACCATTGTGTAGTGGAGACGCCGTTTTGTCGTAGTTACACATGTACATTACGAAGCCTTTGCAGCTCCGGCCCCTATTTTCCTTCAAAAATATTGTTCACCGATGCAATAAATGCCTTAAAATGAATGACCAACCTTTTCTGTCTTAGTATCCATTCCCCTATTGTCGATCTATACGCTTGGGTTGTTGCATTCCATCGATATCGAAAGAGGGTTGGAACATTTCCCCGCGAACAAGGCATACATATTGCATATGGAATCATGGGTAATTTCGCAAATGTAAAATATGGCTTCCTCCCGTAGCGTTCAGCCCTTCGGGCTTCACAATAACGCTACATACCGGAGCTAGGCAAAAACATAAATACAAGGGATAAAAGAACAAGATATAAACAACTATAACAATTGGCAACAAACATAGCATTGACCGTTATATAATCAATTGTCAATTGACAGCTTCCTTTTTTCAACAAAAAGGTTACATATATGATATTAACATAAACAATAAACATTGCAATTTGCAGTACTAAAAATACTATTATTCAGATTAAAATTTTATAGGTTTTATAGGTATTCCTTAAAAGTATGATAGAGTTAAGTCCCTTGGCTTCACCCTGCCACTGACATTTAACATGGGGGTAAATTGAGAAATAGCATTTCTGCTGTTGAATAAAATTAGGATCTTGGCAAGATATCAAAGTTCAAACTTGTATGAGTCAATGGAAACGGTATATTCTTCATTTACTCCCATGTTAAAAGTCAATGCCAACTCGAAGCAAAGAGAGGTAATTCAGTACAGAATGACGTCTCTTCGCAGAGCCATTTAAAATCCCTGTTTCTTGAAATATGACAGAGGTACATGTACGGCCTTTTGCTTCCAGCTTAATTGCCATAGAGTTTCAGCATTAGGGTAAATTAGGAAAATGAGAAAAGGCATTACCCCCCCCCCCCCCCCCCCCCATCTTTCTTTAACCTTGGTGCATAATGAATTGGTACAAAAATTCTCCCTATTTATGCCAAAGCAGGTCTTGAATTTTAACCAGTGTGTTGCATGAACAGCTAAAGCAGCTCAGTTCGCATAAGAGAATAAAAAAGAATTCCCAAGGTACTCGTTGAAGGTCGGGGGTCCGGTTTCCTCCCCCACTAAACCTGTCAAGGTCGCCATGTATGTGAAATAATCTTGAGTGAGGCGTAAAACATCGATCAATCAACCAAAAAACATAATGTTCAATGGTCTTTGGGAGCTAGAAAAGTTACCATTAGTTATCTGGAAACCTCATCTTTTTTCAAACAACACCCAAATACCACTCATTTTAACTGGGTTTTTGGTCGCTCTCGGAATGTTGCTTCAGCTCAATAGAATTGAATTGTACTGTCCGCCTTTGTATTCCTTGTCATAATGTCATAATTTTTTTTAACAGGTCAACGTTGTACTGTTAGTCCATCAAAATGCCTGGTCTGGAACAATTTGGCATTATTAGCGGGTCCTCTAGAAACATGACAACAGCAGTCGGTGGAATGACAGAATTGGAGCATACTTGTCAGCTAGATATTGACACAGAATGTTCATCTGTACGAATGACTGGTGTTATCTGCACGATAGGTAAGGCCGTCATAATGTAAATGTTAAAGGCATACTCTACGCTAAAATTCGGAATACTGTTTACATAAAAAACAACGGATGGTTTCTGTATTTTTCCCAGACAGAGGAGGTTAGGAACTTTCTATTTTTACGAAAAATTAAAAGTTTTGGCATTATTTTATTTTAAGTTGAAAATTTGATAAATATTATAAACGAACTCCGAACCTGAGAAATACAGACGGAAGATTGGATTTGAGGGGCATGAAAAGCCTGCCGATTAATTGTGTAAACTACAGTAAAAAAAAAACTGAATTGAGGGTGTTCCAAGACTCCATACAACCGACACTGATCGTCGTTGTTGTATTAATCGGGCTTCGATTCTTTGTATGTTTTTTACCCTTGTTTAGTGGTTATATTTGTAGTATTAAAGCTCTTGTTAATTGGCTTTCTTAACGATTTTCACAAAGACCATGAGTATGCCTTTAATAATAAGAGCATCTCCTGTGACTGTTGTGTCGTCATTATTTAAAAAATCCTAAAATTCGGGAAATTTAAAAACAAAGGGATGGAAAAATTTAAAGTTGATTGATTTGCGGGTTCAAATCTCACTCAATCCGCAGAAAATTTAGGAACTTCACTGTCACCCTATGTGGGAGAGTTGCCAGGTACATGCACAAACCCTAGTTCTGGTGTTTCCTCTGGGCAGGTGTTACAAAACTTTTAACATTTTTAGTCTTAATAATCTAAAGTATGAGCTGTGCTTTTGACGTTTTGTAATAGGGATTGGGAGTTTCTCGAGAGATTTCGGTATATCCAGTGACACATTGCGTTTTTCAATGTTGCTGTCACTTCGATTGACGTTTTTTGTTGTACACCGTCAGAATTTGAGAGTCACATTCGAATGATAAAGTCTTCACATTTGCGCATTGGCAACGCCGTCACATCGGTGACGGGAAATATGGGGAATTGTCACGTTACTCCCGCTCCCTATAAAACTCAACAGAGCTGAAGTATCAAAATACATCTTAATGGCTGTAATAATATTTTATTTATTGCAAGGTCCCGCATGTGATTCTGTGAAATGTCTCCGGGCTATGATGGAGAAGGGAATGAACATTTGTCGTCTGAACTTGGCTCACGGCTCATACGAGGTACGTTTCAACACAGTTACAAACTCGTCTTGACATAACTGAAGAACCAATAACTTTGTCAATATATTACAAAGTATTCCAGAAAATTTTACTGACTAAACACATTTACAAACTCGTCTTGATTGATTCATTGTTTGTTTTTTACGCTGCGCTCAAGATTAATTCACTTATAATATGGCGGCGTTGCCAGTTTTATTGTGGGAGGAAACCGGGCTCTATGCCCGGAGGAAACCCATGACCTTCCACTGGTAACTGGCAACCATCCCACATAGCAAACTGGTCTTGACATAACTGAAGAACCATATAACTTTGTCAATATATTACAAAGTATTCCAGATATTTTTGCTGACTAAAGCCAAATTCCTCCTTGTTTTAAAACCAATGAAATATCATGGGTTTCGCTTTATAACAACTAATGATTGAGTATATAAGTCTAAATCACATACATGTACCCTCTTTTTACACAATTAGAAACTTGTCTCCATGGTAATTTTAGACAAGAAGATTTTCCCTATGCCCATGTGTTTTACTGTTCAGAAATATTATAGGCCCCTTTTTAACACAATTAGAAACTTGTCTCCATGTTAATTTTAGACAAGAAGGTTTTCCCTGTGTCCATGTGTTTTAGTCTTCATCAATATATACTTATGGCGACATTTTCTTTCAGTACCACGCCTCTTGTTTTCTTTCTTATGATCGGTAATCTTATGTTACTTTTCTGACATTTTCTTTCAGTACCACGCCTCATGTTTTCTTTCTTACGATCGGTAATCTTATGTTACTTTTCTGACATTTTCTTTCAGTATCACGCCTCATGTTTTCTTTCTTACGATCGGTAATCTTATGTGACTTTTCTGACATTTTCTTTCAGTACCACGCCTTGGTGATAAAGAACATAAGAGAAGCAATCAGCTTTTTATCATCTCAACGTCAGATCGCTATAGCAGTGGACATTACCGGCCCGGGAATACGTTTGGGAAAACTACAAGTGGTCAGATACAATTACAAAATATGAAATGTTTGAAACTCTCTTTAACTTTGTAACTTGGTGGTGATGCCTTAAATTAATCGGGGGCCTCCGTGGCTCAGTAGGTAGAGCGTTGGACACTCAATCCAAACAGCCTTCCACCAATAGGTCGCGGGTTCGAATCCCACTCAGTCCAAAAGAATTGGAAAATTTTCTGACTGGGTTTTCACTCGAACGACCTATGTGGGATGGTTGCCAGTCACCAGCGGAAGGTCGTGGGTTTCCTCCGGGCATAGAGCCCGGTTTCCTCCCACAATAAAACTGGCAACGCCACCATATAAGTGAAATAATCTTGAGCGCGGCGTAAAACACCAAACAATCAATCAATCAACTTAAATTAATCATTTCAAAATAGTAATTCTTTACAGAAGGTTTTGCCCAAAATGACCTACTTTTGGTATCTTGACCTGCTGTTGAATTATTGGACATCCAATTAAAATGAATATGACCACAAAACGCATAAACAGGAGGAACGTTTGGCATTTACCATCAATGGATTACATGTATCATAGCAAAGCTCTTCTGTTTGTGGTTCATAGTCATTGTCCTTTTCTTAAAAAAATCTGTTGTCCTCAATGTATACATTTTCCGTTTGCTCCTTCAATTGGAGCAGTATGTGGAAGAGTTGCCAGATACTCCTCAAAGGGGTTTCCTCCGGGCAACGAGCCCGGTTTCCTCCTTCACTAAACCTAGCATTGTTGCCTTATTAGTGAAATAAATGTACAGATGGTCATTCAATATGCGCCTCTAATTTTCCTCCTGCCTAGTACCAGCCACGGATTTATGTTTTTGGAATTAACAGTTTGTGATTGCGAAATCCAGTCAATAGACCATTCGCCAGTTTTTCATGCATCAACGACAGGACATCGTGCCACCGCCAAGCCCAGCTTCCAATTCAGCTATAATCACTCCAGCTCCGTTTTCATGCGAGATTTTTCCACATTAGTTGATTACTTCAGACATATACTGTCGTAATGTCAAGTTTCTTTTCTAAAATATGTTGAAAAAATGCTGATATTTTGAGTTAAACATTGACGGATGCTTTGTCCGGTCTACCGCTTAAGATCGCAATTGTGACGCTGCTAAATTACGTCTTCTGAAAGTAATTGGCAAATCAGCTACTGCTAGATATATTACATGATTAACTCTTATTTTTTTTTTTTTGGACAGGAATTGGGAACTGAAGTATTTTTGGAGAAAGGTCACATGATCCGAATAACGACGGATCTGAAATATCGAGACGAGGGTACAAGGGAGTGCATGTTTGTCGACCATATCGAACTTATCCAGAAAACTGTGATTGGGAGTCATATCTATATAGAAGATGGCACTACTTCTTTCATCGTTGTGGAAAAAGGTTCGTCATATCGCCATTTTGAATTGTTGATTAATTTGTTTTATATATTATTACCTATCAAGTCTAAATGATATACCTCTTTTTAACACAATTAGAAACTTGTCTCCATGGTTATTTTAGACAAGAAGATTTTCCCTGTATATTATACACAATGCTTATATAGTTAGCATATATATATGGTAAAGATTTTTGTCCGAGGTCTGACTTTGTCTCCATGTCCGATAATGTATTAAAAATTTAGTTTTGCCGTAATAAAGACTGCTTCTCCAGTTTGGAAAAGAAAGTATCTTCTTCAGTAAGAGCTAAATATTTTTCTAGAAGCTGCAATAATTCCCATGCCTGAAATGAAATATGAAATCTGGTGTTCTCTCAGTAGAGCAAAGTATTTCTTGTTGACATCCGTCTTTCATCGATGGTGGGTTTTTATCCGATTGCGCACTCTGCAAGGGGTACCTGCAAAATGTGGGGGTTTCTTTTTGGCAAAAAGCGCTTAATTTTTTCATGTTATTACAGCCCAGTATCTTGTGACGAGAGTCACATTTAAAAACTTTCAACGTCAATGTGTTGGCCTCGATGGCTTAGTGGGTTAGAGTGATAGTCCCTCAGTCGGACACAGGCCTTCCATCGATGCGGCGCGGGATCAAATCCTACACGGACCCGAAAAATATTTAAAAATTTCTGAGTGGATTTTTCACTTGATCGTAGTGAGTACTTGATAAGTAGAAAAGCTGCCAGGTACTCACCAAAGAACGGGGTTTCCTTTGGACCCTCCCCCTGTGAAACTGGCATTGCCTCCATATAAGTAAAATAATATTGAATGTAGCTTAAAACATAAATCAATCAACGTTATTGAACAGTTATCTTGAATAAACTTGTTTTAGGCACCGATTACGTTATGTGTGTGGTGGATGAGGAGGGCCTTGTGGGTAACAGACATTACTGTAACATTCCCGGTGTGTTGCCAGGCAAACCAGAATTAACCAGGAAAGATAAAAAAGACATCAAATTTGTACTGGATCATGACGTTAGTCTTATTATAACAATTTAATTTCGATTTTCTCTGACAATAACGTCAAAACATTTGTGCCATAAGTTTTTTTTTTAGTTATATCCAGTTGCCAGGTACTCGTCGAAGCTCGGGGGTTTCCTCGGGACAATGAGCCCGGTTTCCTCCCCTACTTAACCTGGCAACGCTTGAGTGCGGCGTAAAACATCAATCGATCAATCAATCTCCACCAGCTCCAGGTTCCAAAAAGTTAAGACAAGTTCTGTAAAATAGTTCTGTGACATCTTGATATTTGTAACGCCCAACTGCGAACACTCTGAGTTTGTCTAAGCTTTTTGAACATTACGGCCAAGACACATGCCGTTGGCAAATTGATGAAATAGTTACTTCCCCAGGAGAAAGGGAAGGGTCAGTGGGTAGGCCTTCCATGGATGTGTTGTGCGTTTGAATCCCACTCACTGCAAAGTAATTTCTTAATAGGTTTTCTCACTCGATCGCCCTATGTGAATGGCCTGTAACTTTCCATGATCAGGGTCCAGGGATGGGTCACAGGTTCGAATCCCACTCAGTCTCAAAAAAAATTGGAAAATTTTCTGAGTTCTCACTCGAACGATCTATGTGGGATGGTTGCCAGTTACCAACGTGGGTTTCCTCCGGGAACAGAGCCCGGTTTCTTCCCACACTAAAACTGGCAATGCCGCCATATAAGTGAAATAATCTTGAGCGCGGCGTAAAACACCAATCAATCAGGGCCCAGGGAATTTGCTCATCGCAAAGAGCTGGTTTCCTCCCCCTCCTCGGGCAGCCACCCCATATAAAGTTTTGAAATTTGACTGCGACGTAAAACACCAATTAATTAATTCATATTTTCTGGTTTAGTGAGTTTTTCTTTGGGTTGTTATACTAAATTGATGAAAGTGGGACTTCGCTATAAGAAAGCTGTCAAAGGTCGGGGGTTCGAGCAGACAAAGAGCCCGGTTGCCTCCCTTAATAAACGTGGCTACAACGGGTTAAGTGAAATAATATTGAGTGTGGCTTAAAACATCATACAATTCTCTGTTACATGAATTTCATCCCTAATATCGTAGAGTTTGGCGTATAGCATCAATCAATCAATCAATCCCAATGCCCTGTTTTTATAATTTCTATATAAGTTGTTCTCCGCAGGTGGATATGATATTTGCCTCCTACATTTGGAGTTCGGGTGAAATTGAGGAGATCCGCGAACGTCTTGGCCCAAAATGTTCTAATGTGAAGGTCATAGCCAAGGTCGAAAACTACGAAGGCATTGCTAGGTAAATAACATTGCTTACATTGCTTTACGGGTTTGGTATTTTAAAGACTTTGTTTTAACTCAAATTTGACGAGATAAGTCCCTGTATGGATACCTACAGTTACGAAGGCATTGCTAGGTAAAGAACAAATCCTACTTTGCTTACAATTTGGTATTCTAAAGTTAAAGGGGCATGAGCTGCCAAAATGTCGATATTTTGACTTTAAAACAGAATGCTGAAATTATTGGCTATTTTTCTCAAGAGGTAGAATTCAGAAGCTTTTTAATGCTTCAAGTCTCGAAAATGTACGATAAAGTACTGTTTTAAACTAACTTTGGCTTAGAATGAATGAATGGTCGTCCCGGTTATTTAAATTGTGTTTACTTTTGAACACGTTTTCGGTTCATACAGGCCACATACTGTATGGATTTTTCTCATTCCAACGCCAATCATTTAGTTTTTCGATAGCCTTCAAAGCCTCTTACTGTCGTGACGATCAGAAGTTATGAAAAAACTGTGAATTTTGGCAGCTCATGCCCCTTTAACTAATATTGTTTTAACGCCAATTTGATCAGCACCTTCACGTATTCTTACAGTTATTGAATCCACACAGTATTTTTTTTTTGAAATTTTCCTTCTTTAATGAAATATCATTAATTAAAGTCGACTTTTTTTGACAAGCTTCTAGGGAAACCCAACTACGTTACATAACTTGTAAATTATAGAATTTAGTAGGATCGTAAAATAACAAGGCTGTCTTCCCTTGGGTTTCTAGGAAAAAACTCACCATCGCGGCAGCGCTACAAACCATGCAGTCTAAACACACATTATTTGATATGATTATTCATTTTGCTAACTTCTCAAATCTAATCAGTGGGTAACCTAATTAGTCCCAAATCAACGCTAATTGGGATTTCTTGCAAAAAGTGCTTTTTGCATTAGTTTAGATGTTTATTGTCAGCTATTTGATTAGTCAGAATCAATGAAATATATGCGTGGAATGGTCACGTCACATTGGTTAAATTGTATCTCGCATGCTAAAATCGCTGTCATAACTATGCGATGTTGTCTCTCGTAACGCAAATAGCCTTCTTCTACAAATTTCATGAATGAACGGTCAAAATTGACGTCACAAGAGTGATTTGTCATCGTGTTATGACGTTAATAAAGTACATGTAGTACCCCTTGCCAGGGCTAGTGACGTCGTTCTTTTTCACTTCCTCTGTAACGTCAGATCAATAGTGCCATCTCATAAGAATGGCGGCGCTCGCTACAACTCTAATGTCACGTGATCTCCTATCCATGCATAGTTCATTGGTCACGACCATATACTGTAATAAAAAAGATAATAAAAGGGAGATAATCCATTGAGTTTTCGGATTATCTATCAATTACAAACAATTTTCATTACAGGTTTGATGAAATCTTGGAAGCCTCGGATGGAATTATGGTTGCCAGGGGTAACCTGGGTATCGATATCGCCCCTGAAAAGGTGTTTTTGGCCCAGAAGATGATGATCGGGAAATGTAGCAAGGCTGGAAAACCTGTTATCTGTGCAACTCAGGTTTGTGGGTGAATTTATTCCCATTACTGTCTTCATCGTAAGTTTGTGTTGAATGTGACATAAATAACCCATAACAAATAGTTTTTAGCCAGGAAACTTTTTCGAAAGACCTTCCATCGATGCGGCGCGGGTTCGAATCACACTCAGATCAAATAAAACTGACAAATCTTTGAGTGGAGTTTTCACTCTCACCTTATACATGTATGAAAGAGCCCGGTTTCCTCCCCACTAAACCTGGCAACGCCGCCATATAAGTGAAATAATGCTCAGTATGGCGTAAAACATCAAATTCCAATCAATCTGGTGTGTTGAAGGCGGCGGGGAGGAATTGCCTCTGCATTTGTTTATTTACATTGATGTGTTATTAATCAAATCTGTGTGTTTTCCATTAGATGTTGGATAGCATGACGCGCAACCCACGGCCAACGCGAGCTGAAGTAGCTGACGTAGCTAATGCAGTTCTTGACGGAGCTGACTGTGTTATGTTGGGGAAAGAGACGGCAATGGGAAGACATCCAGTTAAAGTCGTAAACACTATCGCCTCCGTGAGTTGTCTATATTTTAGAACTATTATTGTATCTTTTGTACTGTTTCCATACAGAGAAGGGTAAAAGCCATGTTTCTTCTTTAAAAAAAAAAACACAATTAAATGTGTCTGTTCTCTGTAGATGCTTGCAAATTTTCTAATCAGCCGAAAATGGCTTCATCATCTGAAAAATTTCAACCAATCAAACGCAGGTCAGCAATTTCAACAGCCAATGACGTGAGTTTTACTGGTAAGCTCTCTACTGGCACTGATCATATAGTTGGAAACCGTGCACTGCGAGATTTTTTTTTGTCTATGATCAGAGACCACCGATTACCTATTGGTCGCTTTGGAAGTGTTATTGCATGTTCGATAGTGTTATTGTACGTTTCTTATTGCACGCGGACATCATCTTTTGTTGAATAAAAACAAAGTCAATAGAATAAAGCATAATCTGATCAGCCGCATGTGCACCTTTATTGTATAGACTTAAAGGAATTTTAGAAATCAGAAATCTGAAATCCAATCCGAGATCAACCGGTAGAGCAATAGTCTTTCATACTCATACAAGCCTTCTATCCATTGGTTGCAGGTTCAAATCCCACTCAGTCTAAAGCAAAAAAAAAAAATATCAGTGGGTTGATTTACTGGGTACTCTTTGAAGGTCACTGGTTTCCAAGGGTCCGGTTTCTGCTCCCACTAACCTGGCCACACAGCTTGCTTACTGCAACATACATTGTACAAGAAGAATCTCACACGGTGCGATTTGTCGTACCGACTTGTCGCATGCGATAAAAATGGATGTATTTGATTGGTTGACAACAGCTGCCAGGTTGGGGTTTCCTCCACTAATCCTGGCAACACTCCCATATAAGTGAAATGAACTTGAGTGCAGCGTTAAACATCAATCAATCAATAAATTTTTTTTATATAGATCTGCAGTGAGGCCGAGTCTGCCGTATTTCATGAGGCAGTTTTCCGTGATTTGCGTTCAGAGACTGCTCTGCCGTCAGGAATGAATCAAACGACAGCGGTGGCAGCTGTAGAGGCTTCTTTCAAATGTCAAGCGTCTGCCATCTTTGTTGTCACGACAACAGGACGATCTGCAGCTCTTCTGTCTCAGTACCGACCTAAATGTGTGATTGTTGCTGTTACTAGGGACATCAGGGTTGCTAAGCAACTGCATCTTTACCGTGGAGTTTTCCCTGTGTACTACGACTGTAAGTTTACTTTGATAGAAAATTTAGTAAAGATTTAAGGTTTTAAGAAATGTTTAAAACTCTCTTTAAACACAGGCTCCATTCTAATTAGAAACATTTCAAGCTTAATTATTAACATAATTATTGTATCACCACGAAAAAGACACCAGCGCATGTGTTGAAATCTTGTCTTGTCCACAAAAACTTGATGCTTTAATAATTAAATTATTTTGGATAATTTTATAACCCACAAATTCAAATAATTGGCTTTTGTTTGTCATTTTCCCTGTCCTCGAGCATTTTCATTGTGATATTTTTCCAATACTAAGCGTCATTTGGAAGTACAGCGTTATGAGAAGTTTTTTAATAACATCTTCTCACCGACTTAATCGCATAACTGAACTTCATGGCCATATAGTTTTATTTGCATCATTTGAACTAAAATAAGATGACGAGGACGCGTTGTTCTGATAACTGTGTAAGAGTTGCCAGGTACTCGACGAAGGTCAGGGTTATTTTCTTGACAAAAAGCCGGGTTTCTTCCTCCACTTGACTTAGCAACGGCCGCTCAATATAGCTGAAAATAATCTTAAGTGAAGCGTAAAACAACAAGTAATCATCTTGTTCTGATAACTTTTAATGATTTGGGGGCCTCCGTGGCTCAGTAAGTAGAGCGTTGGACGCTCAATCCCACTCAGTCCAAAAAAATTGGAAAATTTTCTGACCGGGTTTTCACTTGCACAACCTATATGGGATGGTTGCCAGTTACCACCGGAAGGTCGTGGGTTTCCTCCGGGCATAGAGCCCGGTTTCCTCCACAATAAAACTGGCAACGCCACCATATAAGTGAAATAATCTTGAGCGCTGCGTACATGTAAAACACCAAACAATCAATCTTATGATTTGTTGTTGTTGTAGATACTAGATGTCCCGACTGGCTGACTGACGTTGATCAAAGAATCTCTCGAGCCGTCCTCATAACCAAACAGCGTGGTTACATCAAACCTAATGACACCATCGTCTTGGTAACAGGATGGACCGCGGGGGCGGGGGCGACCAATACCATCAGAGTCATAAATCTAATGGAAGAAGTTGAAAACCAATCTTTCCTCTCGCTTTCAAAATCAGCCGCCATGCATCGAGTTCAGTCCGCAAATATTTTATAAGCTTTTTGTTTCTGTGTGATAATAATGCAGATTTCTTCTTTTTTTTTCGTTTTGTTTGTGTTGTTGTGTTGCTCAAAGCAAGTATGTAATCTTTAAAATATTTGTGTTTTATTAATTGCTTGTGTTTTTTTCAGGTGTTTCTTTCAAACATAAAACCTAAATTGCTTGTGTTTTTCTGTTGTTTGTTGTTTTTAGGTGTTTCTTTCAAACATAAAACATAAATTGTTTGTGTTTTTCTGTTATTTGTTGATTTTAGGTGTTACTTTCAAACATAAAACATAAATTGCTTGTGTTTTTCTGTTATTTGTTATTTTTAGGTGTTTCTTTCAAACATAAAACATAAATTGCTTGTGTTTTTCTGTTATTTGTTGTTTTTAGGCCTTTCTTTCAAACATAAAACTATATGTATTGAGGAAGTTTGTATTTAAAATAGTTATTGACAAATTCAACTCCACATGAATATTTTTCAATATTTTTTAGTTTTAATTGGAAACTTACTTACCCAGTTTCAAACTTTATTATAAAGAATATTTTTTTTATATTTACTTGGGGCCATCAAAGTTATAGGATAACATGTGTTAATCATTTTACACAACTGTAGTCGATTCAGACTGATCTATCTGTAACGTATTTTTGTGTCGTAAGTCACGATGAAAATAATAGTATTGAATATTTTCCTGACCAGTAATTAAGTAAAACAGGATGAGACAGATAAATGCGGCCATGTTTAATAATGTCATAACAGAACTAAATAGTGACTCTATGTGATAACTAGGGGCCTCGGTGGTCCAGTGGGTTAGAGTGATCGTCCCTCAGTCCCACTGACCTTCCATCGATGAGGCGCGGGTTTGAATCCCTCTCAGACCAAATAAAAGTCAAAAAAAATTTGAGTGGAGTTTTCACTCGGTCGCTTTATGCGGAAGAGTTACCCGGTACTTGCCGATGGTTGGGGATTTCCTCCAGGCAATGAGCCTGGTTTCACCCCCCACTAAACCTGGCAATGCCGCCATATAAGTGAAATAATCTTGGGTGCGGCGTAAAACATCAATCAACCAATCCATGTGATGTCTCGATGTTTTTCTATCACCTACACAATTTTGATCTATGGACCCTTATCAGATAAAAAGTAGGTCCAGTAAGTTCTTGTTATGTGCCTTACACTCGACATTTCTTAAACGTTTTTTCATAACATTTTTTGTGTCCTAGTGAAAAAAACTAGGATCAGAGAAGCAAGTTTTACAGTCAAATGCATCAAAGGTATGCACAGTTCAAAACTTCAAATCTCCCACATCTACACAAACCTTCCTGCAATGGGTGGTGGGTTCGAAACTCAGTCCCAATATAATTTTGTCAAATGCATTTAGGGTGCCTCAGTGGCTAAGTACAAAACTCACACATCTACACAAGCCTTCCTGCAGTGGGTGGTGGGTTCCAATCCAACTCAGTCCAAAGATCATTTTGTTAAAAATTCTGAGTCGGTCATTTCGTTGTTCCATATGGATGGGTTGCCAGAAATGGTGGGAGATCACACCTTATTCATGTGGTTTAATTTCGTCAAAATATTTCAATTTAATGTTCAAAGAATATGTAAATAATGTACAGAAAAAAAGCGGGGATAATTTTTTCAGTGATACTTTTGCAATAGGAAGTAAATAAAAGTTATGTCCGTAAAACGTATGCAACAATTACATGTTAATTATCAGAAACCCTTGAGGAAAATCCATCAATTAAGTTGGGTACTACTACTAGAAAGTCTTCCACTATATTAGGTTTAGTTGATTTAACTGTACAGACTGTCAATACATGAAAGAGACTTGTTAGAGAAATGGTACAATTTGCTACATGTAAGTCGAAAAAATACAAAAAAGAACTTTTATATGAATGTCAGCAAATAAGTTTGTGCTAGCTTCACAGAGTCATGTTTAATTCAAAGTCTGGGAAAATACTTAGACCGTTTCCGAAAATGAAACAAATTTCTTCAGACACATTCCTTTAGTTAAAGTAGCATGAGCTGCCAAAATGTTGAGGATATCATCTTATAGTATAGTTTATTATAGGGTGATACGTTTGTTTTAATTCCAAATTGCCAGTATTCCAGTATTTTTCTATTCCTGTATTTGAGGGGGCGGGGGGGGGGGGGGGGGGGGGGGAGGGCATGTTATATACAGTAATATAAATACTGTATCTATATGCTTATATCATAAAAAATGGTGTTGCATGAAAGGGGAGGGGGGGCATGTTATATAACATAAATACTGTTTCTATATGCTTATATCATAAAAAAAAATAGTGTTGAACGAAAAGATGTATATTGAAAATCCCTAAGAACCAAGATGTCTCAATACATTACCAGAAATGGAGCAGTTGTCTGTTTGACTTATACTTTAATATATATTTTTTTTTTACACACGGGCACAGGTAGTCCGGCTTTCTGACTCCAAAATGACTTTTTTTTATATATATACTTACGGGTGTATTTTCTCCAAAATACGCAGTATATAAAAATGTCATTTTGGAGTCAGAAACCCGGACTAGGGCACAGGGAAAATCTTCTTGTCTGAAATAAACATGAAGACAAGCTTCTTATTGTGTACGGTAAGATCTCCGCTAATTCAAGTACTCTAAAAAATTCAAGGGCCAGAAAAACATTAACAAAAGTACACTTAAAATTCAACTTTTTTCGTTGAGAGTCTTACCTCCTGGAGTGAGCGATCAGATAATCCTATTGAACGATCGCTGTTGTTGTTTTTATAGACCAAATGTGGCAAATAGCAATGTAATAATTCGTTATTTTCACATCACTGGTCCTTGAATTAGCGGAGATCTTACCGTATATACATATCTTGGGTGTATCCATTTGTGTTCTGTTTTTGTCAAGGATTCTCCATTAAACCTGGCAATGCTGCCATATAAGTGAAATAATTTTGAGGTCGGAGTAAAACATCAATCAATCTATCTTAGCTTTGTACGTAGCCGAGAATTTTGTGGGAAATATAAGCCTTTTTTTTTTTTACTTTTTTTTGATAATGGTCCATTGTGAAGTTTTTTATCCATCTCAAAAAATAGTTTATCAAATTATTTAATCTCCTTTTTAAATTACTTAATTAAAGGCCTTGGTGGCCCCTTTTAGTTGGCTACCTAATTATTAATTAATCGAATATTACCCGGTTACAGTGATCGTCGGATGCAACACGGGTTCAAATGAGGAATCCCACTCAGACCATATAAAAATGTAAAACTTTCCGAGTGGGTTTTTTCACTCGCCGTATGTGAAGAGTTGGCAGGTACCCACCGAAGTTCATGGGTCTCCTCCCCCACTAAACCTGGCAAGGCCGCCATATAAGTGACATTATCTTGAATACAACGTAAAACATCAATCATGCAATCAATGAATGTCCGTTAAAACCAACGGAGTCTCCCAAGGATGGTAGTACTACCAAAGAGAGTAGATTGACAAGAGTGGTCACTTCGTCCAATCAGCATTGCCGGCATGTTCTTCTGGCCCCCTAGCGGAAGGGTGTTCCGACTGGACACGATTCGATTAGGGCGCCCCTTACAGGAAGGAGGTTCCTAATAATCGAATCGTGTCAATTCAAATTCAACATGGCGCGAACGAAGTGACCACTCTTGTCAATCTACTCTCTTCGGTATTACACACACCATATACAGTTTGATTGAGTATATACAGTACGTAAAGGGAACACTTTTTATATCATATATTTTCTGTACCTCATCTGATATTCAATAAAACGGTGCTTTTGTGAAGATTGTTGTCAAATGTTGTTCTTCCTGACCGGCAATTAAGTTAAACAGGATGTAACACATGTGTGCGGCAAGTACATTTTAAGCGTTAGGATTTCATACAGTATACTTTGGCTCTTTCCAACTAGCATTCAGTCCAAACAGTTTCCACTCCAACGAGCTATGTGGGATGGTTGCCAGTTACCAACGGAAGGTCGTGGGTCTCCTCCGGGCATAGAGCCCGGTTTCCTCCCACAATAAAACTGGCAACGCCGCCATATAAGTGAAATAATCTTGAGCGCGGCGTAAAACACCAAACAATCAATCAATCAACCAAACAGTTTCTCGTCAAAGTTTAGCACATGTCAATCCTGGTCAGTCGCAAACAATGGAAATTCTATGACGAACGGCTGAGCTACAGTCGGAACAAACTTCGGCTGTTTTCGCTCGCTACCGGTATTTCACGTACGTAAATCCCGAAGTTTCAGACTGGGCTAGGCAATCGAGATCTCATGCCATTCTAAGAGATCTTCAACGCGAGACATGATATCTCAAAGAATGGCAGTAGGATCAATCCCTATTTTAGATTGGGGGCTAGGCTACTAGAGTTGGCACAAACTTTATTGGCCTACCTTCAGAATACCGTTTTAAACGGCCGTATTCGTTGCCACCTGCGATTCAACAACAAAGTAACAAAAGCCTTCATTATTTATTTTCCTTGAAATATACAAGTCGTCATGTTTTTTTAACTGAAATCTTTAGAAATTTACGGACATGCAAATTATCTAAGAAAGACAGTTCTAATAAGTACATCAGTTACTTTGTTCTTAATTGAACCTGGAATTAAAATTGAAATTCTGCGTCTGAAATGTTTTTTACATAGCAAAGTCAACATTGAATGCCCTGGCACCCGTTCAAAAATCACCCCCCCCCCCCCCCCCCCCCCCCCCCACACACCCACCCACGCACGCACACTAGCAAAGATACATCGTATTACTAGAGTGACTCACTTGCGACTACCCTAAAAAAACAACATACTAATGATTTTCCCCCCGGATCCAAGCTGTCGCAATTTTCTGTCCATTCTTTTCTCTTTTGATCAACCTACGTGAAAAAACTCTAGGCTTAATTACCCATTGTAGGAGATGTGCAGGTTTTAGGCGCAGCCGCACGCAGTCTTGGAAAGTAGTCCGTCCAAAAGTAGATGCGCGATTTGTGAAGTTGACTGCCAACCGGATTTGCATTCGTGTAGTCATCTCGAAACCAAATATATTCTTGTTTGTCATTGGTGAATAATGGCCAGGAGACCGGAAACTGTACCTGGGTCGGAGAGTTTGGATCCCTGGAAAAGAAAATATAAGCACATCTGTGTAAAGTTTCAGTCAATGTTCAGATTCTCTTTGCAGTCTCTCTTTTCTCTCTTTCATGTCATCAGGGGAAATAACCACCCCTGCCCTATATCGAGCGTTCAATAAAAATGACGGGGTACATATCTTATCTTTATCGAATCCCGTGCCCGTGGTAAGGAAAGAACCCAGGTTAGTCATATGTGCATTATTTTTTCCAGACTACATTTTCCCAGGCTGATTACATGTTACCAGTCCTATGGGCATCCAACTCGGATTCTTCTCGGCGCAGCAAGTGACACTGCGATTAATTAAGTGAAGCCATATTGACTGGGCATAAAGCGCCAACCAATCAATGGTTGAAACAGTGACGTGAAAATAAAAAAAAAGTATTTAAAAAATCTCACCCAGACTTTGCAAAGTTGCTCCACATCGTCATCATGGCGGCGCTGAGACTTTTCTCTCCGCTGGTTGACCTTAATCCAAGGTCAAATGGGAAGCCAAATACGAAACCGACGTCATCACCGTGGTCAGCACCTGTTCTCCAGCTCTCCTGTGACTGCCAGCTCCCACGGTGGTCAAAGTAGTAGAAGAAGGTGTTTGACCTTGGTCTTGCTGACCCAGCCTGTTGATTGAATGACGCATGGACCCGTGCGAAGGAGATGACACCCATGTTAAAGGTCAGATCCGACAAGACGTCTGTGTATCTGGCTGTGCGTCTGATGTCTGTCGCGTCTTCGGAACTGATCGGCCTATATTGATGATCGATTGCAGCTTCGTACATCTCCGCCAATGACGATTGCTCATTACCGGTAACTGACTTGACTATCGTTCTCATGAAGTCATTATATATATTGTCAGGGATGCCATCAAATGTGTGGTTTATTCCTCTTAGAGCCTTATAAGCCTGTATCTGCTGACTGTAGAATAACCCACCTTCTTGGCTGTTGACCCCGAGGATGAAATCCACTTGAGTCAGAGGTATAGTCATGTTCAAACGACCTTCACTTAAATGCTGAATAACTTTCGCTGGCTCTAAAGGTATAAGGTCGCCGTCAACCCATGCGCCCCATTGTAGCTTCCCTATAGCAGGCATGAGTAAAAACTCAGTACCCTCTACAAATATTTCCATTTGGACTCTGAAGTTTGGACTCTGACTCCTGCGAACGTTTGGAGCGTAGACACTGCATGACTTCATCCGATGTTTTGGTTCCGTTCATATCTTCGCAGTTGATTCTCTGGGCAAAGAGATGGAACCAGGACTTGGGACTATCTACAGTTCCTCCGGGTATAAGAGCACTTCCGCTTTCGGATATAGCATGCTGGAATAAACCCACGTTTTGTGGGATGAGAGAGTGAAGTGAAACACAGACGGCACCCGACGATTCACCGACTAAGGTAACTTTTGACGGATCTCCTCCGAAATTCACGATGTTGTTCTTCACCCAAACCATTGCAAGTCTTTGGTCCCAAAGTCCGTAGTTCCCCATACAGTTCTTTCCCTCGTTCGTCAGGAAACCTAGTACACCCAGCCTGTAATTCATGGTAACTACTATAACGTTTCCGATCGTCGCTAAATCGCTTGGATCGTAAACACTCGGAGTGCCGTAAATCAAAGCACCGCCATGAATCCAGATAAGAGTAGCTAAAGGCTTTCCGTCATCGGGAGGTTTAGCTGGAACAAAGACGTTTAGACTCAGACAGTCTTCCGATATATTCACCTTTGGAATGGGCATCCCGATGACTGCCATCCACGACAAGTCTTGTGGACAAATTGCACCGAATTCCGAAGCATCAAAAACGTCCGCATTGAAAGGCATCGGCTCCGAGCGTAGGAATCGCCTCTCTCCCGTGGGTGGTAAAGCGTAAGGTACGCCCAAGAATTTAAATTTATCGTGGTTAACGCTGTCCAAATGACGTTTCACGCCTCTAATTTGTCCAATGGTTGTGTTCACAGTTAGGTTATTTGCATCTAGGAAAGCGTCCACCGCTGCCACCAAACACAACCCAAGAATAATAGCCTTCATTTTGGAATACTGAAAAAAAGCAAGAAGGAATTATGTTGATTGAAAAAAATATTTAAAATGACGAATCTATGAACAGTGTTAATTCGATAATTTACCCCACTTAGAATGTCAAATCTCGCAGCTTATAAGGGCGTAAAGTCACAACCTATATGTAAACTACGGTTGTAGGATATAGTGGCCATTCAATTCGGGGTTTCCTTCTGGCACAGGGAATTGCCTCTCAAAACATTAATGTCTGAGGCGTCTTAGTTTTATGGTAATGAAGACATTGACATTCAACATAACGTTATGACCAGTCGCAAAAATTTGAGAAGGGGCCAGCTTTCTTTCCATAAAAAGCCCAGAAAGTGCAATCACCACCACGGAAATTACTGAATTAGGAAAAATTGGGCCATGCTGAGAATCGAACTCAGGACATATGGTAAAAGCCAACCTAAGAGTTACCCAGTCAGGTTAGCAATCCGAGTCAAGCTGAGAATCGAGCACAGGACACAGGGTAACAGCCAACCTAAGAGTTACCCCAGGTTAGCAATCCGGGCCATGCTGAGAATCGAGCACAGGACACAGGGTAACAGTCAACCTAAGGGTTACTGCTTACCCCAGGTTTATCAGTTCGATTCTCACCCTTCCTCAAGCGCTCTCCAGTAAGGACTATAACACGTCAAGCAATTTAACATAATCATTTTTTACTTCTAAATAAATACTTAGTTTTTGTCAGTGGCCTTAAAATACAATTGTATTTGAAATAATACCCAGCGTTCGATCAAATCTCTACATGAACAACCACAACTATCACTAACCCTTCGCAATGGGCTCACCTTCATTGTTTGTTTGTTTGGCGTTTTACGCCGCGCTCAAGATTATTTCACTAATATGGCGGTGTTGCCAGTTTTATTGTGGGAGGAAACCGGACTCTATGCCCGAAGGAAACCCACGATCTTCAACTGGTAACAGGCAACCATCCCACATAGGTCGTTCGAGTGAAAATCCAGTCAGAAAATTTTCAATTTTTTTGTTGTTGGATTGAGTGGGATTCAAACCCGCGACCCATTGGTGGAAGGCTGTTCGGATTGAGCGTCCAACGCTCTACTTACTGAGCCACGGATGCCACCTACCTTCATTGTAGTGCCGAACTTAACAAGAGTTTCGGGAAACCCAAAATACGCCCGGAAAGGCACAGTAACTGCAGCCATACCAAAACAAATCCTTCCATATTTATTTGAATTTAATTTTCAAAATTCAGGGTTTTCTCTTGACAGAGAGCCGGGTTTCTTCTTCCAATTGACCTAGCAGCGGCCGCTCTATATAGCTGAAAATAATCTTAAGTGAAGCGTAAAACATCAAGTAATTAATCTTGTTCTGATAACTTCTAATTATTTGGGGGCCTCCGTGGCTCAGTAAGTAGAGCGTTGGACGCTCAATCCCACTCAGTCAAAAAAAAATTGGAAAATTTCCTGATTGGGTTTTCACTCGCACGACCTATATGGGATGGTTGCCAGTTACCACCGGGAGGTCGTGGATTTCCTCCGGGCATAGAGCCTGGTTTCCTCCACAATAAAACTGGTAACGCCACCATATAAGTGAAATAATCTTGAGCGCTGTGTACATGTAAAACACCAAACAATCAATCAATCTTATGATATGTTGTTGTTGTAGATACAAGATGTCCGGACTGGCTGACTGACGTTGATCAAAGAATTTCTCGAGCCGTCCTCATAACCAAACAGCGTGGTTACATCAAGCCTAATGACACCATCGTCTTGGTAACAGGATGGACCGCGGGGGCGGGGGCGACCAATACCATCAGAGTCATAAATCTAATGGAAGAAGTGGAAAACCAATCTTTCCTCTCGCTTTCGAAATCAGCCGCCATGCATCGAGTTCAGTCCGCAAATATTTTATAAGCTTTTTGTTTCTGTGTGATTACAATGCAGATTTCTTTTTTTTTTTTTTTCGTTTTGTTTGTGTTGTTGTGTTGCTCGGTCTTTAAGTGCTAGCTCTTCTTATTACGGAGGTAACAAAGCAAGTATGTAATCTTTAAAATATTTGTGTTTTATTAATTGCTTGTGTTTTTTTCAAGTGTTTCTTTCAAACATAAAACCTAAATTGCTTGTGTTTTTCTGTTATTTGTTGTTTTTAGGCCTTTCTTTCAAACATAAAACTATATGTATTGAGGAAGTTTGTATTTAAAATAGTTATTGACAACTTGCACTCCACATGAATATTTTTCAATATTTTTTAGTTTTAATTGGAAACTTAATTACCCAGTTTCAAACTTTAATTATATAGAATAATATTATATTTACTTGGGGCCATCCATGTTATAGGATAACATATGTTAATCTTTCTACACAACTATTGTCATTTCAGACTGATCTATCTGTAACTTATTTTCGTGTCATAATTCACGTTGAAAATAATAGTGATGAATATTTTCCTGACCGGTAATTAAGTAATACAAGATGAGACACATGAGAGTGGCTATGTTTAATAATGTCATAACAGAACTAAATAGTAAACTTAAAGTCAAGTGACTCTATGTGATATCTAGGGGCCTGGGTGGTCCATTGGGTTAGAGTTACACAAACCTTCCTGCAATGGGTGGTGGGTTCCAAACTCAATCCAAATATAATTTTGTCAAATGCATTTAGGGTGCCTCAGTGGCTAAGTACAAAACTCCCTACATCTACACAAACCTTCCTGCAATGGGTGGTGGGTTCCAAACTCAATCCAAATATAATTTTGTCAAATGCATTTAGGGTGCCTCAGTGGCTAAGTACAAAACTCCCTACATCTACACAAACCTTCCTGCAATGGGTGGTGGGTTCCAAACTCAATCCAAATATAATTTTGTCAAATGCATTTAGGGTGCCTCGGTGGCTAAGTACAAAACTCCTACATCTACACAAACCTTCCTGCAATGGGTGGTGGGTTCCAAACTCAGTCCAAATATAATTTTGTCTGATGCATAAAGGGTGCCTCGGTGGCTAAGTACAAAACTCACACATCCACACAAGCCTTCCTGCAATGGGTGGTGGGTTCCAAACTCAGTCCAAATCTAATTTTGTCAAATGCATTAAGGGTGCCTCGGTGGCTTAGTACAAATCTCCCACATCCACACAAGCCTTCCTGCAATGGGTGGTGGGTTCCAAACTCAGTCCAAAGATAATTTTGTCAAATGCATTTAGGGTGCCTCGATGGCTTAGTACAAATCTCCCACATCCACACAAGCCTTCCTGCAATGGGTGGTGGGTTCCAAACTCAGTCCAAAGATAATTTTGTCAAATGCATTTAGGGTGCCTCGATGGCTTAGTACAAATCACCCACATCCACACAAGCCTTCCTGCAATGGGTGGTGGGTTCCAAACTCAGTCCAAAGATAATTTTGTCAAATGCATTTAGGGTGCCTCGGTGGCTTAGTACAAATCTCCCACATCCACACAAGCCTTCCTGCAATGGGTGGTGGGTTCCAAACTCAGTCCAAAGATAATTTTGTCAAATGCATTTAGGGTGCCTCAGTGGCTAAGTACAAATCTCCCACATCCACACAAGCCTTCCTGCAATGGGTGGTGGGTTCCAAACTCAGTCCAAAGATAATTTTGTCAAATGCATTTAGGGTGCCTCAGTGGCTAAGTACAAAACTCACACATCTACACAAGCCTTCCTGCAATGGGTGGTGGGTTCCAAACTCAGTCCAAAGATAATTTTGTCAAATGCATTTAGGGTGCCTCAGTGGCTAAGTACAAATCTACCACATCTACACAAGCCTTCCTGCAATGGGTGGTGGGTTCCAATCCAACTCAGTCCAAAGATAATTTTGTTGAAAATTCTGAGTCGGTCATTTTGTTGTCCCATATGGATGGGTTGCCAGAACTGGTGGGAGGTCAAGGGTTCACCCAGAGGGGTGTCCACTGGTCTTTTGGACACCCTGTGGTCAAAATTCATCTTATTCGGACACCCAATAATCCAGCAATTTAACATGGTCAAGATACAAAAGTAGGTCATTTTGGACACCCACTTTTGTGGAGAATCTGGAAAAGTGCTATTTTGGACACCCTATTTTCATATCCTGGATGAATGTATGTGGGAGGTCACTTACAGATTCTATTGCCATAAATCCACACCTTATTCATCTGGTTTAATTTCGTCAAAATATTTAAATTTAATTTCAAAGAATATGTAAATAATGTACAGAAAAAAAGCGGGGATAATTTTTTCACTGATACGTTTGCAATAGGAAGTAAAAGTTATGTCCGTAAAACGTATGCAACAATTACATGTTAATTATCAGAAACTTTGAGGAAAATCCATCAATTAAGTTGGGTACCTAATGGGCTAGAAAGTCTTCCACTATATTAGGTTTAGTTGATTTAACCAGACTGTCAATACATGAAAGAGACTTGTTAGAGAAATGGTAGAATTTGCTTTTATATGAATGTCAGCAAATAAGTTTATGCTGGCCCTCCAGGGTCATGTTTAATTCAAAGTCTGGGAAAAAGTCTTACACCGTTTCAGAAAATGAAACAAATTTCTTTAGACACATTCCTTTTGTTAAGGATATCATCTTAAAGTATATTATAGGGTGATACATTTGTTTTAATTCCAAATTGCCAGTATTCCAGTATTTTTCTATTCCTGTATTTGAGAAAGGGTGGTTATGTGTAAGGGGAGGGGGGGGTGCATGTTATACAACATAAAAAACTGTATCTGTATGGTTATATCATAAAAAAAATTGTGTTTAATAAAAAAGGGGGGGGGGGGGGGGTTGCATGTTATACAACATAAAAACTGTATCTATATGCTTATATCTTAAAAAAAATAGTCTTGAACGAAAAGATGTATATTGAAAATCCCTAAGAACCAAGATGTCTGAATACGTTACCTGAAATGGAGCATTTGTCTGTTTCACTTATACTTATATATATTTTTTTTTTACACACGGGCACAGGTAGTCCGGCTTTCTGACTCCAAAATGACTTTTTTTTTTATATACTGACGGGCGTATTTTCTCCAAAGTACGCAGTATATAAAAAAGTCATTTTGGAGTCAGAAACTCGGACTAGGGCACAGGGAAAATCTTCTTGTCTAAAATAACCACGAAGACAAGCTTCTTATTGTGTATATATACATATCTTGAGTGTATACATATCTTGAGTGTATCCTTTTGTGTTCTGTTTTTGTCAAGGATTCTCCATTAAACATGGCAATGCTGCCATATAAGTGAAATAATTTTGAGTGCTGCATAAAACATCAACCAATCTGTTGTAGCTGTGTACAGTGCTCTTTCGCTGTTGAGTTTTACCTGTATTTTGTTAAAGTGGCAGGAGCTGCCAAAATGTTGATATTTTGACGTAAAAACAGAATGTAGAAATTATCGGCTATTTTTCCCGATACATATAATTCAGAAGCTTTTTAGTGCTTTTAGTCTCGAGAATGTACGATAAAGTATTGTTTTGAACTAACTTTGACTTTAAATGAATGAATGGTCGTCCCGGTTATTTAAATTTTGTTTACTTTTCGATTTGTATAGTTTCCGGTTCGTATAGGCCACATACTGTATGGATTGTCCTCATTCCAACGCCAATCAGTTAGTTTTTCGATGGCCTTCAAAGCCTTTTACTGTTGGGACGATCAGAAATTATGAAAAAAGTTTGAATTTCGGCAGCTCATGTTATTTTAAGGAGATTTGTTTCAGAATTTTGTGGGAAATATAAGCCATTGTTTTGTGTTACTTTTTTTTTGATAATGGTCCATTGTGAAGTTTTTTATCCATCTCAAAAAATAGTTTATCAAATTATTTAATCTCCTTTTTAAATTACTTAAAGGGGCATGAGCTGCCGAAATTCACACTTTTTTCATAATTTCTGATCGTCACAACAGTAAGAGACTTTGAAGGCCATCGAAAAACTAAATGATTGACTTTGGAATTAGGAAAATACATACAGTATGTAGCCTGTACAAACCGAAAACGTGTTCGAAAAGTAAACAAAATTTAAATAACCGGGACGACCATTCATTCATTCTAAGCCAAAGTTAGTTCAAAACAATACTTTATCGTACATGTTCGAGACCAGAAGCACTAAAGAGCTTATGAATTGTATGTCTTGAGAAAAATAGCCAATAATTTCAACATTCTGTTTAAACCTCAAAATATCAACATTTTGGCAGCTCATGCCCCTTTAATTAGTTGGCTACCTAATTATTAATTAATCGAATATTACCCGGTTACAGTAATCGTCCGACACGTCTCCCATCGATGCAACACGGGTTCGAATCCCACTCAGACCATATAAAAATGTAAAACTTTCTGAGTGGATTTTTTCACTCGCCGTATGTGGAAGAGTTGGCAGGTACCCGCCGAAGGTCGTGGGTCTCCTCCACTAAACCTGGCAAGGCCGCTATATAAGTGACATTATCTTGAATGCGGCGTAAAACATCAATCATGCAATCAATTAGTCCGGGTTTCTGACTCCAAAATTACTATTTTACGGTCGTCAGCACAAACAAATAGTAATTTTGGTGTCAGAAACTCGGACTTGCAACCAATGAATGTCAGTTAAAACCACCTATCGGTAACGGAGTCTCACAAGGATGGTAGTATTACACACACCATATACCGTTTGATTGAGTATATACAGTACGTAAAGGGAACACTTTTTATATCATATATTTTCTGTACCTCATCTGATATTCAATAAAACGGTGCTTTTGTGAAGATTGTTGTCAAATGTTGTTCTTCCTGACCGGCAATTAAGTTAAACAGGATGTAACACATGTGTGCGGCAAGTACATTTTAAGCGTTAGGATTTCATACAGTACAGGCTCTTTCCAACTAGCATTCAGTCCAAACAGTTTCCACTCCAACGAGCTATGTGGGATGGTTGCCAGTTACCAACGGAAGGTCGTGGGTCTCCTCCGGGCATAGAGCCCGGTTTCCTCCCACAATAAAACTGGCAACGCCGCCATATAAGTGAAATAATCTTGAGCGCGGCGTAAAACACCAAACAATCAATCAATCAACCAAACAGTTTCTCGTCAAAGTTTAGCAAGTGTCAATGTTGGTCAGTCGCAAACAATGGAAATTCTATGAAGAATGGCTGAGCTACAGTCGGAACAAACTAAGTCTGTTTTCGCTCGCTACCGGTATTTCACGTACGTAAATCCCCGAAGTTTCAGACTGGGCTAGGCAATCGAGATCTCATGCCATTCTAAGAGATCTTGATATCTCAACGAATGGCAGTAGGATCAATCCCTATTTTAGATTGTGGGCTAGGCTACTAGAGTTGGCACAAACTTTATTGGCCTACCTTCAGAATACCGTTTTAAACGGCCGTATTCGTCCCCACCCTGCGATTCGACAATAACGGACAAAAGCCTTCATTATTTATTTTCCTTGAAATATACAAGTCGTCATGTTTTTTTAACTTTGTTCTGTAGAAATTTACGGACATTTGCAAATTATCTAAAAAAAAAAACAGTTCTAATAAATACATCAGTTACTTTGTTCTTAATTGAACCTGGAATTAAAATTGAAATTCTGCGTCTGAAATGTTTTTTATAGAGCAAAGTCAACATTGAATGCCCTGGCACCCGTTCAAAAATCACCCCCCCCCCCCCCCCCACCACCCACCCACGCACACTAGCAAAGATACATCGTATTACTAGAGTGACTCACGTGCGACTACCCTAAAAAAAACATAATAATGATTTTTCCCCCGGAACCCACGCTCTCCCGATTTTCTGTCCATTCTTTTCTCTTTTGGTCAACCTACGTGAAAAAAACTCTAGGCTTAATCACCCATTGGAGGAGATGTACAGGTTTTTGGCGCAGCCGCACGCAGTCTTGGAAAGTAGTCCGTCCAAAAGTAGATGCGCGATTTGTGAAGTTGACTACCAACCGGATTTGCATTTGTGTAGTCATCTCGAAACCAAATATATTCTTGTTTGTCATTGGTGAATAATGGCCAGGAGACAGGAAACTGTACTTGGGTCGGAGAGTTTGGATCCCTGGAAAAGTAAATATAGGCACATCTGTATAAAGTTTCAGTCAATGTTCAGATTCTCTTTGCAGTCTCTCTTTTCTCTCCTTCATGTCATCGGGAAATAACTATCCCTCCCCTATATCGAGCGTTCAATAAAAATGACGGGGGTACCTATCATATCAAATCCCGTGGTAAGGAAAGAACCCAGGACCCTGTTTCACACAGCGGCGTAGCGTACGTTTTTACGTAACGGCCATAGCAACGTATCTCTACCGTATGGGCTGCTATGGCATTTACGTGAAAACTTACGCTACGCCGCTTTGTGAAACAGGCTTCGAGTTAGTCATATCTGCATTATTATTTTTCCCGGGCTGATTACATGTTACCAGTCCTATGGGCATCCAACTCGGATTCTTCTCGGCGCAGCAAGTGACACTGCTATTTATTAAGTGAAGCTATGTTGACTGTGCATAAAGCGCCAACCAATCAGTGGTTGAAACATCGACGTGAAAATAAAAAAAAGTATTTAAAAAATCTCACCCAGACTTAGCAAAGTTGCTCCACATCGTCATCATGGCGGCGCTGAGACTTTTCTCTCCGCTGGTTGACCTTAATCCAAGGTCAAATGGGAAGCCAAATACGAAACTGACGTCATCACCGTGGTCAGCACCTGTTCTCCAACTCTCCTGTGACTGCCAGCTGCCACGGTGGTCAAAGTAGTAGAAGAAGGTGTTTGACCTTGGTCTTGCTGACCCAGCCTGTTGATTGAATGACGCATGGACCCGTGCGAAGGAGATGACACCCATGTTAAAGGTCAGATCCGACAAGACGTCTGTGTATCTGGCTGTGCGTCTGATGTCTGTCGCGTCTTCGGAACTGATCGGCCTATATTGATGATCGATTGCAGCTTCGTACATCTCCGCCAAGGACGATTGCTCATTACCGGTAACTGACTTGACTATCGTTCTCATGAAGTCATTATATATATTGTCAGGGATGCCATCAAATGTGTGGTTTATTCCTCTTAGAGCCTTATAAGCCTGTATCTGCTGACTGTAGAATAACCCACCTTCTTGGCTGTTGACCCCGAGGATGAAATCCACTTGAGTCAGGGGTATAGTCATGTTCAAACGACCTTCGCTTAAATGCTGAATAACTTTCGCTGGCTCCAATGGTATAAGGTCGCCGTCAACCCATGCGCCCCATTGTAGCTTCCCTATAGCAGGCATGAGTAAAAACTCAGTACCCTCTACAAATAATTCCATTTGGACTCTGAAGATCTCCTGCGAACTTTTTGAGCGTAGACACTGCATGACTTCATCCGATGTTTTGGTTCCGTTCATATCTTCGCAGTTGATTCTCTGGGCAAAGAGATGGAACCAGGACTTGGGACTATCGACAGTTCCTCCAGGTATAAGAGCACTTCCGCTTTCGGATATAGCATGCTGGAATAAACCCACGTTTTGCGGGATGAGAGAGTGAAGTGAAACACAGACGGCACCCGACGATTCACCGACTAAGGTAACTTTTGACGGATCTCCTCCGAAATTCACGATGTTGTTCTTCACCCAAACCATTGCAAGTCTTTGGTCCCAAAGTCCGTAGTTTCCCATACAGTTCTTTCCCTCGTTCGTCAGGAAACCTAGTACACCAAGCCTGTAATTCATGGTAACTACTATAACGTTTCCGATCGTCGCTAAATCGCTTGGATCGTAAACACTCGGAGTGCCGTAAATCAAAGCACCGCCATGAATCCAGATAAGAGTAGCTAAAGGCGTTCCGTCATCTGGAGGTTTAGCCGGAACAAAGACGTTTAGACTCAGACAGTCTTCCGATATATTCACCTTTGGAATGGGCATCCCGATGACTGCCATCCACGACAAGTCTTGTGGACAAATTGCACCGAATTCCGACGCATCGAAAACGTCCGCATTGAAAGGCATCGGCTCCGAGCGTAGGAATCGCCTTTCTCCGGTGGGTGGTAAAGCGTAAGGTATGCCCAAGAATTTAAATATATCCTGGTTAACGCTGTCTAAATGACGTTTCACGCCTCTAATCTGTCCAATGGTTGTGTTCACAGTTAGGTTATTTGCATCTAGGAAAGCGTCCACCGCTGCCACCAAACACAACCCAAGAATAATAGCCCTCATTTTGGAATACTGAAAAAAAGCAAGAAGGAATTTTGTTGATTGAAAAAAATATTTAAAATGACGAATCTATAAACAGTGCTAATTCGATAATTTACCACTTGTCCTAGTTGGAATGTCAAATCTCGCAGATAATAAGGGCGTGAAGTCACAACCTATATGGTTGTAGGATTATAGTGGCAATTTAATTTGGGGTTTCCTTCGGGCACAGGGAATTGCCTCTCAAAACATTAATGTCTGAGGCATCTTAGTTTTATTGTAATGAAGACATTGACAATCAACATAACGTTATGACCAGTCGGAACATTTTGAGAAGATGGGGTCAGCTTTCTTTCCATTACAAGCACGGAAATTACTGAATTAGGAAATAACCGGAAAAGAGAATCCCCGGAATGCTGAGAATCGAGCACAGGACACAGGGTAACAGCCAACCTTAGGGTTACTGCTTACCCCAGGGTTATCAGTTCGATTCTCACCCTGCCTCGAGCGCTCTCCAGTAAGGACTATAACACGTCAAGCAATTTAACATAATCATTCTTTACTTATAAATAAATATTTAGTTTTTGTCAGTTGCCTTAAAATACAATTGTATTTAAAATAATACCCAGCATTCGATCAAATCTCTACATGAACATCCACAACCTTCGTTGTTTCTTTGTTTGGCGTTTTACGCCGCGCTCAAGATTATTTCACTTATATGGCAACCATCCCACATAGGTCGTTCGATTGAAAACCCAGTCAGAAAATTTCCCATTTTTTGTTGTTGGATTGAGTGGGATTCAAACCCGCGACCCATTGGTGGAAGGCTGTTCAGATTGAGCGCCCAACGCTCTACCTACTGAGCCACGGAGGCCTCCTACTTCCATTGTAGTGCCGAACTTAACAAAATATTTAAAAAAAACGTTAAATACAAACAGATCCATAGCTTACAATTATCGTAAATCTTTCGTTAGGGGTTAACAGAATTAGAAACTTGTCTCCGTGGTTATTTTAGACAAGAAGATTTTCCCTGTGCCCGTGTGTTTTAGTGTTCATAAATATATGAGAAAAAAGGTTAAATGCAAAAAGACCCTTAGAGCTTATGATTAGTATGCAATGGGAACTGTTAGAGACTTACCTGAATTATCTTTAAAACGATTCCAGATTGTCGATAAATTTCTAAAATGGTCCAAATGAGCCAATTAGGCCTGCCCCAACAATCAGCTTAAAGCTATATATATATTTTTGGCTTTCTCCTTTGAGACCCTTTTCTGCTCTTCTCTGCTTGTCCTGTCGGTCAATACCTGGGACCAAATCCAGTTAGCAACTTGTCTTAAACTCACCGAGGGATCACCAACCCATTGATTAGTTAGACTTTGACACTCTTCAAGGGTCCTTCACAAGGCTGTGATAAGACACACTTACAACTGATCTTAACAGCAAGACCTTCCCGTTACATTGGCATTTTTGTCTCTGACTTAATGAGCCGCCATCTTTCACCTGAAAGGTAGTCTCAAATTTATGGATCACACTCAGACCAAATAAAAATTGAAAAACTTCTGATGTGGAAGAGTTGCGAGATCCTCGCCGAAGGTCGGGGTTTCCTCCGGGCAATGAGCCCGGTTTCCTGGCAACTCCGCCATTCAAGTGAAATAATCTTGAGCGCAGCGTAATACATCAATCAATCAATAAAATTTATGGAGAGTATAGCCCCTATAAAATTTGATCTTGTCGCTTTTTTATTAGGATAAATATAATGTTTCACATTAATTGTGCCCAAGTAAGTGATTTGTTTTTCTTATCTATATTTCAATCTGTTTTTTTAAATCGATTTCCTTGTCGAATATAGCGAATAGTTCAATATGGCCGGTCAGTACTCACGAGATCAATCTGGATAAAACTGGAGCATCGCGACCCTTCCAACTACTCAGCAATTCTGTATGTGATCACGCCTAAGTTTACAAAAACATCGTTTCCATGGCCATGTGACAAACGTTTGGGGGTAAGTGTATGACTACCCCCTAATCTTAAATCAATAGTTACACCCGACAAGAACTAATATAACACCTGAGTGACAGTTTATATCTATTAAAAATGCCATTTTCGGGTGCTGGCTCACCTTGTCTTAGGTAGACTACAGGAGCTGTGGTATACTTTAACACCAACGACTACCTCGGCCCTTCACAATATACAACATTTCAGAATCTTTTGCGATCATTTCCACAAATGGTAGATCAAATAGTTTACATGGGTGACTGAGGGATAACCCAGACCCAGTGGTGTTATTTGGTACGCTTCTACTGGAATGGAATAAAACACGGTGAATGTTACAGACACTGACACTTGTTAAAGTGAGTTAGAGTGATAGTCCCTAAGTCCTACACATGCCTTCCATCGATGCGGCGCGGGTTCGAATCACACTCAGACCAAATAATTTCTGAGTGGATTTTTCACTCGGTCGCCGTATGTGGAAGAGTTGCCAGATAGGCCTACTCACCGAAGATCGGGGGTTTCCTCTGGGCAATGAACCCGGTTTCTTCTTCCCCCACTAAACCCGGCGATCCGCCAAATAGGGGCCTAAATAAGTGAAATAATATTGAGTGCAGTGCAACTTTTATAGCAACGTATCTGTACAGTTTGCGTTTCCTTGACAGTTATATATAGCCTTCGTAAAAACGTATGCTCCACCCGCTGTGTGAAACAGGCCCTGCGTGGTCTCTTCAGCCAGTCGATATCGCCTTTTAAATGCAAAGCAAAGAAATTCCTGTAAACTAGGTTGCCATCCAATAAAATTTCTACCTCTTTTTTTTGTTGTCAAAACCGCCTTGTGTTTATACTTTAATTTATTGTTTTTTTTCTCTTTTTCTCCCGTTGTTAGATTAGGCCTATATTATAGTTAACTATAGCCTAGGGGTCCGGTATGTGAAAAGTCACCAAATGATCAATAAATAATTGCACCTAGGCCCCTATTTCTATTTTTATAATTTTTAAATGACATTTAGAAGTAGGGATAGATAGGCTTAAACACAAGACAACTTTCTGGATTATTACTTTTTCTATTTACTGCTCACGACGTTTCGCCAGATAGGCCCCCTATATGTCTCTTTAGATAGCGTCATCAGTAGGCTACGTAATGATGTCACATTACCTGATGACGCTATATAGAGGCATATCTGACGAAACGTCGTGAGCAATTAATAGAAGAAGTAGTAATCCAGAAAGTTGTCTTGTGTTTATATCTATATCTTTATACAGAATATCTCAAACCCTCAAGGGTAACTTACTTTCCCGCCATCATTTGATTTAAGATTTCAAAACATGTTAGTCTTACTCTTCTAATATGTTTTCAATGTAAACCATACTCCATTGCAATATTCAATTAAATTTGTCGATAAAAAATAGACTGCCGATGTTTTTTTCCGATTGGGGAAAGGCCTAGCTTAAACCTTAATTTTTAAACCATATGAAAAAGTCAACGCAAACGTCCATCGCCCCCTTTGCGATCCCACCAAGCACGCGAAGGTAGCCTACGTAGCGTATTTCGGGGTAGACAATTTTTTAAAAATAGTTTATTTTTTTCACTGGAAGGCTGTTCGGATTGAGCGTCCAACGCTCTACCTACTGAGCCACGGAGAAGTGTCGAACTTAAAATTTAAGTTTTAAATTGGTGTGTTTTGCG
This sequence comes from Lepidochitona cinerea, assembly GCA_963971465.1. Classification (NCBI taxonomy): domain Eukaryota; kingdom Metazoa; phylum Mollusca; class Polyplacophora; order Chitonida; family Tonicellidae; genus Lepidochitona; species Lepidochitona cinerea. Next base: position 16,790,793 of record OZ020559.1, read on the forward strand.
GCCTCGTAAAGGTCGAGAAAGTCGCTAATGAAATAGAATCGCGACCTTCTGTCGCATATTAGTCCGCAATATGTTGAGTGGATTGAAGGTTAAATTCTGATATGCCCGCACGGGCTTCTTCAATACCACGTCAACATAGGGTACATTTGAAAAATCTAAGAGTTGCTCTCGGAATTTAAAAAAAATGATAACTTGCAATTTTTAAACATTACTCACCTAAATGTTTGTCCGAAAGCTTCTTTGATAATCCCTTTGTAGAGCTAAACCATCATATGTGACCGTACACATCGCCAAACAACGAAATTCACTAATTTTAAATTCCCTTTACGTTATCACCGAACTTCCCCGGCAGCCGTTACCGGTTGTAGTGGCGGGCATGATTTGAAAGTTCGCGGTAGATGGCGGTGTGATCGCCCGAGAAAAATTTTAGTGAACACAGACGGAATTCAAACTTAGCGAACAGATTTTAACAAATTTTAAAGTCACATATGAAGGTTTAGCTCTACGAAGGGATTATCAAAGAAGCTTTCGGACAAAAATTTAGGTGAGTAATGTTTAAAAATTGCGAGTTATCATTTTTTTAAAATTCCGAGAGCAACTCTTAGATTTTTCAAATGTACCCTATGTTGACGTGGTATTGAAGAAGCCCGTGCGGGCGTATCAGAATTTAACCTTCAATCCACTCAACATATTGCGGACTAGTCACATATATGCTGTGCCGTGCGTTGGTCAGTCTGGCGGGATCGAAAGGAAATGTGGGCTTCACGTTTAATAGGTAACGCCCAGACTATAAAAGAAAAAAAAAGCAGCTTGAAGATGCGCATCATCTGTGTTTATAGAGCGTCGTCCTCAAAGAAATTATTTGTTTGTTTAGTTATTGTTTTTTTTTTCCTTACAAAAGTTTCTGTTTTATTTGCCAGGCTTCACGGACAAAGGGATGTAACTTTGCTGTGCTCTAAAAAGGCCTTTGGTTTCTTGTAATGTGATTGGTTGATGATATGGCCAGGTGATTCAAGGTGAAGGTCGTTTGATACTCACAAGGTCATCATAACAACGCTGCTTTATTTCTAACAGATCTCTCTTATTTTGAAAATTCAACATATAATTCTTTGTCAATGTACTAAATAGATACCTATCGGAGAAGATGCCGAATTTCAACAATTTCTGATTACTCTTATTTTCTGATTTTTGGAATCACAAGACATTTTGGTCTTTTCGGGTAACATGCTTCAAGGGAGATAATCTGTTTTTACGAATTATGCATGGTTGGGGCCAACTGATACATTTACTGTTAATATATTCATGATTTTAGGGCCTTGTAACCTGGATATATTCTAAAACTCGTCGTCTGTCAGTCGATCGGTTCCATTGCACTCAATCGACGACAAGCCGGATAGGTGAGATTGTATTTTACAACCGGTGGTTTCTTTCTCGCACAGCTCACGCATGGGACCTTGCATGTAACTAATATTTATTCATAACACTAAACTCTCTATCTACCTGTCTAATGGCTTTCCTCTTTACTTAAACTGTTCATTTGGTAGTAGTTAATATTTCTAATTTCTTTGACGTATCGTGGCCTGACACCTGAGTTGCTAATTTGTGTAGGCTGGATGGAAATAAGTGGTCGGGTATAATTTTTTTTCTTCTTCTTTTTTTTACTCATTGTATTTAGAAAGCTTCTTAACGTTAACACGTGTTTAACCTCCCTCTTCATGCTTTTTTTTTTGTGTGTGTGACTGTAGTGTGGGCAATTGTCAATTATGATCGATGTACAGCTGTACCAATTGGCTAGTAATAAATATTATAAATTATTATTTATTGTAAGTTATGACATTGATATAGGCTATTTATACATATCTAGATTTTACTATTAGTTTTAAATTTTACTGAGCTAGTACTAGTAGTAGTACAGACAGTACTTAGGGTTTTTTTTATCGCAGCAAGTAGGCCCTACTTGTATGCAGGGATTTGCCGGACCCTTAAAACCTGCATCTCTGACCCTCATTTTCTCACTTGGACCCCAAAATTGCAACGCGAAGGGTCCCATGGGATGCAAACAAATAGGAAAATATTATACAATACACTAATCTGCTAATTGGACCACACTTAATGTATCTGGGACCCTACTTCTTATCTGATAACATTTTAGGAGCCATGGAAAACCCTGAACCGTATCATAGTATGTTGTTTTCATTGGTTGAATTAGTATTATTATAAGCTAACACTAACAGTAAAACTGGTAGTTATGTTACAGCTCAGGGGTGGACTTCTTCTTAGCAAGAGAATGTTGTCTTGATTGAGTTATAACGCTTTGGACATCAGAAGGTGAATCAAGTTAACTTATATCCTTCAGTAAGCCCATTTTTTACCCAGCTGTATGCCCAGCTTTACCCAACTGTCCTGACATAGGCCTACTGTAGCGATACGCAACTATGAGTATGACAGTCAACCGTCAAATCTTTCGCTGACATCCTTTCATGAGAATTAGGCTCCCTCTCATGTGGTATTTGACTTAATGGTAGGTCCCTGAATCTGCGCTTGTTACAGTAACAGCTTGATAATGATATGGTGTAGTCGGAATTATCTGCGATGATGATTTAATACATTTTCTGACAGATAGGCCATCATCTGTCGGAAAATGTATTAAATCATCATCGCGGATAATTCGGGATATTCGCGGATATTGTGTTGCTCTGTAAATGTCATAAAATTAAATTTAAACCTAACTATTGGTATTAACAATAATGTGACGACAGTAGACTGACATAATCATACTTGTGTTTCACCATTTCTAAACCATCTTCTAAGCATCTTAATGAAGAGACAGTCATTTGTAGATAACTTAGTGTAAATAATAAGAGGAGTGAACTTAATACTCTCAAGTCAAGGAGATACTATTTAAGTAATTATGGAAACACCCTCATAATCACTATTTTTAATTTATTCCTAAAACCCACAACTTTGAATTTTTCAGTAAGACCACCCTAATTATAACATTTCCACTGGTACTACTATAGTATTCAGTTCAATCAGTTTATTTCCTCACCTAGATTTGAGATAAGCTATCAGTGTTATCATCAATGTAATGTTGAAAGAATGTGTTATCAAAATCTAAATTTTTCCTGGATGTAAACACCTAGTTTTCATATGATTGAATATATGGTAATCCTTTAACATTTAAATTTTGATTTTTTTTTAAATCTCCAGGATTGGGTATCTTTCAACCAAAATTTTGTAACGAGTTATTTTATAAAACTAAAATGTATTGTAGCCATTCAATTTCATTATTTGCCTTATTATATTCGTGGTGTAGACAATAGAAAGATAGCTTGTTGTTTTTCAACATGGGGGATCATCGGGGATGGTTGCCAGTTACCACCGGAAGGTCGTGGGTTTCCTCCGGGCATAGAGCCCGGTTTCCTCCCACAATAAAACTGGCAACGCCGCCTTATAAGTGAAAAAATCTTGAGTGCGGCGTTATAAACACCAAACAATCAATCAAGCAAAAACGGATCAATAAAAGTAACCATTATAATATATTTAAAATATATACCAAGACAGACTAGATAATTTCGGTGTCTGTAAGAAACATTGAATCTGTTCCGTATATTGAAATACTGGGAACCAACCGGTACCGATGTTAGTTCCCTTATACATCACACCATAATAGTGACCATATACTGACTTTCATGAGGAGTAACAGATTTTCGTTTCCCTAGTTTGAGAACAACAGAGAACCGATCGTTACTGTGAAATCCTCTGGCCTGCCAAAATAGGCATTAATATTACTATTATTAGACTGATGCAAGCTTTTATCTCCCCCTCCCCTTTGTTCCATGTCAATATATTGCCTAAGCCTTGTGAACCAATGATCACCTCAGTGTGTTTTAGTTCCCTTTATATACATTGTACCAAATTCTGACTGGCTTTCATGAGGGGTAACAGATTTTCGTTTCCGTAGTTTTACTTTTAGAACAAGCTTGCGGAAATCCTCTGACCTGGCAATATAAGCATTAATACTGTTGCAAGCCTTTACTCCCCCTCCCCTTTGTTCTACGTCAGTCCTTTGCCTTGTGAACCGATAATCACCTCTGACAGTATCTGTTAGTTCCCTTATACATGATCGTACCAAATACTGACTGGCTTTAATGATTAAATGATTTTCATTTCCTTAGTTTTAGAACAATAGGCTACCAGAAATCCTCTGGCCTGCCAATATATTAAAACATTAAAGTGGCATGAGCTGCCAAAATTAACACTTCTTTCATTACTTCTGATCGTTTCGAAAGTAAGAGGCTTTGAAGGCCATCGAAAAAGTAAATGATTGGCGTTGGAACTTGGAACGAGGAAAATCCATACAGTATGTGGCCGGTACGAACCGAAACGTGTTGGAAAAGTAAACAAAATTTAAATAACCTGGACGACCATTCATTCATTCTAAGCCAAAGTTAGTTTGAAAACAATACTTTATCGTACATTCTCGAGACTAGAAGCACCAAAAAGCTTCTGAATTGTACGTCTTGAGAAAAATAGCCAATAATTTCAACATTCTGTTTCACCGTCAAAATATCAACATTTTGGCAGCTCATGCCCCTTTAATACTGTTGCAAGCCTTTACTCCCCCTCCCCTTTGTTTCACTTAAATCTATTACCTTGTGAACCAATAATCATCTCAGTATCTAACCTATAAATACGCTATTTAATCAGTATTACTGCAGTGCCATAATCCCTACTAATTCTCTCCATGGCAGCTTATCACTTATTCCTATTAGAAACGCCATAGCATTATACATGTACTTGGTTGATCATACATGTATGCTTGAAAACGATGTCCGAAAAGACATTGAAACGTTGCGCCTAAATATAACAGAAGTTGTAAATCCAGAAAGAGTTTGTTTAATGTTGGTATACAAATGTCCCAATCCTGTTAACTGAGTTACTGTACAAGCGTTTTGATAATCTTTCACATCCTACATGGACATGGTCACAATCTAAAAAGACTGTTGCATAATCTGCATATATATATACATGTGTCTCCATGGTTATTTTAGACAAGAAGATTTTCCCTGTGCCCGTGTGTTTTAGTGTCCATAAATATTATAAATATGATATTATAAGAAGTAACTTTATTTTTTAACTAAAACACTTTGCTAAAGATGACAGGTTTGTAAGTTTCCAATGCTTATATTAGATGCTGCAGCTAAGCTACATGTAATAGAGTTCACCAGTTAACCACCCAGCTATTTGGAGCTTACGTGATCTGTCCACACCAAGTCCTATTTCCGGATACCCCGTCCTCCCCCCCTCAGGGGATAACACATATGGAAGTTAAATATTAAGTATCAACCCCCAACCCCCACCTTCTCTTCCCGCTTTTAATGCTATTTTACATATCTGAAAACTGACATTAACTCTCTTTGACTTCAATCATTTGAGAAACCTGGGAAAAATACCCAGTCACAGAGGTCTGTACCTTAACCCACAGAGTTCTTTCCTTTTAAACAGAAAGTACATCGCCCCCTTCAGAGGCATCTCTTTAGAGAAAATGGCCAAACTGGAATTTTGCAGCTCTAAAGAATGATACAGCGGTGCTATCCACATTATTAAAGTTAAATTTCAGCGAGTACAATTATTATACTCCGTAATTCCTTTCCTAGAAATTTGAAAACCAGATGCTTTGAAGAAAAGACTTTTCTTAACTTTAGGATAATTTTCTTCTGTTGATACATGTATTACTTTTTTGTCCATGGAAATATGTGGTAACGGAATGTTTGAACTAGAAGGAAATAATTTCACATACAGTATGTAACATTGTGGTGTGTTTAACCTTGGAAGTTTATTTTTAAACACCTGTAAGGCGATGAAAAAACATGTACCTCTAGGGTTTGACAGACAGCAATATGTTACATGTAGGACGTAGAAAATTTGTTCAACATTGACAGCCAACTTAAAGTGGCATGAGCTGCCGAAATTCACAGTCATAATTTCTAATTGTCACGACAGTAAGAGGCTTTATAGGCCATCGAAAAACTAAATGATTGGCGTTGGAATAAGGAAAATCCATACAGAAAAAGCCTATACGAACCGAAAACGTGTTCGAAAAGTAAACAAAATTTAAATAACCGGAACGACCATTCATTCCAAGACAAAGTTAGTTCGAAACAATACTTTGTCGCACATTCTCGAGACTAGAAGCACTTAAAAGCCTCTGAATTATACGTCTTGATAATTATAGCCAATAATTTCAACATTCTGTTTTAACGTCAAAATATCCACATTTTGGCAGCCCATGCCACTTAAAGTTTCAATTTTGAAATTCACAATTTTGTACTAAGTACTGTATGTATAATATACGGCTGTATCAGTGGCCCGTTGTTCAGAAGTGTACAAGGCTTAATACCGATATAACTTTGTAACCTCACAATCTAATTTCTTTGTTACGTGAAGTCATTTAGACCCGTATAAGCCTAATACATTTTTGAACAACCCACCCTTGCATCTCGTTGGATGTGGAGTTATCTTGAAGGTTCTGTTTATAATCGTAATTGACCTCTCACTCGGCGCCACATGTTTTCACCAACTGTTCCAAACGTTAGACAAAACTAACCAGATTGTGGTATTGTGAGGCTACAAATATCATGATGTCACATAGTTATTTTGCTGAGTGTGTTTTACCACATCGAACGTTTGGCCTGGTCACGTGGCTTTGACGTAGAGGTCAGTTGACCTGGCTCTGCTACCACATGTTCAGGTCAAGTGTTTGAAAAAGTGTTCCTTGCACAGACAGTTGCTGTGAATTATACACAAGTCCATTTTCATCCCCGTCTGCACAAAATTTGGCATCGAAGTAATTAAAGTGAGATATTCTTGAATAAAGCAAATATTTCCAGCTCCTTTTGTTTGGGTCGAGGCTTCATTTTTTTAATTTATTTATTTTTTCTTTTCTTTTGTAAATTGACTTCCCACAATTTGTAACGATGTCACAAAGCCAACACTCTGAGTTTTTCTAACCTTTAAATATGTTTTGCTTAAACATGTGGCTCTGGCGGAGAAATCAATTGTTTATAATTCTGCCTGCAATGAATATAAGCATGTATTGATCTTTAACATATTATTAGTAAATAGTACGCATTAACAATCTCTCTTTCTGTCTTACCCTATGTGGGATGGTTGCCAGTTACCAGCGGAAGGTCGTGGGTTTCCTCCGGGTACAGAGCCCGGTTTCCTCCCACACTAAAACTGGCAACTCCGCCATATAAGTGGAATAATCTTGAGCGCGGCGTAAAACACCAAACAATCAATCAATTAAATATGTTTTGCTTAAACATGTGGCTCTGGCGGACAAATCAATTGTTAATAATTCTGCCTGCACTGAATATTTATTTAAGAACACTAAAAACTAGCATGTATTGATCTTTAACATATGATTTGTATGTACATTAACAATCAATCAATCTGTCTTACCTTCAGCTGTCTTTTAATTATCCATCATCTCTAACATGTCTGACTCCCAGTTTTAAACACATCCATAACTGTCTAACTTTATTAGTCTTTTGATGTTTTTTATTAACCTTATACATGTAGTAATAGTTGTTTTATTTAAGAGTTTAAAGGCATTGCATTTTTTGTTGTTGTAAAATTTGAAATATTGACTAATCTTTAGTTTTGACTTGATTTAAATGCTGACAATTGTACACATAAAATTTATTCATGGCTTTAACAATATTTTTGTTTTTAATTTTTTGAAAAACAAGATCAACAATAATGTAACATTGATAAATTTTTGTCAAATATAAGGAAATCTAATTAACATTACAATTATAACTTTTTTGATGTCAATGTTGGTTTTAAAAGAAATGTTTTTTTTTTAAATTTTTTATCATTCTGATTACATTTTTGTCATTCCATCCAAACCAGATTTGTTACCATTGAAATCTAGAGTGTAGCTTCGAACAAAACAATGGCGCATTTGGTTGTACAGGGGGGCAACCTTCCTAAAACTCCGTCAACTTCACAGTTACCCAGAACTGCATCTGGTGCTTTAACAGAGGTAAGGATCAGAGAATGACGGCCATAGTTTAGATTCTTTTTTACAGGTTCCGTCGGAGATTCATTACCCTCTGCGTTGTCGTAACTCTTCCGTACAGCCGTCTGAAGAATGATGATCTGGTTCACTCTCCTGAATTAAACTACCAGACAGGCCGAGTTTTATCAATGTAAAAATGTTACCTTACATGTACCTTATTATTTAGGATGCTGACTGTTTTATTTTATTCGGTTTCGATTAAGGTTTGTATTTTTTCTCCTGCATCGAAGCTGGTTTTATGAATAGGGCCTAGGAGTGTCCCTAGAGATTTTCAATTTCCGGTGATAGATGACGTTTTTGGATGAAGTCAGATCGATTGACGTTTTTTTATTCTACAAGTCAGAACTGAGCGTCACATTTGAATGATAAAAGCTCCTCACCTGCACAATGACAGTGCCGGTGACTCTCGCTTCCTTTTGGGTAAAAGTGAATGTTCAATATCATAGGCCATGTGATCATGGTGGATGGTGGGGGTTCGTTTGGGGGATTTATTGCAGGGTTATCATAGACCTTTTTGGCTTAGAATATGTTATTCCTGACATTGTTCGAATTGTAGTCTAGAGCATTGACATCATTTCTTGCTTTGAGTCCGACAAAAGCAAATCAAATGCCAATTTATCGTACAACGAGGCTACGTCAATCCTTAAACCGAAAGGGTTTATTCAGCAACATTGAGGAGTTTTGTAGGAGGCTTTGTGAGCACACCCTGGCTCCTACCCCCTTTGGAAAAAATGGGCATTTGTGAATACATAATGTACACACACCTGTCCCTCTAAGATTGTAAATATAAAATATACGAGCTGTGTAATTGTAAGCCACATGGACAAAATGATGTACCTTTGTTTAGCCCACACAAATGTCAGCCACATTCAAAGGCCTGCTGGTCAATGGTTATACAAGGGGAGGTAACCCAGAAAAAAAACTTTGAAAAGGGAGGTAAATTTGTATGAATTTCAGCAATCATTTTAACCGATTTTCAGCCTCCCACTTCATGCATCTCAGGTGTACACTTACCTTTTCTTACCTTTACAAATGTCGGCCAATAGGCTTACTGGTCAATGGTTATACAAGGGGAGATAACCCAGAAAATAGCTTTGAAAAGGGAGGTAAATTTGTGTGAATTTTGACAATCATTTTAACAGATTTTCAGCCTCCCACTTCATGCATCTCATTCTCAGATGTACATTTACCTTTACCCCGCACAAATGTCAGCCACATTAAAAGGCCTACTGACCAATGGTTATACAAAGAGGAAATAACACAGAAAAAAAGCTTTGAAAAGGGAGGTAAATTTGTATGAATTTAAGCATTCATTTGAACAGATTTTCAGCCACCCACTTCATGCATCTCAGGTGTCTGGTCAGTTATGGCCTATTGTATTATAAATGACTAGTATATATATTAAAGTGGCCACTTTATCACAACTAAGTATGATCATTCTGTATATATTTGTGTAATCATTTTTTGAAAGCCTGCATACATGGGGTTAGCCAGCTACCACACATCTTTCCGATTTTAAGTGAACGGGCAATTTAGATTTTTGAACCAATTTGGACAGATTTTTTTCAGCATTTTTCATTTGGGAGAGAAATTTTGAGGCCGTCATTGAGAAAAATTCCTCCAAAATAACGGAAACCATCTCTCTGTACAGCTAACTCTCTGTATATATGCACAGTTGACTTCTCCGTCGGCCCCACCTGTCCAGTCCAATTGTTTGATATGGTTGGACACGCTCTGGGAAAAAGCTGTGTGACGTCATCATGATACTTCCAATACCACAAAGCCAACACTCGGAGTTTGTCTAGCCTTTTCGAACCTGTGGCCAAAACCTGTGGCGCGGACGGAGAAGTCAACTCATTCTTGAGTTCTTAAAAATACAGACTTAATAAAACAGAATTTCTTTATTCAGATATGAGGTAGTTTGATTAATTGTTTTGTCATAGTAAATTGTTGCCCCAGCTAAATGTTGCCCTTGCAAAGTGTTGTCTTAGCAACGTGTTGCCCTATCAAAGGGTTGCTTGAACAAAGTGTTGCACTAGCAAATTGTTGCTTTCATAACGTGTTGCCCAAGTAAAAGTGTTACCCTAGCAAAGTGTTGCCTGAACAAAGTTTGCTCTAGCAACGCGTTGCCGTAGTAAATGATTGCACTAGCAATGCGTTGCCGTAGTATATTATTGCCCTAGCAAAGTTTGCCTTAACAGATTATTGCCCTAACAAAGGATTGCCTGAGCAAAGTTTGCTCTGAGAGAGCCAAGTGTTGCCCTGGCAAAGTGTTGCCATAGCAAATTATTGCCCTAGTAGTAAAATAAGTTTATCTGTTTATAAATGCGAGCCTATACAATGACAATTGAGTACTGTTTCACAGTGTTGCAGCATTGGGAAGTTATTGACATCTGTTCTAACAGCAGGTAATCACACCCACTATTGAAAAATGTTTTAACCTGTCCAACGAAGGGCCTCTGATGTCATGGTATTTATTATAACATCACATACCAACTTCGGTGGATTTGTGTTAAGTTTTTTTTTGAAAGTTACGGATTGTCTAGATTTCAATTCCTGTATTGAGCGCGGCGTAAAACACCAATCAATCAATCAATCAATTCCTGTATAACTTTTATTAGATAAAACACTACAGGCTGACAACTTTACAACTTCATTGATTTCTTGCCATGATGGCGTATAATGATATTTCGTAAAACCATAATTCGCCTGGCTGTAAATTTCCCACTGTATATCAGCTCAACTACGGCCTATAAAGTGACTGAAGCAACTAGAGTATCAAGCACTGTCGGCATGGCAGCACTCGGACGATGCCCCCCTGGCCTGGTGGGTGGAAAAGTTATCGTTCATCGTTCGCAATTCATGTTAATTGTGGTTTTCAGTCCTTGAAGTTTTGTCTTTCGACGTGTTGAATTCATGAAGGATTTTTGTTGATTTTGTCCTTGGACGTTTTTCGGGACCTTGTTACAGAATTCTTCAAATTATCTTCTGTTTTTTTTTAATTTTAAAGTTTCATGTTCATTGCATGCATTTTACTGTGTTCTGGATTCTCATGTTTTAATGAAATTGTTTTACTTTTCTATACATTTGAATTTATTAAGGAGATTCTAACTTAAGTTCACAATTGCTTGCCCAGTCAGCATCAGTCTCTTACAATTATTGAACTCTTAATTAATTTGAATTCTGTCATGATAGAGTAAAATTCAGAAATAATATTAAAAATAAATGTTAATGTTCAAAAGTCTTTGTTATGAAAATGAAATCTCTGATAATCTGAAAATATATTATCTTTTGTACTTATCAAAGGTGTATTGAACCTAAGTCTGACTTAACTAGACGATGTCATTATTAAAATTCTTCGTTAGTGGACGTATTTAAGCCTGACTTGAGTTTAATACACCTTTGTGCCACCAGCCCCGAACTGCTCCTCACTTAATGAGGGCTACAGTCAGCATTGCCAGATTGTTGACTGATTTTTGTTTGTATTTCCAGGCTAGTCGTAAGGAATTAGCCTCAAAAGAACATGAGGGAGGTTACTACTTACAGTCTCAGCAACTGATGGCGTCCTACGCACGCTCCCATCTGGAGCATATGTGCTTCCTGGACATTGATTCTGAACCACATATGGTCAGAATGTCTGGGATTATCTGTACTATAGGTAAGCATGATCAGGGGTGTTACTACCTACAGTCCCAACAACTGATGGCGTCCTACGCCCGCTCCCATCTGGAGCATATGTGCTTCCTGGACATTGATTCTGAACCACATATGGTCAGAATGTCTGGGATTATCTGTACTATAGGTAAGCATGATCAGGGGTGTTACTACCTACAGTCTCAACAACTGATGGCGTCCTACGCACGCTCCCATCTGGAGCATATGTGCTTCCTGGACATTGATTCTGAACCACATATGGTCAGAATGTCTGGGATTATCTGTACTATAGGTAAGCATGATCAGGGGTGTTACTACCTACAGTCTCAACAACTGATGGCGTCCTACGCACGCTCCCATCTGGAGCATATGTGCTTCCTGGACATTGATTCTGAACCACATATGGTCAGAATGTCTGGGATTATCTGTACTATAGGTAAGCATGATCAGGGGTGTTACTACCTACAGTCTCAACAACTGATGGCGTCCTACGCACGCTCCCATCTGGAGCATATGTGCTTCCTGGACATTGATTCTGAACCACATATGGTCAGAATGTCTGGGATTATCTGTACTATAGGTAAGCATGATCAGGGGTGTTACTACCTACAGTCTCAACAACTAAAGGCGTCCTACGGACGCTCCCATCTGGAGCATATGTGCTTCCTGGACATTGATTCTGAACCACATATGGTCAGAATGTCTGGGATTATCTGTACTATAGGTAAGCATGATCAGGGGTGTTACTACCTACAGTCTCAACAACTGATGGCGTCCTACGCACGCTCCCATCTGGAGCATATGTGCTTCCTGGACATTGATTCTGAACCACATATGGTCAGAATGTCTGGGATTATCTGTACTATAGGTAAGCATGATCAGGGGTGTTACTACCTACAGTCTCAACAACTGATGGCGTCCTACGCACGCTCCCATCTGGAGCATATGTGCTTCCTGGACATTGATTCTGAACCACATATGGTCAGAATGTCTGGGATTATCTGTACTATAGGTAAGCATGATCAGGGGTGTTACTACCTACAGTCTCAACAACTGATGGCGTCCTACGCACGCTCCCATCTGGAGCATATGTGCTTCCTGGACATTGATTCTGAACCACATATGGTCAGAATGTCTGGGATTATCTGTACTATAGGTAAGCATGATCAGGGGTGTTACTACCTACAGTCTCAACAACTGATGGCGTCCTACGCACGCTCCCATCTGGAGCATATGTGCTTCCTGGACATTGATTCTGAACCACATATGGTCAGAATGTCTGGGATTATCTGTACTATAGGTAAGCATGATCAGGGGTGTTACTACCTACAGTCTCAACAACTGATGGCGTCCTACGCACGCTCCCATCTGGAGCATATGTGCTTCCTGGACATTGATTCTGAACCACATATGGTCAGAATGTCTGGGATTATCTGTACTATAGGTAAGCATGATCAGGGGTGTTACTACCTACAGTCTCAACAACTGATGGCGTCCTACGCAGCTCCCATCTGGAGCATATGTGCTTCCTGGACATTGATTCTGAACCACATATGGTCAGAATGTCTGGGATTATCTGTACTATAGGTAAGCATGATCAGGGGTGTTACTACCTACAGTCCCAACAACTGATGGCGTCCTACGCACGCTCCCATCTGGAGCATATGTGCTTCCTGGACATTGATTCTGAACCACATATGGTCAGAATGTCTGGGATTATCTGTACTATAGGTAAGCATGATCAGGGGTGTTACTACCTACAGTCTCAACAACTGATGGCGTCCTACGCACGCTCCCATCTGGAGCATATGTGCTTCCTGGACATTGATTCGGTTTAGACTGGGAAGTACTCGCCGAGTGTTTAGCTTTCTTCGGACAAAAAGCCTCGTTTCCTCCCCAACTCCACTATGCAAATGCCATCATGTAAGCGAAATTGATCTCCCTTTAGGGCTAACCTTTTTTGAACGCCAGATGCATTGATTGAATGATTGATGTCGCACTCAAGGTTATTTCAGTTATATCTCTAAGTTGCCAGTTTTAGTATGGGAGGAAAGAGGCTCTTTGTCCAGAGGTAACCCTCAACCGTGGGCAAGTACCTGTCAACTCTTCCACTTACGGTGATCCGAGTGAACAATCCACTCAGAAATTTTTTAAAAAATTTTGGGTCTGAGTAGGATTCGACCCTGCACCACATCGATGGAAGATTGAGGGACTATCACTCCGACCGACAGAACCATCAAGGCCCACCCTAAGGGAGGTCAATATTATATACTTTCAAGTTATTATGCCGAGAAGTTCACGTACTGCAGAAAGTTATTTTACATCAATAATCGTTTTTATTTCAGGGCCTGCATGTCGTGAAGTTCCTGTACTGGAGAAAATGATCATTGAGGGGATGAATGTCGCCAGATTAAACTTCTCTCATGGAACTCATGAGGTATTTTCTCTTTAAGTGGCATGAGCTGCTAAAATGTTGATATTCTTCCGTTAAAACAGAAATTGAAAATTATTGGCTATTTATGTCAACAGGTGCAATTCAGAAGCATCTTATTGCAACTTGTCTCGATGGTGTATGTTAAAACCGTGTTTTGAACCTTAGGCTTAGGATGATCATTATGTTGTCTCGGTTATTTAAACTTTGTTTGCTTGTCAAACACTATTCTGTTTTTTTTTTGGCAGACAGACTGTATGGATTTTCCTAATTCCAACATCAATCATTTAGTTTTTCGACTTCCTTTTAAAGCCTCTAACTTTCCTGACAATAGGATTATGAAAAAGTATGAATTTTGACTGCTCATTAAAATTAAAAAAAAAAAATTTTTCTTTTAGTATCATGAAGGAACCATAAAGAATGTGAGAACGGCCTCCAAGAACTTCAACAATCCTCGCCCTGTCGCTATCGCCCTGGATACCAAGGGACCAGAGATTAGAACAGGGCTTCTAAAGGGAGTAAGTATCTTATTTCGCTGTCACATCTGAGATTTGTCATTGATTTTTCAACTACTTAAAGTGGCAAAATGTTGATATTTTGACGTTAAAACAGAATGTTGAAATTGTTGGCTATTTTTCTCAAGACGTATAATTCAGAAACTTTTTGGTGCTTCTAGTCTCGAAAATGTACGATGAAGTATTGTTTTGAACTAACTTTGGCTTAGAATGAATGAATTGTCGTCCCGGTTATTTAAATTTTGTTTACTTTTCGAACACGTTTTCGGTTCGTACAGACCACATACTGTATGGATTTTCTTCATTCCAATGCCAATCATTTAGTTTTTTGATGGCCTTCAAAGCCTGTTGCTGTGTTGGGGATCAGAAAATATGAAAAAATGTAAATTTTGGCAGCTCATGCCACTTTAAATTTTGCCTAACTGAGATTAAAGCGGCCAATATTAAAGGATTTATGAACAGCTTTTGGAAATATTCTATAATTTGCGTTAGGTGTGTTGTAGAACATGTACTTTAAAAGTCTGACCAAAAAGAAAATTAAATTTCGGTCGCAGCACATACAAAATTCAGGCTACGTTTACCGATCTACAATGCTTACGAAAGTTAATTATCTCAGAGACTTATGGCGTCAAACACGACCTCCCTTGTGTACGTACCCTCACGGCGATGACGTAATAAACGATTTCTGTTGTCTCAGTACGTCTTTGTGGCAGTTTGTACACATCGAAGGTCGTGTATGACGTCATTTTTCCGAGCAGTTACGAAAAATACAGAAAATATGCATATTTCCTCCCCGTTTGTTTTTTGACTACCAGGGAACTAACGCGAAGGTTGTTTTGTTTCAACTGATAATTTTCAAATATATATTTAGTCAATAAACAAGCACAAACAAGCTTTAAATCCTGTTAATATCTCCTTTAAGGCAGACATTAAAGGGACTCCTCGTGTATTATTGTTTACAGTTTTCTTATTTCTGCTAATTTGAGTGGTTTGACTTTGGATGATGCTGGTAGGTCGGTTTTCAGCGAACAAGATCACATTGAAGGTCTGATCCAACGTGTTTACATTGTTTTCTCACACTACACCCCCGATAATCTCACACACAGGCAGTGTGTTATTTTTGTCTTGATCAACGTGTGAAATTAGGGCCCAAGTAACGCTATGACCTCACAAGAAAACTGCCTAAATTAACGTCACAAATAAATAACATCGTTAGTCATTATGACGTAAAGATGAAGCACTCGGCAGCAACCGTATAATGAATGACCCATGATGCTGTCACTGATGACGTCATTTCTGACGTTACAATGCCTTTACAAGTATTTCTTTGGACAGCCAATCTTGAAAAGAGACCGCGTCACATCTTTTTTAAAAATAAAGCTGCGTTTTGGAAAAATACAGTGTTTTTTTGTGTAATGTGAGAAAAAGAGAAAAAGAGGCTCGTGAAAATTAATAGACTCATGTGATATTCATCTTAACACACTGTCTCTCGTTAGATAACCTCTATATATCAACTTTTTTTCAGGGACCTTCTGCAGAGATCGCATTGGAAGTCGGTGAGAAAATCCGCCTGACTATCGATGACGCTTTCTACGAGAAGTGTGATGAAAAGACGCTGTGGGTGGATTACAAAAACATCACCAAGGTTGTACAAGTTGGAAATCGTGTCTTTATTGACGATGGCCTCATATCTGTCGTCGTTCAAGAAGTGGGTAAGGACATTTTACATTTTCTCGGAGATATGTGCTTAGACGAACAAAATTCAAATAGGTTTCTTGTAGGAGAACAATTCGCTAAATCTGTTTTACCTATATATGACTGGTATATATGGCCAGTTACCACCGGAGGGTCGTGGGTTTCCTCCGGGCATAGAGCCCGGTTTCCACCGACAATGAAACTGGCAACGCCGCCATATAAGTGAAATAATCTTGAGCCCAGTCGTAAAACACCTATCAATCAATCAAACCCTTTATGTGGCAGCTCCGGCCAATTTTTACTGACAAACTCAAATATTAACGGCCTTAAAAGATTTGGGACTTTGTTGCTGTTGACATCATTCTAACATAATATGTTATCCACTCCCTTTTCTGACTGAAAATAGAGCGATGTTATCACATATTTTTTTCAGTAGGTCTCAGTTTTGATGTAAAATGCTGCATTTTTCGGAGTTGTGTAAGAAAAAGATTACCGGTATTCAACTCAAGCATCATGTACCTTTTTAATAACGATGGATATCAGTCTCGTTGATTAATTTCTAAAGTCAATCGCCAGAGACTCAGAACTCTCAAGTCTATTGTAATAGGCTGGATCTTGTTAGATAACCTCTATTTTATACCCATGCAGTAACCTATTACATATAGTTATTACATTTATGTCTAGACAGGATTATGATTGAGGAGGTAAAACAGCAGCTAAACAACGCTTTATAAACAAAAACTTGATTTCATTTGAATTCATTTAATTTTTTTCACCAGAAAATATGTACAACAGTGTGAAGAAGAACAATATAACTTTAAAAATAAGGTACATGTAGCATACAGATTAAAGAGCAATAATGCCTGTTCTGGCGGGAGAAGAAACCCCAAGCAAGGGGCTTGTGCTATCCCAGATGATCTTTATTTAAAGGAAAATATAAATGGCATTGACAAGGTGGAATCTAATTATAAAAAGGAAAACAAAACAGGAAAACATAGGGTACACATGAACAAAATGATCTTGTTTAGTTTGTTTAATAGAGACATTTATTTATTTTATTTTTGTTTAGACCTGATAAGGAAATAAGGCCTGAAAATGAGGGAAATTGCAATAGAATTCTTAGTTCCATTGAAGAAAAAGGCTATATTAAAGTGGCATGAGCTGCCAAAATGTTGATATTTTGACTTTAAAACAGAATGTCGAAATTATTGGCTATTTTTCTCAAGACGTACAATTCAGAAAGTTTTTAGTGCTTCTAGTATCGAGAATATACGACAAAGTATTGTTTTAAACTAACTTTGTCTTAGAATGAATGAATGGTCGTCCCGGTTATTTAAATTTTGTTTACTTTTCGAACACGTTTTTGGTTCGTACAGCCCACACACTGTATGGATTTTCCTCATTTCAACGCCAATCATTTAGTTTTTCGGATGCCTTCAAAGCCTCTTACTGCCGTGACGATCAGAAATTGTGTAAAAAATGTGAATTTTGGCAGCTCATGTCACTTTAATAAAACGCATTATTGCTCTTTGGAATCTGACCTTAATTCTAAAAACAGGGTACTCTATATTTCGAAAATACACAAACCCATTGAAAAAATTACCCAAGCCTCCAATGCCCCAAGGGCGTCCTATTATCTCTGATTTCGGTAGTGTACGTTTGAGAATATCACAGCTAATTGATTACTATCTAAAACCTATAGCAAATTGGCATGTTAGCTTACCAAAAATACTGACGATTTGTTGCCAAATTATTTTTCCAGAAAATTTAACTGACTAAGACCAAACTCCTGCCTGTCATCAACCTAATGAAAGATCATGGGTTGTGGTTTATTATAACAACTTATGATTGGGTATAAACGTGTAAATGATACATGTACAGTCCTATCGCCGTAAGCCGGCAAATAATTTTCGGTAGCTTTCGCGGAAACTGGTCTGAACTCACGCTTATTCTCACAGCTGGATGAGATTTTGTCGGCGGAAGGTATTTCAGAAGTAGTTCAGGTCGCCTGGAGAGGTGTGTATTCACTGCGTCTGAGCTCCCGTAGTGTCTTCGTTAACGCGGAAGCCAGTCCAGTCACTTCAGCTTACATTGGGCTTTAGTCAAATTTACGCCATGCATAGTTTTTGTCAACAAAAACCTAATATTTTTAATCAAAAAGCCCATATCGTTGATTTTCCTGATGAATGGTTTGATTAATTTCACAAATCGCGTATCATTATGGTATATTTTGCCCATGCGCTCTGTTTGAAAACGAGTCCGACTCAAAAGGCGGACTGAATTTGTGAATAACATTTATATAAAAATAGCTTCTAAAAATGTTTAGTACAGAGTAAGGGAGGAATTTTAATAAAATACGACGTGGAAATTCAGAATTCCTAACTTGTAAAGTTTTGAACAGTTGTATGACGGTATATGAAATCAATACCTTGTGCGAAACAAGTGACAAACATTATGAATGTTGGATCGTGGAGATGTAACAGAAAACATTTCACAATCTAGTTTTGTGTTTTTCTTGCTTTCTTTTTTGTTTGTTTTAAAATATATCCATAACACTCTGTTGGCAGTATGATTTATATGCTCACGCTGTGTTGAGCAACACTCCCTTGGAAATTTCCCTTACGTTAATCGCATATTATTTTCAAACGCCGGGTAATTAGAGACTATAAATGGTGTCGTTATATAATAAATCCGAACACATGGTGAGAGTATTCACAGCATTTTTTTTAAACTGGGTTCTGTTGAAAACAACTCAGAATTAACTCAAGGTAATCAGCTGCCCCTTCTTAAATAAACACGACCTGTTCACCTTCATATTTTGACACGTGTAAGTTCATGAGCTTTTAGATTGATTGGTGTTTTGCGCCGAACTCGAGATTATTTCACTTACATGTATACGGCGGTGTTGTAAGGTTTAATGGGGGAGGAAATCGGGCTCATCCCCGACCCTGCTTTTCCACGGCCATCAAAAATGCCGCAAACGATAAAAAAAAAATGTATTCATCTTGGGAATAGCCGTTGAATCAGAATACTTTATACGAATTCTGATTTGTACAAGTATTAGTTTTATCTTTACTTCAGCTGTTTAATTACATATATTTAATAAAGAATTAAACCACTCAGTTGTTTGTATTTAATCTGACCACAATATAACGAAGGACACCTAGCCCCATAAACCTGCCGTTGTGAAGTGACAGTTATAGACAACTTGGAAAGTTTCAACTCTCAATTAATATTCTGACTTCCCATTGGTCTGTACCCTCTACAACTCGATCCAGGTGACGCCATACAGTCTACATGACAGTTGTCAGTAAAGTCTCATTGGGTAATCCTTATTTAACATTAATAGAGGTGTAACCTTCATGTGCCATGTACATGTAGCTGTTGTCTTAGAAATAGTCGAACATTTTAATTTCTATTTTTTTTTTTTTAATGTAAAACGATTTAAAGAAATCCTTACCCAATAATAACCATATTTCTTGCTGATCATACATGTAAATAAAAAACCTCCAAAACTCTACACCCTAGAGAAAGGTTAGAAATGGACTCAACCAGGCTTTGTGTCTTTATTGGGATTTTAACCGTGCACTAGTCTATCACACAAACGGTGGATATCCCTTTAGGTTGTGTTTTAGAGATTCATTTGTGGAAAAAATACTTTACAGAACGAGTGACTAATCACCAGGATCAGATATTTAGGAACCAGTTATTTCCAAATGAAAGACATTTCATGTGAATTTTAAAAGGAAAGATCCGTGAAAACGACGAATTCATTTGATTACGGGGAAAACAGACTTGTCTGCGGCAACTTTTTTGCCGTAGCCTAATAATAATATTAATAAAATTAAAATTGAGTGAACACAGGTCTAAGACAACAATAAGCACCTTCCGCGTAAACTGCAGGGGCTAGTTTTAATCGGTCGTTAGACCATGGGTTTGTCTGCCACAGGGAGTAGTCAAAGCTCTGCTGGAGTTCACTGAAGACACACAGACGGCCTGTCCCAGGGTAAAGTAACACATACAGTTCGTGGGTGCTTAGTAACAAATCTTAAATAAAATACTGTTTTATTATTGAAGATTGATAAATATAAGACTAAAAGGAAATCTGTTGACATTTTCATACAAAAATAAAGCTAAAATGTATCCCGTATAGTGAATTTTAAGTCGGACTACTTTCAATAGCGCACTCATTATTAGCCGTTTTGCAGGGCAAGTTCAACTCTCGGGGAAGCTTCCGAAGGCTGTCTACCGCATTGGTCGGCTGGGGATTTGCCGGCTTACGGCGATAGGACTGTATGCCCCTTTTTAACACATAAGAAACTTGTCTCCATGGTTATTTGAGTCAAGAACATTTTCCCTGTGCCCGTGTGTTATAGTGTTTAAAGGATTTATGAACAACCTTTGGAAATATTGTCTTATTTGCGTTAAGTGTTTTGTAGAACATGTACTTTAAAATTCTAAGCAAAAAGAAAATTAAATTTCGATCGCAGCACATACAAAATTCAAGCTACGTTTGCCAATCTACAATGCTTACGAAAGTTAATTATCTCAGAGACTTATGGCGTCAAACACGACCTCCGTTGTGTACGTACCCTCACAGCGATGACGTAATAAACGATTTCTGCTGTCTCAGTACGTCTTTGTGGCAGTTTGTACACATCGAAGGTCGTGTATGACGTCATTTTTCTGAGTAGTTGTGAAAAATACAGAAATATGCATATTTCCTCCCCATTTTTTTTTTGACTACCAGGGAACTAACACGAAAGTTGTTTCGTTTCAACTGATGTTTTTCAAATATACATTTAGTCCATAAACAAACACAAACCAGCTTTAAATCCTGTTCATAACTCCTTTAAAAATACACATATGTGACTTTCTGTGTTTGTGTGTTAGGCGCTGATTATTTGGACTGTGAGATCGAGAACGGAGGAGAACTGGGAAGTAAGAAGGGCTGTAACCTCCCAGGTGTCGCTGTCGATCTACCAGCAGTCTCCGAGAAAGATATAGAAGATTTGAAGTTTGGCGTAGAACATGATGTAAGCTTTAGACAGTCTTTGTTTTACGTTTTTTAACCTATGCAGATTTAAGGTTTTTCCTTATTTCTTATTTTCAAGACAGTTTATAGTTCATCAAACAATGAAATGTTTCACGGTGAAATTAAAGGCCCACTTGCCGCCGTAGCCTGTTTAAATTTGCTAAGAAAACCAATTTACATGACCTTAGTACGACTAATACCACTAAACTTAAACATAGGACACATAAAACATGTCTAGTTAGCTTTAGAATGTAGAAATGGGGTGAAAAACAAACGAAGAATCGAAGCCTGATTACAACAACAATGATCAGTGTCGGTCAACTTTCATGTTGGATTACCCTCATTTCAGGCCCTTTTATCTGTGGTTTACACTCAAACAATTATCAGCAGGCTATTCCAGTCGCTGTTAACCGATCGTCAGTCTGTATTTCTCAGATAAATAGGCCTACGTAAAATTACACTGTGCCGTTAGTTCACTCACTCGACTGAAACATAAAATCGCCCCTGCAAGCAGTTTGGTTTGTTTATGTTACGGGCACCTAACAATTCAAATTTTCAAATTCAAATTAAAAATACAAAGTGACGTCCAAACTTTTAAATTTTGGTAAAAATAGAAAGTTCCTAACTTATATTGTCTGGGAAAAATACAGAAAACGATCTTTCTTTTTTAATGTAAACAATATTCCTGATTTTCGCCGCAAGTGTGCCTTTAAGAAATGCGATAGAGCAAATCTCAAAGAAAATCTTCTTTGAAAATCAGGGTCCTCAGTGGCTCAGTCGGTTATTAAAAGGGATAGTCCCTGTCTGATACAGGCCTTCCATCAATTCGCAGCGGGTTCAAATCCTACTCAGTGCAAATAAAAGTGAAAAATCTCTGATAGGAGTGCGAAAATGGTTATCCGTTACATGATTCCACGTCTCTGACACATTGTCGTATGTGGAAGAGGTGCCAGGTACTCAACGGAAGGTCTGGAATTACCTCCGGGCATAAGCTAAGTTGCGTCCCCCACTAAACCTGAAATAGTGAAATAATCTTGATTGTGAAAATCTTGGCAACTCTTTTTACTTTAAAAGGACATGTTTATACAGACTTTAAAGTGTTGACACTAGTTTAAACATGGTAGTGTTAGGAAAATTGGAAGCTTTCTTCAAGAAAAAATTCTTTTCTAAAAGGGGCACTCAATGTTATGATGCATAAGGGATACCAGGTACCCCTTAAGGGTTGGGCTTTCTTCGGGACTTCGGGAAAATTTTCTGACTGGGTTTTCACTCAAACGACCTATGTGGGATGGTTTCCTCCTGGCACAGAGCCCGGTTTCCTCCCACAATAAAACTGGCAATGCCGCCATATAAGTGAAATAATCTTGAGCGCGGCGTAAAACACCAAACAAAAAAAACAATCAATTCTTCGGAAATGCTGTCCACCCCTACTTAACCTGGCAACACGTTCAGATAAGTGAAATAATCTTGAGTATGATTAATCAACATTGACAGGTATGTGGAAGAGGTGCCAGGACCCTGTTTCACAAAGCGGCGTAGATGTATTTTATGCGTAACTTTCATACTAACGTATCTCTACAGTATGGGTTGATATGGCAGTTACGTAAAAACTTCGTGAAACAGGCCCCAGGTTCTCTATGAAGGTCAGGGTTTCCTCCTGGCAAAGAGCCTGGTTGCCTCCCCTACTAAACCTGGCATTTGATCTTGAGAAGACGTAAATTGTCAATCAATCGATCACATTATCAATCTATTCTTATACAGGTTGACATGGTGTTTGCGTCTTTCATCAGAAGTGGAGAGGGTATAAGACAGATAAGACGGATCCTGGGCGAGAAAGGAAAGAATATTAAAATCATTGCCAAGATTGAAAACCATGAGGGTGTCAAAAGGTTTGTAACTTTTTAAAAACTTTTTAAACCAATAGAAAATAACACAAACTAATCATGGCAATTAGCATGTGGCAAAGATGTATGTTCACAACAAACTAAATTCATATCTAGGGTTTTTGGCTGCTTATAAAATTATCGTAAAATTATCTCCACGATTGAAATCAATAAATTCCACAATTTCCTTCCACAATTTTTTTTTGTTTGTATGTTTTTCATTTATATGTGGCTCTCAATTCTCAAAAATGTTTATGAAAAAGCTAGCCAAGCGT
Organism: Lepidochitona cinerea; assembly: GCA_963971465.1. Taxonomy (NCBI): domain Eukaryota; kingdom Metazoa; phylum Mollusca; class Polyplacophora; order Chitonida; family Tonicellidae; genus Lepidochitona; species Lepidochitona cinerea. The sequence continues at coordinate 16,814,370 of OZ020559.1, forward strand.
TTGCAATAACTTCACCTAAATAATCCTGTTGATGTCACTTATCACCATATCTGATGAAGTCACAGATGAAAATTCTCCATTTCAGATTTGACGAGATTCTTGAAGAGGTTGATGGTGTAATGGTTGCTCGTGGTGACTTAGGTATAGAAATCCCTGCAGAGAAAGTTTTCCTCGCTCAGAAGATGATGATAGGCAAATGTAATAAGGCTGGCAAACCTGTTATCTGTGCTACTCAGGTAAGCTTAAAAAGTTTACCAGACTTCTATTTGATTGTCACCAGCCCCGATAGCTCAGTCGGTAGAGAGGTCCGCTTCAGGCCTGGGAGATCCGGGTTCAAGCCTGGGTCGAGCCAGACCAAAGACTTTAACAGTGGGAGCTGTTGCTGCTTCGCTTGGCGCTCAGCAATAGGAGTTAGAGCAGCGACTGGTTGGCCCGGTGTCAGTATTCTGTGACTGGGTGAGGGGGCTTGCTGGTTGTCTTCGGCAAGTCGTCTCGGTGAGGCAGCACCTTAAAGAGCGGTGGAAATCCGCCCTGCAACAATGAGACGTCTTCATATAACTGAAAAATTGGAAAATTTTCTGACTGGGTTTTCACTCGAACGACCTATGTGGGATGGTTGCCAGTTACCACTACCACCGGAAGGTCGTGGGTTTCCTCCGGGCATAGAGCCCGGTTTCCTCCCACAATAAAACTGGCTGCCATGTAAGTGAAATACTCTTGAGCGCGGCGTAACATACTAAACAATCAATCAATGTATCTCACTCAAGCCAAAGACAAATTTCTGAATGGGTTTTTAACTTGATCATCTTTGTTTACTCTTGGAAAAAAAGCCTGATTTCCTTCCTCCACTAAACCTGGCAATGCTACCACATAAGTGAAAATAATATTGAATGTAGTGTACAACATGGACTAATGTTGAAAGGGACATTGATCTTCTGTCACACCCTCACTCACCATTGACAGGTATGTGGAAGAGTTGCCAGGTTTCCTCCGGGCAAAAAGCCTAGTGTCCTACACCACTAAACCTGGCAATGCTGCCACATGAGTGAAAATAATATTGAACGTAGCGTACAACATGGACTAATGTTGAAAGTGACATTGATCTTCTCTCACACACTCCCTCACTCACCATTGACAGGTATGTGGAAGAGTTGCCAGTTTTCCTCCGTGCAAAGAGCCCAGTGTCCTACACCACTAAACCTGGCAACGCCGCCTTATAAGTGAAATATCTTGAGTGCGGCCTAAAACATCAATGACCAATTTCAATTTGAATAATGTAAATGATTTTAGATGTTGGAGAGTATGGTTAAGAAACCAAGACCTACTCGTGCTGAGAGCAGTGACGTAGCCAACGCTGTACTCGACGGAGCTGACTGTGTCATGTTGTCAGGGGAAACGGCCAAAGGTCAATATCCCCTGGAGGCCCTCAAAATGATGCACAAGGTTGGTACTTGTTAATAAGAAAAGTCTCTAAGACGCTTTTAGTTTTCTTTTAAATTAATTAATTTGCACACAGAGGTATTAAATATTTGAAGAAAGTAAATATACTGAAAGTTATCAAGAAACATGTTGCACTTTTACCACTTTAAGATTTCTTATAAATAAATGACCTGGCACACTGGTATTGAACGTTTGAAGAATGTAAATGTACTGATAAATTAACTTTTCTTGTTTATAGATGTATTGTAAGACCTTGCATAGGTATTGACAAATTTAACATGCAATATCTCTTCTGCCATGTAGATTTGTCGTGAGGCAGAGTCAGCAGTGTTCCACAACCAGCTGTTTGAAGAGTTACGTCGTGAGACTCCGACTCCAACGGACCCCACACATACCATAGCCATCGCTGCAGTTGAAGCCTCCTTCAAATGTCAGGCAGCTGCAATCCTCGTCATTACCACCACTGGCAGGTGAGTCAGTCCACTGCTCCAAATATCCAAAAGAAACTCAGTCTACGATATAGGCTTTGTTAGGTTGCCGGCATTCATCTACTCACCGTCAAATGACGTCATATATAATTTTTTATGAACATTCTGCCTGGCCTCAAAGTACTAATATAAATCAATTTAAATTAACTTATTATTTCTTTAATAGGCGTTAAGGCGTAATTTAATTGACCTCCCCATCAAAACCATGTGACCAGGCCAAACGTTTAAAAGGTTTGACAGGCTCAGCAAATAGCTCTGTGACGTCGTGATATTTGTAACCTCACAATACCAACCTTTTGTCTAGGTTTGTCTAATCTTAGGCCAACACACGTGGCATTGGCAGGGCTGTGTCTATTTGTAACCTCAAAATACCAACCTTTTATCAAGCTTTATTTAACCTTAGGCCAACACACGTGGCATTGGTGTTAACAATGTGTAGTAACCAACGCCTTAATAGAGTTGAGTTATGTCCCCCTGACTTGAGAAGAGGTGAAGTAGGGGGCACTGCATGGATATAAAAGAGACATGTGGTCAGGGGAGAGGGGAGTATGAAGTTGTAGGCCTACCTGTGATGTTTGTTTGTAATTCGTGTTTTATGTGGAATAATTGGCAGGGTTGTCTCTTTAAACGACCTTGATTGTGTCTATTTGTTTAACGTTATTTTTCTTGTTGGTTTTACATCTCAGTTTCTGTACTCTGTCGCGAAGTTAATGTGACGTTTTGTACAATAAAATCTTGAATCTTGAACCATAGTCACAAGGGGAAAACATTGACATAGATCTATCAGTTTAACGGATTGTTTCCCTGTGTTCAGGTCTGCTCAACTGGTGGCTGCCTACAGACCTCGCTGTCCTATAATGACTATAACTAGGAATGCACAGACAGCCAGACAGGCTCATCTCTGGAGAGGACTATTCCCTATATATTACAATGGTAAGTACAGTTATCTCCCTTGTTTTTATTACGACTGCAGGGGCCGGTTGCACAAAGGCGTATTAAGCCTAAGTCTAACCTATGTTGGCAACTTCACAATCAAATTTCTTTATGACCCGACATATTTAAACCTGACTTAAGCCTAATACAGCTTTGTTCAACCGGCCCCCGTTTACTAGAGGGTGTGGGTTGATTTTTTTTCGAAAGTATATTTTTAAATGCACTGATGGAAAAGCTTATTTTTTACACCAGTACAATCAATCAGTCAATCAATCATTCGTTTGAATGCTTTACCCTCGAACCTACATGTATGCATTATCCAGTAAAATATCAGAAGTCATCCTTTATAAAGGTCTCGTTTCACAAAGAAGTCGCATTGAAAATGAGCCTAGTTGCCTATGGATACCATACTCTAGAGTCATGGCAACTGCGATTAATCACCTTTTGCAACTTCTTTGTGAAGGTTCTCCAGGCGGGGCGTTTCACGAAGCCGTTGCACAGTGTAGTCAATCGCAGTTGCCATGACGTATCTCTCCACTACGGTATCCATTGGCAACTACGCCTCATTTGCGTCTGCTTTGTGAAACGAGCCCCTGGTTTCCTTCTAAAGGCCAGTTCTCACTGTGCGATTTGTTTTACCGACTTGTAGAATGCGATTAAAATAGATGCTTTTAATTGGTCGATATGACTTGTCATCCAATCAAATGCATCCATTTGAATCGCATGGCACAAGTCGGTAATACAAATCACACAGTGAAAACGACCCTTAAGAAACATAACCTAGCCAAGAAAATTTGACACCCCGTTACATTACACACATACACATATAGGTCAGATTCTTCCAAAACCTGGTTAACATATAAACATATTAATGAATATGACAAGATACTTTGCTTTCCTTTTTTTTTTCCATTTATTTTGCTGGTTTTTGTTGCTGATTTTTCTTCCTAGTTTGCTACTGTGTGGTATTTAGTTGCATTTGGCATGATTGGCTTTAGTAACTGTGTTCTTAGTTTTGTGTGTGCAGATTTAATTCATACTTATCCCCCCCTTATTTCAAATAGTCTTATAACTTGAGTTAGCTTGCATTAGTGTGGCGTTAAACAGCGATCAATCAAAACTTGCATTAGTGTGGCGTTAAACATCGATCATTCAAAACTTGCATTAGTGTGGCGTTAAACATCGATCAATCAAAACTTGCATTAGTGTGGCGTTAAACAGCGATCAACCCAAAATAAAATGAAGTAGCTGTAATATTTAAAGATAAATATAGATTTCTATTCTCTTTTCTCTTTTTGGACTAAAATCACTTCCAAGAAAATTGATATCAACCCCCTCCCCCCTCCCAAACCCCCAACCTAAGAAAATAACAAAACAAATGGGTATAGAAGCGAAAATTAATTTGGAGGGATTTTGACTTTGGTGATAGAAATGAAATGGGCTGGATGTTTTTGCTATAAAATGACACAATATTGATGATGGGATAAAACAGGGAGTAATAAGAAATTTGTATTAGTTGTCCAAGCTTTTAATTTTCTAATCTCACCCATGTTACATATGTTGAAAACAGCCCACACAAATCAGGGAAATTTCTAAACTCCCAATTCAGCCCCCTGACAGCTTTTTGTGAATGATTCACGCTTAAGCTAGATTGATTGATTGATGTTTTACGCCGCACTCAAGATTATTTCACCTATATGGCGACGTTGCCAGGTTAATTGGGGGAGGAAACCCCCGACTTGCCGCGATCACTTTAACCCACTGGACCACCGAGGCCACCCACTCAAGTAAGACACCCTGCAATAGGCCTGGGGCTTTATAAGGACGTCACCCAGAAAACTGTGATATTTAAGGGTTTCTGGGGGGACGACTTCGCTACTAGCCCTGGTAGCCACAAAAACACCTATGCTTTTCAGTACAGACATTATTGCATTCGCCATGTTTTTCCTCCCTAAGTTCACGATGGGTCTATTGCTAAACTGATAACCTAAAGTTTTACAGTAGTAGTTAAATGTTAAACAATTCTCCGCCCAACCCATGTCTTACAGATCCACGTCAAGAAACCTGGACTGATGATATGGACAAACGAATCCACAGTGCTGTGGAAGCTGGAAGAGATCGGGGATTTATTAGGGGCGGGGACCCTATCATCATAGTAACTGGCTGGAAATCGGGAGCTGGCTACACTAACACCCTGAGAATAATAAACACCCCCGAGGAAATTGACGGACCTATTATGGGAACACCCATTATTAAAGATTATAACGACTAAGTAATTTAAGGACTCTTAACATAGCTTACTAATTAATGGCATTTAATTAACTTAAAGCTGATTTGTCTAATCTTGCGTCTTTACTTATCTTCGCCATTGTTGTTGTTGTTGTTATAACTATACTTTATATTAACTACATGTAGTTATTGTTGTCTGGAATACAAAGTGTTTGTACAATTTAGGGTATTTGGATCTGTATCCAGTAAATAACCCCAAACTACGGTGTGGGTGCGTATTTTTAGTTAGAGGGGTAAATGTGTCACCGTTTGGGAGAGACAGCCTGTGGTCAAAGTGATACTCTTAATAGACTTGCCCAGTTATCATGGCCGAGTAGGTTATATTAAACTCACACTTCAAAGCAAATCGTCATTTGGAGACACCATGTTTGCTGCTGACCTCTCCGCTAGCGTGACATGGCCATGCCAAAAGCTCGCAATGGTAAATTTTGTGGAGAATTTGCAAAAATAGCTATTTTGGACACCCTATTTGTGCATCCTGGATGAATGTATGATGGTCATACAAGGTCAGCGAATCTGGTTTGCAAGGTCATCATAACAGTTGTAACTTCAAAAATTCGTCACTCGGGAACTGGTTGCACAAAGCTGCATTAAGCTTGAGCCACCCTTAAATATGTCCCATCTCAAAGGAATTGGACTGTGACGTTGCCTAGATAAGTCAGAATTAAGCTTACTACACCTTTGTGCAACCGGCCCCTAGTTTTATCTAACCGTTTCAAAAGTTCTGCCCTACTACATTGTCCGGGCATGGATGGCAATTTGAGCCTGGTAGCCTGGAGTATATGACTTTGACAATTTCACAGTAGCTGATTGACCCGTCGATGTTCAAACTTCACTCTGATTTTACACCACAATTTATACATAAAAAATATAACTGGACTTACTGACAGCCCATTTTTAGTGATTTTACTAATCCAATGGCTTACTGTGCTTTATTACGCTAAATTTATCAGTGGAAATTCTAACTTTGCTTATTGTTAGCTCCTGTAGATTTTGTTTCTTTGCAAATGTTAGAATGGCGAGTGCGTGTTTAACAGAAAAAACAAAATGTTTGAAGACGTGGGGTTATTTACTGGATACAGCAATGGATCATTATTTTTAAGTTTTTGTAATCACCAATAGCATTTTGAATTGTTTCTCACTATGGACCCTTTCGGCTTAAAGACTGACGCTTGCACAGAATTTTTGCTGTATGGCAAATTGACGCTAAATTGAGTTTTTGGATCAATCCGACATCAGAATCTTGTTCATTTCATCTATGACGCAATGCAAACAAGGCGTGTCACAACGCATGTAACAGAGAGATGACGTCAATGCCATACAATAGGAACAGCGTCATAAAAACGTCATTCTAAGCTGAAAGTCTCTATTTACTCCTGTCATTTTCCTATCCCTGGGTACTATTTATTACTACTCTCCTAAATAATAATCCAGAGACTGATCCAGGGAAAATTTGGGCATACCATTTCGGTTCAAAATGTTCCAACAATAAGATAAAAACAACATATCTGGCCCAAAATTCAACATTAAATGCTATTTTGACATTAAAATCTGTTGGTTTTAAGAATTTGGGCGGATTTTTTGCTTGTGAGTTTGGGCGCCCATACCTGTATACAGGTATCAAAATGTCTCTGGATCAGTCTATGTTAACCTACCTCTTGGTCTATGTTTTGTTTCACTTATTCTAAAACCAGGGTTTTTGTAAACTGCCTTGATGGCTGTAGTTTTTAATCAGACTACTACTTTTAGTGGTTCTTCTATATAATTGATGGAAATTAAATATTTTTGGAAAGATGTTGAGAGTTAGTGTACTACATGGGCATGTATCTAAAACATAAGTTTGAGTTTAAAATGCTATTTAATTTAACTTTTTAACACATTTTTTTAGTTGAAAATATGTTATTTACTTTTTTATTTTGGTTTTATGGGTTTAAATTTCTTTTCGAGTCAAATTTTTTTTATGCCAAAATTCAGCTTCTTTAAGACAAATTTTTTGAAGTTTTAGAATATCAACGTGAATTTTAATTTTATTAGGACAGCTTGGACAAAAGCATGAGCCTGTTAATCCACTATTCTTACCTGTTTGTGTATGGTGAAATGCTTAATGTTTGTTTGTTTTATTATACTTAATTCTTTGACTGTATAATGTATTTTTTGATTTGCTGTTAGTCAGTCAAACTCAGAGCTTGGTTTTCTCCCCCACTAAACCTGGAAACGCTGCTATATAAGTGAAATAATCTTGAGTGTGGCGTGAAACAACAATCAATCCAGCAGCTCATTAAATCTACTTTAATCCCGGTTAATATATTACTGACGAGCTATCGGAGCTGACGAGAAGGGTTTATAGGGGAAATTATCTCCAACCAATCAATCAATCAATCAGCACTGATGACAGCTAATCGTAAATGAAATCAAATTTAAGCTCAGACTATATATACTAGTCTTTAAAATTACTTAGTAGTTTTAGTCTTTAGATGGGTTAGATGTTATTTTACAGAATGTACCAGTGCTAGAATTTACAACATTTACTGTTAATCAAACCCAGCATTTTGCCAACGGCCTAAAAATTAACTCGCTTAACGTGGCATGAGCTGGCAAAATTCGGATTTTTTTAAATATAATTTTTGATCGTTGTGAGAAGTTGGGCGTTTGAACTACCTTGAAAAACTTAAAAATTGACTTCGGATAGAAAATATTTATAAAACCAGTCACCCTAAAAAAACGAATATGTCTACCGGTACTATTAACGGACAAAATTCAAACAGCCAGGATATATGAATAAACTTTTGTGTATTTGTTGCTTCAGTACCATAATACATAGTTACCACCGGAAGGTGGTGGGTTTTTTGCGGGCATAGAGCCCAGTTTCGGCTCTCCTCCCACAATAAAACTGGCAACGCAGCTATATTAGTGAAATAATCTTGCGGCGTAAAACACCAAACAATCAACCATAATACTGATACCATAAGATTGGTATTTGAAGAAAGCTCCTATTTCAAACTTCCTTACAAAAATGCCGAATAATATGTTTTCAACAATATTTGTCAGCTCATGCCACTTTAACCATTTTCTGTGCACTGCAAACAGCATCAGCTTTCAAATATCCATAGTTTAACTTTAACAGTGTTTATTTAAAACATTCACATCCCACTTGTCTGAAATCTGCTGTAAAAATGCTCAGAGTTGGTAAAAAATTGCATACTGCCCATCCACTTGGTGACTGGCTGCCCCAAACCTTATTTCTGTCTGGGTTTTCACTCGACGACCTATGTGGTATGGTTGCCAGTTACCACTGGAGCGTCGTGGGTTTCCTCCCACAATAAAACTGGCAACTGGCTATATAAGTGAAATAATCTTGAGCGCGGCGTAAAACACCAAACAACCAACCAACCCAAACGTCGTAATGGAAACAAATGTTGACTGTTTGTGTTTAATGTGGGGATAATTTTCACAACTGAACTTAAGTGCTTTTTGCTTTTATTTTGTAAATGTGCTTCTAAAGTGCTATCCAACAACATGTATTTATATAACTATGTATTCACTTCAGCTTTTGCTATTAGTAGCACTCTTAGAGATTTTTCCTTTCATTATTTTTTTTATTTTCAAATTTTGACAAGGACAGAGTTATAAACAAACGATCTACTGGTTAAAGTATAAGAATTTCAATATAAAGCATTTTACTAAATACTTGTATTATGTCTAAAACCTCTTCGTGAGAATTCACGATTTCCGAGTACCATTGAGCATTGTCATGACGATCAATCCATCTGACGTGTAACATTCCGTAATGTCCGATAATAATAAGCGTCTGAGTTGATGGACAATTGGACAATGGTACCCGAGAAATTAGCTGACTTCTCGTGAAGCATACCCCTGTATTGTTATTGCAATGGTTTATTCTGTATATCAACTATTGTACTTTGTTTTCCTCCATAAAGCTTTAAAAGATAGTTATTCCCAGACTAAACCGTTTTGTACAATTCTTTGGCCAGTCCAGTTCAAATTGTACATTGCTTTGGCCAATCCAGTACAAACTGTACAATGCTTTGGATAGTCCAGTACAAATTGTACATTGCTTTGGCTAGTCCAGTACAAATTGTACATTGCTTTGGTCAATTAAATACAAATTGTACATTGCTTTGGCTAGTCCAGTACAAATTGTACATTGCTTTGGTCAATTAAGTACAAATTGTACATTGCTTTGGTCAATTAAGTACAAATTGTACATTGCTTTGGTCAGTCCAGTACAAATTGTACATTGCTTTGGTCAATTAAGTACAAATTGTACATTGCTTTGGCCAGTCCAGTACAAATTGTACATTGCTTTGGTCAATTAAGTACAAATTGTACATTGCTTTGGTCAATTAAGTACAAATTGTACATTGCTTTGGTCAGTCCAGTACAAATTGTATTTACAATGCTTTGGTCAGTCCAGTACAAATTGTACATTGCTTTGGTCAATTAAGTACAAATTGTACATTGCTTTGGCCAGTCCAGTACAAATTGTACATTGCTTTGGTCAATTAAGTACAAATTGTACATTGCTTTGGTCAATTAAGTACAAATTGTACATTGCTTTGGTCAGTCCAGTACAAATTGTATTTACAATGCTTTGGTCAGTCCAGTACAAATTGTACATTGCTTTGGTCAATTAAGTACAAATTGCACATTGCTTTGGTCAGTCCAGTACAAATTGTACATTGCTTTGGTCAGTCCAGTACAAATTGTACATTGCTTTGGTCAATTAAGTACAAATTGTACATTGCTTTGGCCAGTCCAGTACAAATTGTACATTGCTTTGGTCAATTAAGTACAAATTGTACATTGCTTTGGTCAGTCCAGTACAAATTGTACATTGCTTTGGCCAGTCCAGTACAAATTGTATTTACAATGCTTTGGTCAATCCAGTACAAATTGTATTTACAATGCTTTGGTCAGTCCAGTACAAATTGTATTTACAATGCTTTGGCCAATCCAGTACAAATTGTATTTACAATGCTTTAGTCAATCCAGTACAAATTGTATTAACAATGCTTTGGCCAATCCAGTACAAATTGTACAATGCTTTGGCCAGTCCAGTACAAATTGTATTTACAATTCTTTGGTCAGTCCAGTACAAATTGTATTTACAATTCTTTGGCTAGTCCAGTACAAATTGTACAATGCTTTGGCCAGTCCAGTACAAATTGTATTTACAATGCTTTGGCCAATCCAGTACAAATTGTATTTACAATGCTTTGGTCAGTCCAGTACAAATTGTATTTACAATGCTTTGGCCAATCCAGTACAAATTGTATTTACAATGCTTTGGTCAGTCCAGTACAAATTGTATTTACAATGCTTTGGCCAGTCCAGTACAAATTGTATTTACAATGCTTTGGCCAATCCAGTTCAAATTGTATTTACAATGCTTTGGTCAGTCCAGTACAAATTGTATTTACAATGCTTTGGCCAATCCAGTACAAATTGTATTTACAATGCTTTAGCCAGTCCAGTACAAATTGTATTTACAATGCTTTGGCCAGTCCAGTACAAATTGTATTCACAATGCTTTGGCCAGTCCAGTTCAAATTGTATTTACAATGCTTTGGTTAATCCAGTACAAATTGTATTTACAATGCTTTAGCCAGTCCAGTTCAAATTGTAATTACAATGCTTTGGCCAGTCCAGTTCAAATTGTATTTACAATGCTTTGGCCAGTCCAGTACAAATTGTATTTACAATGCTTTGGCCAACCTAGTTTAAATTGTGTTTGCAATGCCTTGGCCAGTCCATTTCAAATTGTATTTACAATTCTTTGGTCAACCTAGTTTAAATTGTATTTACAATGCTTTGGCCAGTCCAGTACAAATTGTATTTACAATGCTTTGGCCAGTCCAGTTCAAATTGTATTTACAATGCTTTGGCCAATCTAGTTCAAATTGTATTTACAATTCTTTAGTTAATCCAGTACAAATTATGACTAAAACAGATTAAATAGTAAAAGTAAAGCATTGGTTTGGATTGAGTTAGTCACAATTTTACTTCTGCTAACAAAAACCAAGACAATAGTCAGTTTCAGAGAAAGTTGAAATAAACACAGAATGAACATCAAAATATTTATTGTCTGTAACATGGGACTGAAATTTCACCACTTGAGACCTGTGTTAAGTACCAGTCAGTCAATCAAGTCTGACCCAGTCCTAAAAGATCCTAAATCAGTCTTCATTCGGTTGTGTTTTATGGTTGCCTTTTTGGGAAGGGGTGAGTGGAAGGTCGTTGATGTACATAGCCTAGTCTCCTCTCCCACTTAAGGTTGCCAGTTACCAGCGGAAGGTCGTGGGTTTCCTCCGGGCACAGAGCCTGGTTTCCTCCCACAATAAAACTGGCAATGCCGCCATATAAGTGAAATAATCTTGAGCGCGGCGTAAAACACCAAACAATCAATCTTTTTCCACGATGAAGTGGGGCACAGTGATATCATCCAACATCCCACCAAAGCCTCCCAGGCATAAGGCACCTAACAAGCAATCCTTGGGTATATCATATGCTGGTCCCTACCCACACCCGGCTGTTACACAGTCAATTCTTACGCCTTACCATACTCACATGTCTAGGGAGTGAAGGGGAGGAGTAGGGGGGGGGGGGACCCGGTTGGAAATAGGGCCTCAGCTTTATAGTCTCCGTAACACTGTTTATATGTCAATGTTCACCATATGTAAGTGATGAAAATTACACCACAGGTCCGTCATATCTGACTTCAGTCCGTTATTTAACCTAAAAAAGGCAGTCAATCAAAACTGATGTTGCTTCCACATGGCCTGTTTCACACATACATGTATGGTGGTGTCGTGAACAGTTGGAAATCGATGGTATGATGTAACCGGCCAGTTGATCTCTTTGAATGACCTTTTTGAGAGATGAATACAAGAGTTGAATTAGTTTATTAAGGGTGACCTCCACACATAGTGAATTCACTCACAGTTTTGTCTTTTGATGATTTCTTCACTCGAACAACCTATGTGGGATGGTTGCCAGTTACCACCAGAAGGTTGTGGGTTTCCTCCGGGCATAGAGCCCGGTTTCCTCCCACAATAAAACTAGCAACATACAAGTGAAACAATCTTGAGCGCGGCATAAAACACCACACAATCAATCAATCAATCGATGATTTCGCAGATCTCGTTTCCAAACTTAATTTTTTTTCTAGGATTCTGAGCATGTTAAGACGTGAGAATTAAATATGGCCTCTCACACCTATTGTTCTTTGAATTGAGATTTAATTATGCCAAGTTTCCTCCCACAATAAAACTAGCAACATACAAGTGAAACAATCTTGAGCGCGGCATAAAACACCAAACAATCAATCAATCGATGATTTCGCAGATCTCGTTTCCAAACTTAATTTTTTTTCTAGGATTCTGAGCATGTTAAGATATGAGAATTAAATATGGCCTCTCACACCTATTGTTTCTATTCTGTGTTCAGAAAAATCCACGGCTGACTGGCCAGTGGATGTGGATCATCGAATCTACAGCGGCATTCAAACTGGTCTGAGGCGAGGCTTTGTACGAGTGGGTGACCCCATTATTATCATTACTGGCTGGAAGCCTGGGCAAGGGGCGACAAATACGCTACGAGTCATTTTGGTACCTGATTACGACGCGCCAGAGTTACCTCCCATTGTTAGCAATCAGAGTTTGTCCAGCATTTCCTCCGCAGCTGATGAAGACGTTAGTTTTGGACTCACTGAAGACGAGAGTACAGCCGGAGAGAAAACTACCAAAGTTATCCCTACAGTGGTTTTTGAATAAGTCCAGTTTGAATCAAAGTTTAACCATAGTCTGCTCGAGCATAGTATTAATTTGTGAAAATGGATTTTATTAATTAATTATGAATTACCCTAAAAAGTACAAAATACTTTAATCTCTTGGTTGGTTTAATTAACTTGAATTAAGCACCCACAAATTTGCTTTGACAACATAAGGTGGTTAAACTGGTGGTGCCTACTGTATAAAATTGATACGCATGTGTTTTCCAGGCTTTACAGCTCAACGTGCCATCTTTTTTTGTAATAAGGGAAGTAATGAAACTACCATCGAGAAAAACAAACCAAAAAGTTACACATGAGGGTTGGTTATCAAGAAGCAAAACAGATTTGACATTTTTAAATTTTATTCATACAAATTACTCTGAAAATTTAAGAATAAATTTCATTTCAGATTTTAAGAATTTTAAAGTATATAACATTAACTTCGTAATCGGCACAGATTACATGTTTTTTATTTAAGCTGGCCTTACTAAATCTCTTTTTCCTTGTAGACCGTAAACTATGTGCATGAAATTAGCACAAGTGTTTCAAAAACAATCTTTAAAAAAATTATGAGAACTAAGGGGGGATAACTCTCACTGTACAACTTTGATTGTGTGATTAATAACTTTCCCAGTAGCTGCACACATGTGTCTCATCCTGTTTTACTTACTTGCCGGTCAGGTGCCATGACATACTCATTTTATAGCAAGTGGAATTTACACTTATAATATTCATATCTTGTAGGAAATGTCTGTATAAGAATGATATTAAACAAATATCTGATTAAGACGCCCTTGATACTGAAAACATTTCCCATTTATCAAGTTTTATGTGCCAATTTTCTATCAGTAATTTTCCCCTTTTTAAAAATTTTTAATTCCACTTTTGGATTAATTTTATCAACTTACTATTTTCTGTTTTTCTTATTATTTAGATGTGCTTTTTACATATTTTATCAATGAATGTTTACAGATGAAATGTTATGGGAAGACAACATTTAAATTGAATTTTCTGATACTTGTGGGTACCTATTTTTAGGACAGTTTGAAGTGGCATGAGCTGTGAAAATTACTCGATTTTTGTTTTATCATTGGAACAAAATTTTGGATTCTCAGCTGTTTTTCTCAAGGCTTGCAAATAAGAAGGCTTTTTAAACTGATACCAGTCCCTCAGGAATTTGTTAAAATTGTCCCTGTTTACAGATAGCAGCGGCCCCACAATGAATTGACGTTGTCCTGGTTTTGTTAACTTCTTAAACATAATTACAGTTTTACTCTGCTATTGCATTACAGTTTATTTAGTCAGAACTTCACTTCAGCCAATATTTTATATGCAATTCTAAACATCAATGCTTTACTAATGATAAAAACAACTAACTACATGGTGATGAATTTTTTACCATTAGTATGGAACCCACGTTTAAAAAGAGTTTCAAACATTTCTTACATCAATGCTTTACTTTTTCGGTTTCTGGACAAATCTTTAATCTAAGTTTTTTAATTCAATGCAAGTTATTTAGTTTTTTTGATTAACTTAATTATTACCTTAGCAATTTGATGACAATCAATTCCTGAGAAAACTTCAATTTTGTCAGCTCATGCTACTTTAAAAACTGATGGCTTAAAATCAGAGATCAATGCGAAAAAGTTAAGCTAGAGACACTGACAAATTGGTTGGCAACCGTTTTGAATACTGTGACCATATCCCATAAAGATGAAGTCAAATTATTTGCGTACAAGTTAAGTCACTCTACAGCACTGTTCAATCCAGTCATTGATTTACCGTTGTGTTAGAACGTCAACCATTTAGTTTTTCGATGATTTTTGGCAAAATTTTGTCAGCTCATGCCACTTTTAAAACTGTTGGAAGAAGTCAAATTTTGTCAGCTCATGCCACTTTTAAAACTGTTGGAAGAAGTCAAATTTTGTCAGCTAATGCCACTTTTAGAACTGTTGGAAGAAGTCAAATTTTGTCAGCTCATGCCACTTTTAAAACTGTTGGAAAAAGTCAAATTTTGTCAGCTCATGCCACTTTTAAAACTGTTGGAAGAAGTCAAATTTTGTCAACTCATGCCACTTTTAGAACTGTTGGAAGAAGTCAAATTTTGTCAGCTCATGCCACTTTTAAAACTGTTGGAAGAAGTCAAATTTTGTCAGCTCATGCCACTTTTAGAACTGTTGGAAGAAGTCAAATTTTGTCAGCTCATGCCACTTTTAAAACTGTTGGAAAAAGTCAAATTTTGTCAGCTCATGCCACTTTTAAAACTGTTGGAAGAAGTCAAATTTTGTCAGCTCATGCCACTTTTAGAACTGTTGGAAGAAGTCAAATTTTGTCAGCTCATGCCACTTTTAGAACTGTTGGAAGAAGTCAAATTTTGTCAGCTCATGCCACTTTTAAAACTGTTGGAAGAAGTCAAATTTTGTCAGCTCATGCCACTTTTAAAACTGTTGGAAGAAGTCAAATTTTGTCAGCTCATGCCACTTTTAAAACTGTTGGAAAAAGTCAAATTTTGTCAGCTTATGCCACTTTTAAAACTGTTGGAAAAAGTCAAATTTTGTCCGCTCATGCCACTTTTAAAACTGTTGGAAAAAGTCAAATTTTGTCAGCTCATGCCACTTTTAAAACTGTTGGAAGAAGTCAAATTTTGTCAGCTCATGCCACTTTTAAAACTGTTGGAAGAAGTCAAATTTTGTCAGCTCATGCCACTTTTAAAACTGTTGGAAAAAGTCAAATTTTGTCAGCTCATGCCACTTTTAAAACTGTTGGACGAGATCAAAGAACATGAAGGAAAGGTTAAGCCACAGACACTCATAAAAGGCTTGCGTCCAAGGTTATTGCCAGTTACCACCGGAAGGTCGTGGGTTTCCTCCGGGCATAGAGCCCGGTTTCCTCCCACAATAAAACTGGCAATGCCGCCATATAAGTGAAATAATCTTGAGCGCGGCGTAAAAACACCAAACAATCAATCGTCCAAGGTTGCCAATGGTTTCAGGTACTCTGACCATTTCCCTCGAGGAATTAAGTCATAACATTTGGGTACACGTTTAGTCACTTTACAGGACGGTCTAATCCAGTCATTAATTTACCGTTGTGTTCTGTATATATATATGATTGCTGTTAATGTTTGAAGTCAGCTTATGTATATGTAAGTGAAATGTATTTATTACGCTAATAAAATAATTACTTAAAGGGGCATGAGCTGCCGAAATTCCCACTTTTTTCATACTTTCTGATCGTCACGACAGTAAGAGGCTTTGAAGGCCATCGAAAAACTAAATGATTGGCGTTGGAATGAGGAAAATCCACACTGTAGGTGCCCTGTACGAACCGAAAATGTGTTCGAAAAGTAGCAAAATTTAAATAACCGGGACGACCATTCATTCATTCTAAGCCAAAGTTAGATTAAAACAATACTTTATCGTACATTTTCGAGACTAGAAGCACTAAAAAGCTTCTGAATTATACGTTTTGAGAAAAATAGCCGATAATTTCAACATTCTGTGTTTACGTCAAAATATCAACATTTTGGCAGCTCATGCCCCTTTAACACTGGTCATATGTTTGAGATTTTGCCATTTGTTGGTCAGTGGTTGCTTGCACAATGGTGCATAAAGCTTATGTAGGACTAAGGCAACTTCATAATGAAATCTCTTTAATTAGTTAGCGTCTTTTAGAAAGTGAATATAACAGTATTCTCGTTATTTTGGGATTACTCTTTCTTGAAAATTGGTAGAAATGGATAGAGCATCCGGCACTTCATGCTTGCGATAGGTGCCATACTCTGGGACCTGCATGGGTTTGATTTCCGTTTTGGGCGTCGAATTTGTACCAATTTTCAAGAAAGTGTAATCCCAAAATAACGAGAATACTGAAATTTCTTTATAACGCTACCCACTTAAACCTGGCTTAAGCTTAATAAATCTTTGTGCAACCATTCGATGTCCAGTGAAAAGGCGGAGTTTGTAATAGATCATTTACCAGTTTTGGGCGCAACAATGAAATGACGTGGCTGCATCAATATTACACCGGACAAGCCCAGCAGTCATCGTTACTCTTGCCGTATTCGGTCAATATCACTTTTCATCCACAATTTTTTCGCATTTCTAGATTCATTCAGATATAAACTTTCCGAATATAGCTTTTCATTTCTTATTTCTGTGGTGTAATACCGAAAACTTGATGTTAAAAACAGACGCATCCTTTGTCTAGTCTACCACTCGGGGCAGTAATTGTGAGGTCGCTAAATGAAAAATCAACTTAAAACAAATAAGAAATCATTCACAATTTTTTTAAGTTTCATTCTATTGGAGTGGGATTCATAGCTGTGTGTATCGTATTGATTGATTGATTGTTTGGTGTTTTACGCCGCGCTCAAGATTATTTCACTTATATGGTGGCTTTGCCAGTTTTATTGTGGGAGGAAACCGACGACCTTCCGCTGGTACCGTATCGATGGAAAGCATGTGTCAGACTCCGGGACAATCACTATCAATTGAGCCCCCTTTCTTTAGAATATTTGTTAGATGTTAGCAGGTCTCTTTCTGTTGATCAAATTATCTCCCTTGTTTTATCAACAAATCCATCAAGTTCAAATAGTAACAGCATGATAAGTGACATGATGATAAGTGGGGTGGTAACCATGAATCACACATTCATTCCAGATCTGGAAATAGTGTGCCCTAAATAGCAAATCTCCATGTTAGTGGTATAGTCAAAATGTCGTCCTTTTGTAAGATAACTATGTTACATTGCTGGATATTGAGCGGCCAATATTGACCAAGAGAAGAGTCTCCTCGGATGAATTAGGTGTGGCCAGGAGTTTCCTCCCCTGATCATCGATCAATCCTTGGATGAACCAGACTAACTGACCTCTCCAGCAGAGCAACGGGTGTAGTTCAAACATTTGAAACGGTTAGACACATTCAGTGGAAACTCTGACATCATGACATTTTTAGGTCACGAAGCCAATAAGTGTTTCTGTAACTTTTACAAACATTTTGAGAACAGATTGTGGGGGGAGATCAATTGATGTTTTTCAAGATAACGTCACTTCTATGGCCAGGTTTAGTGGGAGTGGAGAGGAAGCCGGGCTCATTGCCTGAAGGAAACCCCGGATATTTTGGTGAGTACCTGGCAACTCTTCCACATATGGCGTAAAAAGCATTTATTTGGTCTGAGTGGGATTCGAACCTGCGCCGCATCGATGGAAGGTCTGTGGGACGAGTACTCTAACTCACTGGACCACAGAGGCCCCCGGGAGATCAATTGAAGTGTAGACTGTCAGCAAACTTTACTGCAGGAGGCAACTTTCAACAGGCACCTGGTAATCCTTCAACATATGACGTCAATGTTTGAGAGAGGGTTGATACGCGACCATCATTGAATTGATTGTTTTACGTCGCATTCAAGATTATTTCACTTATATGGCGGCGTTGCCAGGTTTAGTGTGGGAGGAAAACAGGCTCTATACCCGGAGGAAGCCCACAGCCTTCCGGTGGTAACTGGCAACCATCCCACACCATCAGTGGAAGGTCCGTGTCTGCCGGAGAGACTTTTACTCTAGTGACTCAGCCACCAGGGTCTCCGTAAAGAAATGAAAACCTACTCGGATTTGTTTGGCTCTCAGGATGGAGCCAGTGACCTATTGATGGAAGGCTGATTTTGGTGAGAGGACCTAACCCATGTTCTGCTAAGCCTGTAGAAGTCTAATGCCTGAGCATCAGAAGAAAATCAAAAACAGCTTTAATCGGACCTGAAATTTTTTCCACAAAGCGGTCTAACGTAATTTTTTACGCAACTGTCATGGCAACCCATACTGTAGATACATCGACAGGACAGTTACGTAGAAACTTGCGCTCCGGCCTTTCATGAAACAGGCTCTAGTGGTATATCTAGACAATAACCAAAAATCACAAATTTGGGTTTCGGTTTGTAAAAATTTATTGCAACAAAGAGCACAATGAAAATAGTTATTTTTACACCCATAGAATAACCTGTGAATTTATACAGAACTTGGCTTTATTTTCAACAGGCTTTGAATTAAACGCTTTTATAATTCAGATGCAGCAGACAAACCCATTTCTATTCGATACACAGTTTTCTGTTCTCATCCAGCTTGTCGTATGACGAGTAACGATACTTGTAGCAGAATTTCTATCAACGTACAAATTTGGCATTGAATTCTGTTAACAGTTCTGCTTTAAACAGCCGTACAAGTTTCTTTAATCTTACCTTTTCTATTTTAAGCTGCTGCGAAATAGAAATTTGAACATGTAAGAATGCGCAAGTGAATTGAGTATAGTGATTAGTCTGCCGTATACATATAATCATGAAGGGCGGATATCTTCAATGATTAGTCTGCCGTATACATATAATCATGAAGGGCGGATATCTTCAATGATTAGACTGCCGTATACATATAATCATGAAGGGCGGATATCTTCAATGATTAGACTGCCGTATACATATAATCATGAAGGGGGGATAACTCAATATTTATTTCCCTTTGTGCTCCTCATTGACAGGTCATTTATTTTACAGTCTAACAAATTCAAAACAAAGTAACAATGACCAAGAAATGATTTAACTGGAGTTGGTCGATTAAAAACTCAGTAATTCTGTAGTTTGATACAATTTACAGAACAAGGTGGGTAATATTAATTAGAGAACAGTCAAAGGATACCCCGAGGCCGACTCAGCGGTCACGAGATGACATACGAAGGCTAATTATTATCATACAAGATGCTGGTCATTTGGTAACCATGGCGAAGGAGCATTTCCACTCCCGAACACAAAAGATGTAGCGTTTCTCGCCCACCAAACAAATCGCTTATATTACAAATGTCAAATGGTATGATGATGCGTCCGTGTTTACACTGAACTCGAAGATGATGAAAATGTTTATATGTTCCATGGTTGCTATGGTTACTCGACATCTCCGCCTTCTCCGTCCTCCAGCTTTCGCTTCTTTCCTCGTGGTGATTCCTCTTCTGTAACAAAAAAAGTTAACGTTTTGTCAGTCAAGATTACTGAACAATTCCTGATCAAATCACTCAGGTTTAGTGAGGGAGAAAACAAATCTGCCAAACAAACTTAATAACTGCCACAGATGCTAGTTGCCAACCTTTCTGGCCTGATAGTGCCGTATTTGTTTTTCGAGGTTGATACCACGACTGTCAAAGTGGCCTCAAAAATGGGGCCCCAAATTCAAGGCCTGTCCAGCATAGCTTAGCTTTGGATCAATGATTGCAGCAATAATCAAATACCATTTTTAAGAAATTTGGTTCAAAATGCACACCAACTATGACCATAATGAGACTCCCAGTGTTTGGGTTCAAGAATCGAGGAAATGTGCAACTAGAGAGACTCTTCAATCCAGATTTTATATATATATTTTAAGAAAATTGGTTTAAAATGGACAAGTATGACCATAGCTGGTAAAACCAAGCTGCCTCTCGGCGTTTGGGTTCAAGATTCAAGGAAATGTGCAACTACACTCTTCAATCCAGATTTTATATCTTTAATAGTCAGCAGTTCAGACGAGGTTTTCAAATCATGGGTGTTCATTGCCCAATGCTCTAAACCAGCTTTATCATCATATCTGCTATCTACAGAGTGGATTGATTGTGGTTTTACATGACACTCCATATTTCACATACATGCTGGCATGTACAGGCTGTGGCATCAAACAATTGTTAACAAAAATGTAGACGTTGAGATAAAATGGTACAAACCTTCATCATCCTCCTCTCCACCTTCTGCATCTTCCTCTTCTATTTCATCGTCGTCATCATCGCCGGGGTTAAAATCATCTTCGTCTTCTTCATCCTATAACAACCAAAAAAGTTTTTGAAAACTTTAACATATTTCCTCATACTGGTCGATTGGTGTTTTACTGTTTACATCAACCTTAAGATGAGACGGGGCTAATAAAATCATAAACCTGGGGCAGTTTCACAAAGCAGTCTCATTGCAAACGAAGCCTAGTTGCCACTGGATATCATAGTGAAGAGATATGTCATGGCAACTGTGATTGTTCGCACTTTGCGGCGGCTTCGTGAAACAGCCCCCAGCTCTCGTCATTGACACCGAACTTGCAGATGTTCGTTCAGGTAGTTTGACACAAAAGCAACTCGTACATTTTCTAAGTTATTCACAAACATCTTCCGTTTGTATGGGTTACTGACTTTATCAATATTTTTTATTTTATTTGCCAATCATTCAGTATTTCCCCAGCTCGACTTCTTTTGATGTTCAGAATTTATGAAAACAATTTTGGCAGCTCATGCCACTTATCATGATTGTTTCCTTCACAATTTTGCTTCCTTACGTTTTTAAATATTTCATATGGCTACATGGAGCTGGCAGGTCATGTGACAGCAGTTCAGACGAGGTTTTCAAATCATGGGTGTTCATTGCCCAATGCTCTAAACCAGCTTTATCATCATATCTGCTACTTCGTTGATTACTGTTTTACGCCGCAATCAAGATTATTTCACTTTTATCATATCTGCTACTTGCTTCAGAAAAGTTTTTTTTCCGGATATTTTTATAATTCTATACAAGTCGTGGCGCGTAACATTGCCGAGCAAAACAAAACCGCTGAAGATTTTTAAGAAATCCTGATGACCTCTCCGCCAGCACCACATGACCAGCCTAAACATTCGTAAAGGTTAGACAAGTTCCACAAAAGAGATCTGTGATGTCATGATATTTGTAACGTCAACAGGTCAAAGTTTTATCTAGCTATTGGAATATTTGGCCATAAGTTGTTTAAAAGCTTGATTAGGTCAATTTAAGAGCTTTAAGTTTAACAAAAATCGGAAATGAAGAGAGCTAACATCGTGATTGTTTTGCAGTAAACAAATCAGGATCATACTAAAAAATTATTTGAAAAGGAACTAAAAAAATTAAGAAAAAAAAGCTTATGAAAAGCTAGTTAAGATACTAAATATTGATTTTCTCGGAGCACAAAAATCAGGACCACACTTAAAAAATAATGGAAAAGCAACTAATTTAAGCGAATAAAACTACTTAAAATTAAGAAAAAAAGCCAAAGGGATAAACACTGAAATTAAGTTAAAAATTAACTGTTAAGCAACTAACTTGAGCAGAAACCAAAAATGCTAAAAAATATGAAAAAAAAAATAAACAACTGAAAAACAACTCATTTTGAGCAAACAAAACTACTAAAAATTTTGAAAAACCAAAGAGATCAAATCCTAAATTTTGTGATTCTGTAATTAAGTGAACTAACATCGAGATCTTCTCGGAGCAAATGGTCAAGACCAACCTCCTCATCTTCTGCTACGACTTCATCTTCATCCTCGTTGTCATCATCATCATCATCGTCGTCATCATCATCGTCTGTCGAGGGAAACGTTCGTAATTGACTTGATTGACACAAAACATTAGCAAAGGCGATACAGAATGAACAGATTGATTGGTTGTTTGGAGTTTTACGCCGAGCTCAAGATTATTTCACTTATATGGCGACGTTGAGTGCCCGGAGGAAACCCACGACCTTAGGGTGGTAACTGGCAACCCAAATGAAAAGATTCAATAGTGTTTACGTCTGCACTCATACGAAACCAATATTTTTTTGCTTTAATTCAAGCCCAAAGATTGGTGGGAAAGGAGACCCTCGAGGCCTGGTGCATGTAGCTGTCTGGACCCAACAATTCCTTAAGTCAGATTTTGAGGTGGAATATCTGCCTCAAAATTACCATAAAAACCTCAACTGCAGTTATTTTAGCTTAGAAATGTTCAATTTCTACCAAGTAAAATACTCAATTGGACTTGATATTTACTCAAAACTTTGGTTTTTGACCCCAAAATGTTTACCCTCTATGAAATCTTGGACCCCACCCCATGTAACATTTTCTCCCGCCCACTATCTGATATAACAGTGTGTTTACCTTCACTGTTTCCTGCGCCTTCATCATCATCATCACCGTCTTCATCTCCGTCCTCTTCATCATTCTCACCTGCATCGGAAAATAACCAAGTAAAATTTATAGCGTGTTTCTTCGGGGTCACAGTTTCTTTGAGATGAGATAATTTAAAGTTCATTGAATTTAATTTTGATAACATCAAATGATTTTACCCCTGTTCACACGGTGCGATTTGTTGTGCCACTTGTAGCATGCGATTAAAATCAGCGCTTTTGATTAGTCAATATGATTCATCAACCAATCAAATACATCCATTTTAATCGCATGCTATAAGTTGGTACGACAAATCGCAACGTCGTGTGAACAATCCTTAAGAGAATAAAACACTACTAATTTTAAAAGCTTTGAACAAAGACGAATAAGTAACCCTGAAATAATTTAAAATATTTCATGAATAAATTTGGCACATTTTTGCTCCCTTTTGCAGTGCTCATAAAGAGGGTTGATGAGTTGTCCAGCTTCAGGTTAGGATTGATTGGAGTTTTACGCCGTGTTCAAGGTTATTTCACTTGTACGACAGCGAAATCAGGTTTAGAAAATAGTCACTAGGATTAATTTTTAATAATCAGTAGTTCAGATGAGGTTTTCAAATCCTGTTTTTGAACATTTCATATGGCTACGTGGAGCAGGCAGGTCATGTGACAGCAGTTCAGACGAGGTTTTCAAATCATGGGTGTTCATTGCCCAATGCTCTAAACCAGCTTTATCATCATATCTGCTACGAAGTGGATTGATTGTGGTTTTACACCACACTCCATATTTCACATACATGCCGACATGGCCTATCTTCAAGCCAAGGTAAAATCTTCATAGCCATTCTGGTTTTTACCTTGGCAGACCTTGAGTGGATTGATTGTGTGGAATGATCTCACAAAAGTCACAATTTTTGTCCATAAATAATAACTGACAGTAAGAGGGTTTGAATTTCATCATACTGCTAAATGATAGTAGCTGAAATAAGGGATTTTCATACAATGTGTATGTAGCCCAAGTGAAACAAAATGGTCTTTTCCATTAAAATATCTGGGATAAAAAAAAGTTCATTCATTCCAGGCCAAAGCGAGCTCAATAAAGACAACTTTAAGGTAACGTGAGCTACCAATATGTTGATATTTTTGCAACTTTGTAATTATCGGTATTTGTTGTCAATAAATACAATTTAGAGGCTTTTTAGAGCCACGAGTCTCGAGAATGTACATAAATGTAGTGTTTTGAGGCAACGATTGTCTAAAATGAACGTTAATCTCAGTTATTTGAATTTATTTCGTACACTATTTCCGTTCAAACAGGCGTAACCGTTGAACTGTATGGATTTTTTCTCATTCCAACGCCAATCAAAAAAAAAATTGTGCATCTTAGCATCTCATGCCTCCTTATATGAGAATTGTAGAGGAAAGAAGCACTAAAAAAAACCCTCGAAATATTTTTTTTTTTTAAATAGATGTCAATTACCATCTTCTTCGTCTTCGTCGTCCGCCTCTTTATCTTCCTGATCGTAACCATCCAAATACTGTAATGAGGTCACCATTTCAAATACTCGTTCTCGGTAATCTTCTAAGTAGGTCACTTCACAATTAAATAGGTCAAGACTTTTTAATGATGTCAATTTACCCTGCAAAAATTCATAACATGTTTTAATAATGACAATTATACTAAACTATATTAAAGTAAAATGTAATGTAAGAAAGTCAGAAATATATATTGTTCACTGGGGCCGGTTGCACAAAGCTGTATTAAGCTTAAGTCAGACTTAAACCGTAAACGTGTTGCGTCACAAAGAAATTTGATTGCACCGTTGCCTAGATAAGTCAGACTTCAGCTTAATACATCTTTGTGCAACGGACCCCAGAAGTCTAAAATGACCTACTTTTGTATCTTGACTATAGGTGCCCCAATTAAAATGAATTTAATTCAACAAAAGGCCTTGAAATGAATAACAAATACGACCTATCTTTCAAAACAATAAATCAAACAATGAATAGCAGTAAAACCATAAAATTCAATCAATTTAATTTTCAAAGTTCAAAACTTGAAATTCTAGAGGCTATGATTGGAGATAAACTCTTCCTCAGTGCTAAGATGCAAGTACAAATGTCCCAAAAGACTACCCAAGTCCAGCATGTCTATTTTGTGACGTTATAAAGGTAACAACTTTGCAGAGTTGCTTCACTGAAATTCTCAAAGAATTAATACTAACATTTAACATGGGACTGGTGGAGAAGCACTAATTAAATATTAACGAACGACTTACCAATGGCCTTAATGTTTCTATGTCTTTAATTTTATTACCGCTGAGACTGAGATGTGTAAGATTAGGGCAATTTGTCAACAAATCTAAACCAGACGATATCCTATTATCACTCAATTCAAGCTGGAAAAATAAAACAAATAAATCAAGTTGTTAAAAATCTAAAACACTTTCAAATCAACATTATCAGATTTTTTTTTTTCACTATAAAAAATTGACTTTTCTTCAGAAGATCTCTAAGAATGTAGTTTACAAACCTAAACTTAAAAACAAAAAATCAAAACTGAAGGCTGTATACGATCAAATCTTAATTGACTAAGTTCCATTTCCCATTGTGAAACCCTAAAGCCTAGCGCAGACGAGAGGCACCGGCTGAGCTACAAGGCACGCGTGGCCAAGGGAGCAGCTACAGATTTCAGCGCAGACGATGAGCTCTCGGCTGAGGCCAGTTCCTTGTCACCCAAGTTCACTGATCTACACAAGTGTCACTACCCGTGTTACGTAATAGTCTAAGTGGTCACATGATTTAATAGGCACACGCGATTGGACTATCCCTCCTCTCAGCTCAGCCGACAGCTTACGTTGTCCGCACACGGTGAGATTCTTGCCACGAGAGGCAGAAAATATCAAACATGCTAAATACTTTCCTCACCGCCTCGAGAGGCGAAAATCTCACCAAAATTTACGCGCACACGGGGGAAACAGCTTAGCTCTCAGCCACGTGTAGCCGGCAGCTCAGCCGGCGCCTCTCGTGTGCGCTAGGCTTTAGTATGGTAGGATGTAAATAAAAAATACCATTGGTACCGATCGGTTCCCAACATAGACTTCTTTGGTTTACATATTTTTTCGAACATTGTTAGAATTGTTTTTATTTCTCTGTTGCACACATCCATCCTAATGCCATCATAGACAAAATAAACAGGATTTCAAAGTCGGAACGATCCATTGATTGATTGTTTGGTGTTTTAAGCTGCGCTCAAGATTATTTCACTTATATGGCGGCGATGCCAGTTTTTTTGTGGGAGGAAACCGAGCTCTATGCCCGGAGGAAACCCACGACCTTCCGTTGGTAACTGGCAACCATCCCACATAAGTCGTTAAAGTGAAAACCCAGTCAGAAAATTTTCCAATTTTTTGGACTGAGTGGGAATCGAACCCGCGACCCATTGGTGGAACATTTTGTCAGACACCAAGGCTACCGCGCAAATTACTATCAATTTATAAGGCGAAAGGATCTATTGCAATTTTCAAAACTGATTATTCGATATTTTTGACGAACACTGAATTTTATCTTCTTACCTTCTTTAACTTTGGTAATTCTGGCAAATTTTTCAAGGATGTTAAACCGACATTTATTAAACTGAGTGATTCCAAATTTGTGAATTCCTTTGTGAGACCTTCGATCTGCATTCCACGACAGTTATCCAAATTCAAATCTGTAACCTGAAAAAATAGATTATGATCTTTTATTACACGTAACGGTAAATCTAGTATTACGGATAATTAGTCTGTAACAATCTTGTACATTTTCAGAAATTTACTTCAGGGGGCGGTTTCTCAAAACGTAAGTCCATGTCATGGCAACATATACCTTCAACGTTACTACCAGACGCAAAGTTACGTAACGGCAGGCGTAAATGTGTTGAGAAACAGCCTGCAGTTGTCTTAAATTTCCCCGTCTGTGCTTTTATCTTGGCAGGCTTTCTTTCCAACTTTGTTGTTATAGTACATTTATTATTGGGCCCTTAACAATTATTTAGCCGATCTTTTTATATCTGGACAATGATAAAAAAAAGTTAACTAAAATGAAATGCTTCTGAAAACCGTGATATTTTGTTTCAAATGGATTGGTTAATAAAGTGTTAAAATTATACTTAACTAGTAATTGTGTCTGTTTTGACAAACACGATAGCAGCCCCCATTGCCCATTCTCTTTTTGGACCAAAACTTTAACTGCCGTGTGACCTTGACCTTTGGACCGATGTTTGTCCAAAGTCATTTTACCACCCTTAGATTAGCGATGATATATCCAAAGTTTCGCGAAATTCTAAGCAACGTGATAACAAGCTTTGCAGCTCCTGTGCGACCTCTCGGTGACCTTGACCCTTAAACCAATGGTCGTCAAAAGCCAATTAGCTAGTTTACTTACTATAGCGATGATTTATCCTTAGTTTCATGGAATTTGAAAAAATGATTTTCTGAAAAACGTGGTAAACAAGCCTTTTAGCTTATGTGAGGCCTCTCAGTAACCTTGACCCTTGGACTGATCTTCGCCAAATTTTGTTCAGATTGAAACCTTAGTGTAGCCATGATATATCCCAAGTTTCATGAAATTTGAAACAACGGTATGTTAAACATGCTAACAAGCTTTTTGACCAACGTTTGTCAAAAGTCATTCAGATCGCAACCTTAGTATAGCAATGATATATCCAAAGTTTCACGTAATTTAAAACAACCGTTTTCGGACAAATGTGGTAACAAGTGCCCATATGTGACCTCAAGGTGACCTTAACCTTTGACATCATTGTGACATGCGTGAAAAAAATTCCCCAGCCCTATATGTCCCACATCTGAAATATGGTAATCGGGTAACTGAACTATTGCAAAAACAAAACGCGGCGGCGGGATGCTTAACATGTAAGCAGTCAGTCAAATAGTGACGTACCAACCAGTCAAAAGATCTCTAACCCCCCCCTTCCCCCAATCTAAATTTTGATATTAAGGTTTATAACCTATGGAAAATTCTGAATAAAATATTTGTTTTATTTAGTATTGTACAATATGTATTGCAATACTTTATTTTGTACTATCAAACACCAGCTGCACATAAAATGATATATTGAGAGATTAGATAACCTAATAATTTAAGCACTTTTTCTTTTAGTTTTAATTGGTATAGGCAAGGATTAACATCAAATTTTGGTCTTCCTTTCGGAGATTGAAAGGGTGGTCATCAGCAGCCATATACAATCCTTTTCCAAAGACAGAATTTTATTAATTTTTTTTTAAATGTTATTTTGTGTAATGTTTTTGTTACTCTCAAAAGCTCAAAAGAACCCTATATTTTTTAAATATGTATAAATATGATCCTAGGTTTATAATAAATTATAAATGAATGTCATTTTTTTATATATCGACTCGAGTTTCGTGAGGTGTCAACAATACAAATATTTAGCTACGAGCTGACCTTCCTTTTGCTAGACCTAAACCAGGTCATGTGACCTAATTACCATAATTTATGCAGCTCAGTTCTTGTCACGTGGTGTCATTTTGTCCTTGGTAAAATGTACTTTTGACAAATTATTTCGTCATGCTCATTCCATTTCGATATATCAGGGACTTGTTTGCATCGTCTAAAGCCGATCCGCCATAAAATATCCAGCTTGAACGGAATTCCAGGCCCAAATGCAGCCCGTACATATTTATGCATATTAAGTAGTTCATGTAGTAGATCGGGTGGACGCGAGTTGAACAAAGCCAGTCAAAGCGTCGCTTGCCACGTTAACTAGTACAACAAATTTCCTCGGACAAAATCCGTGATTTTAACTTAGCGGTTGGTAAGTTTGAATGTCGAATAAGAATGGCACTTCGGTTTTTCACTTTTCCCAATCAAATTTTAGGAAAAAGAACAGATTTTTTTAACCAGGAGACAAAATGCGCAGATTTCGTTTGGAAATCGCGAGATTCGCTGAAATTCAAAATGGCGGCCGTCTTTTCTCAAAGCACACGTTCCTTGAGGACGACTAAGTCTATTATCGCTGCAGTGGCAAACAATTTTCACTAAATCCAGCATGTACGATCCCCCAATATGTACAAGAAAATTCATTAGTGCAACTGATTTGTTTATATTTTAATAATTTAAAAGCATGCGACGACGACAGATGCAACGAGAGCCCACATGTATACTGTGTGAATAGGCATTATGTGGAGTAGAACTAGGTCACATTGTCTAGTTGGCCCTCACTTAGAATAACATGATCGACAATTCATAACCATACGCATTATTTTGGCTTAACTTTATTACACGATTTTGTTATCACCAAAATAATGAACTACTCCGTGAATGACTTTGGTAGCGAAAAGACCATTCCAAAAAAGAGAAAATGACATCATGGTGCAATGGCTGTTTAGAAGAAGAAGGTTGGGAAGAACTACCAGTGTGGATGTCGAGGAATTTATTTTAAAAAAAAAACATCAATGAAAATAAACGAACAAAGCGTTGATGCTTGTCACAGTTAAAATAGATCAACGGTCAGTGTTATACGTGAAATTTCTTTCACAAGTTGCAAAAGCATGAAGTCAGAAGTGCCTCGAGCTAAAAATCGACGGATCAAAATAAACATTCTGAGGCAACTCTCAGCAAATACGACCTAATAAACTACGTTAGGTTTATCAAATAATTTTCCTGAGCAACAATCAAATGTAGCTGCTGTCACATAATGTTCGTTTTGCCAAAATAACTCGTTACCCTATTTATACCGGGCACATGGCGACAAACTTGAAGAATGAACAGAGCGAGATTGACACCTCGGTTTTTGTAATTTAATTACAATCCTTTTACAGGGATATTTTTGTCAAATTTTGAACACAGTAAGTTGAAGAGATGTCCCATCTTCATTGTACCGGTGTGATTTTGTAAGATTTGTCTGAATCTATCGCCAATAAAGAATATTGGGGATACGACTTTCAAGCCAGCAGTCCTCGAAATGGCGCCATATTTGATCTGGCAAACATGGACGAAGCCGGCTAGCGTGACCTCAACGTTGGAAGTACAAGACGATTTGACAAAACACAAATGATATTTTCAAGTGAATTAAGATACACAAACTTTACCCAACCGCTATGTTAAGTTATCAGGGTTTCCACACAACAAAAATAAAGCCATCCAAATAAAAAATGCCCCACACAACCCCAACTGCATGAAACAGACTCAGTAAAACTTTGAATAAATCAGCAATAAATATTCAGAACTATACCTCACACGGGTCCTTCCCCCGTTTTTCTAACTCGATGCGTTCCGTCATCGGCATCGTACTTTTGTTCGACATCTTTTTGGTCTGTAATGCTGGCCGTTTGAGTGAGAATAAGTCGAAACACAAGAAAATGGATGGCCTCTATAAGTCTAACTTCGCCTCCCCGCTCGCAGATTAGACACAAATGCTAACAGAGCCTAAGCGCGCGGGGTTGATCAATGGTGTATACAGGGGTCTTCTTATTGGTCCATTTAACAGACCCCTCGACCATGTGAGCAGACTAATGCATATTCATTAGAATATACTGATTATTCATAAGATGATGCTGCCTCTGACCAATCAACGAACTACTACGCCCATGACGTCAGTAATGTTGTGGATTTCCTAAAAGCACATGGCATGAAAACCACGTTGTCAGACTGATTCAAAACAAACCAGCGATACAACACATAATCGGCCTCCACAGCCGTTTTCGTTACAAACTACCGTCAGCCCAAAGCCACAAGTGTTTTTCATCATTCCCTGTTAAATGAATGAGGTAAAATTGTAAGTGTGAATAATTCGGTAAAGAAAAATCTGTAAACTTGAATTTCCTTCAAATTGCAAAAATACTTGTTATTTTGTTCATAAAAAATATTTTTTTAATCATTTATAAAATAAATTCAACAAAATTTTGATAAACATTAAATTAAAAAGACGCAAAGTAATCTTAAGCCCTTAGGGAACTGAAATTTATGTTTTAAGGAACGGAAATTTATAAGAATGTATGTTGGTTTTCAATTAAAATTATTTAGCTTAAAAAAATTATTTAACTTGATGCTTGGTATTAAGGCCTGCAAATAGTAATTTTTTAAAATAATTTTAAGCCTCCAGACCCAGTGATCTCCAAAAGACGCATATATCAAAGTGGTAGTTACAAAAGCAATATTTCTTTGTTGGAATTGTGTTTCGACCATGGTCTAAAAGATCATTTCATTTATCTTCTCGCGAAACCTTTGATTTACTAGTCCGAATGGCCTATAGAGATTTGAGTTTTGTTTACCATCACTCATATAAACCTGCATTTAACATTTTGGGGGAAAAAAGAGACCCAGCACTTCATTCCTGAATTTGTAACTACAATTTATTATAACACATTATATACTTAGACCTCTTTAATAGTACTACCGTTCAAAACCGGACTATTTTATTAACCTGCGAACAGGTAAATTTATGTGTACTAAGGAGACGGTTTCACAAAACGGCGTAGATGTATTTTTTGGCGTAACTTTCATAGAAACGTATCTACAGTATGGGTTGCCATGCCAGTTACATAAAAACTTCCGTTATATATTCTTTGATTGGTGATTATCGCCACATAATAAATTGAATTCTTTTTAATTTCTCAAGCTATTGTTTTGCCCCCAAAAGAAAAGTGAGAAAATTCCTAATGTTAATAAGAGGGCCACACTAAGCAAACAGAACTGTCAAATTTTTTTGGTTCAATACAAGGCGTACTCAAGGCTTTTGAGTGATTGATTAGACAAGCTAGATAGTGTTGATCAGAAGGATTTTCCTCTGTTGAGAAGAACAGCTAACTAGTTAATTGATGGTTTGGTGTTTTATGCCTAGATTTATTATGAGAGCTTGGTTGGTTGATTGGTGTTTTACACCGCACTCAAGATTATTTCACTTATATAGCGGCGTTGCCAGGTTTAGTGTGGAAGGAAACCAGGCTCATTGCTCGGAGGAAATCCCTGACCTTCGGCGAATATCTGGCAACTCTTCCACATAAGGCAACCAAGTGAAAAATCCACTCAGAAATTTTATTACTAGGAGAGGAAAACAGACCCGAGAAAACTATAATACATTCCACTTGAAACATTCAAGAAGGGATCTCATGTATTGGGGGCCCTTTCACGGCACTGTTGCAAAATGTGATCAATTGCAATTGCCATAACGTAGTTTCTTTTCATTATAGTATCCAGTGGCAACTAGCTTCGTTTGCAATGCGACTGCTTTGTGAAACAAGCCCCTTGTGTTACAAGGGATATCTTATCATATTTGAGAAATCAGATAATATTCTGTAATCTGAATAGTGCCAAAAATAATACATGGTTTATCCATGTGACTGTTTTACTGATGCAGGCAGTTTAGATGTTTGACTAATCTGGGCTAACCACTTCATCATTTTAAACTGGGGAGATTTAACGGCAGTATTTGAAAATCTAGACCAAACTTCACAGTTTCAAATTTTCATTACGACAAAAAATTGCTGCAGTTTTTTTAAAGGATATTCCGCTGTTCAAAGAGAAGAAAAACCTAAAGAGAAACTTCTAATTCTTAAATATACAGGTCATAGTAATTCTTGACCTTCACCAAAATTTAAATACATATCTCTCAATTTTGGGGGCACTTTGAAGTTTGAACTAAAAAAATTATGAAATCACAACATATTGATACAGCTAAACCTGCCCTGCAGTTTGGTTGATTGATTGTTTGGTGTCAGAAAATTTTTTCAATTTTTTTTGGACTGAGAGGGATTTGAACCCGCGACCCATTGGTGGAAGGTTGCTCGGGTTGAGCGTCCAACGCTCTACCTATTGAGCCATGGAGGCCCCTCTGCAGTTTGGACGAGCTTTGCTCTACAATTGCTCATTTCCAGGCTAACCTACACTACAGTTTGGATAAGCTTTACTCTGCAATTGAGCATTTCCAGACTAAACTACTCTACGGTTTGGATCAGCTTTACTCTGTAATTGAGCATTTCCAGGCTAACCTACACTACAGTTTGGATCAGCTTTGCTCTGCAATTGAGCATTTCCAGGCTAACCTACTCTACAGTTTGGATCAGCTTTGCTCTGCAATTGAGCATTTCCAGGCTAACCTACTCTTAAGTTTGGATGAGGTTTGCTCTGCAATTGAGCATTTCCAGGCTAACCTACTCTACAGTTTGGATAAGCTTTGCTCTGCAATTGAGCATTTCCAGGCAAACCTGCTCTGCAGTTTGGATAAACTTTGCTCTGCAATTGAGCATTTCCAGGCTAACCTACTCTACAGTTTGGATAAGCTTTGCTCTGCAATTGAGCATTTCCAGGCTAACCTACTCTGCAGTTTGGATAAGCTTTGCTCTGTAATTGAGCATTTCCAGGCTAACCTACTCTACAGTTTGTACAAGCTTTACTCTGCAATTGCTCATTTCCAGGCTAAACTACTCTACAGTTTGGATAAGGTTTGCTCTGCAATTGCTCATTTCCAGGCTAAACTACTATACAGTTTGGATAAGGTTTGCTCTGCAATTGCTCATTTCCAGGCTAAACTACTATACAGTTTGGATACGGTTTGCTCTGCAATTGCTCATTTCCAGACTATACTACTCTACAGTTTGGATAAGGTTTGCTCTGCAATTGCTCATTTCCAGGCTAAACTACTCTACAGTTTGGATAAGGTTTGCTCTGCAATTGCTCATTTCCAGGCTAAACTACTCTACAGTTTGGATAAGGTTTGCTCTGCAATTGCTCATTTCCAGGCTAAACTACTCTACAGTTTGGATAAGGTTTGCTCTGCAATTGCTCATTTCCAGGCTAAACTACTATACAGTTTGGATAAGGTTTACTCTGCAATTGCTCATTTCCAGGCTAAACTACTCTACAGTTTGGATAAGCTTTACTCTGCAATTGCTCATTTCCAGGCTAAACTACTCTACAGTTTGGATAAGCTTTACTCTGCAATTGCTCATTTCCAGGCTAAACTACTCTACAGTTTGGATAAGTTTTGCTCTACAATTGAGCATTCCCAGGCTCACCTACTCTACAGTTTGGATCAGCTTTACTCTGTAATTGAGCATTTCCAGGCTAACCTACTCTACAGTCTGGATAAGCTTTGCTCTGCAATTGAGCATTTCCAGGCTAACCTACTCTACAGTTTGGATCAGCTTTACTCTGTAATTGAGCATTTCCAGGCTAACCTACTCTACAGTTTGGATAAGCTTTGCTCTGCAATTGAGCATTTTCAGGCTAACCTACTCTTAAGTTTGGATGAGGTTTGCTCTGCAATTAAGCATTTCCAGGCAAACCTACTCTACAGTCTGGATAAGCTTTGCTCTGCAATTGAGCATTTCCAGGCTAACCTACTCTACAGTTTGGATAAGCTTTGCTCTGCAATTGAGCATTTCCAGGCTAACCTACTCTACAGTTTGGATAAGCTTTGCTCTGCAATTGACCATTTCCAGGCTAACCTTCTCTACAGTTTGGATAAGCTTTGCTCTGCAATTGAGCATTTCCAGGCTAATCTACTCTACAGTTTGGATAAGCTTTACTCTGCAATTGAGCATTTCCAGGCTAACCTACTCTACAGTTTGGATAAGTTTTGCTCTACAATTGAGCATTTCCAGGCTAACCTGCTCTGCAGTTTGGATAAGCTTTACTCTGCAATTGAGCATTTCCAGGCTAACCTGCTCTACAGTTTGGATAAGCTTTGCTCTGCAATTGAGCATTTCCAGGCTCACCTACATACTCTACAGTTTGGATAAGTTTTGCTCTGCAATTGAGCATTTCCAGGCTAACCTACTCTACAGTTTGGATAAGTTTTGCTCTACAATTGAGCATTTCCAGGCTAACCTACACTACAGTTTGGATAAGTTTTGCTCTGCAATTGAGCATTTCCAGGCTAACCTACTCTACAGTTTGGATAAGCTTTACTCTGCAATTGAGCATTTCTAGGCTCATCTACTCTACAGTTTGGATAAGCTTTGCTCTGCAATTGAGCATTTCCAGGCTAACCTACTCTACAGTTTGTATAAGCTTTACTCTGCAATTGAGCATTTCCAGGCTAACCTGCTCTAACGTTTGGATAAGCTTTGTTCTGCGATTGAGCATTTCCAGGCTAACCTTCTCTACAGTTTGGATAAGCTTTGCTCTGCAATTGAGCATTTCCAGGCTAACCTACTCTACAGTTTGGATAAGCTTTGCTCTGCAATTGAGCATTTACAGGCTAACCTACTCTACAGTTTGGACAAGCTTTACTCTGCAATTGAGCATTTCCAGGCTAACCTACTCTACAGTTTGAATAAGCTTTGCTCTGCAATTGCTCATTTCCAGGCTAAACTACTATACAGTTTGGATAAGCTTTGCTCTGCGATTGAGCATTTCCAGGCTAACCTGCTCTACAGTTTGGATAAGCTTTGCTCTGCAATTGAGCATTTCCAGGCTAACCTACTCTACAGTTTGGATAAGCTTTGCTCTGCAATTGAGCATTTCCAGGCTAACCTGCTCTACAATTTGGATAAGCTTTGCTCTGCAATTGAGCATTTCCAGGCTAACCTACTCTACAGTCTGGATAAGCTTTGCTCTGTAATTGCAGCTTGTCTGTCAATGGCTGTTTCTTTAACTAAAGCTTAATAGCTACAAAGTTCACAACAAGTTAACACTTTCCGTAATTCCAATGCTTTTAGTGGTTTTTGACATCCATAATTTTGAATTCCAGGCCTGGAAAACTAAAATCGGTAAATCAAGGCTTTTCCAGTGACCATCCAAAGGGAAACCTCCTTTCTGTGAATTTTTTTTTAATTCCTCAAGGTCAGGGACTGGTTGGTTAAAAAAAATCAGCGAACTGTAGGTTATAAATGGGTAAAGATAGTTGGAGATTTGGCCCCAGGTGACTATACAACAGAATGGCAGGATATAGTCCCCTGGGGCTATTTGAGATGTGGCCCCTGGTGACTATACAACAGAATGGCAGGCTATTGGAGATGTTTCTTCCTGACCGGCAAGTAAGTAACACAGGAAAGAGACTCAGGAGTGTGGATATTGGAGATGTGGCCAAAGTTTATTGATGATAAATGTTCAACAGCCAAAACATAGGACAACTCGTACTATATTGTACATGATGGTGTATATTTATGAGCTTTCGAGAGTAGCTACTCTCATCATCAGATATTACAACATATGTTGTAATATCTGATGATGAGAGTAGCTACTCTCGAAAGCTCATAAATATACACCATCATGTACAATATAGTACGAGTTGTCCTATGTGTTTTGGCTTTAGTAAAACCACTCCATAGTAGAATTTAAATGTTCAACACATCATCAATATATACTTAGGCCACAGAGTTTTGATATCTCCTATAAAGGGTACATCAATTTGACCAAAAATCCTCAGAAAAATGAAACACTATTTTATCTTATTTTGTAAATTGTATAGCAGTAGGCGAGTCCAACTTTCAAAATATCAGTTATTTTTGGGAATATGTATGTCCAAGACTATATAAGTACGTCCCTGAGTAAGAAATATAAGCCCTGTCTAGGAATTTGTAACTTTTAAAAAACTTTTTTAGATGTTGAATTAAAATGTGGAAGGGCCTAATGTTAATAGATACAGCCCACCCTATGTTGGCCGCTGTCCGTTTGACATTGTGACCATTTACCCGTGTCCCGTGACAACGAGCCACGCCTTCGGATTGTTGATTTCGATTCTGGGCGAAATTGACAAGTCAATTTTCGCGCCGACAATCGAGAGAGTCACGTGACAGATTGCTCACACGGACGCCCGTTCTTTGTTCAGCTTCAGTTAGAAGAAAGGCGAAGTTTGGTCGAAAAATCGCAATGTTTATGAAAATATCCCTTACCTTTTCCTCCCAAAGATACCAAGGGCAGCTTAATCCAATCCCACAGAACCATTTTCCCGAATTTTGAAGAAATTAGATTTTTCCAAACGTTACAAATGTGGTCATTTTTACAAGCTACACAAATTTCCATTTTTTCAGGTAAAATCGAAGAAATATCTGCGCAGTATGAAACCGCAGTTAAAAATCTGTTGAAAGACGTGAAAATGTAACGTGAAATTTGAAATCCGAGCGAGAGTTTTGCATTAAAAGATGTCAGTTTCACTGCAAATTCAAGATGGACGCCAGGCCTGTCATACCACTCTTGCAAATAGGCGCTGTGTGTTTGAATGAACGGCTTGCTAAGCATTAGTACATACCCCCCTCTGCCGATGCAATGAAACCGATAGAGCTCTCTCTCAACATTACTGGTTTTCTCCACTGCTTTACTCTTGTCTTCTGCGGTTGCATTCGTCCCCTTTAGTTCAATATGCGTGACTTTATTTTAGGCCGTCTCTGATTTGATAAAAAATATATTTGTTACATTTATATGGATATAGATTCATTATCAAATTGTCAACGAACTGTTATTGTCGCGAGTGAAGAATGTGTTTCGTATGTTAGGATTTAGCCTTAATGTGACCTGCTTTTTTCCACTAGATATAAGAATAGGCGTACACAGATCACCAGCCAACCAACGTGAATCAGTGTGCCCGCAGTTTCAATGTCGCGGCCATGTACAAGACAACGCGCTTCGCTTAGGTTTTAACGCGTTTTATAGGCCTACGCGTGATAGTAGTTCTTCAGCTTTATGTGTAACGGGCGTCGATGACCACCTTGAACCAGCCCACCTTTCGCGGGGCGATAATGGGTCATATATAAGCTTGCATGATGTAATATGTTAGAGTGACGGAACGCATTAGGCCTATAGGGCTACAAATAGCTACATTTCGATGTGTCTTTTAATAGACATACTTCAAACGGCTATTTCAAGTTGTAAAACTATCGATTCTAAAATTAAGTGACCGTCGTTTATAGGCTACATTTAGGTATTAGGCCTACTTAATTCCGTCAGCTGTCGGCTGTTTGCGTAGCCAGTTACCAATTTAGCTTATGAGACGAAACAAACTCCTAAATTTATGAGTTTGAATATATAACTTGTATTTCTTTATTGAATAGGACGTAACCTAGGCTATGCCTAAAATTTCTAGGCTACGTCTACTAGCCTACCATCCCGGTTCCGAACCCATGCACTCAATTGTCGCATTTCATTTGGATACATCAGCAAGTTTTAATAGAACATTAAAGTAAATGGTTATGGACGCTAACAATGCATGCTATATTAGGCTATATATATTTTTTCCAGCATGCTTCCGAATCACATTATCTTCGGGTTAGCCCACTGCCCATGGGCTAGATCTCAAATCCATTATAACATGTCGTATTTACACATCGCGGAAAAGTAGAATAGGCTACTAGTTTGTCGCGCCTATCCGAGTCAACAACGATATACACACACAAAAGACCTTCACTGTGACATGTAAACCAGCCCATGGTCTCAGTGCGGCCACGTGCTCAACATATGGTCATCAATTAAGGGGGTTACACAAAGCCATTTATGAACGGAGTCCCTACGCAACTTCCGCGTTAAGCCCGTTGTTATAGCAATAAGAGAGGCCATTTTCTTATAAAATAGTCAATACGTGCATGTATATTTGTTGACCGGATTGTATAGGGTGGGAGGGTGATTTAATGAAAAATGTTCAAACTGAAACCAAACAATTTTTGCATCCCAAAATATGGGCCTACCCTTTCATAGATATATTGCAACATCTGGAGGAATGGCTGATCAATTATATATATTTACGTGTGAGGTCTTTCTGATTAAATAAGGAAAGCTAGTGCTCGTTTACATACATTCCTCTTCTTATAGACAGTGGGGCCGTATTCGAACTATTGGTCCCTACCAAAAGTCTATGGGTGGGACTTCTGCCCGGTCTATAAGCGAGAAAAATAAGAATAGAAGATAGGCCAAAATGTTTGGGATTTCTTGTTGTACATATATCGATCTGCAATGTAAACAACATGAAACTCAAAGGCGAAGAAACCATTGGTCGATGTATTGATTGGGGCCAAGTGCACTGGGAAAGCAATCTGAACTGAGAAGTTATAATCTTCGCTTGTGATAGGCCTACTTCGTGGTGAAAGCAAAGGGAGATAAGCATAGAGGCATGATTGCGTGGAAGACTAAAGGAGTTGTTTCCCTTGAACTATTTGGTTGGGTGCCTCCGTCCCCAAGCTCAAAACATTAGGGATTCTCCGGTCAACAGTCCCGCAGAGTATACCATTTCTATCACCAACAACGAGCGTGGATCCCCGCACAGAAAGCAGTAATATTAGTTTGGTCCTGTCAATCGCAGTTAGAGATGTCTACCTGACTAAAAACAACGCCACAAAGAAACTCGGAACCGTCTGCGGTTAAAGGAGAAGAAAAAAAAAATACTTTATGGTTCAAAACAAGCGCGCTTGTTTTTCCTTTCCAACGGTACCAAACACATATTTTTGCGATCATTTCATGGGACATGATGCAGTTTATAAAATACTGTATTATGTTACACACACAAAACAAATTGGTCAACTTTCAAAATCTCCAAAATATTGAATTACAATAGAAGCTTTGAGGAAAATGTGACTAGCAAAAAAATGGTCTCCGTGCCATATTGGTGAATTACGAAAGCCTTAAAGAGGATGAATTTAACCTAGGCTTAAATGGGAGATTTTGAAAGTTGACCAATTTGTTTTTCTTATTGTGGAATTTTATTAACTTCACTGTTAGGAGTAAAAAAAATTGCAAAAATATGTGTTTGGTATCGTTGGAAAGGAAAATTTAGTGCGCTTCTTCTGAACCCTAAAACTCCCCCTTTAAAATCTTGACCGACCAATAACTTGAACAAGGGAGAAATCCAAAGTTTATCTGATTCTAAGGTGACAGCAGACGTGGTATTACAGTTATGGGTCAAATCAAAGGCATGTTAGGCAGCTCAACATGTCACTTTTATTAAATGTACCCTGTTCATTTTTACCGGAACGTTCTAGCCTGCTTCAACGTATCACACCAAAGGCACACGAACTGGGATCGACGGTGGCATCATTCAGTAATCCATGCCCGTGCAGTGGACGAGTTGCCAAGTGCTCGCCGAAGGTTGCGGTTTCTTCCGGGCAATGGGCCCGATTTCCTCCCCACTAAACATGGCAACGTCTCCAAATAGGCCTAAGTGAAATAATCTTGGATACGGCGTAAAACATCAATCGATCAACCTATTGTGGGGTGCCTATCAACTATAACGGTACCATTTATCCGAGGGTCCAGCTCTAGACCTTGTGAAGATTGAGGTTCAGGAGCCTGTTTCACTAAGCAGCGTAGTGTTTTTCGCGTTACTGTTTTCGCGTCACTGACAGGGATACGTTAGTATGAAAGTTACACAAAAAATACATCTACGCGCTTTGTGAAACAAGCGTCTGAAACGCAAGCTTTCTGTCATTCTCTTGTGCCAACTGAGACTTGGTAGCTAAACAGATGTCCTTACTGTTGAAACCGTACCGAATATAAGTGAAACGACAACAGTGACGACACCAACGATAATCCGGTATTTCAACCATCTTGACATCTCTATGACATATAACTCACCCCATTTTTCTCTGATTTCTCCTACAACCGACCCAATCTCATTTAGCTCACCATTCCACCAAAAAAAACAAGAGTTTAAGAAACTCATAATACGCCCGCAAGGGTAAATTCATTGTAGCACACTATCTTAATATAGACATGCTTTAAACAGAATTTTGGCTGGTAGAATCTTTCAGTCACCTAAATAAGACTGGGGCTTGGTGAATTTTACTATTTGACAGATCACATACCTATAAGCTGCTACCTATATCTGAAAGCTGTACCAAAGCTACTTGCAGAAGTGTCTACACTACATATAGGCATACACCAGCAATTTCATTTAATTACAGATTAAACAATAGAAAGAAGGTCGCAACTCATTTGGTCACCTTGGTTATCAAATAAGTTGTTTGGATATAACTAAGCTTTTCTGTGAAACCACAGACAGAATAAAAGCCATTTCCTCAATTACTGAATGCCTAAAGGCTGTTTTTTGTGAACAAATATAGCGAGACTACAATTTACTTTTAGTACTAGACACACCGTCTACTCATAAGATAGGTATAACTGACAAACAAGTGATAATCCATGCAATACGGATTAACTCAATGCCAAAAGGCTGGTGACTGTTTTGGTCGCCGCAAATATCAAGACTCCAATTTAATTTGGGTACAGAACACAACATCTACTCATAAGCCAGTTATAACTAAAAAAAATTTCAAAATCCATGCAATAGTTCTGGGTTTACTAAATACCAAAAGGCTGGTGACCGTTTTGGTCGCCGCAAATATCAAGACCCCGATTTAATTTTGGTACAGAACACACCATCTATTCATAAGCTTGTTATATCTGAAAAAAAAAATTAAATCCATCGAATAGTTCCAGAGAAACACAATGCCAAAAGGCTGGTGACTGTTTTGGTCGCCAAAAATATTGAGACTCCAATTTAATTTTGGTACGCGACACACCGTCTACCCATATATACATATATCAGAAGAAAAAAAAAATTCAGGCAATAGGTTTGAAGTTATGGAGCGGACAGGAATCCGGGACGGACAGACGGTATACCAATATACGCCCGCTTTAAGAGCGGGCGTATAAAAACCCTTTTGTGTCATATCCTCGCCGTTTTCAATTTCGATTTCAAGAAAATGCAGAGGCTAGTCATAGTTCAATTTACCGAACTTATGGTGATATTACATATACCAACGTTCGGTATACGAATTAGAAATACAAGGTGGAAATGATGCTTAAATTGCAAGCCATGAAAATATTATTGTAACTCCTCGGTATGGACGATTCCTACCTCAGACTTCTTTAAAACTCATAAAAGATTATTCTTGTCCGCTTTTATTACATGTAGCTATTCCAAAGGGCGTACACCTGGTCTTAAACAACAACAAACTGTCATTTCTTGGAGACTTTGCCGCCATTTTGCGCGACGTTCGAACTGGGTCAAACGGTGCATGTCAAATAAATAAAATAAATAAAAATAAATAAAAGAGGAAAGAATAATCTTTTATGAGTTCTAAAGAAGTCTGGGGTAGGAATTGTCCATACAGAGCAGTTACAATATTATTTTCATGGCTTGTAATTTCCGACAAAAGTTTGTCGGAGTTTTCCGAGCAGCATTTCAGAATTCACAGACTGAACGTTGGTATATGTAATATCACCATAAGTTCGGTAAATTGAACTAAGGCTAGTCAGAGATTCAGACGGTCATCGAGCATTTAACACCGACGTGAGTTTTTTTTTTTAATTTTTGGTGGAACGGCAAGCTAAAGGATCAAGCGGGAAGTGGTTATTTTTGGTGGAACGGCAAGCTAAAGGATCAAGCGGGAAGTGGTTATTTTTGGTGGAACGGCAAGCTAAAGGATCAAGCGGGAAGTGGTTATTTTTGGTGGAACGGCAAGCTAAAGGATCAAGCATGAAGTGGTTATTTTTGGTGGAACGGCAAGCTAAAGGATCAAGCGGGAAGTGGTTAGAGTTTTGGCAGGAGAAAATCAGAGAAAAGTGGGGAGCTACATGTTTCTGTATATGGCACGTCCTCTAGCTCTGTTTGCCACACATCATCAATACGCTGTGGGCACAGAGTTTGGTTGATTGATTGGCACTTAACGTCGCACTAAACAGCTAAGGTAACTGTTATATGGCGACAAATGTAGGCCTACCAACCGACCAAAGTTGTTATCCATAAGAAACTCGTTGATTTGTTTAGTTCAAAACAATACTTTATCGTACATTCTCGAGACTAGAAGCACTAAAAGCTTCTGAATTATACGTCTTCTGAAAAATAGCCAATAATTTCAACATTCTGTTTTAACGTCAAAATATCAACAATTTGGCAGCTCATGCCACTTTAAGTGAAGACAGTTTATCTCCTACATGTATCAGTGAGAAAAAATGCAACTCAAGAAATCTTAGTAACAGTATATTATCATATTGGAAAAGTTTTTTTAATCACTTAAGTCCACATAAATAATTCCTTTTTTTCATGACACAAATTTCTAATTTATGAATAGTAACACGTAAAGAAATAATTGTTCCATTCTAATATCTGTCATCATGGCGGATTCTGTATTGGTCTTCATGGTGACGGTTGCCATAGGGATGATAACGGTCGTTTCTATGGTCCTGTCTTCTTCTGTAGTCATCTCTGTTTCCTCTATCGTTGCCATGGTAACCTCGGC
The DNA here is from genome assembly GCA_963971465.1 of Lepidochitona cinerea. Classification (NCBI taxonomy): domain Eukaryota; kingdom Metazoa; phylum Mollusca; class Polyplacophora; order Chitonida; family Tonicellidae; genus Lepidochitona; species Lepidochitona cinerea. Next base: position 16,857,426 of record OZ020559.1, read on the forward strand.
CACCGTGATGATCACCTTTCCTATTCCTAAAGAAACAAGTACATTAGTAGTGTTATTCCGAAAACCGAAAACTTCATACTGATTCAATATTTCGACTTTTATTCCGTCATCGTCAGGAGTGAGAAACAAAATCAGTATAAGAGGTTACAGGTTTGAGTAAAGTTTGATGCCAAACTCAGAATTATTTCTGGTTGCCAGTTACCACCGGAAGGTCGTGGGTTTCCTCCGGGCATAGAGCCCGGTTTCCTCCAACAATAAAACTGGCAACGCCGCCATATAAGTGAAATAATCTTGAGCACGGCGTAAAACACCAATCAATCAAGAATTATTACCCATATATAGCCTGACGATATTCTTAGTATAGCTTAAGATGCGTAAGCATTGTCAATGTAATACAAAGTGTTCCAGAAAATTCTACTGACTAAGGCCAAGCTCCTGTCAGTCGTCAACCTAATGAAATATCATAGGTTTACTTTATTACAACAATTTATGATGGGGTATAAAGGTCTAAATGGTATACCTCTTTTTAACACAATTAGAAACTTGTCTCCGTGGTTATTTTAGACAAGAAGATTTTCCCTGTGCCCGTGTGTTTTAGTGTTCATAAATATAGCCAGGCTGCCAGGTTTATTGGGGGAAGAAACTGGCCCAATGCAGTTATGAGATCACAACTTTTTGTGAGAAGGTACAGTAACTGGCAACCTAGCCCAAACAGCCGCTCTGAATGATGGGGAAGAGAAAAATCCGACACAGCCAAAATTTCTCGGCAAAATGACACCCTTCCCCACAACTTATTGGGTGAAAATCTGGTTGGTCAATTATAAATTACAATAAATCATAAATTGCAATTATAAATTTTAAATTAGGACAGTGTGATTCGAACTGGACTTAAGGACGCTGAAAAGGGCACAGTCGCTTAAAATTATGAGGCAAATGAAAGATCTGAAAAATTTCTGAAATTTTGTAAACAGTGTTCACAAATCTCTCTTAAAATATGGTGAATTTAATCTTCAGGAAATCCCTCAGGACAAATCTCCGGCTATTCACCATCTCAGAGCTTATGGAGCTTAGAAAGCCCCTGGAGCCAAGCATACTGATTTGGGATTTTCAGCCCCCAATATTCCCCGTGGCTCAGTAGGTAGAGCGTTGGACGTTCAATCCAAACAGCCTTCCACCAATGGATCGCGGGTTCAAATCACACTCAGTCCAAAAAAATTGGAAAATTTTCTGACTGGGTTTTCACTCAAACAACCTATGTGGGATGGTTGCCAGTTACCACCAGAAGGTTGTGGGTTTCCTTCGGGCATAGAGCCCAGTTTCCTCCCACAATAAAACTGGCAACGCCGCCATATAGGTGAAATAATCTTGAGCGCGGCGGTAAACACCAAACAATCAATCAATCAACCAATATTCCCAAACTGTAAAATATGAGGAATTTTGTTATCAAGAAAATCCTCAAAGAAGATCAAACTTTTCATTTTGAACTTACCTAGATCTGTCGTGGTAACCTCTTTTTGGTCGTGAGTAGAAGTTTGCGACACATGGTGGAGGTGGGAGGGGCTTGGAAATGGTCGCTACAAACTCTTCATCTTTATCGCTATAGCGATCTTTGAATAAAGCGTCAAATTCTTCAACACGTTTTTTTGCCGTCTCCTCATCAACTAAAGATGTAGACGGGTTTGAACAAACAGTTATTTTCAGGGTTTTCCCTTCAGACATCTTTATATCTAAAATTATAACAAACAAAAAATAAATAACAGATACTCTGTGGGGCTCGGCCTTTATTATTTACCCTGCTATCTGAATAAAGCTGGAGTTTTTAGGCTTTCAACTCAGTTTGTTCTGGGAAATGTTCAATTTAATCCGACTCATCTCCATTCTGATATTTCCCTGTCGTACACCCTGCATGATGACATAATGAATATCGGATTATTAAACTGTTAAAGAACTTAAACAAGGAGGCAGGTAAGGAATTCACTTTTGGTGAATTAGAGAGTCGGGGGACTGAGTTAGTTCCAAAGAATCAACAATAAAGTGAAAGCACGACTAGCCCTAATTGTCTGATTGTAGAAAACAATGGTCTAACCAGCTGGGAGCGGTGACCTTCGGGCGTCACAATAGTCAATAACGCTACATGCCGGAGCTAGACTAGCCCCGGACGGAAAAGTCTTAGTTTCATTTAAAAATATCGGTGTAAAACCGTCATAATAAACAATTTCCAACAGAATTTCAGAAAACATGCTAACTTACATTTTCGGTTTCAAGCACATTGATCGCGCCACAACAGAAACTTGGTAGTGTTCGGCGCGAGTAAACAATTCATTGCTGTCGACGATTAACATCTGATAAAAATAAGTATTTTTCCACAATCAGTGACTGTTTTTTTTTTTTACATAAGTTGTTTTTTGTATTGCATTGAATCAGCCTCGTAAGGTAAGCATGTCGTTAACATCTTTCCTCTTTTTATTTCTTTTTGGAAACATTAGTTGTCTTACTAAGTGTTCTATTTTTCAACAACAACCATTCTTACAAGAGTTATTTCCCTTCTGTTATGTTGATGAGTTCAGTCTATAGCAGTATAGGTTATGTCTATATAATACTGAAATATCTTATTTGTTAAAAGAAAATTCGCCTTTGTCTTATTATTGGACAATTCAAAATATAAGAGGGCAATCTAGTTTTGATATAGGCCTGCCGCCTAAATTAGTAAAAAATGTAAATATGGCTGAACTGGTAGAAACTGATAGTGATAGTGATAGGCCTACTCATACTAGGTCACTGCGAAAGCTTCCCTTAGGAGTAACAGTTTGGGGAAAGTCATTGATCGCCGGGTTGTCCAGTAATCGGTGGGTAAACAGCTGTTACACTGCCGAACGACCGAGAAAAGACCCCGTCGATTTTTGGTGGTTAACGTTTGGGTAAAAATGACAAATTCCTCTCGATCTGCCAACAGTTTCAACCTCATTTGGACAGGGTTTTTTTACGCATGGTCATTTTTGAAAACTACAGAGCATGCACTACACGCAGATAGATCAAACGTGTGAATAGATATTTTGGTTTATTTAAAAACACCTGCTTAAAATGGCACAATTTATTTGTCACTTTTAACTGCTCACGGTGAGTTGAATTTGTAGGTAAAACTAGCGATTCACAACAAGCTTGGAACTGTTGTAGAAATCGATAGTTCGGAGAAAGCACAAGAGAGGGCAAATACAGAGGAAATTGTAATTTTTGTCCAAATGTTACATTAGCGATTAGCATGGTCTATTCTCCGGCAGCCGTGCAGCAGCTGTTTACCCACCGATCGATCAGCGACTTGTCCCAACTTTCTTAAATAAGTCAGAACAAACTATGGCTGTTTTGGATAGCTATAGATAATATGATAAGTGAACGATAAACATAGATGCAAAAAATTCTTGAAAGTTTATATTTTATTAAATTTGTTTCAGAGAAAGTATGTTTTCCAGCAGCTCCCAGCTGAAACATTGGATTTTTAGTGGAGAATCAGAAATTAGCCAACTTAAAAAAGAAGCAAACAGAGATTTTATTGACAAATATGGAGCATTTATGTCCGTAAGTTGACCCAGATTTTTTGAGACATTGCCGGAGCTTTCGTTTGATGGTTCAGACGGCTCTGGTCTTCCACCGCTGTGTTACCGATTTGAATTCAACTCCGACCTGGGATGAATATGGAAGGGATATGAAACGCCTTTGTATTATAGTCAGTCTACGAGCAGCAGTTTGGCTAGCTATTGTCTGTCCCAGACACCCCGTGAAGGCATTCCAATTCATTTGCAGTCCATATATCCACGACATCGGTAAGGTTCGGAATGAATCGGAATACACAACACAGGTTTCGGCACTCTAAAACTTCGGGGATTTACGTATATGCGTGTCAAAACCGACCGGTATCAAGCGAAGATAGTCGAAGTGTGTTCCGACTGGGGTTTCGTCTATTCTCGAGGCTGATCCAAATGCCGTCACGGGGTGTCTGAAACGAACAATAGCGAGCCAAACGTTCTGCCAGTAGACTTACTACAATACAAAGGCGTTTCATATCCCTTTCATATTCATCCCAGCTCAGACCAAACAAAAGTTGACAAATTTCTTTGCAAACTTTTCACTTGATCGTCGTTTGTGGAAGAGTTGCCAAGTACTTGCTGAAAGGTCATGGGTTTCCTACTTCCAAAGAGTCCAATTTCCTCCCCCACTAAATCTGGCAACGTCGCCATATAAGTGAAATAATCTTGAGTGCAGCGTAAAACATCAATCAATACAAAGCCAAGACAATTTTTTTATATTTTTGAATGAGTTTTCCCTCAATCTTCTTCATGTGATTTCCTCCTAAAACCACTAAACCTGCAAGAATTTTTAGGACTGACTAGAATGTGAACCTTTGACCCTTCGACGGAAGAATTTGGTCAGAGGCAACTCTGTATCACATGTAACTGGTATATACATGTAGAAGCCCATCTAAAATGCTGAGGATATCATTCAATATTACATTTCTTTTTGTTAGGCAATTTGATTTTCCGCTTAGACCTTATTCTTTTTGTTCCGCAATTTTGAAAAATCAAATAAAATCATAAATAAAAATTTTAGTAAGATGCAGAAACTTTTCCATTGCCGTCTTTCAGCATACGAAGAAGTAACATCTCAAGTTTACATCTCTAGAAGTTCATTTTTGCGAGATCCATTTCTAATTTGTTTAATACTCATATTTTTTAGGAAGAAGAAAAACAACAAACTTTTTTATCCGCAAAAGAAGAGAGGGTCTTGCTGCGGAAATATGAGACGGTCTTAAAAGAATTCTGCAGTAGATTTCAACCCCCTATGCCAAAATATGTTCTGGTAAATACTGTTTACAATAGAGAGGAAAAGTGTAATGTCATTTATTATCAGCGCCAACTGCCTGACTTGGTTCTGTGCCCTAGACTTTGGTTATTTTGACATTGATAGTTTTGTTAGCGCATCCAGCCGACCATTTCTCGACTGTAATCTTAATCTACTCTCAGGTTGATGCAAGCAGTTGGTTGGAAGGTCACTACATTTTTACCTGGTGTAGGCTGGCATGTGACTAGGAATGGCGTAACAAAACAACGATATCGAAATCAATGCCAAGAAAAAACGATGAAATTATGAAGTATAGGTTGCTGATTGAAAATAGAACGTGCTCCATCCTTACGATCATAGGGCTTAAGGAAGCTCAGGACAAAAATAAAAATGTCTGACTGATTGATCGCAGATTTACTCATTTTACTGCCAACTAGACAATCGAATCTTAAACTGAGCCGGGTTTAACTGTATTCTCTGAGACATCAGTTTGCTGATTATTTTTCATTTTATATAAAAATTTCTTCTTCTCAATAGGGAACGTCACTGGTTTATTTCAAGAGGTTTTACATTCACAACTCTGTCATGGACTATCATCCCAAAGAAATCATGTAAGTTTACCATACTGATTGCTTGGTGTTTTATGCTGTATTCAAGATCATTTCAGCTACATTGTATATGTTTCTCAAAACCTTTAGTCTTGACGTTGTTTGGCTAGTGCTTGTACCGTTATGTTGAAGGTATTTGTTTGTCTAGACCGTTGATCCGTACTCTCCACTTGTAGAGTTCCGTCAGGCGTAAATATTTTGAGAAACAGACCCTGGTGTTCTCTCGTTTAACCGTTTTTATGCGTCTTTAGCAGGTTTTTTTTGTTGAGTAATCAGGCTTCTACTGGAGAACTGCTTCTCATAAGTCCATCAAGGGAAAACTCAGTCAGAAGATCATGTTATGTAAAGTTGAATTTTACGTGGCATGAGCTGCCAAATTTCGAAATTTTTTCATGATTGATTGATGTTTTACGCCGCACTCAAGATTATATATCAAGATTTTTTTCGGAATTTTTGATCGTTCTGAGAAGTTAAGGATTTGAAGTACCCTGAAAAAGTAAAGGAATGGAAATTAAAATAACAAAATATCGGTGAAGCCAGTTACCTGTACGAATGGAAAATGTTTCAAAATCCATATAGGCCGGGATGTATGAGTTTGTTTTCGAGTATTTGTGGCTTATGAAAATATCGTGATGTACATATCCAAGATTGTTATATTGAGAAAGCTCCAATTTCAGACTTGGAGTATTGACTAAAATGACGAACAATTGGCTGCAACAAAATTTTCCTCTATATTCAGCAGCTCATGCCACTTTACTATATCACATTGCGTGGGTTTAGTCACACCAACAGTTTTCCTATAGGGCTTCTGACTGGGTTTTCACTTGAACGACCTATGTTGGATGGGATGGTTGAGCCCGGTTTCCTCCCACAATAAAACTGGCAACGCCGCCATATAAGTGAAATAATCTTGAGCACGGCGTAAAATATCAATCAATCAATCAATCCTATAGGGCTGTTTTAAACATTTTTAACATGGGAGAGATAAGAAAGTGGAACATATTCGGCAGCTCATGCCACTTCACTATACCACATTGCGTGGGTTAAGTCACACCAGTTTTCCCATAGGGCTGTTTTAAACATTTTTACGCAAAATTGACACACTCTCTTCATGAAAAATTAGTTAAAAAATGAAACTTTGGACACTAATATTCCTATTTTTGTGCTGTTTCTTTCAGGTTAACAAGTGTATTTTTGGCGTGTAAAGTTGAGGAATTCAACGTTTCTATAGCACAATATGTCGGGAATCTAAAAGGCAACCGTGAAAAATTAGCCGATATCGTTCTCGGATTTGAACTACTTTTAATGAAGATGTTAAAATATCATTTAATAGTTCATAATCCTTTCAGACCTCTGGAGGGACTGATACTTGATCTGAAGGTAAGAACGTTATTTAGAACTTAAAGTTCGGGGGTCGGTTTTACAACAGTCTGCTTAAAGGATAAATGCCAAGTTCTTTCTGAACACCTAGCGTTGATTTGTTATTGTAAATTGAGTAAATATGTATTTAAAAACATAATATTGAAACAAAACAAACTTCCAGTAAGGTTCCTTCCACCAATGGGTCGCGGGTTCGAATCCCACTCAGTCAAAAAATTGGAAAATTTTCTGACTGGGTTTTCACTCGAAGACCTATGTGGGATGGTTGCCAGTTACCAGCGGAATGTCGTGGGTTTCCTACCACAATAAAACTGGCAACGCCGCCATATAAGTGAAATAATCTTGAGCGTGGCGTAAAACACCAAACAATCAATCAATCAATCCATTAAGGTTCCAGGGTGTCGAAAAAAAATATGCTTATCTTCCCTCACCAATAGGAAATATCTTCATATTTGACATCATAGTTGACATTTGGACGCTTTGGCTATGTTCATAAGTAATGGTGCAAGTTTTAAAACAAATTGATTACCAAATAGGAGGCATTGACTTAAACTTCTCATTTATTCTTTAAAGAGTCATGTCCAAAAACACCAAATGCTAAAGATCGCTAAAATCTGTGTTTTTCTACTGCTGTTTATATGAAGATGAGGTTTTCAGATGACTTAGCTCCCAATGGCTTCTGGGTAATTTTATTTGGTCGTCTTTGTGTGGGCTATAAGAACTGAGCTGACTCCAAATTGCATGAAATCGATTGGAAGGCATGAGCTGCCAAATACAGGGAAAATGTTATTTTTATCAAGAAGGCTCTGTGGTTTAGTCAGTGCAGAGCAATAGTCTCTCAGTCCAACACAAACCATCCATCAATGGGGTGCGAGTTCGAATCTTCCACAGTCCAAAACAAGGTTGGACAATTTCCTCGTGGATTTTTCACTCGGTCGCCGTGTGCAGAAGAGTTACTAGGTACTCATTGACGGATGAAGGTGTTTCCTCTGAGGAAAGTGTCAAATTCCTTTCACACTAAGCTAAATAACTTAAAATGTGTTGTAAAGCCGCTATGAGTCAATTTATTCTTAACGCCTGTTGGGGTATTTCCTCTGGGCAAAGTGTCGAATTCCTTTCACACTAAACCTGACAAAGCCGCCATATAAGCTAAATAATTTGGAGTGTGGCGTACAATTATCGATCAATCTACGTAAGAAGTGCAAATTTTTTGATGTCCTCATGTGTTATTCTTCAGACTCGATGTAAAGATTTGGAGAATCCAGAACGATTACGTCGACAAGCAGAAGAATTTATTGACAAATCACTCAACACCGAAACCTGTTTAATATTCGCTCCATCTCAGGTATTTTAACTTTTAACTTTCATAAAATTATAATTTGAAAAATATTATATTATGTTTCTTTTTATGACTCTTTTTATGAAATTGGTATATCGATCACCTTTTCCAAAATGAATTTGTTTCTCTTTGTTTAAAATATCATGTTGATATGTACAACAGAGTTATTTCCCTTTAATACCTACATCTAATTGGGGTTTTGTCTCTTACAGATTGCTTTAGCTGCCCTTCTCACAAGTGCATCAAGGGAAGGGGCCAATATTGAAAGGTAATGATCTTTATAGGAAATATACTTTGATGTGGATTATATAGCATTCAAAGTCAGCTGAGGACCTTCTTAGCTGGGAACCTTGCAAGCTAAGTCACAAGGAATTTGCAGAAATTCTAAAAAAAATATATTCATCAGTTGACCCTTTCGGCTTAGAATGATGTTTTTGTGAGGTTGTTGGAATTGTATGGCATTGACATCATTTCTCTGTTACTGGCGCTGTGACACACCTCTTTTGCATTGCGCCATAGACGAAATGAGCACAATTCCAACATCAGATTGTTCCAAAAACTCGATATAGTGTTTTACCATACAGCAAGGTTTCTGCGCAAAGTGTTATATACATGTATATCATTTCGTTTTAATGTTCTATGCTTTCAGCCTTTGATTTTGAAATTGTTTTTGTTGTAGTTATGTAACAGGAACTTTATTGTCGGCGTTTTTGTTGTAGTTATGTAGCAGGAACTTTATTGTCAGTGTTTTTTGTTGTAGTTATGTAGCAGGAACTTTACTGTCGGCGCCAAAAGAAATGCTTCTTAAGACTGTGCAACAAGTGAAACGTAAGAAATTAATCAATGATTTAAATCTTATGAACCTTCCCCTAATCAACGCTTGGGGCAAGACTGGGACTGGAAAGGGTGCTTCATAGATTCCACTTATGAACATGAACTTCCCCTTATGACCCCTCCCCTAATCAACAGTTTGTGCAAGATGGGGGTTGGTAAAGCCTAGCGCAAACGAGAGGCGCCGGCTGAGCTGCCGGCCACGCATAGCTGGGAGCTAAGCTGTTTCCCCCATGTGCGCATAAATTTTGGTGAGATTTTCCCCTCTCGAGGCTGTGAGGAAATTATCTAGCATGTTTGATATTTTCTGCCTCTCGTGGCAAGAATCTCACCGTGTGTGCACTACGTGAGCTGCCAGCTGAACTGAGAGGAGGGATAGTCCAATCGCATGTTCCTATTAAATCATGTGACCACTTATAATAAAACGTAACACGGGTAGTGACACTTGTGCAGGTCAGTGAACTTGGGTGACCAAGAACTTGCCTCAGCCAAGAGCTCATCGTCTGCGCTGAAACTTATAGCTGCGCCCTCGGCCACGGGTAGCTGGCAGCTCAGCCGGTGCCTCTCGTGTGAGCTAGGCTTAAGGGAAAGGGTACTTTATAGATTCCCCTTACCAGGGTGTTGGGAAGTCAACACATATTAACCTAAATCTTGTGACCCCTCCCCTAATCAACCGTTTGGGCAAGACTGGGACGAGAAAGGGTGCTTCATGGATTCCCTTTAGCAGGGTATTGGGTAGTCAACACATTTTAACTTACATCTCATGACCCCCTAATCAACCGTTTGGGCAAGACTGGGACGAGAAAGGGTGCTTCATGGGTTCCCTTTAGCAGGGTATTGGATGGTTAACACATTTTAATGACAATCTTACAACCCCTAATCAACAGTTTGGGCAAGACTGGGACGAGAAAGGGTGCTTCATGGGTTCCCTTTAGCAGAGTATTGGATGGTTAACACATTTTAATGACAATCTTACAACCCCTAATCAACCGTTTGGGCAAGACTGGGACGAGAAAGGGTGCTTCATGGATTCCCTTTAGCAGGGTATTGGATGGTTAACACATTTTAACCTAAATATTGTGACCCCTCCCCTAATCAACCGTTTGGGCAAGACTGGGACGAGAAAGGGTGCTTCATGGATTCCCTTTAGCAGGGTATTGGGTAGTCAACACATTTTAACTTACATCTCATGACCCCCTAATCAACCGTTTGGGCAAGACTGGGACGAGAAAGGGTGCTTCATGGGTTCCCTTTAGCAGGGTATTGGATGGTTAACACATTTTAACTTACATCTCATGACCCCCTAATCAACCGTTTGGGCAAGACTGGGACGAGAAAGGGTGCTTCATGGGTTCCCTTTAGCAGAGTATTTGATGGTTAACACATTTTAATGACAATCTTACAACCCCTAATCAACAGTTTGGGCAAGACTGGGACGAGAAAGGGTACTGCATGGATTCCCTTTAGCAGGGTATTGGATGGTTAACACATTTTAATGACAATCTTACAACCCCTAATCAACAGTTTGGGCAAGACTGGGACGAGAAAGGGTACTGCATGGATTCCCTTTAGCAAGGTATTGGATGGTCAACACATTCTAATGAAAATCTTATGAGCCCTAATAATGAACATATTTCGGCATTATATATCGAGGTATAACTCTGCTGCATATTGACAATTTATGTCGTAAAAAAGAAAAAAAAAATATTTAAAAAGAAGATATACTGTATTTGAAGAAGAATTGATTACCTGATCACATCAATGGCTGATTGATTAATCGATTAGGGTTTTTCGCCGCAATCAAGAATCAATAAGTGATCAATATTTACTAACCACAGCTTGCTTTATGATAAACTGCTCGTATATTTTAGGTATTAAATATATGGTAAAGAACAAGGATAATGATCAAAAGGAAACAGATAAAGCCAAGGTCTTGGAGAAGAAACTAGAAAAATGCCGCAACCAGGAGAATAATCCCGACAGTGAAATGTAAGTTAAATATGTTCTGCTGATATAACATTGGGAGAAGATACATTTATTGATGACATGATTCCACACTACTTAAGGCCTCAGTTTGTCCATTGTCATGTCTCTTGATTGATTGATGCTTTACGCCACACTCCCTGCTACTTGACTAATTGATTGATTGATTGATTGGTAGTATTCTCGTTATTTTTGGGGATTACCCTTTCTTGAAAAATGGTACGAATTCTTTTGGGTGAAACTCGAAACGGGAATCGAACTCTGGTCCCAGAGTATGGCACATATTGCCAACACTAAATGCTGGTTGCCTTAAAAGACACTAACTAATTAAACTCATGATTGATTGATGTTTTCACCTCACTCCCTATCTATTCAGAGACATGTGTCAACACAACATGCTTTCAATTAATGCTGGGGATCTCTGTGATTGATGTTTTACACAGCACTCAAGATTATTTCACTTATATGGCGGCGTTGCCAGTTTTATTGTGGGGAAGATATGTATTAGCTGATATTGTTTTAATGCATGCTTCCAAAATTACGGGGCCTCTGTGGCTCAGTAGGTAGAGCTTTGGACGCTCAATCTGAACAGCCTTCCACCAATGGGTCACGGGTTCGAATCCCACTCAGTCCAAAAAAATTCGCAAATTTTTTTTCACTGGGTTTTTACTCAAACGACCTATGTGGGATGGTTGCCAGTTACCACCGGAAGGTTGTGGGTTTCCTCCCACAATAAAACTGGCAACGCCGCCATATAAGTGAAATAATCTTGAGCGCGCCGTAAAACACCTAACAATCAATCAATCAATCAATCTAAAATACTGTATCCCACTCTAACCAATGAACTGTAAATATGGCTACCTCCCAGTGGCTAGCTTGGATTTGACATTTTAAAATCACTGCCAATGTTTCAAAAGTAAACATATATATTTTTTAGCCATTCCTAAAGTATTTATTCCTTTCAGAATAATTTAGCTTACCAAAAAACGAAACTCTTCAGGTTGTTGTTTTCTCGGATAAAATGTTACTATGGTTTTTGTTTAATTTAAATTTTTAATTTTCTGTTCTTCTTGACCAGCTACAAGAAAAAATTAGCAGAAATGTTTGAGAATGAAGATGACCAGAGGTCGATTAAGAGGATTAAACTAGAAGAGGTAATTCATAAAAAGATATTTCAAAAGAATCCGTAATCAATAAACAATAACATTGCTAGCCATGTCTGACGTCTTTACCATGGCGACACAATACATACAACATTGAACCTATGTCTGACGCAGAGTTGCTTCAGCATTGAAAAATGAGTGGATATTTCACTCGATCGCCGTATGTGGGAGAGTTGCCAGGTATGTGTGGAAGGTTGGGGGATTCCTACGGACAAAGTTGCTTGTTTCCTCACCCACTAAACCTTACAACGCCGCCATATAAGTGAAATAATCTTGAGTGCGGCGTAAATCATCAGATATCAATCAATTAATCTTGATGCGTGTATAAATCTCTGCTTTATACCGGGATTTACCGGACCCTTAAAACCTACATCTCTAACCCTCATTTTCTCACTTTGATCCCAAAATTGCAAAGAGAACAGTCCCATGGAATGCAAATAAATAGTAAAATGTTATATAATAATGCATATTTGAACACTAATTGGACCCCACCTCATGTATATGGGAGCCTACTTTTTATCCGGGGGTCCAATGAACCCCAGATTTTTGGATCCAGGGAAAACCCTGTGTATAACTGAAATAATGTTGAAATTGGAGTCAAGCATCCATCAACTATCAGTTAAAGTATAGATCAATAAATGTTGATTATGGCTTTATAAGGTTTGCTCATCACGTACCAACAAGAAGCTCTGGGGGCGTTTGAAAAATGTTCAGGTACTTGCGGAAGGTTGTGGGTTTCCTCCGGGCATAGAGCCCGGTTTCTTCCCACAATAAAACTGGCAACGTTGCCATATAAGTGAAATAACCTTGAGTGCAGCGTAAAACCCCAAACAATCAATCAATCAACCATTTGTTTGCGTTACGAGCTCCAGATTCTGGCAGCTCATCTAATTTCAACTGTTCTGATTACGTAAGCTGAAATTACCACTAAAATACAGTTATATTTTTATTTTTTCAGGAGTCGAGACTGAACGATGATGTACTGGGTTGCACTTGACAACTTGAGTGCCTATTTACCAACATCCAGTTCCATTACTTCTACTAAAGTCAAGAAACTCTCCTTTATGTCACATTCAAATCCACCATCAAATGGCTGGTTATGTTAAATAGACGTTTCATTTGAAGTATGACTCCTCCAATCAGAATTTGCGTTCTATCATGTCTTTGGGACACTAAAGAGAATCAATCTCTGGTCTTTTTTACTGACCTATTTGATTGGTCCAGGATTTAACCAATCCTGTCTTTATCTATAATGGAAGTGAAATGCACCAATCACTGATCTTGTTATGTTTTATTACACTCTCATTGAATCCAGGACTTAACCAATCAGAAATTGTGTTATATTCTGCCTCATCTATAATGGAAGTGAAATGAACCAATCACTGATCTTGTTATGTTTTATTACACTCTCATTGAATCCAGGACTTAACCAATCAGAGATTGTGTTATATTCTGCCTTCATCTATAATGGAAGAGAAAGGAACCAATCATTGATCTTGTTTTGTTTCATTGCACTCTCATTGAATCCAGGACTTAACCAATCAGAAATTGTGTTATATTCCGCCTTCATCTATCACTGATCTTGTTATGGTTTGTAATATCCATAGAAGTGTTTTAGTTCTATGGTAATATCATTGGACATATGACTCTTTCATCTTGAACTTATTTCCTGCCCTCAGGACAATACAGGGAACCAATTACTGGCTTTGTTTGGATTTGTTGTCATTGGACGATGGACTTGTGTATTTCGCCTTTTTATCCATCCGGGGCCTTTTTCACAAAGCAGCATAGCGTAAAATTGCCATAGCAACGTATCTCTACCGTATGAACGGCTATGACAGTTACGTAAAAACTTACACTATGCCACTTTGTGAAACAGGCTTCAGGACTAGGAAGGGAACAGAATTGTATAATCTACTTGTTCAACAATGTACTACTTTCGTCTAGCATTCTTTACACAAAAGTGGAAACTTTCTTATTTTTGGAATCCAATGGTGGAGAGCATCTTTTTTTTTTCTTCGCTGTTAAACACTGTTCCCAACATGAGAATAGACACAAAGCAAGTCTGTCAATAGGCAGGTTGGTGACGTCATCAAATGTTGGTAGGCTACATGGTATTCAATCATAAAAGTTAAAAAGCAAGTGTGAGTCTCAAAAGTTAAAAATAAAACAAAAAGTGTAATCTGTATATTTTTTCAGGGCCCTTTCACTGGACCCTGTTTGCTCATTTTCGCTTGAACAGAAAATTAACGAAGATTCATAAAAATGCATGGAAAAGGCCCATATTTAGAGACAAAAGTGGTCTCCCCTGAATTATAAAATATCATTTTTCCTAAGTAAATACGATCATACATGTCAAACGGAATTCTAATTACATCTTATAACTATGTTAAGAATAGTTTGGTATAGGTTTTAGAAACAAACTATGGATGATTAAAATTGACCCGACCTGCCTACTGTCAAGATGGTTTATTTGCGTGTTGTGTTAAACTGCCCTGAATGACGAGCCAGGCACCAATACTGGGACAACTTAGATTTTGTGCCAGGGAAAAAATTGGACTTGTTACTCTGAAAAGCTACAAAAATGTATAACTAGTATCGGAAGTCTATGAACAGGCTTCATAGACTTCTGCTAGTATATATAATAAAATTTTGGGACCAAGTACATTTTATTACTTTTGTTTCTGAAAACCCAGAAATTGGAACTTTTAGCATGTGTCATCCAGTCTGGGGCAAAATATTATGATTGGGCAGGCATTTAATATTGGATCATTTAGGACCCTCATTATTAAATCCATATTTACAGTGATGTTATTAAAAAATCTGGACGAGCAAAAGAAGACCAAGATGTTAGATAACAAAAGACACTGGCGTTAAATCCAAAGCCATGAAGAGTGAGTGCTCCCTGCACCCTGGCTTTGTGTCCTTCGTGGCTAGTTATAATCCGACTGTGCTTAAACCCTGACTGAAGATTGGGGTTTATTTCCTAGATAAAGCCTGGCTCTGACATATTTAGCTAAGAAATCTGGGCTCTGCCAAATTTTTTTCCCAGTATTCGACAACCAGATACATTACTTGTAAACCAGTCAACCGGGGTATCACATATTCATTTCTTCCGTACGATTGAAAATAACCATAAGTGCTCTATAAAGTATCTCACTTTACAAAATTCAACTGTCATAAATGACTCTTCAGACCAAAGCATAGGGCTGAATGATTTGTATTTTTATTTTGTGAATTAAAAAAAAATTGAAGTTTTGTTTTCTAAAAGAAAGAGTCTGGTTTTATTCCTTTATCTAATTTTGTAGATGTTGTTATTTGCGATCTTTTTTGGGTCATAATATTGTATTGCTTGTCAATGTCTTTGGTCAGGTCGTTCTTATGTATATGACTTTTCAACAGACAATGCATTGCATACAAGGCACTATCGCTCGACATAAGTTTTTCTTATATAGCTTCCAGTTTTTATGACCAGGCCTGGTAGCTCAGTTGGTAGAGCGTTCATTTTAGAGCTGGGAGATCCAGGTTCAAGCCTGGGTTGAGTCAGACCAAATACTTTAACAGTGGTGTAACAAACTGTGTCTGAAATGGAATAATGTTGTTCTTTACGTCAGGAAAACCATAATCCAGACTGTAAGAGCTCTGATACACTGTCATCCTCACTGTGGAATGGCGGCCATTTTAGAATGTTAGACCCAAGCTTACCAATGGGATGTGTCCTATTCTATGCATACAGTTCATTGGTTCTTCCATAGAATACAGTGGTCCAGTTGGTAAGAATGATCGTTCCTCAGTCCCACACAAGACCTTCCATCGATTCCGCGCCATTTTGAATCACACTCCGACCAAATAAAAATTGAAAAATTTCTGAGTAGATTTCTCACTCGGTCGCTGTATGTGGAAGAGTTGCCAGGTACTCGTCGAAGGTCAGAGGACCATGTAGTCTAGGTCTATATACTATGTGATCATATTGTATCCTGTAATCTAGGACACTATACTATGTGGTCATACCTTTTGTATCCTTACTAGAGAAGCGCACAATCAATAAACGCCACTATTAATCTAGTTAAATGACAACACCGAGACAACATCTGATTCAAACGAAGGCTCCACGCTGACTGCCTGGATGCTCTTTATTATGCACGCATGCGCAATGACATAAAGACAACTCATGCATATTTATGTTCTACATTAGTATACAACATTTCCTCCCTTGTAGATGTTTGATACAATACATCTCATAATACTTAATTATAGAACTGCGTAAACAATAGAACATAAAAAACATAGATATACAATCATCAAAGTAAACAATTATTAAGATAAAAGTTTCTAACTCACACTATGAAAGATAAATATTCTAACTGATTAATGAGTGTTACACAAGTTTTAAAGATCCAGTCTATCTGGTGGTTTAGTTGTTCTAATCGATCTACGTGGCTGAAATTCTGGAGTGATTTTAGGTGAATCATTAGGTCTGACTGGTTCGTTACAATTTGGTTCATTTTCAGTGGATTTAGAAATTTCTGGTTGGGTAACAATTGGAACAGTTTGAGGAATAAATTGCTTAGGGAAGCTGGTTAGTGGAACACTTACATCTACCGGTATTGGTTTGGAATCAAACTTATTTTTATCACTAGCTGAAATGGAATCATCAGCAATAAGATGATCTGCGTGAACAAATCTACGATTGTTCCCCGGTACTCTAACTAGGTATGTGTTAGGACCCTTAATAGCAACAATAATGCCTGGTAACCACTTTTATCTTCCTCCCCTCGTATTTCTAACGCGTACAGGCTGATACATGTCAAACGAACGTACCTTAGGATGAGCACCGTCTTTCTGAAATTTACTAGCCGCCTGTTTTCGCTCAACTTTACGTTGTAAATTAGGTTTTACCAAAGATAGACGTGTACGTGGTGCTCGTTTTAAAAATAATTCGGCTGGGGTAATGCCCGTGGTTGTGTGCGGTGTATTTCGAAAATACATAGACACGCTTGATACACGATTTGGAATACCTAAAGATTTGTCTGTCTTTTTGAACATTCTCTTGAAAGTTTGTACATTTTTCTCGGCCAAACCATTACTAGATGGGTGATAAGGAGGGCACAACGTATGGTCAATGTCATTTTGACGTAAAAATGCCTTAAATTCTTCAGCAATGAATTGAGGTCCGTTGTCCGAAACTAATTGTTGCGGTAAACCATATCTCGCAAAAATTGCTTGTAACACAGTAATGGTAGAGCTTGCGGTAGTTGAACGCATAGGAACTACTTCTAACCACTTAGAGAAACTGTCAACTAAAATCAAAAACATTTGCCCTTCCACCTCTGCGAAATCAACATGAACTCGCTGAAAAGGCTCGTTTGCCCACGGCCATAACAATAATGGAACTGCTTTCGGGGCTTCGTGTGCATCAATACACGAATTACACGCTCGGACCGTATCTTCAATATCTTTGTCCAGTCCTGGCCACCATACATATGATCTTGCCAATGCTTTCATACGGCACATGCCAGGATGACATTCGTGTAGTTCAGACAGAATTCGCTCGTGTAATTTTGAAGGAATAATTACGCGACGACCCCACAAAACACAGCTGTCTTCAATGGACAATTCGTCCCTTCTAGACCAATAAGGCTGAAGTAATTTGTCATCACAATAGCTGGGCCATCCCGATAAGGTGAAATCTAAGACCTTAGATAACATTGAGTCGGCTTTAGTAGCTTGGGAAATTTGCTCAGCTGTGATAGGTAGTTCACTTAAAACAGAATTTATCATATACACCTCGTCTGGGTCTGCGGTAGTGTGATCATCGACTGGAAGTCGGCTTAAAAGGTCCGCGTTCGCATTTTTCTCAGAAGAGCGATAGACAATTTTATACGTATATCCTGACAACAACACTGCCCATCTTTGCATACGTGCTGCCGCTAACGGTGGAATACCGGTTTTCGGTCCAAAAATTCGAGTCAACGGTTGATGATCGGTCACCAACGTAAATTCTCTACCATACAAATACATGTTAAACTTCTTAATTCCGAAAATTATGCTCAATCCCTCTTTTTCTACTTGTGCATATGATTTCTCCGCGGAACTCAGCGTTCGCGACGCGTACGCGATAGGGCGTTCCGAACCGTCTTTCATTTTGTGACTAAGGACTGCGCCTAAACCGTAGGGACTGGCATCCACGCTTAGAACAAGCGGTTTACTCGGGTCATAGTGTACTAGAACTTGGTTTCCCACTAAAACACTTTTAGCATACTGAAACGCGCTTTCGCACTCTTCGTCCCATATCCATTCTGCTGATTTATTTAGTAAAGAATACAACGGATGTAAATTTGAAGACATGTCCGACACGAATTTTCCGTAATAATTAAGCAAACCTAAGAATGATTTAAGTTCTGACACATTTTTAGGTGTGGGGGCCATTTGAATTGCATCAATTTTACTTTGAATAGGACGTATGCCCTCAGCACTAAGTTCATGGCCAAGGTAGACAAGTTTACTCTTGAAAAACTGACATTTTGCTGCATTTAATCGCACGTTGTGTTTGTTTAGCCTGTTAAACACTTCATTTAACAATTTAGTGTGGTGCTCTAAATTAGGAGAAGCTACAATAATATCATCCATATAACATAACACATGATCAAGGCCAGCAAGTATTTTGTCAATGACAGCTTGAAATACTGTAGGTGCTGTTTTCACCCCAAAACTTAGCCTTTTTGTAGCTAGCAACCCCTTGTGTGTGTTTAATACCAATAATTTGGAGGATTCCTCATCTAGGAGTAACTGGTTAAATGCACTAAGCATATCCAATTTTGAAAATACCTTTGGTTGCACACCTTTTTGTGTTATTTTAGCAAAAAGATCCTGTGTGTTTGGTAATTTATAGCCATCATCTTCAATAGATTCATTTACTAGTTTGTAATCACCACAAACTCTAACAGTTTTATTTGGTTTTGGAACATGTACTGTTGGAGAAGCCCAGTCACTGTGCTCTACAGGATATAAAATACCTGCTTTAATTAATCTGTCATATTCTTTCTCAACAGTATCAACCATAGAGTAGGGTACCGGTCTAGACTTTTGGTACACTGGTCTAGCACCTGGCTTTAAATTGAGTGAAGCTTGGTAACCTATTATACCTGTATTTTGAACTGAAAACAATTTGCTGTTGTTAGTAAGCATCTCATTGAATTCTTTAGGAAACTCCTTAGATTGGGGTACATTTACCTTGGGCTTTTTGTCTTCATTTACATTTACAGAAAATATGTTTGCCCAATTAAGTTTAATAACATTCAACCAATCTCTGCCCATTAATGATGGTCTATTACCTTTGACGACAATTAAGTCTAAACAATGTTCATTATTTCCACCATACTTTACAGGAACATTGATTACCCCCAAAAGTGGAACTTTCTCACCTGTGTAGCTTTTCAGAGTAATGTTTGAGCGTTTAAGAGGGTATTTAAACAAATTAGACCTATACACATACTCTGAAACAGTTGAACGTGAAGCACCAGTGTCAACTTCCATATCAATATCATGATAACCCACTTTTACTTTAATTACTATGGGAGCAGATTTTGATTTTTGATCGTCAGTGTTTCTGTATAGTCCGAAAGAATCAAACACTTCCTCTAATTCATCCGAATCAACATAACGAGCCGATGAATTTCCTTTATTTTTCTGTCCTCCTCCCTTTCGCCTCTGTGACCTGGGGTTTCCTTTGTGAAATTTTCCTTTATTAGCAACTGGACACATGTGTTTCAAATGTCCTTTTTTGGAACACGAATAACAATCGAGGTTTCTCAATCGACAGTTTTCAAAGCGGTGATTACGACGACCACAACATTTACATGGTGGAAAACAGTTCTCAGAAGCCTGGCTGGCTTGTCGCGATGCCATTGGCTGAGTCGCCTGATCACGCCACCCTCCGTGCTGCACTCGATGTGACTCCCCCGTAGCACAGTCCCCCATGTGCGTCATGTTTGCCTTCAACGCCAACTCATCCGAAATACATTTAGCTCTTGCCTCTTCAAATGTAATTTATGCTCTTGACAATAAATGAGTTTGAGTTCGAGACATCTTTTCGTTTAAACCAGACACAAGTTTATCCCGCAATGCTTCATTTAAAAAATCACCATAACCACATGTTGAAGTTAACCTTTTTAGTCTAACGATAAAATCCGACACAGATTCATTAGGGCCTTGTTTCGCCCCCCTATCTAAACGAAACCTTTCAGCGATCACAATAGGTGTTGGTGTAAAATGTTGTTTCAAACATGATTTGAGTTCAGCGTAAGTCTTAGTATTAGGAGCATCAGGAGTACATAAATTCTTTAAAAGTTTGAAGGAATCGGCACCTACCAGTGCTAAAAATAGATTGGCTTTCCTTCCGTCTGCTATATCATTTGCCGCCATAAAAGCATCACAGCGATCGGCATAGTCATCAAAAAGTTCATTCTTTTCGTCGAACACCCCAACGTTGCCAAATACGGCCATTTTTAATACGTGTGAGTCCGAAACGATCCTCGTCGCCAATTTTGTATCCTTACTAGAGAAGCGCACAATCAATAAACGCCACTATTAATCTAGTTAAATGACAACACCGAGACAACATCTGATTCAAACGAAGGCTCCACGCTGACTGCCTGGATGCTCTTTATTATGCACGCATGCGCAATGACATAAAGACAACTCATGCATATTTATGTTCTACATTAGTATACAACAGTACCATGTAATCTAGGTCCATATACTATGTGATCATATTGTATCCTGTAATCTAGGACCATATGCTATGTGGTCATATTGTATCCTATAATCTAGGTCCATATACTATGTGATCATATTGTATCCTGTAATCTAAGACCATATACTATGTGGTCATATTGTATCCTGTAATCTAGGTCCATATACTATGTGATCATATTGTACCGTGTAATCTAGGTCCATATACTATGTGATCATATTGTACCGTGTAATCTAGGTCCATATACTATGTGATCATATTGTATCATGTAATCTAGGTCCATATACTATGTGGCCATATTGTACCATGTAATCTAGGTCCATATACTATGTGATCATATTGTACCATGTAATCTAGGTCCATATACTATGTGGTCATATTGTACCATGTAATCTAGGTCCATATACTATGTGGTCATATTGTATCATGTAATCTAGGTCCATATACTATGTGATCATATTGTATCATGTAATCTAGGTCCATATTCTATGTGGCCATATTGTACCATGTAATCTAGGTCCATATACTATGTGATCATATTGTATCATGTAATCTAGGTCCATATACTATGTGGTCATATTGTATCATGTAATCTAGGTCCATACACTATTTGATCATATTGTACCATGTAATCTAGGTCCATATACTATGTGATCATATTGTATCATGTAATCTAGGTCCATATACTATGTGATCATATTGTATCATGTAATCTAGGCCCATATACTATGTGATCATATTGTATCATGTAATCTAGGCCCATATACTATGTGATCATACTGGACCATGTAATGTAGGTCCATATACTATGTGATCATATTGTATCATGTAATCTAGGCCCATATACTATGTGATCATATTGTATCATGTAATCTAGGTCCATATACTATGTGGTCATATTGTACCATGTAATCTAGGCCCATATACTATGTGGTCATATTGTATCATATAATCTAGGTCCATATACTATGTGATCATATTGTATCATGTAATCTAGGTCCATATACTATGTGATCATATTGTACCATGTAATCTAGGTCCATATACTATGTGGTCATATTGTACCATGTAATCTAGGTCCATATACTATGTGATCATATTGTATCATGTAATCTAGGTCCATATACTATGTGATCATATTGTATCATGTAATCTAGGTCCATGTACTATGTGATCATATTGTATCATGTAATCTAGGCCCATATACTATGTGATCATACTGGACCATGTAATGTAGGTCCATATACTATGTGATCATATTGTGTCATGTAATCTAGGTCCATATACTTTGTGGTCATATTGGACCATGTAATCTAGGTCCATATACTATGTGGTCATATTGTACCATGTAATCTAGGTCCATATACTATGTGGCCATATTGTACCATGTAATCTAGGTCCATATACTATGTGGTCATATTGTATCATGTAATCTAGGTCCATATACTATGTGTCTGTGATCATATTGTATCATATAATCTAGGTCCATATACTATGTGATCATATTGTACCATGTAATCTAGGCCCATATACTATGTGATCATATTGTACCATGTAATCTAGGTCCATATACTATGTGATCATATTGTATCATATAATCTAGGTCCATATACTATGTGATCATATTTTATCATGTAATCTAGGCCCATATACTATGTGGTCATATTGTACCATGTAATCCAGGTCCATATACTATGTGATCATATTGTATCATGTAATCTAGGTTCATATACTATGTGATCATATTGTACCATGTAATCTAGGTCCATATACTATGTGGTCATATTGTATCATGTAATCTAGGTCCATATACTATGTGGTCATATTGTACCATGTAATCTATGTCCATATACTATGTGGTCATATTGTACCATGTTATCTAGGTCCATATACTATGTGGTCATATTGTATTATGTTATCTAGGTCCATATACTATGTGATCATATTGTATCATGTAATCTAAGTCCATATACTATGTGGCCATATTGTACCATGTAATCTAGGTCCATATACTATGTGATCATATTGAGACGGCCAGTTTATTTGACACTAACAGTTCTATTTCAATGCTAAGTTTTCCCTACAGTAGATGTAATTTATATGATGTTTAAATACTATGTGTTTCCCTAAGTGAAAATCCTTGTTGAACTCCTAACCTATTAATTTCATGTCATATTTCTTGCTCTCTATAAAACTGTGTACCGTAATTAATTCCCTCATACTGTTACTGTGATTATTGTTTTGCAAGAAATGTTTATTTAGTTTATTGTATATTACCTATTTGAGACTCAAATAATGTCCCAGTTTGAAGCGGTAATCGGGTCACCGGTCCTGTGACCATCCGAGTTGTACTGAGCTTGTCAAGCATCTGTGAATGCTGTGATTCCTTAGCTGAGGTTACTATTTTATGCTAGGGAAACTTTATAATGAAATTTAATACCTTTTAAAGCCAGGAGAGCTGTCTGTTTGCCACTTCTGGGCCGCATTGTTATCGATGTCCGCCATGTTTGTTGTTTACAATATGTCAGCCGTCAGATAGTTACGGGCTAAAATGTTTTAATTTGTTTATCTTTAAAATACTTAAGTGCGTAAAGCCCTATAGTTAAATCAGTCATGTGTCACATTTAACGTTTGTATAAGTAAAGTAAGCAGTAGAATTTACTGAATTTAAGCTACAATTACGGAGTGAGGCTGGTTTGGAGACTATTTATCGTCCGAATGACGATAGGTGTCGCTGTGACGTTCCAATGGTTAAGCGGGAGGCTATAAAAGAGAGGTGTCGTCTGTCAAAAGTCAGTGAGTATCTGGGACCCACTCTGACTCAAGCCTTGACCATCCTCAACTTATAATAGGTGTGTACAAATTCTGATTTATTCATAACTTGCAGTAAAGAGACGTAATCTGATGACTGTGGTTTTTTACCTATAATATTGAATGTAGACAATTATATTTTGCTCTACAATTTATTTCTGGTAAATTACCCATAAGAGAACTTAAGAGTTTTCCATAAGAAGACCGGCAACAGACACCCATAAGGATTCTGTTATGGGATATCACTTATAAGAGGGATATAACCAGACGAACTCTGTATTACTGCTGATGTCAAAATATATCTAAATTATACCGGAGGTTATATCTATTGGCTATAATAGAACTTGAAGTTAAACCCGTAACAAACCCGTAACAAACCCGTAACAGCCACCCATAACAGATCACCCGTAACAGCTCACCCGTAACAGCTCGAACCCGTAACAGCTCAACCGTAACCGCAGCCCGTAGCCATTCATTTAAGTTGTTAAATGCTGGTAATTCCTATGGATTGAATGTTATTTATGTAACCCAGTTGCCATATGTTATTATAAATAAACTATTTGTTATAGTTTTTATGAAATCAGTTGTTGGCTCCATTATTACACCAATATGATAAGTTGTGAGTTGCATACTCCAGGGCGAAACTAGAAGATACTGTTTAACAAGCGTTGCGGCATCCTGACAAGTGTTCGCAAACTCTTCGAAGTTCAGTTATGCGATATTGGTGGTAACAATATATTACTTAAGACAACATATATTGTGCCTGACCGTTACATATTTTGGTGTCAGAAGTGGGATCTAAAAAAAATTGTTTTTGGATCTAGTGATACGTACCCATTCCTGTTGTTGGCTATTCTCAAAGATGACTACATCAATCTCAAATCCACAATCTAGACGTAGTAATCGGCGGCTGGGGATACCAGCTTCTGGGTTAGAAGAAAACGATGACTTACCTGGGGTACATGTAGATGGGAATATGGCCGAAGGGCCACAACATAATTCAGAAGTATTACCTAATTTACAAGGTGTTCAAAACGATGATTTTATTGATAACCCTAGCAGCGGTGATAACAAGGGTAATGATGTCCCAGAAGGGGTAACCAATATAATTAGCAATGCCATTACTGGGGTAATGAAAGATGTAACCTACATGCAGGGCATTAGCCAGAAATTCGAAGTAGCCCGTCCAAAACTCTAGAGCCACGGGCGCTTGACCCCCCCCCCCCCCCTCAAAAAAAAAAAAAAAAATTTAACTTTTTTTTTTTTTTTTTAAATTTATTATTTGAAGAAATAACAAACAACAAATTACGTCGTGAGCAAACATGATAAATTTATTTTTTATATCTGTACACGTAGAGCTGTACTGTAGGCTATACGATTAATCTTACTGATTGTTTATGCTACGGCGTACGGGCTTTGACTAAATGTACAACAAACAGAGAATAAAAAAGAAAAGGATGCTTGAACAAATCACTCCTACATAAGGTCGTCTGTCGGTCAACCCACTAAATCACCATTCCAAAGCAAAAACAGACGTGCGCTGCCGCAGTCCCAATAGTCAATATGCAGCCCCTACGGGTATCCGATCAGTTATCGTACGCTTTTGCCGGGTTTTCAATGCTAAAATTTACATCAGTGTTTGCACTGACAAGAATTTTCACAGCAGTGAACTGGGCTCAGCCGACTTTTGTTGAAATAGTTTAATTTCTCTCAAGACTCTGAAATGAAGTTTTAGGGACCGCTCGTCTGCATGCTTTTGTAGAGTGACGGGAACCAGTTATCGTACATCCAACGTTAAAGCTGATGTGACGTCATTTCTCGTGTTCGAAAAGTCCCCGACACGGCAGAAGGCGACTATTCTTTGGGTCGGTGACTCGGTGACGAATGTAACTCAATAAAAAGTTTTATTTATATTTGGAGGTTGAATTTTTGAAAGGAGATGCCTCGATACGTAAGCCTGTTGTCATCGGCGGGAAAGCCTGATCGCTTGGGTTAAACACGCATAAGTGTTGGGTGTATAGGTTACGGATCGGATAACTGATCGGATACCCGTACGGCCGTACGGTGTAAACTCTTTAAAAAATTCCAAGGAAAATGACATTTCACTCCAATCACTCGCGTAAACACTTGCATGAGTGGCACTGTTGTCAATTAAAAAGATATTCGTAGCCAAGACACTACGTTGTAAGTGTGAATAAAAAGCTTCCTAACCTGGCTAAAGGTCAAACAAGGAAGGCCATTACGTCACGAAGATCACGTGGTCGCATTGTGAACTTGCGATGTGGCACCGTCTTTTACTTGGCGAAATCCCATTTTATTAGAAAGTATAAGGATCATAAACAGTAAATAAAAGCCTTTCAGGATTAAAGCTGCTTTACAACAAACATTAAAACTAGGCTACAGATTACAGAAGGCGTTAAACCGAGCGCGAGGCCTGATAGCTGGCCGGCTGTTACGGGCACCATCCCACTACTGCACGCAGATTTTTGCTATTTGAGCTCCAGGCGGTCCTTCCGACGGCAGTATAACATCGACAAGTACTTTGATAAACGAAATAATTGAGTCCTAATTTCTAATTTCTAATTTACCCACATAACAGTTGATACAGGCGACATGAAGTCTGTCGTGTCATTTTTTTACGCATTTTACGTAATTTTTAGGGTGTTAAAAAAAATTTTTTTTTTTTTTTTTTTTGATTTTTTTTGCCCGTCCAAAATAGCCCCTGTCGGCCAATTGCCCGTCCACTTGGACGGGTGGACGGGTGTCTGGCTAACCCTATGCCTACATGCTGAGAGGCATGATGGAAGAACTAAAGAGTGACATGACTGAAGGAAATGGTGTTTTAACTGGAAATAATTGTGGGGCTCCCATCGATAATCGATATGCTGATCAAGATTACCGAGTTGGTAACCATGGCGATCTTTCTAATTCTGATATCAGAAATACTGATAACAGAACGCCTTTGATTTTTCCCCATGAGTTTGCGAGTAATATAAGAAATAGCGCCAACCGCAGCTATGCAAGCAAATTACCTCCCTTTACAGGTGAGGAAAGATGGGACGTCTGGTTAAATAGATTTGAAGATGTGGCAAGGTTGAGAAATTGGTCTAAGCAAGATAAGTTATGTGAGCTCTTAGCCAGAATTCAAGGCAAGGCTGGTGATTTTGTGTACGGCCAGTTAAGCGCTGACATACGATGTAACCTTGACCTTCTAATAAATGAATTAAACCATAGGTTTACACGAATTGAAACATCCAAACGTTATGGGGCTCAATTTAGTAACAGAAATCAAAGAGGGGGTGAAACAGTTGAAGATTACGCGGCCGAGTTAAAGCGATTATTTGACAAGGCCTACCCTCGCCGTGATCGGGAGACACGTCGCGAAGATTTATTAAGACGTTTTCTAGATGGCTTACTGGATGAAAATGTTAGATTCCAGGTTGAGTATGTGAAAGACCCCAGAAACATAGATCAAGCTGTGTTTGAGGTGGTTAATCTTATGGAAACTCGTAGAGGTATGGGTAACGACCAGAGATTTAAGAGACCAGTTCGTTTTTGTAAACCAGGAGAAGTCGATCAAAATGATGAGGATGATGAGTTATGTGATGTCACTGTAGAACAGAATGGTGATGAAGAAAGTTTAAGGGCTGTAAATGAGCTAAAAAAGCATAAGAATCTGAGCCAAACTAACAGTCTCAAAACTAATGAGAAAGTAAAACAAGTTACAAATGTTACCGAGCAATGTTTGGCTGAAGTTTTGGAGATGAAGGATAAGTTCAATAAAAAGATAAATGAAATTACTGACCAAGTGGACAGCCTACAAAAAGCTAAAGGGTATGATAGGCAAACTTCTTTCCGAAATTTCTCAAACATAAAAACGGATGATTCAAATAATATAAACAGAGGCCGTAAATTTACGGGATGTTTTAACTGTGGGGGTAACCATTTCGCTCGAGACTGTTTAAATAAAACAAATTTAAATGTGAGGGCCCCGAGTTTTGGGCCTACCAGGACGAATATGAAGGCGAACCCACAGAGTTGGGCTAATGGCAACCAACAAACAACGTACCCGTCTAATGTACCGCCTTCACCTTATAACCCATTAAACTACAAAGGGCCGTCTCAGTAGGCCAAGAGGCGGTCCCCATAGATGTGAAAGAAGTGGGCCTTAAAACAGAAGTATTAGGACACAAAGAATTAGACATTATTAGACGAGAGAAACCAAAATTTGATGGAGTCTATATTAAAGGAAGTATAGAGAACATTGATATTAATTTTACTGTGGATACGGGGGCTTCTTCTACAATTGTTTCTAAAAGAATTTATTTTCAGTTACCTGTTGAAGCAAGACCTAAATTAACTTTTGTTGGGTCAAGAGGTTTTACAGGGGCTGATGGGAAATCAATTAATTACCTTGGCCGTGGTGTATTCAATTTTTCTTTAGGGCCATTGACGTTAAAACGTTGGCTTGCCGTGGCAGATATCGATGATGATGTATTACTTGGAATTGATATTCTGAGGAGAGGACCTAACAGCTCAGCTGATATTTTACTAAACAAAGGTTTCATGATTTTGGAAAATGTGAAAATTCCTTTAGATTTGGTACCAACTGAAGGAATCAGGAGAGTGACTGTTTTTGAAGACAGTATCATACCTGCTATGTCTGAAGTTCTTATTGATGTGTGTATAGATAAATGCCAAAAGGTGGTAAATAAAAAACCATTGTTGATCGAAGCTTTTCCTGAATTTTGTGAAGTTTATTCTCTTGTTCTTTGTCCTTGTCTAATTGATGAAAATAAAGATGTCTTAAAAATACGAATTTTCAACCCGTTTAATTTTGACAAAGTTCTTAAACGTAACACCAAAGTTGGCTTCGCAACTTCTGTGGTTGACGCCGAAACCCTCCTTCCATGTGAGGACCCTGGTGCGAATAACGATTACTCATCTATTCGTAGAGTACAGGTCGGAGCGTACAATCCTGCATTAAACTCTGAACCGGGCAGACAAGTTAAAGAAAGACTTCCCACCCACTTATCCGATCTCTATGAAGGAACTTCTAAAGAAATAGGGTCAGACGGCAAGAAAGCTACTGAACTCAACAACATTTTGACTGAGTTTAAAGACGTATTTTCCAAAGATGAATTTGATCTTGGGAGAACTCACCTTACTGAGCACAGCATTGACACTGGTAATGCTAAACCCATTAAACAGCACCCCAGAAGACTTCCTACAGCATTTGCTGGAGAGGACTTAAAAGCTTTGGAGAAATTAGTGAAACAGGGTTCTATCAGACCTTCCACTTCTCCATGGGCGTCTCCCATAGTTCTAGTGAGGAAAAAGGATAACACCATACGTCCTTGTGTAGATTATAGGAAGCTGAACGCAGTGACAAGGAAAGATGCATTCCCATTACCACGTACACAAGACTGTTTAGATGCACTTGAAGGGTCTTCTTGGTTTTCCACCCTAGACTTAACTTCAGCATACAACCAGGTACCCATGAAAGAAGAGGACATTCCCAAAACAGCATTCGTAACAAAGTACGGGCTATATGAGTATACAACTATGCCCTTTGGGCTCTCCTGCTCGCCAATGACGTTTCAACGAGTAATTGAACTCGCA
Source organism: Lepidochitona cinerea (assembly GCA_963971465.1). Lineage (NCBI taxonomy): Eukaryota > Metazoa > Mollusca > Polyplacophora > Chitonida > Tonicellidae > Lepidochitona > Lepidochitona cinerea. Next base: position 16,886,751 of record OZ020559.1, read on the forward strand.
CTGAAAGGTTTGCAATGGTGTAAATGTCTCATTTACCTTGATGATGTTATCATTTTTGGGAAAACTTTTGAGGAACACGTGTCCCGATTACGAGAAGTGCTTCAGAGAATAAGGGATGCAAATTTGAAATTGAAGCCATCAAAATGTCAACTATTTAAGAGAAAAGTCACCTTTTTGGGTCATGTAATCTCTAAAGATGGAGTTTTACCAAACCCTGACAATGTGACGAAAATAATAAACTGGGCTGTACCTACCTCGGTCACTGAAGTAAGGTCATTTCTTGGTATGGGAAGTTACTATCGCAGATTTGTAAAAAATTTCAGCAAGCTGGTCAAGTCATTAACTGATCTGACAAAGAAGGATAATCCTTTCAAATGGACACCTGATTGTCAGACAGCTTTTGAGAAGCTTAAAGAAGTCCTAATTGGGCCTGAAATTATGGCGTATCCAAGAGATGACTGTACATTTATTTTAGATACTGATGCATGTGATGTCAGTATTGGGGCTGTTTTGTCTCAGGTTCAAAACGGTAGAGAACGAGTAATTGCGTATGCGAGCCGCACCTTAAACCGTGCAGAGAGAAATTACTGTGTGACTGACAGAGAGTTACTTGCTATAAAATATTTTACGGAATATTTTAAGCATTATCTTTTGGGGAGGAAGTTTTTAGTGAGGACTGACCACCAAGCTTTGCGCTGGTTGTTTAGTCTAAAAGAGCCTAAGAATCGCATCGCTAGATGGATTGAGGCTTTATCTGCATTTGATTTTGAAGTGGAGTATCGGCCGGGAAAACAGCATGGTAATGCTGATGGGATGTCCCGATGTCCTAATCCCAGAGAATGCATCTGTTCAGATGAGGAAAACTCGTTGAAATGTGGCCCTTGCTCTAAGTGTCGAAGGAGAGGATTAGAAATGTCTAGCTCCATTCCGGAAAACACCTCTGAGAAGGCTCAGAGAGTACTTATCGGTAAAGTGGAGGGTGTGACAGCTCTTTGGGAGAAGTTGCTGTGCTACTTTTGGTTTTATGTTGTTTTGGTGTCAACATGTTTTAGAAACTCAATGGTTTTGGGAACTAAATTGAAGCGTAAGGCATTCGAAACATTTAGTTCAATCTTGACATCGAGTTGTGGGTTGATGTTGAAGTTTAGGGTAAATTTTTTAAGTGCTGTGCTGGCTGTATGTGCCATTTTTAGTGTCGCCCGGGTACCGGATGTTATAAGGAAGATAACAAATGTACCATGGTTGCAAGGTTTCTCTAACTTGGAGTTGAGAAAAAGGCAATTGAGCGACCCGGACTTAAAACCAGTTTTGTTGTGGGTTGAAACTGGCAAGAGACCGTATGGGTCAGAGGTCTGCGCTACAAGTGAAATTTGTAGGCATTATTGGAACTCTTGGGACAGCTTAGCCGTTATTAACGGTGTTTTATTTCGTAAATCTATCGATAAGGATATAAAAGAATCATCTTGGCAATTTATTGTGCCCCATTCACTGAAGGAATATGTGCTAAAACAGATGCACGATTCTGTTCTTGCTGGGCACTTGGGTCGCAAGAAAACAAAATTAAAAACGTTACAGAGATTTTATTGGAAATCTCTCCGAGAAGATGTAACTAATTGGGTACGCAAATGTGATGTCTGTAATGCAGCGAAACCACCCATCAAAACCCCCAGAGCTCCCTTGGGAGATATGAGGGTGGGTGCTCCATTAGACCGGTTAAGCACAGATGTACTTGGACCATTTCCAACTACTGAAAGGGGTAATCGCTACATCCTCACTGTTATAGATCACTTTTCAAACTGGGTCGAGATATTTCCAGTTTCCGATCAGACAGCAGCTACCTGTGCTAAGAAGATATTAGATGAGGTCATATGTAGGTTCGGATGCCCTCTCGATCTACACAGTGATCAGGGTACAAATTATAGAAGTGAACTGCTTTCAGAACTCTGTAGATTACTAGAAATTAGAAAAACTCAAACATCAAGCCGCCACCCTCAAGGTAATGGGAAAATAGAGCGATTCAACCGTACTCTATTAAGAATGATACGTTCTTACCTTAGAAGTGAACAAAGAGATTGGGATCTTCACCTAAATTACTTAGCTGCTGCATACCGCGCTACCCCACATGAAAGCACAGGCTTCACCCCGAACTTATTAATGTTGGGTAGAGAAGTAAAAGTCCCTGCTGAAGTTATAGCTGGGACGGGCAGTACTTTAGAAGACGAAATTTCTTCATATGGGGAATATGTAGATAATCTTCGTAATCGTATGCAACGTGCGCATGATATTGCCAGAGAACATCTTAGATGTGCAGCCAATCGACAGAAGAAAACTTATGACGCTAAAGGCACATTTCATAAATACAAACCTGGCGATCTTGTATGGTATTTCCACGAGCTACGCAAGAAGGGCGAGAACTCAAAACTGTATAATTCATACGCTGGACCATATGTAGTAGTACAGCGTCTGAATGATCTGGATTATATAATTCAGTTTAACATTAAGGGTGATAAACGGGTTGTTCATCATAATAAGCTGAAACCGTATGAGGGAAACCAAACTTTAAGCTGGTCTAAGCGGGCAGTTGCAAAGATGTCCGATCGATTATATAAGAAGCTGAATGTGTGCGACTAACAAAGAGGGAAAAAAAAAAAAATCTTGATGCATCTCAATGAAACTGTTGTTGTAAATTACCTATCTTAAAGGAAACACCTACCAACCTAATTATTTGTTTTTTTTCTAAATATTCTGATGATACTTACCTTTGTTGTCCACAGAAACCGAGGGAATATTTGACCATGTCTGAGAAAGCTGTGAAGTCAAAGTCCAAAAGAGGGGCAGTGCATGAATGTCTAGAATGCAGCTACCAGGGGGATAAACCCATGATTGTGCTTCACAAGGTGCAAAAACATTTAAAAGAGGATGAAGTACCTTTTAGATGTACCATATGCGGAAACCGTCAAAACAAAGCAGATCCAATGAGGACACATGTAAATAAGAAACACAAGGAGAGAGATTTTCATGAAATTGTGAGAGGTACGTTTACACCTTATATCTTAAAGAAAGATGAGACCAAGTTGTTGAGTGAGGAAGATGCCCTAAAGTTTTATGAAGGCCGGAAAACCCGAACCTCCAGCGCACAAGCAAGTGCCAAACCTTCTCCATCAATCAATATAGATGAGCCCATGCAGGCGGTGATGGATTTAATGTCAGCTAACCCAGGTATTTTTGACAAGATTAAAGACGTTGCAGGAAAGCCTAGGGAGGGTGTGTTCGAGGCTATAGGAAAGTTATCACCTCATCCTACCAAATCCAAACCGACCATCACGCTAACACCACTTTTTTCAATTTTCCCCACAACCAAGGAAAACCACTCAGTGGATATATTTGTTCCAGAGGATGAAGTGGTTGAGTTAGTTGGGGATGAAATACATCAAGAAGAAAGCAACAAAGAAACAAAGGAAAATCAGAGCAAAATGACGGAAGAAACAGAGGGACCAACCCAAACTGGAGATGACAACTTCAAATTGGAGACGTTCAGCCTGAAGGATCTGGCGAGTTTTATTGATGTGACCGTTAGAAGCTCGGTTGACGCCGTATCCCAATCCATTATTGTAGCAGCCAAGAGACAACCCATACAACCAGAGCAGGATCTACGGCCTTTAACAAATCAATTGGTGCTAACTAACACTCATCTTGGTGAAGTTTCTGGGCAATTGGCCACATTAACATCCAGGCAGGGACAAATCTGCGAAACACTGGCAGAGCTTAGCAAGACCATGTCAACATTTGGTACCCAGATCATGCGGTTGAACCGTGGAGTGTCAACTCTAACTACAGCTTCCGAGACAATCAACTCCACCCTAAAAGCCCAGATGTCAAGCGTCCAGTCCATGGTTCAGGGCTATATGGACGTAAATAAGTCCTTATCATCGTCCATGCAAAGGCAGTCTGACAGCTTATCCACTGTTATTAACAGAGCAAACAATCTTATCAAACAGCCACCAGGACCAGTCTCGGGAATGGTAAAAAAAATTCTAAATCTTGAAAATCAACCCAACCCTACTCAGAAAGAAATCGAAATTCCGCCTCAAACCTTCAAAATTCCTGTTCGCTCTGTGGTGAAGCGCCCACACCCACCCCCAAGTCCTCTCCGACCAGAATTTGTGGAGAAAATGAAAGAAATTAGGAAGAAACAACGCCGTCCTTTCGAGCACAAGAAGGGACCAATTAGGGAAGCGTAAATGTTGTGTCACCGGGACGTTGACAATTAAAGTGGAGGGTAATGAGACGGCCAGTTTATTTGACACTAACAGTTCTATTTCAATGCTAAGTTTTCCCTACAGTAGATGTAATTTATATGATGTTTAAATACTATGTGTTTCCCTAAGTGAAAATCCTTGTTGAACTCCTAACCTATTAATTTCATGTCATATTTCTTGCTCTCTATAAAACTGTGTACCGTAATTAATTCCCTCATACTGTTACTGTGATTATTGTTTTGCAAGAAATGTTTATTTAGTTTATTGTATATTACCTATTTGAGACTCAAATAATGTCCCAGTTTGAAGCGGTAATCGGGTCACCGGTCCTGTGACCATCCGAGTTGTACTGAGCTTGTCAAGCATCTGTGAATGCTGTGATTCCTTAGCTGAGGTTACTATTTTATGCTAGGGAAACTTTATAATGAAATTTAATACCTTTTAAAGCCAGGAGAGCTGTCTGTTTGCCACTTCTGGGCCGCATTGTTATCGATGTCCGCCATGTTTGTTGTTTACAATATGTCAGCCGTCAGATAGTTACGGGCTAAAATGTTTTAATTTGTTTATCTTTAAAATACTTAAGTGCGTAAAGCCCTATAGTTAAATCAGTCATGTGTCACATTTAACGTTTGTATAAGTAAAGTAAGCAGTAGAATTTACTGAATTTAAGCTACAATTACGGAGTGAGGCTGGTTTGGAGACTATTTATCGTCCGAATGACGATAGGTGTCGCTGTGACGTTCCAATGGTTAAGCGGGAGGCTATAAAAGAGAGGTGTCGTCTGTCAAAAGTCAGTGAGTATCTGGGACCCACTCTGACTCAAGCCTTGACCATCCTCAACTTATAATAGGTGTGTACAAATTCTGATTTATTCATAACTTGCAGTAAAGAGACGTAATCTGATGACTGTGGTTTTTTACCTATAATATTGAATGTAGACAATTATATTTTGCTCTACAATTTATTTCTGGTAAATTACCCATAAGAGAACTTAAGAGTTTTCCATAAGAAGACCGGCAACAGACACCCATAAGGATTCTGTTATGGGATATCACTTATAAGAGGGATATAACCAGACGAACTCTGTATTACTGCTGATGTCAAAATATATCTAAATTATACCGGAGGTTATATCTATTGGCTATAATAGAACTTGAAGTTAAACCCGTAACAAACCCGTAACAAACCCGTAACAGCCACCCATAACAGATCACCCGTAACAGCTCACCCGTAACAGCTCGAACCCGTAACAGCTCAACCGTAACCGCAGCCCGTAGCCATTCATTTAAGTTGTTAAATGCTGGTAATTCCTATGGATTGAATGTTATTTATGTAACCCAGTTGCCATATGTTATTATAAATAAACTATTTGTTATAGTTTTTATGAAATCAGTTGTTGGCTCCATTATTACACCAATATGATAAGTTGTGAGTTGCATACTCCAGGGCGAAACTAGAAGATACTGTTTAACAAGCGTTGCGGCATCCTGACAAGTGTTCGCAAACTCTTCGAAGTTCAGTTATGCGATATTGGTGGTAACAATATATTACTTAAGACAACATATATTGTGCCTGACCGTTACAATATTGTATCATATAATCTAGGTCCATATACTATGTGATCATATTGGACCATGTAATCTAGGTCCATATACTATGTGGTCATATTGTATCATGTAATCTAGGTCCATATACTATGTGATCATATTGGACCATGTAATCTAGGCCCATATACTATGTGATCATATTGTATCATGTAATCTAGGTCCATATAATATGTGATCATATTGTACCATGTAATCTAGGTCCATATACTATGTGACCATATTGTACCATGTTATCTAGGTCCATATACTATGTGACCATATTGTACCATGCTATCTAGGTCCATATACTATGTGACCATATTGTACCATGTTATCTAGGTCCATATACTATGTGATCATATTGTATCATGTAATCTAGGTCCATATACTATGTGATCATATTGTACCATGTAATCTAGGTCCATGTACTATGTGGTCATATTGTACCATGTAATCTAGGTCCATATACTATGTGATCATATTGTATCATGTAATCTAGGTCCATATACTATGTGGTCATATTGTACCATGTAATCTAGGTCCATGTACTATGTGATCATATTGGAGCATGTAATCTAGGTCCATATACTATGTGGTCATATTGTACCATGTAATCTAGGTCCATGTACTATGTGGTCATATTCAATCATGTAATCTAGGTCCATGTACAGTACTATGTGGTCATATTGTACCATGTAATCTAGGTCCATATACTATCTGATCATATTGCATCATGTAATCTAGGTCGATATACTATGTGATCATATTGTATCCTGTAATCTAGGTTCATATACTATGTGATCATATTGTATCATGTAATCTAGGTCCATATACTATGTGATCATATTGTACCATGTAATCTAGGTCCATATACTATGTGATCATATTGTATCATGTAATCTAGGTCCATATACTATGTGGTCATATTGGACCATGTAATCTAGGTCCATATAATATGTGATCATATTGTATCATGTAATCTAGGTCCATATACTATGTGATCATATTGGACCATGTAATCTAGGTCCATATACTATGTGATCATATTGTATCATGTAATCTAGGTCCATATACTATGTGATCATATTGTACCATGTAATCTAGGTCCATATAATATGTGATCATATTGTATCATGTAATCTAGGTCCATATACTATGTGATCATATTGGACCATGTAATCTAGGTCCATATACTATGTGGTCATATTGTACCATGTAATCTAGGTCCATATACTATGTGATCATATTGGAGCATGTAATCTAGGTTCATATACTATGTGATCATATTGTATCATGTAATCTACGTCCATATACTATGTGATCATATTGTACCATGTAATCTAGGTCCATATACTATGTGATCATATTGTATCATGTAATCTAGGTCCATATACTATGTGGTCATATTGTACCATGTAATCTAGGCCCATATACTATGTGATCATATTGTACCATGTAATCTAGGTCCATATACTATGTGATCATATTGTACCATGCAATCTAGGCCCATATACTATGTGATCATATTGTATCATGTAATCTAGGTCCATATACTATGTGATCATATTGTACCATGTCAGCTAGGTCCATATACTATGTGATCATATTGTATCATGTAATCTAGGTCCATATACTATGTGGTCATATTGTACCATGTAATCTAGGCCCATGTACTATGTGATCATATTGTATCATGTAATATAAGCCCATATACTATGTGGTCATATTGTAGCATGTAATCTAGGTCCATATGCTATGTGATCATATTGTATCATGTAATCTAGGTCCATATACTATGTGATCACATTGTACCATGTAATCTAGGTCCATATTCTATGTGGTCATATTGTATCATGTAATCTAGGTCCATATACTATGTGACCATATTGTACCATGTATTCTAGGTCCATATACTATGTGATCATATTGTATCATGTAATCTAGGTCCATATACTATGTGATCATATTGCATCATGTAATCTAGGTCCATATAATATGTGGTCATATTGTATCATGTAATCTAGGTCCATATACTATGTGATCATATTGTATCCTGTAATCTAGGTCCATATACTATGTGATCATATTGTACCATGTAATCTAGGTTAATATACTATGTGGTCATATTGTACCATGTAATCTAGGTCCATATACTATGTGATCATATTGTATCATGTAATCTAGGTCCATATACTATGTGGCCATATTGGACCATATAATCTAGGTCCATATAATATATGATCATATTGTACCATATAATCTAGGTCCATATACTATGTGGTCATATTGTATCATGTAATCTATGTCCATATACTATGTGATCATATTGTATCATGTAATCTAGGTCCATATACTATGTGATCATATTGGACCATGTAATCTAGGTCCATATACTATGTGGTCATATTGTATCATGTAATCTAGGCCCATATACTATATGATCATATTGTATCATGTCATCTAGGTCCATATAATATGTGATCACATTGTACCATGTAATCTAGGTCCATATACGATGTTGTCATATTGGACCATGTAATCTAGGTCCATATACTATGTGATCATATAGGACCATGTAATCTAGGTTTTTATACTATGTGATCATATTGTATCATGTAATCTAGGTCCATATACTATGTGGCCATATTGTATCATGTAATCTAGGTCCATATAATATGTGATCATATTGTACCATGTAATCTAGGTCCATATACTATGTGGTCATATTGCTTCATGTAATCTAGGTCCATATACTATGTGATCATATTGTATCATGTAAACTAGGTCCATATACTATGTGGTCATATTGTATCATGTAATCTAGGTCCGTATACTATGTGGTCATATTGTATCATGTAATCTAGGTCCATATACTATGTGGTCATATTGTACCATGTAATCTAGGTCCATATACTATCTGATCATATTGCATCATGTAATCTAGGTCGATATACTATGTGATCATATTGTATCCTGTAATCTAGGTTCATATACTATGTGGTCATATTGGACCATGTAATCTAGGTCCATATACTATGTGACCATATTGTATCATGTAATCTAGGTCCATATACTATGTGGTCATATTGTATCATGTAATCTAGGTCCATATACTATGTGGCAATATTGGACCATGCAATCTAGGCCCATACACTATGTGATCATATTGGACCATGTAATCTAGGTCCATATACTATTTGGCCATATTGGACCATGTACTCTAGGTCCATATACTATGTGGTCATATTGTATCATGTAATCTAGGTCCATATACTATGTGATCATATTGTACCATGTAATCTAGGTCCATATACTATGTGGTCATATTGTACCATGTAATCTAGGTCCATATACTATGTGGCCATATTGTACCATGTAATCTAGGGCCATATACTATGTGGTCATATTGTTTCATGTAATCTAGGTCCATATACTATGTGATCATATTGTACCATGCAATCTAGGTCCATATACTATGTGGTCATATTGTACCATGTAATCTAGGTCCATATACTATGTGGTCATATTGTACCATGTCATCTAGGTCCATATACTATGTGGTCATATTGTATCATGTAATCTAAGTCCATATAGTATGTGATCATATTGGACCATGTAATCCAGGTCCATATACTATGTGATCATATTGTATCATGTAATCTAAGTCCATATACTATGTGATCATATTGTACCATGTAATCTAGGTCCATATACTATGTGATCATATTGTACCATGTAATCTAGGTCCATATACGATGTGGTCATATTGTATCATGTAATCTAGGTCCATATACTATGTGGTCATATTGTATCATGTCATCTAGGTCCATATACTATGTGATCATATTGGACCATGTAATCTAGGTCCATATACTATGTGATCATATTGTACCATGTAATCTAGGTCCATATACTATGTGGTCATATTGGACCATGTAATCTAGGTCCATATACTATGTGATCATGTTGGACCATGTAATCTAGATCCATATACTATGTGATCATATTGTAACATGTAATCTAGGTCCATATACTATGTGATCATATTGTATCATGTAATCTAGGTCCATATACTATGTGGTCATATTGGACCATGTAATCTAGGTCCATATACTATGTGATCATATTGTATCATGTAACCTAGGCCCATATATACTATGTGGTCATATTGTTACATGTAATTTAGGGCCATATACTATGTGGTCATATTGTTCCATGTAATCTAGGCCCATATACTATGTGATCATAATGGACCATGTAATCTAGGGCCATATACTATGTGATCATATTGTATCATGTAACCTAGGCCCATATATACTATGTGGTCATATTGTTCCATGTAATCTAGGTCCATATAATATGTGATCATATTGTACCATGTAATCTAGGTCCATATACTATGTGGTCATATTGCTTCATGTAATCTAGGTCCATATACTATGTGATCATATTGTATCATGTAATCTAGGTCCATATACTATGTGGTCATATTGTATCATGTAATCTAGGTCCGTATACTATGTGGTCATATTGTATCATGTAATCTAGGTCCATATACTATGTGGTCATATTGTACCATGTAATCTAGGTCCATATACTATCTGATCATATTGCATCATGTAATCTAGGTCGATATACTATGTGATCATATTGTATCCTGTAATCTAGGTTCATATACTATGTGGTCATATTGGACCATGTAATCTAGGTCCATATACTATGTGACCATATTGTATCATGTAATCTAGGTCCATATACTATGTGGTCGTATTGTATCATGTAATCTAGGTCCATATACTATGTGGCAATATTAGTCCATGTAATCTAGGCCCATACACTATGTGATCATATTGGACCATGTAATCTAGGTCCATATACTATTTGGCCATATTGGACCATGTACTCTAGGTCCATATACTATGTGGTCATATTGTATCATGTAATCTAGGTCCATATACTATGTGATCATATTGTACCATGTAATCTAGGTCCATATACTATGTGGTCATATTGTACCATGCAATCTAGGTCCATATACTATGTGGTCATATTGTACCATGTAATCTAGGTCCATATACTATGTGGTCTTATTGTACCATGTCATCTAGGTCCATATACTATGTGGTCATATTGTATCATGTAATCTAAGTCCATATACTATGTGATCATATTGGACCATGTAATCCAGGTCCATATACTATGTGATCATATTGTATCATGTAATCTTAGTCCATATACTATGTGATCATATTGTACCATGTAATCTAGGTCCATATACTATGTGATCATATTGTACCATGTAAGCTAGGTCCATATACTATGTGATCATATTGTACCATGTAATCTAGGTCCATATACGATGTGGTCATATTGTATCATGTAATCTAGGTCCATATACTATGTGGTCATATTGTATCATGTTATCTAGGTCCATATACTATGTGATCATATTGGACCATGTAATCTAGGTTCATATACTATGTGATCATGTTGGACCATGTAATCTAGGTCCATATACTATGTGATCATATTGTACCATGTAATCTAGGTCTATATACTATGTGGTCATATTGGACCATGTAATCTAGGTCCATATACTATGTGATCATGTTGGACCATGTAATCTAGGTCCATATACTATGTGATCATATTGTAACATGTAATCTAGGTCCATATACTATGTGATCATATTGTATCATGTAACCTAGGCCCATATATACTATGTGGTCATATTGTTCCATGTAATCTAGGCCCATATACTATGTGGTCATATTGTTCCATGTAATCTAGGTCCATATACTATGTGACCATATTGTACCATGTAATCTAGGTTCATATACTATGTGACCATATTGTACCATGTAACCTAGGCCCATATACTATGTGGTCATATTGTTCCATGTAATCTAGGGCCATATACTATGTGGTCATATTGTACCATGATTATATTGTATCATGTGACCATATTGGATTATGTAATCTAGGCCTGTCCTTCAATCCGTAGCTTTCATTCAATCTATAGATGATATTTCGTTTCTGGCAAAAAGTATATTTTAAACTTTTGATTATATGTTGAATTCTAATTTATTCATGATATTTATCTGTTCAAATTTCAGACGTAATTATTGTCTAGAACTATCCTTCAAATTCAGTTATGACTTAAATAAGTGCTAACAGTCCCGAGAATGTACGTTGATGTATTGTAGTAAAACAATCCTCTATTAATGAGCTGGAGGTCTTCTGGCCTCACATTAACGCTACACGCCGGAGCTTGTTCGTTGATGTACTTTATTTTTTAGCTAAATTAACTAATTTTGGCTATTTATGCGGACATTAAAGTGGCATGAGCTGCCTAAATGTTGATATTTTGACGTAAAAACAGAATGTTGAAATTATTGGCTATTTTTCTCAAGAAGTATAATTCAGAAACTCTTAGTGCTTCTAGTCTTGAAAATGTACGATAAAGTTTTGTTTTGAACTAACTTTGGCTTAGAAAGAATGAATGGTCGTTCCGGTTATTTAAATTTTGTTTACTTTTCGAACACTATTCCGGTTCGTATAGGCCACAAACTGTATGGATTTTCTCCATTCCAACCCTTATCATTTAGTTTTTCGATGGCCTTCAAAGCCTCTTACTGTCGTGACGATCAGAAATTATGAAAAAAGTGTGAATTTTGGCAGCTCATGCCACTTTAAGAAAGAGAAAAAAGGGACATAACAACTACTTGGTTTTACTTCTTCTTTGACTTAGACCTAAAATGAATGAACGTTCATCTTCGCTGACTATATGGATTTTCGTTATTCCAACATCAATACTATCAAGTATTTTAACTGACTTTAAACATTCTTGTTATATTAAAAGTCAGAATATTAGAAAAAGAGTGCATAATTTGGTAGGTTGTGTCCGATTTTATTAGCTAAAAAATATTTATATATCCCACTACATGTAGTTAAATCATTTGCACCGTAACATGCTTTGGTTCAGTCGTTAAAGGGGCATGAGCTGCCAAAATTCACAGTTTTTTCATAACTTCTGATCGTCACGACAGTAAAAGAGGCTTTGAAGGCTATCGAAAAACTAAATGATTGGCGTTGGAATGAGAAAAATCCATACAGTATGTGGCCTGTATGAACCGAAAACGTGTTCAAAAGTAAACAAAATTTAAATAACCGGGACGACCATTCATTCATTCTAAGCCAAAGTTAGTTTAAAACAGTACTTTATCGTACATTTTCGAGACTTGAACTTGAAGCATTAAAAAGCTTCTGAATTCTACCTCTTGAGAAAAATAGCCAATAATTTCAGCATTCTGTTTTAACGTCAAAATATCAACTTTTGGCAGCTCATGCCCCTTTAAAAGACAGATGTTTGACATTTACTTTTGTGAAAAAGAAATGAACTTTTTTTTCTGTTTTCGAAATTTATTATAGTCATTACGGTAACAAATTTACATTTATCGATTATATTAGCCTTGTGAAGCACTCCACTTTTCCAAGCATGGCGGACTGTACATTTTGACAGCTAGTTGCAAGGTATGTTTTTTTATTTTTACATCTTAGTTCCTGGTTTTAAAAGTTTTCTTAAGATGCATGCAACATAGATTTAAAAAACTGGCCCTGTTTTATGTGTGTTATTGCTATTTATTGTTTAGAGCTCGCTGAATCAGAGAGAAATCGAAACCCGATAGTTTGTGCAACAACAACCTTTCCCCCTTAGTCGGAGAACTTGATCTGGGTAACGAAGCATAAAACCGATATCACGAATAGATTATAGCGCGTGCCAGTGTGATTTTTTTTACTCATAACCTATTGTTTTTCTGTCAAGCGTTCACAATGTTATTTTATCTAGCCATTTTTATCTGGAGAGGTACACAGCCACACTGTAGTTCAATTTACCGAACTTATGGTGATATTACATATGATATACCAACGTTCAGTCTGTGAATTCTGAAATGCTGCTCGGAAAACTCCGACAAACTTTTGTCGGAAATTACAAGCCATGAAAATAATATTGTAACTGCTCTGTATGGACAATTCCTACCCCAGACTTCTTTAGAACTCATAAAAGATTATTCTTTCCTCTTTTATTTATTTTTATTTATTTTATTTATTTGACATGCACCGTTTGACCCAGTTCGAACGTCGCGCAAAATGGCGGCAAAGTCTCCAAGAAATGACAGTTTGTTGTTGTTTAAGACCAGGTGTACGCCCTTTGGAATAGCTACATGTAATAAAACCGGACAAGAATAATCTTTTATGAGTTTTAAAGAAGTCTGAGGTAGGAATCGTCTATACCGAGGAGTTACAATAATATTTTTATGGCTTGCAATTTAAGCATCATTTCCACCTTGTATTTCTAATTCGTATACCGAACGTTGGTATATGTAATATCACCATAAGTTCGGTAAATTGAACTAAGCCACACTGGTACTGGTAGCCGCACTTGTGTGACTCTATCCTGGTTTTACTTACTTTGCCGGTCAGGTACCGCACTGGGTAAACTAGAATTGGTAGAAATTCATTTGTTGTTTGTTAAATTAAACTTACGCTTTACAAATTACAGCATCAATGGAACAGGGAGCGAGAGTGTCGGGAGAATTTCAAAAATGTCTTCTCAATGTCTTCTCACTTCTCTTCTCGCATGTCGGGGGCATTAAACGCATTTGTCGTTCAAATATGACGCTCAGTACTGACGGTTTAGAACAGAACATGTCCATCGAAGTGACATTGTTAAACGTGACCTGTCAGTAGGCCCTATCACCGTATGTCGCGAAATCTCTTAGCAAATTACAAGACCCGATTGAACAAACATATGCTAAAATACCGGTACCTTACAATTTGCAATTTTTACCAAAACTTGACAAACTCCTCATAAACCAACAGTTTTCTTCCTGATCCCCTGCATTGATTGATGGTTTGGTGTTTTACGCCGCGCTCAAGATTATTCACTTATACAGCGGCGTTGCCAGTTTTATTGTGGGAGGAAACCGGGCTCTATGCCCGGAGGAAACCCACGACCTTCCGTTGGTAACTGGCAACCATCCCACCTAGGTCGTTTGAGTAAAAACCCAGTCAGAAAATTTTTCACATTTTTTTTTTGGACTGAGTGGGATTCGAACCCGCGACCCATTGGTGGAAGGCTGTTTGGATTGAGAGTCCATCGCCTTACCTACTGAGCCACGGAGGCCCCTTCATCTAGTGACGTCAAATGACCCATTTGTCGTGAGCATAGAAGAGTTACCATCAGGCTCTATGCATTCTCCAGGTTTTAGCTCTAAGCCTAATCAGATTCATCATTGACTTACACTTCATAAAGCAATGTGATGACTCAAATAATGTTAAATCAGTTTTCTACTCAATAAATTTAAAGTGGTCCTCTCTTTTGGGCCCTTTTCTAACTTATTGGATCCCCAACGGCCGTTTCACGAAGCCGCCGCACAATCCGATCTTTGTGAGAGTCCCTCTTGGTTCAAAATGGATTAACTAGAGCAAGGTACAGATTAAAGTCTTTTATTTGTTAGCAGGGATTTACCGGACCCTTAAAACATGCATCTCTGACCCACATTTTTTCAATTGCAATCAGAAGGGTCAGATGGGATGCAAATAAATAGCAAAATATTATACAATAATGCATTTTTAAACACTAATTGGACCTCCCCTAACGTATATGGGACCCTACTTTTTATCTGATGAGGGCCAACATTTTGGGAACCAGGGAAAATCCTGCAGTTAGTTTACTTAAGTCTGCTACTTGTTATTTGGATTGATAAATTAAATTGACTTTGAATATAATTGTTCATGCGTGGTTTGAACGCATTGTATTCTAGATTCAAAATCGGAATTTTCATTAAGCTTTTGTTGCTGTTTGATTTCATGTGTACAATGACTTAACAAATCCTAACGGCTCCCAAGCTACCAACAAAAAAATTGGAGTTAGAGACTATTTTTGTATGTAAATTTAAAATAAGACCTGGTTGTCCTCTTTGAAATCAAATGGCAATATTGGTACTCATGATCAGGGAAATGACTGAATCTGAATCAGTAAATAAAATAAGCGACTACGAAAAAACATGGCCTTGGATTTTTTCAGCGTTCTTCAGTATTGAATATTAACAAATTCAGATATTTGATTTTTAAAACATGGATGTAAGATTTTAACAGCAAAAAAAAAACATTTCATTGTGAAAATCTTCGGTTTCTACATTTGCTGTAAGCTGAAGTAGGTGCTATGGTTAGTAATATGTTATGTGTGTACATATATCTATGTATATCCTACACATGACCATATAAGGAATAGTTAATTGGCCAATATCAGTTTTATTGCCCTGATAATGGCTTCATTAGTCCTAACAATACACACTATTATCAGTGTTTGTCACATCAATTTACTCTCCCTATATACAGTAATAACACCAATTAAGACCTGTGTATTACACTGTCATTTTCATATTGAGTTGGGGGGGCCTCTGTGGTTCAGTAGGTAGAGCGTTGGACGTTCGATCCGAACAGCCTTCCACCAATGGGTCGCGGGTTTGAATCCCTCTCAGTCCAAAAAAATTAGAAAATTTTCTGACTGGGTTTTCACTCGAACGACCTATGTGGGATGGTTGCAAGTTACCAACGGAAGGTCATGGGTTTCCTCCGGGCATAGAGCCCGGTTTCTTCCCATAATAAAACTAGCAACGCCGCCTATAGTTTTTGCTGAAGGAATGTGTCTTTGAAATGCCCCAATCAAAATTTAAACCGTCACCCAATAAACCTGTCAACATCTTGATATATATTTATGAACACACAAACACACGGGCACAGGGAAAATCTAAAATAACTGATATACATGTAGTTGAAATAATCTTGAGTGTAGCTGAAAACACCAACTAATGTATAGGCAAGGCCAAGCTCCTGTCAGTCGTCAACCTAATGAAATATCATAGGTTTGGATTGTTACAACAACCTATGATTATGTATAAAGGTCTAAATGATAAACCTCTTTTTTAACACAATAAGAAACTTGTCTCCATGGTTATAGAAGATTTTCTCTGTGCCCATGTGTTTTTAAATATAATATAAATGTATAAAATAGTCTTGAAATAGTTCATTTTATAGATAGGATTGTTTGCACAAAAAATATCCAGGCATACCACACCTTTGTAATTCTACCTTAGTTACAATGCAGAAGGGGATTTAAATATTTGCTCGTGTTTGATGTACCGTAGATTCTCTAATAATGCAATTCATTCAGCCATTATATATCCCTCGTTATTTTAGACAAGAAGATTTGCCATGCCCGTGTGTTTTAGTGTTAAAAAATATCCCTGAAGTTTCCTGAAAATCCCCATGTATGGAAGAGTTGTCAGGTACCTGCCGCAGGTTTCCTCCTGACAAAGAGCCTGGTTTCCTCCCCCGCTAAACCTGACAACGCTTCCATATAAATATAATAAGTGAATTCTTGAGTGTAGCGAAAAACATTAATCAATCAATCATTATGAGTCTATATCTAGATCTATGGCTACCTCTGGGTTACTATACATGTAGGCCTAGACTACATGCAAGAAAGAAACCCATAACTCTTCCACAAATGTCAATAGATCTGTTAAAAAAACACTTACAAATTTGTAATTTTTCTTTGGACTGAGTGGAATTTGAACTTGCGACTTATCCATGGAAGTCCTGTGTCAGACTGAAAGACTATGTTTAGCCGATTGAGCCACAAAGGCCCACTGTACGTTTGGAAAAGTCTAGTAAAACATTACCATGTTCAGTTTAAGTTGTAGATTTGTAATGTCAACTTCAAGTCCTATATTGCAGTTGGGCGTGTCCACAAACCTTGTTAGTCTGCCACAGTATTGATAAACACTGACATGAAATTATAAATATACTGATTAAGACATTCCATTTACATTGACTCTCTTTTTGCTAGACCAGACAGTACATGGAATGTCTTTATTTATAACACAGTTTTATAGGACTTGAAATTTGAACAATTTCCGGGTGGATTTTTCTCTCGATCAGCGTATGTGGAAGAGATGCCAGGTACTCGAAGGTTCGGGGTTTCCTAGGGGCAAAGAGCCCAGTTTCACCCCCCACTGAACCCTGCAATGAATGTCACCATACAAGTTAAATAATCTTGAATGCGGCGTAAAACGTCAATCAATCAATGTATTTTCAAGTAAAGGCTTCCTGAAGGACATGTAAGCTTATCCAGGGGGCTGTTTCTCGACACCGACGTAACTTTGCGCCTGGTCGTAACGTCATGGCAACATATACCTTCAACATTACGTTACGACCAGGCGCAAAGTTACGACGGGCGTAAATGTGTTGAGAAACAGCCCATAGACTTCTAATAGTTGTTGTTGTTGTTGGTGGTCTGTCGAATTGATCACGCTTCCTTTAAATAAACTCCATGACAGCAGAGGTTTTCCTCCCCTAATATATACGGTGTAGGTGGAAAACAACTAATGAAATTTATGCTAAAGAGAAAAAAAAAAAAAAAACAATGTCAGAGATCAGAAGTCAAAAGTCAGAGGTCGCATGTCAAAAGTCAGAGGTCAGATGTCATGGTGCATCTCATCTGTTGACCATTGATTCCATCCTTAACTTTGATAATGTTAAAGGTGAGGTTTCTTCGCTTGACCCATTCAGTTATTGACCAGACACCTGTGACAGGTGTATAACTGTCTGTTCCCAGGCAGTACCGTATTTCTTCTAAAGATTCAGCCACTTTTTTCCTCATAAGGTTTCGATCTTTAGAAAAGAAATCTGCTGAATGAGGCCAGACAAATTTGCCCAATAGAGGGAATTTAAGGCAATATGACCTGCTGAGTAGTGTGTGAAAATGGTTTCCCTTTAAGACAACTCCTCGTCTCCATTTTTGTCTGACTCAATGGAAAATTTAGGCCATTAGAATGGCTGAATATTTAGAAGAAATACGTTAAGTTAGAATATCAACAGTGCAGTCTGTTGCATGTATGTAGACTTCACATTTAGTTAGGTACTTCCTAACAGCCTGGTTAACTTCCACACTAAACCTGACAATGCCACCATAATGAATAAGTAGTCTAGAGTACGGCATAAAACATGTATCTATCGGGCCACAAATGTAAAAAGGTACTGCCGTACTGGCCTTAGGTCAGAGGTTTCCTCAGGTTAAGAGCCCTGTTTCCTCCAACACTAAACCTGGCAACGCGACCATATTAAATAAGTAGTCCAGAGTACGGCATAAAACATGTATCTATCGGGCCACAAATGTAAAAAGGTACTGGCCTTAGGTCGGAGGTTTCCTCAGGTTAAGAGCCCTGTTCCCTCCAACACTAAACCTGGCAACGCGACCATATTAAATAAGTAGTCCAGAGTACGGCATAAAACATGTATCTATCGGGCCACAAATGTAGTAAGGTACTGGCCTTAGGTCGGAGGTTTCCTCAAGCAGAGAGCCCTGTTTCCTCCCACACTAAACCTGGCAATGCCATCATAATAAATAAGTAGTCCAGAGTACGGCATAAAACATGTATCTATCAGCCTACAAATGTAAAAAGGTACTCGCTTAAGTTCTGAGGTTTCTTCTGGCAGAGAGCCTGGTTTCCTCCAACACTAAACCTGGCAGCACTATCATGCCAAATAAGATAATCTTAAATGCGGCGTAAAACTTGAATCAATCCGATGATCTTGAGTAAGGCATAAAACATGCATCTATCAGACTACAAATGTAGTAAGGTACTCGCCGAAGTTCTGAGGTTTCCTCAGGCAAAGAGCCTGGTTTCCTCCCTCAGTAAACCTGGCAAATAAAATAATCCAAAGTATGGTATAAAACATACATCTATCACTATCAGGCTACAAATGTAGTAAGCTACTTGTCAAAGGTCGGAGGTTTCCTCAGGTTAAGAGCCCTGTTCCCTCCAACACTAAACCTGGCAACGCGACCATATTAAATAAGTAGTCCAGAGTACGGCATAAAACATGTATCTTTCAGCCTACAAATGTAAAAAGGTACTCGCTTAAGTTCTGAGGTTTCTTCTGGCAGAGAGCCTGGTTTCCTCCAACACTTAACCTGGCAGCACTATCATGCCAAATAAGATAATCTTAAATGCGGCGTAAAACTTGAATCAATCCGATGATCTTGAGTAAGGCATAAAACATGCATCTATCAGACTACAAATGTAGTAAGGTACTCGCCGAAGTTCTGAGGTTTCCTCAGGCAAAGAGCCTGGTTTCCTCCCACAGTAAACCTGGCAAATAAAATAATCCAAAGTTTGGTATAAAACATGTATCTATTGGGCCACAAATGTAGTAAGGTACTCACCTAAGGTTGAGGGGTTTCCTTGGACAGAGAGGTCGGTTTCCTCCCAAACTAAACCAGGCAACGTCACCATATTAAATAAGATAATCCACAGTATGGCATAAAACATGAATCGTCTAAATGATATGCCTCTTTCTAACACAATAAGGAGCTTGTCTCTGTGGTTATTTTAGACAAGAAGATGTTCCCTGTGCCCGTGTGTTATTGTGTTCTTAAATTAATCAGTTAACAAATGTAATAGCCTGACTGGAGGTTAGTGGTGGCGGAACACAGGGTTTGGGCTGAGTTGTTCAGAAGTGTGTTAGGCTTAATACCGGTCTAAATGAGGTCGCGTAACAATGAAATTCAATTGTGACGTTGTAAAGTTATACTGGTATTAAGCCTAATACACTTTTGAACAACCGGCTCCTGGGCTGAGTTGTTCAAAAGTGCATTAGGCTTAATATCGGTCTAAATCACGTCGCCTAACAAAGCAATTCAATTGTGACGTTGCAAAGTTATACCGGTATTAAGCCTAATACACTTAACTTTTGAACAACCGGCCCGGGGACCTGAAATTACATATCACAAAACCTGGTACTTTGGCTACGCCTCTATTTCTGTGAAATAATTTAAATAACTATTAAGCATCAAGCTGTCTCTTTATTCCGTATTACAGTACACATGTAATCTAGTAAACACCGTCCAACACATTATGTATCAGTGTTTTCAACTTTTGACCAGGGTTGGGAATACCTTAGAAACAAAAGAATTTCTAAATGGGATTTGTCAAGTAAAAATTCAAAGCTACATGTAGTTTATTTGTATATTTCAGTTTTCAGATCAGTTTTAGTTTTAATCATAGCTTACATTATATTTGTGAGATTAGAAAATTATTGCCTGTAACTTTATCATTATCGCATTTCGATTACTGCGATGTTATACTACTGCTAAATATTTTATTAGGTTTTTGGGTATTTACGGTTTACGAATTATTGCAAATAACTAAAGTGTATCTGTAATCTCCTTCCACCTATGTACTTAACATAACATGTATATGGACAATAGTCTGAAATAAAAGTATTATTATTATATTATTATTATTTATTACATATACATAACTATTGTTCCTTAAAGTGGCATGAGCTGCCAAAATTCATAGTTGCTGATCGTCACAACATTAACAGACTTGGAAGGCTATCGAAAAACTAAATGTGATGTTACGTGTATACTACTGCTAAATATTTTATTAGGTTTTTGGGTATTTACGGTATACTAGTTTGGTACCATTTTTCATTCATAGTGCTTTGTTTTATGGATTGTACAAGTCTGGCAGGTCTTGAATTTCACCCTGCTGGTCCTCTCTATTCAGGTATATTATGCCTGGCCCAGCGTGATTTACTTATATTTACTTATATGGGATGTATTAAACATGAATAGTCCATTAAATATGATCAGGTGTGAATTATTGTCGCATTCAACTCTGAGTTTTTATACACAAAGAAATGTAATGAGATGGGCTCAAATCAATGAGGCGTAAAATTCACACGCAAAATCAAAAAAAAAGAGAACATATTTGACTCTGTTTAGTGTTAATGGTACTTCTGTAAGAAATATGAATATTTTATATTTTTCGACATTTTTCCAGACGTAAAATATGAACCAATTCACCAAACTGGATGGCCAGCTGACTGGCTAAATAAAAAAAAACCCTCACACTTAAGCCTCTGAAATCAATACAATGAGCCAGTAGGGGATCGTCCCTCAGTCCAACACAGGCCTTCCATCAATGCGGCGGGGGTTCAATTCCTCATAGAGCAAATAAAAATTAAAACATTTCTGACTGGATTTTCACTTGATCGTTATATTTGGAAGAGTTACCAGGTACTTGTTGAAGGTAGGTTTTTTTTTCCGTGCAATGAGCCCAGTTTTCTCCCACTTATCCTGCGGCATAAAACATCAAGCAATCCATTAGCGAGTCATTCGTTACACTTGCAATCACACTCAGGCCAAATAAAATTTGAAAAATTTCTGATTGGGTTTTTCACTCTATATGAGAGAGTAACCAAGTAAGCCATACTCGCCGAATGTAGTGGGTTTCCTCTAGGCAAAGAGCCTGGTTTCCTCCCCAAATAAACCTGGTAAATCCTGAGTATAAATGAAATAATCTTGAGTAAAACATCAATTAATCAAAATTAATATTTTTGTAATCGCAGTTCACCACAGTGTAAAATTATATTCTATCAATCTTAAAAATGTTTAAATTAGAAGTCTAATTATAACTTGCATCTATTTAAACACGATATATAGAGCAACTCATTTGCATAATTATTTAGTTCTGAAGATGGGCCAGTATGTTTTAAAAAACAGAAAATAAAACAACAAAAGACAGTAGGCCTATTAGCGTAGAAAATGGCATACTTTGCCCCACCACTCAATAAAGGGTTCAGAAAATCTGGCTTACATTCTTTAACTAATTACCCATGACTTCTTCCTGGTTATTTTTCTACCAGTCTACATGCAGAAGTTTTTATTTGTCTTGCGTCAGCGTTTTGGTAAATTGTAGGTTTGTGTTTGCAGCTGGCTCTCTTGAGTTATATCTGTGTTAAAAGACGGTTTTACTCACTGCAGCTTCTGGCGGGTGGTTTATGTTATTATATTATTAACCTTCCATGACTACTGATATCTCGAAAACCGGGATCCTTTTACAATACCGGTACGAAACTAAAAGTGGCATGAGCTGCCAAAATGTTGATATTTTGACGTTAAAGGAGAAGAAAAGGAAAGAACTAAGTAAATACAGTACAGGCGCGACACATTTTCCTTTCTAACGGTACCAAAACCATATTTCTGTGATTTTTCCTCGCCAAACTGTGCTATAAGAAAGTTACAATCGTTATCAGAGAACGTCTAAACTGACTCGGCTGCCATCTTCACAGCAGAGCCTAGCTGTGTGTCTCGATCGGCCAATCAGCATACGCCTGGCCACCAGTCACTCGCTAGCGTAAGAGAAATTGGTCAACTCTGAAAGTCTGCCATTTAAACCTAGGTTAATTACGATCATTTCGAGGCGCTAATAAGAGAAGACGAACACTCTAACAACTCTGAAATGTACACTAGCTAGTAAATCAACCTTTTGGGAAGACGTGACAGGCTGCATATGTTGTCTACGCGACTTGTGGGGATCGTTGTAGAATTTTCAGAAAAGGTAGTCTTACCGCTGACATTGCAGGTTATAACCATACAATATATGGTAAGCTCGCAAGGGAAGTAATCTACTAATACTTTTTCCGGTCAATTTCATACCGCTAATGGCGCGCTCCACTGACGATCGAGCATAAGCTTGTCTGGCAGATTCATTTTCATTGTATTTTCACACCGTAAACCACGTGCAAGACTCACACACATAAATACGATGGTCTATAGGAGCCCGTTCGATACAATTGCATGTTGTTTTTTTCTCCTCCTTTAAAACAGAATGTTGAAATTATTGGCTATTTTTCTCAGAATTTATTTAGAAGCTTTATAGTGCTTCTAGTCTTGAGAATGCACGATAAAGTATTGTTTTGAACAAACTTTGGCTTAGAATGAATGAATGGTCGTCTCGGTTATTTAAACTTTGTTTACCTTTCGAACACGTTTTCGGTTCAAACAGGCCACATACTGTATGGATTTTCCTCATTCCAACGCCAATCATTTAGTTTTTCGATGGCCTTCAAAGCCTCTTACTGTCGTGACGATCAGAAATTATGAAAACAGTGTGAATTTTGGCAGCTCATGCCACTTTAAGGTTTATTTTGATTTGTACAAGTATATCTCTTATGGTTTCTATATTATAACAGTGTATTTTGGGTGGGGTTTTGTATACTTTTGATTATTTCTTAAACCGTTCAAACTGCAATGATCAGATGAATAAGACTCAGTTTACGCGGTCGACTTCTTGCCATAGTTGAAAATCTATACAACTTAGTCAATTTATTACAAAGTATTCCAGAAAATTCTACTGACTGAGGCCAAGCACCTAATGAAATATCATGGATTTATGATTGGGTATAAAGGTCTAACATTGAGCCCATCTGTAACACAATTAGAAACTTGTCTCTATGGTTATTTCAAAAAAGAAGATTTTCCATGTGCCCGTGTGTTTTAGTGTTCTTAAATAAAAGAAGAATTTAAAAGATATCGATGTATGTCAATGGATAAATGTGAGCATTTGTTAAACAATTTACATGTATTTATTACGAATAGACTATACATTGTAGTTGTCAGATATTGCACATTTGATTATCATTAAATTGTCGTAAAGTCATATCATCCACAATAACATACATGTACTTGTTCACAGGTGAGATCTTTATTTAATTATGTATATACAGTACACCAAAAAGTTACCACTAAAAAAACGTGTGAGACCTGCACTACACATGCGTGTGCAATAGTGGTAACTTTTTTGGTGTACTGTAACAATGTTCCTTAATACAATATAGGCCTACTGATTTTACATCTCTACGATGAAATCCTAAGAGAATCAAGTTAATTTCCCTTTTTTCCAATTTTTTCCCTCTTGAGAGAGAGTATCAAATGAGGATCATTTCCATATTCCTTGTGTAAAGCCGGCAAATTATTTCACAAAGTCTTGACATTTGACAACTAAACTTACAATGGCAACTAAAATAGCATGGGGGCAAGCCTTCATCCAGAGGGGTGTCCATCCGTATTTTTGACACCCAGTGGTCAAATTTCATATTATTATGACACCCAATAATCCAGAATGTTAACTTGGGCATGATTCAAAATTTCGAATGTTGGTCATTTTGTAGTCCTCCATTAAAAATAGCTATTTTGTAGACCCACTTTTCAGACCCTGGATGAGTGTATACATTTATGATCACTAAAACACATGGGCACAGGAAAAATCTTCTTGTCTAAAATAACCATGGAGACTGATAAATGTATACATTATTGAATGCATTGGCATCACTGCTTAGTGAGCTGTTTGCGGTTACATGCAGTTGACTAACTGAGTTTTATGATATGCCCCCCCCCAGGCGCAGCCAATTTAATGAGTGTTTAATGGTGACAGATTTATTGTCCTATTGGCAATCGACAGAACAATTGATTAGAAAAGTAAACGACTTTTGTATCCAGACCATGTTAAAGTACTAGGTTAGAGGATGTCTGTTTTCGTCTTGCTGAACTGTCTGAACGACAATTAGAATCTAAAAATTAAAATGACCCAATTCCAATAGTCAAGCCAGGTGCTCACCGAAGGTCGGGGGTTTCCTCTAGGCAGTCGAGTGTTTGATTTAAAAAACAAATTGCACTGACGACTGTTAATTGATAGTTGATAGGAAGTGAGAGTTTTCAGATTGCTTTCGTATTTGGGATTTGGGCAATATGAAAACTAATATAATACAAAATATGACTCACATGTACGCATTCAATATAAAGACAGATGAAAATCCAGACGAAATTTATGTTTTATGGATGTATATTGTATAGCTAAATATATTTAATTAGAAACTTGTCTCCATGGTTATTTTAGACAGGAAGATTTTCAAAGGACCTGTATGTTTTAGTGTTCATAAATACATATTTCAATTTTAAATAATTTCATAATTTTTTTTCAGAAGAAAACTAAAACAGACTGGATGTAGACTAAACTTGAAAGCAGCTTACTGATTGGAT
Organism: Lepidochitona cinerea; assembly: GCA_963971465.1. Lineage (NCBI taxonomy): Eukaryota > Metazoa > Mollusca > Polyplacophora > Chitonida > Tonicellidae > Lepidochitona > Lepidochitona cinerea. The sequence goes on from OZ020559.1 coordinate 16,912,556, forward strand.
CAAAGATGCCTGTAAGTATGAATATTCATATATTCCTTATTCAGTTCTCTGATTGGCTAAAAAAGATTATACTTTATGAATATTCATTAGTTATTAAAATCATCCAAAAGGGTCTCATTTCAGCCAGCTAAATAAAGGGAGCAGTGTGACAATTCTTTCTTATTTTAGGTAACATGACATGAATATTCATAAGCGTTAACTTATATAACAGTAGTTTCTGATTGGCTGGAATAATGATGTACTGCATTTGTATTCATATGGGTCATATATCAGTAGTTTCTGATTGGTTAATATATAGATATACTGCATGAATATTCATTTGGGTCATGGTTGATATATTACTAGTTTCCGATTGGCTGAAATTTACATTTCATTTGGGTGATCATAAATATAACTTGATTTCTGATTGGCTGAAACATACATGTAGCATGGATATTCATAAGGATCCTGGGTCGTTTAGGCTTATATCTGATTGGCTGAAATACGTGGACATACAGCATGAATATTCATTAGGGTCATTCTGTTGATTTCTGATTGGCTGACACATGGACATATGGCATGAATATTCATTAGGGTCATGGGTTGATTTCTGATTGGCTGACACATGGACATATGGCATGAATATTCATTAGGGTCATGGGTTGATTTCTGATTGGCTGACACATGGACATATGGCATGAATATTCATTAGGGTCATGGGTTGATTTCTGATTGGCTGAATATATTAAGCATGAAAGTTCATTCAGGTCAAGTATTTTATGATTTTGAAGAAGGATGATTTCTTTTAATTGAATCATCATTCATATTATTTTTATTATTCATCATGCAAATTTGCTTTCTGAAATTAAAATCTTCATACACGTAGAATCAACAAATGTGCCATATTAATCAATATTCAGTTTTTCCAGGGAATGTTTCTTAAAAAATCTTGACAGGCTTATCAACCGAAAACTCAGATAATTATAAAACAAGTAAATTCATGTATAGACCCTTTCTGCTTAGAACGACGTGTTTTGCATTACGGCATAGACGAAATGAACACGATTCTGACGTCAGATTGATCTAAAAACTCAATTTAACGTCATTTTGCCATACAACGAGGCTTCTGCGCAAGCGCTAATCCTTAAGCTGAAAAGGTCTATTAGAAGATTTACAATAAAAAATTATCTCGTACCAATGGGACATTAATCTCAAAATTATTAGAAGATTTAATGAAAATAAAAAAAGGATTAGATAAAACATTGATATTAGGATAGATACCTCCCCTCCCTACAAACCTAAAAACAAATTCTTAACTTGTTCAAACCTCAAAACCATGCCCTAACCTAAAATTAAAATATGACTTTGTTATTACTTCCGAACACTAAATTAATTTCAAACCGCAAAGTATCAAAAGCTATCTATATTATGAGACTTTCTACCCTTATGGTATGAGTAATAGGTTGCCAGTTTAGTCGTATAAGGTTTAGTCATGATCTGTGTTTCCCTGTGGCACAATTTTTTGGCCACAACCCCCAAAAACAAACGCTTAAGATCACTGAAACTAACTTGGTAATGCCTTAATTATTTCTCGTTAGAATAGATCACACATTTAAAAAGAGTTTCAGACATTTCTTAAGAAAGATCTTTTGACTTTAAATATTTTTTTCTTAAAGTTTTTGACAGTGTATATCAGTAATCTATACCCTTGAATAAAGCCAAACTCGTGTCTGTCTTCAAACTACGTAATGAAATATCATAGGTTTTGGTTTATTACAACAACTGAATGATCCGAATGGTATATCCCCATTTTTAACTCAATTAGAAACTTGTCTCCATGGTTATTTTGACTAGAAGATTTTCCCTGTGGCCATGTGTAATTGTTTTCATAAATATATTTATGGACACTAAAACACACGGGCACAGGGAAAATCTTCTTGTCTAAAATAACCACGGAGACAAGTTTCTAATTCATGTATGACCTATAAACCTTGAAAGTTCACATACTCAGTGCTGGAACTTGACTTTTATGGCTGGTTTACATGAGGGCAAGCTAAAAAGCAAAAACTTGCTGCCCGCATAGGCGCATACAAATATGGATGCCCATCATCGCCTAAGACATAAAAAAGATATAAATAAATGAAAAACAAGAAACTTGAACGGCAATTCCATATAGGTGAAGAATTCTAGAATTAGTGACTTGTTTTAGTGACTTGTTGAAAGAGAATTTTGATTTCTCAGTACTTTATTGCTGTTTAAGTTTAAAGATTGCTCCAACATTTACTTGCCCGCAGGCCAAATCACTTGTAAAACACAGGAGGGCAAGTGGGAAGTTGCTGTATGTTCACTGATACTGTATGTTCACAATTTTCCCTATTGATCTGCGCTCATCTCCATAGCAGTGGTCTTGTTGGCGCTCTTATAGTGTCTGTTAACTCACAAGGAAAGTCGATTCACTATATAACGGTCGTCAACCTAATGAAATATCATAGGTTTGGTTTGTTACAACAATTAATGGGGTATAACGGTCTAAATGATATACCCCTTATTAACACAATAAGAAACTTGTCTTCGTGGTTATTTTAGACAAGAAGATTTTCCCTGTGCCTGTGTGTTATAGTGTTCATAAATATAACTATATAACAGTATCGTTTGATGAGGGCGGAAGATAAGTCCTACAGTATTATGTCAATGCCTGTATTTGTCAGCGTACTTTATGATCATGTGACTAAAAATAAATGTGAGATCAATTTGCTACTGTCGTCAATCAATCACTGTAGTGAGGTACAAATAGCCGGATAAAAGGAGGGTAGGGAGGGGGATGGTTGGATCAATAGGTATATGGATATACAGGATAGCCCTGGGCGTTTTCTCGCAACAGCTTTTCGTAAATGATTGGCGCCTTCAAGTCTTCTAACACATTCCTGCCTCCTTTCTTTATTTGTCAATGGATGGTTGCCAGTTACCACCGGAAGGTTGTGGGTTTCCTCCGGGCATAGAGCCCGATTTCCTCCCACAATAAAACTGGCAACGCCATTATATAAGTGAAATAATCTTGAGCGTGGCGTAAAACACCAAACAATCAATCATTTGTCAATCAATCACTGTAGTGAGGTACAAATAGCCGGATAAAAGGAGGGTAGGGAGGGGGATGGTTGGATCAATAGGTACATGGATATACAGGATAGCCCTGGGCGTTTTCTCCCAACAGCATTTCATAAATGATTGGCGCCTAACACACTCCAACCTCCCGTCCTCATTTGTCGATCAAGCAGCGAGGCTCAAATATAACTTGATAGAAGGTGGTGGAGGAGGGTGGATCAATAGGTACATGGATATATAGGATAGCCCTGGGCGTTTTCTCCCAACAGCATTTCATAAATGATTGGCGCCTAACACACTCCAACCTCCCGTCCTCATTTGTCGATCAAGCAGCGAGGCTCAAATATAACTTGATAGAAGGTGGTGGAGGAGGGTGGATCAATAGGTACATGGATATACAGGATAGCCCTGGGCGTTTTCTCCCAACAGCATTTCATAAATGATTGGCGCCTAACACACTCCAACCCCCCGTCCTCATTTGTCGATCAAGCAGCGAGGCTCAAATATAACTTGATAGAAGGTGGCGGAGGAGGGTGGATCAATAGGTACATGGATATACAGGATAGCCCTGGGCGTTTTCTCCCAACAGCTTTTCATAAATGATTGGCGCCTTCAAGTCTTCTAGTACACTCCAACCTCCCATCCTCATTTGTCAATCAAACACTGTAGAGGGGTACAAATAACTGGATAGAAGGTGGAGGGGGGATCAAGAGGTACTATATAGGATAGCCCTGGGTTTACTCACAATAGCTTTCCATGATTGGTTTGCACCTTTAATCAGAAACAACAATCAATCAATCAATCAATCAGGAAGATCAATCATTTTTTAATAAATCAATCAATCAGTTTCATCAATCAATTAGAAACATCAGTCAATCAATCTTTTCAGTCATCATCAGTCACCTCAATCAATCAAGCGATCACTCAATCTATTATTTTTGTCATTTTACCAACTCACATATTACTTAACCCAGTTTGTACGTTTCCATGATTTATAATTCAATTTCTGTCCTGTTTCAAAACACGCATTCTTTCACTTTCTTCCTCCACAGCAATAGCTTCCCTTGCTGTCAAAAAGCTTCTGCAAAAACGACAAAAAAAATCTAACAACAAAAACAAACAAGCAACAACAAGTGGTAGAATTAGTTTTAGAACTCTTCAGTCTCTGTGCCTTCCACTTTTCGTCCTCCGTTAACTAGAGAGCTCCGACTGGATTTCTGTAGAATGGAGTCATATTACAATGATAGTACAGAGGTTAGTCTAATAAATCATTACGCATGATTGGTCTTAATTTGCGTATCACGCTGTTTGATTTCTATCAGTTTTATTTGCTGTCTTGTTTGTTGTACTTTGGGATTGTTTGATTTTTAGCCATTGAGTTTTGTTTTTGCAAATGAATTCGTGTGAAATTTTATTTTTGTCATTTAAAAGTTGTTTGGTTTTCAATATTTTGAATGGAAAGACAACGTTATAAAATATGTGCTGTGAACGTCATTTTTTGTGTTTGATATATTGTATTTTGTACATGAACATTTTTAGGATAAAAGAAATTCAGGAAATATCGCGATGAGACGCCATATAAGAAAAAAACAATCCTGAACATGACATAAAACCTCAATCCCTCGATCAATAAACCTAATATCGGCTTTCAAACAATTTTTACTTCTTGACATACATACAGTACTCTGTGAAATATCATGGATTTGGGTTTCTTACAATAACCTTTGATTAAGGTTTTCCGCGTGCCTGTGTGTTTTATTGCTAATAAATATACATGCTTTGTACAGTACATTTCTGCAGAACCTACATGTACATGTAATAGAAAATATTTTATAATTTTTTGGGATGACAGAAATTTGCCATATAAGCTATATAATCCTTGACATAAAACACCAATCAATCAACCAAATTGATTACCCGTCTCTCAAACAGTTGTTTATGTTTGACATACACACATAGCTCTGTGCAAAACGTTTTAGAAAAAAAAAATTGTCTGTGTTTTTCAGGGTTTGAAATGCTTAACGAAAGTTTGAAAGCTGTACTTGGACACAACTGGATGCATCAATTCATACATTTTGCAAGTGATCCTCCAGTTTGGAAAAAACTTGAACAAAACGACTGTCTGTTGTTGCCAGGCAACAGCAGGAACTGGGTTCATCTTAGTGTTATTTGGTGCATTATGGGTTGGGGAAAGGAACATGTTATTGCACAATGCGGAGAATTGGTTATCCGGGTCATTTTGACCTCGTCCGCAAACAGATTTTTTTTCTTTCTCAGATTACATTCATATACTATTGTTAATTGCATATAAAAAATAAGGGCTGTGTTATACATGGAAGGCTAATACCATGGGTTTTGGTTTACTACAACAACCTATGACTGGGTATAAATGTCTAAATGATAACCCCTGTGCCTGTAAGATTTTCCCTGTGCCCATGTGTTATCTCAGTCTGCCGATATTCTTACAATAGCTTTAGATACGTCTGTGTATTACGAAGTGTTCCAGAAAATTCTACTGACAAAGGCCAAGCTTCTGTCAGTCGTCAACCTAATGAAATATCATAGGTTTGGTTTATTACAACAATTTATGATGGGATATAAAGGTCTAAATGATATACCTCTTTTTAACACAATTAGAAACTTGTCTCCGTGGTTATTTTAGACAAGAAGATTTTCTCTGTGCCCGTGTGTTTTAGTGTTACAAAAAATATATATCTCGGACCTGAATGTTTCCCTCATGTCAAACACAGGTAACGTGACAATAAAAGGCAATCTCAAGGTAATTAACAACACACCTGGAAATCTCTACACACTTCATTAGCAGTTACATTAACTGGGAAAGTCGTCGTCGTAAATCTTCCAAAATCTGGATAGTTTTTGGTTAAAGTAGAATTAGAGAAGTATATATTTTTTAAAGAAGTGCAAATTAAAATAGTTTATATTTTTTCTTTATGTAGAATTAGAAAATTATATATTTTTTAAAGAAGTGCAAATAAAAAAGTTGATATTTTTTTCTTTAAAGCAGAATTAGAAAATTATATATTTTTTAAATAATTGCAAATTAAAAAGTTTATATTTTTTGTTAAAGTAGAATTAAAAAATTATATATGTGTTTAAGAAGTGCAGATACAAAGCTTCCAGTTTAGAGAATGTGCATTATTAATGTGTTGTTTACAAGTAGGCCTAACTTAGGCCTAAAATAAATGAAAGCTGATCCTTAAATTTAAATTTTGTTCATTTTTTCAACACAGATGCTGTTAAAACAGGCTACGGACTTTATGGATACATGTACATTTTATTTTAGGGTCAATCATTTATTTTTGGGTTGAACTTCAAATCCTTACTTCATCATCACAATCCAAATTTATAAAAACAGGTCAGAGAATTTCACATAGCGATCGGTTCGATCGGTTCACCCATATCACGAAAGCCATCATATGGTGTGATGTACAACTTACAAGGAACTAACATCGGTACCGGTTGGTTCCCAGCATTTCAATGTACGGAACCGATTCAATGTTTCTGCCCGACACCAAAATTACCTGGCCTCAAAAAGATAAAGAAATTTTGGCAGCTTACATGTACATGTATACCACTTTAGAATCCATTCAATCAAGTTTTAGTCAGAAATAAAAAACAACTAAAAAGGTGTTTCTAAGTTTGTTCTATCTACTCAATCAGTATTGTTATTTTTTTCTCTGTATTATATTCCTTTACTAGGTGTGATGAATGGCTTGCATGTGTGGCTTAAACAGGGATATTATAGCATGAATTGATCTATAATCAGTGATTATTGATCTCTGATCAGAGGTTATTGATCTGTTATTGATTTGGTAGCTTGAGGCTATCAGACGCTCAGGAAGGTAAGAAAAACAATCTTCTTCACGGGAGATTTAGTTTAGGGTAATTCCGAGATCGCAATCCGGGTCCGGGGTAGAATTTTCTCGTTTTGAAGAAAATTTCCATGTTATTTTATAGCAATCACCATCAGCGAAATTACTGAATTTGAAAATAACTCATAAAATATTCTCGACTCCGCTGAGAACTGAATTTTCAACTAAGGTTACCTCCCCTGGTCCCAGCAAGTCACCTGGTGCAGATTGATTGATTGATGTTTTGCGCCGCGCTCAAGATTATTTCACTTATATGGCGGCGTTGCCAGTCAGAAAATTTTCCAATTTTTTTTTTGGACTGAGTGGGATTTGAACTTGCAACCCATTGGTGGAAGGCTGTTCGGATTGAGCGCCCAACGCTCTACCTACTGAGCCACTGAGACCCCGCCTGGTGTAGAAATTAGGATGTCTTGATTTGCTTGTCACCCAGGTCTGGCAGTTTTTCTCGGTCCTTCATGTTATTATTTACTATTTCTGTTATTTTGTATGTCTGAATTTTATTGCTCAAAGAATGATGTGTTGTTACTGTTTATTTACATCAAATATTTGGTTTTCGTTTGTGTTTATTTTGAAATTTTAGACAGAGCAATTGTGTTGATTTGATTGCCCCAGGAAGATATTTTTGTTTATTTTTTGTAACTAGTTAGTATTGTTTTCAATGTATTGGTGATATTGTGTGGATTGTGCTATTAAATTCATAATTACATTGTTAATTCATAAAACAGTTTTCTTGACTAAAATTTTTATTAATTTTTTTAAAAGTTACAATTTAAATAATTCAGTTTTAAATATAATGGTTATTAATCACTAATTTTATTTTTACTTCTTTGGTAATTTTACTCAATATTTTTTTTGTTAAATTTTTTTCCTGTGACCTTGCCTTAATCAAGTTGATTTTTTGGTTCCTCTATTCGGTTGAAGTATTTCAAGTAACGAAATCCCGCCTCGTGTGAACTTAATGCATGATAGTCCAATTTTTTTTTTCAGAGCGAAAATTCCAGTTTCCTCGCCCATTAAACAGACAATGTTGATTTTTAAGTGAGACAAACTCGAGTGTAGCTCAAAACATCCTTTATAAACTAATTTTTTGTATATATGCAAATAATAAAGTGTTTCATCTTTAAATTAAGTTAAGTTTTTAACTGTTGCTTAAATTAAACTAACTCAACTTCCAGAATCAGAAAAGAAATTATAAATTTTTTGTGTCTTTATAGATGGCCTTCCGTATGCGGAGTTCAAAATTCCGCCATGTTTTCGGGAACTCTACACGGAAGGACCAATGTTACGAGGGATTCAAACTTAGTAAACACGGCCATGACAGTAATCAGAGTGCTGTCAATCCACGATTTCTTGCCGTGTGCACGGAGTCGTCAGGCGGAGGGTCGTTCGTTGTTCAGCCACTGGAAAAGGTGAGAATTTAATCAAGAACTTTTGGCAGGAGAAATTTTAAAAATGTTTTCGTTGTCTCTACTGCGATGCAAAGACAGTCATTACAACGACCAAAGACCACTTAAGATACGTTACAAATCAAGTTGGATTGTTTATTAAAAGATGTTTTTACTGATGTTTTTAATTGTATGCAGCTAAAGTTTTCTGCCCATCAGACAATACATATTTCAAGCTTTCAAAACCATTTGACAAAGGCTGGAATTTCTTTAGACTTTTAATTGAATTACCGCCGAGCCTGATGACGTCACATAGATTATCGCAAAGCTTTCTGGGTAAACTATGTACCTCAGTTTGCCACCTTGTTTACCTGTACTTAGTATGATTGATTGATTGTTTGGTGTTTTACGCCGCGCTCAAGTCAAGATTATTTCACTTATGTGGCGGCGTTGCCAGTATTATTGTGGGAGGAAACCAGGCTCGATGCCCGGAGGAAACCCACGACCTTCCGCTGGTAACTGGCAACCATCCCACATAAGTCGTTCGAGTGAAAACCCTGTACTTAGTAAGACGTCAGTGTTTTTGGAAAATATTGGTGACATAAATTGTTTTTATCCACAGATTTTTCTGGTAACTTTGCGCCTTTCACACCTGCTTCTCGATGCAGTATTGTTCCTTCTCCATTTTGTAAAATTATGTGAACATCCCTCAATACCCCGAAAAGGCGTTACGCTCAACTTGGAACATCCCTCAATACCCCGAAAAGGCGTTGCGCTTAAATTCCAAGTGACATCATCAATCGATCAATCAATCAATTGACATTGAGATTAAGATGTCCTAAAAAAAATATTACAAAAACTACCTCCATTAAAAAATGTCTTTCAAGAATATATTTGTTTTATTGATTCACCATGAACTTTTTATTTTTATTTTTCAAATCTATTATTATTTCCAGACTGGTCGGGTTGACCTAAATTTACCCAAAATCTGTGGTCACAGTGGGCCCGTGCTTGACGTGAAATGGAACCCTTTCAATGATAATGTTATCGCCTCCGCATCAGAAGACACCACGGTAAAATTGTCAATTATTTTTAAACGCCCGAATTAAAAAAAGTTGGTCGTATTATGCTATCACCAGCGGCGTCCGTCCGTCCGACCGTCCGTTCGTTAATTGAATATTTAACGCTAATCCTGATAGCTGTTCAATGTCTGTTATAGATAGATAGATTATCTTTATTTTCAAACTTGATAATTGCAATAGGCAAAGGCCTCTTTTCATACAGGTCGAGTTATATAACAATGCATAACAGTCATATTTACAAAATAAGTACTTAAATGTCAATTATTACAAATATAAATAGAACCTTTCTTTTTAGGATGGTAAAACAATAATCTTTTAAGACATGTAGTACAATACTGTTAAATTCAAGTCCGTTAAAAATGTCTCGTAACATGTTACTCTCAAAACGTCTTTCTCTGACAGTTGCACAGGGAGCCTATTGAAAATGAGCATGATGGGATTTTTGTGTGTGTGGAGTTATGCCCCTTTATAAATTACCAGCTGCAAATAATATTTCGAGCTATCAACATAGCTATTCTTCCTGTCTTTTCGACAATATCACTCATGATTTTGCCAAGCGTCAAAGTGGCATGAGCTGCCAATTTTCAGATTTTTTTATTTCATAATTTTTGATAGACGTGAGAAGTACCTTGAAAACTAAAAGATTGACTTTGAGATGAAAAATATTGATAAAGCCAGTTTCTCATAACTGTGTGCGACATGTAAAACGGACAAAATTCAAATTACTGGGACGCATTAGTACGTTTTCGAGTCTTTGCTGCTTATAAAAAGTACCTCAACATGCAAGAAGATTGATGTATTAAGAAAGCTCTTTCTCCATGCTTTTTGACAAAAACCACGAACTACTAAATCTTTCAATGACATTTAGAAGTTGAAAGGGTTACAATAAGGTGAAGAATTACTTATGGATAAAGAATTACTTATGGATAACAACTTCTTGGTTTATTGGGTGACAACATTTCGACGTAGTTCTTACATCGTTATCTAAGTCAATTGTGTTTTTGGCAGCTCATGCCACTTTAATCTGAAGTAAAAAACAAACTTGGGTAATGGTGGGTAAGGATTCATGCATATAGATTTTAAACTAAATCTTTATTATACAAAATAGCGCTTCTGGTCTTCCACTTCTCGGTCTGAGGTCATTGTGACTTTGCTGTAGCCATGTTTGCTGACCTAGCGACGAGGAACATTAATACACCAAATAAATTATTATTCATCGGGATGTTTTATGGTCTGTGGAGCCTAATGTCCAAATTGACATGGGTTGTATGGATGAGGTTAATTTATAGTTCGTGTCATTTCTGCCAATTTTTAAGAAAGTGTTATCCAAAGAATAACTAGAATATTAATGACGAGAGGGTGATCTTGTAGTTGGCTGGTACTTTTTGCGCCGTATGACCGTAACTGTGGGACCTCCGTGGCTCAGTAGGTAGAGCGTTGGACGCTCAAACCGAACAGCCTTCCACCAATGGGTCACGGGTTCGGATCCCACTCAGTCCACCCCCAAAAAATGGAATTGGTTTCCTCCGGGCATAGAGCCCGGTTTTCTCCCACAATAAAACTGGCAACGCCGCCATATAAGTGAAATAATCTTGAGCGCGGCGTAAAACACCAAACAATCAATCAATTACAGTCTTTCTGTGTGGGATGGTAGCCAGTGACCACCGGAAGGTCGTGGGTTCCCTTTGAGCATAGGGCCTGGTTCCCTCCCACAATAAAACTGCCAACGCCGCTATATAAGTGAAATAATCTTGAGCGCGATGTAAAACACCAATTTATCAATCAATCAATTACAGTCTTTCTGTGTGGGATGGTTGTCAGTTACCACTGGAAGGTCGTGGGTTCCCTCTGAGCATAGAGCCCGGTTTCCTCCCACAATAAAACTGGCAACGCCGCCATATAAGTGAAATAATCTTGAGCGTGGCGTAAAACACCAAACAATCACTCAATCAACCGGGCATAGAGCCCGGTTTCCTCCCACAATAAAACTGGCAACGCCGCCATATAAGTTAAATAATCTTGAGCGCGGCGTAAAACACCAAACAATCAATCAATTACAGTCTTTCTGTGTGGGATGGTAGCCAGTGACCACCGGAAGGTCGTGGGTTCCCTCCCACAATAAAACTGGCAACGCCGCCATATAAGTGAAATAATCTTGAGCGCGGCGTAAAACACCAAACAATCAATCAATCAATCAACCGGGCATAGAGCCCGGTTTCCTCCCACAATAAAACTGACAACGCCGCCATATAAGTTAAATAATCTTGAGCGCGACGTAAAACACCAAACAATCAATCAATTACAGTCTTTCTGTGTGGGATGGTAGCCAGTGACCACCGGAAGGTCGTGGGTTCCCTTTGAGCATAGGGCCTGGTTCCCTCCCATAATAAAACTGGCAACGCCGCCATATAAGTGAAATAATCTTGAGCGCGGCGTAAAACAACAAACAATCAATCAACCGGGCATAGAGCCCAGTTTCCTGCCACAATAAAACTGGCAACGCCGCCATATAAGTGAAATAATCTTGAGCGCGGCGTAAAACACCAAACAATCAATCAACCGGGCATAGAGCCCGGTTTCCTCCCACAATAAAACTGACAACGCCGCCATATAAGTTAAATAATCTTGAGCGCGACGTAAAACACCAATCAATCAATCAATCATTTCTGTGTTTCCAGGTAAAAATCTGGCAGATACCTCAGGGTGGTTTACAGGCAAACCTTGACGGGTGGTCGGTCGATCTACACGGCCATCAGAGACGAGTTGGATATATTGAATGGCATCCCACGGCAGAAAATATTTTATTGAGTGCCGGCTTTGATTACAAGGTACGTTTTTGATTTCTCTGTGCCCGTGTGTTTTAGTCTTCAAAAATATATATTTATGGGTTTTGGTTTATTACAAGAACTTATGATTGGGTATAAAGGTCTAAATGGTATACCTCTTTTTAACGCCTCGGTTGCCGTATGTGGAAGAGTTGTCAGGTACTCCCCAAAGGAGCCCGGTTTCCTCCCCCACTAAACGCCGCCATATATGTGAAATAATCTTGAGTGTGGCGTAAAACATCAATCAATCTATCAATCTATCAATCTTTTTTAACACAATTAGAAACTTGAGATAAGATTTTCCCTGTGCCTGTGTGTTTTAGTGCTCATAAATATATAATCTAAATGATAAACCAAATTTTCACTGCCTTTTCCATGACCCCATAATATATAGTCTGACGATATTCTTACTATAGCTTAAGATGCGTAAGCATTGTCAATGTAATACAAAGTGTTCCAGAAAATTTTACTGACTAAGGATAATGAAATATCATTTAGTGTTCATAAAATATTAACACAATTAGAAACTTGTATCCATGGTAATTTTGGACAAGAAACCTTTAATCAATCAGGCTATCAATCAATCAACCAGCCTTTGATTTGTCTTCAATCAACTATTCAAATCAATTGTTGATGGCTTAACCTTCGAATCAATCAATCAATCAATCAATCAATGATTTATGTTACAGTGTATAATATGGAATGTAGAACAGGCTGAACCCGTTAACGTCATCACATGTCATCCTGACACTGTATTCTCCATTCTCAATCAATCAATCAATCAATCAATAATTTATGTTACAGTGTATAATATGGAATGTAGAACAGGCTGAACCCGTTAACGTCATCACATGTCATCCTGACACTGTATTCTCCATTCTCAATCAATCAATCAATCAATAATTTATGTTACAGTGTATAATATGGAATGTAGAACAGGCTGAACCCGTTAACGTCATCACATGTCATCCTGATACTCTATTCTCCATTCTCAATCAATCAATCAATCAATGATTTATGTTACAGTGTATAATATGGAATGTAGAACAGGCTGAACCCGTTAACGTCATCACATGTCATCCTGACACTCTATTCTCCATTCTCAATCAATCAATCAATCAATCAATGATTTATATTACAGTGTATAATATGGAATGTAGAACAGGCTGAACCCGTTAACGTGATCACATGTCATCCTGACACTCTATTCTCCATTCTCAATCAATCAATCAATCAATCAATGATTTATGTTACAGTGTATAATATGGAATGTAGAACAGGCTGAACCCGTTAACGTCATCACATGTCATCCTGACACTCTATTCTCCATTCTCAATCAATCAATTAATCAATGATTTATGTTACAGTGTATAATATGGAATGTAGAACAGACTGAACCCGTTAACGTCATCACATGTCATCCTGATACTCTTTTCTCCATTCTCAATCAATCAATCAATGATTTATGTTACAGTGTATAATATGGAATGTAGAACAGGCTGAGCCCGTTAACGTCATCACATGTCATCCTGACACTCTTTTCTCCATTCTCAATCAATCAATCAATCAATCAATGATTTATGTTACAGTGTATAATATGGAATGTAGAACAGGCTGAGCCCGTTAACGTCATCACATGTCATCCTGACACTCTTTTCTCCATTCTCAATCAATCAATCAACCAATCAATGATTTATGTTACAGTGTATAATATGGAATGTAGAACAGGCTGAACCCGTTAACGTCATCACATGTCATCCTGACACTCTATTCTCCATTCTCAATCAATCAATCAATCAATGATTTATGTTACAGTGTATAATATGGAATGTAGAACAGGCTGAACCCGTTAACGTCATCACATGTCATCCTGATACTGTATTCTCCATTCTCAATCAATCAATCAATCAATCAATGATTTATGTTACAGTGTATAATATGGAATGTAGAACAGGCTGAACCCGTTAACGTCATCACATGTCATCCTGATACTCTATTCTCCATTCTCAATCAATCAATCAATCAATAATTTATGTTACAGTGTATAATATGGAATGTAGAACAGGCTGAACCCGTTAACGTCATCACATGTCACCCTGACACTCTTTTCTCCATGCTCAATCAATCAATCAATCAATCAATCAATGATTTATGTTACAGTGTATAATATGGAATGTAGAACAGGCTGAACCCGTTAACGTCATCACATGTCATCCTGACACTCTTTTCTCCATTCTCAATCAATCAATCAATCAATCAATGATTTATGTTACAGTGTATAATATGGAATGTAGAACAGGCTGAACCCGTTAACGTCATCACATGTCATCCTGATACTCTTTTCTCCATTCTCAATCAATCAATCAATCAATAATTTATGTTACAGTGTATAATATGGAATGTAGAACAGGCTGAACCCGTTAATGTCATCACATGTCATCCTGACACTCTATTCTCCATTCTCAATCAATCAATCAATCAATCAATGATTTATGTTACAGTGTATAATATGGAATGTAGAACAGGCTGAACCCGTTAACGTCATCACATGTCATCCTGACACTCTTTTCTCCATTCTCAATCAATCAATCAATCAATGATTTATGTTACAGTGTATAATATGGAACGTAGAACAGGCTGAACCCGTTAACGTCATCACATGTCATCCTGACACTCTTTTCTCCATTCTCAATCAATCAATCAATCAATCAATAATTTATGTTACAGTGTATAATATGGAATGTAGAACAGGCTGAACCCGTTAACGTCATCACATGTCATCCTGATACTGTATTCTCCATTCTCAATCAATCAATCAATCAATGATTTATGTTACAGTGTATAATATGGAATGTAGAACAGGCTGAACCCGTTAACGTCATCACATGTCATCCTGACACTCTATTCTCCATTCTCAATCAATCAATCAATCAATCAATGATTTATGTTACAGTGTATAATATGGAATGTAGAACAGGCTGAACCCGTTAACGTGATCACATGTCATCCTGACACTCTTTTCTCCATTCTCAATCAATCAATCAATGATTTATGTTACAGTGTATATGGAATGTAGAACAGGCTGAACCCGTTAACGTGATCACATGTCATCCTGATACTGTATTCTCCATTCTCAATCAATCAATCAATCAATCAATGATTTATGTTACAGTGTATAATATGGAATGTAGAACAGGCTGAACCCGTTAACGTGATCACATGTCATCCTGATACTGTATTCTCCATTCTCAATCAATCAATCAATCAATCAATGATTTATGTTACAGTGTATAATATGGAATGTAGAACAGGCTGAACCCGTTAACGTGATCACATGTCATCCTGACACTCTTTTCTCCATTCTCAATCAATCAATCAATCAATGATTTATGTTACAGTGTATAATATGGAATGTAGAACAGGCTGAACCCGTTAACGTCATCACTTGTCATCCTGATACTCTATTCTCCATTCTCAATCAATCAATCAATCAATGATTTATGTTACAGTGTATAATATGGAATGTAGAACAGGCTGAACCCGTTAACGTCATCACATGTCATCCTGATACTCTATTCTCCATTCTCAATCAATCAATCAATCAATGATTTATGTTACAGTGTATAATATGGAATGTAGAACAGGCTGAACCCGTTAACGTGATCACATGTCATCCTGATACTGTATTCTCCATTCTCAATCAATCAATCAATCAATCAATGATTTATGTTACAGTGTATAATATGGAATGTAGAACAGGCT
The DNA here is from genome assembly GCA_963971465.1 of Lepidochitona cinerea. Taxonomy (NCBI): domain Eukaryota; kingdom Metazoa; phylum Mollusca; class Polyplacophora; order Chitonida; family Tonicellidae; genus Lepidochitona; species Lepidochitona cinerea. The sequence continues at coordinate 16,928,584 of OZ020559.1, forward strand.
GAACCCGTTAACGTCATCACATGTCATCCTGACACTCTATTCTCCATTCTCAATCAATCAATCAATCAATCAATGATTTATGTTACAGTGTATAATATGGAATGTAGAACAGGCTGAACCCGTTAACGTCATCACATGTCATCCTGATACTCTTTTCTCCATGCTCAATCAATCAATCAATCAATCAATGATTTATGTTACAGTGTATAATATGGAATGTAGAACAGGCTGAACCCGTTAATGTCATCACATGTCATCCTGACACTGTATTCTCCATTCTCAATCAATCAATCAATCAATCAATGATTTATGTTACAGTGTATAATATGGAATGTAGAACAGGCTGAACCCGTTAACGTCATCACATGTCATCCTGACACTCTATTCTCCATTCTCAATCAATCAATCAATCAATCAATAATTTATGTTACAGTGTATAATATGGAATGTAGAACAGGCTGAACCCGTTAACGTCATCACATGTCATCCTGATACTGTATTCTCCATTCTCAATCAATCAATCAATCAATGATTTATGTTACAGTGTATAATATGGAATGTAGAACAGGCTGAACCCGTTAACGTCATCACATGTCATCCTGATACTCTATTCTCCATTCTCAATCAATCAATCAATCAATGATTTATGTTACAGTGTATAATATGGAATGTAGAACAGGCTGAACCCGTTAACGTGATCACATGTCATCCTGATACTGTATTCTCCATTCTCAATCAATCAATCAATCAATCAATGATTTATGTTACAGTGTATAATATGGAATGTAGAACAGGCTGAACCCGTTAACGTCATCACATGTCATCCTGACACTCTATTCTCCATTCTCAATCAATCAATCAATCAATCAATGATTTATGTTACAGTGTATAATATGGAATGTAGAACAGGCTGAACCCGTTAACGTCATCACATGTCATCCTGATACTCTTTTCTCCATGCTCAATCAATCAATCAATCAATCAATGATTTATGTTACAGTGTATAATATGGAATGTAGAACAGGCTGAACCCGTTAACGTCATCACATGTCATCCTGACACTGTATTCTCCATTCTCAATCAATCAATCAATCAATCAATGATTTATGTTACAGTGTATAATATGGAATGTAGAACAGGCTGAACCCGTTAATGTCATCACATGTCATCCTGATACTGTATTCTCCATTCTCAATCAATCAATCAATCAATCAATGATTTATGTTACAGTGTATAATATGGAATGTAGAACAGGCTGAACCCGTTAATGTCATCACATGTCATCCTGATACTGTATTCTCCATTCTCAATCAATCAATCAATCAATCAATCATTTATGTTACAGTGTATAATATGGAATGTAGAACAGGCTGAACCCGTTAACGTCATCACATGTCATCCTGACACTCTTTTCTCCATTCTCAATCAATCAATCAATCAATCAATGATTTATGTTACAGTGTATAATATGGAATGTAGAACAGGCTGAACCCGTTAACGTCATCACATGTCATCCTGACACTGTATTCTCCATTCTCAATCAATCAATCAATCAATGATTTATGTTACAGTGTATAATATGGAATGTAGAACAGGCTGAACCCGTTAACGTCATCACATGTCATCCTGATACTCTATTCTCCATTCTCAATCAATCAATCAATCAATCAATGATTTATGTTACAGTGTATAATATGGAATGTAGAACAGGCTGAACCCGTTAACGTCATCACATGTCATCCTGACACTCTTTTCTCCATTCTCAATCAATCAATCAATCAATGATTTATGTTACAGTGTATAATATGGAATGTAGAACAGGCTGAACCCGTTAACGTCATCACATGTCATCCTGATACTCTTTTCTCCATTCTCAATCAATCAATCAATCAATCAATAATTTATGTTACAGTGTATAATATGGAATGTAGAACAGGCTGAACCCGTTAACGTCATCACATGTCATCCTGATACTCTATTCTCCATTCTCAATCAATCAATCAATCAATAATTTATGTTACAGTGTATAATATGGAATGTAGAACAGGCTGAACCCGTTAACGTCATCACATGTCATCCTGACACTCTTTTCTCCATTCTCAATCAATCAATCAATCAATCAATGATTTATATTACAGTGTATAATATGGAATGTAGAACAGGCTGAACCCGTTAACGTCATCACATGTCATCCTGACACTCTATTCTCCATTCTCAATCAATCAATCAATCAATGATTTATGTTACAGTGTATAATATGGAATGTAGAACAGGCTGAACCCGTTAACGTCATCACATGTCATCCTGACACTCTATTCTCCATTCTCAATCAATCAATCAATCAATCAATCATTTATGTTACAGTGTATAATATGGAATGTAGAACAGGCTGAACCCGTTAACGTCATCACATGTCATCCTGACACTCTATTCTCCATTCTCAATCAATCAATCAATCAATCAATGATTTATATTACAGTGTATAATATGGAATGTAGAACAGGCTGAACCCGTTAACGTCATCACATGTCATCCTGATACTGTATTCTCCATTCTCAATCAATCAATCAATCAATAATTTATGTTACAGTGTATAATATGGAATGTAGAACAGGCTGAACCCGTTAACGTCATCACATGTCATCCTGACACTCTATTCTCCATTCTCAATCAATCAATCAATCAATCATTTATGTTACAGTGTATAATATGGAATGTAGAACAGGCTGAACCCGTTAACGTCATCACATGTCATCCTGACACTCTATTCTCCATTCTCAATCAATCAATCAATCAATCATTTATGTTACAGTGTATAATATGGAATGTAGAACAGGCTGAACCCGTTAACGTCATCACATGTCATCCTGACACTCTATTCTCCATTCTCAATCAATCAATCAATCAATCATTTATGTTACAGTGTATAATATGGAATGTAGAACAGGCTGAACCCGTTAACGTCATCACATGTCATCCTGATACTCTATTCTCCATTCTCAATCAATCAATCAATCAATCAATGATTTATGTTACAGTGTATAATATGGAATGTAGAACAGACTGAACCCGTTAACGTCATCACATGTCATCCTGATACTCTATTCTCCATTCTCAATCAATCAATCAATCAATGATTTATGTTACAGTGTATAATATGGAATGTAGAACAGGCTGAACCCGTTAACGTCATCACATGTCATCCTGACACTCTTTTCTCCATTCTCAATCAATCAATCAATCAATCAATAATTTATGTTACAGTGTATAATATGGAATGTAGAACAGGCTGAACCCGTTAACGTCATCACTTGTCATCCTGATACTGTATTCTCCATTCTCAATCAATCAATCAATCAATCAATGATTTATGTTACAGTGTATAATATGGAATGTAGAACAGGCTGAACCCGTTAACGTCATCACATGTCATCCTGATACTGTATTCTCCATTCTCAATCAATCAATCAATCAATCAATCAATGATTTATGTTACAGTGTATAATATGGAATGTAGAACAGGCTGAACCCGTTAACGTCATCACTTGTCATCCTGACACTCTATTCTCCATTCTCAATCAATCAATCAATCAATCAATGATTTATGTTACAGTGTATAATATGGAATGTAGAACAGGCTGAACCCGTTAACGTGATCACATGTCATCCTGACACTGTATTCTCCATTCTCAATCAATCAATCAATCAATGATTTATGTTACAGTGTATAATATGGAATGTAGAACAGACTGAACCCGTTAACGTGATCACATGTCATCCTGATACTGTATTCTCCATTCTCAATCAATCAATCAATCAATCAATAATTTATGTTACAGTGTATAATATGGAATGTAGAACAGGCTGAACCCGTTAACGTCATCACTTGTCATCCTGATACTGTATTCTCCATTCTCAATCAATCAATCAATCAATGATTTATGTTACAGTGTATAATATGGAATGTAGAACAGGCTGAACCCGTTAACGTCATCACTTGTCATCCTGATACTCTTTTCTCCATTCTCAATCAATCAATCAATCAATCAATGATTTATGTTACAGTGTATAATATGGAATGTAGAACAGGCTGAACCCGTTAACGTCATCACATGTCATCCTGACACTCTTTTCTCCATTCTCAATCAATCAATCAATCAATGATTTATATTACAGTGTATAATATGGAATGTAGAACAGGCTGAACCCGTTAACGTCATCACTTGTCATCCTGACACTGTATTCTCCATTCTCAATCAATCAATCAATCAATCAATGATTTATGTTACAGTGTATAATATGGAATGTAGAACAGGCTGAACCCGTTAACGTGATCACATGTCATCCTGATACTCTTTTCTCCATTCTCAATCAATCAATCAATCAATGATTTATGTTACAGTGTATAATATGGAATGTAGAACAGGCTGAACCCGTTAACGTCATCACATGTCATCCTGACACTCTATTCTCCATTCTCAATCAATCAATCAATCAATGATTTATGTTACAGTGTATAATATGGAATGTAGAACAGGCTGAACCCGTTAACGTGATCACATGTCATCCTGATACTGTATTCTCCATTCTCAATCAATCAATCAATCAATCAATGATTTATGTTACAGTGTATAATATGGAATGTAGAACAGGCTGAACCCGTTAACGTCATCACATGTCATCCTGACACTCTATTCTCCATTCTCAATCAATCAATCAATCAATCAATGATTTATGTTACAGTGTATAATATGGAATGTAGAACAGGCTGAACCCGTTAACGTGATCACTTGTCATCCTGATACTGTATTCTCCATTCTCAATCAATCAATCAATCAATCAATGATTTATGTTACAGTGTATAATATGGAATGTAGAACAGGCTGAACCCGTTAACGTCATCACATGTCATCCTGACACTCTATTCTCCATTCTCAATCAATCAATCAATCAATCAATGATTTATGTTACAGTGTATAATATGGAATGTAGAACAGACTGAACCCGTTAACGTCATCACTTGTCATCCTGACACTCTATTCTCCATTCTCAATCAATCAATCAATCAATCAATGATTTATGTTACAGTGTATAATATGGAATGTAGAACAGGCTGAACCCGTTAACGTCATCACATGTCATCCTGACACTCTATTCTCCATTCTCAATCAATCAATCAATCAATCAATGATTTATGTTACAGTGTATAATATGGAATGTAGAACAGGCTGAACCCGTTAACGTGATCACATGTCATCCTGACACTCTTTTCTCCATTCTCAATCAATCAATCAATCAATCAATGATTTATGTTACAGTGTATAATATGGAATGTAGAACAGGCTGAACCCGTTAACGTCATCACATGTCATCCTGACACTCTATTCTCCATTCTCAATCAATCAATCAATCAATGATTTATGTTACAGTGTATAATATGGAATGTAGAACAGGCTGAACCCGTTAACGTCATCACATGTCATCCTGATACTGTATTCTCCATTCTCAATCAATCAATCAATCAATCAATGATTTATGTTACAGTGTATAATATGGAATGTAGAACAGGCTGAACCCGTTAACGTCATCACATGTCATCCTGATACTGTATTCTCCATTCTCAATCAATCAATCAATCAATCAATGATTTATGTTACAGTGTATAATATGGAATGTAGAACAGGCTGAACCCGTTAACGTCATCACATGTCATCCTGACACTGTATTCTCCATTCTCAATCAATCTATCAATCAATCAATGATTTATGTTACAGTGTATAATATGGAATGTAGAACAGACTGAACCCGTTAACGTCATCACATGTCATCCTGATACTGTATTCTCCATTCTCAATCAATCAATCAATCAATCAATGATTTATGTTACAGTGTATAATATGGAATGTAGAACAGGCTGAACCCGTTAACGTGATCACATGTCATCCTGACACTCTATTCTCCATGTCCTGGAATCGTGACGGCAGTTTGTTCGCTACCACGTGTAAGGATAAGAAACTACGAGTTATAGATCCAAGGGCGGGGTATATCGCCATGGTGAGTCATTTTGCAGTAGTTCCAAATTTATTTGTGTGTTTGTAGTGGCGGTCATCAATGTATTATAGACTTTTCTTGTATATATTATGGCCTCCTTGTCTCAGTTGGTAGAGCGTTGGACGCTCAATTCGAACAGCCTTCCACCAATGGGTCTCGGGTTCAAATCCCACTCAGTCCCCCCAAAAATTGGAAAATTTTCTGACTGGGTGTTCACTCGAACGACCTATTTATGCCAGTTATGTCTTTGTTCCTATGCCTGAATTCAAAGCTACTTGTAGGCATCTATTGTATTTTGAATAAGTTCGCTTTCATTTTGTCAAATTCTTATCATCTGATTCTGTTATCGTATTTGTTATCATCTCTGTTATTGGACATACATGTACGTAGTCTGTATGACTGACTAAACTAAACTCATGATATATGTTTTCTCTCTTCTTTAACACAATAAGAAACTTGTCTCCGTGGTTATTTTAGACAAGAAGATTTTCCCTGTGCCCGTGTGTTTTAGTGATCATAAATATATATGTTTTCTATCTCCTAGGAATGGGCAGGCCATCAAGGTCCGCGGTCCTCTAAGGTGATAATGCTGGGCAACAACTTGAATAACTACCTCTATACCACGGGATTCTCTCGGGGAAGTGAACGACAACAGGCAGTCTGGGATATCGTGAGTTTTATTCTGGGATATCATCTAGATTGATTGATTGATGTTTTACGTCGCACTCAAGATACTCACACTCAGAATATAATATAGAAGGGATAAGAAGCCAGTGTGCTGATATTGTGAGTTGTATTCTGGGATATATATATATATATATATATAAACTTTATTTTCTGAGGATAACAAATAAACATTGCCACCGTTTAACACCGTTCTTCCCAGAGGCCCTCTTGTAAACAAACTATGTACATTTAACATTACAGGAATAGAATAATCTTCATTGATTGATTGATGTTTTACGCCGCACTCAAGATAATTTCACTTATTTGGCGGGATCAAGGAGGGATAAGAAGCCAGTTTGCGCCTGTTGCAAATGCATGTCGAATAATGGTGACTTCCGCATGGTCACAATTTCGAGGCGCAAGTCCATGTTGTAAGCCTATGGGTAACTTAACGCCAGCTTTAATAGAACAGGGTCCTGGTGTACGAGGCAAACATTAGCATAGCCAAGTCATTTGGGCCTGGTTTAAAGGCCTGATTGTATGGGTTAAAAAGAAATTCAGTTGGGTGAGGCTTTGGATCCATGCATGAATATGTTTTGATTTAGAATTCTGCTTTTGATTAATTTTTCAGAGGAATTCACGTAATTATCTAATGATGGAAGCCATAGACCATTCTAACGGAATAATGACGCCATTTTATGATTACGACACAAATGTTGTATTTTTAGTCGGAAAGGTGAGATTTTTAATTAAGAAAATACATGTATAATATTTCTTTATGAATACAAAGGCCAGACCAATTAACCCCATTAAATCTCATTCAAGCTTTTCTTAAAACATTATTAGTTCTGATTGCTGGTCCAGAAGAAATATTGTAATTCTATATTCGGTTTAATGTTATCTGATCGAACTGCAACGAACCTCCTTAAATCTCATTCAAGCTTTTCTTGTAACATTATTTGTCTTCATTTCTGGCCCAGAATGAATATTGTAATTCTACATGTACTATGAGGTTATTATATGACTTCGCATCCAATATGGATATTTATTGTACGAGTCGCCGTTGGGTTGAAAGTCGATATTGGACGAGACGCCAAAGTCTTTTTATTATACATTTGCAATCAAACACCAACAACAATTATTTCAAGTTTAACTTTAAACAAGCACAATAAATTTCAATATTTAACGTATTCACAATTATGATATGATATGAGGGCTCTGACAAAACGACAGTAGCGAAGCAGACGACTCCACGGTGACGTCAGATTAGAACGTATCACATCATCGAACTGACCTAGTCGCTCTTCTCTCTGCCGATACCCGGATGAAAATCCAATAGCACTATCCAATATCAATTTCGGCTCCAATATCGACTGATATATGATCGACACATGATACAAATGCTAGTCTTTCATTGGTTAATGAATACTGGTTGTATAATAAATACAGTTATAAAATGTTAGCGGATATGTACAACAAGGGTCATCCAGAGTTGCTTCCCCTCGTGATGTGAACACCCTGTGGTCAAAATTGACCTTATTAGTACACCCAATAATCCAGCAATTTAACATGGTCAAGATACAGAAGTTATAAAATGTATCGGATATGTGAAACAAGGGATAATCCAGAGGAGTGCCCATTCTTCTCTTGGGCACCCTGGGGGCGAAATTCCTTTTATTAAGACAAACAATTATCAAGCAATTTAGCATGGTTAAGATACAAAATGTAGACCATTTTGGACACCCACCTTCTGTGCAGAATGTTGAATTAGCTATTTTTTGAGTGAGTGAGTGAGTGATTGGGGTTTTACGTCCTGCTCAACAGTATTTCGGTTATATGAAGACGTTGTCTCCTTGTGACAGGGCGGATTTCCACCGCTCTTTTAGGTGCTGTCTCACCGAGACGACTTGCCGAAGACAACCGGCAAGCCCCCTCACCCAGTCACAGTATACTGACACCGGGCCAACCAGTCGCTGCTCTAACTCCTATTGCTGAGCGCCAAGCGAAGCAGCAGCAGCTCCCATTGTTAAAGTCTTTGGTCTGACTCGACCCGGGCTTGAACCCGGATCTCCCAGGCCTGAAGCGGACGCTCTACCGACTGAGCTATCGGGGCTGGTCTCTATTTTTTGAACACCCTATTTTCAGATAGTGGATGAAGCACAATGTGACAAAGAAGCTTCCTCAATCAATCAATCAATCAAGGATAATGTTATATTAATTCTAACACAAAAAGATGTATCCTACAACAAAGTATCATTGTTTTTTTTCCCCCAGGGTGATGGCAATATTCGTTACTATGAGCTGGTCCCGTCAGCGCCCTACTGTCATTATTTGAACCAGTTTCTCTCCTCGACTCCCCAGAGGAGCGTCTGTAAGTACACATGCACTTAAAATCACCCTCCTTTGACGAGTTCTAGCATTCAATTTGTTGTCACCAATGGGTCGCGGGATCGAATCCCACTCAGTCCAAAAAATTGGAAAATTTTCTGACTGGGTTTTCACTCGAACGACCTATGTGGGATGGTTGTCAGTTACCAACGGAAGGTCGTGGGTTTCCTCCGGGCATAGAGCCCGGTTTCCTCCCACAATAAAACTGGCAACGCCGCCATATAAGTGAAATAATCTTGAGCGCGGCGTAAAACACCAAACAATCAATCAATTTGTTGTATTCTCTTCAGCAATTGCAATCATGATATGTCTGAAAGTATACTTAAAATACTTAAATACTTAATAAATACTTAAAATAATAAACTTTGACTGGTAAAGGCCTCTTCTCGCAGTGCAACTTTTAGTGTTGAGTTGTTGTACTCGCCAGCTATTGCAAACATCCTAGTCGTTTACGACTTGCCTTGAATGCCATGTTTTCTAGCGTAAATTCTCAGTGGGCTATCTGAAATGTCATTTATAAAAGGCACTTAAAATAATAACGCTTGGCTGGTAAAGGCCTCTTCTTGCAGTGCAACTTTTAGTGTTGAGTTGTTGTACTCGCCAGCTATCGCAAACATCATAGTCATTTACGACTTGAATACCATGTTTTCTGTCGTAAATTGTCAGAGGGCTGTCTAAAATGACATGTATAAAAGGCACTTAAAATAATAACGCTTGACTGGTAAAGGCCTCTTCTCACAGTGCAACTTTTAGTGGCGAGTTGTTGTACTCGCCAGCAATCGCAAACATCACAGTCGTAAACGACTTGCCGTGAATACCACGTTTTCCGTCGTAAATTGTCAGAGGGCTGTCTGAGTGACCTATGTTCTTGCCATAGTTAAGATGCATAACCATTGTCAATGTATAACAAAAGGATTCCAGAAAATTCTACTGACCAAGGCTAAGCTCCTGTCAGTCAGTCAACCTAATGAAATATTATAGGTTTAGTTTATTATAGCAATTTATTACAAAAGGACTCCAGAAAATTCTACTGACCAAGGCTAAGCTCCTGTCAGGCGTCAACCTAATGAAATATCACTGGAAGGCCGTGGGTGTCCTCTATGCCCGGTTCCTTCCCACAATAAAACTGGCAACGCTGCCATATAAATGAAATAATCTTGATTACATTTTTTTTTCAGGTGCAATGCCAAAACGAGGCTGTGATTCCCATAAAAATGAGATAATGAGGTTTTATAAACTCTACGCTGATAAAGGAATCGTGGAGCCTATACCCATGATCGTGCCAAGAAGGGTAAGTGGAAAATAATTTCAGCTTTTGTTTCTTATTAGTATTGACAAAATGTTAAGTTATACATGTTTCTCTAAAGATCGGTTACATAGGTCGTTCAAATCCCACTCAGTCCAAAAATTGGAAAATTTTCTGACTGGGTTTTCACTCGAACGACCTATGTGGGATGGTTACCAACGGAAAGTCGTGGGTTTCCTCCTGGCATAGAGCCCGGTTTCCTCCCACAATAAAACTGGCAACGCCGCCATATAAGTGAAATAACCTTGAGCAGGACGTAAAACCTAAATCAATCACTCACTCTACAGATCGGTTACTTTTACCAGTGGGTATGATCAGAATTTTTTAGGTTAGAAAGGCCTCCTCTGCCTGTATAAAAGGAACCCATTTAGAAAATGTTGTCTACATAGTTTTGTGGAAAGATTGCTGGAACACTGAATCCTAAAGCAGCTGATCAGTGGGGCATGCGTTTGAATCCACTCAGTCAAGCTGTTAGAGCAATAGTCTCTTAAATTCGGAAGCCGTCACAGATTCGAATTGCACTCTGTCCAAAGAAAAAATTGCCAAAGTTTCTGCATGGGTTTGTACTCGATAGCCACATATAGAAGAGTTACAAGATATGCACTGAAGGTTGGATTGATTGATTGATTGTTTGGTATTTTACGCCGCGCTCAAGATTATTTCACTTATATGGCGGCGTTGCCAGTTTTATTGTCGGAGGAGACCGGGCTCTATGCCCGGAGGAAACCCACGACCTTCCTTGGTAACTGGCAACCATCCCACATAGGTCGTTCGAGTGAAAACCCAGTCAGAAAATTTCCAATTTTGTTTGGACTGTGTGGGATTCAAACTCTCGACCATTGGTGGAAAGCTGTTCAGATTGAGCGTCCACCGCTCTACCTACAGAGCCACGGAGGCCCTGACTCTCTTGAAATAATTGACTGTAGAACTTATCATGTAATGTTTGATCCGTCAATTTGTCAACTCTTTCTGTTGATATAGGCAGAGACATTTCAGGATGACATTTTCCCGCCCACAGCAAGCTCCACCCCCTCCTTAACGGCTGACGAATGGATTAGTGGGTTAAACAGGAACCCGATCCTAATCTCAATGCAGGTGAGTGAATACCCATGGTCTAGCGGTAGTGCTATCTATGCTGTGTTGGATTGGTTGTTGATTGCCTTAAAAAGGATACAGTGCTTAAGTTTGTTCTCCGTTGACCTTCAGATTATTTGAAAAAACTAAGAAGTGGTCAATCTCGGATGAAATATTTTCAGTTTAAAATTTCCTTTTGAAAACTAAAATTTCCAAACTCAATTTGGGCGTGAAAAACTGAATATTGCTTGATTGATATCCACTGTTTATGATGAAAAAATCCAAGTTCAAGGGAAAAGTTTATTTTGAAACCGCCGTCAAACGACCATGGCCGTCATTCTCTTGTTGTTGTTAAAATACTGAGAAACATACAGCCACGTTTTCAGTGTCTCCACAACATGGCTTATTTTGCACTTCGGAAGTCTTTTTAATTACCTAAACATTTCTAAACTAAGCTGATTTTGATGAACTGAGAAATTTTGGGGAGTATTACCCACAATAATCGTAATAATTTGCGACTATTCAGCTGTTTTTGGTCGTATAGAAAATAAAAGGGGAGACAACTAGTGTCTTACAACATGAAATATGCTAGTTACCTCCCCTGAACCATAGTTCTCAAATAGTTCCATTCATTTGTAACTAAATCATTGTGTATTTTCTTATTGTTACACATGAAGAAGGGATAACTTTGATCTAGGTTTGACATTACATATATATTATTATCATTAGTTTTTTGTCAAACCTGATTTTTTTCTTTGAATTCATGCTTTCATGAAAAAAAAATATTAAATTGGAACTGGTTTGTAACATAGATTTTAACTCAATTTTAACCCTTTAAGCTTAAATGGTCGGTAAATTAAAAAAAAAACTGAATTTCGCCTTCTAAAAAACTGAATTTTTCAATTTCGGTTCGTAAATTTTGGACTTCTATGAATCCCTGGAACATGTGAAGAGTTATTTAGGGAATTCCTTGTTGCTATTGTTTTCTGCCTGACTGTCAGTAAACAAACAGCCTAAAATGCACCACATACGCAGCCACATTAGGTCCATACTGTGCAACTCACCACACCAAAGCGGACAATGGAATTTCCCCCAAAAACTGCTCATCCAGCGGTCAGTGGCCCTAGGAAAGTTACCAATGGCCATCTGGAAACTTCATCTTCATTCAACATTGTATTAAGCTTAAGTCTGACTTAACTGTGCAATGTCATAATTAAATTCCTTTGTGATGCGACGTATTTAAGCCTGACTTAAGCGTTATACGCCTTTGTGCAACCGGCCCAGGGAGCCTGTTACACAAAACGGCGTAGCGTAAGTTTATACGTAACCGCCATAGCAACATATCTCTACAGTATGAGTTGCTTTGGCAGTTATGTAAAAACTTCCGCTACACAGCTTTGTGAAACACGCCCCTGATGCCAATTACCATATGTAGTATGCCCAGTTGGAGTTATCACCCCACCCACCCTAAACACACCCATGCACAACAAGTGACGGTTATACAGTTAAAAAATTAAACAAATTTAATTTTTCATGATATTGTTCTTGTTGTAGGATGGTCATGTGACTAACAGTCCAAATACGTCAGCTTCCACGGCAGTCCAAAAACATGTATGTATATTGTCAACTAACCTGTTATAATTTGTTTGATTGGCATTTAGAAGCTGAAGAATAAAAACAGTGGAGGCTAAATGGATTACAACTTCTGGTTTTATTGGGTTGCAACGTTTCGATGTAGATAATAACATCTTTATCAAGCAAAGTGAAAAGTATTTATGGTATTCTCGTTATTTTTGGGGATTACACTTTCTTGAAAAATGGCAGAAATTCTTCCCCAAAATAACGAGAATACTGTTATAATCACTTTCTGAGAAAAAAAAACACAAATTTAACTAACCCTTTATACATATATATATATATCATAATCCCACGTTATATAAAATAAAGACTTCTGATTGGTTTAACTAGTCATGTGCATGTCCTTTAAAGTTTCGTATTACGTTGATCCATGCTGATCAATACAAGGTGACTGCAAAAACAAGTCTTGTTTTAATAAACACTGTATAATTCCATATCCCACAAAATTTTGATTGGTTACAAATTTTCACGTAGAAGCCATGTATATATTTCCGTATTACGTCTCCGTGCTGATTAATGCAAGTCGAATGCCATATATGGCTTGTAACGTCATGTCTAGACATTTGTCCATCAGGTCTACTTTGGCATACACATTAGAAGAAAAAAAAACATTGCGAGTTCTCTTTACTGTGATTATTTAACAGTCAATTTTGCCTCAAGTCTGATCTGATCGATTTTGATCGAGAAGACCTGAACACTAAACAATTTAGTGGTCTTTCGATAAATTTAGACATCATATTTAGACAGTTGTCGTAATGTTTATGAACCAATGCTGCCGGATTTCACCATTGTGTCTTGTCAGCTCATCTCAACCACATCATACTATCTGGTATTTCGCAATTTTAATTTTGTTTTAAAATTTTCCAGGACGGTGTATTAATCAATGCTCCAACCATTACAACTTTTAAAGCCGTGGATAAAAATCGGCCACCGTCTGGTAACCGAGGCTACTACCCTGAGACTAAAGCTCCGAAAAAATCTGCGACTGTACAGCCTTTTGAAGGAACGACTGTCACGGTAACAGCAAGCCTGGCCCCGAGTCAACGACAGCTCCCAGCGTCTATTAAAAATATCCAAAGACTGAGTATGCAAGAATCCCCAGAGGAATCCTCCAGTGAAAGGTGAGGGGAGATAACTGTACTGGTAAACCAGTCCTATTTTCAATAAGGGGAGGTAACTGTACTGTTAAATCAGTCCTATTTGCAATAAGGGGAGGTAACTGTACTGTTAAATCAGTCCTATTTTCAATAAGGGGAGGTAATTTTTACTAGGCTTGTAGGATATTTATCTCCCATTGCCAATATATAGTTCAGAATAGATGATTTGCCAATTACTTCCAAATGACGTAATTTAGCAACGTCACAATTATGGCCCTAAAACGTACACCGGACAAAGCATCCGTCTGTTTTTAACTCAAGATTTTCAATATTTTTACAACATATTTTAGGGAAAAAAAACGCTTTCGGGACGGTTTATATCTGAAATAATCAAGTAATGTGAACAAATCTTGCATGAAACGAGGGCTTGAATGAATATAGCTGAAGTCAAATTGCAAGCTGGGCTTGTCCGGTCTAAGATTGGTGCGACAACGTCATGTCATTGTTACGCGAAAAATTGGCAAATGGTCTATTGAAATGAATGAAATGATAACATTTATCTCCCTTATTGTAGCTCTTGTGACAACGTCAACGACATGATAACCGCCTTTGAGAGAAGATGGCAAAAACCAACAGAGACAGCTGAGGTTACGAATGACTCAAAAGTTGGATGGTCACCGAGGAACAGTCTGACATCGAACGGAACAGCGTCAAAAGATGTCGAGGTAAGTGGTGTTCCCATTCGAGTGCGGTTTATAAGTTTTTAATAGCTTAGATTTTTGTGTTTTTTTTTCACTTAACCATTTTATACACAAAGTATTGTGTCTTAACTAAGATTTTTTTTTGATTAAGTATTTCTTTGTAGAACATTTCTGAAACATAGGATGAAATAATACCCCCATCTTTTATTTGCATTGTACAATGTGTTAGTTTAGTGTGCCTGTGTCTTAAAAGCTGACGTAAGTTACGTCAGACGTAAACCGGTGTTAAAACTATCACAACTGGACCATGTTGTCGGCCAATGCGTACCTTTACGCCAGCTTTGTAAGACGGGACCCTGGGTTTTTATTCTAAAGCATGCTCGTTTTGATGTTTGCCCTAGATGTATTTAGAAATAGATAGCTGTAATTAATATAATATCTAGATTATTTCAGTGAGTTTCTTGAAACTTCTCTAACAGGGTAACTTGCATAGAGCATTGTACAGCGGCAAATTGAGCATTGTACAGTGGCAAATCGAGCATTGTACAGTGGCAAATCCAGCATTGTACAGTGGCAAATCGAGCATTGTACAGTGGCAAATCGAGCATTGTACCGGGGCAAATCCAGCATTGTACAGTGGCAAATCGAGCATTGTACAGTGGCAAATCAAGCATTGTACAGAGGCAAATCAAGCATTGTACAGTGGCAAATCAAGCATTGTACAGGGGCAAATCCAGCATTGTACAGTGGCAAATCCAGCATTGTACAGTGGCAAATCCAGCATTGTACAGTGGCAAATCGAGCATTGAATTTTGTACGTTTCTCGCCAGAAATTCAATTTTCATTTTTTGACAGATTTTTAAAAGTACATGTTTAACAATGCTTTTGACTCAACTAGAAAAATATTGACAAAGGTTGTTTATTAAACCTTAAAGATAGTGGAATCTAGTTGTCATTGTATTAAATGTATTGATAGTTGCTAACGTTTCTCTGTCTACTTATAGTGTTGCAATTTGCATTGCATTAGATATTAATTGCTTAGTTTTGTGTGTTATTCTGGGTTTTTTTTTGCATTTTGTTTGGGAAAATTATGCATGTTTTTGTTGCCTTTTTTTTAGCCTCCCTTGACCCCTTTATCTTTATATCATACCCTAATGGGGAACGACACGTCACCCACGGCAACCAAATTCTTCCCCGGTGATTCAATATCCACGTCAACATCGACGCCAGAGAAGGAAAAATTAGCATGGAAGACCTCACAGCTTTATAGCAAACATCCACCATTAACCAAACAAGATAGCTCCCAATCGTTGCCAGGCAACGACACATCACAAGCTAATACAAGTGTGAGTTTGATTACCATGGTTATAAGGTCATGTGATAGTCATGTGACATTCTGGGTGGTGACCATATTTGGTATTGGTGAACTCTGACCTAGCCTGAACAGAATGTGAATCATTAAAAAAGAAACAATATATATTCATACTCTATTCTACTAAACAAATATTGAATGCCATTTTCCCTGGATTAGTAAGTGCTTGTTATTAAATAACTTTATTTGGGCACGGTTTCTTCTCTGTTTAATCATTTATGTTGGTGTTGGAAGTTAAATTTGTGGTACTGTAGCTCTGTATAAGAGCTTTTATTAACAAATTTGCTTTATTTCTATTCCTCCATTGTTTTGAAGACAGGACATTGGTCTCAAATTACCCCTCTTGTAGTTGAACATAGCCATGTTAAATATCTAAAAAGCTTGCACAAATCTAGTATCGTGGCTTATAAACGCTTTTATAATGCTTGTTATCAAGCTGCTTTGCTGGGTCTGTCCAACCTTTCAAAAAGATTGGGTATGGCCGTTATCCATGGAAGGCTAAGTTGTTATGTGATTTCACGTTTTTGAGGGCTGGCCTCTGTGGCTCAGTAGGTAGAGTGTTGGGCGCTCAATCCGAACAGCCTTCCACCAATGGGTCGCGGGTCGGAATCCCACTCAGTCCAAAAAAATTGGAAAATTTCCTGACTGGGTTTTCACTCGAACGACCTATGTGGGATGGTTGGCAGTTACCACCGGAAGGTCGTGGGTTTCCTGCGGGCATAGAGCTCGGGTTTCCTCCCACAATAAAACTGGCAATGCCGCCATATAAGTGCAATAACCTTGAGTGCGGCGTAAACCACCAATCAATCAATCAATCAGGGGAAAAAGGACAGGATGATAAAAACACACTCAGGGGGTTGGCCTGAAATTTTAATAGTCTCGATAAGAATTTTGCAAAACAATGTTAAATCTTCTCTCACTCTCTCCAACTTGAATCTGAAGGCCCAAAGCAAACTTTTTTTTACCGATTTTTGGAATCCAAAATTTACGATTTTCAATCTCTCTCGTGTTAAAAAAAGCTGAAAACAGTCATCTGAAATTGGTTGAATTTCTGAAGTTTTTTGACCAATTAGACTTTGACGGGTAACTGTCTAACTCAATGTTCTGTCTACAATATTATGAATAAATTGATTGGCTAGAGAACTAATGAATTTATTATATAATTCGCTGCACGATGTCTCTTTAACTAACACGCTTTCACTACTGGCTTTTTGTAGTTATTAATCTGCCTGCTTTTTGCTTGTTATTTAACTGTTGTTGTTGTTTAACCTACCCTTTATTTTATTCACGAAGTTCTTTCTCGTTTGTGGAGGGAGAACATTTTTCTTGGAGTATTAACACGGTAGTTTTAAGTCTGTTTGTCAAACTGGGGCCTGTTTCACAAAGCGGCGTAGCATAAGTTTTCACGTAACTGCCATAGCAGCCCATACTGTAGAGATACGTTTGTATGAAAGTTTTGTGAAACAGGCCCCAGATATTTCACGCATGTCTGTAAGAGTGTTTCTAAAACTGTTCTGTTGTGTTTGGGACTGGAAATTTGTGGTTGTGAAGAGAAAGTGATTGCAATCTAAACCAATGAGCTAAATACATGAAATGGTCACGTCCCTTGGATCTGAGGTGCTAAAATTGTCAGCTAGCTGTGAGATTTTTTGTCGTCTCTTTGTTATGGAATTGACGATTTCCCTTGGATCTGAAGTACCAAAATTGTCAGCTAGCTGTGAGATTTTGTGTCGTCTCGCTGTCATGGAATTGACGATTTCTACAATATTCTGACATCTCTAATGAATGTTCAAAATGTGCGCTGTAAGAGAGGTTAACATCACTCTTAATGGCGTTAAATAAAACGTTCAACTCGCATCCATCGTCAAAATCAGTGACATTTGTTTGTCATTAGTAACGTCGAAATTGCAGATCATCTCACCAAATTGGCTCAATCGCAGTACGTCAATTGTCATGTGACATCCATTCCATATATTTATTTCATTCATCTCATCTATACAGCCAATTTCTCTGACTATTCTTGTAGAAAATTCATGTGAAAAAAGTTTGGTCACCCCCTCCAGTTACCTCCCCTCCTGATTGGCAAAATAATGCAATGCCAAATACAGACCCTGAGGTGAGTTGTCTGCCCCTGATGTAGGAGTTACCTGCCCTTATGTTAGAATCGAAATTAGGCCTAGGCAAAAATAAAAAAAATTAATCGATTAGACAACTTGTGCCAGAAGAAAATCTTAACTGTAGAATATTAACAATTTAAACTATTAAGATTGCAAAACTTCTCCAATAAAATTGAAGAACAAAGGGATGATTTTTTGTTATTTTTGTGTTTATATACAGGCTGTTTTCAGGAATAAATTTTCAGTAAATCAAAAATTTCTCCCTGACTAAGAAGACATTTTCTTATAGATAAGATAGTTAGTGCCCAATTTGGAATAGTCGGCAGTTACTGGCCGAAGGTCAGGGGTTTCCTCCACGAGTAAACCTGACAAAGCTGCTATACATTTACAAATGAAATAATCTTGAGTGTAGCGTCAAACATCAATCAGTTTGACTCAATCCAATAGAGATTCTGGGCCCGGTTGCACAAAGGTGTATTAAGCTTAAGTCTGACTTAACTATGCGACGTCACAATCATAGTCCTTTGTGACACAACGTGTTTAAGCCTGAGTTAAGCTTAATACACCTTTGTGCAACCGGGCCCTGTAATAATGGTTTCCCTACATGTATCAGTAAATTCCTCACTTTTGATCACTGCGAATAGTTTTGCCTACTGTGATGTCTGCTTTACTCATTGCAATTTTGTCTCACTTTATGTCTAAACAGCTTTAAAGTAGATTGTACCTGTATTTATTGTGCTGCCCCCAAATACACCTCACTCTTGCTTAATACATATTGTAACTCTATTAAAGGTTGCTAATGGTGTGTTTCCACGGACATGCGTTAACGCGTGCGTTGACGGATGCGATTTTCTCCAAAGAATGGGAACTACAGAAATACGCTATAGTGTTTTCATGGTCAATCCGATAGTTTTTAACGCACGCGTTAACGGACAGAGAATGGAGCTTGTCCCATTTTAACGCATCGGACGAGGGATTTCGCTGATCATGACGTCATTGAAGGGGCTTTCCGTCCCTGATGACCTTTTGCTGCCAGACCAAAATCCACAGAAAACACTGACTGAGTTTGTTTACTCATATTTACTGACTTGTGTTTGTAAATGTATTTTGTATGAAAAGGCTATGTAGATGGTCACTTATTCACATTCTTTCTCCAAACCGAAAAAAAAAAATTGTTGCCAATGATATGACCTTGACTTTTGACCATATGACAGATTGTACTATCGATCGCATGCGTTAACGCAAGTCCGTGGAAACACTTTACCCTATCCGTTAAATAATCTCATCCGTCAACGCACGCGTTAACGCAGGTCCATGGAAACACACCATTAGACAAACAGTTATTTGATTCTTTAACTTCATGCTTAAAAGTTCAAAGTTTTTTAAAATATATTTTTTGGGATGTTTGTTCAAAAGTAAATAATCTTGAGCGCGGTGTAAAACACCAAACAATCAATCAATCAATAGTAAAATAGTTTAACAGTTATGTTACAGAGAAATTCAATTGTGAGGTGTCACTTTGAACTACTGTTAGCGAAAAGATGCTCATTGTTCAAAGCTCTGCTTGATTGATTGGGCCGGAGGCCTCGGACAAGCTTAAAGTGGCATGAGCTGCCAAAATGTTGATATTTTGACGTAAAAACAAAATGTTGAAATTATCGGCTATTTTTCACAAGACGTATAATTCAGAAGCTTTTTAGTGCTTCCAGTCTCGATAATGTACGATAAAGTATTGTTTTGAACTAACTTTGGCAGGTTAGATGACGTCGCGACACAAAGGGATTTCTTAGTTACGTCACGTCATTTAACCTACCGTTAAGCTAATCTTCTTTTGAACAACTGGCCCCAGATATGACAATCTTCTGGTACAGAACAGAACGTTATCGCACGGCCATTTAACATAGCCAAATGTAAGGTGAAGAACAACTCTTGACAACAAATTTGATATCAGTAGAGAACCTCAACAGCATTCTCGATTTTCTTTCATTTAATGAACTGATATTATAAACAGCCTTTAACCTTTAAACTCTGACCCATAAGTCACATTTTCATAATACATTAACAGGGGTGTGGTGATATATTATTCAGAATTAATTCACTAACATAGTGATGTTTTAGTTTTCTTTTTATATTTTCATAACTGGTTTTCAGAATCTAATTAGCTTAAAAGCTGGTTTTAAATGATGCAATGAGCTTTATAGGTTCATTTTTAACAACACTTTCTACTAACAGAAATCCGAACCAGGGGCCGGTTGCACAAAGGTGTATTAAGCTTAGGTCTGACTTATCTAGACGTCACAATCAAATTCCTTTGTGACGCGACATATTTAATCCTGGCTCAAGCTTTGTGAAACCAGCCCTAGTGTTTCTCTACATTATGTTAACATGGGGTGAGGGGATATATTTACAAAGAAAATAGTTTAACCTGCGCAAAGTTAAGGTGGCATGAGCTGTCAAAATTCATATATTTTTTTGATTGTCCAGCAAGAAGAGGGTGTGAAGTTGAATGATGGACGTTGAAATAAGAAAAATCTCGTCTGTTTGCGACCAGTGCAAACCAAAATTATGAAGAAAAAAACAGGAAAATATTAATCAACCGAGAAGAGCCTTCAATTCATTCTAGACCTGGGGCTCGTTTCACAAAGCAGTCGCATCGCAAACGATGCATAGTTGCCAATGGATACCATAGTGAAGAGAAACTTCTTGAGAATTTTCAAATTTTGTTTTCACACAAAAAATATCTATATCTCATGCCTCTTTAATAACAAAGTTCCTTAAAATATATACACTAAAATCAACATGAACAGAACAAGCCAACTCTAACCCCAGTAATCCCCCCTCCTTGATAAATGAGCTCATAACAAAGGGAGGTAATGTAAAAATCTGAATTATTTTAAATTGACTATTCGAAATAAAGATTATTTTCCATATTGCTACAAATTTATTTATTTGAACAATTTGATTTGTTTTTAAGTATAAACTTTACAAAAATTTAAATAAAAATGTTCAAAGAAAGATAAATACACCCAATGTACTTTTGTAATAACTGTGATTATTTTTATTTCTTTTCACAGTTAAAAAAGGCATATTTTCATCAGGTGGAGGAAATTCGGAGTTTAAAAGAACAGCTGAGTTTGAAAGACAAAAGAATTCGGCAGTTAGAAGAAGAGTTGACGCTAATCAGAGATATGCAATGTGGGCCTGGGGAAAGTAATTGTTAAGGGGAGATAAAGGGGGATAACTGTGCTAAGGGGAGACAATTTATGCAGGGGAGGCAACTTCATTGTTACCATTGCTTTGGTTAAGAGTGAATTCTCACAGAACGACATTAACTTTTTTTAAGTTGATGAGAAACACGATTTGCTTTTCTCGAAGGTGCTTTATGGCTGAACTACACAAATTTCAAGCAATTCTTGTGTCATAAAAAATAATTCTTGCCTTGTTGAAGTGGGATCGTTTTGAAAGTTATACGAAATATTGGAGTCCTTTGAATCCATTGGTCTCTGGTGGTAATATTAACTTTTGTAGAATATTTAAAATGTTGTCTTAGGAGAATAAGAATTAGGATTAAGACAATACTTTGATATTTGAAATGCAATTGTTTATCTCAACCTTTTTATGATGATACTTGCGATTTTGACATGTGGGCCTGGGGAAAGTAATTGTTAGGGGAAGTAATCTCCAACAAAGGGGGGATAACTGTGCTAAGGGGAGACTATTTATATTGTTACCACTACTTTGGTTCAGAGTTAATTCTCACAAAATGAAATTAACTTTTTTAAGTTGATGAAAAACCCCATTTTTAGAAGAACCAATGCACATCAGATATTTAGCTTGATCTAGGCACATACCTTTTCTCCAAAATATTGATAAATGTATTTTTTTAAAGTTTTCTTCCGTCACATTTTTTCAGGTAAGCAGCATGGTTTTTAGGCAATGGCTAGTATACTTTGAAATTCCTAAATTCCTAAAAGTGAAACTTCTGAATTTATTATCTGTTATTGCAAAATTCTGCAGGATTTTGTAACGGGTTCTCTGATTGGCTGATTATATATTGTAAAAACAGGTTTTTGATAGGTGGAAACTTTTGATTGGTAATCTTTCTGTTGGCTGGTTGTATTCAATTTACAATATCTTTGATCTGATTGGTCGAAATCTGTGATTCCTTAAACAGTATCTGTTACAAGCATTTTAAATTTTCCTTGGCTGCTTCTGGCCAGAAACACATCTCATTTGTTTTCTCTCTCAATGGAATACAACAGCCATTGTGATTGGTTGGGATTTTCTTTTTCTTTCTCTCTCTCTCTCTGTGATTGGCTATTGTAAAAATTCTTAACTGTGATTGGTTGAAAAGTTTTAATGCTGTTTTGTGATTAGAGCTGAGTGTTTATTAAGACCATGTTATAGCAATTTTGATTGGTTAGAGGCATAATTATGAAGAAAAAGTACCTGCTTACAATAGCTTTGATTGGCTTATATTAAACAGCAGCTATGTTATAGTGATTTTGATTGGTTACAAGCATATAATTACTCAGGAAAAAAAAATAAGCAGTGATTTCGATTGGTCAGGGGGCACATTGTTATGCAGAAATGGAGAGATGAGCAGTTAAATCTTCTAGAATTTTGGTTTTGGTGGTATGGAGACATTTTTATGAAAGATTGAAACAAAGTTTGATTTTGTTTCTCGATAAAACTGTCAAAATACTAGCTTTTGGAAAAAGTGAATTATATGATAGGTGTTTTTGTCTCAGTAGCTAAAGATTATTTTTATTTTGTTGTTATGGCTTTAGACCCATCAGTATTTGAAATTAGGGTTGTGTTGGTTACTCTATTCGTCCAATATTAGGTAGTGTCCAATATTAGGTAGTGTCCAATATTATGTAGTGTCCAATATTATTAAGGCTTTTGTTAGATAGGTATATGTACATACATGCATTGATATAAAAATCAGAAAAATAGGTTTGGAATTTTAACAATTCTAAGAAAATCAGCAGTTTATTCATATCAATTTTTCGATTTTTTCAAACTTTTTTCAAAATTTTAGAAGGCTTCAGGAGTTTTATACCCCCCCCCCCCCCCCCCCCTCCCTTCCCCTCACATTTTTTGGCATCTCATTGAATGATGCGATTTCTTGGTGTAAATTTATTATCCATTTTTAAAAAAAAATTGTTGACGGATATGTTTGTTTACTGACAGAAAAGGTAATTTGCTGAGCGATTATGAAACGACTCCATATTTGCTGCGGGTTCACCTATGTTAAGCGTAATTTGAACGTGACGATTTACTAAGGTAAATTGAATTTGCCCAAATTTCAATTAATTAATCAAAATTCTCCTTGTGTTAGAAATTCAAATATTCCAATCTAGGAATTATTTGTGTCAACTGTTACCCCAACCATTTTGAGAGTTATCTGCCCTTGAATTTTTAGCTACAAGCAGATTTATGTGAGTTTGTTGTTTTTCAAAAGTTGCAACAAACAATTTGAAAAGAGCTTGTTACTGTTCAGTTTTTATCAACATGTGATTTTTATGTGAACACAAGATTGTTATTCCCTTTTTTTTTAGTTAGAAAGCATTGTTGGTTCTGTTACAGTTTCGGCAAACAATTTATACAAACAAGCAGATCTCTGCAACAAACAATACAATCTAGTGTTTTATAAACAGATTTGCTAAATTCTCAATCTTTTTTTTATTTCAATGCGTTTGGTTCTCAACTGATGAATCTTTATAATTGAAAAAAAAAGGATTGAAAATTGTGCAAATGTGTTTATAAAACACTAGATTGTAATTTTGGGGTGGATTATTAAAGTAGTATGAGCTGTCGGAATCCATACGTTTTTTTTAATAAATTCTGAATGCCAGGACAATCAAAGGATTTGAAATAAAGTTCATGAAAAAATTAAATGATTTTCATTGCAATGAGAAAATTATCAAGTTTGGCTTGTGCGAACCAAAATAGTGTCGAGAAGTAAACGGAATTTAAATAACCGAGACGAAAGTTAATTCTTTCTATGACTAAGTTAGCTGCGTATAATTTCAAGACTAGATACTATAAAATCTGTCTGATTTGAACTTCTCCAGAAAAATAGCCAATAATTTCAAAATTTTGTCTTAACGGATATTTCAACCTTTTGGCAGCTCGTGCCACTTTAACGTGTTGTTTTGTAAACAGGTATGTTGTCTAGTATATCATATTTTAACTGCCATAAATTTATTGCCAAATTTCTCGCTTTAAAATCTTTTATTTTGCTATTTATATTTCAACATGTATCACATACTTTTCTATGCAACTTTTACACTTCAACATAGATCTAAGTTTTAGATTTTTTTCTAAAATAGTAAGTTTTTTTAAATTAAGGTAGGAATTATTGCTTTTTTTTTAAAACGAAGTTTTTGTGTAAAATATTTTTTAAAACTAACAAATGGGTTTGTTATATGCTACAGTTACAAGTATCCATAGCAACTGGCTAAGATGTACAAAGTTGTATTATTTACTTTGGTAAAGTAATAAGTGTTGCATAAATATATACTTATACCTCTGTTCTATTTTTCCCAGTAAAATAGACACAAATTTCTTTGTTATTTTTACTATTCTAAAAACAGGTAGTACGTTTGAAATTTTCAAGTAAGTATCTGCTAGCATTGCTGGTGGACGAACATTTTTGCTTCTTACTTAAAGGGTAAATCTGACGTTTGGTTACAAAATATGTCAAATGGAATGGCAACGTCAACAAATATGTTCTTAATAGACCCTTTCGGCTTAAGGATTGATGCTTGCGCAAAAGCCTGTAAGTGCCAAAATGAAGCTACAGTGTGTTTTGGATTTGTTTGATGTTGAAATCCTGTTCGTTTTGTCTATGACGCAATGCGATAGAGTGCTTGTTTGCAACAGAGAAAGATCGTAAAAAACATTTCTAAACCGAAGGGGTCTATAGCATCATAGGTCGTTATATATCTGGAACAAGGAGGTAACTTCAAAGCCCTGTTGGGGGCCTCCGTGGCTCAGTAGGTAGAGCGTTGGGCGCTCAATCCGAACAGCCTTCCACCAATGGGTTGCGGGTTCGAATCCCACTCAGTCCAAAAAAATTGGAAAATTTTCTGACTGGGTTTTCACTCAAACGACCTATGTGGGATGGTTGCCAGTTACCAACGGAAGGTCGTGGGTTTCCTCCGCGCATAGAGCCCGGTTTCCTCCCACAATAAAACTGGCAACGCTTCCATATAAGTGAAATAATCTTGAGCGCGGCGTAAAACACCAATCAATCAAAGCCCTGTTTGAATTCAGGTTGAGGGGTTTCATTGCCAAAAAAAAGATCTCGTTATCTCCCCTGACGAACCTATCAAAGTCAGCATATAATTTAAATAATCGTGTGTGTGTGGCGTAAAACACCAATTAATCAAACTTTCTTGGAAAAATATTTACGGACTGAAATGTTTACAAACAAATGAGCATTACTCAGCTGCCTCTCTTTGAGGAAAATGAATCTTTGTTTTTCTATCGTAATTTATATATATATATATATATTGGTTTGGCTTTACTTCATTTATTATGTAGAATAATTTATTGAGAAACGGCTTGTGACAAGTTCTCGATCTGCTTTTTTATTTTCCTTCCATTTTGTTAAGCTATGCATTTTATAATTTTTTTTAATATGTTAAAAGTTTTTTTAAGGAAAAAATATATATAATTGGTCGTGAATCAGATAAAGTAATTTCTCCACAACGCTTCCAGGGGACTGTGTTCTTTTTACTATGTATAAAAATGTCAGCTGTTACTTTTTCTTATATGTATATAATCACTGTCTCTGATGATTTTTAGACATGGTCCCCAATACCTATCCAGTTATACTGGCGTAGCTGCGTTGTTAATTCAGGCTTTGACACTAGAAGCAATACTATCACAGAAATAAACAGGGTGTTGAAACGTAACATGTGCTGGTGTCATTTTCTTTGGTCGAGAGTTTCCTACCCCTTAAATCTTGGAAACGCTGCCATATAAGGGTGGATTGATTGTTTGGTGTTTCACGCTGCACTCAAGATTATTTCACTTATATGGTGGCGTTGCCAGTTTTATTGTGGGAGGAAACCTGGCTCTATGCGCGGAGGAAACTGGGCTCTATGCGCAGAGGAAACCCACGACCTTCCGGTGGTAACTGGCAACCATCCCACATAGGTCGTCTGAGTGAAAACCCAGTCAGAAAATTTTCCAATTTTTTTGGACTGAGTGGGATTCAAACCCGCGACCCATTAGTGGAAGGCTGTTCGGATTGAGCGTCAAACGCTCTACATACTGAGCTAGGAGGCCCTTGCCATATAAGGGAAATAATCTTGAGTGCTTTGAAAACAAAGCTCCGAGATCATACCAAATCCATGGTTGTATTGGTTGTAGTTTGGTGTTGTTGCCAGGTTTAGTTGAGAGATCCTTGGAAACCTCATACCATATGTGGACAACTGACAACATTTCAACATGTATAAAGAGTAAAAAAAAACACAAAAAATGGAGTTTTCTTTAAAGAGCGAGTTCATTAACACCATTTGAACACGTGATCCTGCCGTCTACGCTGGTATTGGTATTTAGGACGTCTCTACTCGAGGATGACTTAGGTTGGTTGATTGATGTTTTACGTTGCTTTCAAGATTATTTCACTTATATGGCGGCGTTGCCAGGTTTAGTGGGAGAGGAAAACAGGTTCATTACCAGAAGGGAACCCCGCCTTCGACGAGTACCTGGCAACTCTTCCAAATACGCCGACTGAGTGAAAAATCCACTTAGAAATTTTAAAATTTTTATTTTGGTCCGAGTGCACTGCATGGATGGAAGGTCTGTGTGGGACTGAGGGCCAATCCCTCGAACCCACTGGACCACCGAGGTCTGTGTGGGACTGAGGGACGATCACTCTAGCTCATTGGACCTTCGAGGTCTGTGTGGGACTGAGGGACGATCACTCTAGCTCACTGGACCATCGAGGTCTGTGTGGGACTGAGGGCAGATCCCTCTAACCCACTGGACCACCGAGGTCTGTGTTTGACTGAGGGACGATCACTCTAACTCACTGGACCACCGAGGTCTGTGTGGGACTAAGGGCAAATCCCTCTAACCCACTGGACCACCGAGGTCTGTGTGGGACTGAGGGACGATCACTCTAGCTCACTGGACCTTCGAGGTCTGTGTGGGACTGAGGGACGATCACTCTAACCCACTGGACCACCGAGGTCTGTGTGGGACTGAAGGATGATCATGCAAACCCACTGGACCCCCGAGGTCTGTGTGGGACTGAAGGATGATCACGCAAACCCACTGGACCCCCGAGGTCTGTGTGGGACTGAACCTTGATCACTCTAACCCACTGGACCACCAAGGTCTGTGTGGGACTTTAGGATGATCACTCTAACCCACTAGCCATCGAGGCCCTGATGACCATAGGTACGTCACAGCTATACAAGATGTTTGATATACATGCAGAAGACTTGTCATGGCATAAAACATCAATCATTATTACATATATATGTAATTTAGTCTGTTCACAAGGATTTGTACAGGGATGGATCACAATTTTGCCGCCCCCGAAACACTGCATGCAATCTCAAGCGTTTTAAAATGAACTTGTTCTGATCTCATTTGTTTTAAGCCAAAGTAAGATTATTCTATAAACCCATTGCTCGAGACTCCGCCCCAGTGCTTTGATACATTGGTTGATGTTTTACACTGCACCTCAGATTATTTTACTTAATGGCGTTTTCGCACTCAGGTGTTGTGGAGGGAGAAACACAGGCTCTCTGCCCACAGGAAACATTCAGGGTAACTGGAAACCATTCTATACAGGAACTGAACTTCGAGAATTAGTCAGGCTGCATATTGGTTGATTGATTGATGTTTTTCATGGCACTCAAGATAATTTCACTTATATGGCGCGGTTGACAGGTTCACTGGGGAAGAAATTCCCGACTTTTTGATGAGTACTTGGCAGATCAAGTGAAAATCTACCCAGAATGTTTTTCTGGACTGAGTGAGATTCAAACCCATGACCCATTAACTGAAGGCTTGTGTCCGAATGAGAGAATCGCATTGGTCACTGAATAAACAACACCCCCAGTGCATATTGTCCGTGTAGGGGGTGGCCATGGAAAAATGAAGGGCGGGGTGCCCTTGGAAAAATGCAGGTGGGTGGGTGGCCTTGCAAAAATGAAGGGGGTGGGTGCCCTTGGAAAAATGAAGGGGGTGGGTGCCCTTGGAAAAATGAAGGCGGGTGGGTGCCCTTGGAAAAATGAAGGCGGGTGGGTGCCTTTGGAAAAATGAAGGCAGGTGGGTGCCCTTGGAAAAATGAAGGCAGGTGGGTGCCTTTGGAAAAATGAAGGCAGGTGGGTGCCCTTGGAAAAATGAAGGCAGGTGGTTGGCCTTGGAAAAATGAAGGGGGTGGGGTTTTATTCCCGCTGATTATATAGCGTTTTTTTTATTTTTCTGCACAAATTCTGATATTTTATTTATAGGTGTTTTTCTTTCTTTCTGTACTTGTAATGAAATCTGAAATCTGGGTGCCCTTGGAAAAATGAAGGGGTGAGTGCCCTTGGCAAAATGAAGGGGGTGGGTGCTCTTGGAAAAATGAAGGGGTGGCAACGGATATGAAAGGCACAAGATGGGCTAACGAGAAAGCAATTTAATAATACAAACAAAAGCATGAACATTTTATTTTCAATCATAATATTCCAATACAAACTTGTCAAGATTTTGTTTAAAAATAAAATATACAATGTACAAGCTAAAAAAAAGCTTTAAAATTGAGTTTGAGTAATCTTCTTCACAATTTTGTTTCTACTCAAGATTATTTCACATAAACCAAATGATATGACTTGGTTGCCATTAATATAAACAAAGACTTTGGTGTTTTACAATGAACTTGATAAGTTTATATCACCAGATGTTGACCAAGAGACAAATAACCAGTGACTGAATAACGTCTGAATTTCATGTCTTTGTCACGTGACGTAAAGCCTGGCTCAGGTCGAGTTAAGATCCGATCCGATTGTCTGCGATTAGATGTTAAGAGCGTTCATGTCTACGGAGACTGGTTTATCGTTCCGCCAAACGATTACCGACTGATCAGTCTTTCAGCCCGCTCAGGTCTACGCGATCTGTTGACCTGAAGGGAATTTCGTCACTATATTCTGCAGACTGGCACACCACTAGGAATGACGTAACAATACAACGTCTTCGAAACGCCGAGAAAAAAAATGATCACGTGATGAAGTATAGACTGGTCAGTCTAAGACCGATCTGAAGAGTCCTAAGGCCGCTCATGTCGAAAAAAGTTCTCCGACTGATTGATCGCAGATTCACTACAGACTGGAGCTTACGATGATCGGATCAGATCTTAACTCGACCTGAACGGGGCTTTACTTGCATTTGGTCGAATACAATTTTGAACAACTCAACCCTGGGTTTCTGTCCCACTAAACCTGACCATGTCACCTCTTGAGTGAGGCTTAAAACATTAATCAACCTTGGTTTTAAAGCCATGGAAATAGGACAAAAATGTTGAAACAGAATTAGCTAATTGTTCATCGTTTTTTGTCAAGGACAAAAAAAAATAAAAAATTCTGCTGATACCAAGTTTGCATTATTGGGGGATTAATGTATGTTTAGTTTTTATAAACTACAAAATTCTTAATGTACTCATATATCCTGGCTATTTGAATTTTGTCCTTTAAATTGATTAATTGATTGATTGTTTGATGTTTTACGCAGCGCTCAAGATTATTTCACTTATATGGCGACATCACCAGTTTTATTATGGGAGGAAACCGGGCTCTATGTCCGGAGGAAAACCACGACCTTCCGGTGGTAACTGACAACCATCCCACATAGGTCGTTCGAGTGAAAACCCAGTCAGAAAATTTTTCCAATTTTTGGGGGACTGAGTTGGATTCTTGTCCTTTAAAAGCACTCTTTAAAAGCAATCAGTTTGTACGGATAACTGGTTTTGGCAATCCAGATCTCGTGCCATTTTACGAGATCTTCTACACGAGACAAGATATCTCAACCAATGGCAGTAGCATGATCCCTACATTGTATTTTAGATTGCTGGCTTTGCAAATGTCTTGTTCCACATAAATCTTTTTTCGAGGCACAAAAACGATTAGCTTCTCTTAACAATCAGAATTTGTGCAAAAAACTCCGAATTTTGGAAAATTGTCAGCTCATGCCACTTTAAATTGGAAAAAAAAAACTTAACTCTAATTAGTAACTTCTAATATTGTCAGTTATTATCCAGTAAAAAATGTTTCTCCGTATTTTCACCACAATAACAGAAAACAAGAGTCTCGTCTTGCAGTTTTTGCTCGATAATAGTTGGAGCACATTTTCTGAATCGTGGAATTTCACGAAGGTTTTCTCGCCACAAAGAAAACACAATTATACTGATATGTTAACATGGAGTTGAGATTCTGTGTGTAGCTGCATTTCACATCAACTTCTTCTTTCTGTGTGAAAATGAAAGTGAAAGTAAAATAGGGATGAGGATTCAAGATGTCAAGATATTATGGAGCATACAATAAAAGTGTTTGTATCATGGTGACGGCGTTTTTCTTTTGATGAGCAGTCTTCAACAAATCCGATACCCAGTGGACAGAATGTGGGTGGGACTTAAGCGTTGAATAACTTCCCGATTTTGGATTCTCTTGACTGGGTATCAGAGAGTAAACATGTGCTAGTTGATTGACAACGTCAATCACTAAAACCATGATACAAGCACATTTTTGAATGGCTCCCTCGAGTATGGAAGAAATTCTGAGAGGTGTGGCCTCGTGCATTCGCACTTGGCCACACCTCTCAGAATATCTTCCATACCATCGGAAAGCCATTCAATAACTCTAACATATTGTCAACGCTTTCACAAAAAAGCGTAGCGTAAGTTTTCATGGTGACCCATAATCTTTGATATGTTGCTATGATGGTTTAATAAGAATTTACGTTACTCTGCTTTGTGATTGATTGATTGATTGTTTGGTGTTTTACGCCGCGCTCAAGATTATTTCACTTATATGGCGGCGTTGCCAGTTTTATTGTGGGAGGAAACCGGGCTCTATGCCCGGAGGAAACCCACGACCTTCCGTTGGTAACTGGCAACCATCCCACATAGGCCGTTCGAGTGAAAACCCAGTCAGAACTCTGCTTTGTGAAACAGACTCCGAATGTGGTAACATTGTTTGTTGACAAATTTTAAGAAATTTGCCCTCATGAAATAACCAGTTGACTTAGAGGCTATGAAGGTTCAACAAGAATTTACGCTACTCTGTTTTGTGAAACAGGTCCTAATCTTGTTGTAAGGAAGTTGTTGTGAAAACAAAGTGCCAGTTGACTTGGTGACCTAGAGCTTACTTTAGAATTATAGGCAGCTACTTCAGCCTCCAGACCTTGAGAGCATGATTTACATGTTAAAACCATTGATCGGTTGTTAAACGCAGTGTTAGCTAAACTAACTTCTACAGATAATGATAAAAAATTAAGTTATCACCACGTAGTAAGTTGTTTTTGAACAACACAAGCTTTCGACACCTATACCGGTGTCTTCGTCAAGTATAACTGTTAACCGGTATAGGTTGATTGATTGTTTGGTGTTTTGCGCCGCGCTCAAGATTATTTCACTTACAGTGTATATGGTGGCGTTGCCAGTTTTATTGTGGGAGGAAACCGGGCTTTATGCCCGGAGGAAACCCACGACCTTCCGTTGGTACATGTAACTGGCAACCATCCCATATGTTCGTATGAGTAAAAACCAACCGGTATAGGTGTCGAAAGCTTGTGTTGTTCAAAAACAACTACGTGGTGATGTCTTAATTTTTTTAAAGAGAGTTTCAAACATTTCTTATAACTTCTACAGAATCGTTAAAACCATACTTATTAGTAGCAGTTACCAATTTGACTGCTTTCAACCACCTGCTCTTGGTCTCGATAGACATGTAGTACGATGAGGTCACATGAGAAGGGTGAGATGCATTATGGGTGTAATAGGAAGCCAAATTAATGTGTCGAACCATTTTGAAGTGAGAGTCGTTCAACAAGCCTTGATATGTGCATCAGACACAAAGCCAAAAGACCGTTTGCCAGTTTTGAGCCAACCAATGGCATGATGCCGTCGCACCAATCTTAGACCGGACAAGCCCAACCACCATTTAGACTTGCAACCCTCGCAATTCACCGCGGCAATCGGCAATGCCGCAGAGATTGCCGCCGTAAAACTGCTTTTCCACGGCAATCAAAAATGTCGCAGACAAAATAAAATATTCATCTTGGGAAAATAGAATATTTATACTTGAATACTTTATATGTATGGAGATTTTTACAACTAATAGTTTTACCTTCGACCGTCACCGTTGTTCGGAATCAAGGTGTATTTAATATAGAAACCACTCATTCGTTTGTATCTAATCAGGCCACAATAAAGCCAAGGACTCTATGCAGCTCTATACATTGGCCTATGTGAAGTGCTACATGTAATTCCCACACCAAGATTGAAACAAAGTTTCACTCTGCAGGTGGTTGGCGTCAGAATGTCTCCAACTGTCTGTCAGTTATGTCTCATTGGGTAATCCTCATTCCAGTTTAATAGGGGTGTTACCCTCATGTACATGTTTATTGTTGTTCAAGAAATAGAATTTGAATTTTTATTTAAAAAAAAAAACGATTTAAAGAGGTTCTAATTTTTATTTAAAACAAAACGATTTAAAGGGGTTCTTACAAAATAATAAATATATTTCTTGTCGATTATACTTGTAAATAAACACATTCAAAACATTCACCCCACATAAACTTTAGAGATGGACTCAACCAGGCTTTGTTGATCAGCTGTGCACGTGTCTGTATGGATTTAACTATGTATTGTAGTATTACACAAACAGTGGCTATAACCTTTAGGTTAGGTTTTAGAGATTGATTTGAAAAAGAAATGCTTTGCCGAGTGAAGTGACTTATCACCAGGAATATACATTTAACAAGGAATTATTTCCATGCAAATAAAGGATATTTCATGTGGATTTTATGAGGAAAGAATTACGGTCTTTCCGAGTCAGACGTAAGACAAAGTTAGCCTTTTCTCTATGCTGGTTTCTATGATAATCAAAGAAATTTAAAAAATCTTTGATGAACATTTTTTCTTTTGTCAATGCACCTTTTAGATGTCAGTTTTTGCTATTTGCCGCTTTAAATACAGTTAACAGAGCAGTGAGAATTGTTTGGATAAAAAAATGGTGAAATCACTTTTGCTGTGGAAAATTGACTTGTCCGAGGCAACTTTTTTTTTTTTTTTTGTCGTGGTAAAAATCTGAATTGCGAGGGTTGGACTTGTGCCAATATTCGGTCAAAATCTCATTTTTGCTCAAGATTTGTTCGCATTACTAGATTCATTTGGATATTATATGTCGCAGCATCCGGTTTGTTTTCTGTTGTAAAAAATGTCGCAAATTTGATGTTAAAAACAAATGGATCCTTTGTCCGGTCTACCACTTAGGGCAGATATTAATTGTGACGTCGCTAAATTAAGTCATTTGCAAGTAATTGGCAAATCATCTAATGGCTTGTTGAAAATACAATTTCAGAGGCAATTCAAAGCCGCTTTTTCGCACATATCATTTCCTGCACAAAATATCATTTTTCTGCTATACCCACAATGCATTGCACCTCGAGCTCATAACGTCATTTTGCAATCAGGCTACAGTATTAGAGTACAAAAGTATTTCAAAGAGACTACTATGTCCATTTTTGCAGGAATCATTTTGACTGTTTCATATTTTTGCACCATGAACTGACCTCAACCTCGAATCCCATTTTAATGATGACGGAACGAACTTCTTCATAGCTAAGTTCAATCGAACTTTCGTTGGGCAAATCAGCAAAATGGTAAAGCAAAGGTCCTGAAAAAATATAAATCATAAAAGGAATTAGCACCCTGCATCAGACTCAATACTTGCATTTGATTGGACGTCATTGATCACATGGGGGCGTGATATTTTATTCGTATCAGGCAGACGAGAAATGTTCTTCATAAAAACCTGAAGGAATTGGCACATGCTTGACAACAAAGTGTGGATTGATTTTGGAGGGGGGATACAAAGTGTTCACATGGTCAATTTCATCACGCCGATCATGTAAATACTTCGTATCGCCCTCCACGAACCATGATTACGATTTTATTATCTCAAACAGCTTTAATTTAATTAGCCAACAAATAGTTCATTAATTCAATGACGTCACATAGATTTACACAAAGCTTTCTGGGTAAAATGTACCTCAGTTCGCCATTTTGTTTATACGTAGGTACTTAGCATAGATGTCACTTGTTTGGAAATCATTGATGTTTTTATCCACACATTTTTGTGGTGACTTTACGTCTTCTTCTTGATACAGTATTATTTCTTCCGTCATATTTTAAAATTACTTTAACATCCCTCAATTTTCCAAAATGCTTTGCGCGTAAATTCCAAGTGACGTCATTAAGCAATCGGTCAATTGCACACGCACCACATAGTTGCAAACGGTGACCTGATATGAGCATGCACTACGATGTCATCAAAATATGTCGCCAAACAACGCAGAGTAACGTTCACGCGCCACTGTATGGGGTTTATGTAAAAGCTATGATTTACCGTATATGTTATAATTGGAACCCTGGGGAATAACCAGAAAACTGATGCTGATCATGTCTACTACAACCTGGCTGTCACTGGGGACGGTGGTTCATAATAAAATTAGCTGAACAACAAGTTAGATGACGTTACGTCACAAAGGAATTTCTTTTTTAAGGCACGTCATTTAACCTGTCGTTTAGCTTATTTCCTTTTGAACGATGAGCCCCAAGGCTCACTTCCACAAAGCACTCTTAACTTAGAGAACTCTTAGCAAATCTCTACAAAATGGACAGCTTACAAGCCCTTTCAAGTCCCATGTTGTAGAAATACGCTAAGAGTACTGATAGTTAAGAGCGCTTTGTGCAAGTAGGTCCTGGGGCTCGTTTCACAAAGCAGTTGCATCGCAAACAAAGCCTAATTGCCACAGGATACCACATTGAAGAGATACGTCATGGCAACTGCAACTGATCGCACTTCGACCCTCTGGTTTACAACACCCATGGAGAAGAGTTCAAACATTTTTTTTCGTAATCAGTGGTAAAATAGTCATTTACAAATTGATTCCAATAAATATTTTGATCATTTTGATCATTAACACGTTGACTGCAGACTACGAGATAACTTGAAAGTGCGAGGGCTCTCCCATTTGCCATTCAAGCTTGTTACGCGCATGGCCAATGTCTGTTTACTGTGCTATTTTTAGCAGCACACAGAGTGGTTTCCCTTGATGCTTTGTGAGAAAACCCCGTACGAGATATGTCGTATCTGGCAGTGAGGTTTAACCGTTACATTCATTACGCCAAGAAGTATAGTTATTCTAAAAGATAACTATGTTAAGCTACGAGATAATTCATACCAGCAGAATCCGGTGCGCCTGCCATTGCGAGATATCTCGTAGTCGACAGTCAACATGTTAAACCCTCTGAGAATTCCTTAATGCAAACTCACCAAAGTTAATCCAGTAACCCCCTGGCTTTAAAATTTTCCAAATTGTTTCAATGTAGGAAATTATATTATGAGCAGTATCCAGGAAAAACACAGTGGCTATGCAGTCCCAGGAATCTGAAATATAAAACACAGTGGCTATACAGTCCCAGGAATCTGAAATATAAAACACAGTGGCTATACAGTCCCAGGAATCTGAAATATAAAACACAGTGGCTATACAGTCCCAGGAATCTGAAATATAAAACACAGTGGCTATACAGTCCCAGGAATCTGAAATATAAAACACAGTGGCTATACAGTCCCAGGAATCTGAAATATAAAACACAGTGGCTATACAGTCCCAGGAATTTGAGATATAAAACACAGTGGCTATACAGTCCCAGGAATCTGAAATATAAACACAGTGGCTATACAGTCCCAGGAATCTGCAATATAAAACACAGTGGCTATACAGTCCCAGGAATCTGAAATATAAACACAGTGGCTATACAGTCCCAGGAATCTGCAATATAAAACACAGTGGCTATACAGTCACAGGAATCTGAAATATAAACACAGTGGCTATACAGTCCTAAGAATCTGAAATATAAAACACAGTGACTATACAGTCCCAGGAATCTGAAATATAAAACACAGTGGCTATACAGTCCCAGGAATCTGAAATATAAAACACAGTGGCTATACAGTCCCAGCAATCTGAAATATAAAACACAGTGGCTATACAGTCCCAGGAATCTGAAATATAAAACACAGTGGCTATACAGTCCCAGCAATCTGAAATATAAAACACAGTGGCTATACAGTCCGAGGAATCTGAAATATAAAACACAGTGGCTATACAGTCCCAGGAATCTGAAATATAAAACACAGTGGCTATACAGTCCCAGGAATCTGAAATATAAAACACAGTGGCTATACAGTCCGAGGAATCTGAAATATAAAACACGGTGACTCTACAGTCCCAGCAATCTGAAATATAAAACACAGTGGCTATACAGTCCCAGGAATCTGAAATATAAAACACAGTGGCTATACAGTCCCAGCAATCTGAAATATAAAACACAGTGGCTATACAGTCCGAGGAATCTGAAATATAAAACACAGTGGCTATACAGTCCCAGGAATCTGAAATATAAAACACAGTGGCTATACAGTCCGAGCAATCAGAAATATAAAACACAGTGGCTATACAGTCCCAGGAATCTGAAATATAAAACACAGTGACTATACAGTCCCAGGAATCTGAAATATAAAACACAGTGGCTATACAGTCCCAGGAATCTGAAATATAAAACACAGTGACTATACAGTCCCAGGAATCTGAGATATAAAACACAGTGGCTATACAGTCCCAGGAATCTGAAATATAAAACACAGTGGCTATACAGTCCCAGGAATCTGAGATATAAAACACAGTGGCTATACAGTCCCAGGAATCTGAAATATAAAACACAGTGGCTATACAGTCCCAGGAATCTGAAATATAAAACACAGTGACTATACAGTCCCAGGAATCTGAAATATAGACACAGTGACTATACAGTCCCAGGAATCTGAAATATAAAACACAGTGGCTATACAGTCCCAGGAATCTGAAATATAAAACACAGTGGCTATACAGTCCCAGGAATCTGAAATATAAAACACAGTGGCTATACAGTCCCAGGAATCTGAAATATAAAACACAGTGGCTATACAGTCCCAGGAATCTGAAATATAAAACACAGTGACTATACAGTCCCAGGAATCTGAAAAATGAATCCAAAAACGTTTGTGTTTGGTATCTTCAGTGAAAGTGCGAATTTTTTCAATAGGCAGGATTTCGGAATCGTTGGCATATAGATGTAGCTGGTGATGGGATGTTTTAGTCCCTGATATCCAAAAAAATCCCAGGTAAGTATGCTCTGTGGGGCACCATACACTAACAATGTCTGGTGAAAGATTGATTGATTGTTTGGTGTTTTACGCCACGCTCAAGATTATTTCACTTATATGGTGGCTTCGCCAGTTTTATTGTGGGAGGAAACCCACGACCTTCCGGTGGTAACTGGCAACCATCTTAATAAAT
Organism: Lepidochitona cinerea; assembly: GCA_963971465.1. Classification (NCBI taxonomy): domain Eukaryota; kingdom Metazoa; phylum Mollusca; class Polyplacophora; order Chitonida; family Tonicellidae; genus Lepidochitona; species Lepidochitona cinerea. Next base: position 16,966,629 of record OZ020559.1, read on the forward strand.
AAGATCAATGTCTTTTATGTGTGTTTCTAAATTATTTTATAGCAATGTTGTGAAAAAAAATCATTTAACAAAAAAGCCCAAACCTGGATCGGTGTAGACCTCGAGAAAATCCCCGGCAGCCATTGAAAAGTTGGATTCGACTGGGAGGTCAGATGGACTGACATCGGGAAAGGTTACAGCCTCAATCTGGTGACTTGACGATTTTAAATTGACCCAGTTATGTACCCACGGGTAGAGCGTAAATGAATTGACTTCTCTGCATCTACAGAGGAAGAATGATAAAAATCAAGTGTCGAAAAATTTCACAAAATTATTAATATGTCATTAAGTTTTTAGTGGTGTTTGTTTTTTTCATTTTATCATTTTATTTTTAAGCAAATGAAAAAGTATTCTTTGACATTATTTCATCAACTGCTTCCATTCTAAAAGACCAATTTGATCGGTAAATATATTCGGAAATGGACACTTAATAATGATGTCAAGTAAAAATATGCGAATGAAAAAAAAACCTTTAACAAATTCACAAGTAAAATATACAAATTCATCTGACATTCTTGCCAAATGACAACATTAAATAACCAGTAATTTGTAAAACTTTGAAATAACTTACATCCCTTTCTGTTTTACAGATTAATTCCTTAATTAGAACTTACTTATTGAGGACAAAATTTGAGGAGAACAACATAAATAGACTCCACTCGTTTCCCTGGCAACTGTATCCAAGCTTGGCCAGCTCGTACGCCAGTCTACCCAGGCCAGCCCCCGGAACTAAAACGTACACATTTGACGGGTCACTGAAGGTGGGGAAAGAAAGTCTAGTGAGAAAATAAAAATTACGATAATAAAACAGAACTCGACAAAAACATTAGCTCAAAGTGACAGGAGCTCACATTTTTTTTCCTTAAATTAAAAATGAAGGAAATTGTTGACCAAAGTGAAAATTACAAGGTATATGAAAATACCTTTCTAGATATGTCGAGTAGGTTTAGGTAGTATTTAGAAGCAGGGGAGGCTTAAAATAAATAAAACGTGGGTCTCCTTTATCAATATGTGGAAAAGTTGCCAGGTACTTGCCGAAGGTCGGGGGTTTCCTCCGGGCAATGAGCCCAGTTTCCTCTCCCACTGAACCTGACAACGCCACCATATAAGTGAACTAATCTTGAGTGCGGCGTAAAACATCAATATAATATAATAAAATAGAATATAAGATATCAATAAAAACAATTTAATTTTCCTGTTTAATCCTGGAAAACTCCAAATTGAACTATAAGGGAAAATAATCAGTAAAATAATAAAATAAAAAACAAGATATGGGTTGAAGGACAACCACAGACAATTTCAATCAGCTGTGTTGGTTCAATTTTATTGATTGATTGATTGATTGATTGATCTTTTACGCCATACGTAAGAGTTTCAATTTTGAGAAAATCAGAGAAAAATTAAGTGAATCTCATAAGTTATAATTTTTCAAAACTAGGTTGGAATGAGTTTATTTGGTTTAGTTCGAGATGCTGACCTAGAGCCTGTTTCACAAAGCGGTTGATTGATTGATTGATTGATCTTTTACCCACACTCAAGTGTTTCAATTTTTCACCGCACTATCTTTTACAACTCTACTGGCCAGCACATCATGAATAGACTTCGGCCATATGTAGAGTTTGCATATTTCAAACTAGGTTGGAATGTATTTATTCGGTTTAGTTCGAGACGCTGACCTTGACCTTGTTTCACAAAACGATGTAGCGTAAATTTTTACGTAACTGCCATAGCAACCCATACTGTAGAGATATGTTAGTATGAAAGTTATGCAAAAAATACATCTACGCCGCTTTGTGAAACAGGCCCCTAATGCTTTGTTTTCAAACTAAATATAAAAAAAAAACAATGAATTTGGGAGAGTTTTCACTTACCAATCATGGGGAGGGAACCTCTGTTCGATTTCTTTGATGACTGGATCGTAACATGCAGTTCTCTCCCCTTGCCCAACCTCACTCCAGTCTCTGACAAACTGTTTAAGGGTTGTTTTCACTTTGTCCATATCAAATCCTGTGGGCACTGTCTTAACTTGACCCTTAAATAAAGAAATAGTCATCAAATCCTGTGGGCACTGTCTTAACTTGACCCTTAAATAAAGAAATAGTCATCAAATCCTGTGGGCACTGTCTTAACTTGACCCTTAAATAAAGAAATAGTCATCAAATCCTGTGGGCACTGTCTTAACTTGACCCTTAAATAAAGAAATAGTCATCAAATCCTGTGGGCACTGTCTTAACTTGACCCTTAAATAAAGAAATAGTCATCAAATCCTGTGGGCACTGTCTTAACTTGACCCTTAAATAAAGAAATAGTCATCAAATCCTGTGGGCACTGTCTTAACTTGACCCTTAAATAAAGAAATAGTCATCAAATCCTGTGGGCACTGTCTTAACTTGACCCTTAAATAAAGAAATAGTCATCAAATCCTGTGGGCACTGTCTTAACTTGACCCTTAAATAAAGAAATAGTCATCAAATCCTGTGGGCACTGTCTTAACTTGACCCTTAAATAAAGAAATAGTCATCAAATCCTGTGGGCACTGTCTTAACTTGACCCTTAAATAAAGAAATAGTCATCAAATCCTGTGGGCACTGTCTTAACTTGACCCTTAAATAAAGAAATAGTCATCAAATCCTGTGGGCACTGTCTTAACTTGACCCTTAAATAAAGAAATAGTCATCAAATCCTGTGGGCACTGTCTTAACTTGATCCTTAAATAAAGAAATAGTCATCAAATCCTGTGGGCACTGTCTTAACTTGACCCTTAAATAAAGAAATAGTCATCAAATCCTGTGGGCACTGTCTTAACTTGACCCTTAAATAAAGAAATAGTCATCAAATCCTGTGGGCACTGTCTTAACTTGATCCTTAAATAAAGAAATAGTCATCAAATCCTGTGGGCACTGTCTTAACTTGACCCTTAAATAAAGAAATAGTCATCAAATCCTGTGGGCACTGTCTTAACTTGACCCTTAAATAAAGAAATAGTCATCAAATCCTGTGGGCACTGTCTTAACTTGACCCTTAAATAAAGAAATAGTCATCAAATCCTGTGGGCACTGTCTTAACTTGACCCTTAAATAAAGAAATAGTCATCAAATCCTGTGGGCACTGTCTTAACTTGATCCTTAAATAAAGAAATAGTCATCAAATCCTGTGGGCACTGTCTTAACTTGACCCTTAAATAAAGAAATAGTCATCAAATCCTGTGGGCACTGTCTTAACTTGACCCTTAAATAAAGAAATAGTCATCAAATCCTGTGGGCACTGTCTTAACTTGACCCTTAAATAAAGAAATAGTCATCAAATCCTGTGGGCACTGTCTTAACTTGACCCTTAAATAAAGAAATAGTCATCAAATCCTGTGGGCACTGTCTTAACTTGACCCTTAAATAAAGAAATAGTCATCAAATCCTGTGGGCACTGTCTTAACTTGACCCTTAAATAAAGAAATAGTCATCAAATCCTGTGGGCACTGTCTTAACTTGACCCTTAAATAAAGAAATAGTCATCAAATCTTGTGGGCACTGTCTTAACTTGACCCTTAAATAAAGAAATAGTCATCAAATCCTGTGGGCACTGTCTTAACTTGACCCTTAAATAAAGAAATAGTCATCAAATCCTGTGGGCACTGTCTTAACTTGACCCTTAAATAAAGAAATAGTCATCAAATCCTGTGGGCACTGTCTTAACTTGACCCTTAAATAAAGAAATAGTCATCAAATCCTGTGGGCACTGTCTTAACTTGACCCTTAAATAAAGAAATAGTCATCAAATCCTGTGGGCACTGTCTTAACTTGACCCTTAAATAAAGAAATAGTCATCAAATCCTGTGGGCACTGTCTTAACTTGACCCTTAAATAAAGAAATAGTCATCAAATCCTGTGGGCACTGTCTTAACTTGACCCTTAAATAAAGAAATAGTCATCAAATCCTGTGGGCACTGTCTTAACTTGACCCTTAAATAAAGAAATAGTCATCAAATCCTGTGGGCACTGTTTTAACTTGACCCTTAAATAAAGAAATAGTCATCAAATCCTGTGGGCACTGTCTTAACTTGACCCTTAAATAAAGAAATAGTCATCAAATCCTGTGGGAACTGTCTTAACTTGACCCTTAAATAAAGAAATAGTCATCAAATCCTGTGGGCACTGTCTTAACTTGACCCTTAAATAAAGAAATAGTCATCAAATCCTGTGGGCACTGTCTTAACTTGACCCTTAAATAAAGAAATAGTCATCAAATCCTGTGGGCACTGTCTTAACTTGACCCTTAAATAAAGAAATAGTCATCAAATCCTGTGGGCACTGTCTTAACTTGACCCTTAAATAAAGAAATAGTCATCAAATCCTGTGGGCACTGTCTTAACTTGACCCTTAAATAAAGAAATAGTCATCAAATCCTGTGGGAACTGTCTTAACTTGACCCTTAAATAAAGAAATAGTCATCAAATCCTGTGGGCACTGTCTTAACTTGACCCTTAAATAAAGAAATAGTCATCAAATCCTGTGGGCACTGTCTTAACTTGACCCTTAAATAAAGAAATAGTCATCAAATCCTGTGGGAACTGTCTTAACTTGACCCTTAAATAAAGAAATAGTCATCAAATCCTGTGGCCACTGTCTTAACTTGACCCTTAAATAAAGAAATAGTCATCAAATCCTGTGGGAACTGTCTTAACTTGACCCTTAAATAAAGAAATAGTCATCAAATCCTGTGGGCACTGTCTTAACTTGACCCTTAAATAAAGAAATAGTCATCAAATCCTGTGGGCACTGTCTTAACTTGACCCTTAAATAAAGAAATAGTCATCAAATCCTGTGGGCACTGTCTTAACTTGACCCTTAAATAAAGAAATAGTCATCAAATCCTGTGGGCACTGTCTTAACTTGACCCTTAAATAAAGAAATAGTCATCAAATCCTGTGGGAACTGTCTTAACTTGACCCTTAAATAGTCGACGTGAGTTAATAAGTGTTCTATTGAACAATTTCTTTCTATTGGAAGTATTTTCGACGTGTTATTAATGTCTCAATGTCCATTCAGTATCTACAACTTTGGATCAGGTAGTTTAGCCGTATTTAATAATACTTATTAATGAGGTATAATAAATTAAAATATAGGTCAATCTACATGTACATTGTGGAGTCAACGGGAGCCGCAGTCTATTATGCAGTTAGATTGATTGATTGATGTTTTACACAGCACCTCAGATAGTTCACTTATATGGCGACGTGGCCAGGTTAAGCTGGGGAGGAAACTGGGCTCTTTGTCCAGAGGAAAACGTCCGACCTTCGACGAGTACCTGGCAACTCTTCCACATTTTGCGTTCTAGTCAAATTTGCCTGGAAAAAAACTCCAGCCTACAGTCAGTACCTCGCAACTCTCCATCTGTACAACACAGTTAAAAAGATTTTAGGAAATTGTTAAAGGGGAGAAAACAAAAAATCACTTTGGGGGTTTTGAAGAAGCGCGCTAATGTTTCCTTCCCAACGGTACCAAACACATATTTTTGCGATTTTTTTACACCTGACAGTGAAGTTAATAAAAGATCACAATAAGCAAAACAAATTGGTCAACTTTCAAAATCTGCCATTTAAGCCTAGGTTAAATTCATCCTCTTCAAGGCCTTCATAACTCTCCGATATGCTACGCATACCATTTTTGTGCTAGCCACATATACCTCAAAGCTTCCTTTATAATTTAATGGAAGTTTTGAGAAACTGAAAACAATTTTCTGGAAATATGAATGCTTTGAAGAAAGTGAAATTAACCTGGGTTTAAATGGGAGATTTTGAAAGTTGACCAATTTCTTTTGTGTATGTAACATAATACGATATTTTATAAACTGCATCATGTCCCATGAAAAAATAGCAAAAATATGTGTTTAGTACCATTGGAAAGGAAAAATAAGCGCTCTTCTTCTGAACTATAAAGTATTTTTTTGTTTCCGTCTCCTTTAAAATTTTCTAGTGTCTCAGCAATGGACGGCCCTTGCTCTGATGAATATGCCACAAACATCACCTATAATATGCGTAAGCATTGTCAATGTGTTACAAAAGGATTCCAGAAAATTCTACTGACCAAGGCTAAGCTCCTTTCAGGCATCAACCTAATGAAATATCATAGGTTTGGTTTGTTACAACAATTTATGGGGTATAAAGGTCTAAATGATATACCTCTTTTTAACACAGTTAGAAACTTGTCTGAGTTGTCTCCATGGTTATTTTAGACAAGAAGATTTTCCCCGTGCCTGTGTGTTTTAGTGATCATAAATATAATAGTTGGACAACAATGCTTGAATTCAACTTACATTTTTCCCCGAGCCATGGTCAGTATTTTCAAACATTCCATTTGTCTGAGCGAGAATCTGTTTGATCACATGATAGTTATGTTCGATACATGTACGTACGATATCCAAATGATCACGGAAGTTTGGGATTAAAGACTTGTGGTCCGCAGATAAGTCCTCAAAATGCTGTTCGGATTTCTGAACTCGACGCAAAGCATAGGACCTGTAGGAGAGGAGAAATCAGATTATTTCATTTTAGTCGATCATTCAAAAGAATTTTACCACAAATAGGAGAATACAGTCACAGGGCGTGGCAAAAATACCTAGGTCATTGATTTGATTGATTGTTTTTGGTGTTTTACGCTGCACTCCAGATTATTTCACTTATATGGCAGCATTGCCAGTTTTATCATATATGTGGGAGGAAACCGGGCTTTATGCCCTGAGGAAACCCCCGACCTTCAGCGAGTAACTGGCAACTCTTCCACATACGGCGACCGAGTGAAAACTCCACTCAGAAATTTTTCAATTTTTTATTTGGTTGGAGTGGGATTTGAACCCGCGCCGCATCGATGGAAGGTCTGTGGGACGACCACTCTAACCCACTGGACCACCGAGGCCCCCACCACAAATAGGAGACTACACAGGCTAGGTCATTGATTTGAATATCCTAGTATCCTTTCAATAAATGTTAACAGAAAATGACCGCTCACCAAGTATTTCATACTATCCTAGTGAGTAACTTGTTTGAGGGACATACATAGAAGTTGACAGTATAACATTAAACAAACTCTTTCTGGATTTACAACTTCTGTAATCTAATAGATATTGAAACGTTGCGCCTATATTTAACAGAAGTTGTAAATCCAGAAAGAGTTTGTTTAATGTTATCCTGTTGACGGTGAACTAGTTGAAAAACTAAAACCGCCCTCTACCAAACACGAAAGAACAAAGTTAAACTGAGGTCAATCAGACGAGTGACAGGAAGCTCAATGTTAAGAGTTGGTCGCTTCCAGTTCTTGAACGATTTCGGCCTCACTTTGACTTGGATTTTTATACGCCTTGTCATCATTTTTTAAAACTACAGAGCGCTACAAACGGGTATTTCCAGGGTTTTCTAGATGTCCATACTTTTGAGGCCATAAACCAAAGTTTTGAGTTAATTTCAAGTCCAATTGAGTATTTTGGTTGCCAGAGATTGAATAAGTTCAGGCACATTTAACTGCAATTCAGTTTTTTATAGGGTGATTTGAGTTTTTTATGGTCCTTTTGAAGCAGATATTTGCCCTCAAAGCTTGACTTCCAGGAAACCCTGGTAGATATATCGGGTTATTTTTAAATACATGCTGAAAAAGGCGCTTTGAGGGTGAATATCTGCTTCAAAAGGACCATAAAAAACTCAAAACACCCTATAAAAAACTGAATTGCAGTTAAATGTACCGGGAAGGGTAAAGCATACTAGGTGAACCATTGTGGGCGGAGCAACCGTGGGAAAGTTTTTAATTGGCTTGCATTCATTCGTTCTTGACTAAACGCTCTATAATTACAGGGGCTCTGATATTTTAGGAGTATATAAAAGATGGGGACGTCTGGAACCGTCACAGCTTCTTTTACTGAATCTTCTTGCTGTAGACAGCAGCGCCACCTAACCTCTTACGGTAGATAAATCCCTTCATTGTAACACACCTGGGTTACCAGAATACTTTTTTATTCTTTTTACATCCACACTCAACGGGTCTCAAACCCCTTCCTTGCCAATCAGAAGCTGCACAGAACCACATGCGTAGCATATAACCACTAGACTAACTTACTACCAACACAGCATTACATGTATTCAATTTCTATGTGTTACCTGAAAAGCGATACATGCATGTGCACTTGAAAATTATATACCCTTTGACCAGTGATGACCTATTTTGGACGAATCCATGGGGGGGGGGGGGGGGGGGTCCTTTGGTTTTGTGAATAAACATGGCTAAACCTAAACTTATTCTGTCAATAAACCCTGCCCCTATCCATAAGTCCGTCTTTGGCGTATGTCAAAAAGACATGCCTAAACCTAAACTTATTCTGTCAATAAACCTCATCCCTAAGCTTAAGTTCGTCTTTGACTGTTTTGACATGCCTAAACCTCACCGAAGTTGTTGTCTGTTGACTTTCCCCAACCTTATGAATGCAAGTCAATTTAAAAAAAATCCCACGGCTTCTCCAACTGTTATACAGGTTGTATTGCCTGCAGTCGATGGTCTAAAACCAGACAGTACTTTTTAACCGAACTTTCGGTTTTATCGCGAAAAACATTGGAGGGTGACCAGTTTTCGCGATTTTTTTTCTGACTAAGTTGTACCTGCAGACATTAATAAAGAAGTCGATAATAACCTGTAGAATCGGAATGCGTTTAGTACTCGGTGGAAATTTTCACGTTCTAATCTCTCCTCTTCGTTTTCAATCAACGAAGAATCAGGAGTTTCATTCTCGTTTTCATCATTTGTACCGGGAACAGCAAGTGTGGATTTTTCCTCAGCCGCCATGTTCACCTCGCAAGAGGAATAACCTCGATCTCCGGATGTGAACATTTTCGGTTGACATTTGACGCATGCTCAGTGAGATAATAGAAAAACTCCATCTCAGCCTGTGAACATTTTCGTTTGACATATAACGCATGCTCTTAGGAGCTGTATGGTAGGGTTTCGACTCAGACAAGAGATAACTGTTGTATGCATCAGGATGACAGTTGAAAACCAAGGCAAAATTAAAATCCTGAACAGAATTTACCCAGCCAATAGTGATATATTCAAACATTAAATAAAATCTCCATCTGAGTGTTCTGATTGTCGCAACTTTATTCGGTGGAACACAACCTGATTCTCTGTCTGTTAACTGGTTGTCAGATGTTTTAGAAACTGACTTGTTAAACTATATAATATATGGCTGCTTCCAGTTTAAGGGTAATACTCCTAAACTGATAATGTTTTGCAAAATATTTGTTACATAGCTGTCATATTGCTGGGGTAACCACACATGATTAGGCCTACACGTTTTGATTCTAGATAGTTAAATCTTTTAACTGATACTTAATAGATACTTGTAATTTGTAATCGTGTTTCGGTGATGGATTGACTGTTTAACCAAAGACTTGTGTCGGTAAATTTTTTTGGCAAACCGAAGATGAATCTTTTTTCCAGAATAAAAGTCAGTCCTTATTATATTTTGAAGCTCTTAAAAAAAGATTTCCTCAGACGTCCTCTCCCAGCGTATCCCCAGTTCGAGATGGAGGGCCGGGGCTGCACAAACGGACTTCCCTTCCCGGCACCTAATTATGGATTGGTTGTTTGATGTTTTACACAATACCTAAAACTTGGGATGAAAACAATTACGGTACTTCGGAAAAAGGAAAACGGTTCTATGTCCAAAAAAAGCTCACCCCTTTCTATATTTGGAAGCTAATTCAACAAGAAAAAATTAGTCATAAGAGAAGCTGGAATTACAGGTTTGGGGGAATGAAACAAAAGTAAATTACATGACTTACACCATGCAGAATGAATCATTCATTTACTTCTGCTAACACGCATTGCCTCTTCGAAGTCGGTTGTTAAGAACAGACGGGGTCGGCGGGATCCTGACTAAATTACCGCGTATAGTTCCATTTCCCCCAAAAAATCATTTTCGTTCCAAATCGTCGAAATCATCATAAAAGAGTCAAATCATTCCAGTTCAATTAAGGGAAGTTTCGATTCGGTGACATGCAAATTACAGCGTAGCAGGTAGTCTATCTGGCTCCAAAATGACTCTTTTTTTATACTGACGGTCGTACTTAGGTGTCCGGTCTCAATGCAATCAAACAACCAGAGAAGACCGCTTTGTGGTCAGATTTAGACGGTGAAATAAAATCATTTATCATTCATATCGGGATATAACCTACTCAAATGTATCAAAACGGCCATAATAATTTACCTATCTGCCAGTGTCTGATATTGACGGGGAGGATCGTCCAGTAAATATTGTCCGTCCCTTGAATTCACGTTTGCCCCTTGAGTCTCTAAATTCGCCTCCATCGACGACGTAACATTGCTGTTTTTTAGTTTTGAAACGTTAAACTCACTTTACAAACAACTAAATCACGATTTGAGTAATTCTTTTCTTATTTCACCTTGTAAATCCCGCCACAAACTGCCCGCGTTCAGAAGTAAGCGATCTACTCAAAACAGATAAATTTTCTGGGGTTCGGGGGTTTCCTCTATAGTGAGAGAGCCCGGCCTCATCTCCCACTACAACTAGCAATCCCGCCTTATATAAGAGAAATAATCTTGAATGGGGCGTAAAACATTAATCAATCAATCTGCATCTCTCAGAGGTCAAGATTTGTAGGTCTATATTGGCAGTCCTATTTACTGATTGGGTTTTTCTGTCTACAAATCGGACTTTTAACCTCTCGTTGTAGTCAAGGCAACAGTAAAGTTTTTGACTTCATCGTACTTATTGCGGTATCGTTTTTCTTGAAATTTTGAGAAGGGTTCACTAGGCCTATAGTCCGAAGATTCACTTGTCCGAAAAACGGGTTCACTAGTAAGAAGGTTCACTAGTCCGAATGAGAAGGTCACTGGCCCGAAGGTTCACTGGCCCGAAGGTTCACTGGCCCGAAGGTTCACTAGTCCGAATGAGAAGGTCACTGGCCCGAAGGTTCACTGGTCCGAAGGTTCACTGGCCCGAATGAGAGGGTCACTGGCCCGAAGGTTCACTGGTCTGAAGAGCGGTACCGACAATATAGCCTATAGGGCATAGGCCTGCCCAGACCCAAGGATAGTTTCCTCAGCATCATTTTCCCACGAGACAGTATCCCTTACTCTTTGCTGGTCTCTAGTCGAGACAGTGTACAGTTCAGAATTTATGATCTCTCCAAAGTAAAAGGAAATATTTAATTCGACGATTTTATGCACAGCCACAGACGTACCTCCCGGTAGCGGGGGGGGGGGGGGGGGGGGGGGCGGGCTGCAGGCTGATAAAGAGAATGACATTGAATTTCCTAAGGAAATGTCCGTGAAGCTGTCACCCATTACCCATTACCCAGTTCCCGATTCAAAACTAGGTCAATGTAGAGGATTAGTCCATTTCAAAATAGGGGTGAGAGCAAAAACACGACATCATGCATAAACCGCAATACAGCCTCAGACAAAACAGACGCATCTCAATTGGGCAATGGGTAACAGTCGAATTGGGTAATGGGCTACACAACGCCTACAAAGCGATAATACGCGAGCAGGGAAATGGGGGATGGACGAACTGGGTAATGGGTGACAGACAGGGGCGAATTGGGTAATGGGTAACAGTCGAATTGGGTAATGGGCTACACAAAGCCTCCAAAGCGATAATACGCAAACAGGGAATAGGAAATTGACGAACTGGGTAATGGGTGATAGGCAGGGGCGAATTGGGTAATGGGTGACAACCTAATTGGGTAATGAGCTACACAACGCCTCCAAAGCGATAATACGCGATCAGGGAAATGGGGGATGGATGAACTGGGTAATGGGTGACAGACAGGGGCGAATTGGGTAATGGGTAATGGGTAACAGTCGAATTGGGTAATGGGCTACACAAAACCTCCAAAGCGATAATAAGCAAACAGGGAATAGGAAATAGACGAACTGGGTAATGGGTGACAGACAGGGGCGAATTGGGTAATGGGTAATGGGTGACAAGCGAATTGGGTAATGTGCTACACAACGCCTCCAAAGCGATAATACGCGAACAGGGAAATGCGGGATGGATGAACTGGGTAATGGGTGACAGACAGGGGCGAATTGGGTAATGGGTAACAGTCGAATTGGGTAATGGGCTACACAACGCCTCCAAAGCGATAATACGCAAACAGGGAATAGGAAATTGACGAACTGGGTAATGGGTGATAGGCAGGGGCGAATTGGGTAATGGGTGACAACCGAATTGGGTAATGAGCTACACAACGCCTCCAAAGCGATAATACGCGGTCAGGGAAATGGGGGATGAATGAACTGGGTAATGGGTGACAGACAGGGGCGAATTGCGTAATGGGTAATGGGTAACAGTCGAATTGGGTAATGGGCTACACAAAGCCTCCAAAGCGATAATAAGCAAACAGGGAATGGGAAATGGACGAACTGGGTAATGGGTGACAGACAGGGGCGAATTGGGTAATGGGTAATGGGTGACAAGCGAATTGGGTAATGAGCTACACAACGCCTCCAAAGCGATAATACGCGAACAGGGAAATGCGGGATGGATGAACTGGGTAATGGGTGACAGACAGGGGCGAATTGGGTAATGGGTAACAGTCGAATTGGGTAATGGGCTACACAAAGCCTCCAAAGCGATAATACGCCAACAGAGAAAGGGGGATGGATGAACTGGGTAATGGGTGGCAGACAGGGGGCGAATTGGGTAATGGGTAACAGTCGAATTGGGTAATGGGCTACACAAAGCCCCCAAAGCGATAATACGCGAACAGGGAATAGGAAATTGACGAACTGGGTAATGGGTAACAGTCGAATTGGGTAATGGGCTACACAAAGCCTCCAAAGCGATCATACGCAAACAGGGAATAGGAAATAGACGAACTGGGTAATGGGTGACAGGCAGGGCCGAATTGGGTAATGGGTAACAGTCGAATAGGTTAATGGGCTACACAACGCCTCCAAAGCGATAATACGCAAACAGGGAATAGGAAATAGACGAACTGGGTAATGGGTGACAGACAGGGTCGAATTGGGTAATGGGTAATGGGTAAAAGCGAATTGGATAATGAGCTACACAACGCCTCTAAAGCGATAATACGCGAACAGGGAAATGGGGGATGGACGAACTGGGTAATGGGTGACAGACAGGGGCAACTGTTACCCATTACCTATTACCCAATTCGGCCCTGTCTGTCACCCATTACCCAGTTCGTCCATCCCTTATTTCCCTTTTCGCGTATTATCGCTTTGGAGGCTTTGTGTAGCCCATTACCCAATTCGACTGTTACCCATTACCCAATTCGCCCTCTGTCTCGCACACATTACCCAGTTCGTCCATCCCCCATTTCCCTGTTCGCGTATTATCGCTTTGGAGGCGTTGTGTAGCCCATTACCCAATTCGACTGTTACCCATTACCCAATTCGTCCCTGTCTGTCACCCATTACCCAGTTCGTCCATCCCCCATTTCCCTGTTCGCGTATTATCGCTTTAGAGGCGTTGTGTAGCTCATTACCCAATTCGCTTGTCACCCATTACCCAATTTGGCCCCTGTCTCTCACACATTGCCCAGTTTGTCTATCCCCCATTTCCCTGATCGCGTATTATCGCTTTGGAGGCTTTGTGTAGCCCATTACCCAATTCGACTGTTACCCATTACCCAATTCGCCCCTGTCTGTCACCCATTACCCAGTTCATCCATCTCCCATTTCCCTGTTCGCGTATTACCACTTTGGAGGCGTTGTGTAGCTCATTGCCCAATTCGCTTGTCACCCATTACCCATTACCCAATTCGCCCCCTGTCTCTCACACATTACCCAGTTCGTCCATCCCCCATTTCCCTGTTCGCGTATTATCGTTTTGGAGGCGTTGTGTAGCCCATTACCCTATTCGCTTGTCACCCATTACCCATTACCCAATTCGCCCCTGCCTGTCACCCATTACCCAGTTCGTCAATTTCCTATTCCCTGTTCGCGTATTATCGCTTTGGAGGCTTTGTGTAGCCCATTACCCAATTCGATGGTTACCCATTACCCAATTCGCCCCTGTCTGTCACCCATTACCCAGTTCATCCATCTCCCATTTCACTGTTCGCGTATTATCGCTTTAGAGGCGTTTTGTAGCTCATTACCCTATTCGCTTGTCACCCATTACCCATTACGCAATTCGGCCCTGTCTGTCACCAATTACCCAGTTCGTCCATCCCCAATTTCCCTGTTCGCGTATTATCGCTTTAGAGGCGTTGTGTATCCCATTACCCTATTCGACTGTTACCCATTACCCAATTCGCCCCTGTCTGTCACCCAGTTCATCCATCTCCCATTTCCCTGTTCGCGTTGTGTAGCTAATTACCCAATTCGATTGTCACCCATTACCCATTACCCGATTCGCCCCTGCCTGTCACCCATTACCCAGTTCGTCAATTTCCTATTCCCTGTTTGCGTATTATCGCTTTGGAGGCTTTGTGTAGCCCATTACCCAATTCGACTGTTACCCATTACCCAATTCGCCCCTGTCTGTCACCCATTACCCAGTTCATCCATCTCCCATTTCCCTGTTCGCGTATTATCGCTTTGGAGGCGTTGTGTAGCTCATTACCCAATTCGCTTGTCACCCATTACCCATTACCCAATTCGCCCCTGTCTGTTACCCAGTTCGTCTATTTCATATTCCCTGTTCGCGTATTATCGCTTTGGAGGCGTTGTGTAGCTCATTACCCAATTCGACTGTTACCATTACCCAATTCGCCCCTGTCTGTCACCCATTACCCAGTTCATCCATCTCCCATTTCCCTGTTCGCGTATTATCGCTTTGGAGGCGTTGTGTAGCTCATTGCCCAATTCGCTTGTCACCCATTACCCATTACCCAATTCGCCCCTGCCTGTCACCCATTACCCAGTTCGTCTATTTCCTATTCCCTGTTTGCATATTATCGCTTTGGAGGCTTTGTGTAGCCCATTACCCAATTCGACTGTTACCCATTACCCAATTCGCCCAGGGCTGTCTGTCACCCATTACCCAGTTCATCCATCTCCCATTTCCCTGTTCGCGTATTATCGCTTTGGAGGCGTTGTGTAGCTCATTACCCAATTCGACTGTTACCCATTACCCAATTCGCCCCTGTCTGTCACCCATTACCCAGTTCATCCATCTC
The DNA here is from genome assembly GCA_963971465.1 of Lepidochitona cinerea. NCBI lineage: Eukaryota > Metazoa > Mollusca > Polyplacophora > Chitonida > Tonicellidae > Lepidochitona > Lepidochitona cinerea. Next base: position 16,981,819 of record OZ020559.1, read on the forward strand.
CCATTTCCCTGTTCGCGTATTATCGCTTTGGAGGCGTTGTGTAGCTCATTACCCAATTCGCTTGTCACCCATTACCCATTTCGCCCCTGTCTGTCACCCATTACCCAGTTCGTCCATCCCCCATTTCCCTGCTCGCTTATTATCGCTTTGTAGGCGTTGTGTAGCCCATTACCCAATTCGACTGTTACCCATTACACAATTGATCTGCGTCTGTTTTGTCTGTATTGCGGTTTATGTATGATGTCGTGTGTTTTTGCTCTCACCCCTATTTTCAAATGGACTAATCCTCTACATTGACCTAGTTTTGAATCGGGAACTGGGTAATGGGTAATGGGTGACAGCTTCACGGACATCCTAAGGAAGTAGGAGGTATACGGTGTATATAAATCCGTCGAACTAAATATTATATTTTTCATTAGGAACTCTACAGGGTTATTCGCATGACATGACATATTAAATTTAAATCCTTTTATTTATAAGGTAATTTGGAAAGTTGGGAAAAAATTATTAAAAAGATGACATACTTATATCTAGAAAGACAAGTGATGTCGACTTTGTAAACGTTCATATATATATATATATATAAGTGAAGAGTACTATTTATTTTCCATATCTGTTCAAGTATACGTACCGCTACTCAGATTTTCTTATTGCTACAATGAAATCTCAGTACCACTATTTAGTTCTTCTCATCCAAATAGCGGATGGTCTCAATTTGGAAAGTTGGGAAAAAATTATTAAAAAGATGACATACTTATATCTAGAAAGACAAGTGATGTCGACTTTGTAAACGTTCATATATATATATATATATAAGTGAAGAGTACTATTTATTTTCCATATCTGTTCAAGTATACGTACCGCTACTCAGATTTTCTTATTGCTACAATGAAATCTCAGTACCACTATTTAGTTCTTCTCATCCAAATAGCGGATGGTCTTATTTGAGATACAGCGCATTATATCTGGGATGTTCGGAGTGAACCTTCCAACTAGTTAACCTTCGGACCAGTGGACCTTCGGGCAGGTGGACCTTCGGACCAGTGAACCTTCGGACCAGTGTGAACCTTCGGACTAGTGAGCTGTTCATTGTTTTATCTAAATCCTTTCATCAAAACCAGGGTATGAAAAGTGATTGATTGATTGTCTGGTGTTTTACGCCGCGCTCAAGGTTATTTCACTTATATGGCAGCGTTGCCAGTTTTAGTGTGGGAGGAAACCGGGCTCTATGCCCGGAGGAAACCCACGACCTTCCGTTGGTAACTGGCAACCATCCCACATAGGTCGTTTGAGTGAAAACACAGTCAGATTTTTTTTTTTGGACTGAGTGGGATTCGAACCCGCGACCCATTGGTGGAAGGCTGCTCGGATTGAGCCAACGGATCCAACGGAACCCCCCTACGGTATGAGTGGCAGGAGTGGTCAACACTTTTTTAGCTATGTACATTGTAGCCACACGGATGCAGTCGACCCAGCGCATTCGATTGAATGCGACCCCCAATATATATCCAGAAGGTCTGGAACTCACGTTCATCCATTTGAATAACAGCTAACAACATTTTATTTAAATTGCTGCAAACAGGTTGGCCTAATTTTAATAAATTTTGACCCCATGGGTAGCGGCCACCTTTTCGCATACCATCCCCTCCCTCCCCGCGCCTCCAATTCTTCCCATACGGTACGCCTCAGGGACCGGCTAAGGATGGCGAGGCTTCGAGGTCCTCAAAATCGAAGGTCTGCGACATAACACATAAGTTTTATTCTTAAGGCGCAGAACTTTTGAGGCTTAGTACAAGCCCATATAGGCTTATATAGACGTGATTCAAAAGGTCGCATAGGTCCGGTAAGCTTGGAGCTCTTTCTGGACGCGTTTTAGTGTATTTAGTTAAAGTAATTCCCTAAATGTTTTTTGTTGACACAATTTAGGTCAGCTTTGGGCTGAAGGGGGAGGGCCTCGGGGAGCGGCTCCCCGCTGGCCCTCCAGACCTAGCCACTTATATAGACTTGCTTATATAGACTTGCTTATATAGACTTGCTTATATAGACTTGCTTATATAGACTTGCTTATATAGACTTGCTTATATAGACTTGCTTATATAGACTTGCTTATATAGACTTGCTTATATAGACTTGCTTATATAGACTTGCTTATATAGACTTGCTTATATAGACTTGCTTATATAGACTTGCTGACTTGCAGAGACTTGCAGACTTGCAGAGACTTGCAGACTTGCAGAGACTTGCAGACTTGCAGAGACTTGCAGACTTGCAGAGACTTGCAGACTTGCAGAGACTTGCAGACTTGCAGAGACTTGCAGACTTGCAGAGACTTGCAGACTTGCAGAGACTTGCAGACTTGCAGAGACTTGCAGACTTGCAGAGACTTGCAGACTTGCAGAGACTTGCAGACTTGCAGAGACTTATAGACTTGCAGAGACTTGCAGAGACTTATATACTTGCAGAGACTTGCAGAGACTTATAGACTTGCAGAGACTTATAGACTTGCAGAGACTTATAGACTTGCAGAGACTTGCAGAGACTTGCAGAGACTTGCAGAGACTTGCAGAGACTTGCATAGACTTGCAGAGACTTGCATAGACTTGCAGAGACTTATAGACTTGCAGAGACTTGCATAGACTTGCAGAGACTTGCATAGACTTGCAGAGACTTGCAGAGACTTGCATAGACTTGCAGAGACTTGCATAGACTTGCAGAGACTTGCATAGACTTGCAGAGACTTGCATAGACTTGCAGAGACTTGCATAGACTTGCAGAGACTTGCATAGACTTGCAGAGACTTGCATAGACTTGCAGAGCCTTGCATAGACTTGCAGAGCCTTGCATAGACTTGCAGAGACTTGCATAGACTTGCAGAGACTTGCATAGACTTGCAGAGAATTGCATAGACTTGCAGAGACTTGCATAGACTTGCAGAGACTTGCATAGACTTGCAGAGACTTGCATAGACTTGCAGAGACTTGCATAGACTTGCAGAGACTTGCATAGACTTGCAGAGACTTGCAGAGACTTGCAGAGACTTGCAGAGACTTGCAGAGACTTGCAGAGACTTGCAGAGACTTGCAGAGACTTGCATAGACTTGCATAGACTTGCATAGACTTGCATAGACTTGCATAGACTTGCAGAGACTTGCATAGACTTGCAGAGACTTGCATAGACTTGCAGAGACTTGCATAGACTTGCATAGACTTGCAGAGACTTGCATAGACTTGCAGAGACTTGCATAGACTTGCAGAGACTTGCATAGACTTGCAGAGACTTGCATAGACTTGCATAGACTTGCAGAGACTTGCATAGACTTGCAGAGACTTGCATAGACTTGCATAGACTTGCATAGACTTGCAGAGACTTGCATAGACTTGCAGAGACTTGCATAGACTTGCAGAGACTTGCAGAGACTTGCAGAGACTTGCATAGACTTGCATAGACTTGCATAGACTTGCATAGAATTGCAGAGACTTGCATAGACTTGCAGAGACTTGCATAGACTTGCATAGACTTGCATAGACTTGCAGAGACTTGCATAGACTTGCAGAGACTTGCATAGACTTGCAGAGACTTGCATAGACTTGCAGAGACTTGCAGAGACTTGCATAGACTTGCATAGACTTGCAGAGACTTACATAGACTTGCAGAGACTTGCATAGACTTGCAGAGACTTGCAGAGACTTGCATAGACTTGCAGAGACTTGCATAGACTTGCAGAGACTTGCATAGACTTGCAGAGACTTGCATAGACTTGCAGAGACTTGCAGAGACTTGCATAGACTTGCAGAGACTTGCAGAGACTTGCATAGACTTGCATAGACTTGCAGAGACTTGCATAGACTTGCAGAGACTTGCATAGACTTGCAGAGACTTGCAGAGACTTGCAGAGACTTGCATAGACTTGCAGAGACTTGCAGAGACTTGCAGAGACTTGCATAGACTTGCAGAGACTTGCAGAGACTTGCATAGACTTGCAGAGACTTGCATAGACTTGCAGAGACTTGCATAGACTTGCAGAGACTTGCATAGACTTGCAAAGACTTGCATAGACTTGCAGAGACTTGCAGAGACTTGCATAGACTTGCAGACACTTGCATAGACTTGCAGAGACTTGCATAGACTTGCAGAGACTTGCATAGACTTGCAGAGACTTGCATAGACTTGCAGAGACTTGCATAGACTTGCAGAGACTTGCATAGACTTGCATAGACTTGCAGAGACTTGCATAGACTTGCAGAGACTTGCATAGACTTGCAGAGACTTGCAGAGACTTGCATAGACTTGCAGAGACTTGCATAGACTTGCAGAGACTTGCATAGACTTGCAGAGACTTGCAGAGACTTGCAGAGACTTATAGACTTGCAGAGACTTATAGACTTGCAGAGACTTGCAGAGACTTGCAGAGACTTATAGACTTGCAGAGACTTATAGACTTGCAGAGACTTGCATAGACTTGCAGAGACTTGCATAGACTTGCATAGACTTGCAGAGACTTGCAGAGACTTGCAGACTTGCAGAGACTTGCAGACTTGCAGAGACTTGCAGAGACTTATAGACTTGCAGAGACTTATAGACTTGCAGAGACTTATAGACTTGCAGAGACTTATAGACTTGCAGAGACTTGCAGAGACTTGCAGAGACTTGCAGAGACTTGCAGAGACTTATAGACTTGCAGAGACTTATAGACTTGCAGAGACTTGCAGAGACTTGCAGAGACTTGCAGAGACTTGCAGAGACTTGCAGAGACTTATAGACTTGCAGAGACTTATAGACTTGCAGAGACTTGCAGAGACTTGCAGAGACTTGCAGAGACTTGCAGAGACTTGCAGAGACTTGCAGAGACTTGCAGAGACTTATAGACTTGCAGAGACTTATAGACTTGCAGAGACTTATAGACTTGCAGAGACTTGCAGAGACTTGCAGAGACTTATAGACTTGCAGAGACTTATAGACTTGCAGAGACTTGCAGAGACTTGCAGAGACTTGCAGAGACTTGCAGAGACTTATAGACTTGCAGAGACTTATAGACTTGCAGAGACTTATAGACTTGCAGAGACTTATAGACTTGCAGAGACTTATAGACTTGCAGAGACTTATAGACTTGCAGAGACTTATAGACTTGCAGAGACTTATAGACTTGCAGAGACTTATAGACTTGCAGAGACTTATAGACTTGCAGAGACTTATAGACTTGCAGAGACTTATAGACTTGCAGAGACTTATAGACTTGCAGAGACTTATAGACTTGCAGAGACTTATAGACTTGCAGAGACTTATAGACTTGCAGAGACTTATAGACTTGCAGAGACTTATAGACTTGCAGAGACTTATAGACTTGCAGAGACTTATAGACTTGCAGAGACTTATAGACTTGCAGAGACTTATAGACTTGCAGAGACTTATAGACTTGCAGAGACTTATAGACTTGCAGAGACTTATAGACTTGCAGAGACTTATAGACTTGCAGAGACTTATAGACTTGCAGAGACTTATAGACTTGCAGAGACTTATAGACTTGCAGAGACTTATAGACTTGCAGAGACTTATAGACTTGCAGAGACTTATAGACTTGCAGAGACTTATAGACTTGCAGAGACTTATAGACTTGCAGAGACTTATAGACTTGCAGAGACTTATAGACTTGCAGAGACTTATAGACTTGCAGAGACTTATAGACTTGCAGAGACTTATAGACTTGCAGAGACTTATAGACTTGCAGAGACTTATAGACTTGCAGAGACTTATAGACTTGCAGAGACTTATAGACTTGCAGAGACTTATAGACTTGCAGAGACTTATAGACTTGCAGAGACTTATAGACTTGCAGAGACTTATAGACTTGCAGAGACTTATAGACTTGCAGAGACTTATAGACTTGCAGAGACTTATAGACTTGCAGAGACTTATAGACTTGCAGAGACTTATAGACTTGCAGAGACTTATAGACTTGCAGAGACTTATAGACTTGCAGAGACTTAATTGACTTGCAGAGACTTATAGACTTGCAGAGACTTATAGACTTGCAGAGACTTATAGACTTGCAGAGACTTATAGACTTGCAGAGACTTATAGACTTGCAGAGACTTATAGACTTGCAGAGACTTATAGACTTGCAGAGACTTATAGACTTGCAGAGACTTATAGACTTGCAGAGACTTATAGACTTGCAGAGACTTATAGACTTGCAGAGACTTATAGACTTGCAGAGACTTATAGACTTGCAGAGACTTATAGACTTGCAGAGACTTATAGACTTGCAGAGACTTATAGACTTGCAGAGACTTATAGACTTGCAGAGACTTATAGACTTGCAGAGACTTATAGATTTGCAGAGACTTATAGACTTGCAGAGACTTATAGACTTGCAGAGACTTATAGACTTGCAGAGACTTACAATAAGGTCAAGAATTACTTATGGATAACAACTTCTTGGTTTATTGGGTGACGACGTTTCGATGTAGTTCTTACATCGTTATCAAAGTCAATGACAAACAACAAAAAATATTCTTTATATAGCAGATGAGAGAATTACAAGTTGGAACAGGTGCGTAATAGTATAAATTAATTAAGAAAAGTAACAATAGATTTAAGTATGGTGAGTTAAGATCGTTGAAGGTTGTCTTGGAGGATCAAAAGGTCATAGCAGTTGGGGATATATAATCCTTGGTCTCTGTTCATGCTGGGCTTGGTTTTTCTGATTTGGATGGCTTCCTGTAGTTTTCTCTTCTTCCAATGGTGCTGGTTGACAGATAGTGTTGTAGTGGTTTCCCATTTGATGTGGTGAGTAGGGTTGGACATTATGTGTTCAGAAATGGCAGATTTGTAATCAAGTTTATTAACAGATGTTTGGTGTTCTTTTAGTCTAATGTTGAGGGGTCTGCATGTTTCTCCTATGTAATGAGCATTACAACTACAATTAATTCTGTACACTACTCCTTTAGGTTCTGCTCTTGTTGATGAAATTCCTTTTCCTGTGGCTAGCATATGTGTTTTAAGTGTTTTGGTTGATTTGAATGTAGTATTAATACCTGTTTTAGTTTTAATCAGACGAGCAATTTTATGACTGGCTGGTCCAATGTATGGTATGCTGATTCTAATATTAGGGCCTTCTTCTCGTGGTCTGGGTTGTTTATCTGAAGTGTTATTAAGTGTTTGTTTGATAATTGAGTCAACTAGTTTGGTTGGATAGCCATTTTGGGTGGTGAAGACGGTTTTGATATGATGGATTTCTTTGTCCAGGTCTGTGCTGCATATGGCTTTAGCTCTTCTTGTTAGTGTAGCTATGGTACCTGTCTTAATGTGTGGTGGATGGTTAGATTGGTAGTGAATGTACTGATCTGAGTGAGTGGGTTTGCGATACACTGTAGTCTGTGGTCCATGTTCAGTTTGGTGGATGAGTACATCTAAGAACGGGAGTTGATGATTGTGTTCTTCTTCCATGGTGAATTTTATCCTAGGGTGTTGTGTGTTTAAGTGGTCTAAAAGTGTTTTAGCAGAGTGAGTGTCTTTGAGAGCGACGAATGTGTCATCGACTTTCCTAATCCAGAAGAAGGGCTGAATGGGAGAGGTTGCTAATGCTGAGTTTTCAAGTTCAGTGATGTAAATTTCAGAAATTATAGGTGAAAGAGGTGATCCCATGGGTAGTCCGTGGATTTGTTCATATGTATTGTTTTGCCATGTGAAGTATGTAGAGGAGATGCAGATATGTAAAAGCTTAAGTATGCTTGCAGTTGTTAGGTCGGAGATGTGTGGAGATGATTCAAGTTTGGATTTAATTACTTGCATGGCTTCAGGTGTTGGTACATTTGTGAATAAATCTACAATGTCATAACTGACATAATGGCAAGGTTCCTTATGTGCTGCTAGTCTATCACAAAAGTGTCTAGAGTCTTTAATGTATGATTTGGCTGTGTTAGACCATGTGGATAGGGTTTTAGCTATAAGTTTGGAGGTGTTGTAAAATACTGTGCCTTGTGAACAGACTAATATCCTAGCTTTAACAGGGTCCTTATGTAGTTTGATTGTAGCTCTAGCGTATGGGGGTCTTGGGTGTTGAATGATAAGTTGTTTGTATTTGTCTTGGTTGATTTCTCCATTGGTTTTCAGTTCGTTGAGGATAGCTCTATGTTGTTTGTCATATTTGTTGGTTGGGTCTTTAACAAGTGTTTTGTATGTGGTTTTGTCGTCGAGAAGATTATTTACTAGTTGGTCAAAATGTGTTGTGTCTAGAATAGCTGTTGCTTTGCCTTTGTCTGCTGGTGCAATCACAATAGATTTGTCCTGTTTGAGTTCTTTGATAGCTTTCCTTTCTTCTTTACCTAAATTGGGGGGTTGGGATTTGGTATTATTAATGATCGCTGTAATCTGGTGTCTAAGATAGTCTATATTACCTCCTGGTGCTAATTGTTGTATGCCACTTTCAATGTCTACAATGAAATCTTCTTTAGGTATAGTGTGGTGTGTTGGGACAAAATTTAAACCCTTCTCTAACAGACTAACTTGGTGTGGTGTTAATACTTTGCTGCTCAAATTAACTACAGTTGTGGTTTGTTGGTTGGGTGTAGATGTTGAAGTGTTGACGTGCGTGCGTGTGTGTCTATTGTTAAGGTGATTAAATTTGTTGATATGAGTGTCTCTTACCTTGTTGTGTAGGTGGACATTGGCTTTTACCTGTGCTTGACGGATGTTTTCAAACAGTGCTGGCTGGAGAGTGCGCTTTAATTTTTCAACTTTTTCTACAATATGATTTTGTTGTTTCTGCATCTCATGAGAAATGTTACGTGATTTGAGGTTTTGATGAATTTCTTCTCTAATTGGTTGAGTTTGTTGATGTCTCGGATGGCCGCATCTCCATGATGATGACGTATCAAATCTTTCAATGGCATTTAGAAGTTGGAAGGTTAAGTTTGGAGGTGTTGTAAAATACTGTGTGTTAGATCTAGTAGAATAATGTAGTCTTAGTAAGCCTTAAGCATCTCTAGTTTCATTCCTACCACGCTTGCGCACCACTCTGTGTGTATATGATATCTTGTATGTATGTTGATACTTCAGTCTAGTAAAAGTAGTCAGTTAGTAAACACAGTGTGAGTTTGTCTTATTAATGGTAGACATAACAAATCTGGCGACGAGGATGGGATAAAAGAACTTTCCACGACAGGCAAGCTGAGTGATAACAGTTAAACAGTTTTAAACTGTTGATGTGTCAACTTACTTGTAAAAACACTGTGAACAAGTGACTGGGATAATACCGTTCAGAATCATCATGGCAGCTGTATTTGGACACGTATCAGAGTTTCAGGAAGGTGAGGATTGGAATGACTATATTGAAAGGTTAGACCAATATTGCCTTGCCAATGACATATGTGACACTCCTAACTTAATGAGAAAAAGGGCAATTTTCCTTAGTGTGATTGGGAGTAAAACATATAGCCTTATTAAAACTCTGCTATCCCCTGCAAAACCAACTGACAAGACATATGACGAACTTTGTGAACTTGTGAAGCAACATATCACACCTGTGCCTATTGAAATTGCTGAGAGGTTCCAATTTTACAACAGAAAACAGAGAAGCGGTGAGTCAATTAAAAGTTATTTGACAGAATTGAAAAAACTCTCTGCAACTTGTAATTTTGGAGACTTTTTAGATCAAGCACTGAGAGACATGTTCGTTATTGGACTAAGAGATAGAAATGCTCAAAAGAAATTGCTCAGTGAAGCATCATTGAAATTAAAGAAAGCCTATGATACAGCGTTAAGTCATGAAATGGCTGACCAGCATATGGATGAAATACATCCTCATGAAACTGTGAAAAAAGTAAACGAGACAGAGTGTTTTCGCTGTGAGAAAACAAATCATAGGCAAGAAAACTGTTTTTATAAAAATGCTATATGCAGAAAATGCAACCAAGCTGGACATTTGTCCAGAAAATGTCCAGGTAACGGAAAAAGCTATACGACTGACAGACAAAAACAGACAAAAGGTGACAGAAAATTTAAAGAAAAGAAAAAACCGCATAGATATAATAAGAAATCGGCTAGAGTGAAACATCTAGACAACAGTGACTCTGAAACTTCGGACACTGATTCTGACGCTACTGTAGAAGACAGGTCGGACACACTAAGATTCGTAAGAAATGTGCAGAAAGGGAAAGCCTCAGAAATCAAAGTGGACATTGCTTTGAATGGGAAAATAGTTCCAATGGAAGTTGACACGGGTGCTTCTGTATCGTTAATGTCAAAATCCACAAAAAACAGAATCTTACCTAACTTGAAATTAAAAAATACTGACATAACACTGAAGACAATCACTGGCGAAAAAGTGGCAGTGTTAGGTAAGTGTACAGTAAGGGTTAACTATAATGGTCAACATAAAAAGTTACCATTGTATATTGTGGAAAGTGAGGGACCATCTCTTCTGGGCAGAGCTTGGCTTTCACATATTTCGTTAGATTGGCAACAAATAAATACGATACAGGTAAATGGCAAGTTGACTTTGGAAAGTGTTTTGAATAAACATAGAGAAATATTCAACCCAGATCTTGGTAGAATTAAGGGCGTTCAAGCCAGATTACAAGTAAACCCTGATGCCAAGCCGAAATTCTTTAAACCTCGACCCGTTCCATTTGCTTTAAAGGAAGGTATTGCCAAAGAAATTTCAAGGCTAGAAATTCAGGGAGTGTTGAAAAAAATTGATTATTGTGACTGGGCTGCTCCAATAGTACCAGTTAGAAAGCCAGATGGTAGCATACGCATATGTGGTGACTATAAAGTCACTATTAACCAAGATTTACAAACACCAGAACACCCAATGCCTAAACCTGAAGAGTTGTTTCAAGCTCTGAATGGTGGCGAGAAATTTACGAAGTTAGACCTTTCTCAAGCTTATCAGCAAATAGAATTAGACCCGGATTCCCGAAAATATGTGGCAATTAACACACATCTTGGTCTTTACACCTACACTAGACTTCCGTTTGGGCTTTCTGCATCCCCTAGTGTATTTCAATCCACAATGGATAAGATATTGCATGGTCTAAATGTGGGTTGTTACCTGGATGACATGCTCATAACAGGGAAAGCTGACGAAGAACACCTGAAGAATTTGAACAGTGTTCTGGAGCGCCTGAACTTTTTTAATATTCGGCTGAAAAATGAAAAGTGTGAGTACATGGTTTCAAAAATTACTTATTTAGGTTTTACTGTAGATAAAAACGGTGTCAGAATCGATGAAACAGGTATAAATGCAATTTTGCATGCTCCTCGCCCAAATTGCAAAAATGAGCTTCAGTCATTTCTTGGCTTGGTGAATCACTACAGAAAACACATTGCTCATATGTCTACTGTGTGTGGTCCTCTTAACAGACTACTCCAAAAGGACATTGCTTGGGAGTGGGACAGTGAAGCTGAACAGGCATATGTGACCTTAAAGCAACTGTTAACAAGCACTGACAATGTGTTGACACATTATGACCCCAGCAAGCCTTTGACCCTATCTGTTGACGCTTCCCCTGTTGGGTTGGGTGCAGTCATATCTCACATTACAGATAAGGGCGACAGGCCAATAGCTTATGCCTCAAGATCATTAACCTCCAGTGAGCGAAATTACTCACAACTGGACCGTGAGGGTCTGTCAATCATGTTCGGACTTAAGAAATTCCATCAGTATTTATTTGGCAGGAAGTTTACACTGATAACTGATAACAAACCGCTTAGCCTCATTCTTGGGCCAAAGAAAGGAATTCCTGTACTGGCTGCTGCCAGGATACAGAGATGGGCCATTGAATTAGCCTCATACAACTATGAGATCAAATTCAAAACTTCCAAACAAAATAGCAATGCCGATGCCTTATCTAGACTGCCACTGCCAGATGTTAATCAGATAGAGGGTAAAGTAAACTGGACTGTTGAAACATCAAATTTTATAAACATTGACGAGTTACCAGTAACTGCTAAGGCTATCAGTAAGGAAACCAGACATGACGCTATTTTATCTAAAGTTATGTTTTTGACAACAAATGGTTGGCCATCAAACTCAGATGACCTAGACCCATCCCTTCAAAATTACTATAATCGCAGACATGAAATATCTACTGAAGATGGCTGTTTACTTTGGGGAACAAGAACAATTATCCCTACAAAGTTCCAGCATACCATTTTGAAAGACTTGCATTCCAGTCATCCTGGAATGGTCCGAATGAAATCTTTAGCTAGACTCCACGTATGGTGGCCTACTCTTGACAAAGACATTGAAAATACCGTAAGAAAATGTAAGACATGCCAAGAAACACAATCTAAGCCACCTACAGCTGTTTCTAACCCTTGGAAGTGGCCATCTAAACCTTGGACTAGAATCCATGTTGATTTTGCAGGACCATTCATGAATGAGAACTTTTTGCTCATTGTGGACGCTCACTCAAAATGGCCTGTGGTTTTTCAAATGACCTCCACAACGGCAGAGCGCACCATAGAAAAACTTCGATGTGTTTTTGCAGAGCATGGCGTGCCAGTTGAATTAGTTTCTGACAACGGACCTCAATTTATTTCGGAACAATTCAAACGTTTCATGAAAAACAACAATGTGAAACACATTTTATCTCCACCGTATCACCCAAGCACTAACGGTGAAGCAGAGCGTTTTGTGAGGACTTTTAAAAAGTCCATGAAAGCAAAACGAAATCAGAAATGCTCCTGGAATCAGAAGATTTGTGAATTCCTTCTCTCCTATAGAACCACTCCACACAGTACAACAAAGTGTACCCCAGCTGAGTTGATGGTAGGTCGTAATTTACGGACTCGCCTCGACGCGGTACACCCAAATATCGGAGAGCGGATTCAGCGACAATCATCGAAAATCACATCAAGAAAAATGAGAGAAATTGAAATAGGAGAACCTGTGCTGGTCCGTGACTATCGCCATCAAAAGGAAACCTGGATTATGGGTGTAGTATTAAACAAACTATCTCCGTGCACTTATTCTATCCAGGTGGGAAATCTAATCTGGAAAAGACACATTGATCAGTTAAAGTCAGCTGACGGTTCTCTGATAAATTCTTCACACGTTCCGCTGGACGAAGAAGTAGTTAATCAGCCTAGTGTACCGTTTTCTCAGATATTTCCTGATATCACACCAGATGGAAATCTATCTTCAAATGACACCATACCACCTATGGATAATACAATACCCAAGCCACCAGACAAGTCGGCTCCTCCACCCCCTAGTGAGACACCTGAACCAGCAACACGACGATCGCAGAGAGTGAAATCATCTCCGCAATATCTGAAAGACTATTTCACTAAGTGACTTTAAATATTAATAATAAACTATACAGTTTGTATTCAGTGTCAAAGTGACCTTATAAGTTTCTAATAATAGTTAGTTTTATAGTGTTTTGTAGGTGTGCATTTAAAGGGACATTATCAGACTCATTTTTTAACATGTAATTCTTTGATATAAATAAGCCGTGCATGCATTCATTTTTGTTGTTGCGCGGGAAGAGTGTTAGATCTAGTAGAATAATGTAGTCTTAGTAAGCCTTAAGCATCTCTAGTTTCATTCCTACCACGCTTGCGCACCACTCTGTGTGTATATGATATCTTGTATGTATGTTGATACTTCAGTCTAGTAAAAGTAGTCAGTTAGTAAACACAGTGTGAGTTTGTCTTATTAATGGTAGACATAACACTGGGCCTTGTGAACAGACTAATATCCTAGCTTTAACAGGGTCATTATGTAGTTTGATTGTAGCTCTAGCGTATGGGGGTCTTGGGTGTTGAATGATAAGTTGTTTGTATTTGTCTTGGTTGATTTCTCCATTGGTTTTCAGTTCGTTGAGGATAGCTCTATGTTGTTTGTCATATTTGTTGGTTGGGTCTTTAACAAGTGTTTTGTATGTGGTTTTGTCGTCGAGAAGATTATTTACTAGTTGGTCAAAATGTGTTGTGTCTAGAATAGCTGTTGCTTTGCCTTTGTCTGCTGGTGCAATCACAATAGATTTGTCCTGTTTGAGTTCTTTGATAGCTTTCCTTTCTTCTTTACCTAAATTGGGGGGTTGGGATTTGGTATTATTAATGATCGCTGTAATCTGGTGTCTAAGATAGTCTATATTACCTCCTGGTGCTAATTGTTGTATGCCACTTTCAATGTCTACAATGAAATCTTCTTTAGGTATAGTGTGGTGTGTTGGGACAAAATTTAAACCCTTCTCTAACAGACTAACTTGGTGTGGTGTTAATACTTTGCTGCTCAAATTAACTACAGTTGTGGTTTGTTGGTTGGGTGTAGATGTTGAAGTGTTGACGTGCGTGCGTGTGTGTCTATTGTTAAGGTGATTAAATTTGTTGATATGAGTGTCTCTTACCTTGTTGTGTAGGTTGACATTGGCTTTTACCTGTGCTTGACGGATGTTTTCAAACAGTGCTGGCTGGAGAGTGCGCTTTAATTTTTCAACTTTTTCTACAATATGATTTTGTTGTTTCTGCCTCTCATGAGAAATGTTACGTGATTTGAGGTTTTGATGAATTTCTTCTCTAATTGGTTGAGTTTGTTGATGTCTCGGATGGCCGCATCTCCATGATGATGACGTTTCAAATCTTTCAATGGCATTTAGAAGTTGGAAGGTTAAGTTTGGAGGTGTTGTAAAATACTGTGCCTTGTGAACAGACTAATATCCTAGCTTTAACAGGGTCCTTATGTAGTTTGATTGTAGCTCTAGCGTATGGGGGTCTTGGGTGTTGAATGATAAGTTGTTTGTATTTGTCTTGGTTGATTTCTCCATTGGTTTTCAGTTCGTTGAGGATAGCTCTATGTTGTTTGTCATATTTGTTGGTTGGGTCTTTAACAAGTGTTTTGTATGTGGTTTTGTCGTCGAGAAGATTATTTACTAGTTGGTCAAAATGTGTTGTGTCTAGAATAGCTGTTGCTTTGCCTTTGTCTGCTGGTGCAATCACAATAGATTTGTCCTGTTTGAGTTCTTTGATAGCTTTCCTTTCTTCTTTACCTAAATTGGGGGGTTGGGATTTGGTATTATTAATGATCGCTGTAATCTGGTGTCTAAGATAGTCTATATTACCTCCTGGTGCTAATACCCCCATACGCTAGAGCTACAAGTTTCAAGTTTGTTTCAAGTTTCAAGTTTGTTTGTTTATTAGGCTTTAGCCCTATTGGGCTCTGGCCTTTTCCACAATTGGAAGTGGCCACATGTACATACTATAATATACAACAACTGGTATATATGGAGAGTTACAGCTATAAAATGTAATATTACAGATTAAAGACAATTGAATTATTGACTTAATTAGTTACATTCATAATTTCCTTTCTTCTTTCCATAGAAAAATAAATATATTTTCCTAAACTATTTTGTATTTTTCTATTTATTTACGGTTGGCCAAGAATGATAATAGCGAGGCAGATACAGTCGTCGTAAATCACTATAGAAAGGACAACTTAGTAGAAAATGAAATTCATCTTCAACTCTTCCCAGATGGCATAATGAACATAATCTATTGGCTCGTACGGTGTTTGTGAACCTTCCCTGTTCAATTGCAAGCATATGGGAAGAACAGCGCAAGGCTGTTATAGAAGAACGGATTTTAGAATTTTTACAGTTTAATAGATAGCTTTCAAAGGCAAATTCCTTTTTGAATTGTCTATAACTATCTAATTTTGTGCTATCTATCATTTTACTGAACCAAACCTGTTTGTATTGGTCAATTACCCTCTGCTTCACAGTTTCGAACCGCAAATTGTCAGCATTCTCAGATAGCCAGATATAATTAAAACCCAGACTATTCAACAATGTTCTCACCCGTTCCACCCATATATGCTTTGTATTTTGACCTGAGGGGAGTTCACGTGCGTGTCTGTAGACAGTATATTTAGTATCGTTTTTATTTATTACCAATCTGAACCAATATTTCAGCAATTTAATATTGCTTAAAATAGAAAAGGGTAATCTACCTGTTTCGCCTAACACGGCTAAGGTTGGGGTTTGTTTTCGGACATTTAACACTTTTTTACAAAATCTTAAATGCAATTTTTCTACTTCTGGAATGTTATCGGACCCCCAAACTTCAGCCCCGTACAGCAAAATAGGTGCGATTAACTTGTCGAATAAATCAAATTTAGCAGAAGTAGTAAAGCTTAACCTATTGAATAAATTATACAGGTTATACAATGCTCTGTTGGCCTGGTTTGTTAAATTTCTTGGGGCACTTTTTAGACAGCCATCGTGATTTATTGTCACCCCAAGATAACTAAAATTCCTGACTATTTCTAACTCTTCATTATCATAATAAAAATTAACATTTTGTTGCGCCCAACGTTTCTGATAAATACACACCTTTGTTTTACTTATATTCACTTCAATGTCCCATTTCTTACAGTAAACACATAAATCATTCAGAAGCTTTTGGAGGCCATTTGAAGTGTTACTAAATAGAACAGTATCATCTGCAAATAGTAGCATAAACATGCATAATTCATTTAGAAACTCATCTGTACTCTCGTTTGGTGTTATCTGGCTTTCAACATCGTTTATGAACATAAGAAAGAGAATGGGTGAAAGTGGTTCACCTTGTTTAATTCCAAGTTCACTATTAAAGAAGCCAGATAATTTGCCATTAAGACGTACAGACGATTTAACATTAGCGTAGATTGATCTTAACATTCCTATAATTTTCGAACTAAAACTTCCATTTATCATCTTTAACCATAAGGCATCCCTGTCAACCCTATCGAAAGCTTTGCGGAAATCAACAAAAGAGACAAACAATTTTTTTTTCTCCGAAAGGTATTTCTCAATAATTATTTGTAGGATAAATATGCAATCAATAGTTGATCTATTCTCACGAAATCCATATTGTTTGTCACAAAATAATTCATTGTTTTCCGCAAATCTATTTAGTCTATTTCGGAGGAGAAGAGAAATATTTTAGCAAATACGTTAATGAGAGTTATACCTCGATAATTATTTGCATCCGATAAATCACCTTTCTTAGGGATGGGAATAATTATTCCATTTGTCCAGATGTCAGGGTACTCCTGTTTCATATATACAAAATTACACACTTCTAATACATAAGGGGCGACGACATCCCGACAGTCTATAAATAGCTCAGCTGGTATGTCGTCAGTACCTGGCGACTTATTTCTCTTTAATTGAGATATGGCTACCAAAACTTCACTAATGTCGAACTCCTTATCCAATTCGTCTATACTTAATACACTGATCTCAGCATTGCTTAGACTAAATCTGGTTTCATCAGACTTATTAGGATTATAAGAGGATTCTTTGAAAAAAATTTCAAGATCTTCCAAAGATATTCTCGCCTCTTGTTTGTTTTTAGTTTTAGCCGATTTAATTCGGTTCCAAAACATTTTAGGGTTATCTTGGGCTAGCTTCCGTAGTATCTCTTGCTCATTTAAAGAATACTTGTGTTTTGCATTTCTCTTTACTCTGTTGTACTCAGCGGAATAACACTACTTGTGTACTCTGTTGTACTCCTTTTTGGCTTTTAGTAGATTATGTACCAGGTTATTGTTACCCGTTTTGTTGTAGTTGTTCTTTATGTTGTTATATTTCGTTTTAGCTACCCGACATGCCTCATTAAACCATGGTGATGTTCTATATTTCTGCGTTTCTTTTCTCGGTGTATAAGTTTTAGTACATTCCTTCGCTATAACATTTTGAAAAATGGCCGTTATATTTGCTATAGAATCAGAAACATTTACTTTCTCCTCCTTCATTTGAGACAGAGCATTGTTTAGTTGGAGACTTTTTCCACACAATTGTGCCCTAATGCTATCTAATTTATCATTCTGCCACTTTATTCTTTTATAGCTTGATGCCGACTTATTATCCAGAGTGTGTTTATCAAACTACATAAGGACCCTGTTAAAGCTAGGATATTAGTCTGTTCACAAGGCACAGTATTTTACAACACCTCCAAACTTAACCTTCCAACTTCTAAATGCCATTGAAAGATTTGATACGTCATCATCATGGAGATGCGGCCATCCGAGACATCAACAAACTCAACCAATTAGAGAAGAAATTCATCAAAACCTCAAATCACGTAACATTTCTCATGAGATGCAGAAACAACAAAATCATACCGAAAGGACTACAAGTAAAACCACCAGTTAACTCAGAAGCAGCCAAGAAAATATTTAGAGAAGCTAGTCACCGCCTGGTCAAAGAACGTCTCAATCACCACAGAAAGATCAAAGCCGCCACCCTGCCTAATATTGTAGAAAAAGTTGAAAAATTAAAGCGCACTCTCCAGCCAGCACTGTTTGAAAACATCCGTCAAGCACAGGTAAAAGCCAATGTCAACCTACACAACAAGGTAAGAGACACTCATATCAACAAATTTAATCACCTTAACAATAGACACACACGCACGCACGTCAACACTTCAACATCTACACCCAACCAACAAACCACAACTGTAGTTAATTTGAGCAGCAAAGTATTAACACCACACCAAGTTAGTCTGTTAGAGAAGGGTTTAAATTTTGTCCCAACACACCACACTATACCTAAAGAAGATTTCATTGTAGACATTGAAAGTGGCATACAACAATTAGCACCAGGAGGTAATATAGACTATCTTAGACACCAGATTACAGCGATCATTAATAATACCAAATCCCAACCCCCCAATTTAGGTAAAGAAGAAAGGAAAGCTATCAAAGAACTCAAACAGGACAAATCTATTGTGATTGCACCAGCAGACAAAGGCAAAGCAACAGCTATTCTAGACACAACACATTTTGACCAACTAGTAAATAATCTTCTCGACGACAAAACCACATACAAAACACTTGTTAAAGACCCAACCAACAAATATGACAAACAACATAGAGCTATCCTCAACGAACTGAAAACCAATGGAGAAATCAACCAAGACAAATACAAACAACTTATCATTCAACACCCAAGACCCCCATACGCTAGAGCTACAATCAAACTACATAAGGACCCTGTTAAAGCTAGGATATTAGTCTGTTCACAAGGCACAGTATTTTACAACACCTCCAAACTTATAGCTAAAACCCTATCCACATGGTCTAACACAGCCAAATCATACATTAAAGACTCTAGACACTTTTGTGATAGACTAGCAGCACATAAGGAACCTTGCCATTATGTCAGTTATGACATTGTAGATTTATTCACAAATGTACCAACACCTGAAGCCATGCAAGTAATTAAATCCAAACTTGAATCATCTCCACACATCTCCGACCTAACAACTGCAAGCATACTTAAGCTTTTACATATCTGCATCTCCTCTACATACTTCACATGGCAAAACAATACATATGAACAAATCCACGGACTACCCATGGGATCACCTCTTTCACCTATAATTTCTGAAATTTACATCACTGAACTTGAAAACTCAGCATTAGCAACCTCTCCCATTCAGCCCTTCTTCTGGATTAGGAAAGTCGATGACACATTCGTCGCTCTCAAAGACACTCACTCTGCTAAAACACTTTTAGACCACTTAAACACACAACACCCTAGGATAAAATTCACCATGGAAGAAGAACACAATCATCAACTCCCGTTCTTAGATGTACTCATCCACCAAACTGAACATGGACCACAGACTACAGTGTATCGCAAACCCACTCACTCAGATCAGTACATTCACTACCAATCTAACCATCCACCACACATTAAGACAGGTACCATAGCTACACTAACAAGAAGAGCTAAAGCCATATGCAGCACAGACCTGGACAAAGAAATCCATCATATCAAAACCGTCTTCACCACCCAAAATGGCTATCCAACCAAACTAGTTGACTCAATTATCAAACAAACACATAATAACACTTCAGATAAACAACCCAGACCACGAGAAGAAGGCCCTAATATTAGAATCAGCATACCATACATTGGACCAGCCAGTCATAAAATTGCTCGTCTGATTAAAACTAAAACAGGTATTAATACTACATTCAAATCAACCAAAACACTTAAAACACATATGCAAGCCACAGGAAAAGGAATTTCATCAACAAGAGCAGAACCTAAAGGAGTAGTGTACAGAATTAATTGTAGTTGTAATGCTCATTACATAGGAGAAACATGCAGACCCCTCAACATTAGACTAAAAGAACACCAAACATCTGTTAATAAACTTGATTACAAATCTGCCATTTCTGAACACATAATGTCCAACCCTACTCACCACATCAAATGGGAAACCACTACAACACTATCTGTCAACCAGCACCATTGGAAGAAGAGAAAACTACAGGAAGCCATCCAAATCAGAAAAACCAAGCCCAGCATGAACAGAGACCAAGGATTATATATCCCCAACTGCTATGACCTTTTGATCCTCCAAGACAACCTTCAACGATCTTAACTCACCATACTTAAATCTATTGTTACTTTTCTTAATTAATTTATACTATTACGCACCTGTTCCAACTTGTAATTCTCTCATCTGCTATATAAAGAATATTTTTTGTTGTTTGTCATTGACTTTGATAACGATGTAAGAACTACATCGAAACGTCGTCACCCAATAAACCAAGAAGTTGTTATCCATAAGTAATTCTTGACCTTATTGTAACCTTCCAACTTCTAAATGCCATTGAAAGACTTGCAGAGACTTATAGACCTGCAGAGACCTTTTTATAGACCTGCAGAGACCTTTTTATAGACCTGCAGAGACCTTTTTATAGACCTGCAGAGACCTTTTTATAGACCTGCAGAGACCTTTTTATAGACCTGCAGAGACTTTTTTATAGACCTGCAGAGACTTTTTTATAGACCTGCAGAAACTTATAGACTTGCAGAGACTTATAGACTTAAACACAGGAGGCTAAGTTTACTTCACAACAATCTCGAACATATTTTTATTTCTCAGGTATATCTTCTTTTTACACATAAAAAGATATGGACATACAAAAAATACATGTAATTGCTTTCTTCAGTGAAAGTTGTTTCATGTTTTACGCCTGTATTTCAACCTTTCCTGATACGCTCCTGGACATAAATATTTATTTTGAAATGTGTCAGAAATATTTATTTATACAACATGAAGAATAAACAAAACACACAGGAGCCTAGGCTACTGATTTCACGGAAGGTCTAGCATCAATACCGGCATCCGAAATAACATAAAATCAGTCTGCGGATGGTAGCATATCTCTTCGGTATTACATACACCACCATTGATAATTCTCCCTCTCATAATTCTGTAAACTCTATCATCTCCAAACGGCCTAAATTTCACCTTCCCAGTTCAGCCAGACATTTGTCATTTCGTTTACACAATGCCACTCCAGCAATCTGTAAAAACAAAAATGCCATTGCTCTTTTAACTACTAAACAGAGATGCAGTCACTGTCCTAGGCGGGGCGACATGTGTGAAAAGAACGAATTTACGCTAGCTTGCTACGAGTTAGACTACCTGGGGCTCGTTCTACTAAGCTGGCGTAAGTTGCGCCAGTCGCAAACGCATGTTAAATTATAGGAACTTGCGCAAGGTCGCAAGTCTGGAGGCGCAACTCTATTCTGTAAACCTATGCGTAAATTTGCGCCAGCTTAGTAGAACGAGCCCCTGGGGCACATTATATCCACATTATTTATTCAACCTTTTAGGTTACATGATACAGTTTCATTTCCCATTTGCGGTAATGTTAACGTTTTGATTTGTGGCTAATTACCTAAATCTCGTTAAGACTTTTCCTAACCATTTTCAAATAGATCAACACATGAGAAATCCTTTACAACCAAATAAAGTTGACAAAGTGCATGTCGGTTTCAAGCTACACACAATTTAACATGGGTACCGCCATTTTGACAGTTTTAGGCTTACTTATTCTAGCCAAACTTTGGTATTTTCAAAATTGGGTGAACATTAAAAAAAACACACAAAAATCTGTTATCAGGCATTGATTGAAAGCTGAAAGTATGTACAGGAAAACTATGTTAGTTTCAATCCAATATTCAAATAACCCAGATACCAAACTATCACTATGTTAGCCACCTTCTAGCTCCAGCCCGAAATCAATTTTCATTGGCTGAGAAAACACAAACTGGGTGTTGTGACCTATAATCTGTATTTTCCAATCTAAATTGACGGACTCTTGAACGACGGTGGTTCAGTCGGTTAGAGTGATAATCCCAGAGTCCGACACAGGCCCTTCATCGCAGCGGGTGTGAGTTCGACCAAATAAAATCTACGTGAATTTTTCAATCGGTCACCACATATGGAAGAGTTGCCAGGTACTCGCCGAAGGTCATGGATTTCCTTCGGACAATACGGTTTCCTCTCCCACTAAACCTAACAACACCCCCATGTAAAGTGACAGAATCTTGAATGCCGCGTAAAAACAAAACCATTCGTCTCTACTTCTAAAACACGTTCACCATTTGTGGACATTGTGGGTAACAGATTATATAGTTTCAGTTCGGCGTTTGTGGGCATTGTGGGTAACAGATTAGGCCCCTATATAGTTTCAGTTCGGCGTTTGTGGACATTGTGGGTAACAGATTATATAGTTTCAGTTCGGCGTTTGTGGACATTGTGGGTAACAGATTATATAGTTTCAATTCGGCGTTTGTGGACATTGTGGGTAACAGATTATACAATTTCAGTTGGGCGCTTGTTGACATTGTGGGTAACAGATTATATAGTTTCAGTTCGGCGTTTGTGGACATTGTGGGTAACAGGTTATACAATTTCAGTTGGGCGCTTGTTGACATTGCGAATACAGAACAAAGTTAAGTGTAACTTTAAGGTCGGCCATTCAATAGAGAAAGCTTGAGGTTTGAATGTGTCCCAAAACCAAGCAGTAGGCCTAATGAAGGAAGTATACCTCAAACCATAGAAAGGCCAGGGTTCAGGACACAAAGCAGTCTGAAAATAAAAGAACAGAAATAGGTTGAAGTGCAGTAGGTAGAGGCGGTTATTTTAAGTGGCATGAGCTGCCAAAATGTTTTGGGCTATTTTTCTCAAGACGTATTATTATTATGTTTTTTAATGCTTATACTCTCGAGAATGTACATTACAGTAGTGTTTTGGTTTAGAATGAATGGTCGTCCCGATTATTTAAATTTTGTTTACATTTTGAACACCATTCTGGTTCGTATAGGCCACATTCTGTATGTATTTTTCTCATTCCAACGCTAATCATTTAATTTTTCGATGGCCTTCACTGTTATTCATAATAAAAATAAAAATATGAGTTTGGTACTGTTAAAAACGAAGAATTAGCGCGCTTCCAAAAAAAAAGATTGATTGATGTTTTGCGCCGCGCTCAAGATTATTTCATTTATATGGCGGCGTTGCCAGTTTTATTGTGGGAGGAAACCGGGCTCTGTGCCCGGAGGAAACCCACGACCTTCCGCTGGTAACTGGCAACCATCCCACATAGGTCGTTCGGGTGAAAACCCAGTCAGAAAATTTTCCAGAAAAAAAAATACCGAAGCTTAAAAGGGTGGTTTCCATCCATTTAATTTATGGACCGCTAGAAAATATTCAACATGCTGAAGATACCTGAAGGCTATGGACAATCGCATGTTACACTCGCTTTGTGTATAAGTGTTGGGAGGGGGCGGTATACCTAACCACTCCAAAATCCAGTCACATTTTTGTCCATTTTTGCAATTGAGTGGAATTCCAACCAGTGACCGGTCTATGGAAGACTTGTGTCGGTGCGAGAGTTCATCACTATAGGGCGTATACAACACGGGCGCCCTGTTTAACCACTTAGTGTAATAAAAGCTCTTGGTTATTACTATTAACAGTTGTAATTCTAGTTTTAAGTGGCAGAAGCTGACAAAATTCGGATTCTGTACATAATGTTCGACCTTCGTGAGAAGTTGAGCATTTCAACACATTCACTTCAGATAATAAAAATATCGGAAAAGCCAGTTATCCGTGCGAACCGCAAAAATGTGCTAATTAAAGACAAAATTCAAACGGACACCTATCAACGGAAAGCTATTCCTTTTGTACTTTTGATGAAAATTGCAAAATACTAGCTGTTTCGGCTTCATCGAAATTTTCGCAATATTTGGCAGCTCATGCCACTTTAACGTACATATACATGATTGATATATGAAGAAGTTCCACATTCTGTACCTCTTAACAATAACGAATAATTGCCAAGTCTGTTTGGACGAAATATTCCCTACATTTGGCAGCTCGTTAATTACAGAAGTCCATGAATGTTAATAATTATTACACTGCATGGGCTAAATGGTTCCAGTACACTAAGGGGCTGTAGGGATTATGTACACGGCCCCCATGTAGGTAAAACTCGGTCAATTGATTGATCAAATTCCGAGTAACAATCACGACACTATATAGGGTTGTTCAAAATCTAATAAGTTATACTTGTATTACGAAGTAATATGAAAATCTCCCAGTATAAAAGCCTATACTTTACAGCACTAAACGTCGATCATCTGTCTCAGATCCTGCATGAACTGTCCTTGGTTGCACCGAAGCCTCTCTACCAGGTATTCGCCTTAATCACTCGTGTATTGCACTACAAACAGAAACCGTTTTTAAATGTGTTTCTACTAAAGGCACGGCCGTTTATATATAACTGAAACACATCTTCTATTTGCATAACGACTTCAAAAGAATTTCGTGTAGTTCTCCATGAAAGACCATGATGACAATGCACGCTGGGTGTGAGGACCAGTTTCTGGACAAAAACTTGCGTAACGCATTACCAGCCTTTATCCATTAACAATTAGTAATGTATGGAAGACGATATAGACCATCCTGAGAGAACGCCTTCACAGTCGTGAGGTAAATAGGCGACACTGGAAGATGTAGGCTATAAGCGAGGCCACTAAATCGCTCGCAAGATCCGAAGATCGACGCCCAATGCGATATTTTCAAAGTTAAATAAAACGAATTAAGGCTTAGAAAAAGAATCGAAATCACTCAAAACCTGTTTTGGAACCATTGTTTCTAAAATGCTATACAATGTATTTTACTTATAAACTGTTCATTTGAAGTATTATAACTTTAGAATTCTCATCTATCAGTAACAAACTTAATTTCCGCTGGTTAGGTCTTTGCCTTTTTTTGTAGTCCAGCCCGAATAAAAGCAATAAAAAAATTTCAGAGAAACTGCAACACTATATATAAAATGGACTTTTTGGTTGCATGCTTTTTTACTTATTTTATATAGAAAAAGACTTCAGCATAAAACTCCATCATTGTTTCTAACCCATCCATTCAAGATGAGAGACTGCAAAACACCGGGTCAGAAAATTGTACTGTAGATTGTGCTGTAAGAGAGAGAAGTCCGTTGTCGTCTTCCATAGCTTTGAAACCCTGCTGATTTGGCTTTGTAAGAGGCCAGCAAAAGTAGCACAGTGAATTGTGTTGCGTTAGTGTGAGTGACAGTCAAGCATTGGATGAAGATATGCGTACACAGTTAGCTCTAAATGCACTGTCTGTTGAAGACATAACATTATCCTATTTAGCCTTTATAACATTAGTCCTACATTATCACTGCAAATTATTTTCATGCCGAAATAGTAATTAACTTTGCTAGGGAAATTCTTTATCTTATCTAATATTTTCACTCCGATTGATCGATTGATTGATTGATTGATTAAAGCTTTACGCCTCGCTTTGCCAGGTTTTTGTAATGGTGGTGGGGAGGGGGACGGTTTGTTGGCCCTTGAGGAAATCCCTGACCTTAGAAAAGTATGTGCATGGCAACTCTTCTACACACGCGTTCGAGATAGAGAAAAAAACACCCAGAAAGTGCTCAATTTTATTTGGTCTGAGTGGAATTAGAACCCACGACAAATTCATGAAAGGGGTGTGTCTGACTAAGGGACTATCGGGACTGAGCCACCGAGACCTCTTTTCCCTCTGAAAAAGTATTATGTTGGCATTGCATATAGATGGACTTCCAACTGATACTGATACATTTATGTGAATTGTAGCCAACTTTCTGACTTCTAACTGATACAAAGTGGCTTACAGTCCACTGTCTGACTTCTAACTGATACAAAGTGGCTTACAGTCCACTGTCTGACTTCCAACTGATAAATATCTGTGGCTTATAGCCAACTTTCTGACTTCTAACTGATACATATATATTTATGATCACTAAAACACAGAGGCACATGGAAAATCTTCGTGTCTTAAATAACCATGGAGACAAGTTTCTAATTGTGTTAAAAAGGGGTATATCATTTAGACCTTGATGCCCCATAAATTGTTGTAACAAACCAAACCTATGATATTTCATTAGGTTGACGACTGACATGAGCTTAGCCTTGGTCAGTAGAATTTTCTGGAATCCTTTTGTAACACATTGGCAATGGTTACACATCTTAACTATGGCAAGAACATCGGTGGACTGAAATTGAATCCCATAAATTTAAACTCCATCTCACAACCTACAGCCAGCAAACAACAAGGTTATAACTCCCATCTCACAACCTACAACTAGCAAACAACAAGGTTATAAACCCCATCTCACAACCTACAACTAGCAAACAACAAGGTTATAAACCCCATCTCACAACCTACAACTAGCAAAGAACAAGGTTATAAACCCCATCTCACAACCTACAGCCAGCAAACAACAAGGTTATAACTCCCATCTCACAACCTACAACTAGCAAACAACAAGGTTATAAACTCCATCTCACAACCTACAACTAGCAAACAACAAGGTTATAAACCCCATCTCACAACCTACAACCAACAAACAACAATGTTATAAACTCGATCTCATAGCCTAGAGCCAGCAAACAACAATGTTATAAACTCCATCTCATAACCTACTTCTAGCAAACAACAAGGTTATGAACTCGATCTCATAGCCTAGAGCCAGCAAACAACAAGGTTATAAACTCCATCTCATAACCTACAACTAGCAAACAACAAGGTTATAAACTCGATCTCATAGCCTAGAGCGAGCAAACAACAAGGTTATAAACTCCATCTCATAACCTACAACTAGCAAACAACAAGGTTATATTTCCATCTTACAACCTACAACCAGCAAACAACAAGGTTACAAACTCCATCTCATAACCTACAACCAACAAACAACAAGGTTATAAACCCCATCTCAAAACCTAAAACCAACAAACAACAAGGTTATAAACTCCATCTCATAACCTACAACTAGCAAACAACAAGGTTATATTTCCATCTTACAACCTACAACCAGCAAACAACAAGGTTATAAATTCAATCTTACAACCTACAACCAGCAAACAACAAGGTTATAAACTCGATCTCATAACCTACAACCAACAAGGTTTTAAACTCCATCTCATAACCTACAACTAGCAAACAAGGTTATGAACTCCATCTCATATCCTACAACCAACAAACAACAATGTTATAAACTCCATCTCATAACATACTTCTAGCAAACAACATGGTTATAAACTACATCTCATAACCTACAAATAACGAACAACAAGGTTATAAACTCCATCTCACAACCTACAATTAACAAACAATACAGTTATAAACTCGATCTCACAACCTACAGTTAAGAGAACCAAAGCAACAAAAACATATAAAAGAAAGTAATCTATATACAGCGTTTTACAGTAAGCAAAGAATACATAGCATAAAACGGAATCGCACACGGTTGGCTAGAAGCTTTTCGGATAAAGGTATATGTTGAATTTCTTGAGTTTATATGGGAGAAAGACAGGAAATAAAAAGGGCTTGACTGATACATATAAGTGGCTTATAGCAAACTTTCTGACTTCTAACAGATACAAAGTGGCTTATAGCCAACTTTCTGACTTTTAACTAATATATATATGTGGCTTATAGCCAACTTTCTGCCTTCTAACTGATATAAAGTGGCTTATAGCCAACTTTCTGACTTCTAACTAATATATATATATATATATATGTGGCTTATAGCCAGCTTTCTGACTTCTAACTGATACAAAGTGGCTTATAGCCAACTTTTTGACTTCCAACTGATACATATATGTGGTTTATAGCCCACTGTCTGACTTCCAACGGACACATATGTGGCTTATAGCCAACTTTCTGACTTCCAACGGATACATATAAGTGGCTTATAGCCAACTTTCTGACTTCCAACTGATACATATATGTGGCTTATAGCCCACTGTCTGACTCCCAACGGACACATATGTGGCTTACAGCCAACTTTCTGACTTCCAACGGATACATATAAGTGGCTTATAGCCAACTTTCTGACTTCCTACTGATACATATATGTGGCTTATAGCCAACTGTCTGACTTCCAACAGATACATATAAGTTGCTTATAGCCAACTTTCTGGCTTCCAACTGATACATATGTGTGACTTGTAGCCAACTTTCTGACTGCCGACTGATACATATATGTGGCTTATAGCCCACTCTCTGACTTCCAACGGATACATATGTGGTTTATAGCCCACTGACTGACTTCCAACGGATAGTACATATGTGGCTTATAGCCAACTTTCTGACTGCCGACTGATACATATAGCCTATGTGGCTTATAGCCCACTGATTGACTTCCAACGGATACATATGTGGCTTATAGCCCACTGAATGACTTCCAACAGATACATATGTGACTTATAGCCCACTGACTGACTTCCAACGGATACATATTGTTATGTATTTGCTATTGAAATGCGCTAAAGCAATAACTCAACTACATCAGATTCAAGCGGTTGATGGACTGATGTATTGTACGTCATACACAGTTACACAATGAGGCTTGGTAGCCGCGTTTAGTATATCGTCATGGCAACAATAGATATCTAACATTCCTCCCAACTTAGATTTAAAAGTTAACTTTTGGATAAATTCAAATACAATGCACAAACATTATCAACTGTAAAGATACTAAAGAAGTTATGCAAGATTTCGATGTAGGCAACTAGTCTATGTTATGAATATAGATTTAACCCAAGATTAAGCTATTCGAAAATTTTTTCGATTACCACGACAAGAAATTAATTATTTTAACTTCAAAGAGAACGTTCATAATGTATAAATGTCCATACATAAAATTCAACCTGAAAGAGAAATATCAGAAACTGGCAATGCCAAAATTAGTTTTGAATGAAAAGAACGATATTTCACAAGTCTAATCTGGTAGGAGGACGTCATTTTTCACGAGTTGGGTAACGTTTCACGGGCTGGATATTTGCGTCAGTCTTGTAAAGATAAGGAAACGTTAGCGTCACTCACAGGTTGATTACTGTCCACATTTGGAATCTGAACAGCCGTCCCAACAGAGGTAGGTACACTATTAGACGGAAAAGAGATGCCCGGATTTAGTTCAGGCACAATAACAGGATTTGCTACGTTTGTAGTACGTAACTGATCCAGGTGTCGTCTCCAGGTAACATCTCCAACTTGTACAGCATAACTAATGGGTCCAGTTTTTCTCAGAATATTTCCAGGAACCCATTTTGGTCCACAGTCATAATTTCTAGCCATAACCTTTTCTCCAATGTCAAGGTATCTCATTTTTCCTCTCCTCGTAGAAGAAGGGGATACTGTACTTGCTAAGTCCGGTTTCAAGAAATCTAAACGAGATCTGATGTTTCGACCCAACATAAGTGATGCTGGTGACAGTCCGTGTTACGATATGCAAGTAAGAAACTTTCTAACTGTTGGTTAATACTCCTTGTTGATTCAGTGCTGGTAAATGATGCACGGCGTGACATGTTGAAGCTTTGCATGAACCTCTCAGCAAGACCATTTGTTGCTGGATGGTAGGGAGCTGAAGTGATGTGTCGAATTCCGTTTTGTTTTACGAAAATGGCCAACTCTTCGGCTACGAACTGTGGCCCATTGTCAGACTCAATTTGCTCAGGTAATCCCCAACGTGAAGTGTTTTCACGTTCTTAGAGATTCTTAGAATATTAATCGTTTGACTGGCTGTAATAGTGTTCATTGAAATTACTTCAGGCCATTTACTGTGAGCGTCAACTATAAACAAAAACATTTTCCCCAGGAATGGTCCAGCAAAGTCGAGATGAATGCGTTGCCATCTCTTAGATGGAAATTCCCACGGATGTAATGGTGCAAGTTGAGGTGATTTTTGTATTTCTTCAAGATTTAGCAATGTCTTCAATTTTCTTGTCGATGCCTGGCCACCAAATATAGCTTCTACTTAGACATTTCATTTTGACAATTCCCAAGTGTCCTTCTGTAGTTCTTGTAAAACATGTTTACGAAATTTCTCGGGAACCACAACACGAGAACCCCACAGTCAACAATTTTGTTGGACAGATAATTCATCTCTCCTTAAGTAATAAGGCAAGAATTCACTGTTTGGTTTATGGTTGGAATTCCAACAACCATGTTTAGTTAGATCAAGCACTTTACTAATAATAGGACATTTACTTGATTTTTTGCTTATGTCATTACCGGTCATAGGTAACTTAATGATTTGACCTAGATTGAACAGTTCGGCATAGTCACTTGATTTCGAAGAGCATTTGTTGTCGGGTACAGGTAACCTAAACAGGCAATCGGCATTTGCATGTTTCCTAGTATTTCTGTACAAAATGGCATACTTGTAGCTTCCGATATAAAGAGCCCGGCGCTGTAATCTCGCTGCTGCAGTAGTAGATGATGATTTTCTAGGATGAAAAATTGTCAACAATGGTCGATGGTCCGTAACAATTGTGAATGCTAAGTACTGGTTAAATTTCTTCAAACCAAATATTATACCGAGACCCTCTTTTTCTATTTGCGAATAATTCGCCTCAGCTTTGGACAGTGTCCTTGACGCAAAGCTATTGGTCTTTCTTGACCGTTGTCCATAATGTGACTAATGACAGCCCCGATGCCATATGGTGAAGCATCGGTCTGTAAATACACAGGTCTATTTAATTCATAATGAGCTAGAACAAGATCTGAAGTAATCAGACGTTTAATTTCACAGAATGCCTGTTCTTGAGCCTCTTCCCATTGCCAATTTTGGTCGGAATGAATGATTGACTTCCAACGGATACATATGTGGTCTATAGCCAACTTTCTGACTGCCGACTGATACATATATGTGACTTATAGTCCACTGTCTGACTGCCGACTGATACATATATGTGGCTCATAGTCAACTTAATGACTGCCGACTGATACATAAATGTGGCTTATAGCCCACTGTCTGACTTCCAACGGATAGTACAACTTTCTGGGGCCGGTTGCTCAAAAGAAAATTAGCTTAACGGCAGGTTAAATGACGTGGCGTAACAAAGAAATCCCATTGTGACGCGACGTCATCTAACCTGCCGTTAAGCTAATTTTCTTTTGAACAATCGGCCCCTGGCCTCCAATTGATGTGACCTATCTTTCTGGCCTACGGGGCCTCGGTGGTCCAGTGGGTTAGAGTGGTCGTTCCTCACTCAGACAAAATAAAAATTAAAAAAATTCTGAGTGAATTTTTCTATCGGTCGCCGTATGTCAATTGACGTCACAAGAGTGATTTGTCATCGTGTTATAACGTTAATAGTGGAGATCACGTGACGTTTGAGTTGCAGCGAGCGCCGCCATTATTATGGGATAGCACTATAATGATCTGACGTTACAGAGGAAGCGAAAGAGAACGGCGTCAGTAGCCCGTGGACGACTACTACATGTACTTTATTTACGTCATAACATGATGACATATCACTCAATTTTGACCGTTCATTCCTGATGTCATAAATTTGTAGAAAAATGTTATTTGCGTTATGAGAGACATCATCCCATAGTTATGACGGTGATTTTAGCACGCCAGATCCAATTTAATCAATGTGACGTGACCATTCCACGCATATAGTTCATTAGTAGTGCCATCTCATAATAATGGCGGCGCTCGCTACAACTCAAACGTCCCGTGATCTCCATTCCACGCTTATAGCTCATTGGGCTAAACTCGATCTCCGGATGTGAACATCTTCGTTTGACATGTGACGCATGCTCAGTGAGATAACAGAAAAACTCGATCTCCGCATGTGAGCATTTTCGTTTGACATACATGTATAACGCATGCTATAGGAGCTATAGGCCCTATATAATCTGTTTTTGTATACAACAGAGTGACAGGATGGTCACCTGGGCTCATTCACTTAAAGTTGAAAACAAAGTAAAAACTGAAATGCTACAGAATTTATCCAGCCGATATAGTGATATATTCAAACTTCACCGGAGTGTTCTGGTTGTGCCAACTTTGGTAGATTCTCTGTTTGTTAAATGGTTGTCAGATGTTTAGAAATTGATTTGTCTCTTAATTTCATTAAATTATATAATTTGTGGTTGCTTCCAGTTTAAGGGTTATACTGATATTTTTTTGGCATGTTGTATGCAAAAGTATTTCTTACATATAGCTGTCATATTGCGCTGGTTCGCTGTTTTCAGTAACTTTCCTAGTTTTTCTCCAAAATGCAATCAAAACAACAGTCAACACTATATTTTCTCAAAGAACTGCTTTAAGCCCTAAAAACACTCTTGCATGATGATCGACTGTCCTTTCCCTGTGTGGTGTAGGGGGTGGTGGTGGGGGGGGGGGGGTGTAGGCAGCTACATCAGCTAGATGTAGGCAGTAGGCCTACTATAAACCGCGAAAAAAGTGAAAATTAACTCAGTCTCAGTGCTACGGAAAACATCAATCAATCGATCTTCGTTACTCGGTGTAGGTCTGCTTTTGACTCCACAGAAAATGTTCACAGGCTGAGATTGAGTTTTTCTATTATCTCACTGGACATGCGTAACATGTCAACTCAAAAGTTCACGTCCGAAGATCGAGTTTAGCCCTCTTGCCATGTTCACCTCGACTGGGGCATGCTGCACACAAAATGTGACGTCATGAAATCTGTGCACCAATGACAGTTCTTCGGAGCACATGTATCCAGGTGTTTCCTTGTGCATAGTTTGTCCCAGAAAACAAGGAGATGATGCAGTTTCGAGCCAGATCGGTCATGTACGCGCCCATCACACAGCAATGGCGGCACATTTTACAAAGTCGGATCCAAACCAGCCACGCATAGTGTGAAATAGTCGGAGGCAAATGGCGAGCACATGTCAATCAGAAGTGGCCAAGGCTATTGTGCTGTTGGAAAATATTCTTAAAATTCTGCAAAAAATTATATTCTTAGCTCGTTCCTGACTTTTTTGTTGCTGTACTTATTATTTCAGATAAATACAAAATGTTATATCGACTTTTCGTTAACCGTACTGTACTACTAATACTAGGCTAATATAGTAATAATAATATACTATAGCATATACCCGTTGGCTATATTATGCCAGGTATTTATTAGAAACTAGAGTTTCCTTTACAGCGAATGCCACCAAATACTAACAATTTGTGACTTTTAATGCCCTGAAGGGTAGTTCATAAAATATTGGGAGGGGGGGGGGGATATATTTGCAATACCATTGCTCACTATAGGCTAATTACTCTGTTATTTAATGCATGGTTTCTGACATGGTACGGACCGATACATATTCAAATATAAATAACGGGGTACACGCATGTGCACGTTGGATATCATTGAATTACGTCAGCACGCTTGGACGATCTTTTTGGTTAAAATATGTCAACATTATATCTTTCATTTATTCTGGGTTTTTTTTTTTGGGGATTACACTTTCTTGAAAAAATGGCAGAAAGACATTTAGGCCTACCGATTTTTGTGAAACCAGAAACTGTAATCGATCCCGGGTCCCAGCTAGAGTATATGTCACTATCCCCAGCACTAAATGCCGGCTACCTTATCCATTTAGCCAACCGGCCTCCTCGGACACTAAAGTCTATAATTAAACTAAGTTTTTACATCCATCTTAATTTGAAGAAAGCTTTCGGGGGAGATGGTGGCGAGAAGCACTTTGCAATTCTATCGGTCTGACTTCCTCGATAAAGTGGGGACTGTTTCTCTTACGGTTACGCCCGTCGTATAACATTGCGCCTGGGCCCTGTCTTACGAAGCTGGGGGCTGTTTCTCAACACATTTACGCCCGTCGTAACTTTGCGCCTGGTCGGAACGTAATGTTGGAGGTATATGTTGCCATGATGTTACGACTAGGCGCAAAGTTACGTCGACGTCGGCGCACTTGTAAGTTACGTCGGACGTAAACCATGCAGTGTGGAAACTACATGTACAGTAACTTGCGCACTGGACGCAACCGGTCCATGTTGTAGGCCTATGCGCAAATTTATGCCAGTTTTGTAAGACAGGCCCCTAGTAGTAGGCCTACTTAAAGGGGCATGAGCTGCCGAAATTCACACTTTTTTCATAATTTCTGATCGTCACGACAGTAAGAGGCTTTGAAGGCCATCGAGAAACTAAATGATTGGCGTTGGAATGAGGAAAATCCATACAGTATGTGCCCTGTACGAACCGAAAACGTGTTCGAAAAGTAGCAAAATTTAAATAACCGGGACGACCATTCATTCATTCTAAGTCAAAGTTAGTTCAAAACAATACTTTATCGTACATTTTTGAGACTAGAAGCACTAAAAAGCTTCTGAATTATACGTCTTGAGAAAAATAGCCGATAATTTTAACATTCTGTGTTTACGTCAAAATATCAACATTTTGGCAGCTCATGCCCCTTTAACGTAATCTTGAAGGTATATGTTGCCATGCCAAGTTAGGCCTTGCGTTGGACTTATAAGTCGGTCGTAAATGTCTTGAGAAACAGACAGACCGATAGAATTGCAGAGTTTTTTTTCCACCACCTTTTCGAATTTAGTGCATATGCTTACACGCAAACTTGAGTAATATAGGCTTACGTAGCGTGATAACATTTTACATTCTATAAAAGAAACACTCCAGACTTAAAAGCAAAATTATTATTTCTTATAGGCCTACATGTAAACAGTTTTCTGTTGAGCAAAAAAAACCCATCTCTTTTAGTACATGTATTATGTGCAAGCACCTTTTTTGCTATCCTATAAAGAATGTTATCTTTAAGCTCTGGATAAATTTTTTAAATATTTTTTTTAATTTAGCGGATGATGGTTGGTTGTTTTAGCTTAATGACGCGTCGATTCGTATGAATGATGTACGCCATATAATTTAGCGGATGAGAAATTTAGCATATTTACGGTACAGAAGGCGTGTTAAATATAGGTTGAATCAGTTGTATTCAGGCAGTGCCGGCGATCAGGTGAAGATTTTGAAGTCGATCGGGACAACTCGTCTGGAAATACGTTCTCTACGGTTATCAGTGTCAATGTTTGGAGTTCGCTTTTCAATCGTAGGGGATTTCCGCCAGATGACATTATGATCTGGTTGACCAAAACGCACAAGAAAGTGAAAGGTCCGCGGCTCTCTGACTACGTCAAATTGTGTTCGTAGTAGACTAGTACACTGGCCTGTGTAGCGTGAAAGACAAGAATCAGCGCCATGGCAGCTATGCCCAAACCTTTTGACTATCTGATAAAACTGCTTCTCATCGGAGACTCGGGTGTTGGAAAAACCTGTATTTTGTGTAGATTTGCAGACAATTCTTATAACAACACCTACATCACAACTATAGGTCTGTATTATTTTTTGTGTAATATTATTGTATGCAGAAAACCCACTGCACGTAGGCCCTATTTGCTATACTATAACTATAACCAAGGCCCGAATTTGTCGTTCTTAAAATTTATCACGATAGCCTTTTTTGTTAATAATGGATTTTTTAAATGCAGGCCCTACTGAGGAGTGAAGGTATATTAGTAAAATGGATTTGATAACTATTTAAGATATCTATGTAATTTTCTCAAATGAGTTTATGTTGAAATTACTACCTAAACAACTCTTAGTCTTACTGTAGCCGCTAATGCAGACGCGGGTCGATAGACTTTGCCTAAGATACACCATGCTGTGGGAAGGCTAAAGGGTTCAAACAGACTAAACCTCCGATTCCTTATAATAGTAATACTGTTTTGGACGGGATCTGAGTTTTTGTCAGTTGGAACCCTTGACTTCGTCTGGCTTTCTAACTCTAAAATGACTAAAAAGTGTTCATACTGACGGCCGTATTTTGGTCAAACTGTGCTCGTCGGTATAAAAAAAATGTAGGACCTAGGGCCTACCGCAAGTAGGCCCCTACCGGTAGTCAATTTGGAACTCGGACTCCGGCTGTATACCTGACAGGCGAGTAAGTAAAACAGGATAGAGACACACGAGTGCGGCTAGGACTCCCCTTGAAACATCAGTAAAGTAGTAATATTTAGAATTCACATAGGCCTATGCGTGCTTACTTCACTATAAATGTAAAGCTTTTGTTCTGCGTATTTTAATTTTTAAATCCGACATTTATTTTATTGGTAGTAAGTAGCCCAGCCCGAACAATCCGTTTGTATAATATGGTACTGAGAATCTAACATAGGCCTACACCCCCTGACGTTTGCACCCAAGGTATCAATATAGGCCTACATTTCACATTGCAAAATTACTGTGTTATTCGGGACGTAGGGCCTATAGGCCTACCTGTTGGCACTATACCTACAATTGTATTTGTATGTCTTGATATAGGTCTAGGTGTTATTTATGTAGCCTATCTACATACGCCCATAGGCTGAAGGCTTACATGTATGTATTTATAAGTAACTCAACTTGGCCAATGCTTAATAGCGACCTCCCCCCCAAACATATAGGGAGCGCAAGTCTGGTACAGGAATTCCACATATTTCCTGTCACCGGCACTGCATTGCACATGTGGCTGAGCGTTTTTCGTTCTAACTTGACGTCTACATCTGACGTCTACATCTGAGGTCAAATAGAATTGCAACGTCAACAAAAACGTTCTTAATCGCGTCATCCGGATATCACAAAATCTCGTAATATTAATAATTCTTACGAGACCTGCGTTCCCTATTTATTTGATTCTAGCTAAAGTTTGTCTATTGGAGGTTGATATGTATACGGTTGTCACATGTAGGTCTATACAAGTTAGGCGTCCGGTATAGTCTTTGTTTAGACCTATACCTAAATTGATTCACCCAAAGCATTTTGCTAACGTAAGGTTTTATGGTTGCAGCAAAAGAATTAATTACAAAGCTATAGGTTTGCAGCCAAAGATTGAAAGTTTCCTCTGCAAGGGGCGCGTCTTTTCCCGCCAAATATGCGCCACGACGCCGCCAAATCTGGAGTAGGGCCTAAGCTCGTATAAGCAGAGAATATGTCAATTTCAAAACTTTCATCAACATATATACCGGGTACGCATGTTGGAAGAAGAATGCACGAGACAGGTTGCATGAGCGTACATCTAGAGATGTAAATGAAAACTTTGACGCTGGGTATGAATGTAATCAGTCAATCCATTGCTTTGTTGACGTCATCGCCACGCGCTCTCCTGGTTAAAAGAATAATACCACGAGACTCGTACCAATCACGTGATTAACCAATATATTTACAACCTATATAGTGAAATGAAAGTGTATGAAACACCGTCGCGCATGGCTGATTGGACCAATTTCAATTTGTCTAACACGTCGACATGCTTCAACGATTCTTGAACAAGTCACGCTCTCGACGCATTCTTGCCGACTTATAAATAATAATTATTTAAATGTCAACATATCTGACACGAATGATCGGTGTTAGGTATTTTGATCGTGCGTTTATTCGGAGTATTAACTCACTCATGATAATCTGCTGTATGGATTTTCAACCATTATGTTAACTTATTCATTCAGGAAGTGATTCGGATAGCAGGGTCGGACAGGGTTTTCTCTGGCTCCTAAAATGTTGGGGTTCATCTGACCCCAATCAATTAAACAGTAGGGTCCCATAAAAATTAGGTGGGGTCCAATTAGTGTTTAAATATGCATTATTGTATAATATTTTGCTATTTATTTGCATCCCATGGGACCCTTCTCATTGCAAATTTGGGGTCCAAGTGAGAAAATGAGAGTCAGAGATGCAGCTAGTTAAATCCCTGGTCGGATTCTAAGTTTATTTGGGACGGTTGAGAACATTCTATATATGCCGCCAAAATACCGGGCACGTTCAAAACAAGGAGTTCGTCGGACCGGCTGTTTTAATGAATCCTGTGGAGTCAATTCTTTTCCAGATTTGTCTAAGGCCGTTATGCTGTAAGATATCTTGACAAGAATTAGACAGTTTATTGGGCACGTATTTACGACAGCCAGAAGACTATATGAATGGGCGTCTGCCAAAGCTAATTGAAAATTCATGAGCGTATGTTAAATATGTTTTATGCAGCGAATAACTTAAAAAGCGTGGGTCAAAAACGTGTCAGCTTTTCTCATTTTCGCTCTTTTACATAATCAGGATCTTAATCCTAGTCATTAAGGCCTTGCTGGTGAACCAAAATCCGGGCTACTCCAATATCATATGTTCTTCTGTCCAATATTGGGCTAGCAGTTTCTTGAATCGAATGCCTTATGACACATGGAAGTAAGTAGGCCCACATGGGTAAGCAATCAATGCTTGACCCGACAGGTGCGCGTTTTGGTCTAACGTTTTAATAATGGCGAATGCATGGTATGCCAGAAATCTCCAGACATCTAGAGGGCCTACGTGGCCCTCCAACCCTCGCATATTGACCTACATGATAGCAGATTAGCATATATGCCTACACCCCCCCCCCCCCCCAACCCGAACCACACACACACACCCATTCTCCGTGTTCGTTTTCTCTCCGTGTTCGTCCAAGACGACAAGACACATTAGCGGCGCAGGCAGTCGCCGTAAGACCGATAATCCGGGCTACCATTGACCAATTTCTTGCTAGGCAACATGGCATGTGGACAAAATTATGCTGGACGAACCTGTTATGCCTTTGACCCAATGTATAGTTGTTTGAGTGGCAATGTATAGTGTTTTGTAAGATTGTTAAGCCAAATTTGGTCCTACGAACTCTGCATGAAATCTTCCGGTATACGGATAATTGCATTGGACATTTCTACCGCGATTTTTAAATATCTCGCTGTACCAAAACAGTTCAATGAAAACTTACAAAATGTGAACGTTTATTGTTAATAATAGACCATTTGCCAATTTTTGACGTCTTGACTCTAATCTTAGACCGGACAAAGCCCAGCTTCCAATTCGACATCAGCTTTATTCATTCAAAGCCCCGTTTCATGCGAGATTTTTTCGCATTACTTGATTATTTCAGACATAAACTGTCACAATATCGGGCTTCTTTCCTAAAATATATTGTAAAAATATTGAAAATCTTGGATGCTTTGTCCGGTGTACGTTTTAGGGCCGTAATTGTGACATTGCTAAATTACGTCATTTGAAAGTAACTGGCAAATCACCTATTGTCTGATGGTATCTTTGGAAATTGTGTTGAAAACTCTTACATTCCCTTTGTGTAACTGACGCCACAAGATATAGTTATAAACACTTTTTTCATTTTGTCTGACTAAGACCCAAAGAAAATCACCTACTGGCGTGGATCTGAATCAGCCAAGAAACCTTTAATTTGGGGGGGGGGGGGGGGGGGGGGGTCTGAATCCCTTACAGGGCCAT
This sequence comes from Lepidochitona cinerea, assembly GCA_963971465.1. NCBI lineage: Eukaryota > Metazoa > Mollusca > Polyplacophora > Chitonida > Tonicellidae > Lepidochitona > Lepidochitona cinerea. The sequence goes on from OZ020559.1 coordinate 17,021,275, forward strand.
GCAGCGTCAAAGAATGTGTGTTAGAGCGGTAATTATCGAGTAAGTTTCTAAATGACCAAAGCTATCCATTCCCAGACCTATAATAGACTGAGATATGAGAGAAACGAAACTCATGTAAAGGTCAAGTATTTTAACCTTCGAGTCGTTGACATGTTCACCAGGCTTGATACACCTAAACCGCAGAACTAGCATTGTTTAATAAGGGTCCTACATCTGTCAACGACATTCCACAGAACTATGTGCAGTATTCTCGTTATTTTGGGATTACACTTTCTTGAAAATACGGTAGAAATTCCTCTACCGATTTTTTTGGGTGACGCCCGAAACGGGAATCGAACCCAGGTCCCAGAGTATGGCACCTATCGCCAGCACTAAATGCCGGCTGCCTTATCCATTCAGCCAACCGACCTCCTCAGAACTATGTGCGTATGTTAAACTGGGCTGAGTTGTTCAAAAGTGTATTAGGCTAAATACCGGTCTAAATGACGTCACGTAACAAAGAAATACAATTGTTACGTTACAAAGTTATACCGGCATTAAAGTGGCATGAGCTGCCAAAATTCACACTTTTTTCATAATTGCTGATCGTCACGACGGTAAGAGGCTTTGAAGGCCATCGAAAAACTAAATGAGTGTTGGAATGAGGAAAATCCATACAGTATGTGGCCTGTACGAGCCGAAAACGTGTTCGAAAAGTAAACAAAATTTAAATAACCTGGACGACCATTCATTCATTCTAAGCCAAACTTAGTTCAAAAAAATACTTTATCGTACATTTTCGAGACTAGAAGAGCTAAAAAGCTTCTGAATTATACGTCTGGAGAAAAATATTCAATAATTTCAACATTCTGTTTTAACGCCAAAATATCAACATTTTGGCAGCTCATGCCACTTTAAGCCTAAGGTCTGTTCATACAGCGCGATTTGTCGTACAGACTTGTAGCATGCGATTAAAAATGGATGCTTGTAATTGGTTGATACGATTTGTCAACTAATCAAATACATCCAATTTTATCGCATGCTACAAGTCGGTACGACAAATCGCACCGTGTGAGCGGGCAGTTAAGAACAATCGGCCCCAGGTTAACAGCCCACACGATACGCACAGTAGATAAAGTATAATTATATCTAGGCTTGAGAAGACAAATTTCCATGTATTGTAAATGGACCTTGTGACAAATTGTGAAGAAAAAAAAATCAGTATCATGACGACAGGTTTAATGTCGTAGCGTCACAAGGAATTTAAACTTTAAAGGCACACTCGCTGACACAGCCTTCCTGACGTATGTGAAGAGAGCTTTCTATGAGTAAAGTCCCTTAAATTGGAAAAAAAATTCGTTATTCATCGATGCGGCGAAAAATGGTATATGTACATACCAACAGTTTTGTTTCTACAATGTTGTTTTATATATACATTATTGAAATTTTACTCATGTGCGTTGCTTCATTTTGTGGTTATTCTAACATTCTTTTTTTGTAAAATTGCGTCTTTCATAGAAAGATACCCGCCTAAACGACAATTACAGGTAAAATTCAAGCAGGCGACTAAGATGCATTGAAACAGACTCACTAACGTATTATTAGAGTCAGTGTCGAACTTTGACCTAGATTTAACAATGTCATATATTCACCTTGCAGGTGATACATTACCGAAAATTTCCTAATAATCACATACAGGTTTTAAATGCCAGGCGGACTGTTTCTCAACACCCTTTCGCCCGCCGTAACTTCGCTAACGCAATGTTGAAGGCATAACAGTTACGCCATGACAGTTACGCCTTGCATTGGACTTACGTCAGTCGTAAGTGTGTTGAGAAACAGCCCCTAGGGTAGTTACGGCTTTTAAATGAATTATTTGGAAGGACTTCGGATTTCAGATTTAAGCTAAGTCTTAACTATCCTTAATCACAACTACCTTTCAGCTATTGCCGCCTATTATATCTTTGAAACATTCCTCTTTTCACTGAACCAGTTGATTTCTTCGAAATCCATTGTTCAACTTTTAAATCGCTCTTTGTAAAGCATAGCATAAAAATTGGCCTATAGAGTTTACATGAGTTATCCCACCATTATAATGGCGGTTTAATGTGTGGCTCTACCTGACCAGCAAAGTAAGTAAACCAGGATAGAGACACACGAGTGCGGCTACCCCTAGGGAGGCTATTATACTGTATTTAACGCCTGAGCCTGGGACCCTGTTAAATTGCGGCAGGCCACAACGTAATCCGGGCTGGTCGCACAAAGGCAGTCGTATATGTAAGTGCGTTTCGTAAGAAAGGAATGTACCCATAACGACACACACAGGACTTTGTTCAAAAGCGTATAAGGCTTAACTCGTTGAAAAAAAATATTAGTGGATTTTCACTCGATCGCCAGCGGTCGGGAGTTTCGTCAAGGCAAAGGAGCTCCCTTACATAATGATAACACACAACTCCAACATATAATAAAAGAAATGGAAATAATACAAAGTTTGACCAAATTAATTGACACTAACATTTTTTGTCACTCGTGGCCCGTCTGGTAAGTGCTACCAGAAATCTATGAATAGGGAATTGTGAAACGTTCCATTACACCATATTTGCGGCGTTGAAGCCTTTAGCCTGCGTATACCACATTATGTGACGTTTATGCGCGTTCGATTTTGAAATTGTCAACGGTTGCGCAGCAACGGTCAGAAAATAAATTCTTTCTCCACCTAGTGGACTATCATATATAGGCTAGCAGCTCCAGTAACCGCAGTTCGGAGAATGCATTGGTTATTATAAAACCTAACCAAGTACGCGACTCCGATATCTAAATTTCGACTCAAATCCTCCAAAAAGGCCCCTTGTCTCATTTTGAACTATTTGAAGTTCTTCGGAAAATGTAACGTTTGCTCCATCAAATACTGTTGTCACATCTAAAACGTTTGCAATCTTTTTTCGTATGCATCCTATAATAGGTCATACGAGGATGAGAAAAGGCCACAGTTTCTGACTAACCGAGAGATGGCGCTGTTTATGGTGACCTCTGGGTCAAAAGGCACCAACGCCCTGAATGTCGTGTAATATGACGTTTCACACTTCCCCATTCTAGACATAAAACACCAATCAATCTTATCCGTAAAAACTCCAGTTCAGTATCCTCGATGGCAATACAAAAAATGTCGGGGCATGTCTCACAGTGTTTTGAACTAACTTCGGCTGGAATAAATGAACCTTCGTCCTGTTTTTTTTTTAATTTTGTGTACTTTTTGAACACTATATACATTTACGCTTACAGAGGTCACATGCAATAAGGATTTTCCTTATTCCGACGCCAATCATTTAGTTTGATGAACTTCGAACGATTTTATTATCTGGGCGATCTGGATTTTAAAAAAAAAGTGCGAATTTTGGCGGCTCTTGCTATCTTAGATTATAAATTATACAATAAACGTTCATTCTAATGTATGTTTACCATTTATTCGCTCCTTGAATACGAAACCTTGGCTTTTTTTCAGGAATTGATTTCAAAGTCCGCACAATTGAATTGGATGGTAAACGGATAAAACTTCAAATATGGTAAGAAAGCATAAATTCAAATTTCAAATTTAAGTTTTAGCTGCTTTTTTAAGTTTACCAAATTGTTGTTGTTTCGGTTGTTCTCATTCACTTTTATGACTTAATTCTGTATATAACACTTAAATATGCCAACTGTGTTTTGCATAAGGTTTTACCCGAAAAGAAAGAAAAAACAGACCCAAAGATTGATCCTGTTTGTCTTCTTGCTACCCTGGCACTTTATTCTGTTTACAGAACTCAAAAACCATGTGAGAAGTATAAAAGAAAAAAAACTGTAAAAAAAAATCAAAGATTGGTGCTACGACGTCATGCCTTTGTTGCGCGAAAAACTGACAAATGGACGGGCGCTGTTGCGGGCGCTGTGACAAGCCTCTTTTGCATTGCGTCATAGACGAAAAGATCACGATTCCCACGTCTAATTGATCCAAACGCTAGATTTAGCATCATTTTGCCATACAGCGAGGCTTCTGCGCGAGCGTCAATTCTTAAGCCGAAAGGGTCTATTGGTACTTTTCATATACTGGCATCAAGGGATTTAAAACGACGTAATTTAGCGATATCGCAAGCACTTTCCCAAGCAGTCGATCCGACACTCCATCCATCTGTATTAACTGCAGAAGGTGTAATTTAAAGCGGCATGAGCTGCCAAATCAGATAGTTTCAACGCCAATCATTTAGTTTTTCGATGACCTTCAAAGCCTCTTACTGTTGTGACGATCAGAAATCATGAAAAAGTGTGGATTTCGACAGCTCATGCCACTTTAAGCTAGGCAATCGTTGCCTGTTTAATTTTATTTGTGAGTTACTTTACTAACTTTGTAAAACATTTATGTTTCAGGGACACGGCTGGTCAAGAACGATTCCGCACTATCACGACGGCCTACTATAGAGGTGCCATGGTAAGAGTTTCAGGGTCCGTGGTTAAAAACCATGGGGCTCTTTCTCAACACACTTACGCCCGTCGTAACTTTGCGCCTGGTCGTAAAACCATGGGGCTCTTTCTCATCACACGCCCGTCGTAACTTTGCGCCTGGTCGTAAAACCATGGGGCTCTTTCTCATCACACGCCCGTCGTAACTTTGCGCCTGGTCGTCACGTAATGTTGAAGGTATATGTTGTCATGGCAGTTACGCGTTGCATTGGAAATACGTCTGGCGTAAATGTTTTGAGAAACAGCCCCCAGTTTTAACTTCCAATAATATCCCAAATTATTTTATGCCACATCTGGTAAATCGGGATTCTTGTAAACTGGGTTGGGGTTTTGAAAAATGTATCAGGTTTGAACCATGTCTAAATGACGGGCTAACAAAGAAGGGGTCTCATTATAGCTCAGCATAACATAGCCTGACCAGCTTAATACACCTTTCTGGCTCCTGGGGCCGGTTGCACAAAATGTGTATTAAGCTTGATTCATCCTCTGACTTATCTTGGCAAACTCACAATCAAATTCCTTTGTGACGCGACGTATTTAAGCCTGATTTAACCTAATACACCTTTGTGCAACCGACCCCAGAGTTCACAAAGGCGTATTAACTAAAATGGGATGGGCTGCCGCAATCTCGATATTTTTATGGGCAATGTGAAAAGCATGCACCTCAATCATACCTAGCTTTTATTTCCCCTATTATCTGTACAAATTTTTTACTTGTCTTACAGGGAATCTTGCTGGTTTATGACATAACCAATGAGAAATCGTTTGAAGATATTCGTGATTGGATGGCCAATATCGAAGAGGTACGTTCCTTTTTTAATTAAATTATAATCCAATTTACTGTCAAATTGGCATGCATTTGGATCACGCTCCGGCATTTACATGGAATATTTTGAAGCCCACTTTACACTCGGATAACTTCGGGGATTTACGTACGTGAAATACCCACCGGAAGTGAGTGAAGACTACCGAAGTTTGTTCCAATTTGTTCACTTAAATGGAGTGGAAACAGCGGACGTTTGCTCCGAACTACAAGTTGAGATTTGCGTCGACTCAGTTGGGAACAAACTTCGGCTGTCTTGGGCGTCTGTTGTAACACAAACGGAGACAGACGCCGTTTCGGTACATATCTGGGGACTGTTTCACAAAGCGGCGTAGCGTAAATTTCTACGTAATTGCCATGGCAACCCATACGGTAGATATACCTTGCTGTCAAAGTTACGCAAAAAATACATTTACATGTATGCCGTTTCATTAAACAGTGCCCTTTGTTCCTGTAATGCTACCTTTTTAACTTATCAAAGCTGAAAACAAATATCATGTTTCGGTTTTTTAAAGTGGCATGAGCTGCCGAAATGTTGATATTTTGACGTTAAAACAGAATGTTGAAATTATTGGCTATTTTTTCAGATTCAGAAGCTTGTTAGTGCTTCTAGTCTCGAGAATGAACGATAAAGTATTGCCAACTTTGGCTTAGAATGAATGCATGGTCGTCACGGTTATTTACATTTTTTTACACATCATTCCAACGCCAATCATTTAGTTTTTCGATGGCATTCAAAACCTCTAACTGTTGTGACGATCAGAAATTATGAAAAAAGTGTGAATTTTGGCAGCTCATGCCACTTTAAGTTATCACTAGGACACTTTTGCTGCTGAGAAGATATATAGTGTTCGTTTTACTGCTACCCTATTCCATGTCACAAATAAACTGCAAGCGGCCCAAGGGCATTTGACGATCGTAAATCCCGAGATGATCTCTACACAGAGTACAGTCGATGTACCCATGTGTTACACAAACATAGGCAGTTCATCATGATCAGCTAGCAAAACATTCATAATCTTATAGAATAGACCCTTTCGGCTTAGAACGGCGTGTTTATGACGTTGTTCGAATTGTATGGCATTGACGTCATCTCTCTGCTGCGGTCGCTGTGACACGCCTCTTTTGCATTACGTCATAGACGAAATGAACACGATTCTGACGTCAGATTGATCCAAAAACTCAATTTAGCGTCATTTTGCCCTACAACGAGGCTTCTGCGCAAGCGTCAATCCTTTAGCCGAAAGGGTCTATTACACTTAAAAAGTAAAGCATTTGAAATACAATTAATCTTTTATGGAATAATGGAACAGTAATTTCTGGAATATTTCTGTGTTTCAGCATGCAGCTGAAGGTGTGGAGAAAATGATTTTAGGAAACAAATGTGATATGGAGGATAAACGGAAAGTTGCCAAAGAACGAGGAACTAGGGTCAGTTTGTTCGTCTGCATTTTGAGACTCTATTGATTGGTCCATGTTTTAGGAATCACTCAAAACTCCCAGCGTTTGTTCAAAAAGTGGCAATGCCAAAGGGGCTATATTACCGCCGAGCCTGATGACGTCACATAGATTTACGGAAAGCTTTCTGGGTAAAATGTACCTCAGTTCGCCATTTTTTTGGAAAACATTGATGACATAATCTGTGTTTATCCACACATTTTTCTGATAACTTTTACGTCTTCTTCTTGATACAGTATTTTTTCTTCTGCCATATTTTAAAATTATGTTAACATCCCTCAATTCCCCGAAATGCTTTGCGTGTAAATTCCAAGTTATGTCATCAAGCAATCGGCCAATTGAGAGAGCTGAAGATGGGCCTTACGTTGTAATAACTGTCCCCAATATCCGGGCACTATAATGTCAACTCTCAAAGGTTCCAGGTTTTGGTGAAGAATAGATGACTCTATGTTTTATTGATACTTTCTCAATTGTCAGTTTTTTCACTCAAATCCAAAGCTGCTCGGGTTTGGAACAAAATCCCACATGGTTTAAAAATCACACACTCTTTATCACTGTTTAAGCGTAACATGTTACAAATGCTTTTAAAACCAAATCTATAATCTTAAGTACGCTCTATTTTCTAGCTAAGTGTCCTTTATTTCCCTGTTAAACAGGGCTAACAAGCTTAGTTGCTCATCCAACCAGCAACCGGGTGTTAAACGCATATTTCTACATGTATATATGTATATATATAGGCCTAAGTTTTCTTGATCAACTCACATAGGAAAATGTTCGATGTATATATGCGTGTATATGTAACAATACACATACGAGTGCTAGGGTACGTAGGCCTATGTAAATGTATGATATTTTGTGTTTCTCTTTTAAATTATATTTTATGTATAACTTGTCGCTGTGGTGATACACTCAACAGCTCGACTGTATATTATTTCTGTTTTTTTTTCTTCTATCAATTGATAATAAAGTTTCGTGGTCTAGTTGATAGAAGTTTTTATACTCACAAAGTTACTTTTCCATTCATTAATCTCCCCAAACAAATATCATATCATAGGGATAAAACAAGCTCCGGCTTTATTCCCGCCATATACTCCATTTGAAATGCTTTCATTGTTTGTATCTATCTATTATTTGGTGAATAAATATTATTATTATTATTATTATTATTATATATACATACCACAGAAAAGTCTTCTCGTTATTTTTTGGGATTACACTTTCTTGAAAAATGGCACAAATTCTTCTACCGACTGCCTTATCCATTTAGTGCTGGTGATAGGTGCCACACTCTGGGACCAGGGTTCGATTCCCATTTCGGGTATCACCCAAAATCGGTAGAAGAATTTCTGCCTTTTTTCAAGAAAGTGTAATCCCAAAAACTAACGAGAATACTGTTATACTCACTTTCTAAAAGACACTAACTAATTAAAAACTCATAGAAAAGTCGTCCATCTTTGTTTTGTTGTTGCCGACGTGTTTAAGTAACGCAAATTGTAATTGGTCAAATTTCCGCAACAGTTTTGTGGCGGAACCAATTAAAGTGTATATGAATACCAAATTAGAAATGGCGTTTTTTCACCCAGCTTGCCCACTCGTAAAAGTAAACTTGAGAGTAGGTTTTAATGGTGTGTTCAGACTATGTAAAAACCATTAGGCAAACTGAGCTTTGAACAACTGATCCCAGCATTTTTGTCCTAAATCATCCTCTGATACCCAGGGTTACATTCTCAACAAGCTCACCTTGTACCCCTGGGCCAATTGCGATTTAAAGGTCGTGTTCTGGGAACGCCCATTTACTGTCGGACCAATCAAAAATTCTCTTCAAAACGTTGGAACTCTTCAGCTTTTGAAACACGTTTATCGAATTGAAGTGGAAACCGAAAAGTCGTCCATCTTTGTTTTGAACACTGCTTGGATATTTACGTAACGCCGATTCTGATTGGGGAAATTTCCGCCACAGTTTTGTGGCGGACCCAATCAAAGTCTACATGCATATTAAATTAGAAACGACGGATTTGGTTCCACTTGTCCCACGGGTAAAGTTAGCGTTTTAATCGTGGATTCCGACGATGGTCCCAAATGTGCAAGTCCTTGCCTCGGCTTTATATATGTCTACCTCTAACTTATTTAAATAAAAAACATATTTTTTCTAATTCAGTTGGCGATCAACTATGGGGTAAAGTTCACAGAAACAAGTGCTAAGTCGAATCTGAACATTGACGATGCCTTTATAATGTTAACCAAAGACATCAGAAGAAAACTGGATAAACAAACAATGGTAAGTAGTAGGATTAAAGCCACATAGATTATGCTATTCCCTCGCCCCCATTATAATCCCTGTCAAACTGTGTCTTCGGGCCTGTCTTACAAAGCAGTTGTACACTTCATCTGACATCCTCGCGTCACAACAGGGGCTGGTTGTTCAAAAGAAAATTAGCCATCGCTAGCATTCAGGGGCCGGTTGCACAAATGTGGGTTACGATTAAGTCAGGCTCAAGAACGTCGCGTCACAAAGGAATTTGATTATGACGTATCCTAGATAAGTCCGACTTAAGCCTAATACCCCTTTGTGCAAGCTACCCCTGTGTTTCAGCCCAGAGGTTTGAACAACCGATCCCTGTATAAAGTACCGCGCTATAGCTAGCGTTCTGTATCTCTACCCAGAGGTTTTAACAGCCGACCCCTGTATAGAGTACAGAGCCATCGCTACCGTTCTGTATCTCTGTGGCTTGTCGAAGAACCTTTTGTGACCATCATAATTACCTTTACAGTTAAGTTGATTGCTTTATTGAGTGATGATGTTTGCCGTACTCAAAATCATTTCATGCGCTTATATATGGCGGCGTTATCAGGTTTGATGGTTAGGTGGCGAGTGTGTGTGAGGTGGGTTGTGATGGAGGGAGGGGGTCTTTGCCCAAAGGAGACACCCGACCTTTGCCTAAAGGAGACACACCTTACCTTTGCCTAAAGAAGACACCCGACCTTTGCCTAAAGGAGACACCCGACCTTTGCCTAAAGGAGACACCCGACCTCACCACAAAGGGATTCCCTGGCTAATAAAAGTTCACTGACGTGTAAAAAATGTCTGATTGATTTCTTCTTCTGTTTTCAGATAGGTTCGGGCAATCAATTTGAAGACAGTATTAAACTTCGGAGAGGTTCAACCAGTAAAAAGTCTAAATGTGCCAAATGTTCCAGATAGCGGAATTGTGGTGGGTGAAAGCTCACTGCATTTGACTTCAGCAACCTACTCAGCCAGAAGACGATTCGGTGAAATAGAGCTTGCAAATTACCTCAAAGATTTCCTGATATCCGGTGACAGATGACGCTATCAAGAACGTTTACGAATGAGATATATATAAGACATCACCACGAAGCTAGAGGTTAGTGAACAACACGAACTTTCGACACCTCTACCTGTGTCTTCGTCAAGTGTAACTGGACGTTTTAGTTGACGTTGAAATTTTATTTGACATATTTATTCCTCAAGGTCATATGCAAAGGTCATGTTAGAAGGATGGGTCACGAGCGGATAGAGATCGACCGTCAGCCGGTCGCTCATTGGCTAATATATGTCACGTGCCGTGAGTGGGGATTCCGTATCACGCTGCTGATAATACGCTAATAATAGTGATGCCTAAACAAAGCGCATAGGGCCTACTTAGCCTACTATACAGTGCAGTTTACAACTGATTATAAAAACGCCTGAAAAAAATAATATTTTCTACATAATACCAAGTCAGGATGTGCACCTTCTATTTGGGTTGCGATGATTCAAGAAAGATAGAAATTACCCAAAATCGTTTTAAAAGGTTGAATACTTGCATGATTATCCAAAATGTACACATTTAGATAGTAATGTGATATAAACAATTAGTCGAGTTTGTCGAAAAACTAAATGATTGACGTATAAATATAAAAAAATACACCCGCTCTAAAAAAACATGGAGCAGCATCAATGAAACAAAACCTTTGAGTATTTTACTGTTTGTTGACAGAATTAAAAAATTAGGTTTAATTTAAAGAAATGTTTTTTGTTTATAGACCTAATTAAACTCCTTTATGAAAAACAAGCGTTACCATATACACTAAGTCGCTATACACTAAGTAGCTCTACACTTAATGCTTGCAATGCTAGGTCCCGGACTGTTGAAGATATCGGCTTGAACTACAATACCGCGCCTTCCATCATTGGGGTAACCCATCTTGCCTGACCTAGATTTCTGTTATATACCGTCGTTCATTTTACAGACCAATAAGAGCACGGCTGACGGTCGCGCTCTATCCGCTCGTGGATGGGTCATTATAGAGGATTGGTCAAATAGAGCTTGCAAGTTTCCTCCAAGATTTCCTGATATGGGGTGATAGAGGACTAAATTATAACAACATACTCAGTATACAGAGATTAGGTGAAATAGTTTTATCGTCACCTGCCTCATTGCATCGTCGGGCACCTACGGTTTATATCTTCACAAACTCTCTTATCACGTTGAGATTTCAATCCTGGGGGTCCGAGATTGGCTGGTTTGTGAAATCGCACAATTTTAGCAGCAGATCCTTGTGCTGTCCATTTGTGATCATGGTTTACATTACTATCAATAGGCTTTGGGGTCGGTTGTTGTTTATACCTCAAGCTGCCAGCGGCCAAAATTCTCCTGTTTTTCTGCTAATCGGAAGATTTGAAGTCAAGGTGAAATCAATATATCTAGTGAGTCTGGGGTTAGTAGGAAGTCAATGCACTTTTGAAATGTCAAAGACCCCTAGCCTTAACAAAATTTAGAGCCATGGGAATACACATTCATTCATCCTTAACCTAAGTTAGTTCTAAACACTGCTTTATTTAAAAAAAACACATCTTCATTCATAAACCAACCAGCCAAAAACACATACTTCGTCAAAACAGTACATAATCGTTGAGAGAGTGCCAAGTCACTAGGATCACCTGGGGGATTTACGTACGCCGATGGGGACCGAGCGGACAAAAAGCGTTCGATTCGGGTAATGGAAAGTATGACATTTCCGTTGATACAGATCTTAGGAATCTGAAGCATTCACGACAATCGGAAATTTTGAAAAAGGCCAACCATTTGCAGCATAATCATGCCACGCCGTGAACCATTTGCAGCATAATCATGCCACGCCGTGAACCATTTGCAGCATAATCATGCCACGCCGTATACCATTTGCAGCATAATCATGCCACGCCGTGAACCATTTGCAGCATAATCATGCCACGCCATGAACCATTTGCAGCATAATCATGCCACGCCGTGAACCATTTGCAGCATAATCATGCCACGCCGTGAACCATTTGCAGCATAATCATGCCACGCCGTGAACCATTTGCAGCATAATCATGCCACGCCGTGAACCATTTGCAGCATAATCATGCCACGCCGTGAACCATTTGCAGCATAATCATGCCACGCCGTGAACCATTTGCAGCATAATCATGCCACGCCGTGAACCATTTGCAGCATAATCATGCCACGCCGTGAACCAGGGAGCTATTTTATAAAAACTCATTTAGCTGACTAACTTTTGCGTCTTTTAAGCATTTATTCTGAATGTTATACTTTGTATAGTGTTTATGAACTGAAAATGCGTAATTCGCCGAAGGGGGTGGGGGGGGGGGGGGGGGGGGGGTCATGGTTGTGAGGTAAACATTTTGCTTTATAATATTCTTATAACGTACTTAATGGAATTTAAAGGTCAAACAACATTTTGCTACATAATATTCTTAAAGAAGACCACATTTTTAAAACGTTTTTAAAGACATTTTATTCCATGTAAATAAGCTGCAGATGAACTCATAACCGCTGTCAGTTCTTGCCAGTGGGACTGTAAAGGCTTTGAGCGAGGCCCTATGACACTAGAACGTGTCTTCATACGAACGGTCTCCATGGATTTGAGCGTGTTTCTATAACATTACAACGGGTCCCCATGGGATTAGAACATATCCTCATGACATTGGAACGGGTCCCCATGACATTGGAACGGGTCTCTATTTCTGCTTATAAATCAGTGTTTGATTTCACTACATAACTGCGCTTAACACTTGTTTCTGTAACCTTGCCCAATCGGAATTGCAAAGCAATTCTTTTCCCACAGTTTTTATATTATTTATCTTTATATTTGCCTTTTTTAAATTATCTTGCTCAATTAAATTCTGCTTCCACATTTTGAAAGACATTTTCGTACACAATGAACGATATGCGTGGAATGAAGATCACGTGGTAATTTTCTACTCTGTTTTACAATGATACATGGTAGTAATTACATGTATATATAACTTCAACGATACAATCATTAACCATTCATTCAATTTAAACAATCCTTTGGAGTGTCGTTCCGACTCAAACAGACCGAAAATGCACGAATGTGTCACCATTCGCTGCAATATGCGAAATAACGGACTCATGGGGAGAGTCGCTCGACTCAGACGGACTCCAACTGATCGAAAATTCACGAATGTGTCACCATTCACTGCAATATGCAAACTAACGGATTTTCAAAATGTTTATATCTGCCAAAAGTTAGTCCATGTTACTTTTGGTATAAACATGTTTTCCAATACTAATGGTAAAAAATTAAAACATCACCATGTTGTAAGTTGTCTCTAAAACACGTTAGAAATAATGTCACTGTTAATTTACCCAATCTGTTTAATGTCCGTAATGTAGCCGTAATTTTTTTTGTCTTGATTTGTTATTATTTATTATACATTACTTGTACGCTTGGATTTGAGGACTTTTTAGGTTTTTTGTTTTTTGTAATTTGTTTACTATCAATCTCACATTATTTCATCCTCGGGTAAAATCGAAACAAGTTCATGTTTAAACTGAGCGTGTGTGTAAGCAAAGAGAGTAGATTGACAAGAGTGGTGACTTCGTCCAATCAGCATGCCGGCATGTTCTTCTGGCCCCCTAGCGGAAGGGTGTTCCGACTGTACACGATTCGGCTCTGGGGCGCCCCCTACAAGAAGGAGGTTCCTAAGTACCGAATCGTGTCAGTTCAAATTCAACATGGCGCGGACGAAGTGACCACTCATGTCAATCTACTCTCTTTGGTGTACCGGTAAGTTTTAATCGTAGTTCCGACGATGACATTATTTATACTTTGAAATCAAACGGAAAAGGACTAAAATAATTTCTTGTTTTTTATTTTTTCTTATCTTTATTTTATCAATGATAATGAAAAGAACTTTTAGAATATGGTAATTTTGTTGTTGTTCATTTTTATTTAAGTTTATTAAATTGTCATATAAACATTTTTTTCGGGATATTTTGTTTACAAAAAAATCACATTTTTTTTAGATATATATATATAATTTTCTTTTATCGTAATACTAATCGTCTTATTATTTTATCAACATTTACCAAGATGTCCGTCGTTATTCTATTAATAAAGTTTTCTAAAAATCAGTAATTAAGTCTTTGTTATTAGAGACTCGTATAGTCGGGTATTCTTTGGTATATTTTGAACAATGATTGATGGGGTGATTGACTCACATGGTTTATCTAGAGAGAAAATCGGATCCAATTTGATTGATTGATTGATAGTTAATTTGCCAGAACTTATTTAAAACAGCTAAATCTTGACGTTAGACAATCGTTATTCCGGTGGGAGAAAACCCCACGTGGAGGAAAGGTCCCAGTCGAAACACAATTCGGCTATCTTTGCTCGCTATCGGTCGGCTTTGATACGTACGTAAATCTCCGAAGTTTCAGAGTGGGAAAGGTCCCTTGAGGAAAGGCCCCTGGTGGAAAGGGTCTCTAAAAGGCCCCTGGAGCCATAGGCCCAACACTCTGTTAGTACCTGATGACCTCTCAATGTGTTAAACTCACATGGTATATCTAGAGGGGAAATCGGACACAATACATAGAGAGGTTCCTTGAGGAAAGGCCCCTTGTAGAAAGGGTCCTAAAAGGCCCCTGGAGCTATAGTCCCTACCCTCTGTTAGTACCTGATGACCTCTCAATGTGTTAAACTCACATGGTATATCTAGAGGGGAAATCGAACCCGATACATAGAGAAAAGATCCCTTGAGGAAAGGCCCCTTGTAGAAAGGGTCTCTAAAAGACCCCTGGAGTAGCTGGGCCCCTACCTTCTGTTAGTACCTTATGTTAAGGGATTAAAAACCTATAGTCAGAACATGTCACCGATCGGGTGCATGAGATTCGTGCCAGCAACACATTGGTGTAAGTTTCCTCAAACGGAAAGTCAAAATAAGCTATGCACGTGCCTCGTTTTTTAGTAGATGCCCATTGGATCAACCCTCAGCCAATCAACAAATAACCTATGGAGGAGCAGGGGGAACGTTCCACAAATCAGTTCATCTAATCCGCACTGATGATATTAAGAAAGTCTAAATGATATGCCCCCTTTTAACACATAAGAAACTTGTCTCCATGGTTATTTTAGACATGAAGATTTCCCGTGTGTTTTAGTGTTCATAGATATATTTTGAAAGTATGAGCGTAAAGTGGCATGAGCTGCTAAATATAGGCAAACATTTGTTGAAACAGAGATAGCTAATTGTGCCGCGTCTTTACCGAAAAGTATAAAATAATTGCTTTGATTGATACTAATGTAAGTTAAGGTAGTTTTATAAGCAGCAAAACCTCTCAAAATATTCTCATATATCCCGGCTATATTGGTTGATTGTTGATTGTTTGGTGTTTTAGGCCGCGTTCAAGATTATTTCACTTATATATGGCGGCGTTACCAGTTTTGTTCTGGGAGGAAACCGGGCTCTATGCCCGGAGGAAACCCACAACCTTCCGGCGGCAACGGCTAATTTCGTTCGTTATTAGCACACCTGTTCGGTTCATACAGACTACTGACTTTACCAACATTCATCATTTCAACGTCAATACATTATTTTTTCGAGTTACTTCAAACGCTGAATTTCTCTTGACAATGAGAATTTATGAGAAGAAAAAAAAATCAGAATTTTACCAGCTTATAAAGGAATATAATCTAATGAATCATACGCTATACGGTTTAATTTCTGAAGAATTGAGTAGATAACGGAAACTGTAAATGTAGAGTAACAAAATTCAAGCCATGGCGAGAATTGATTATTACCTTGTGCAAAGGGTGTATTATTGATCAATTGATTGGTTTTTGACGCTTTACGAAGCTTTTTTTTATGTAGGCCCCTATATGCTTTATTTTTTGTGCACAGTAAGCTGTATCAGCTTATTTTGTACAACAATTCAAAGAAAGGTCAAATAATTTAAATAGACAAAAATTAAATTTTTTTACGAAGCTTGTATACCAGATTTTTGCGCCTTCGAAATAAGTAGGACATTTACTTCTGGTAAGATCTGAAAGTATTAAACAAGATATCTAGAAAAAGTGCACTAATTTTTCTTTCCATCGGTACCAAAGATATATTTTTGAGATTTTCTTGTACCTGACTGGGTAGATTTCCAAGTCTCTCATTTAAGCCTGGGTTAATTTCATCCACGTCAAGGTCCCTGTAACTCACCGATATGGTACGCAGATCAGTTGTTTGCCCTGTCACATTTTCCCCCAAAGCTTCCTGTATAATTCAATGTAAGTTTCATGAAACTGAAAGCATTTTTCTTGAGATGGGAAGACTTTGACCAGAGTGAAATTAACCTGGGTTTAGATGGGAGGTACGGTATGGAAAATTGGCAATTTCGTTTGCGCGTATAGTGGCCGCCATGTGGTATCAAAATATCGCAGTAATATTCTCTTACTGTTGTGACGATCAGAAATTAGGAAAAAAGTGTGAATTTTGGCAGATCAGGTAAAATCCATACAGTATGAGGTCTGTACGAGCCCAAAACCTGTTCGAAAAGTAAACAAAATTTAAATAATCGGGACGACCATTTATTCATTCTAAGCCAAAGTTAGTTCAAAGCAATACTTTATCGTACATTTTCGAGACTAGAAGCACTAAACAGCTTCTGAATTATACGTCTTGAGAAAAAATAGCCAATAATTTCAACATTCTGTTTTAACGTCAAAATATCAACCGCGACCTGGGACCGAGGATAAAATCAAGTTCCCTTTGATTATTGAATCATATAGTCTAAGTTGTATATAACGAGATAATATATTAAAACTTAATCAAATATAAAGATTAGTTTTATCACGGTTCTGTCACAAGAAAAAATTCCATGTTTCTATTTTTTTTGGTAGGCCTAAGTGGCTTTCAAATTTAATCTAACGATACAGGTAGTTCGCCGTTCAGGAACACAGTTAAATCGTCTACATAATTTAGTCCAAGTCTGTGTGACGTTTATTGCTTTAGGGCTCATATGGTTATAGGTAGTACATTGTATCTATGGGTTCGACTATTGGGATGTCCTTAATATGGGAAAAGTTTCAAATTAATATTGACTCACACTACATTGACTTAATTAATTGTTTAACCTGCACCAGGTGAGTATATAATGATTTCTTGAGATCTCGGCGTGTCATTCCACAAGCGTTCAATTTAACTGTCTCTTTCCCCCCTGGCATTCATATAGGTCATGCTTTACCTAGAATGCTCTTCTAGAGTTGAGCGCGTGCATATTTTTATGTCAACTGTCACCACATATGCAGAGTTGGCAATTTTGAGTTTCGTAGATGTGGAAACGGTCTAAAAAATGTCTTCATTAAACACATTTAGAAACATTAAGTCATTTGTGATTTCCTTGCTTTATAAGTGACCTTATTTCGTATGTTTTCATTTTTTGTTCTTTTGCGGTTTGAGGAAAAAGCGATGGGTTATTCTTTAGCCATATCTTCGTACAAACAACACGTGACGTCATTCATAACAAAAACTTTGGTCCAAGATTTCCCGACCAGCGTGTGGTCTTTTTATTTCGGCTATCTATTAGATAATTCGATCTTGATTGTCCTTTGAACCGGAAGTTATTGACGAATATTCCAATGAGTGTGGGAGAAGAAGACATGAAGGCCTTGGAGGCGAAAGTTGTCGTCCTAGGATCACAAGGTGGGAGATTCCGACCGTGAAAGAAAGAGTTGATTAGAACTTTTTGACATTATGACGATGACATTTGACAGCAGTTTACCTTCCGCATTCAATATTTGTCATAAGTTGCATAATTAATAACATCAATGTTTTAAAAAAAGCAACATTATCCTGATGATGTTGTATGTTCGGTCTCCATCCCTACTGTCAGGCTGTGCCAGATTAAAGTTTTCTGAGATAATGACATTATTTATGTTTCTTATAAGTTATATTGTTGCACTAATTAATTCCCTCAAGTAAATAACGAGGTACCTGTAGACATTTAATATTATTGAATTCATTGTTATACCTACTTCACTTATGTAAAGGTTTTACTCCGTTATTTATAATTGCCGACATTTATTGACAATGGTAGTCGATTAACAGGTATGGACCAATAAGTATATATATAAATTATAATCCAAAACCTAAATAACGAGGTACCTGTAGACATTTAATATTATTGAATTCATTGTTACACCTGAACAAACACTGTAGGCAGTATAGTGAACTAATGACCGTAATGTAGGTCTACATTGTATTTTTATTATTATTAAGAGTCCATCAATAAAGGATTGCTATATGTTGTATTATTGAGTACTGTTCCAACATTAACAGGTAGAGTAAAGAATAGCAGGTATCAAATGGGTCGCCCGATGCTGGCCTATTTCTTCAATACTGCGACCCCCCCCCCCCCCCCCCCCCCATAGAACTTAGGGTTAGCCTATTGTTTGCCAACTGATCCTTTTCAATTACCTGCTATTCTTTACCCTTACCACATTTACAACATACACTAAGTAATAACAAGAATACTCAATATTAGGCTACACAACTCAAAAATCTACAGTAAATTCAGATGACATAAGTGCATGTTAACAGCAGACAAAGATTGAATTAGAGTAATGTTCAGATGACATCGGTGCATGTGTATGTCAGACAATAAGTCCAACTGTCAAATGAATCAGTGTGGTAATGGTATACTTCTGTATACTTGTGAAATTAAAAATAATTCACCAAACACAGCTGGTTAACGACTACTTCACCCAAGTAAAGGTCTTCCTCCGTAATTTAATAATTTATTGGTCGTAAACCAATTACCGATCGTACAAGGAGAGTTTGAAATCTGTTGGGCCAGTTTTTGCGCTGTTTTTTCGAAGAGGCATTTGGCGGATTTACAATGAAAAGTGGAATACTAAAAATGTGTATTGGAGGTAAAATCTAATCGGCAAGGGAACTAAATGGATATTTAAAACTGGGTTGAAATCTGAAACCCGAAGTCAGGGCTGTCATTATAGGGAGAGTGATTGCTCTCCTTCCCCTCCACACATCCAGACTGAGAGGGGTCTGAGGAGACCTGTTTATCACTCCCCCTACCGATTTCAGGCGAGTGTTTATGTTTTTCACTCTCCCAAGATAAAACTATTTTCCAACCCTTCCATGTCCATTCAACTAGAATTAACTATATGTGATAATATGGAAAACAAGGAAAACATTTTTTTTAATAACTGTTTTCTCCAGAATTTGCACGACAATTCAGACATAGATAAGTATACCAAATTCCTTTTCCATAACTTCAGATGCTTTTATTTCATCATGATCATGTTCTCTCTCTGAAAAACATGGGAGAGGAAGTGCACTCCCATTGAATTTTGGGAGACCATTTTTGGGGAGAGTGAAACAGGTCATCCTGACAGTTTTGGGAGAGCATATTGTAACTCTCCCAGTCTTTTCTTAATGACGGGCCTGCGAAGTCCTGTAAATAATTCATTTAAAAGCCGTAACATCTGTTTATTTGTGATTGTTTAGGTGTTGGTAAGACGAGCGTTGTCATTCGCTACGTTGGTAACATGTTCAGTAAACATGTGTCACCAACGATTGGAGCTTCCTTCTTCACCTACAAAATGTACGTATCTGAAATTTTTATTTTTGTTTATTTTTTTCAAAGAGGAACAGGCCTTGCACTGATTCTTTAATTGAAATGCACACATTTGCATTGACAGGTTTATTTTGACACCAGCCTTATATCAATGAGTGGGTTTTCACTTGATCATGGGGGCCTCCGTGGCTCAGTAGGTACATGTAGAGCGTTGGACGTTCAATCCGAACAGCCTTCCACCAATGGGTCGCTGGGTTCAAATTCCACTCTGTCCCCCCCCCCCCCCCCCCCCAAAAAAAAAAAAATTGGAGAATTTTCTGACTGGGTTTGTACTCGAACGACCTATGTCGGATGGTTGCCAGTTACCACCAAAAGGTCATGGGTTTCCTCAGGGCATAGAGCCCGGTTTCCTCCCACAATAAAACTGGCAACGCTGCCATATAAGTGAAGTAATCTTGAGCGCGGCGTAAAACATCAATCAATCAATCAATCAATCACTTGATCATCCTATGTGTAGTGGTTGCCAGATAAAACGTCAATTTATGAATTTCTCAATTACAAGACAAACTTCTTGAAACCAACCAGGGTTTCTTGGAAGGGAAGTTTTGACATCGAATATCTACCTCAAAATGACCACAAAAACTCAAATCAGTCCATAAAAAATGAGTTGCTGTTAATTTAGCATGCAGACATATTAATGAATTCAATCTATCTATTTCTCAATTACAAAACAAACTTCTTGAAACAAACAAGGGTTTCCTGATTTATTTCTGTTACAGGACATTAGGAAGCTATCGTGTCAAACTCCAAGTTTGGGAACTATCATATGTCTGATTTATTTCTGTTACAGGACATTAGGAAGCTATCGTGTCAAACTCCAAGTTTGGGAACTATCATATGTCTGATTTATTTCTGTTACAGGACATTAGGAAGCTATCGTGTCAAACTCCAAGTTTGGGAACTATCATATGTCTGATTTATTTCTGTTACAGGACATTAGGAAGCTATCGTGTCAAACTCCAAGTTTGGGAACTATCATATGTCTGATTTATTTCTGTTACAGGACATTAGGAAGCTATCGTGTCAAACTCCAAGTTTGGGAACTATCATATGTCTGATTTATTTCTGTTACAGGACATTAGGAAGCTATCGTGTCAAACTCCAAGTTTGGGAACTATCATATGTCTGATTTATTTCTGTTACAGGACATTAGGAAGCTATCGTGTCAAACTCCAAGTTTGGGAACTATCATATGTCTGATTTATTTCTGTTACAGGACATTAGGAAGCTATCGTGTCAAACTCCAAGTTTGGGAACTATCATATGTCTGATTTATTTCTGTTACAGGACATTAGGAAGCTATCGTGTCAAACTCCAAGTTTGGGAACTATCATATGTCTGATTTATTTCTGTTACAGGACATTAGGAAGCTATCGTGTCAAACTCCAAGTTTGGGAACTATCATATGTCTGATTTATTTCTGTTACAGGACATTAGGAAGCTATCGTGTCAAACTCCAAGTTTGGGAACTATCATATGTCTGATTTATTTCTGTTACAGGACATTAGGAAGTTATCGTGTCAAACTCCAAGTTTGGGAACTATCATATGTCTGATTTATTTCTGTTACAGGACATTAGGAAGTTATCGTGTCAAACTCCAAGTTTGGGATACTGCTGGCCAGGAAAGGTTCCGGGCAATGGTGAGTTGTCTCCCCTGAATTGTACCACCATCTCAATATTGTTTTCATGTCTTTGGGTATTTTTTTCAGTTTCTATTTGGGTGTTTATTTCAGCATTAAATATCCTTTTACCCTCTTAAATATTAATTTACATGTACACTCTTTTTAAAATGCTTTCTTTTCGTCCTTTTTTGTTTGAATTGTATGTTTGATTTTTTTTAATGGTCAGCATAAAGTTGCATGAGCTGCCAAAATGGGGTACGGAATATTTTTATGTTAAAACAGAATGTTGACATTATTGGCTATTTTTCTCAAAACATAATTCAGAAGCTTTTTAGTGCTTCTAGTCTGGAAAATGTACGATAAAATATTATTTTGAATTAAATTTGGGTTATAGAATGAATGAATGGTCGTCCCGGTTATTTAAATTTTGTTTACTTTTCGAACACTATTTTGGTTCGTAGAGGCCACATACTGTATGGATTTTCCTCATTCCAACACCAATCATTTAGTTTTTCCATGGCCTTCAAAGCCTCTTACGGTCCTGACGATCAGAAATTATGAAAAAAATGTGCATTTTGACAGCTCATATCACTTAAATGAGACTTTTTTCACCCCCATAAAAATTAAATTATCCAGTAATTGATAATTATTTAATTATCATCGTTATTATTTTTCACACAATTTTACTTCTCCCTCTGCAGGCTCCTATGTATTACAGAAAAGCAAACGCAGCTATGTTAGTTTACGACATCACATCATCCGATACATTTTATGACATTAAAGACTGGGTCAGCGGTAAGTTAAACATTAAAAACGCAACCCTTAAAGTCTTCCAATATGTTGCAACGCTTCCGTCTATGTGGGATGGTTGCCAGTTACCAACGAAAGGTCGTGGGTTTCCTCCGGGCATAGAGCCCGGTTTCGTCCCACAACAAAACTGGCATATAAGTGAAATAATCTACAGCGCGGCGTAAAACACCAAACAATCAATCAAGCAACGCTTCCTTGGTCGCTGCGCACTTACCTGTTTTCGCTTGGCTCTCTGGCTGGAAGACCATTGATTCAATAAGAATAGAAAACAGTTTCTGACTGGGTTTTTACTTGATCACCCTAGCTGTGTAATGGCTGCCATGTCTACAGCAGTTTGATGGGTGTTTTACGCCACATTCCGGATTATTTCACTTATGTTGCATCGTTGCCAGTTTTATCAGAGGTACATGTATCTGCCTCCTACAAATAGCTGGTGTTTGACACAAATCAATGAGTCTTACCTTGTCACATGACATTGTCACATGATATTGTCACATGACATAGTATACTATATCAACTATTTAAAATAACCCCTTTTTAACATCATTCCAAAGTTATCTCCATGGTGTCGTTGTTTTTTTAGTCAAAAAAATTTTCCTGTGTAAATTTTGATATCCATTTGAATTAAAAATGGTACAAACTCATCACACATATTACAGTATTTAAATAACAGAGTCTGTTTAAACACTTCCAGAGTTAAAGAAAAACGTTGACACTCCAATCATCATGTGTCTCCTAGGGAACAAGTGTGATTTAGAAAAAGACAGACAAGTGAAAAAGGAAGATGCTCAGGAATACGCTGATTCAATAGATTCATTGTTCTTTGAGACATCCGCCCTCAATAACATTGGTAAGTTTTTAAACAGATTATCTAACTTTTAAACCATTTTGCTGTATTTGTGTGACAGTTCATGCGCAATCAGTGGTCAGGTACTCACTGAAGGTCGAGGCTTTCCTCCGGGCAAAGAGGCTGGTTTCCTTATCGACCCCACTAAACTTAGCAAGCCACCATATAAGTGAAATAAACTTGAGTGCGGCGAAAAATGTTAATCTCTCAATTCATGGGGAAACCCCTCCCCTCCCCCCCCCCCCCCCCCCCCCCAAAAAAAAGAAAATATTGGATTTTCTGTCAACTGACCAGCATGTCATTTATGGTTTGTTTTTAATGTATCTGAACCATTTTGATTTGATTTGTTTCTGCTGCAGTCAGAGTTGATTTCCCTATTTAAACCACATCCAACAAAACCTTACACACTCTGCCCTTTTACTTATACTTTTATTGGACATATTTGGGATTTCTTTAGACTTTTATAGCCTGAGTTAGTTTGTTCCTCAACCCCCAATGTGCCATTTTGCCCGAAGGGTATTGTTGCCTCCGTCGTCCGTCTGTCCATTGGTCCTTGTAAACACATTATCTAAAGAAGTCTTTAACTTACATGACCGTCAGTCAAAAACCTCCTTGTAAATGTGATACATGTATGTGGAGTAGTTTTTCACTCGCAACAAATTGTCTGGAAAATAAATATATCTTCTGTTTCTTTGACCCAGACCCGAGGGGTCCTGATGGCGACAGCCACTTATGCTGTATTTGTGTAACAGTCCATGCGCAATCAGTGGACAGGTACTCGCTGAAGGTTGAGGCTTTCCTCCATGCCATGGGTGCAAAGAGCCCGGTTTCCTTCCCCAACTAAAACTAGCAAACTTGTCTCCGTGGTTATTTTAAACAACAAGATTTTCCCTGTCCCCGTGTGTTATAGTGTTCAAAAATATAAGTGAAATAATCTTGAGTGTGGCGAAAAATATTGCTCAGTTCATGTGAAACCTCCAAAAATTACAAAAAAAATATTGGTTTTTCTGTTTACTGTTCAGCATGCAATTTATGGTTTACATTTAATGTATCCCAACCATTTGGATTTGATTTGTTTCTGCTGCAGTCAGAGTTGATTTCCATATTCAAACCACATCCAACAAAACCTTACTCTGCCATTTTACTTATACTTTCATTAAACATATTTGGGATTTCTTTAGACTTTTATAGCCTGAGTTAGTTTGTTCCTCAGCCCCCCAATGTGGAAGAGTTGCCAGGTACTCGCTAAATATTGGGGGTTTCTGGAAGAGTTGCCAGGCACCCTTAGATGGTCGGGGGTTTCCTCTGAGCAAAAAGTCTGGTTTCTTCCTCCACTAAACCTGGCAACACAGCATATTAATGAAATAATATTAAGTGTGTTGTAAAACATCAATCAATCAATCTTTTTATTGCTCTTTATTTCTCTTAAAAACTCGGGCTGGGGGCGGAGAGGTTTTTGCCATAGCTGTTTTCGCCTTCCTAACATGGAGGAAAATTAAGTATGACAAATACATTGGCCTTCCAGGGCCCAGTTTCACAAAGCGATCTTACCTAAAGGTGATCTTAAGTACCAATGGTAACGTATACCTTTAGCATTGGTTGCTATGGTAGTTAAGATCACACTTAGCTAAGATCGCTTTGTGAAACTAGGCCCAGGCGTTCATATGGTCTGTGGAGGTTTTAATGTTAAAATTTAGGTGGGATGGGGTGGGTAAGATCTTTTGGTCGGTTGGTACTTTTGTGGCCATATAACCTTAGCTGTTGAGTGCGACGTTAAGCCCTAATCAATCAATCATTATTTCTCTTACTGGGTTTTTATTAACCATTCACCGTCAATTTATTTGATCCAATTTGTTTGTTTTACCAGGGGTTGAAGAAGCTTTCTTAGAGGTAGCCAAAAAACTAATAGCCTTGTGTGAAACATCTCCTAATTGTGGTATAAATTTGACGGACGCTCAGGGTTTGCCGTTAACAGGGAACTCAGCAGCTGGAAATTCACAAAATGTCCAACTTCCACATTCATCTGTTGATTCTAATTTTCAAGGCAACCTTCATCGACAAAGTTCCTCGGCCAAAAGCGATTGCTCGTGTTGAAATAGAAGTGCTCGTCTTGCGTCTTTCAAAAAGTGACTCGGACAATTTAAGATTGTTTTGGATATTTAGGACAAAAATTTGTGTAATCCAGTATGTTACAATTCTTGGTTTGTTGCTCTGTCAAAACCTGAAAGCTGTCTTCCCAACAGATGGCTCCTAAAGCAGATCTCAAGGATGCTCTATTTCTTGTCTACCAGCGGAAGGTCGTGGGTTTCCTCCGGGCACAGAGCCCGGTTTCCTCCCACAATAAAACTGACAACGCCGCCATATAAGTGAAATAATCTTGAGCGCGGCGTAAAACACCAAACAATCAATCTATTTCTTGTCAAACCTGCTGCCAAGGATCTGCATTCAGGCCCGTATCTTGTGGTTTGTAAGTGTCATACCCTCTGTGTAATCCTTTCTTATATCTTACACACGTTATATTTTAAAGTGACATACAATTCAGGCTTTTTTTCACAATTTCGGATTGTGAAGAGGATGAAAGCATTAGAGAAGGATCAAGGTGTAAGCTGAGTTTCTCAAAGCAACCGAAGATGTGTGCTAATAAGATAGTACATTTTCAAGATTGGTGTCACGGGAAAGATATGATCAACTGATGAACAATTAGTTAATTATGTTCAATTTAATTCTGGTAAAATTCAGTTTAGGTCACTTAAAAAACAGTCTGAAACACAGAAAAATCATTTATGCCACCTCTCATTGAATACTTCCTTTCGATTGGTTCAAACCAGGCCCATATGTGGAAGAATTGCCATGTAATTGCTGAAGGTCAGGGGTTTCCTCCAGGCAATGAGCCCGGTTTCCTCCCCTACTAAACTTGGCAACACCGCCATATAAGTGAAATAATATTGAGTGCGGCGTAAAACATCAATCAATCAATCAAACCAGGCACATGGAGACCCTGTATATTCCGCATAACGTTGTGCTGATTCATACAAGGCGATTATCATATATGGCTTGTGGCGTCCCGTCTAGACACTTGCCAGTCGTGTCCACTCGCACCATACATACTAGAGAACGTTCACTTTCTGCCTTTTATGAAACGGTAAATTTTTACAAAGATTTTAAATCTTGTAAATTTTTGTAAATTTTACAAAGGCTTGAATATCACACAACTTATGTCTTCGGGCGGTTAGATTCGTTACAGGGTTTGTTCGAGGGGGATATTCGTTTTACTGACCCAATTGTTAAAGACCTTGACACAAAATTTAAAGAACCCTGACCCAAAGTTGGCAGACCCTGACCTAAAGTTTGCTGACCTTGACATTGGCCCAAAGTTGACAGACCCTAACCCAAAGTTTTCAGACCCTAACCCAAAGTGTGCAGACCGTGAACCAAAGTTTACTGATCCTGACCCAAAGTTTGCAGGCTCTGACCCAAAGTTTTGACCCTACCCCAAGTGTACATACCCTGACCCAAAGTGAAACTTTGCAGACCACTACCCAAAGTTTGCAGACCCTGACCCAAAGTTTGCTGACCCTGTCCTAAAGTTTACTGTTCCTATACCAAAGTTTGCAGACTCTGACCCAAAGTTTTGACCCTACCCAAAGTGTACATACCCTAACCCAAAGTTTGCAGACCCTAACCCAAAGTGTGCAGACCCTAACCCAAAGTGTGCAGACCTTGACCAAAGTTTACAGACCCTGACCCAAAGTGTGCAGACCCTAACCCAAAGTTTGCAGACCCTAACCCAAAGTTTGCAGACCCTGGCCCAAAGTTTGCAGACCCTGACACAAAGTTTACAGACCTTGACACAAAGTTTGCAAACCCTAACCCAAAGTTTGCAGACCCTGACACAAAGTTTACAGACCTTGACACAAAGTTTGCAAACCCTAACCCAAAGTTTACAGACCCTGAACCAAAGTTTGCAGACCCTAACCCAAAGTTTGTAGACCCTGACCCAAAGTGTGTAGACCCTGACCCTAAGTTTGTAGACCCTGACACAAAGTTTGCAGACCTTGACACAAAGTTGGCAGACCCTGACCCAAAGTTTGCAGACCCTGAACCAAAGTTTGCAGACCCTGAACCAAAGTTTACAGACCCTGACCCAAAGTTTGCAGATTCTGACCCAAAGTTTGCAGATTCTGACCCAAAGTTTGTAGACCCTGACACAAAGTTTGCAGACCCTGACCCTAAGTTTGTAGACCCTGACACAAAGTTTGCAGACCTTGACACAAAGTTGGCAGACCCTGACCCAAAGTTTGCAGACCCTGAACCAAAGTTTGCAGACCCTGAACCAAAGTTTACAGACCCTGAACCAAAGTTTACAGACCCTGACCCAAAGTTTGCAGACCCTGAACCAAAGTTTGCAGACCCTGAACCAAAGTTTACAGACCCTGACCCAAAGTTTGCAGATTCTGACCCAAAGTTTGCAGACCCTGAACCAAAAATGAGACCTGAAATTAAAATAAACCTTTTACTGATCTCTATACAATGAATTACAGGTACAAATATAGAGCGTGCCTGTTGACTTACCTCTGACAGTTAGCCTTGTGTCATCCCCCAGACAATTGGAATATCAGGAAAAAAATCTTGAGTGCAGCCTAAAAACATGAAAAGAGCAATGGCTCTTAAAAACACAGAAAGAGCAATGGCTCTTTAAACACGAAAAGAGAAATGGCTCTTAAAAACATGAAAAGAGCAATTGTTGGATGCATTTTTCTATTACGATGTATCCTCGGTCAAAGGCTCAGAAAATTTTGATCTAAATCAACAATATGGTAAATAGCTAAACAAAGCAAGACAATTTGTGCCTTGATGTAAATACTGTACAAATGATAGAATGGTTGTAAATATAAAAAAGTGTTTATATTGACGTCAGACCTGTAAATATTTAAACTCTAGGTTTCTTAGAAGTCATTATTCAAACAATTGGTATACGGTGTGAATATTTTTGCAAACAAGCCAATATATTTAATTTAAGAGCCAAATATTTAACTTTTTTTCAAAGCTATCCAGTTAAAATATTATTTTTATGATAAGCCCAATATATTCTCTAAAAATAATAAATATAAATATGGGACTGGTGTGTAATGTTAAAGTGGCATGAGCTGTCAAAATTCACACTTTTTTTCATAATTTCTGATTGTCTCGAGCGTTAGAGGCTTTGAAGAACATCAAAAAACTATATGATTGGCGTTGGAATGAGGAAAATCTATACAGTATGTTCTCTGTACAAACCGAAAACGTGTCCGAAAAGTAAACAAAATTTAAATATCTGGGACGATCATACATTTATTCTAAGCCAAAGTTAGTTCAAAAACAATACTTTATCGTACATTTCCGAGACTAGAAGCACTAAAAAGCTTCTGAATTATAAGTCTTGAGAAAAGTAGCCAATAATTTCAACATTCTGTTTTAACGCCAAGATATCAACATTTTTGGCAGCTCATGCCACTTTAATGTTAACAGCGGGTACTTTCCTATTCCGTTCAATGGAGGGAGAGAAAATGTGTGCTTACAGGGGGTGGTTTCTAAAAACATTTAGTGGGATGGTTGCCAGTTACCAGCGGAAGGTCGTGGGTTTCCTCCGGACATTCACGCCCTGTAACTTTGTGCCATGCCATGGCACTATGTCACTTAGATGGTTCGGCCCGTCGTTAGGCTTTCGTCTGACACAAATGTTTTCAGTAACAGCTCCTTGTTGGGTATGACTTCTGTGGAACCCAATAACTTTACAGGATATATATTATTTTATACATTATACCCCACAACTACCTAATGTATATTCTTTTTTTACTCTATTTAGAAATACAGTTCATACCAGTTTTATATTATATTTACATATTGACTCATGAAATAAAGTCTAAATTAATTTTTTTTTTATCAAGTTTTAGTGGGCTGGATTTCTTGCATGTATTTAGTGTGGTTGCAGATGGATGTGTATGCCTGGGGTTGAGGGGGGAGAGGGGCTCATCGTGCTATGCAAATATAACTTCGCTCGAAAAGACGGGTGTGCTGACAATCCCAACACGTCTGGTGGTTCTTTGTCAATAAATTCCGACCCCTATACCACTTAAAGTGGTATGAAATTTTTTTCATAATTTCTGATCGCCACGACTGTAAGAGGATTGGAAGGTCGTCGAAAAACTAAGTGATTGGCGTTGGAATGAGGAAAATCCAAGCAGTATGTGGCCTATACGAACCGGAATAGTGTTCGAAAAGTAAACAAAATTTAATTAACCGGGACGACCATTCATTCATTCTAAGCCAAAGTTAGTTAAAAACAAAACTTTATCGTACATTCTCAAGACTAGAAGCACTAAAAGGCTTCTGAATTATACGTCTTGAGAAAAATAGCCGATAATTTCAACATCAAAATATCAACATTTTGGCAGCTCATGCCACTTCAAATGAATAAGGTGAATAATTACTTATGGATAACAACTTCTTGGTTTATTGGGTGACGACGTTTCGATGTAGTTCGATGTAAGAACTACATCGAAACGTCACCCAATAAACCAAGAAGTTGTTATCCATAAGTAATTATTCACCTTATTGTTAACCTTTCAACTTCATTGAAACACTTAAATGAAGGCATACAAACTATATATATATCGGGTGGCTTGAAAAATAAAGAACTCATAATATGTACTCGATTAAAAATTTATTAGATTCATCATTTCCAAAAACATCATGGCCGCAATTTGTAAAATTCGATGGGCATCAATTTCTATAAAGTTGAACTTGAAGTCCGGTAAGTTGGCATAGGCCTAACCATGCGTAAAATAGTTTTTATTGAATGGAAATTTTGAAAAATAAAAAAATAAATAGATATAGGCCCTACCATCATCATGATAACTGTAGTGTAAGATTGGAACAAATTTTTTAGAGGTTTCTCACTCCAACGTTGTTGTTTTTATTCCAAAATATACGGCCGTCGGTAAAACAAAAATAGTCATTTGGGAGTCAGAAAGAAGTAGGCTTACTATACTGTATACAGGTAATAGGTTTGTTAGGATAGATCTATTCTGGATTCATCTAAAAGTGAAAGGTAACTTGAAATCCGGCCATATAGTTCACGTTGTGGTGAATGACACTCGATCAGAAACCCCCTACTGCCATTTGCTGACGCACGTCTTAAATAGGATTAATCCCAAAATTAATGTTTTACGATTAAAACGTGACCAGGTAAAAGTTGATTTTTTTTCTTCAGTGAAATATTCATGTCCGTTTCAGATTTAGAAGGAATAGAAAGCAGGTGTTGAACCCAAATTACTTATGTCTTAGGGCTTTGCAAATATATATAAAAGAAACCGATGCGTTGTGGAGAGAAAAATGACCACGCAGTTGTAAAAGGGGTCCGTGTTTACATACGCTTGAGAGTGTCAATAGGCTAACGTGGTGTCGCAGCGCGCGTGGAAACTGGAATCAAGAAATGGGAGACGAAGTTTTAAAAGCTCAAAATTCTAAACCAGGAGGCGACACCATTTTCGGAAAAATAATTCGTAGAGAAATTCCAACGAAGTTAATCCACGAAGATGAGCAAGTAAGTATGCAGTCTTGCAATTTCATTTTATCCTGTTGAAAAAGTGCCATGTGGAGGTAACGAAGAGTTGATGAGTGTCCAGAAGTCGTTACCTATATCATATCATATCAAGTTATCTTTGCTTGTTCCAGAGTGTTTTAAGGGGGTGAAACATGTAGCCATCTTTAATCTGTGACAAATCTTGAATTGGCTCTTATTTAATAAATATACCATGCCCATAGGTGTTTTATATACCAAAATGTTCCTTGATACACAAAGAACATCACTGGCATAATTATATAATATAGTAAACAACAATGTAAGTAATTATATACTTACTAAAACAATTGACCACCAAACTGTACAAAAATCTCAAACCCTAAAACGACCTAAAGTCCGGCGGCCGTTTTCGACCTACCCCCCTGTAACTACGACAAAATGGCGTCCCTTCTACAATGGTGACCGCTCCCAGCTGGTTAGACCATTGTTTTCTACAATTAAGGTGCCTGTAAGCTGTTGGACCGCCTTAAGCGATCATAGCTGGTGTGTTACGGCACGGTCAGTAATTTTCTTGATTTTATTTTCTACTGTTCGGTCGATTCGATAACAAAATAAGGTGCAAATATAGAATAGGTCCATCGTTTTTAACTTCTCTTCAAATTTGTCTTTTAGATGTTATTTCTTTTAGCTTTTAGTATAGGGATAGTTTAGTTTTAAGCTTGTAAATTGTAATATTAAATTAGTCATAAGTTCTAGAAGAAATGAATAAAAGGGGGGGTTGCAAGGGGCTTGCCCCCCTGACGATTATAGCGGTTTGAGACTGACGGACCAATTCTATAGTCTGTCCGCGGAAGCCTGCTTTCAATCTCCATTTAACATACACATGACTATAGCGGCCGTTTTAGCCGTGGGGCCGTTCCAGCCGTAGTCCACCAGTCCGTACTCCACACACACTATATAACTATAATGAATATCATATTATTAAACAAGGAGGCAGGTAAGGAATTCACTTTTGGTGAATTACACACACTGTGGGACACTGACACTGTCACACATGCAGGTTGGGGAAACGTCCCGATCAGCAGTAACATATACTGCACTCCTGATCAGGAGTTGGGTGGGGAAAAAAAAACACAACACGCCTTTGGCGGGTTTGGGAATCGACCAGATGGGGAGTCCACTCCTGAAAAAGCCATACATGTAGACCTCACTCACGGTCGGGAGTTCCATGGTTGAAAAAACCCAAAACATGCCTTCATTCACCCAAACTCGCCATTGTCAAAATAAATGTTTACCATTACGTTTGATGTATCAAATTCAGGACTTGCTTCCCACACGGTAGCCACACTCGTGTGTCTCTATCCTGTTTTACTTACTTTGCCGGTCAGGTAGAGCCACACATTAAACCGCCATTATAAGGGTGACATAACTCGTGTAACCTCATTAGGCCAATTTTTATGCTATGCTTTACAAAAAGCGATTTAACAGTTTAACAACGGATTACAAAGAAATCAACTGGTTCAGTGAAAAGAGGAATGTTTTCAAAGCTATAATAGGCGGTAATAGCTGAAAGGTAGTTGAGATTAAGGATAGTTAAGACTTAGCTCAAATCTGCAACGCGAATTTCTCCAACATATTTCATTAAAAAGCTGTAACTACCGACAAGGTGACTGTTTGCTGTTCACTCAATTTACTGACCTCGACTTCCGACTTCAGGTCTTCGAACACTGCCTGTTGACGGCACGTACCGTAGTCAGTAGCCGACTATTGATCACTGCATTACTACTGTTTCCCAAACCAGGGGCTCGTTTCACAAAGCAGTCGTATCGCAAATGAAGCGTAGTTGCCAATGGATACAATAGTGAAGAGATACGGAGACATGGCAACTGTGCTTGATCGCACTTCGCGACGGCTTTGTGAAACGGCACCCTGCTAGCTCTATCCTCAATCTGTTTATTTCTGACATTTTTGGGACTATAAGTCATAAGATTTTTTTAATATATATGCCTATATATAGGGATGCTCACCCTGGCTGGATCTGCCAGCTAATACATGTAGTTGATACTGAGTTGAATGGGAATAATGTGAAATTCAAAAAGAGGCTTCCAAGGTCACATGGGTTCATTTGCATACAAAAATAGATTTTAACTGAAATTATTTCCTTGATTACACAGGAACTCAACTGTTAGGATTTGTTAACAGTCATTGTACACATGAAATCTAACAACAACAACAACAGAATAAACATTCAATATTTGGATCTGAAATACAATGTCTAGGTCAAGCAAGAAAATTTACTTTCAAAGTCAAAGTGTCAATCCAAGCAATAAGTACAAAACTGATACCCCCAATAAACAACAAAACATCTAATGGCTGGTTTAATTGGCGACTTTTACCTGTGTCTTTCTATAGTTATTCCATTTTGAAGCTAGAGTAAAACATTTTGGCTCAGGAGAGGGTCTAAATGAGGGGACCACTTTGAATTGTGATAGGACTTTCCTGAGCAGTAAATGTGGTCCTTCATTTGAACCCTCACACTTCCTTGTGAACTTAAGGCCAATGAAATTGTGCTCTCCTAAATATAGTTTTTTCCCCAATAATATTGTGTGGAGAACTGAATTATGGGCACATTTGGAACTCTAGTGTGTTTAACCAGTTCTACATTAGCAAGCTGAGACTTAGGTCACTGGTGGGACACTTTGTTGACACTCTGGAATTTGTCTGTCAAGCCCATGTGTTTTAGTGTTCATAAATATTATATGTAGATT
This sequence comes from Lepidochitona cinerea, assembly GCA_963971465.1. Lineage (NCBI taxonomy): Eukaryota > Metazoa > Mollusca > Polyplacophora > Chitonida > Tonicellidae > Lepidochitona > Lepidochitona cinerea. Next base: position 17,054,573 of record OZ020559.1, read on the forward strand.
ATATTTTTTTCAGTGTGTTGCTTTCCACGATATTGAACCTCAAGCACCTGTCCATTTTCTTGTGATTCCTCGAAAACCGATCGTGAAACTGTCGGATGCTGAAGACTCCGATCAACAGGTATGGTACTAAAAAGAAAAAAGGGTGGCCAGGAACTCACTGAAGGTCGGGGGTTTCCTCCTGACAAACTGCCTGGTTTCCTCCCTCCACTATTAAACAATATCGCCAATAGACCCTTTTGGCTAAAGGATTGACGCTTGCGCAGAAGCCTCGTTGTATGGCAAAATGACGCTTTTGGATGTTTTTGGACCAATCTGACGTCAGAATCGTGTTCATTTCGTCTATGCGTGTCACAGCGACCGCAACAGAGAGATGACGTCAGTGCCATACAATTCAAACAACATCATAAACACGTCGTTCTAAGCTGAAAGGGTATATTGTTCAAAAGTCAAGTAAGACGTCAAATACAAAGATGTTTCTGATTGGTAACATGGATATCCATATCTTCAATTGCTTTTGGTTGCCAGTTACCAGAGGAAGGTCGTGGGTTTCCTCCAGGCATAGAGCCACAATAAAACTGGCAATGCCGCCATATAAGTGAAATAATCTTGAGCGCGGCGTAAAACACCAAATAATCAATCAATCAATCAATCAATTGCTTTTTCTTAGACTCCCTTGGAGCTTACAGGAAGCTTGTTCTCTTTCAACATTATAATTTTTCAATACATAATTAGTCAGTTTACAGTTACAAACCACCATCAGGTGTTTACAAAGAATTCAGCATTTGTCCTTTACCTGATTTTGATTTCTTTTCCAGCTCCTTGGTCACATGGTTCTTGTTGCTAGGAAACTGGCCAGAGAGTTAAAGCTGGACAATGGATATCGACTAACTATTAATGATGGCAAAGATGGAGGGCAATCAGTGTATCACTTACATATCCATGTTATGGGGGGACGACAGTTGGGCTGGCCTCCAGGTTAATGGTCAGACATAGGGTCAAAGGTGAAGGACACTTGATTACAGTTAGGTCAAGGTCATTCAATAAAAGAAATATCAATTTCACGTCCTTTTGTTTTTTTTGAAAAATTTAGAATAAGGAAATCATGTAATGGGCATTATATTAATTTCGCAAAAAATAAATAAATGTTTGCTTTATCTAACTATGGACAGTTTCATAAGAAAATTTTTTGAAGGAATTGAAGTTCAAGTACAGAATAATTATGAAACCAAAAAACAAACAATATTTTATCTATGGATTGTTTTTTAATAGCTAAATTTTCCAGAGAAATTGTGGATTCCTTTAAAAACGTTGTCATGTTTGAATTTTTCGGCTCTTTATGTTATTCAAGAGATAAATGTCTTGAGGCATGGTTTTGCATTTTAGAATATTTTGTTAACTATTAGTAATAAACCTCTCAGTCATTCAGAATTTAACAGTAAAACTGATTTTAAAATAGACGACTTAATATCCTGCCAGTAATGTTTAATTTGCACAACTCTTGTGAAGATTTGTTAGTGCTTGTTTTATGTTGAATTGTTTATGTTCATTGTCCCGGCTCTATTTATCAACTTATGTCCATTTGAGTGTTATTTTTTATGTATGCAAAATATAAACTTGTTTTCCTGGTACCTATGTTTTCCTGTACGGGTTAACTTATTTTACTACTCTGTGGCATTTCTATTCTATGTCACACGCTGAAATATGTTTTCTACAGTACCATGTGAATTCGGAACACACTCCGGCTATCTTCGCTCGCTACCGGTCGGCTTCTTCGGTAATCTTCGCTCCCTATCGGTCGGCTTTGACGTAAATCTCCGAAGTTATCAGACTGGCCTTTGTTTACGGTAAATCACCGTATTTTGGGCTGAAATTAGAATACAAATGATGAAAAGACGTACATGTCAAAGTATTTTACTACAGACGAAAATTGGAAATAAAAATGATTATAAATTAATCAAATAATAACATCATTTCTTAAAGTGGCATGGGCTGCCAAAATGTTGATACTTTGACGTAAAAACAGAATGTTTGAATTATCGACTGTTTTTCTCAAGACGTACCGTTATTCAGAAGCTTTTTAGTGCTTCTAGTCTCGAGAATGTACGATAAAGTATTGTTTTGAACTAACTTTGGCTTAGAATGAATGAATGATCGTCCCGGTTATTTAAATTTTGTCTACTTTTGGAACCCTATTCCGGTACGTATAGACCGCATGCTGTATGGATTTTCCTAGTTAGTCGATGGCCTTAAAAGCCACTTACCCTCCTGGCATAGAGCCCCCCCCCCCCACACACACACACACACACACTAAAACTGGGCAACGCCGCCATATAAGTGAAATAATCTTGAGTGCGGCGTAAAACACCAAACAATCAATCAATCAAAGCCACTTACCGTCGTGACGATCAGAAATTATGAAAAAAGTGTGGATTTTGGCAGCTCATGCCACTTCAGGATATTTGTTTATATATGGTATTCAGTCCGTAGATGGGGGTCAGAATCTATTTGATACGCTGAACTGTTCAGTGGACCAAATATATCCTTATTTAGCCCGGTAAAGCACATGTTGTGAAACACAAAGAATCCCCAGAATTTAGAGTGTCCCTGAAATTTCGATTTTTTGTCACCCTCCGGAATACAGATGGTTTGCACGCTCATACTGCTGCCTGTCGTCAACCTAATGAAATATCATGGGGTGTGGTTTATTATAACAACTTATGATTGGGTATAAACGTCTAAATGATATGCCTCTTTTTAACACAATAAGAAACTTGTCTCCGTGGTTATTTTAGACAAGACGATTTTCCATGTGCCCGTGTGTCATAGTGTTAAAAATACATGTATATATATATATGTATAATATTGTTACTCGCGTTATCTCTTTACTGAAATTACTCAATATAGCTGTATTCTCAGAGGAGGCCGGTTGGCTGAATGGATAAGGCAGCCGGCATTTAGTGCTGGCGATAGGTGCCATACTCTGGGACGCGGGTTCGATTCCCGTGTCGGGCGTCACCCAAAAATCGGTAGAAGAATTTCTACCATAATTTCAAGAAAGTGTAATCCCAAAATAACGAGAATACTGTTATATCACTTTCTAAAAGACACTAACTACTTAAACCAGAAGTCTATGAACAGGGAAGTGTGAAATGTCGCATTACCCCATATTCAGGGCACTGGCGCTTTCAGCCTGCTTATACTACATTATGTGACGTTTATGCGCGGTAGATTTTGAAATTGTCAACGGTTGCGCAATTTCAAATCAGAAAATAAATTCATTCTCCACTTACTGCATCTATCGGCAATTCCAGTAACCGCAGTTCGGAGAATGCATTGGTTTTTATAAAAGCTTTACCGAACATGCGACTCTGATATCTCCATTTGGACTCAAATCGTTCCAAACAAGTCGTCTTGTCTCATTTTCAACTTTATGAAGTTCTTCGGAAACTTTAACTTTTGCTCCATCAAGTACTGTTATCATAAATAAAATGTTCGCCATGTTTTTTTCTTATGCATCCCATTATAGTTCATAGGAGAAAGTGAAGAAAAGCCACGCTTTCTGACTAACCGAGAGAGGGCTCTGTGTATGGTGACCTCTGGGTCAAACGGCGCCAATGCCCTCAATACTATGTAATGGAACGCTTCACACTTCCACATTCATAGATTTCTGCTTAAACTCAATATACCTGCTGGATCATTTTTCGTAGTTTCTAACCTCCATCTATTTCCAAATTATTAAAAGTGACACGAGCTGCCAAAATCGTATTTTCCCCTCTTAAATTCTGTTTGGCATCTCGTAAGAGAAGTTCATTGCCTCGAAAAACTTAATCATTGAGGATGAAATAAAAAATATCGGCAAGTGCATGCAGTAACCCGTACCACCTTCACAAGAGCACACCTGTAAGATCGGTATCAAGGGAAAGCTCTTATTTTATACTTTTTGGCCAATTACTAGCTACGGTAATACCTGAGTTAATTAGAGGACTATGCATGTTGTTAAATCCTCAATAACAAAAGGTTCTGAATGAGATTTAAACTTTTAACACATCTCAGTCCAGGGAGATGATTGACCAGCAGTTAATCATTGAATGTTTTACAAGCTCTCTCTTGAATTAAGATGAGAATTTGCACTCTTCTACTTTTTTCCAGCACTTGAATTAACTCAGACATTAGCGTAAATCTGTTTCAACGAAAATTTCCCAATATTTAACAGCTGAGGCCACTTTAAAAAATGGTGTTCGCTGTAGTTTTAATGTGTACCCCAACAAGGGCTATATATTTTCATCAATGTACTAATATTACCTGGGCAAAACTTTGACCATACTCAATAGCTCTCGTTTTGTTTTAATTACAAAACGAGAGCTGTTGAGTATGGTCAAAGTTTTGGCTATAATATTACCCTGTCTTAAAAGAACACAGGCCTAGGTTGGGTGTGTTTTTTCGTTGACCTTCATAGAAAATAAAAAACAGGAAGTAATCAAGCTAATGAAATACCACAGGTCAACTTTCTGCCAAAATAGGTACCGGTACATTCCCTGTTGTTATGGGTTTCCGATAGCCGAGAAATCTGGGCTCTGCCGAATTTGTTCTCTCTACGTGTTCGTCATAAGGCGACAAGACACATTACCAGCCATATAATACCAGTCGCTGTAAGACCGATAATCCGGGCTAGGGTTTCCGACAGTCATAAATTAACACCTGGGGATGAATCACGCGCCAGAGTTCCATTTTCGTTTTATCAAGTATTTCGTATTTCCAAGTACGAAAAAGGAATTATCAAAATAATTCGGGGCCTCCGTGGCTCAGTAGGTAGAGCGTTGGACGTTCAGTTCGAACAGCCTTCTACCAATGGGTCGCGGGTTCAAATCCACTCGGGGCCTACGTGGCTCAGTAGGTAGAGCGTTGGACGCTCAATTCGAACAGCTTTCCACCAATTGGTCGCGGGTTCGGATCCCACTCAGTCCCCAAAAAATGGGAAAATTTTCTGACTGGGTTTTCACTCGAACGACCTATGTGGGATGGTTACCACCGGAAGGTCGTGGATTTCCTCCGGACGTAGAGCCCGGTTTCCCCCCACAATAAAACTGGCAACGCCGCCATATAAGTGAAATAATCTTGAGCGCGCCGTAAAACACCAAACAATCAATCAATCAATGAAAATAAATCTATGTCTGGTGTTCCAAGTAGCTGGGTAGTAGCGTACTAAATTCAATTAGCCGGGATGTACGAGTTCCTTTTTTATGGTGGCTGGTGTGTGGCTTATAAAACTATACCTATAAGTGCCAAAATTCGGATTTTAAAAATAATTTCTGATTAGCAAGAGAAGTTCAGAGTTTTAATTACCTTGAAAAACTATAAGATTGATGTTGAAATAAAAGATTTTGCTAAAATGCTATTTGTTTTCTTAAAGCAAATATTGATCGATAATCTACCTTTCACACGAAGGGTCTCGTTGACAGAATGTGTTGAGAATTCTGAATGTGAACCAGTGTGCTCGTGGCTTTTGTCGGGGGTTTATTTAGTGTGGATCAATAGGCCTACCCCCTGTCATAAATAGGGCAGCTGGTCATGGCTTTTGAAAGTCCGAATAAGCCTTGGAAAACCCTCAGAAAAATCATTAAAGCTTTAGTCAAAAAGTAGAGCAGTTCTGATGAAAGAGGTTTTTCATCGACTGGGTGTTTGTGTATATGACTTAGCTGCACTCATTCCACTCTATCCTGTTTTACTTCATTGGAGGTCAGGAAAGCCACACATTAAACCGCCATTATTAGGGTGAGCTAAGTAATGAAATATGTCCGGACAATTTTACACTGTGTTTTATACGAAGAGGAATTTAGCAGATTTACAACAAAATTCGAACAAATTAACGTATAAAATGAAAAGAGGAATATTTCAAATGTGTGTTGGAGTTAAAATCTGAAAGACAGTAGGGGTCAATGGGTATTTAAAACGGGGTTAAAATCTGAAACGCAAAGTCCTTCCAAATAGTTTATTTAAAAGCCGCAGCTTGTCTATGACCCAGTTATTTGTGAGGTACATTAAAGTGCACCCGTGTCCTATAGAGACGGGATTTTTCTTCACCGGGTCTATTCATAACCTTGGGAAGTTTGCGTCGCCATTTTATGGTCTTATCACCAGATAAAATTGAGGACTTCGACATCCCTTTCTTTCATACCTCAAGAAATGTGCGCCAATGATTCTGAAAGCAAATGTTCATGATCTGGCATTTCTATTAAGTTATTAATGATTTAGTGGCCAGGGCCTAGTTTCACAAAGCGATCTTAGCTGAGCGTGATCTTAACTACCATGTCGCAACTAATGCTAAAGGTATACGTTGCCATTGGTAATTAAGATCACCTTAAGCTAAGATCGCTTTGTGAAACAGGGCCCAGCAGCTTTTTGTTACGGCTTTTACATAGATTATTTGGAAGGACTTCGCGTATTTAGGTCCTTGGTAAACTGCTCAACATTAGGCCTATACGTATACTTAGTGTAAATACACCCCATCCTTTGATGTACCAGTCCAATCTAAAATTAAAAGCCACCCTTGGAGTCCAGATCTTAACCACGTCTAAAGGAGATCTCGCGAGAATACGATTGATTCCAATAAAAAAAAGTCAATGCACAAAAATATGGGGAAAACATGGCTGCTCATTAGATCCGAGTTAACATTTCTGCACCTAAACAGACCCCTCGGGACACACTCATACTGGTGTATTTGTTTTCTTTGTGTGTGAGAGCCGACTGAGTTTGTTTAAAAAAAGCAAGTCATTCCATCTGCTATTAGTACGTTGCTATAAGTACCCTGCAGGGGCAATACACATAGCCAAACTGCACTTCTTGAGCTCGTGGACGAAAATCCAATCGGTAAGCATAGGCCTATACTATATATCAGACTAGATTCTCGTATGGTAAACATTGACCTCAAAAGCGATTGAGATCGATGCATATATTACAGAAATTTACAATCACAGCATTTCAGTAATTCTTATTTTATGAGATAATGTGAACGTTTATTTAACATACATGCCCGGAATGAATATTGTTAAAATATGAACTATTCTACCGTTATTAACATAAAGATGAGGTTTCCATGTGAGCGATCTAACGGCGCTGTATAATTGTGCATGCTTTATCTTTGAACAGACCGAGGATCGGATTTGAGGTACTCGAAAAGCCTTTTAATAAATTTTAGAGTGTAAACCACTGACAAAAGGCCTGAAATGAGGGTAATCCAACACCCGTCACTGATCGTTGTCTTGTTTTTGTGACCAGGGTTCGACTTTTCGTATGTTTTTCACCCCCATTTATAGCCTACATCCTAAACCTATAAGTGGACATGTATAATGTGTCCTATGATTAATGTTAGTAGTACACTCGTGCAAATAATTGACTTTCTTAAAGTGGCATGAGCTGCCAAAAAGTTGATATTTTGACGTTGAAACAGAATCTGAAATTATCGGCTATTTTTCTCAAGACGTATAATTCAGAAGCCTTTTAGTGCTTCTGGTCTTGAGAATGTACGATAAAGTATTGTTTTGAACTAACTTTGGCTTAGAATGAATGAATGGTCGTCCCGGTTATTTAAAATTTCGAACACTACTTCTGTTCGTATAGGCCACATACTGCATGGATTTTCCTCATTCCAACGCCAATCACTTAGTTTTTCGACGACCTTCCAATCCCCTTACTGTCGTGGCGATCAGAAACTATGAAAAAATGTGAATTTTGGCAGCTCATGCCACTTTAAAAGAGAAAAAAACAAAAAATCATTTTAGAGTTCAGAAGAAGCGAGCTAATTTATCCTCTCCAACGGTACCAAATACATATTTCTGCGATTTGTTTATGCGCCATGATGGAGTTTATAAAATACCGTATTATGCTACGACGTACTAAACTAATTGGTCAACTTCCAGAGTCTCCCATTTAAACCCAGGTTAATTTTACAGTCTTCAAAGTCTTTCCATCTCAAGAAAATTTGCTATCAGTTTCATGAAACTTAAATTGAATTGCAAAGGGAGCTTTGAAGAAAATGTAGCTATGCGAAAAACTGGTCTGCATGCTATATATTAGTGAGTTCCAAAGGCCTTGGAGAGATGAAACTAACCTATAGGCTTAAATGGGAGGTTTCGAAAGTCTCCTCCCCCTCGTTAACCTGCAAAATCTTTGGATAAATTGAATTATGATCCAGTTTCATCTACATGTAGTTTGAGAACAAAATAATAATTATGAATTTTAAAAAAATCCAAAATTTAAGATTTTTTTTTTACTAATTGGAAAAAGTCGTTCTTTTGCTTTTTATTAATCTTATTATCGGGCGTAAAAAATCGCTTAGGTACATGTATGTGTTTGGTACCGCTGTAATGGGTTCCTTACTTAAAAACTATGGCCCCTTTTTCTCCTGTTATGCCATAAACTAGATCATCTACCAGTTGTTTTAAAAGAGATTATTATGATTCTTGCCACTTACCGTGATTATGCGCATTCCCGGACTTTTCTTTACATTGCGGGCACCTAACAAATCAAATCTTCTGTTTCAAATTAAAACTGCAAAATGATGTCAAAGCAAAAGCAAAAAATGAAAGTTCCTTATTTCTTCTAACAGTGAAAAATACAGAAAACAGTCGTCATCTTTCGAGGTAAACAGTTTTCTAGATTCTCGCGGCGAGTGTGCCTTTAACCTTTCTGTCACGGAAGAGAATTTATATTAGAATAATCTACGATTAGCTCCATTTCATCCTAGTAATATAATATTTTTATTTTATTTTCAGTTGATTCAAAATGCCTAAGTACAAGCTTGTATACTTCGATATTCGAGCAAGAGGGGAGATAATTCGCTTATTATTTGCCGTTGCCGGCGTCCCTTACGAAGACTACCGAATACCGATGAATGGTTTGACCCCGGCTCCCGAGTGGGAAGGAATCAAGAAGAGTAACTCCGCCTTCCATCTTTTTGTAGAGTTCTTTAGATTATTCCAGGAATTGCTTTGTTCCATTGTTTCCCATGTTCATTTCTCTTGATACCACCGGAAGGTCGTGGGTTTCCTCCGGGCATTGGGCCCGGTTTCCTCCCACAATAAAACTGGCAACGCCGCCATATAAGTGAAATAATCTTGAGCGCGGAGTAAAACACCAAACAACCAACCAACCAATCATTTCTCTTGATCATCGTACCTTGGCCTGGACCTATATCATGACCATTTAGAAACATGCTGGACCATTCAATAAGCGGAACGGCTGACCTTGTAGTAAATTATTTTGTCTCACAGCAGTACCCACATGGACTGTCAGCGAGAGAAGGTACTTTACTACATAGTTAGTCATTCTGTTTATGTTCGTACCTTGTCTCGGGAAATTGTGACTCCTGTTTAACATCCGTTTTTCTTATACATTTTACTTGATTCTGAATTCTAAAGAATTTCATGGTGCTTTAATATAGGGGGATAAAACCGGTCAACAAGAACCTCTCGACTGTCCCCTGTTGCTTGGTCCAAAGTCATCTATCTTGTTTTGGCACTAGAATACGAAAATCATTTTGAGGAAATGTTGAACGTGGTCATTGTTGAAAGTGTTTGAGCCAAAAATAGTGTGATAAATATTAAATAATATTAAACTTCAAAGGAAATAGGGAGAAAGACCACGCTGCGTCACTGTTTTTGTGAAATGGTAACGCTTTAACGTTACAACTTAGTCGGCTATCTAGGCATAATCTGGCTGTTTCTCAACACATTTACGCCCGTCGTAACTTTGCTCCTGGGCCCTGTCTTACGAAGCTGGCGTAAAGTTGCGCATAGGTCTACAACATGGACCAGTTGCGACTAGGGCGTAAGTTCCTATAGCTTTAACACTGATTTACGTCCGACGTAACTTACGCCAGCTTTGTAAGACAGGGCCCAGGGCCCAGTTTCACAAAGCGATCTTAGCTTAAGGTGATCTTAATTACCAATGGCAACGTATACCTTTAGCATTGGTTGCCATGGTAGTTAAGATCACACTTAGCTAAGATCGCTTTGTGAAACTAGGCCCAGGTCGTAACCTAATGTTGAAGGTATATGTTGCCATGACGTTACGAGCAGGCGCAATGTTGCGTCGGTGTCGAGAAACAGTCCCCACCTAAATAGAATGATGCAAAAGGGGGCCTAGGCGAATGTGGTTGAAGTAGCAGATCTGACCGCCATGGATGCTGATCTTGGGAACGTTCAACTGGCCTGTGGGTCAAGCAGTATTTTGGTGCCCGGAAGTCCCCCCCCCACTTGCGCTTTTATAGCCCATGCCTGACGTAAAATTGGCGTTTAGATAGAACTAAATATAGTTATTTTTTGTAGAATCTCCGTTTGGTCAACTTCCTATGCTAGAAGTGGACGGGGAAGAACTTGCCCAAAGTCATGCAATTGAACGATTTCTAGCCAGGGAATTTGGTAAGTGAAGTTTGTTTGTTTGATCAGTGCTTTATTCCTCTTGTGGGGACTCCACAAACTTCCTGTCACCTGCGCTGTTATTGCGCATGCGGGGATCCTTGATCGTTCGAATGTGACGCTCAGTAAAACAAAGAACGTCAGTCGAACTGACAACGTCATCAAAAAACATTATCTGTCCCCTGATAGCGTCATCAAAAAACGTTATCTGTCTCTCGGGAAACTATCAGGCCGTATTGTTAAAAAAGCGAGCCATAGATCTCGAAGCAAACGCTTCAACAAGACTTGATTTTGATTCACCGTCAAACTGTCCAATATTATCGATCAATCAATCAATCAACCAATCAATCAATCAATCAATCAATGATTTAGTTGATCCAATCAATAAAACAGTCAAGCAAAACGATTGAAACCTTACCAATAGCCATGTCCATTAATCCACCAATCAGTAAAATAAGTCTACAACCTAAGATTGAATATACAAGTCTAAATGACATACACCTCTTTTTAACATAAGAAACTTATAGTCTCCATGGTTATTTTAGTCAATAAGATTTCCCTGTGCCCGTGTGTTTGAATAAATAGATAAATCAATAAATCAATCAATCAAAAAATCAATCGACCAATCAACGAACTTACAAAGCAATCCAGTAACCAACCAAACAATGGCGTTTTAGTCAATCACTCAATCAATAAATCAATCAATCAATCGATCAATCGATCAATCAATCGATAAATCAATCGATAAATCAATCGATAAATCAATCGATAAATCAATCGGTAAATCAATCGATAAATCAATCAATCAATCAATCAATCGATAAATCAATCAATTGTTACAGGTCTGGCGGGAGACACTAACTTGGAACAGGCTAAAGTTGACATGTGGATTGAAGCAGCCGATGAAATCATCCGAAGACTTTCTGACAATATAGAAATTGAAGATCGTAAAATACAGGTTTAGTAACAGAGTCCGGCTGATTGAATGATTGGTGTTTTACACCGCATCCTAGATTATTTTACTAATATGACAGGTTTGTGCGACCTTCGGGAAGATACCTGACAACTCTTCCACATAGGGCGATCGAGTGAAACCCCACTCGATGGGGCAGGCACGAAGTCTGTCCGCCGGCGTGTATGTTGTGGGGGAAGAGGTGGCGTATGAATTCCCACTGACGTTTTTTTTTTTGGCGTTTTCCAAACCCTTGCAGTTCTGGAGCCTGTTTCACAAAACGGCGTAGCGTACATTTTTACGTAACTGCCATAGCAACCCATACTGTAGAGATACGTTGGTATGAAAGTTACGCAAAAAATACATCTACGCCGCTGTGTGAAACAGGGTCCTGATTTACAATTCCCACTGATAGGAAAGTCACAATTTAAATTCATTCATTGGCTTTTTACTGTGTATATAGGAGCCAACCTCCAGCGGCTTGTACCTGATCATGTTAAACCATTCCCGATCGGACAAAACCCAAATAAGTTACTAAGCTCCGCCAAAAACAGATAGCCATAGACCGAAAGGATTATCACGTCACTCGAAAACTTTGTAGGATGGGATAAGGATCTTGTTTGAAGCGACCTCTTGTTTAAGCCGTTTGTAGTAGGACGCATGACTGCACACCTAAACGTTTCTGCACAGATGAATTTCCATGCACCATTTTATGCCTCCTCTGACGTCATCAGGCAATCGGTCTGTATTATATACTTTTACATTTCAGGCGGAAGACAGAAAGCATATTACAACGATCAATATCCCATTAGTGTTGACGACATTGGATAAAGCGTTGGCGGGAAGTAAAAGTGGGTTTATAGTTGGAAACAAGGTATGGATATTTGTAAAAAAAAAAAAAAAAGTACGGCTGCTCATATGTGCCATATCAAATTATCGACCTTGGCTTTTGAAAATTGGGAATAATGCCAAGAAAAATAAAAAAAAACGTGTTATTGCAAGTTTCTGACCCTAAAATAACCAGTTTTATGTTACAGTGGCGTAGGCTGCCAATTTTCCTTCAACACAATTTGTTAAAGTGGCATGAGCTGCCAAAATGTTGATATTTTGACGTTGAAACAGAATGTTAAAATTATCGGCTATTTTTCTCAAGACGTATAATTCAGAAGATTTTTAGTGCTTCTAGTCTCGAGAATGAACGATAAAGTATTATTTTGAACTACCTTTGGCTTAGAATGAATGAATGGTCGTCCAGGTTATTTAAATTTTTTTTATTTTTCGAAGACTATTCCGATTCTTATTGGTCACATACTGCGTGGATTTTCCTCATTCCAACGCCAATCATTTAGTTTTTCGATGGCCTTCAAAGCCTCTTACTGTTGTGACGATCAGAAATTATGGAAAAGTGTGAATTTTTGGCAGCTCATGCCACTTTAACAATATTGGCTATTTTAAAGTAGTACTTTGAACTAACTTATGCCTAAAAGGAATGAACGAACGTACGGGTTATTTAAATTTTGTTTACTTCCAAACATTATTTCATATCTAGGTCGTACCAATCTGACTACTTAAGTCGAGATGTTCATTACAGTTCTTTTCAATGAACATCTCGACTTTAGTCAGATTGGGGTCGTACACCGTACATGCCACAGTCTGTATGGATTTTCCTCAATTCATCAACAATGATTTAGTTTTTTTGGTAAACTTTTAACCTTTTTATTGTTGGCCATCGTAATTTATGAAAAAAAGTTTCAAACAATACTCTGTTTCATCTCTGATTTTGGAATTTTACGGTTACTCAATATTGTTGTTTTCATTAAACTATGTACGTGGAATGGTAGTCACGTGACGTTTGAGTTTCAGCGAGCGCGCCATTACTGCGAGATGATTAGGCAATACAAATCCAAGATGGCCAATGAACTATATGCGTGGAATGGACACGTCTCAATCTGACTTTGTAAAATATGCCTCCATTGGTAGTTGAAGCGCGCGTGCATACCCGATTTGGAACAATATTGAACCATCTCCTAGTAATGGCGGAATTCGATGCATATCAAATGCCACGTGACTTCTATTCCACGCATATAGTTCATTGGATTAGGCAATACAAATCCAAGATGGCGAATCTCATGCGAGCGCCCATCTCGCAGCAATGGCGGCGCTTTTTAGAACGTCATATCCAAACCAGCCAATGAGACATGGCCATTCCACATATATATATAGTTCAATGGTTGTTTTGTTCTGGTGTCAATTTCTGAATGAACCTCTCGGGGCTGCTTTTTTTACTGGACTCCATGGAATCGGGAAATATTTCATAACTCTTGGCAGCTCATGAGTCCTTATTTTAATCTCTTTTGTTTTACAGTTGACAGTTGCTGATTTGGCTTTCTTTTCTGTTCGTGACTGGATGAAGTCCGTTTTAGGGGAGGAGACCACGGCAATATTGGCTCAGTATAAGAACGTCTCCAGCCACCTGGATAGAATCTCGAATGTTCCCGCAATCGCTGATTGGTTGAAGAAACGTCCAGATGGGAAATTTTGATTAGTCAAACGATCACAAATTTATTGTGATTAGTTATAAAAGTTTACATGTTTAGCAATTTGAATATTCCACTCATTGCTGATTGGTTAAAGAAACGTCCAAATACCGAAGCCTGATTGGTCAAACGATCAAGCATTCATTGTACATTATTGAATGTTCCGTTCCTGCTGATTGGTTAAAGATACCGAAGTCTGATTGGTCAAACGATCGCGCATTCATTCTACCTTTCGAATGTTCCGTTCCTGTTGATTGGTTAAAGAACAATTCAGATACTGGTCAGTTTAGTTTAGTTTTTACATATTTTATAACGACAATACAGAACAATGTAATTGGAGACTATACTCACCTTATGAACTGTTTTTCCAAACAATTCTGGTTTCGTGCCGATCGTATATCAAAATTATATCTCCTATAAAGATTTTCTAAAACTTTATCATGATTAAAAAAAAAACAAAAAAACGTTCGGCCTGCAGGTCTTGTCAGTGATGGACTCATTAGAATACTTGACAATCAGCGTGACTTACCAACAGGGTTTTTAAAATAAAGATTTCTTTATCAAACCATCTGTTTGTTTTCCAATTTGTTATTATATAGAAGTGATCCAGTCTCAGTGAGTTTGATACCTATTTTATCCTGCTGCTTCGCGGCCGTGCGGTGGTTTCATCGGTTAAAAATATATACATCCTCGGTTAAAGTGGCATGAGCTGCCAAAATGTTGACTTTTTGGCGTTAAAACAGAATGCTGAAATTATTGGCTATTTTTCTTAAGAGGTATAATTCAGAAGCTTTTTAGTGTTTCTAGTCTCGAGAATGAACGATAAAGTCTTGAATCTACTTTAGCCTAGAATGAACGAATGGTCATCCCGGTTATTTAAGTTTTGTTTACTTTTCGATCACTATTTCGGTTCGTATAGGTCACATACTGTATGGATTTTCCTCATTCCAACGCCAATCATTTAGTTTTTCGATGGCCTTCAAAGCCTCTTACTGTCGTGACGATCAGAAAAATAATGAAAAAGTTTGAATTTTGGCAGCTCATGCCACTTTAAAATTCTCGACAAGCTCACCTCTTAACGTGAGCGTAAGCGTGTCTTAACCGTGGGTTTCGACGATACAGGATAGAATTCGATATCAAACTCACCGAGACTGGGTGGTATTTCTCATCATATTCGGTGAGTAGAGACAATAGACCCTTTCGGCTTAGAATGACGTCTGTATGACGTTGTTCGAGTTGTATGGCCTTGACGTCATTTCTCTCTTGCGGGCGCTGTGACACGCCTCTTATGATTGATCCAAAAACTCAATTTAGCGTTATTTTGCCATACAACGAGGCTTTTGCGCAAGCGTCAATCCTACGACGCCACACTTGGTAAAGTGGCATGGGCTGCCAAATATAGGAAAGATTTCGTCGAAACGGAAATAGTTGAATGTTCATTATTTCTTTCCGCTGATACCAATCTTGGAGATATGCGTTTTGGTAGAATTTTCTACGCGACGAATACCCAAAAATGTATTCCTACACCGGGGTAGTTTGAATTAGCACACATCTTCGGTTCGTTCGAGTTTCTAGATTGATTTCAACCTTTTATTTTCCAAGGTCATTCAAACGCTGAACTTTTGTTGTCTTCTGTTGCCATATCGTTTGTAATAAGGTGTCAATCGGGGACCATTGCATGTATACACGCCTTTATTTTGGGAACCTCCCTGCAAACGGGGACGTCCCCATTCGAGTTAGCCTTTGGAGAACGTTTCCCATGCTTTTTTTTCTCTTCGAATCTGCGTCAGTCCACATTTTATAGAGTCGAACGTTTTCCATCCATTTGGACTTATTTGGATTCCTAGTCGCATGATTTGAGCCAAGGGGGACAATTTAATCACAAACCTGGACGAAAGCAACCATTGATTGATAGATCAATCATGTTTTCGCCGTATTCGATATTATTCTACTTACATGGCAGAGTTGACTGGATCCCGGACTTGTTGTTCAGAAGAAACCCCCGATCTTCGACAGGTCCCTGCATGGTAATATTCTGCTTAGGGTGATCGAGCGGGGGCCTCCGTGTCTCAGTAGGTAGAGCGTTGAACGCTCAATCCGAACAACGTTCCCCCAATGGGCCGCGGGTTCGAATCCCACTCAGTCCAAAAAAACAAAATGGAAAATTTTTTGACTGGGTTTTCAATCGAACGACCTATGTCGGATGGTTGCCAGTTACCAACGGAAGGTCGTGGGTTTCCTCCGGGCATAGAGCCCGGTTTCCTCCCACAATAAAACAAATAATCTTGAGCGCGGCGTAAAACACCAAGCAATCAATCAATCAATCAAGCGATCGAGCGAACACTCAGAACGGAAATTATGGCATTTATTTTGGATCCTGATTGTATTTGATCCCTCTACCAATTAATAACATTTTTACACGTTTACTCAAGAATATTTCCTTTACATGGCGAAAGTGCCAAGTTTATATCAGAGAAGGAAACTAGATTTAGGTTTTGTGTCTGCACAAAAAAACCACGCACCTCCGCGATAGACAACTAACTATTCACATAGAGCCAGGCTCGGTCGCCCTATGTGGAAGAGTTGCCAGGTACTCGCCGAAGGTGAGGGGTTTCCTTCGGGCAATAAGCCCGGTTTCCTTACCCTCTAAATCCGGCAACGACGCCATGTATTATTTTACTTATATGGCGGCGTTGCCAGTTTTATTGCGGGAAGAAACCGGACTCTATGCCCGGGGGAAACCCACGACCTTCCGTTGGTAATTGGTAACCATCCCACATAGGTCGTTCGAGTGAAACAGCAATCAATCAATCATATAGAGCCAGGACAGGGCCCCATCCATCACAGAAAAAGATTGTCTGTAGAAGATGGTTGGTGATTTTCGACATGGACCATCATCGTTGCATCAAAAATATCGCTATCTTTAAAAAAAGTCTAAAAAAATTTTTTTGGCCATTTCTGTTTTGTCAGAAAAATTCCAAAATATTCGATCAAACAACTAAACACAGAAAACGATCGAGTGTCCCGTAACTTTATGTCTATACAATCCTGAAAACAAACAATGGAGAACCATTTTGTTAATAGGGAGCGCAAGTCTCAAAAGAATTATTACGAGATTCTGTGATATCCGGTGACAGATGACGCCATTAAGAACTTTTTTGATGACGTTGCAATTCCATTTGACGTATTTTGTTCCATAACGTCAGATTTAAACGTCATATTCGAACGAAAAACGCTCAGTCACATGCGCAATGCAGTGCCGACGACAGGAAATATGTGGAATCCACACGTGACTTGCGCTCCCTATTTAGAGCAAGGAGTTTTAATATTAGGAGTGTAACCATGGCAACCTGGATGGAATCTCAGCGATCAATCGAAATCATTCTGTGAGGCGCTCTGTTTATATCTGGTTTGAACGATACGCCTATTTTAGGTTGCCCAATTGGAAAATTGAATCGTTAACTCCAACAGAAAGATTAAAAAGTGATTTCAATGTGCAGGACTCTTACTTCACTGAAAATTGAAATAATTGGTAGATTGTTTGATGTCTTTTCTCCCGTTATTGATTGAAGAGTGTGGGGTGACTGAGTGAGTGGTTGCTTGGATGCTGTGCTGCCTTTTTTGCGTAGGTACCCGTTCCGGGACGATTGCCCGGCGCTTACACTCATGTAGGCTACACCAGCGATAAGGGTATAGTCTTTCAATCTAGCCTTTGGATCCTCTCCAATCTTCCACTGTACACATTCTCAGGCTGCGTCTTTGGCTAAACTTACCCGTTACGATCGATTGGATGTACTCTTAGACTGGGTCAGGGTTTCTAGGCCATTGCAAAAGAAACCCTCTGCATCTCTATCCAACCCTTCTGTTCTTGTGCATATTGCGGCGCCATCTTGAATCAGCAAGGAAGGAGTTTAAAGGCACGTGACTTATTTCTAAGATGGAAGAATAAAACGTGCAAGTTTATAAGACAATCCTACAAGCCATAAAAGGGTTCTTCTACGAGATATCTCGGACAGAAAGTCACGTAGAATGGCGCGATATCTCGTTTAAATTGACGCCAATCTGACTGAGGTCTCGGATGTTCGTTGAAAAGAAGAACCTGCCACTGAACAAACGACTTTCAAATATGTCCAACGACCGACCTCTCACAACCAGTTGGGGCCTTAGCCTAGGGCCTAAACGAATCAATCGAGATCTCGTCTTGATATCTCATATGTTACAT
The DNA here is from genome assembly GCA_963971465.1 of Lepidochitona cinerea. NCBI lineage: Eukaryota > Metazoa > Mollusca > Polyplacophora > Chitonida > Tonicellidae > Lepidochitona > Lepidochitona cinerea. Next base: position 17,072,699 of record OZ020559.1, read on the forward strand.
TGATAAACGAACGTTTGCAGGAAAAGTCATATTTTTAAAACTCATTTTCTTTCGTTACTTCTTTTTATAACATATATTATATTTATATAGGGCGCCATATTGACTGCATCTCTCTAACCATATAGACCTAGTTACTATTTTCTAAGAATTACTAGATCGTCACAATGGCGGCCGACAATTCACGAGCTTTTAGCCGAGCCCTGGATTACATGGGGTCTATATTGACTCAGGGCAAGACGACTTCATTGTAGTAAACAATCCTCTATTGAGCTAAGAGTTCGAGGACCTCTCATTAACCAATCTAAAATTTGAAGTTATCCTAGTCGTACATGCAGTTCAGGCCTATCTTAGCCACGTCTAAAGGAGATCTCGCGAGAGTACGATTGCGCATTAATGATACATGCCGGAGCTACGATTACGCCATCTACATTGGATTGCTCGTCCTCATTGACAGTGGATAATTAAGGTAAGCATCTTTCATATACAAAAGAAACCTTCTGCATCTCGATCATATCCCTCTGTTCTTGTGCATTTATTACATCTTTCATATGGTACTTGTACTATACATAGTAAGCCACCTAGCCAATCGATTCGTATACAATGTAAAATAGGGATTGGTTCTACTGCCATTCGTTGAAATATATTGAGCAGAAGATCTCGTAGAATGGCACGAGATCTCGATTGATTTGCAAAGTTTTTGTAAAAAGGTCGTCTCGGCAAGTCTGCAAATAATGTTGAAATTTGAAAGTGACGTTAAATTTTCCGTCACTCACTAATGTAGAAATCTGTGAAGATTTATTACCATAGACCACGCCATCGAGCTGGCCATATCTGTTCCTGTAGTTTAAGTAAAGTTATCTGATATCCTATATGTAACAGCATTTGGTTTGTTACATGAGCTTGAGAGAGTGAGCTTGAATATGCTCAGACTGACCTTAATCAACTATGAAAGCCTCGACGAAACAAAATGTATTCAAACGAACGCGTTCAAGGCACACTTGCCACCGTAGCCTGTTTGACATCTGTTAAGAAAACCAATTTGCACGAGCTTACTACAGCTAAAACCACTAAAATTAAACATAGCTCACATAAAGCTTGTCCAATTAGGTTTAGAAAAACAAACGAAGAATCGAAGCTCGATTACAACAACAACACCGACCAGTGTTGGTTAACTTAAGTGTTGGATTACCCTCATTCGAGCGTTTTTGTCTGTGGTTTGCACTCGGCAGACTTTTATAGTCCCTCTTACTCGATCGTTAGTATGTATTTCTTAGATAAAGTTCGTAAAATTGTACTGTGTCGTTAGATCGCCCACACGACTCAAACCATTACGGCACTTTTGCACACGCTCAGGTTCGAAGTTTGTTCACACTGTGGGTACCTGAAAATCCGTTTTTCAATTTCAAATTAAAAATACTAAATGATGTCAAAACTTTCAATTTCTGGTAAAAATAGAAAGTTCCTAACTTTTTCTGTCTGGGAAAAATACAGAAAACCGTCCACTGTTTTTAATGTAAACAGTCTTCTGGATTTTCGCGGCAAGTGTGCCTTTAACTATTGTTAAAATACGATTACATAAGCTTAGCTAAAAACGTTCATTTGAGTCCCAGTAAAGCTGAATATAAAAACATTTTACGAATTCAAAATCGAATCATTGATCATATTCTTCATTTATTTACCAAGCGATTTCATGCCTAGACGTAGAAGTTCAATTTCATTGTTTTATTTGAGCTCAAAAATATAAAAACATACGTATTTATGTCAATTAGCAGAGAAATCTGGGCTCTGCCGAATTTTTTTTCCCGTATTAATTCACATTACCAGCCAAATATAAAATAAGTCGCCCTGTAGACGGAAAATCCGGGTTAATATGTCAATGTATTACAAAATGTTCCAGACAATTCTACGAAGGCCAAGCTCCTGTCAGTCGTCAACCTAATCAAATATCATAGGTTTAGTTTAATACAAGAATTTATGATGGGGTATAAAGGTCAAAATGATATACCTCTTTTAAACACAATAAGAAACTTGTCTCCAAGGTTATTTTCCCTGTGCATGTGTGTTTTAGTGTTCTTAAATACATATGTGTTATGTAAACTTACACCAGAAGAGAACTACGGAAGCCTCGATATAACATCGTTATTTTTCGTTGTAGATGTACGGGGTCTAAATTGTCGGCAGTTAAACCCCATGTCCGCCATCTACCTAAATAAAACTTATGAGTTAAAATCGCCAAAAGAAGAAGAAATTTATGATTGTTTGTAAACGTTCCCGTGATTGATTGATGTTTTACGTTGTACTCAATATTATTTCACTGATTATGGCGACGTTCAGTGAAGATGAGGAGAAACACCCGAACTTTCGGACGGTAGAGCACCTTCAATCTGTCACACGGCGACATATAACGTATTTATTTACTAAAGGCCCGTTCTCACTGTGCGATTTGTTGTACAGACTTGTAGGATGCAAATAAAATAGATGATTTTAATTGGTCGATATGATTTGTTAACGAATCAAATGCATCCATTTGAATCGCATGCTTCACGTCGGTACTACAAATCGCAGAGTGAGAACGGACCTTTAGTTGCCATTCAATCCTACACTGGTCTTGTAGAGAGAGGCTTTTATGGCACTTACGTGAAAACTGACGTCTACCAGGCAATCATTTCACGCTTTCCTTTGTACTGTGTGGGATTTGAACTCAGACACATGTGCAAGCGCGAGTGTCTATATAATTATAATATATTGTGTGCAATCAACTGGGTTGCACTCTATTATAAGAGTCTTTTTAGAAAGTATTTATATTTGTTCAAACATGTCTTCCGTATAAATGATGATCAGCGGTGACCTAATGTAGACCTAGGCCTATAATATATCGCGACCTACTTTCGTTGAGTGAGTACAGTACATATTTGAGACAATGCTCACTAAAGTTGTATTCTTACAGATAGTGTGGGGAAACCTTGTCATCGTTTTGTCCTCGTCTGGGTTTTGCGGTCCGACAAAAATGCCCACGTACAAGTTGATTTATTTTGATTGTCGTGCTCGAGGGGAGATAATCCGGTTATTATTTCAAGTTGCCGGAGTTTCGTTCGAAGATTACCGAATTGGTCTGGTCGGGCTTGATGCTGGTCCGGAATGGGACGACCTGAAGCCAAGTAAGTGAAAACAACATTAATTCAAACGAGATTCTGTTTACACAACTAGAAACTTGTCTCCATGGTTTTTTTAGTCAAGAAGATGTTCCCTGTGTCTGTGTGTTTAGTGTTCATAAATATATACGAGATTCTTGTACCTTCCAGGGGCTTGTTCTACTAAGCTGGCGCAAAGTTACGCATATGTTTACAGCATAGAGTTGCGCCTCCAGACTTGCGACCATGCGCAAGTTCGTAAAATTTAACACACGTTTGCGACTGGCGCAACTTACGCCAGCTTAGTAGAACGAGTCCCAGATTTGCCGATGATACGTTAGTCTGCAATATGTGGAGTGGATTGAAGTTATTCTGATACGGCCGCACTGCCTTCTTCAATACCACGTCAACATAGGGTGCATTTGAGAGATCTTAGAGTTGCTCTCAGAATTAAAAAAAATAATAAGTCATATTGTTTTAGCACTACTCACCTAAAATTGTGTCAGGAAACTTCTTTGATAAATCCCTTCGTAGAGCTAAATCATATGTGGCTTTACGCATCGACAACAACGAAATTCGCAAAGTTTAAATTCCCTTTGCGTTGACACCAAGTTTCCGAGACCGACATTAGCGATTGTAGTGGCGAGCATGATTTGGAACTTCCCGGTGAATGGCGGTGTCACCATCTGAGAATTTTGTTTTTGAACACAGAGGAAATTTAAACAGCGAAAGTCGTAGCTAGCAACATATTTTAAGGCCACAAATAATGATTTAGCTCTACGATGGGATTATCAAAGAAGCTTTCTTGCAGAATTTTAGGTGAGTAGTGTTTAAAAATAGGAATTTGCGTCGTAGGGACAAGGGTTGTATAAACTGCAAGGGCTCGTTTCACAAAACATTCGCATCGCAAACGAAGCTCAGTTGCCAATGGATACCATAGTGAGGAGATACGTCGTCGTGGCATCTGCGATTGATCGCACTGTGCGACGGCTTCGTGAAACGGCCCCCTGGATTTATCTGACGCGACGAGATTTTCCAGCTGGGTTGAGTCGGGTCACAGCAAAACTCTCAGTGTAGGCCTATATACCTGTCTTAAGAGCTTTTGAACGTAAAGATTCGTTTTCACCTAAATTACATTCTTGTTTATCAAAAATTGTTTATCTTTGCACAGAAACTCCGTTCGGCCAACTTCCTATTCTGGAAATAGACGGAGAAGTATTCGCACAAAGTCACGCCATTGAGCGTTACTTGGCGAGAGAATTTGGTGAGTAGGCCTTATATTTGCTATTTCTTAGATGAGATTTTCCGTATTGCAAAACTGATCGCTCAAGATATCTTGCTTTATTGTACGAGACCAGAATAATCCCGATACACATCTTCTGTTTTCTTTTCTAATGTAAAAAAAATCAATCTAGGCTGTGGTGTCTTGGGATTGACAAGAACTAGATGATTGATAATATTTAGTAATGTATATTCTGGAACAGTTACATAGCTGCTGTTAACATGATCAGTATCGCGACAACACTTGTGTTACATCTAAATGCATAACTTGGAAATAAAAGATATTATAAGTCCGTTTGATATAATTGTTGGACATTACATCCCTTCCTTTCTTCGGATTGAACAAGTGGATACGTTAACAAAAGATAAAACGCAGTTCAAACATGATAACACAAACTTACACTGAAATTACTTAATAGTTATCAAAACTAAACTAAAGAAAGCTAACATTGAACTTGAAGTATTAAAATGAAATCTTGCTGAAAGTTTAACACGTGAAACAGTTCAAAAGGTATATCTTTAGGAACACAGACGGAGGAGTTTATCTGAATTAAAGTAAAAGTTTCACATTTCTTGGATTAGTCTTGTTGGTGCTTTACGTTGCCTGTTTGGATATCTACGAATGGGAAGATGTGGATTGTTCCGGGTAACTTGATAGTCATCGTCTTCATCTCTGTCAGGCCGTTGGATTTGAATTGGATGACAGCCTCTAGAGATAATCTTGAAATGGGAGGAATTGCGAGTAATTCGGTGAAGTTCATTTTCCGCAATAATCATGGAGCCTTTGACGCGTATCACAACATATGGTTGGGGTTTGAATTTCGTCTTTAGCTTTCCTTTACTCTGTTCTCGTACTAACACAGTATCTCCAACTTTAATTGACCGATGGTTAGATCTGCGACGTCTGTTTGCATATTCCTTCATCTTGTGTTTGGCATCATTGTCGGTTCGTCGGAATGTTACATCCGATTGTGATGGTGCTGGTTTTGTATTTGGAAGTTTGATGTTAATTCTTCTCCCAAACATCATTTGAGCAGGTGGTACTCCGGTGGTGCTGTGTGGAGTAGCACGGTAATTCCTTAGAAATGTGTATAATTCCTGTTTCCATGGTTTTTGTTCGAGCTGGGCGGAGCGCAAAGTTTTTCCTAACGTGCGCATAAACCGCTCAACCTCGCCGTTTGCTTGAGGCCAGTGAGGTGTGATTCGTCGATGGTGGAATCCGAGATAGGATGAAAATTGTGCAAAAGCTTCACTGTTGAAAGGGGGTCCATTGTCGGACTTAACTTCCTGAGGTATTCCATACGACGAAAACATTTTGTCCAGTTTAGGGATAACTGTTGAAGATGATGTTGATTGAATGATTTCTACTTCTGGAAATCTAGAATATTCGTCATAGGCGACAAGGAGATAGTCACCTGAGGGAAAAGGTCCACAAAAGTCAATGTCGACTTTCTCCCATGGGTATTGAGGAAGAGGGGACATGGATAGTGGTTCTGATACAGGAGAACTTGAGTTTGCTTGGCAGGCGATGCATTCTTCTATCTTAGTTTTTACCATGGAGTCAATGTCAGGAAACCAGACCTTTTCTCTTAACAGTGATTTAGTTTTTACCACCCCCTGGTGACCTTCGTGTGCCAGGGAAATTACTCTGTTTTGAAGGCTGGCTGGTACGACGATTCGGGTTCCGCGCAGCACAATATTATGTTCTGAATTGATGGTTAGTTCATCAGACACTTTCCTGAAACACTGAAGTGCTTTGGCATCGACACTGCTGTTGTCTAATTTGTCGATTTTGTGCCACTGTCCGTTTTGAATGGTTTGAATTAAGTGCTGTAACGTTGGATCATTAGATGTGGCATCTTGAATTTCTTGAATGGTCAATGCTTTGGGTACAGCATGGTAAGAAACGAAATTGACGTACTGTTCGGCAGATTTGGTACATCTAGAATTTTCAGAGTCACATGAGGTAGGGTGTCTAGACATAAAGTCCGCAGGATTTTCTTTTCCTGGTTTGTAGTGCACTTTGAAGTTGTATGGTTGAAGACGTAACTGCCAACGTTGAATACGTGCAGGTGGTTGTGATTTGGGGTTATTGAATATCAGTTCAAGAGGTCTGTGATCTGTTAAATTCAGTTCCATAGACATATAGGTGAAAGTGCTCGCAACTCCAGACAATGGCGAGAGCTTGGCGCTCAGTCTGCGAATATCGCTTTTCCACAGGAGATAAGGCTTTGCTTGCATATGCCACGATTTTTGGTGGGCTGTCTGGGGTGTCTCGTTGGGCTAGCATAGCACCAAGTCCAAATGGGCTTGCATCAGCCACAATTTCTGTATATTTCGTCGGATCAAAGTATGACATAACATTTGAGCTTGTTAGACGATCTTTGAGTGTATTGAGGGCAGTTTCATGTTTTGTTGACCAGCTCCAAACGGTGTCTTTCTTGATCAACTGACGAAGAGGTTCAGTGATGGTGGCGAAATCAGGTATAAACCTTGAGCAATAAGTTGCCATCCCTAGGAGACTTCTTACTTCACTGGGGTTGGTGGGTGGAGAGGCTGATTTGATTGCTTCTACTTTTGAAGGATCAACGGATATGCCGTTCTTGGAGAAAATGTATCCATAAAAGTGAAGTGTTGATTTGTTGTATTCACATTTGTCTCTGTTTAGCGTTAATTTCCGTTCACGGAGGCGTTGGAGAGTAGCTCGAAGAGCTTCATCGTGGGCTTGCTGCGTCTTGCCAAACACTATAATGTCATCACTTAAATTCTTGGCACCTGGTATTCCTTCAAGAACTTGGGCAATGGCAACTTGGAATACTTCCGCGGCTGAATTAATGCCAAAACTGAGTCTTTTGTACCTTCTCAGGCCGACATGTGTAGAGAAGGTAGTTATAAATCTAGATTCGGGTGACAGTTCTAGTTGGTGGTATCCAGCTTTTAGGTCTAGTTTTGAGAAAACAACTGCACCGTTCAAGTCATTAATAATGTCGTCGACCGTGGGCATAACGTGGCGCTCTCTGGATATGGCAGTATTTGGAAGCCTCATATCTACACAGATCCGCACTTTATCACTGGATTTGGGTTTTGGTACTGGAACAATTGGAGATACCCAAGGTGTGGGCCCATCTACCTTCTCTATAATGTCCCTTTGTTCGAGGAGTTCCAGTTCTTGTTCGACTGCTTTCCAAATGTGGAACGGTATTCGTCGATGAGGATGTGTGACGGGTTTAACAGTTTTATCGATGTGTAGTTTGACTTGGAAATCACTGAGTTTGCCTATGCCCTGAAATAAATCATCATACTCCTGAACTAAACTTTCTGTTGTTTGCTGTATTGGCTTAGGAATAGAGTTAATAATGTTTATGATTCCTAGTTGAGATGCAGTGGTATGGCTTAGTAAGGACCCTGTGTCGCCTTTCACTACCAAGAATGTGGCAGTAATATTTATTCCTGTTGATTGAGAATGAACTTTAGTTTCAAATTTACCCAAGATGGGAAGTGATGAAGATGTCCCATATGCATACACAGAGATGTCAGAACACTGAAGTATGGGAGTTTTGTGCAGGATGTTGTATGTTGACTGGTCTAATATGTTGACACTTGCTCCAGAATCTACTAATATGTTGATAGTTGTGTCACATAAAGTTATTTTAGTGAGAGGAGTTTTAGAACAGTTCTGAGTTTTCACACCAAAAACATATTCATCTGAGCTAGACGATGAATGATCAGAGGGTAAAGGGTTAAAGGTGCACTGTGTATCAATAGCGTTGACTTTTTTTGCTTTTCTATATTGCTTTGGTTTGTGATTATTTCGGTTTTTGAAATCATTATCAGATTTTCTGTTCCCATCGCTGAGGCAACAATAGTCAAAGTGATTCATTTTTGAGCATGCACGACACGTTTTACCATACGCTGGACATGACGTACGCCCACCTTGGTGAGGATAATCTCCGCCACAGTTACGGCACACATATTTCTTTTTCCGCCAGTGTTTATTCACATTTCCCTTTTGCACGGAATTTACATGTTTTTCTGTTGGTGATTTATGGCCCATCTGCTGTTCCATAGCCGCCGATTGTTTATCTGTGACGTCTTGTGTGCGAGCGAAATCCAAAACTTGAGTTAATGTCATGCTTGGCTCTCTTAATGTTTTACGTCGGACACGGCTAGACGTACAGCCAAAAATGATTTGAGATTTTATTTCCCTATCAACGTCCGTAAAATCACAGGTAGATGCAAGATGACGTAGACGTATGTGGAAGGCATCTAGATTTTCTGAAGAAATTTGTTTAGCCTGACTAAATACATAGAGTTCAAAGTCCACATTTTTTGTAGGGTTAAAATATGCATTTAGGCGTTCGACAGCTTTTCCGTAGTCGTTAGACTCACCAGTGTCGGGCAGGGTATCGAAAATGTCAGCAACTCTTTCCCCCGAAAAGTGTAGAAGCATAGCTCGTTTGCGAATGTCTGTTGTAATGTTAAAAGCAACGAGAAAGTTCTCAAACCGTCGAAGCCACTTTTTCCAGCGTTGGCCGACAGAGTTCGGCTCTGAATCAATATCAAAAGCAGGAAATGTCAGGTCAGAAGAGGTTGCCATGGTTGTTTTATCACTCGTCGCCAAATTGTGGTGTCTTGGGATTGACAAGAACTAGATGATTGATAATATTTAGTAATGTATATTCTGGAACAGTTACATAGCTGCTGTTAACATGATCAGTATCGCGACAACACTTGTGTTACATCCAAATGCATAACTTGGAAATAAAAGATATTATAAGTGCGTTTGATATAATTGTTGGACATTACATAGGCCTTGCTGGTGAGTCGAAGTTGGATCAGTTGAAGGTTGACATGTGGATTGAGGCATCAGACGAAATTATCCGACGACTCTCGGACAATATCGAAGATATGGACCCCAAACACAAGGTATATATTAGAAATTAACTTAAGTTCTGTGACTATTGGCAAACCATAACCCTTAGCTATAGAAGATGTACAGTACTGTCAGTGACTAAGTATCAATCCTCCGCGGATCCCCTGCGGACCCAGCATTTATCCCCTGCGGAACATCCGCGGACCTTTTTGAAATCCTCCGCAGAGCCGGCTCCAATCCTCCGGAGGTTCCACGGAGCCGACACAAATCCCCCGCGGAGGTTTTCTATGCCTTCACCGATGCTCCGTCAGCTGACAGTGGCAGTCGGTCATATTTCGTAAGGTGATTTAAATGGAATAGCCACGTGTGGATTACACCGTTACGGCCGTACTGTATACGACACTATACTATGAGCACTGCACAAATCACTATTTAACATTGCAAAGAATCTTGTTTTAGTTTCAATTTAACAATTGAATGGGAACAGCAGGAATTTTCTAATAAATCAAAACTATCTTCATTCATTATTTCGTAAAACTTTCAAATGAATAGAAAACTCATCAATACACAGCAGGAAAAGATCGAGAGGATTCCAGTTTGACATAAATTAAGTGAGCTGTATTCAGTTTGGACCAATCAGACGACAGGAACATGACCTGATTGATATTTAAACCAATCAGCAATCAGCGAAATGACCTAGTTAAGAAACAATGCGTAATTTTTTTTTTTAAATACATACAAATTAAAAAAAAGTTTTTTAGAAATTCATTAATTGACATATAATGCTTGTCAGATGAAGACAATTTATTTGTTCAGCTGATTCAAGGCATTGAGGAAGAATGAACAGTCTTGCAGGGGTAGGCCTATGTGACCGTCTTAAAGGAGGAGAAAACAAAAAAACAACATGCAATTGTATCGAACTGGCTCCCATAGACCATCGTATTCATGTGTGTGAGTCTTGCACGTGGTTTAGAGTGTGAAAATGCAATGAAAATGAATCTGCCAGACAACCTCGTGCTCGATCGTCAGTGGAGCGCGCCATTGTCGGTTTGAAATTGACCGGAAAAAGTATTAGTAGATTACTTCCCTTGCGAGCTTATCGTATCTTGTATGGTTATAACCTGCAATGTCAGCGGTAAGACTCCCTTTTCTGAAAATTCTACAACGATCCCCACAAGTTGTGTAGACAACATATGCAGCCTGCCACGTCTTCCCAAAAGGTTGATTTACTAGTACGTGTATATTTCAGAGTTGTTAAAGTGTTTGTCTTCTCTTATTAGCGCCTCAAAATGATCGAAATTAACCTAGGTTTAAATGGGAGACTTTCAGAGTTGACCAATTTCTCTAACGCTAGTGAGTGACAGGTGGCTAGGCGTATGCTGATTGGCCGATCGAGCCACACAGCTTAGCTCTGTTGTGAAGATGGCTGCCGAGTCAGTTCAGACGTTCTCTGATAACGATTGTTAACTTTCTCATAGCACAGTTTGGCGAGGAAAACTCGTAGAAATATGGTTTTGGTACCGTTAGAAAGGAAAATGTGTCGCGCCTGTACTGTATTTACTTAGTTCTTTCCTTTTCTTCCCCTTTAAAGACTAGTTATAAATTACAGTTTTACTTGTTTCAATAGCACATTGAAAATAACCAAGGATAGTACATGCTGTGTATAGCTCTACAGTGGAAAATGATCTGCTTTGTTGTGGTGACAATTTTCCCACACCTGGAACATTGTTCAACCTTCAATTAGTACCCTGGCGCCAAACCTGTCTGGATATGTTGTCTCCATGACAATGGTTGTGTCTCATTATATATAGGGGGGGGGGGGGGATACCTTCATAACTGGTGTTGTAGAATTTTTATTTTTTCTATTTTTTGTTTTAACTAATGCGAAACTACTTAAAGGAATTTCAACTAAATATCCTATAAATAAGCTATATTTCTTGTTGGACGTGCATGTAAATGAAAACACAACCTCACAAAAGGGTCAGAGATGGACTCAACCTGCCTTGCTGCTAAACAGGGCATGGGTTTTAACACACAGACGGTGGATATAAAAACTTTTAGATAATATTGGTTTAACAGAAATCACCTTTTTCTGAGTGAATCGCTTCTTATTTCCAAATGCAAGCTTTTTCTCGTGGATTAAGAAAAAATAAAACGGGAAGATGAATTTAATTGATTACGGACAGTCAGTTTCCCGCCTCAGACGTACAAGTAAGACAAACTAAGCATTTCCTCTTTTCCATTTTACACATTAGTTTTCGCCGTGGTAAGCCTAAACGTCTGTGTTGCAAGGTTTGTCACAGTCTGTCGTCAGTTGCATCAACGTCTCAAATGCAGTTCAGTTCCCCCGCGGAGCCGGCACATTTCCCGTTCATATCCTCCGCGGAGGCAAGAGAAATGCCCCGCAGAGCTTCTGATTTTCCGTCACCGATCCTCCGCGGAGGTGTTAGCAAAGCTCTGCGGGGGAACGGCGGAGGATTGATACTTAGTCACTGACAGTACTGTATGCTATTAAGTTATCCGCAGTAGGCAGCGTTCAATTTGTTCAATTCTACTTCCAAAGCATCTTTTACGGCCAAGTTAAAACCTCAATGGCCACATTCCGTGCTTTGCCTTGGCGGATTAATTTATTAAACTTAAATCGAACAGCGCCTTTTCATTGGATGAGAGGTAAACTTCTCGCAGCTAATCAAAACCTGGGGCACTAACACTCTTCCACCAGCTGAGTAATATCATTTGGCGGCTGTATACACCTCGAGCTTTTGCTTAACGAGTGCTGATTGGCCAAGGCTCTGTAAGGTTAGGATAGACAACTTTCCCATTCCCGCCAGTGGCGCTGTTTGACATTGATTGATTGTTTGGTGTTTTACGCCGCGCGTTATTTCTCTTATATGGCGGCGTTGCCAGTTTTATTGTGTGAGGAAACCGGGCTCTGTGCCCGGAGGAAACCCACGACCTTCCGCTGGTAACTGGCAACCATCCCACATAGGTTGTTCGAGTGAAAACCCAGTCAGAAAATTTTCCAATTTTTGGACTGAGTGGGATTCGAACCCGCGACCCATTGATGGAAGGCTGTTCGGCTTGAGCGTCCAACGCTCTACCTACTGAACCACAGAGGCCCCGTTTGACTTACAAGCTGGTGTAGTAGTCCGCCAATGTAAATCAAGCCGATTTTCTGGGGGTATAAGAGAGGGATTCGAACCTAAGGCCCATCAGCAGAAGGCTTATATTACAGTGAGCGTTTTGAAACCCTCTGGTTACAAAGTTAGATTTCTTTTGATTTCCTATTTTGCCAGGAAGAGGACAAGAAGAAAATTATGTCAGTTATCATTCCGACTGTTCTCTCAAATCTGGACAAAACCTTGGCTGACAATAAATCGGGTTTTATCGTCGGAGATAAGGTAAGAACTTTCAGCCATTCACATGGCGGCGATTTATATTTCACTTGTCAGACAATAGTTCGTTGGCTGTGATAATCCGGTGCCAATGAGACGTGACCATTCTATGTATATAGTCCATTGGTCATAACGGCAGCATGTCAGACCCAAGCTGGCCAATGAGACGTGACCCGGACTAAATACATAGAATGGTCACGTCTCATTGGCCAGCTTGGATCTGAAATGCTGCCGTTATGACCAATGGACTATATACATAGAATGGTCACGTCTCATTGGCTAGCTTGGGTCCGACAACATGCTGCCGTTACGACCAATGGACTATATACATAGAATGGTCACGTCTCATTGGCCAGCTTGGATCTGGCATGCTGCCATTATGACCAATGGACTATATACATAGAATGGTCACGTCTCATTGGCCAGCTTGCGTCTGACATGCTGCCGTCGCCATTTTGAATTATGGAATAACCGGGTCTTGCTGCTGACCAGGCAATACGTACAACATTACATCCCGCAAACATTACAGTTTGGATCCCTTTTGAAAAAAAAAAAACTGGTGGCAAAGTACAGCTGTACTGATAAATAATATTTGGACCGTTTCCCTTGAGTCATAATCGTTTTGGCGAATTGTCAACTCGTTTCACAAAGAAATTGCAGTCTGGTTGCCAATGGATACCATATGAAGAGATACGACGTCATGGCAACTGCGATTGATCGCGAAGTCTTTGTGAAACTCCCACCTGTACGTTTCTTCGCCATACTTGGTTACCAAAAGTCATTCCTATGTAAGCAGGCTAATGGCGGTGCTTTATATTTCACTTGTCAGCCATTGTACGTTAATAGTTCGATGGCTGTGATAATCCGGTGCCAAGATTTAGGTAATTTAGGATTCAGACAAACTGTGTTTGATTAATGCACTGTTCACATGTAAATTTGTGTTTCATAAAGTTTATAAACAGTACCCTAAACGGCTAAAGTTAATTATTTAGCGTCCTTAAGTGGATAAGAACTAATTGTTTGCATCTTATTAGAAAAATAAACATCCTTTACTCCCATTTTCGGCAGCTTGTGTCACATTTAAAGTAGGTCAACTAAAAAGTTTCGGATCATGTTTTCTTTTGAAGAATAATGGCGTATCAGTCATAGTTGTGACATGTTTTTCTTTTCAGTTGACCGTGGCCGATTTAGCGTTCCTTTCTACTCGTGATTGGCTAAGATCAGCTTGGGGCGACGAAGGACTAGCCACTATGACGTCATTCAAACACGTCACCAAGCATATCCAGCAGATATCCGAGATTCGAGAAGTAGCTCATTGGTTAAAAACACGCCCAGATACTCAATACTGATTGGATGACAAAGCGTTATGACTTGCTCGTTATTTGTATCATCTATCCTTGAAACAACGTCTTTCATAGTAAAATTGAAGGGTATTGGCTTATACTCAGAAGAACTATAACCTCGTATGTACTGAGTGGCCATTGATCAATAGATTTTAGTGATGGACATTTATTTTGTAAAATACATGACTCAACCAGTGTGAGATTTTAAAGATATAATCTTCCCAACTGTTAGAAGTGCGTTGTAACGCTTTACGTTTAGAGATTACTAGATGTGAATACTTCAAACAGTCTGTCATGTTATATTAGTCAGGGAGTTTGCTGGTGGGGCCGGCCGGGGCCAGAATGTCTCTGTCATGTTATATTAGTCAGGGAGTTTGCTGGTGGGGCCGGCCGGGGCCAGCATGTCTCTGTCATGTTATATTAGTCGGGGAGCTTGTTGGCGGGGCCGGCCGGGCCAGCATGTCTCTGTCATGTTATATTAGTTAGAGAGTTTGTTGGCGGGGCCGGCCGGGGCCAGCATGTCTCTGTCATGTTATATTAGTCAGGGAGTTTGCTGGTGGTGTCGGCCGGGGCCAGCATGTCTCTGTCATGTTATATTAGTCAGGGAGTTTGTTGGCGGGGCCGGCCAGGGCCAGCATGTCTAGCATGTTATATTAGCCAGGGAGTTTGTTGGCGAGGCCGGCCGGGGCCAGTGTGTCTCTGTCATGTTATATTAGTCAGAGAGTTTGTTGGCGGGGCCGGCCAGGGCCAGCATGTCTGGCATGTTATATTAGCCAGGGAGTTTGTTGGCGAGGCCGGCCGGGGCCAGCGTGTCTCTGTCATGTTATATTAGCCAGGGAGTTTGTTGGCGGGGCCGGCCGGGGCCAGCGTGTCTGTCATGTTATATTAGTCGGGGAGGTTGTTGGCGGGACCGGGCGAGGCCAGAACGTCTCTGTCATGTTATATTAGTCAGGGAGTTTGTTGGCGGGACCGGCCGGGGCCAGCGTGTCTGTCATGTTATATTAGTCGGGTAGGTTGTTGGCGGGACCGGCCGGGGCCAGCATGTCTCTGTCATGTTATATTAGTCAGAGAGTTTGTTGGCGGGGCCGGCCGGGGCCAGCATGTCTCTGTCATGTTATATTAGTCAGGGAGTTTGCTGGTGGGGCCGGCCGGGGCCAGCGTGTCTCTGTCATGTTATATTAGTCAGAGAGTTTGTTGACGGGGCCGGCCGGGGCCATCATGTCTCAATCATGTTATATTAGTCAGGGAGTTTGTTGGCGGGGCCGGCCGGGGCCAGCATGTCTCTATCATATTATATTCGCCAGAGAGTTTGTTGGCGGGGCCGGCGGGGGCCATCATGTCTCAATCATGTTATATTAGTCAGGGAGTTTGTTGACGGGGCCGGCCGGGGCCAGCATGCCTCTGTCATGCTGTTATATTAGTCAGGGAGTTTGTTTGCGCCCTATGGGCTCCAGTCAGTTCTCCTTTAAATGGATGCTTGTTTGGCCTAACAATCTGCCTGCATTAACTGTAGGCTTACTAACCCAAGCTGGAGTATAAGGTTAACCTATGGGCGATACCAGTACAAAAACGGTAACATAAGTTATGAGGAACTCTTCAAAACTGAGTAATTTAATATTGAGATACAAACTTTGTTGACGTACTAAATTGTGGACATATTTTGACGTTTTTATGTAACTCAAAGTAGTAAATTGAAACTTACATTCTAGTCCATCAGTATTCATTGGTCCAGGGTATATTCATTTAAAGGCAAAATAAAATAACCAGGAGGCTCATTCAAATTGTTTGTTTTAATTATTTTTTATTTCTGAGACGGACACCATGGAAGACATCCTACATTTGGACTTCGTCAGAAAAATAGATAATCATTGTTTACATTCTATTTTAGGAAAAAAAAGAGACCATTAGCATTGCAATTTTCGTCAAAATCGCTCAAATGTTTACTAAGTTACTTAATGGCCTACATTTGACTAACGGACGGATGGACTGACGGACGGATGGACTGACGGACGGGACGGGCTGGTGGACGGACGGACTGGCGGACGGACTCTCGGACGGACGGACTTGCGGCCGGACGGACTGGCGGACGGATGGACTGGGGGCCGGATGGACTGGCGGCCGGATGGACTTACCGACGGACGGACTGGCGGCCGGATGGACTGCAGCAACAACGAGCTATAGAAATGAGACCAACTGTTTCAGAAAAGTTGATAGACAAGCACTCGTTAAGTTAATTTGGGGAGATTTTTTATAGACATGGATAATTTACACAATTATGGAATGGCGTGATTTGTGCTAAGGTAGTGATGTACATGCAAAGGAGTTTTTAGGGACCGTGGTGGGAGGGGGGGGGGGTCTAATGAATATACATATATACAGACAATATAGGCGGGGTGGAAAATGGTCATCTTATGTCCTCCAAATTTCTTTGGTGAGAAGAGATATGGACAAAACATAAACAGACAGCCATCTTGAATTTATGCTCAAACTTCCGGCGTCTGATTGATCGTCCCTAGCAACTACAACGTCACTGCAAAGTGCATTCTTTTGCGTGCGTTGAGAACGCACGCGTTCCAGTTCTGGAAGTAGATACCTATCCCAGAATGCATAGCGTTCAGCGTAAGGAAAGGTACTGGTTGATTTTTCACTTAAACCCTTGTCTAATTCAATGTATTCCCCAAACTCGGAGTTGTACGGCGGCCATGTTGGATTTACGGTATCTGGAGTGTTAGGAGATCTGTAGAATAAGAAAACAAAACAAAAATGAAAATAAAATAAATTATCTTTAAGGGGACTTCATTAAATTGGCATTAGCTGCCAAAATGTTGATATTTTGACGTAAGAACAGAATGTTGAAATTATCGCTTATTTTTCTCAAGACGTATATTTCAGAAGCTTTTTAGTGCCTCTAGTCTCGAGAATGTACGATTAAATATTCTTTTGAAATAACTTTGGCTTAGAATGAATAAATGGTCGTCCCGGTTATTTAAATTTTGTTTACTTTTCGTATTGGCCACCTTTCTGTATGGATTTTCCTCATTCCAACGCCAATCATGCCACTTTAAGTGGACTTCATTAATTGAATGATAATTCAGATTGAGAAGTGTTTGTTCCTCTGGCGCATTTCCCAGAATATGATATAGCCAATATTCAAATAACCAGCCGAACGAACGAGATTTTCTACTCATAAACCACAAAAGTAGCATTTTCAACTCATTTGGTTGTGCAGTTTTTTAAGCAAAGGGAGCTAAATCTTGTTTGTTGGAATGAGACTGCTCTCCCCTTGTCCCTTCCTGTTTATATATATCTAATACTAACTAGATTGGCTAATGACAAACGACTTCCTGCAAGTAAGTCGCCATCTTGCTAGTTTTTGACTTGCGTTAAGAAGTTGTTTTCTAGTCTAATGTGAACTTTCCTGTCATTTTTTCGAGAATGGAAATAATTTCAAGCCGTAGGTGCTGTATGAAATTCCTCGCCCATCAAGACAACCGTTTGAAACTTTGTATATAGTAGGGTCTATGTCTTGAAAACCGTGAAACATCAACGACAACAAAAGTTTGTCAAGCGTTAACTTCGTTCAGGAATGTAGCGTTAATATGATGCCCGTCAACTAGCAAGATGACAGATTATTGAACAGTGCATAGCGCTTAGCCAATCTAGTTAATATAAGATATCTATGTTCCCGTTAGTTACCTAACTGAGATAACCACAGACTAAAAAAGACTCGGTCGCCGTATGTGGAAGAGTTGCAAGGTACTCACCAAAGGTCAGGGGTTTCCTCCGGGCATCAAGCTCGGTTTCCTTCCCCACTATACCTGGCAACGCCGTCATATAAGTGCAATTATCTTGAGTACGGCGTAAAACAACAATCAATCAATCGATCAATCGATCAATCACAGACTAAAATGACCCTTCTGTCATTTGAGCCGACATATTTACGTCAGACGTCAACCAACACTTTTTTGCAACCGACCCCAGGTCCCAATTCACTGACTACTGTTTAACCCACTTTCTAAATGAAACTAACTAATAACCTAATCAATCAAAACATTGCTAAATAGGCTATACTTACCCGGTTTTAACGAAATTACTCCAGTACCTGATAATCTGATCTGACAAATTGATTTCCGACTGGTCAATTGATCTGAAGTAAGCTACAAAACCAAACACAAAAGGAATATCCCCTCCATGGGTGGAACCTTGGGTCCAAGGATAAGGTGGAACCCAGGATCCTATAGGTTTAAATCGGTAGAAATACGTTCTGCCGCTGGAAGAGTTATCCATCCTGGCCGCCATGACGTCAGAATGTAAGTCGGCTAAACTGATCGCTGGAACATTGAAGAAAATATCACTGTAAAACCGAATCATCATTCGGGTGTTCGAATAATTCTCGTTAATTCTTTTCCAATCGGTGCTGTAACTTTTCACGATGTTGAAAAGTCGATCCATTTCGTAGCTGTCTAACCCCGGGAAGATTTTTAAATTTAGATCCAGCAATTCAACAAAGCGTCCATCGCTTAACAACACTTCCGTTTCATTCACCGACTCCGGAATTTCATGACTTCCGTTGATCTCCATTACAAAGGGAACTTCTCCATCCTCGTTACAAACACCAGTAAGGAAGTCTAATGAGCGAAACCTCCTAAGGCTCGGAGAGTCTCGTCCTCTGAGAATTTCTAGAGGGCTATCGGGGAAGACATCGCCACTGTAAGAAGGCGCCCAGTCGTTTTTACCGAAATTAAAACCAGTATTTTGAAATGAAACAATCTCTTCCCAAGTTTTGTTCCTCAGGCACTGAACAAAATCCGTCGTATCTGTTGGACATGCGCTTTCTAAAGCAAGAGCCATAGCGCTTTTAAGCGGGTCGCTGTTATAGGCCCATACTGCGGAGGCACTTCCGCTCTGGGCGATCACTCTTTGGAATTTATCCGAGCACAGAGCAGACATAGCCAGTTGAATACTACTGCTGCCCCCGGAATCGATGCCGGAAATCGTCACTCGATTAGGATCTCCTCCAAACAATGCTATATTCTCAGCCACCCAATCGATAGCTAAACATTGATCTCTGAGAGCGAAGTTTCCTACAGAATTATAATCCATCGTGTTGAGAAATCCTAAAATCCCGAGACGATAATTCACCGTGACAACGACCATCTTCCCTTCAGAAGCAATCCTGAAAGCCGTGTAACCAGAGCTGTCGCCGGAAGTATACCAGCCGCCATGAAACCAGATCATTATCGGAAGCGGAAATCGATTACTTCCCTTGATTTCGGGAACATAGATATCCAAAGTCAAGCAATCTTCACTCATAACTTTTGTTTCAATGAAAGAATTGTTGGATTGTGGACATATTTTGTCGTTAGATGTCGCATTGAAGACCCCTTGCACAAAGGATTTCTTTATTGGAGGTTTAAACCGCATTTCTCCCACGGGCGGTTCGGCGTATGGAACACCTAAGAATTGTGTGACGTAGGCATTCATGAGATCAATCCGTGTCCCTCGAATCATTCCACTTGTGGTATTATAAACGACCTGACTGTCTGATGACCCGACCAGGGCCAGAAAAACCACGACCATGCGAGCAGTCATCCTTATCATCTCCCGGTAGCCTTCCCTCCTTCGTTAGTTTCTGAAACAAACACAAATATTTTCGTCTTTTTCAATCGGATTGATTGCTGAATGGTTGATCACTTCACGCTAAGACACATTTTCCAACACTTTCATCGGATTGGCTTATGCTGAATGCTTGGTTTAAACGTGATTTATTTCGTTTACTGAACAAACATAAAGCTAGCAAAGCTATCTCAGCTTAATGCTGTTCAGTAATCTAAATAAAACACGTTTAAACCAAAGTATTCTTTCAATGTCATTTAGAAGTTGAAAGGTTGCAATAAGGTGAAGATTTACTTTTGGATAACAACCTCTTGGTTTACTGGCTGACGACGTTTCGACGCAGTTCTTACATCGTTATCAAATTCAATGAAACGTCGTCACCCAATAAACCAAGAAGTTGTTATCCATAAGTTATTTTTCACCATATTGAAACATAAAGCTTTAGATTTGTTAGTAGTCAAAGATCAGGGTTCGTTTTTTCCAGGTTTTCCCACGCAATAAAACCACGACAATTGACTAGTTAAGGGAAATAACGTTAAAGGCACACTTGCCGCGAAAATCAGGAATATTGTTTACATTAAAAAAGAAAGTCCGTTTTCTGTATTTTTCCCAGACAATATAAGTTAGGAACTTTCTATTTTTACCAAAATTTAAAACTTTGGACGTCACTTTGTATTTTTAATTTGTATTTGAAAATTTGAATTGTTAGGTGCCCGTAACGTAAACAAACCAAGATGCCCCCTATTGGCGATTTTATGTTTCAGTCGAGTGAGTGAACTTACGGCACAGTGTAATTTTACGTAGGCCTATTTATCTGAGAAATACAGACTGACGATCGGTTAACAGCGACTGGAAAAGCCTGCTGATAATTGTTTGAGTGTAAACCACAGATAAAAAGGCCTGAAATGAGGGTAACCCAACACGAAAGTTGACCGACACTGATCGTTGTGGTTGTAATCAGGCTTCGATTCTTCGTTTGTTTTTCACCCCATTTCTACATTCTAAAGCTAACTAGACATGTTTTATGTGTCCTATGTTTAAGTTTAGTTGTATTAGTCGTAGTAAGCTCATGTAAATTGGTTTTCTTGGCAAATTTAAACAGGCCATGGCGGCAAGTGGGCCTTTAAGTTTGGCATCAACCAACAAATTATCATCAATAAATTGAACGTAGTTTTTACTTCGATTGTCATCCTAATGCTCTACCAAATGAATGATCCGGAAAAATGTCCTACAATTGAACAAAGGAGGAATTGCCTGTTTATAAACTTGAAATAGCTTTATTTAGGCCTACTTGATTGGATTTAAGGCATATGCAACTTACTTATTTAAAATTGTGTCATAATTTTAATGCATGTAACAATAATATACTATCGAACATAAACAACTCCACCCACGTAAAATACGATCTGTCTTGCTGGTTTGCGTACAGATAACAAACCATGAAAAAATGAATGACATTTTCTCTTGGACAAAGCTACGATATCAATGTACTATGTACTTGGAATGGACACGTCTAATTGGCTGATTTGGATCCGCCATTTATAGTTGATGCGTGAGCTCATGGCCGATCTTGATTGATACCGCACCATCTCCTAGTAATGGCGGCATTCGATGCAAATCAAATACCACTTGACCTCTATTCTACGCATATAGTTCATTATAAATGTTAAGCGAGAGCTTCTTTTCCAAAAGACACTAATGATGACCATGGTCTAAAATAACCATGGAGACAAGTTTCTAATTATGTTAAAAAGAGGTATATCATTTAGACCTTTATACCCATCATAAATTGTTGTAATAAACTAAACCTGTGATATTTCATTAGGTTGACGACTGACAGGAGCCTGGCCTTAGTCCGTAGAATTTTCATGAACACTCTTCAACACACTGGCAATGCCCACGCATCTTAAGCTATGGCAAGCATACCAGCAGATTGAGATTAGGAGCCATATGATCATGTGAAAAGACAGTGAAAATCTTGCCCCCCCCCACACACACACACACCCAGAGAGAGAAAACCCTAGGAAGAAGACAGACAGGGGAGTTTAGCCCTGACCAGTATATCTTTCAAACACTTGTTCTTTTTATAAGCAATGACTGGCCTTTGCGTCAGAGGTCCAACAATTTTACTCCGAAGCAGCCTGTATTCCTCTACTATCATCCTGGCCATGGCGATGCTGGCCTTGTCATACTGAAACACAATTGTCACTACAGTCCCCCCACGAAACCTTCCTCGGTCCAAGTTCAAACCCAAAAGATAAATAGTTTGTAATGTTTGAACCCAAAAACATTCCAAACGTTTGTGCTTGGCATCTGCAGGGGACGTCAGAAAAGGGACCTCCCCAACAGGCATGACCTCAAAATGGTCCTTGACCGAATGACCTACAGTATTGAAATGTTGTGTCACGGGCACATCATGTTTAAGTCTAATACAAGATAAATGGTTGGCTGCTCTTTGACGTAGAGAATTCTAAGTTTCTCCGACGTAGTGTTTGCGGCACCCTTTGTACGTGACAACATACACGATATTAGAGGAGTCGCAATTAATTTCCTCTGCCATTTGATATTTGTCGCAAGATTGCTCTCCGAAAAAGGCACCGCGATCTGACACGTATACATCGAGTTTGCATCGTGCCTTTAGGCATCCCACTGATGTACCTGAGAAAAATGTTGGGCGGCAATGGTACACTCGTGAAGGAGAAGCGAGCGTGTCGGGAGTCGGATTTGTCCCAATGTGTCAGACTTGATCCCTCAGAGCAACCCGATAGAACACACAGGGAGAAGAGCCCCCAAGAGAACAGAACAAGCCTAATTAAAAAAGTCTAAAGAACTACAGTTTCTATAGAATCTAAAATCTGAGACTTAATGACTCTCTTGAAAGTGTGAGGAGGATGGTATGACCCAGCATGTATCGGCTGATGCGTGTCAGTAGGTTTGAAGAATACTTTGTAATCTAGATACCCAGTAGTATGATATGTATGACCGTTGTAAACAGTTACATTAAAAAAATCCACAGAAGTGTGATCAATAGTAGGTTGTAGTTAAATGCTGGGGTCGTGAGGATTAAGAGTATCAATGAAAATATGAAAGTCTTCTAACGTATGCTGCCAAATGATAAAAATGTCATCCAGATACCGAAGGTAAATGAAAGGTTGTTTGTGACATTTGTGAAGAATATCACTCTCCCACTCAGCCATAGAAATAGAGGCGAAGTTAGCACTAAAACGTTTCCCCCTAGTACATCCTTCAATTTGCCGAAAGATCTCCCCACTGATTTAATTTATTATAAATGACTTTGATTGCTTTTTGGCAACATCGTCCGGTGTATGACAAAGAAAAATACTAGGGCCATGTCACGGGCAGAATATCACGTAGGATGACGCCAGGGGTGGGTTAGCTTAACGGCAGGTTAAATGACGTGACGTAACAAAGAAATTCCTTTGTTACGCGACGTCACTTAACCTGCCGTTAATTTTCTTTTGAACAACCGGCCCCAGATCTCGATTTTAACTCCACAACGTATTCTAAAAATAAATTCCACAATACGAGACTGTCGTTGTACAATGTCTCAGGCTATAATAGCACTTAGCATTCTGGGGATGAACGTGGAGACGATTTTTCTTTTGCTTCAGGAAATTCACTACGATTAGGCATACTTTATTAAAAAAATCAATGCTCTCAAAGTAAAAATGTATTTTTAAGCGTGTTGTTTTGATGGGAGCAGTAAATTCGTTCAATTTATCGACAGTGCACTTGTGCGACAGACATTACCATAATTGAATTAGCATAAACGAGAAAACAAATCAGTATTTTTAGTAAAGACGCTGAAGAAAGTAATATATCTATATACTGTATATCAGAAGTATTTCACTCGACAAGATTTGACAAATACCCTTGTGTTATAATGTCTAAAAATACTAATACTTATTTAAGTTGTCTCACTGAGTTGAAACACTTAAAGTTAAATTTTTTAGGGTAAACCCATACTTATATATAAAAACAAGTGCCCGTGTGTTTTAGTGTTCATAAATATATATAGAAACAATATGGGGACCCACATGTTTGAAGGGGCATGCCGTGATATGAGTGTCTGTTTTGGGGTTTCCTTGACTTTCAGTGGGCCTCTGTGGCTCAGTAGGTAGAGCGTTGGACACTCAATCCGAACAGTTTTTTATCAATGGGTCGCGGGTTCGAATTCCACTTGAATTTAAAATTTTCTGACTGGGTTTTTACTCGAACGACCTATGTGGGATGATTGTCAGTTACCACCGGAAGGGCGTGGGTTTCCTCCGGACATAGAGCCCGATTCCCTCCCACAATAAAACTGGCAACGCCGCCATATAAGGGAAATAATCTTGAGCGCAGAGTAAAACACCAAAACAATCACTCAATCGTTGACTTTCAGATAAGTAAATTAATAACAAATAATCGATCTGCGATTCTTTTGTGGCTCGACGTCATCTAATCTACTGTTAAGCTAAGAGATACGCTGTTATGACAGTTACGCAAAACCGTACGCTGCGTCCTTTCACGAAACATGCCCCAGGGACCGGTTGTACTTAACTGTATTGAGCTTGTCAGGTTTAAATACTAATGATAAATTTTTTTTTAACAACACGAGCTTTCGACACCTGTGCCGGTGTCTTCGTCAGGTGTCGAAAGCTCGTGTTGTTAAAAAACAACTGAGGACGTGGTGATGTCTTTAATTTTTTATCATTAGTATGGAACCCACGTTTAAAGAGAGTTTCAAACATTTCTTAGGTTTCAATACGTCGCGTCACAAAGGAATTTGATTGCGTCACAAAAGATTTATGAACAGCTTTTGGAAATATTCTCTAATTTGCGTTAGGTGTGTTGTAGAACGTGTACTTTAAAAGTCTGACCAAAAAGAAAATTAAATTTCTGTCGCAGCACATACAAAATTCAAGCTACGTTTACCGATCTACAATGCTTACGAAAGTTAATTATCTCAGAGACTTATGACGTCAAACACGACCTCCGTTGTGTACGTACCCTCACAGCGATGACGTAATAAACGATTTCTGCTGTCTCAGTACGTCTTCGTGGCAGTTTGTACACATCAAAGGTCGTGTATGACGTCATTTTTCCGAGCAGTTACGAAAAATACGGAAAATATGCATATTTCCTCCACGTTCGTTTTTTGACTACCAGGGAACTAACTCGAAGGTTGTTTCGTTTCAACTGATAATTTTCAAATATATATTTAGTCAATAAACAAGCACAAACCAGCTTTAAATCTTGTTCATATCT
This sequence comes from Lepidochitona cinerea, assembly GCA_963971465.1. Taxonomy (NCBI): domain Eukaryota; kingdom Metazoa; phylum Mollusca; class Polyplacophora; order Chitonida; family Tonicellidae; genus Lepidochitona; species Lepidochitona cinerea. Next base: position 17,097,609 of record OZ020559.1, read on the forward strand.
CCTTTAATACACATAAATTTGTGCAACCGGGACCGGTTGCACAAAGCTGTATTAAGGCTAAGTCAGGCTTAAATACGTCACGTCACAAAGGAATTTGATTGTGACCTTGCGTAGATAAGTCAGACTTAAGCTTAATACAGCTTTGTGCAACCGGCCCCAGGTCCCAGGGCTGAGTTGTTCAAAAGTGTATTAGGATTAATACCGGTCTAAATGACGTCGCGTAACAAAGAAATTCAATTGTGACGTTACAAAGTTAAACCTGTTTAAATCCGAATACACTTTTGAACAATCGGTCCCGAGATTAACATTTTCTTTTGAGCTTGTATAATTTAACTAAAGCATTTATTGTAGGAGCTCACTTTCAAGGACAGTTGAACATGTTAGCCGAAATCCCCAAAGGAAAAAAATCAAATCTGTTTATACATAAAATACGATAAAATACCGCACGATTTTCGAATCTAGGTAAGACTATTTTTGTTGTGAAATAGTTTAAGCGCATCGGTCAAACCGAACGTCTTAGTCACGACGTAGTCGAATAGACTCTTTCACCGAGAACACGATTAAACCTATAAGACCCCTAAATCAGCGTATAGTGTTAGAGAGATGAGGGTCTACAATTGTATGTATTTTGTGAGTGGTCAGCTGTGTTTTACTGATTTATAAACTTTTAGGCTTTTATAGAAAGATATTAAAGTGGCATGAGCTGCCAAAATGTTGATATTTTGTCGTTAAAACAGAATGCTGAAATTATCGGCTATTTTTCTCAAGACGTATAATTCAGAAGCTTTTTAGTGCTTCTAGTCTCGAGAATGTACGATAAAGTATTGTTTTAAACTAACTTTGACTTAGAATGAATGAATGGTCGTCCCGGTTATTTAAATTTTGTTTACTTTTCGAACACTATTCCGGTTCGTGTAGGCCAGATACTGTATGGATTTCCCTCATTTCAACGCCAATCATTTAGTTTTTCGATGGCCTTCAAAGCCTCTTACTTCGTGACGATCATAAATTATGAAAAAAGTGTGAATTTTGACAGCTCATGCCGCTTTAAAGTGTCTGCGTGTTTTGAAAACGCTCGGTGTTGGTAGATTTTTAAAACTTCAACTGGTCTCACTCAGCTGCTAACAATCACGACTTTTAATAAATTCAAATTGTCTATGAACAGATACGTCAGTCACAATAAAAACAAAACAAAGTATCCGTTAATTCAGGGGTCACCACCAACTAAAAGCTATGCTCGATTAAAGTGGCATGAGCTGCCGAAATTCACACTTCTTTCATAATTTCTGATCGTCACGACAGTTAGAGGCTTTGAAGGCCATCGAAAAACTAAATGATTGGCGTTGGAAGGAGGAAAATCCATACAGTATGTGACCTGTACGAATGGAAAACGTGTTCGAAAAGTAAACAAAATTTAAATATTAAACCGGGACCACCATTCATTCATTCTAAGGCAAAGTTAGTTCAAAACAATACTCTATCGTACATTTTCGAGACTAGAAGCAATAAAAAGCTTCTGAATTATACGTCTTGAGAAAAATAGCCAATAATTTCAACGTTCTGTTTTTAAGTCAAAATATCAACATTTTGGCAGCTCAAGCCACTTTAATGGAGAGAGAGAAAAAATTAACAGTGGAGACTATTCAGTTTGTGTAAGTTTTAAAGTTTTTATCGATAGACAATGCTAAACCTCCTAGGCCTACATGTACTTCTAAAAATTCACAAATTTCAATAAAAAAATTTAATCAACTCTCAAACTAACGTATCAGATTTCTTTGCAAGCTGCTTCAAAAATATGACATACAACTTATGACAGCCCACGAAATTTGAATAAATATGTTCGTATTGGCGTGGATTTTGTATCAACTACATACTATCTTCTATCTAATTGCCTATGTGGGATTGTTGCCAGTTACCAACGGAAGGTCGTGGGTTTCCTCCGGGCATAGAGCCCGGTTTCCTCCCATAATACAACTGGCAACGCCGCCATATAAGTGAAATAATCTTGAGCGCGGCGTAAAACACCAAACAATCAATCAATCAAATTGCTATCAATGGGAAATAAAGAGAGAAAAATAGGTGATGGCTAACTAACTTCTGTAATTTTTAGAAAATAAAAACACACTGGGAGTGAGACATCAACAAAACTGTGTATATATGCCTACATTATTCAGATATATTCGATAACGATGTATAAGTGCGGACACATCGCTGTTATTAATGCATTTCATTTTGGTAACCATCACATTCATGTTTTCATTGACTTTTAGATTGTCTTTCAAACAAGCTTACCCAATTTGAAAATCCACAAATAATTCTCTCATGCACCCAATCGCGTGACCGTGACCATTCCAAAAGAAAAATAATGTGCGCTAAGTTTGAAGCATACAGACGTGCAGTATGTCATGGCGAACCTGAGCAAGAAGAATGATATCACGCGCAGAAATTTTAATCCACAACATGATTGGTTAAGGAAGATTTTGCCAATTTACTCGATCTAGAAATAAATATGAACCACGTGGTGGTAATAGACGACTTTGTTCTCTTCACAAGAAGAATGAAAGCACGTGCAGAGATTTCATTTCGCAATATGATTGGCTAAGGGAAGCCAGCCTGGGGATAGGATCGGTAAAAACACCTATCGATGCATTTTGTCAATTTATTCTATCTAGAAATAAATATCAATCACTAAGTGGCAATAGACGGCTTTGTTCTCTGAAATTAGACGCAGCACTTTCCCTAGCTTGCAATTATTGAACTCGCATGATTTATTATTGGCTATATTTCCTGCCAATGTTTTTACTCTGGAGATCCTCGCTGTCATAGAAATGAGATTGGTCACCCCAAAAACGTACACTTTTCTTACCTGAATAATGGATTTTGTTAATTACCTTTACCTGTCAACAGTTCAATAATATTATATCAATCAGGCTAATACTTCGAGCGTATATTAGAATATATACATTTTTAGATACATGTGCATATTATTAACCCGGGAATCAACACATGTTTACCAAAATATATAGGACAAGGGTATAAAACGTCTAAATGATATACCTCTTTTTAACACAATTGAAAACTTGTCTCCATGGTTATTTTAGACAAGAAAATTGCCCGTGTGTCCATGTGTTTCAGTGTTATAACAAATTATGATGGTGTATAAAGGTCTAAATGAAATACCTCTTTTTAACACAATTAGAAACTTGTCTCCATGGTTATTTTAGACAAGAGGATTTTCCCTGTGTCCGTGTGTTTCAGTGTTATAACAAATTATGATGGGGTATAAAGGTCTAAATGAAATAACTCTTTTTATGGTCTCCATGACTATTTTAACGTAGTACACAAGTAGTGTTATTCCGAAAAACGAAAACTTCATATTGGCTCAATATTTTGAGTTTTATTAAGGAGTCTTCTGATGATGACTGAATAAAAGTCGAAATATTGAGTCAATATGAAGTTTTCGTTTTTTTGGAATAACACTTCTTGTGTACTACGTTAAACTAATCAGTGGAACTAATTGGATTATGACTATTTTAGTCAAGAAGATTTTCCCTGTGTCTGTGTGTTTTAGTGTTCATATATATATATATGACCAGAACATTACCATGTGTTTACCAAAATATTTGAGACTGTGAAATTTAAAAGTACATGAATTTGATTACATTTCAAATAAATTCAACATTATTAAAGCGCCATAATTAAAATACTTTACATTTGTGCTTATAGGTCATTGGACTTTGATCTTTTCAAATTTCAAAAATAAAACTTAGAGGAGTTTTGCTATATAGGCATTGGAATAATTCAAATGCCCCATGAAAATGCGTAAAATTTGAGCTTAGGTCATTGGACTTAGATTTTCGAACTGAAGTCTTGCTAAATACATTAATATAATGAATCGAAGGAATTTTACACCGCATTAAGAAATGCTTTCCTTATATGGTAGCGTTGTTATTTTTTTGACAGTCCATGGCTGCGGTAAACACACGAGAGCCAAATGATGGCCCCTTGTTTTGGCAACCACATAGCCTACCACATTTTCTGTCCAAAACACAAAAACAACATCAGAAAAGAAGAAATTATGTTTCATTAACACTAAGATGTTGGCTATATTAATATGTATATTTCAAAAACTTACCTTTAATCTGTTAATCAGTATGTTTCCTATAGAAGATAATCCACAAGTAACGTCGGCTCTCCGATCCTCGTAAAATAAGCGCGTTTGTTAGCCGGAATGTTTATCTGTTCTCTATATATGTACACGTGTGTTTTAAGTTTAAAGGCAGGGGAAAAAACTAAAAACACCTTTCCGATAAAACACAGGTATATTGTTTGATTTGAAGTTGATGCGGGTTTCAATTTGCCATGTCTTCTCGTTACGCTTGGTTGATTTTTGTCTCGATCGTGAGTATTAAAGAATGTTTGCTGCGGTTGATTGAAAAACATGCAGCTTGCGTTTGTCGAGACTGTTTCACTCTCTGGTAAATATAAACCGCTGGTTAAATAAATTTCTGAACACTAAAACACACGGGCACAGGGAAAATCTTCTTGTCTAAAATAACCATGGAGACAAGTTTCTTATTGTGTTAAAAAGGGGCACATCATGTACGTATACATATTTCTGAACACACAAACACACGGGCTCAGGGAAAATCTTCTTGTCTAAAATAACCATGGAGACAAATTTCTAATTGGACGATTGACCTTTTCATAGTAACCATTTCGCTGCATCAGTGCTTGTTTATTATTAGACGTCACATTATAATATGAAAGGGAACGGGCTGTAAAATAGACCTTTAGCTAAATGACTTCACTCAAAAGAAATTATGGGATATTTGTGGCGTAAATCAATCAATCACAATCGGCCAGCAAGCAGGTAGTATAACAGGGGTAATAAAACCCAGTCTTAATTTATATGGAAACAACAACGCCGCAATACCAGTAAAGTATATTTAAGACACAGGTAAAATAACCACGGAGACAAGTTTCTAATTGTGTTAAAAAGAGGTATATCATTTAGACCTTTATACCTTAGCTTAATGACGTCATTCAGAAAAATATTCGAGGCTTCTGACTTCTCGGAAACTAGATCATGTACTATCTTTTGCATTCAAATATGCACAAAGAAAAAAATTCAGCACTCCCCTGGAAAGTCGGTACCGACCGATAAAATCACTGGAGTAGGGAGATTGTTGGCAAACTGATATTGCAGAAACGATTGTGATCATAAAGGGCAACATTCTGGCGATAAGAAATTACCATTATAGGCAATAAGCTATATATACAATTTATTCAGGATATCGTTTGGTAAGGGGCTATGCGCGCTATTGACCTTCTACTCTAGCGATGTGTTCTACACACTCAAAGTGATATTTTGACTTCAATACGTTCGCCCTGTGAAGCCAGATGGACTCTGAAGTTTCAGACTTACAAGCATCTTTTTATTTTGTTAAAATACGCTTTTGAATTGGCTAACGATATCCCGAACAAAATTTCTCGTCGCCAGAATGTTGCCCTTTATGATTACAATCGTTTCTGCAACATCAGTTTGCCAACATGATATTTTGACGTTAAAACAGAAAGTTAAAATTATTGGCAATTTTTCCCAAGACGTATAATTCAGGAGCTTTTTACTGCTTCTAGTCTCGAGAATGTAAAATAACGTATTGTTTTGAACTAACTTTGGCTTAGAATGAATGAATGGTCGTCCCGGTTATTTAAATTTTGTTTACTTTTAGAACACGTTTTGGGTTGGTACAGGGCACATACTGTATGGATTATCCTCATTCCAATGAAAATCATTTAGTTTTTCGATGGCTTTCAAAGTCTCTTACTGTCGTGAAGATCAGAAATTATGAAAAAAAATGTGAATTTTGGCAGCTCATGCCACTTTAACGTTTTTCTTTGTGTATAAATCTTTGACAATGTTCAGCGGATATATAATCCGGGTGGGGTTTTGTCTGCAGTGGATAGAAATATCTTTTGACATTAACAGTCTGAACCGATAGGAAGTGTGTTTACACTTTTTATGCATTGTGAATATAAACAAGATATCAATTAGAGTAATATTGATAAATATAACCTTTTCCGTGTGATTCGATCATATACAGATAACACTTGTTGTTTAATCGTGACAACATATACTTGTCTACCTTAGACTTACTGTAAACCTTGTGTGTAATGAGCGGCCATGTTTACTGTCACTGTATCTGTAGTTTAGACTATTTGCCAGTTCTGTGCGCAACAATGAAATGACGTCGCGGCATCAATCTTACACCGGATAAGCCGTGCAGTCATGATGACTTTCGCCTTATTTGGTCAAAATCCCTTTTCGTTCTCGATTTTTTCACATTTCTAGATTCATGTGGCTATAAACTGTCCGAATATAGGTTTTCATTTCTTATATCTGTTGTAAAATACCCAAAATTTGAAGTTGAAAACAGACGAATCCTTTGTCCGGTCTACTACCTTGGGCAGTAATTGTGCCGTCGTTAAATTACGTCGTTTGACAGTAATTGGCAAATCACCTATTGATGAAACATGGTTTTGGCGCTTTAAAATAACCTTTGTATTTATGAATTAGAATACTGTTACAAAGTTGTCTGTGTAATTCAGCTATTCTATAATCGGCAAATCTCTGGGGAACATGTGTATGAACACTAAAACACACGGGCACAGGGATCTGGTCTAAAATAAGGACGTACCAACACAGAAGAATTTAGAATAAAACAAAAGAAATGCGACTCCGAAAACTGAAGCCATAGTTGATTGATATTCTATATTTCCGCAGATCTACGCAACCATCTTGAGGAATATTCCTGATAATGGCTGCGTAGATCTGCCGAAATATAGAATATCATTCCTGATGATGGCTGCGTAGATCTGCCGAAATATAGAATATCATTCCTGATGATGGCTGCGTAGATCTGCCGAAATATAGAATACCATTCAACCATGGCTTCAATTTTTTGGAGTCGCATTTCTTTTGTTCTAAAATAACCTTTGAGACAAGTTTATAATTGTGTTAAAAGAGGGGTATATCATTTAGACCTTTATACCCCATCATAAATTGTTGTAATAAATTAAACGCATAATATTTCATTAGGTTGACGACTGTTATAGGAGCTCTGGAACAAACCGTAATACATTGACATAGGGAGCAGAAGTAACGTATCCATTCCACAAATTTCCTGTCACCGGCATTGTCATTACGCATGTGAGGAGCCTTTATCGTTCGAATATGACGCTCATTTATGACGTTTTAGAACAAAAAATGGCAATCGAACTGATAACGTCCTGAAAAAAACGTCATCTGTCACCGGATATCGCGAAATCTCTCGGTAGACTCCCAGGCCCTATTGCTATACTCATCTTCAGAATCAAACTCAAACACCGTTATCCCAGTATCCTAGTATTTAAAGCCGTAATCAAGATTATTTTACTTATATGGGGACGTTCACTGTCTTATTGGATGAGGATTAACACTGAGATTTTTAATGAAAACCAATTTAGAAAATATCACAATTTAAAAAAAAAACCAATACATCGATTAAAGGCACACTTGCCGCCGTAGCCTGTTTAAATTTGCTAAGAAAACCAATTTACATGAGCTTACTACGACTAATACCACTAAACTTAAACATAGGACACATAAAACATGTCTAGTTAGCTTTAGACTGTATAAATGGGGTGAAAAACAAACGAAGAATCGAAGCCTGATTACAAAACAACGATCAGTGTCGGTCAACTTTCGTGTTGGATTACCCTCCTTTCAGTACTTTGTATCTGTGGTTAACACTCAAACAATTATCAGCAGGCTTTTCCAGTCGCTGTTAACCGATCGTCAGTCTGTATTTCTCAGATAAATAGGCCTACGTAAAATTACACTGTGCCGTTAGTTCACTCAGTCGACTGAAACATAAAATCGCCAATAGGGGGCAGATCGGTTTGTTTACGTTCCGGGTACGTAACAATTCAAATTTTCAAATTCAAATTAAAAATACAAAGTGACGTCCAAACTTTTAAATTTTGGTAAAAATAGAAAGTTCCTAACTTATATTGTCTGGGAAAAATACAGAATACGGTCTTTCTTTTTTAATGTAAACAATATTCCTGATTTTCGCGGCACGTGTGCCTTTAAAGGTTGTTTTGGACTAAAGGCTTACCTAATTCCAACTTAAAGAGTAGACTAATTTTAATTGCCAGAATTAACTTTTCACAAATGTTTCAAACCTATATTCTGATATCATGTTCAAGTTGCGGATAATATGAAAGTCCCGTGAGAAACCTTGCCCACAAATAATGAAAAATATATTAGCCAATGAACGGTCTCTCTTTTCGACTTCGGAAAGATGTCTTCGCAATAGATCCGAGGTAAATGCTGGTCGACCCGAGGTGTAGGTTCACATCTCAACGTGGATTAAGTCATCAGTAATCGTGATGTAAGCGCCTATGTTAATGAATAGGGCTTAAACAGCAGTTTTTTCATAGCATAATGTTTGTTAAGGTGTGACTAGAAAAGTGGGTTATAAACTGTAAATATAGCAGCATAAGCTATATTGATCAACTGGGAAACGTGGAAAAACTGACTAAATATACGAATTATTACGTGATGTTTTACAGGATTTACATATGGACCAATAATAATAACAACAGCCCTGTTTTCAGTCGAGACTGTATACATTTTGCTATTAAGACTGAAGTAGGTTTCTGTGTTTTTGTTCCCAAGGTTAAGCTTTTATGTATGTTAAGCGATGTGGAATTTTACTGGATTTTAAAAAAAAAATCTTTCATAAAGACAAAAAATAAAAATAAAATATAGATTCAATAAAATTTAATGAGTTAAAAAAAATATAAAAAAAAACTGTCATACGATCCTACCAAAGTTACACGTTTCCATAGTAACTAATAGAACATTTCTTCATAAAACGCAATTGATTCATTCAATGGACTGGGGCCGATTGTTCAAAAGAAAATTAGCTTAACGGCAGGTTAAATGACGAGCCAAGAAATTCCTTGTTCCCCCACCAAAAAAAAACAAACAACAAAAACCCACCACCATCGCTAGCCCCTACCCCCCCCCCCCCCCCCGCCAAAAAAAATACAAAACAACAAAACCATACAAATTATCTTGAAGACATAAACGCGATAACCTTTTCAATTTCAATAGTAACGGACAAGGTTGTTCACATTGTTCGTTAGCTCAATGGAAGGTTAGATATCACAAACGAATTTCTTTACGTCATTTAACCTGCCGTTAAGCTAATTTTCTTTCAAACAACCGGCCCCACTCCATTAAATAGATTGAACTATTCGATAGATGCGTTTTTAAAAGAAAGGTTCTATTTTTGTAGCAAAAACTCAAACAAGACCGAATTAAAATGACAGCAAACAGTTCTGAGGGTTACTATAGCATATAATGTTTTCCATTGAAAATGTAAAGGAAAAATATTACTACGAAAGTGAATAGATTAAATATCGATTCAAATAGAGTAATTAGTTATTTAATATTTGAAATTTTGAACAATTAAATATCAGTAAACATACAAAGACTAACAAATGATTTAGTCTGGTGTACTGTACAAAATTAATACATAGCATACGACATAATACAGACACCGGGTAAACATGTTACAACTTTGTTGATTATAAACACTCCTGATACGAGGATCAAACTTCGGATGTTTCCGTTCTTCTTCGCTCGTCTTATTTGACGTTCGTAAATCTCCGAGTGTGAGCCGATTGGGTAGATGGCATTAAGGGCCCTTGTCGGCTTGGCTCGGTCGAGTTCACGCAAGACGATCGCAATCTGACTAAAGTCCAATATATTGTGTGTTATATTGAACTTTCTCTCTGTTTCGTTTCTTCTCTCCTCTGCTTCTTTATGTCTTTCTTTTTAATTCGCGTAGCCGGGGGAGGAGGGGGAGGGGGGCTGGTGGGTTTATGTTGGGCCCTGTGTTCCACTATATTTATCAAAAATTGTTCTGCCTGAACATTTTTTCCATATTTCTAACCCCGTTTGAATTCTCAATGGTGATTGTTTGGACCAGTGTCAATCATGTTCTTGGGAGAACTTCTTTGTACGTACTGGGATTAACCTCGTGCACCTTTCCACGTACGAGTTAGCACAGGAATTATCCCATGCCAGCTATAGGGTGACAAGTTTTATAGCCACACACATGCGTCTCCTCCTGAATTACTTACTTTGCCGGTCAGGAAGATACAAGTTTTAAAGCTATAAGAAAACAATAACAAGCTATAACAATCCTGACATCACACTATTGGTGGATATTTACTTAGAATTAAAAGAAACGTTTAAAGGAGATATGAACAAGATTTAAAGCTAGTTTGTGCTTGTTTATTGACTAAATATATATTTGAAAATTTTCAGTTGAAACGAAACAACCTTCGCGTTAGTTCCCTGGTAGTCAAAAAACGAACGGGGAGGAAATATGCATATTTTCCGTATTTTTCGTAACTGCTCGGAAAAATGACGTCATACACGACCTTCGATGTGTACAAACAGCCACGAAGACGTACTGAGACAACAGAAATCGTTTATTACGTCATCGCTGTGAGGGTACGTACACAACGGAGGTCGTGTTTGACGTCATAAGTCTCTGAGATAATTAACTTCCGTAAGCATTGTAGATCGGTAAACATAGCTTGAATTTTGTATGTGCTGCGACCGAAATTTAATTTTCTTTTTGGTCAGATTTATAAAGTACATGTTCTACAACACACCCAACGCAAATTAGAGAATATTTCCAAAAGCTGTTCATAAATCCTTTAAATAGTCGCGGAGCAGTCCCGTTTTTATCCTAGAGGCCATTTTTGGACTGTGATAACTTCTAATTTTTAAATATCAGCGGTTGAAAATGATACCGGAAGTAAGATGATATTGACATGCGCATACATGTATGATCTCCTGTCAACATGGACAGTGTAATGATGACTTTGTTTTTGTTGGAGTAACCAAGGTGATGTCTTTATTTCTGTTTAATGTTGACTGAAAAGAAAGAAAAAAAACATATACAGAAAAAAAAAATATTTTTCCACCAAAATAAATTCAGTTTTATCATCTGACTATCGAATCGTTAACCCTCTTCGCAACCAGTTTGCTAATAGGCCTATGCATAGAAGACATATTGCCGGTTCGGGCGTCACCCAAAATGGGTAGATTGATTGTTTGGTGTTTTACGCCGCGCTCAAGATTATTTCACTTATATGGCGGCGTTGCCCGTTTTATTGTGGGATGAAACCGAGCTCTATGCCCGGAGGAAACCCACGACCTTTCGGTTGTAACTGGCAACCATCCCACATAGGTCGTTCGAGTGAAAACCCAGTCAGAAAATTTTCCAATTTTTGGGGAGTGGGATTGGAACCATTATTTGATCATCTTTTAGGTCCTATAATAGGATAATAGAAATGGCCTAAAGATGATAAAACAGTAGAAAATGACGTTATTTTATCTTTGTATAATTTTCAATTGTATAGCCTAAAATTAATAGTAATATGAATGAATGAATGAGTGAGTGAATGAACGAATAAAATAATAGACAAAGGAATGACTGAATGAATGCACGAGTGGATGAATGAATGAATGGATGAATGAATGAATGAACGAGTGCATAAATTGTACAAAAAAGCAAGTAGGCCTATATCCTGGGGGGGGGGGGGGGGGGGGGGGGGTTGCAGGTATCTATTGCTGCAAAAATTGTAAATCTACCTCACCTTCAGGTCTAACTTTTCTTTTATTCTTTTGGTTAAACCCATTAGCGCCTCCTCCACATTCGTGTTCTCTCGACAGCTGATCTCATAATGTTCGATCCGATGGAATTCTGCAAACTTTAAAAGGAATAAAAACACTCGTTTGGTCGAGGTCTAATTTAATTTTAAGGCAAATTCTACAGATTGCGAAATCTCTGACTATTCCACATACTCATGGCAACTATAGACCTATTTGCCTTATATGCAGATCTACTTTTGGCTCTGTGGATCATTTCATTATTTAAAGTGGCACGAGCTGCCAAAATTCACACTTTTTTCACAATTTCTGATCGTCACGAAAGTAAGAGGCTTTGAAGGCCATCGAAAAACTAAATGATTGGCGTTGGAATGAGAAAAATCCATACAGTATGTGGCCTATACGAACCGGAATAGTGTTCGAAAAAACTAAATTTAAATAACCGGGACGACCATTCATTCATTCTAAGCCAAAGATAGTTCAAAACAATACTTTATCGTACATTTTGGAGACTAGAAGCACTAAATAGCTTTTGAATTATATGTCTTGATAAAAATAACCAATAATTTCAACATTCTGTTTTAACATCAAAATTTCAACATTTTGGCAGCTCATGCCACGTTAAACAAAAACGAAAGACAATCACTGAATCTAAAACATGCTTATCTCCCATTAATCAAGATCACCGCAAGAATAAATTCAATACCGGATTATTATGCACCTTCTTTTCATTTGTGATTTTTTTTTGGCGAAAATGCTATGCTAAATATTTACCTATACAGTGTAGTCAAATCTACTATGACCCACAACATGTTATTTTCATTCAGATTCAAGTCTCATATACCTTTGTCTTGAATAATTTTTGAGAGCCTATAAGACCTACTGATTGTCTAGTTTGTCATCGCGCCCTTGGGACCGGTTGCACAAAGCTGTATTATGCTCAAGCCTGGCTTAAACCTAGCGCAGACGAGAGGCGCCGGCTGAGCTACAAGGCACGCGTGGCCAAGGGAGCAGCTACATATTTCAGCGCAGACGATGAGCTCTCGGCTGAGGCCAGTTCCTTGTCAACCAAGTTCACTGACCTACACAAGTGTCACTACCCGTGTTACGTAATATTCTAAGTGGTCACATGATTTAATAGGCACACGTGATTGGACTATCCCTCCTCTCAGCTCAGCCGGCAGCTTACGTTGTCCGCACACGGTGAGATTCTTGCCACGAGAGGCAGAAAATATCAAACATGCTAATTACTTTCCTCACCGCCTCGAGAGGCGAAAATCTCACCCAAATTTACGCGCACACGGGGGAAACAGCTTAGCTCTCAGCCACGCGTAGCCGGCAGCTCAGCCGGCGCCTCTCGTGTGGGCTAGGCTTTAAACACGTCACGTCACAATGGAATTTGATTGTGACGCTGCTTACATAAGTCAGACTTTAAGCCTAGCGCACACGAGAGGCGCCGGCTGAGCTGCCGGTCACTCGTGGCTGGGAGCTAAGCTGTTTCCCCCGTGTGCGCGTAAATTTTGGTGAGATTTTCGCCTCTCGAGGCAGTGAGGAAAGTATTCAGCATGTTTGGTATTTTCTGCCTCTCGTGGCAAGAATCTCACCGTGTGCGCACAACGTGAGCTGCCGGCTGAGCTGAGAGGAGGGGTAGTCCAATCGCGTGGGCCTATTAAAACATGTGACCCCTTAGAATATTACGTAACACGGGTAGTGACACTTATGCAGGTCAGTGAACTTGGGTGACAAGGAACTGGCCTCAGCCGAGAGCTCATCGTCTGCGCTGAAATTTGTAGCTGCTCCCTTGGCCACGCGTGCCTTGTAGCTCAGCCGGCGCCTCTCGTCTGCGCTAGGCTTAAGCTTAATACACCTTTGTGCAACCGGCCCCTGGTTCCCATATCTGTAAAGCCTAGCGCAGACGAGAGGCGCCGGCTGAGCTACAAGGCACGCGTGGCCAAGGGAGCAGCTACATATTTCAGCGCAGACGATGAGCTCTCGGCTGAGGCAAGTTCCTTGTCACCCAAGTTCACTGACCTACATAAATACCACTACCTGTGTTACGTAATATTCTAAGTGGTCACATGATTGAATAAGTACGCGCCATTGGACTATCCCTCCTCTCAGCTCAGCCGGCAGCTTACGTTGTGCGCACACGGTGAGATTCAAGCCACGAGAGGCAGAAAATATCAAACATGCTAAATACTTTCCTCACCGCCTCGAGAGGCGAAAATCTCACCAAAATTTACGCGCACACGGGGGAAACAGCTTAGCTCTCAGCCACGCGTAGCCGGCAGCTCAGCCGGCGCCTCTCGTGTGCGCTAGGCTTTAGATGAAAAAGAAGGGGGCGCTATTGTCTCATTTAGAGTTGAGAAAGACACTTTGGATTTTGGATAAATATAAACTAGTAAACATTAAAGTGACATGAGCTGCCAAAGTTGACTGATTTTTTTCATAAATTTTGGCAGGTCAATGACTCAGTTTTACGACACGGGTGAAATCCGCTAGTATTACCCCGATACCCTCGATCCATGGACAAATGCGAATCTTTGTCACTGTTCACTCTAAATTAGGACTTACCTGTTTGGCCCGTTCCTTAGCAACGCATCTCTTGGCATTCAGATCTAGTTTGTTGCCAATAATTATCTTACTCACTTCGTCACCGGTGGTCTGAAACTGGGGAATAAATCGACCTCGGTAAACACAACTATATTTGTCTGTCATATAATTTGTCTTTTTATAAAATTACTTGTTGTTCATTGTGACACAGCCTTACAAATGAGTTCATTGTGACGCAGCCTTGCAAATGAGTTCATTGTGACACAGCCTTACAAATGAGTTCATTGTGACACAGCCTTACAAACGAGTTTGTTGTGACGTAGCCTTGCAAATGAGTTTGTTGTGACACAGCCTTACAAACGAGTTCATTGTTACGCAGACTTACAAATGAGTTCATTGTTACGCAGCCTTACAAATTAGTTCATTGTGACGCAGCCTTACAAATGAGATTATTGTGACACAGCCTTACATATGAGTTCATTGTGACACAGCTTTACAAATGAGTTCATTGTGACGCAGCCTTACAAATGAGTTCATTGTGACACAGCCTTACAAATGAGTTCATTATGACACAGCTTTACAAATGAGTTCATTGTGACGCAGCCTTACAGATGAGTCCATTGTGACGCAGCCTTACAAATTAGTTTGTTGTGACGCAGCCTTACAAATTAGTTTGTTGTGACACAGCTTTACAAATGGGTTCATTATGACACAGCTTTACAAATGAGTTCATTGTGACGCAGCCTTACAGATGAGTCCATTGTGACGCAGCCTTACAAATTAGTTTGTTGTGACGCAGCCTTACAAATTAGTTTGTTGTGACACAGCTTTACAAATGAGTTCATTATGACACACCCTTACAAATAAATGGAATGCTGCCTTACAAATGGTCCATTAAGACGCAACCTTACAAATGGCCCATTATGACGCTGTCTTACAAATGAGTTTATTATGGCGCTTCCTTACAAATGAGTCATTATGACGCTTTCTTACAAATGAGTCATAATGACGCTGCCTCACAAATGAGTCATAATGACGCTGCCTCACAAATGAGTCATAATGACGCTGCCTCACAAATGAGTCATAATGACGCTGCCTCACAAATGAGTCATAATGACGCTGCCTCACAAATGAGTCATTATGACGCTGCCTCACAAATGAGTCACTTGTGTCGTTGTCTGTTGGCTAAGATAAATAATAAATCTTGCTTAAATCTCACCGCTTTAATGTCACTGATCCAACTCGATAGTCTGCTAAAAGATTCTTCATTTGTGACGTCATACATTATAATTATTCCCTGAAATGAAAAACAAGTAGAACAGGTCGACATGTAATGTATTTATATTGCTATCTTATTTGAGCTATACTGTTCCGATTTTCATGAATAACATATGAAAATGTAAACAGCAATTTACCAATTGTACGCTCTCTCGTCGGCGATGATAAACTGACTGTTCGGTTTAGATTTACTGGGGTCATTTAAACGTCACAAACTGCCATCAATCGTAACAATGGAAGCATTATCATACGCCATACAAAGGTCTCCCTCCATAATTCAATAATTTTTTTACATTTATTGGTCGTCGACCAGGTACCGACCAATAAATATCAAAACATAAATTATAACGAGGTTATATTACTGAATACATTTGGATATTTCATTGGCTGTTTTGGATCTGACTTTGTAAAAAGTGACGCCAATACTGAGAGATGAGCACGCGCATGACAGATCTGGATCGATCTTGCACCATCTCTTGGTAATGGCGGCATTCGATGCAAATCAAATACCATGTGACCTTCATTCCACGTTTATAGTTCATTGTATATACTTACCATAGCACCTCTATAAAAACCGGATGTCAGCGTACGGTATCGCTCCTGTCCAGCCGTATCCCTGGAAACAGAGAGATGGTTGATTCATGTTGTATTCCACGTTTAAATTACCGCTGAGCCTGATGACGTCAGGTAGATTTACGCAAAGCTTTCTGGGTAAAATATGCCTCAGTTCGCCATTTTGTTTATTGGTACTTAGCAAGATGTCACTTTTTGGGAAAACATTGATGACATAACCTGTTTTTATCCACACAGTTTTCTGGTAATTTTACGCCTTTTACGTCTTCTTCTCCTTGATACAGTATTATTTCTTCCGCCATATTTTAAAATTATTTTAACATCCCTCAATCCCCCGGAATGCTTTGCGCGTAAATTCCAAGTGACGTCATTAAGCAATCGGTCAATTACCTTAATTATATGGCAGCGTTGTCCAGATTTCATATGATAGTCTGATTCATTGGTGTTCTTCGCTCGAGCCAAGGGTTATTTCCCTTATATGGCGGGGTTATGCCTACCGGGTTTAGTGGGTAAGTAGCCGAGAAATCTTGGCTCTGCCGAATTTTTTTTTCCGTGTTCGTCATAGCCAAGATCACTTCCATAGTAAAAAAGTGATATTTGTTAAGGAGACCCGCCGAAAAAATCGGCGGCGCAAATTTCACAACAATTAAGCAAAGAATAAAATATTTACCACTGCATTCCGATAGCATAGACCACGAAGAAGGAGTTTGTCAAACTTATGCCGCTGTAAAGTGACTAAAGATATATGATTGAAGTATTTCTACAACGCCCCGCACAGTTTAACTGGTCGTTTAAATGTTTTACTATGGCGGTTACGTCAGGTTGAAAGCCAGTGGATTTCGAAACAAATATTGACTGCATAAGGGAAAGTTTACCACTTTACAGCGGCGTAGGTTTGACAAACTCCTTCTTCGTGGTCTATACTATCGGAATGCAGTGGTAAATATTTTATTCTTTGCTTATTTGTTGTGAAATTTGCGCCGCCGATTTTTTCGGCGGGTCTCCTTAACAAATATCACCTTTTTACTATGCAAGTGATCTTGGCTATGACGAACACGGAAAAAAAAAATTCGGCAGAGCCAAGATTTCTCGGCTAAGTGGGTAAGGGGCTGGTACTTTGCCCAGAGGAAACCACAACCTTCGGCGAGTACCCCGGTACCTGACGAGGGAAACCTCCCACTCAATTATTGTCTTTGGACTGTGTGCGATTCGAGCCGCCACCCTTGCATCCATGGATTTATTGATTGATGTTTTACACCCGGCTCAAGAATATTTCACTTATATGGCGGCGTTGTCGGGTTTAGTGGGGGAGGAAACCGGGCTCTTGCCCGGAGGAAACCCACGACCTTCCGGTGGTAACTGGCAATCACCCTACATAGGTCGTTCGAGTGAAAACCCAGTCAGAAAATTTTCCAAATTTGGACTGAGTGGAATTCGAACCCACGACCCATTGGTGGAAGGCTGTTCGGATTGAGCCACGGAGGCCCCTATATTGTTTTGAGGATTACCGCTTAGATGTTAATTAGGATTTATGAGAAAAAAAAGTTTAAAATCGATCTCACCATATGACAACTTTAACGGTTAATCCATCCACGTCTATAACCCTCTGTCGACTAGAGACACCTTAAACAATATATTGAAATGGGCTGACAAATATGAGGAAATCTTAGTTGAAACAGAATCAGCTAATAGTTGATTATTTTTATCCGAAGCCACAAAACAAGAGCTTTGCTCCGATACCAATCTTAAAGACGTGCATTAAGATAGTTTAAACAGCAGAAAACTCCCCCAAAGAAGTCTAAAATTGCTTTTTCTTTAATAATGACGGGCTTATTTTGTACGACCGTCAGTATGAAAAAATAGTAATTTTGGAGTCAGAAACCCGGACTACCCAAAATGAACTCATACATCACGGCTATTTGTGCTGATAGAATATGAAAAATGAAGTTTGGATTCGTCGATTACGTGTGAGGTAAATCGAGACAACCGGACGTCATTCGTCATTGGAATAACATCTAGTCACGTCATTAAGCTTTTTTTGCGTAACTTTTATACTAACGTATCTCTACAGTATGGTTTGCTGTGGCAGTTACGTGAAAACTTACGCCACGTTGCTTCGTGAAACAGGGCTGTTTCTCGACACCGACGTAACTTTGCGTCTGGTCGTAACGTCATGGCAACATATACCTTCAACATTACGTTACGACCAGGCGTAAAGTTACGACGGGCGTAAATGTGTTGAGAAACATCGTCGAAACCCACGGTTAAAAATTCCGCTTACGCTCACATTACCCGTGGGACAAGTCGGACCCTGCCCGTCGTTTCTAATTTAATATGCATGTAGATTTTGATTGGTTCCGCCACAAAACTGTGGCGGAAAATTTCACCAATCAGAATCCGCGTTGCGTCAGCATCTTAGCAGTGTTCAAAACAAAGATGGACGACTTTTCGGTTGTATCACAACCAATGAACTATATGCGTGGAATGGACACGTCTCATTGGCTGGTTTGGATCGTACTTTGTAAAATGTGCCGCCATTGACAGCTGATAAGCGCGTGCAGAACAGATCTGTATGGACGCTCTACTATCTCCTGGTAATGGCGGCATTCGAAGCATAGCAAGCGCCACGCGATCTCCCTTCCACGCATATAGTTCATTGATCACAACTCGCATGTCCTATTAATGGCCGCCATCTTTGTTTTTACTTCAATTCGATAAACGTGTCTCCAAAACTAAAGAGTTAAAACGTTTATAAGAAATCGTTTGATTGGTCCGACAGAAAATGGGCGTTCCCAAAAAACGACGCTTAACGAGGCAATTGACCCAGGGGTAAGAGGTGAGCTTGTCGAGAATTTAACCCTGGGTATCCGAGGATGGTTGAGAAACTGCCCCCAAAGCCCTGTCTTACGAAGCTGGCGTAAAGTTGCGCATAGACTTACAAGATTGACCAGTTGTGACTAGGGCGTAAGTTCCTATAGCTTTAACACTGATTTACGTCCGACGTAACTTACGCCAGCTTTGTAAGACAACTGGGGGTTGTTTCTCAACAAAGTTACGACTGACGTAAGTCCAATGCAAGGCGTAACTACCATGGCAACATATACCCTCAACATAACGTTACGACCAGGCGCAAAGTTACGACGGGCGTAAGTGTGTTGAGAAACAGCCCCCAGGGTTGTTCAAAGCGCCGTGATCTTAACTACAGCTTAGATGACGTCGCGTCCCAAAGGAATTTCTTTGTTACGCCACGTCATTTAACCTGCGGTTACGCTAATTTGCTTTTGAACAACCGGCCCCAGGTCAAAGA
Source organism: Lepidochitona cinerea (assembly GCA_963971465.1). Classification (NCBI taxonomy): domain Eukaryota; kingdom Metazoa; phylum Mollusca; class Polyplacophora; order Chitonida; family Tonicellidae; genus Lepidochitona; species Lepidochitona cinerea. Next base: position 17,117,063 of record OZ020559.1, read on the forward strand.
TTCCGACGATGATTGAGATGTATTAAAAAGTTTAACTTACCGACTGTGTGAATCGGATTTTCTGAGTACACTTTGTCACAAAATCTGAGCATCAACGAAGTTTTCCCTACCCCCATTTCTCCAACCACCACTACTTTGAACATGACCAATTTATCGGGTAAACTCATCGTGAAATAGGGGCCAGTATCACGTGAGCTATCTCGTGGGGCACCTGCTGTGGTCTAAAATTAACCCTATGAAAACTTATTTTAGTCGTCGCTTCAGTTATTCATTGGTTACTGCTGGGAGAAGATCAATCATCCGACAGGTTATAATTTTGTCCATAGTTTGATTTTTTTCTGATAAATACCGTGAATTCAATTCATCCGATCGAACATCTGAAGTAATATTTTATATATTACTAGCATCGGGTCACTCGATGGCCGGATATAATAGACTAACGTAATTCATCAATTGGCAGCCAAAATAACATATCATGCAATGTTTAATATAAAATGTCATCGGGAACTTCGAGTTTCTGTGAGTCCGGCTTCAAACAGATCACGACATGAAATCCCCTGCCGATTATTCAACAGTTACGTTTAGCGTCATGCAATCGACGTCACCACTGATAGCGTCAACCAAGAACCATGTATTCTTTGGTACGCGTAAAACACGGTAAGGTATTCTTTAATGCAAACTTCCGCTGGGGTTGTTTTGGTCCGATCGGAAAACGAACGGAATTTATCTGGAAAGGAAATGAAATAGTACAGTAAGAGAGATAATTATAGCTTCTCGAACCAAACGGGAGTTTTCTTGGGAACATTCACCATTCTGGTGGTTAGAGAAATCAATTTTTGTTTCTTTATTATTAAACGGAAATCATCGAACATATTTTTGCCAAAATGTTTTTAATCGAACATCGGTCATATTTTTTTTACCTGTGTACCTATATTTCAAACTAAGGTTCTATTATTAAAATTATTAATATATGTGTGAAGTGTTTAACAAGACAAGGTGATGGATATCTGTTGAACAGATAAAATACAGCTCCTCACGTATACATACTAACGCAAAGCCTTGCTTAGAAAAGCGTTGATTCAACAAAGTGTAAGCTGTTAGACACTCGGAACATCCTTCGGCTATCTTCGCTCGCTACCGGTCAGCTTTGACACGCCGAAAATCTCCGAGGATAGCCGAGTAAGTTGTTAGATTTACTGATCGAGTACGTGTCGACAAATTATGTTCTTATTTACGACCTAAATAGATCTAAAAGTAGAATATGACGTGATTTTCAGTAGATATGAACTCATGACCAAAGTCAACTCCAAAAAAACAAAAACATTTGTTTGTTCAATATCACATTAAACTATGGTTTTGGCGATTGGCAAATTACGTATTTTCTGTCAAATTGACAAATGGGGGTGATGTGGCAAGACAATATTACTCAATTAAAGTGTGTTTGTTTTGTCACAAAAATGTTATCGGTCAAATTAAGGTTATATTCATAAAATATACAAAATTTCATATTGAAACAATTGACTTTTCTTTTAATAATATCATTCCCCAAACCTAACATAATGATTTTTAGAAATAGGTAATAGTTGTTTTTATTTGTGCTGTTGTAGTTATTGAAGTGTTGTCGCAAAACGTATATTGAAAACTAATTATCCTATGTGTTTAGTTGTTGTTGATACTAGCGTTGTTGTTGTTGTACTAGTTATCTTTAATGTGAATTTTAACAATTAAATTGAAGAAGTAATACCTGTTTTAAACTGGAGATAGAATCCTCAAGTATAAAAGAAACATCTTACCATAATGGTTAATCATTCTCAGCTTTAGTATATCAACAAAGTTGAATTGAAATCCCTGCAGGTTAATGTCCTTGACTGTAGCAAAGGTTGTCAGCCATGTTTGAATACTCTCTAAACTTGACATTTTATTTCTAAATATTCAAAACTATCAAAGATAGTACTTTTTACTGTTTATTTTTACAATAACAATTACACTATTATGTCCAGTTGCTAAAATACCAAAATGTAAGGAAAGGAACCTTATGAAAAGCCTATATTTAGGAACACATTTTATTTAAGAATCCATTTTGTGTAGAGAGTACTCATTTGACAAGTATAAAAGGCGGGAAATTTGAGAGATTCAGGACTAGCTCCCTATTATTGGACAAGTCCACTTCTCCTGAAGAAACCACCCGAGGAAATACCCGACATACCCGAATTACCTGACCATAGGATCATTGGAAACCTAACCACCTTAAAAGGTATGGGATATTACAGGGAACAGATGGAAGAGGCCTGGTGAGATCGAGAACAAGCCCTCTACTTTCACCCTCTGTATTCATGGGGTTACCCCATGAATCCTAGGGAGACTGTAAGACTTGTTCACTCACTATACCCTGCTCCATTCAAGTCCTTTCCGATGATTTTTCTGAACAAACATTAACCCATGAATTCCTTTATTAATCTCTGGTAAATATCTAACTGGATAATTTCAATAGGAATTCCAATATTAACCAGTAGATTATTACCCCATGAATTCATAGGGTAAATATTGTAAGTCAATCACTGGTAAATCTGAATCGTTTTCACTGAACTGCATTACACCCCATAGACCCATAGGGATGGATGGCACATACTAAAGACACTGGTGGGAAAATTAGGACAAATTTACGCATTCATACCGATTGAACCTATACATATTAAGGGAAAACCATACAATACAAGAAGACCAACCAAACATGAAGTGGATTACTATTAAAGAAATGAGTCATACAAGTGAAGCGCTACACATATAGCCCTTCCATATATGACCCCCCCCCCCCTTTCTGCTGTGAAAAGTTATTCAATAAAGTTTTAAAATTGATTTCAAGCCTTTGTTACAATTTCTACATAGTTAATTGATCTTCGGTACTGTACCAGAGCATGAGCAATGCCGCACTGCAGATAATTTAATATCTGTGAATTCAAATTGCTCATGATCTGAATACAGACATAGATCTTTTAGGCGAACTGTAATTCCTCAACCCCCGCAGCGATCTAGATCGCTACATTATTTTGGCGCCCGAAATGGGACCTGTTAAATTCAACAGGTCCAGTGACATGAAATGAGGAGTTATAACACATGCCTATGAAACTACAAGCAGAGTTTTAAATACAAAAAAAAACAAAAAACAACAACAATATCAGGTAAATCCATCTTTATTAGTGTGGTGATGGCAAGCAGTAGACCACAGAGGAGAAATAGGGGGAACCCTTTACTTACAGCTATTGGCGATGAAAATTACAGTACAGCCACTGACATGGATACACAAGGAAGTGCTGACGAAACACCCCAAGATATTATTCTAACTGTTCCTGGCCATGGAGATACATCTGACCAGCAAAATCAAATTCAATGTAATCAACTAAACAAAGACATTACTGAAAAAATTGGATCTTCTGTAAAGAGAGCCATGGAAGAATTTTCTAAATCAATAAAATGAGCCTATTAACGAAGGATATGGTTTCCTCTTGTGGTGAAAATAGTAGAAAAACAAATTCAAGAAAAACCAGGAATGATAATTTTTCAAGGACAGCTAGTAGGAAGGAAGCGTCTTCGTCAAGTGAGGAAGATACATCAACTGTTTCTATTCAACGTCTCAGGAGGAACAATGGAACAAAACTCCCACCATTTACGGGACAAGAGCCTTGGGAAGTCTGGTTAAATCGTTTTGAAGATGTGGCAGCCTTGAAAGGGTGGAACACTTCAGAAAAATGGTGTGAGCTATTACCACGAATTCAAGGAAAAGCTGGTGAATTTGTTTACGGTCAACTATCAAGGGAAGTTAGAAATAACTTTTCATTGTTAGTTGATGAGTTAAACCACAGATTTAAGAAAATAGAAACTTCAAAGAGATTTGGAGCCCAATTCAGTAACCGAAGACAAAAATTTGGGGAGAGTGCCGAAAATTATGCTGCAGATCTGAAACGATTGTACGATAAAGCGCATTTTAACCGAGACCGAGAGACTAGGCGTGAAGATCTCCTCAGAAGATTTCTTGCTGGCATAGAGGATGAAAAAGCCAGATTTCATGTAGAATATATTAAAGAACCCGTAACTATCGACGAAGCAGTATATGAAGTGGTACATTTTCTGGAGACACAGCAAAGAACAAGTGGATATGAAATCCGTCAGAATAAAAGGCCGTCAAGATATATGAGAATTGAAGAACAAGTAAGTGACACATTAGATGTAGGTCAAGGAATTAGGTCAGCCGTTCACGTGGAAAACGATTCACGACAAAAACAGTCTGAAGCAACAAAGAATAAACCAGTTCAAAAGCCACCCAAAGAAACTACAGAAAATCCAGCTGAGATCATAAAACTGAGGAAAGAAATTTCTACTATAACAGATATGTTTAAAGATTTGAAGTCGCAAATAGAATGTAGAAACAACAGAGGGCCCAACTACGAAAATTATAGAAAACCCCAAGTTTATGAAGATAGACTGAGAAGTAACCCAGTCAGAAATACAGGACCTAACGAGAGAAAACCATTTTCTGGTTGTTATCGCTGTGATGGTAATCACTGGATTAGAGACTGTACTTACCAAGGTCAAGTCTCGTTGAATGCCACTGCTAAACCATTTGTGCCAGGAAATATGAATACGAAGAGAAGTGGAAATTCTCAACAAGCTTATGAAATTAATAGAAGACAATATCTCACAGAGTCGTCAAACTTACGGGGGGCGGCTCAGTAGACCGTGAGACGGCCCCCCAGCACAGAGGTCTACGAGCTACTAAAAATACAGGTTTAGGTATGGGGCGAGGGAGACCGAAGTATGAGGGAATTTACATTGATGGCACTGTCCAAAATATCAATGTTAAATTCACAGTCGACACGGGAGCCACAGCGACCATTATATCTGAACGCATTTTCGACGAGATTCCTGAACAGAATCGGCCGGAGCTAAAACAAAATGGAAGAGACCTGACCTGTGCTGATGGTAGAAAGTTGAAATACAAAGGAAAAGGAATTTTTCAACTTACCTTAGGAAGCCTTCATCTAGAAAAAGATTTAACAGTTGCAGATATTGAGGATGACATTTTACTTGGAACAGACATTTTGCAGAATAGTCCTCAAGGGCCAGCAGACATATTGATGAGTGAAAACAGAATCATATTAGAGAACGTGACTATTCCCCTTGAACAAGTTTCATCAACTGGAATTAAGAAAGTAAAGTCAGCAGAAAACTATACTATTCCAGGCATGTCAGAGGTGTTAATAGATGTCCTACTAGATGAACCTAACATAAACTTCACAAAGGTTGATGCCATGATGATACAGACACTACCTTATTTTGCAGAGTCTAAATCATTGGTCATCTCACCTTGTGTGGTTAATGCTGGTTCAGGCAAGCCAATTAAGATCAGAGTTTTAAATCCCTTTTTGGAAACTCAGAAAATAAGAAGAGGTGAACATATCGGGATTGCTGAGGAAACTCTGGAGAAACATATAACTGAAGCTATTGAAGAAGAAGATTCAAATGAAAGAGGGAATTTTAACTCTGTTAAGAGAATTCTAAATAATAATTCACTTGATAGTATAAGATCGACAAATAGTCATCGAACTACGTTGATTGAAAACAAAGCACAGATTCCAACATACTTAGAAAAACTTCATGAAGATTCAATTCAGGATTTATCTTCAGAACAAACTTCTCAGGTGACAAGTTTATTGAATTCCTTTCAAGATGTGTTTTCTAAAGATGAATGTGATCTTGGGCTAACACATCTGATAGAACACAATATAGATGTGGGAAACAGCAAGCCTATTCGACAACCCCAAAGACGACTTCCTCTGTCTGTTGCGGGCGAAGAAAAATCAGCAATCGAAAAACTGCAAAAACAAGGATCTGTTCGACCATCAACATCCCCTTGGGCGTCTCCAATAGTGTTGGTACGTAAAAAAGTTGGATCAGTACGACCCTGTATTGACTATAGACGAGTGAATGCTGTAACAAGAAAAGATGCTTTTCCCCTTCCTCGTACACAAGACTGTCTTGATTCCCTTGAAGGAGCCGTTTGGTTTTCGACTCTTGATCTCACATCCGCCTACAATCAAGTACCAGTGAAGAAAGAAGATATACCAAAGACAGCCTTTGTAACTAAGAATGGTTTGTTTGAGTACACCACTATGCCTTTTGGATTAAGTAACGCTCCTGCTACATTCCAAAGATTAATGGAGTTAGCACTCAGTGGATTGCAGTGGACTAAATGTTTAATTTACTTGGATGACGTCATAATCTTCGGAAAAACGTTTGATCAACATTTAGACAGTCTTACGGAGGTACTCGTTCAAATAAGACAAGCTAATTTAAAACTAAAACCATCTAAATGTGAACTTTTCAAGAGGGAAGTGAAATTCCTGGGACATATCATATCAAGTGATGGGATTTTACCTAATCCAGACAACGTACAGAAACTTGTTGCCTGGCCAATACCCAAAACAGTGACAGACGTTCGTGCACTTCTTGGTTTGGGAAATTATTACAGAAGGTTTGTAAAAGATTTTTCACAGATTGTGAAGCCCCTCACAGAGCTAACCAAGAAGAACTGTATTTTCAAATGGTCACCAGAGTGCCAAAGTGCATTTGAAAAATTGAAAAATATCCTTATCAGCCCGGAGATAATGAGATATCCTAACGATAATGGGAAATACATTCTGGACACGGATGCCAGTGATGTAAGCATTGGAGCAGTACTGTCACAAATTCAGGATGGAAGAGAGCGTGTTATTGCTTATGGGAGCAGAACGTTAAATAAGGCAGAGAGGAATTATTGTGTTACGGACAGGGAACTACTCGCAGTGAAACATTTTATGGAGTATTACAAGCATTATTTCACTTGGTGAGGACAGATCATCAAGCAATAAAATGGTTGTTCAGCCTTCGAGAACCAAAGAACAGAGTTGCTCGTTGGATAGAGATTCTTTCGGCATTCGATTTTGAGATCGAGCATCGACCAGGAAAAAGTCATGGCAATGCTGATGGTATGTCTCGATGCCCAAACCCATGGCAGTGTGTCTGTCCAGATGAGGTGTTTGGGACAACTCTTAGGTGCGGTCCTTGTCATAAGTGTGACAAACGGACCACAGAGATGTGCAGTGCTCTTACGAAGAGCCCAGGAGAAAACATAAGTATTATAAGGAAACTTGGTCAAGGGACCATTCCTTCATTTGTGTCAATAAAAAAATTACACACCTGTCTTGTTGGATTTATGTTGTCTTTATTGGCCATTATGGTATTTGCTATCAAAACATTGCCCAGTGGTTTGGGAGATTTTGTTTTCAGGCAATATACGGAGTTAAGGAAGTTCGTAAAGCTATGCTGTGGAGCATGGCAGGAGAAAATTTTGAAGTCTATGACTCTTGGTGAGTATAGCAAGCATCGGCAGATCGGGATTTGGAATCCACGAATTAAGTTAAGAAAACTTACCTGCAGGAGTATTGATGTTCCTTGGATTCAAGGGTATTCAAGGGTCGCCCTTCGAGCCAAGCAGCTTAGAGACCCAGATGTAGCCCCAGTGTTAAAATGGTTTGAAAGTGGAAAAGGGCCTTTTGGTACAGAGATATGTGCATCAAGTCCAACCACACGCCATTACTGGAACAACTGGGAAAACCTTGAGCTAAAGAATGGTGTTCTTTTTAGGAAATTTCTGCGGAAGGATGCAAGCGCAGATTATTGGCAGTTTCTAGTGCTTCGATCTATGAGAGAGTATGTGTTAACACAAATGCACAACTCTATCCTGTCAGGTCACCTAGGAAGAAAGAAAACCAAGGAAAAAACTATACAGCGGTTTTACTGGTTCGGAATACGGGAAGATGTGGATAACTGGGTAAGGAGATGTGACGTTTGTAATGCAAACAAAACACCACCTAAAATGCCCTGTGCACCCCTTGGAGACATGCGAGTTGGAGCACCAATGGATCGTTTGTCCACAGATATAATGGGGCCCTTTCCAGAGACACCTAGGGGAAACAAGTTTGTGCTTGTTGTCATGGATTATTTTACTAACTGGGTGGAAGTACTGCCCGTCCCAGACCAGACAGCAATCACATGCGCACAAAAGATATTAAATGATGTAATCTGTCGGTTTGGATGTCCTTTGGATATTCACACTGACCAGGGTTCAAATTACAGAAGTGAAGTTTTTGCTGAGTTATGCGAAATGTTAGAGATTAGGAAAACACAAACTTCGCCTCGACATCCCCAGTGTAATGGGAAAGTGAAGCGTTTTAACAGGACTTTAGTTAGGATGATGCGATCTTATCTTAAAGATCAACAACAAGACTGGGACCTTCATCTTGGATGTCTGGCTTCTGCTTACAGATCCACACCACATGAAGTGACCGGTTTGACCCCTAATTTTCTAATGCTGGGACGCGAAGTAAGACTACCAGCTGAGATTGTTTTCGGCAAGCCGGGAAACATTGGAGAAGATACAGAGCTAACATATGGTAATTATTGCGGGAGAGGATGCAAAAAGCACATGACATTGTTCGAGAACGAACACGAGTTATGGCAAAACGACAAAAACAGACTTTTGATGGCAAGAAATCCTTGAATACTTACAAACCTGGGGAATATATTTGGTATTTCCAGGAACTGAAGAAGAAGGGTTTCAGCCAAAAGCTTATGCGACCATATTCTGGTCCATTTGTTGTTTTGGAAAAACTGAATGATTTGGATTATATAATCCAAATGGATGCTACAGGGACAAAACGGGTGGTAAATCACAATAAACTGAAGCCATACCAAGGGGACACACTCCTGAAATGGGCAAAGCGGGAGGTAGACAAACATCAAAAGGGAAAACAAAAACTTACATACAGTCACTAGCAAAAGACACTCACTAACATGTAATTGGTGATTGAGCAGTGATTTTGTTGTTGAATTTCCCTCAAATGCAAATTTGTCTAAAAGAATGCCATTTTGTACCTTGTATTTGTTTTGTTACAGACGTGTTACAATGGCAGCCCAATCCAGTACAAGGCAGGAAGCAATGAAAGCCATCAAAGCATTACAGAAGAGAGGCCAGGCTTTCCAATGTAAACACTGTGTTTACAGAGGCGACAAACCACAGATGACTAGGCATGTAATACTGTTACATGCAAAACAGGAGGACATCCCGTTCATGTGTTTAGTGTGTGGGAAGCGAGGAGTTAGGAAAGATGAGATTCAAAGACATATGGAGTCGAAACACGCTGACTATGACATTCAGACATACCTTGGGGGTAGTAAGAGAAAATATATTTTGGATGCTTCTGATGCAACCATTCTATCTCAAGATGAATCTCTCCTGCATTATCAAGAAAGATGCTTAGTGGCAGAAGTATCTCCTCGATCTAATTCCCGATTGCCAGACTATCGAGAAGGTACCCCCATTCCCAATGCTATTGTTGGAGAAGGATTTGATACAATGGAAATCAAGGTACCAGTGGCACCTCCACCAAAATCAGAAGTACACATGGTTAAGCAAGAACAGGACATTCATTTTGAAATTTCAGAAGTGTGTCATATTGACCAACTCATTCAAAAATCACCGCTTGAACATCATCATCAATCCGTTTTTCCAATCAAACCACTCCCAGTCTCACCAAACCACCCAACAGAAACATTACAGTTCCACCCCAGTGAAAAAGAAATAACAGAATTGTGCAGCAGAACAACCATAATTTCTCCTCTGAAATCAACACCGCAGAAAAGTCGGAAAATGACCATCAAAAACACTAATAAAGGGGTACAAACAAGCCTAGATACATGTAATTCAATGAACAAAGTTCTCAGCATTTTGGAGAAGACCTCAGCTGGGCAAAAGGAAGCCTTTATGCCCGAACTAGATGTATGTCCAATTGTGAGCCAGCTGATGGCTACCAACCTGCATGTTGGAGAATTGGCAGCTAGGAGCCAATCTCTCCAGGATACTTCAAAGTCATTGCAAGAACTTCCAAACTGTTTTTCAAATCTTAAAATCGAACTAAGTAGGTTGAACAAAACTGTGTACGATCTCAATCAGACCAGCCATAAACTTCAGGAATCTGTTTTCAACCAAACAAATACACTTAAACCGCTGATGCAGGGTGTTGTAGATTCTAACCTGAGTTTAACAAAAGTATTACAAACTCAGGCGGAGATATTTAAACAACTTGTCGACGTTCTACAAAAAGAGAAACAGGGTAAAGAGAATTTGTCTAAGTGTGTTCCTCATGACAGAGAAACAAAGCCCAGCTCTGGCAAACGGTGTCGAGAAGACAGTGGTTTGAGTCCCGAAAGTAAGCGAGCTCGTCCTCATTGCCCCACACCTCGTCGACCTTTCCAAAGGAATTACGGCTATAACAGCCGTGCTCGCACTTCTAGGAGGTAGAACTTTTGGACTGCAATTATGTTGTAAATATATGGAAAATTAATTTGTAGATATTTTGAAATTTAATTGTATATTTGTGTAACGTAAACATTTTCAACTGTAATTTAAATTTTTTGGATAGGTTATGGTGAACGAGGACGTTTCACCTTAAGTTGGGGGTAATGAAACAATTGACTTTTCTTTTAATAATATCATTCCCCAAACCTAACATAATGATTTTTAGAAATAGGTAATAGTTGTTTTTATTTGTGCTGTTGTAGTTATTAAAGTGTTGTCGCAAAACGTATATTGAAAACTAATTATCCTATGTGTTTAGTTGTTGTTGATACTAGCGTTGTTGTTGTTGTACTAGTTATCTTTAATGTGAATTTTAACAATTAAATTGAAGAAGTAATACCTGTTTTAAACTGGAGATAGAATCCTCAAGTATAAAAGAAACATCTTACCATAATGGTTAATCATTCTCAGCTTTAGTATATCAACAAAGTTGAATTGAAATCCCTGCAGGTTAATGTCATTGACTGTAGCAAAGGTTGTCAGCCATGTTTGAATACTCTCTAAACTTGACATTTTATTTCTAAATATTCAAAACTATCAAAGATAGTACTTTTTACTGTTTATTTTTACAATAACAATTACACTATTATGTCCAGTTGCTAAAATACCAAAATGTAAGGAAAGGAACCTTATGAAAAGCCTATATTTAGGAACACATTTTATTTAAGAATCCATTTTGTGTAGAGAGTACTCATTTGACAAGTATAAAAGGCGGGAAATTTGAGAGATTCAGGACTAGCTCCCTATTATTGGACAAGTCCACTTCTCCTGAAGAAACCACCCGAGGAAATACCCGACATACCCGAATTACCTGACCATAGGATCATTGGAAACCTAACCACCTTAAAAGGTATGGGATATTACAGGGAACAGATGGAAGAGGCCTGGTGAGATCGAGAACAAGCCCTCTACTTTCACCCTCTGTATTCATGGGGTTACCCCATGAATCCTAGGGAGACTGTAAGACTTGTTCACTCACTATACCCTGCTCCATTCAAGTCCTTTCCGATGATTTTTCTGAACAAACATTAACCCATGAATTCCTTTATTAATCTCTGGTAAATATCTAACTGGATAATTTCAATAGGAATTCCAATATTAACCAGTAGATTATTACCCCATGAATTCATAGGGTAAATATTGTAAGTCAATCACTGGTAAATCTGAATCGTTTTCACTGAACTGCATTACACCCCATAGACCCATAGGGATGGATGGCACATACTAAAGACACTGGTGGGAAAATTAGGACAAATTTACGCATTCATACCGATTGAACCTATACATATTAAGGGAAAACCATACAATACAAGAAGACCAACCAAACATGAAGTGGATTACTATTAAAGAAATGAGTCATACAAGTGAAGCGCTACACATATAGCCCTTCCATATATGACCCCCCCCCTTTCTGCTGTGAAAAGTTATTCAATAAAGTTTTAAAATTGATTTCAAGCCTTTGTTACAATTTCTACATAGTTAATTGATCTTCGGTACTGTACCAGAGCATGAGCAATGCCGCACTGCAGATAATTTAATATCTGTGAATTCAAATTGCTCATGATCTGAATCCAGACATAGATCTTTTAGGCGAACTGTAATTCCTCAACCCCCGCAGCGATCTAGATCGCTACAATATTTCTTTTGCATGGGTCGTATGGCTCGTATGGCTCCCCACAAGGCGCATTTTAGTCTGAATTACCTTTAAGATGACAACATTGCAGGCTCAAAGATATAAGAAGAAAACTTATTATTGTAACGCGTCGTTAATTTCAATAGTTTAAAGTGGCATGAGCTGCCACAATGTTGATATTTTGAAGTTAAAAGAGAATGTTGAAATTATTGGCTATTTTTCTCAAGACGTATAATTCAGAAGCTTTTTAGTGCTTCTAGTCTCGAAAATGTACGATTAAGTATTGTTTTAAACTTAAAATGAATGAATGGTCGTCCCGGTTATTTAAATTTTGTTTACTATTCGAACACTATTCCGGTTCGTATAGGCCACATACAGTATGGATTTTTCTCATTCCAACGCCAATAATTTAGTTTTTCGATGGCATTCAAAGCCTCTTACCGTCGTGACGATCAGAAATTATGAAAAAAGTGTGAAATTTGGCAGCTCATGCCCCTTTAAAGTGGCATGAGCTGCCAAACTTTCTAACACCACTTTAGAAGAGCTAGACCCGTTACCTAACCATGTAAAGAAATCAAGTATTTTTTAAACGAAGAATAAATTTTCGGATAAATTGAAATTACACATACCTGGTTATACAGAATATCAGGTGAGTTGATTGACTCATACTATCTCGTACAGGTAAAAACATAGGTTGTAGAGTATAACATATAGTCTTATCTCGGCTTTATGTCCAGTCACGAGGTAAACTCGGTCCAATATAGAGCGTTATCAACTGGTAGATTATACCGAAAAATTCTTAAAACTCAGCTCTTTTGTTTTAAGCATAGAGGTGAACAATGTAGATAAGGCGATTCGTATGGCACCGTTATCTAGATATGACGCCCGATTATGGTCCAATGTTCTATTTTTATAGAATTAAGATTTCATGATTTGCCAAAAGGGGTAGAACAAGTTAAGGAAATTGTTGGTCATTTTTCTCATGATTTTGAATTAGAAGCTGACAAAGACTCTTTTCTAAAGTGTGGTGATTAGTCCAGGCGAAATATTGTACGTTGTTACTCTAAAAAACAATAGACCCTTTCGACTTAGAATGACGCTTTTATGACGTTGTTTGAATTGTGGCATTGACTTCATTTCTCTGTTGCGGTCGCTGTGACACGCCTCTTTTGCATTACGTCATAGAGAAATGAACACGATTCTGACGTCAGGTTGATCCAAAAACTCAAATTAGCGTCCTTTTGCCTTACAGCGAGACTTCTGAACAAGCGTCAATCCTAAAGCCGAGGTATCTATTGTATCCATGCAGCTTGTACACCTGCTACTGGGACCCATCGTTCAAAAGTGCATACGGTTTAAACCCGGTTTAAGTTTGTAACGTCAAAATGGAATTTCTTTGATACGAGCCTTTTATACCTTTCTCAAGCCTGATATATACTTTTGAACAAGTCAGCCCCAGCGTTTGAATTCCTCTGGACCCATTCTTCAAAACAAAATTAGCATGACACGTTAAACGCCCTTAATTTGATTTTCCTTTGACCACTCGTATACCTGAGGAATTTTCCTCCAAACATTTGTAGGTCCGACATAGCTTGGTGGTCGTATTGTAACGTTGAAGCTATACGGTATGTCACAATCTTTGTGACAAAGGTTTTTTTTTTTTACAATTTTTATCTCATTTACAGCATGTTGTTTCATTATTGGACAAAAATGTGGGCGTTACTCGAGGGTAAAGTTCGCATCAGAATCTCACGACAAAAGATTACAGTATGACGCTATTCGAATCCGGGACGGTTAATAGATTGATTGATGTTTTATGCCGCATTCGAGATTATTTCACTTACATGGCGGCGTTGCCAGGTTTAGTGGGGGAGGAATCCTGGTTCATTGCACGGAGGAAACCCCCGACCTTCGGCGAGTACCTGGCAACTTTTCCACATACGGCGACCGAGTGAAAAATCCATTCAGAATTTTTTTCAAGTTTTATTTGGTCTGAGTGTGATCGGGCCGCATCGATGGAGGGTCTTTGTGGGACTAAGGGGCGATCACTATAACCCACTGGACCACCGAGGCCCACATGGTAAATAGAAGTAAACGGCAATATATTTATTATAACGTCATTTTAAGTTGTGTTGTTCTACGAACATGCGACCCACGTGAGTGTCAGCATAGGCGCTAAACCCAACAAGCCACCGTGGCCGCCAGTTTTGCGCGCAACAATGAAATGACGTCGCGGCGTCACCGGACAAGCCCAGCAGTCATGTTGACTTTTGCAAATCCCTTTTCATTTTTTCACATTTCAAGATTCATTCGAATATAAACTGTTCGAATAAAGGTTTTTATTTCTTAAATCTGCTGTAAAATACAAAACATTTGAAGTTAAAAACAGACGCATCCTTTGTCCGGTCTACTACTTGGGGCAGTAATTGTGACGTCGCTAAATTACGTCATTTAAAAGTAATTTTTAGTGTTCTATTGGGGATAATTGGATATTTGAGTACTTGGGGAAAGTGATCCTCAGGAATCTAAATGGTTGATTGATTGATTGATTGATTGATTTGATTGATTTATGCCCTTAAGTTCAGTGATTTGTGTAATGTTGTAATCCCGCGTTTTAATAGTTATAGTTTTGTGTGTACCGGCGCGTAGTGACTCGCAATAAACAGTCTTGTTTGGTCATCCACTTCAGTTTTAGTCCAAGAAAAGCTGACGTCATGTCGAGTCAAATCTCGAAGAGGCTTGGATAGAGTGGCTAAATCGGGAATAAATCTGGCACAATACTGGACCATGCCGAGGAAACTTTTGACTTCTGACGCATTTGTAGGTTGACTTGTTTCCTTGATTGCTTGTACTTTCTTTGGATCTGGAGAAACACCGTCTTTGCTGGATACATATCCAAAGAACTCAATTGATTCCTTGTTATATTCACATTTATCTGCATTAAGTGTCAGATTTCGATCTCTCAGACGTTGGAAAGTAGCTTCTAGTCGGTTGTCGTGTTCTTGTTGAGTTTTTGCATGGATCATAATGTCATCACTGATGTTAAACACACCATCAAGTCCTTGTAAAGCCATTCTGATGTGATTCTGAAATATCTCCGCAGCAGAACAAACACCAAAATTTAGACGTTTGTATCTGAAAAGACCTACGTTTGTAGAAAATGTAGTCAGACTACGAGACTCAGGTTCAAGTTCAATCTGGTGATAGCCAGCATTAAGATCAAGCTTGGTGAACACAACAGATCCATTTAATTCCGTGATAATGTCATCAATTGTTGGTGTTATGTGCCTTTCCCTTTCGATTGCTTGATTTGGTGCACGCATATCTACACATATTCTGACTTGTGATGGATTTTTGGGTTTTTCGACGACACGGATAGGTTACACCCAGGGTGTCGGGGTATCATCAACATGTTCAATTATGTTGAGATCCAGGAGACGCTGGATTTCATCCGCAGTTCTCTGTCTTAAGTTGAAGGGAAGTCGTCTGTGTGGTTGTGCTACAGGTTGTATGCTGTCCTTTAAATGTAGCTTTGCTTGTACACCTTTTAATTTGCCAATACCTTGAAAACGGTCACCATATCTTTCTACTATTTTCAAAGTGTCATTTGTTGGAGTAGATATGTTGTGTACTGGGTGTATGACCTGTATTAAACCTAAATCAATTGAGGTAGCATAGCTTAATAATGTACTTGATGACTTAATGTACTTACCACAAATCACCAAACCTGTCTCTGATTCAACTGTGAGAGAGAAAGATGGACATTCCAAAGAGAAAATGAAACAATATGCTGATCTCAAAGCTAAAGCAAAACCCTCCAAATTGAAAATTGGTGACACAGTGTTACTTAGAAATCAGAACAAGGGTAAACTGTTACCACCTTTTCTTCCTACCCCTTATACTGTAACTTCTATCAATGGCTCGATGGTTACAGCGAGACATAATAACCACAGTGTCACTCGAATTTCTTCCTTCATGAAACGCCTAAAACATCAACCAAACCCATTTACCCTGACCGATAATAGTCTCCCCGATAGTGATGATGATTTGGATTATTCACTCAATGACTCTCATCCTAATCAACAACGGAGATATCCTTCTCGTGCTAGAAGAATACCATCGCGCTTCAATAACTTTGAACTGTGAACTGTGACTATTTTGATATATGCTTTCTTTTGTTTAACGACAGTGACCTTCTGTTTTACATTTTTTAAAGGCCTTGGCTAGCCTATTCTTTTTCCTTACATTGATTGGAGAAAGACAATCATCCGAACATTTCATCCTAAACAGACATTTTATTTTGGACAAACATTTAAGAGTTTAAATGCCAACCTTAAGTTTAAGCGATGAAAACATTTTAACGTCTACAAAGTAATTGCTAACTTTCAACTGTGAAAAAAATGCCATATCACTTCTTTTGTTTAAGAATTACTGCTATTTCTTTCCAAGAATTGCTTAATTCTTTATGCTATATAGAGTTTGAAAATTGTTATTCAATTCGTATAACTTTAAAGTTCAATTGAGTTTTGAAAGTTTAATCTACAAAGTTTTGGAGGGATGTAATGTTGTAATCCCGCGTTTTAATAGTTATAGTTTTGTGTGTACCGGCGCGTATAGTGACTCTCAATAAACAGTCTTGTATTGTCATCCACTTCGAGTCTCAATGTCTGCTTCTCTTCCGAAATAACTACATTATAATTTGAAAACCCACTAGGTTTTTTTTTTAAATCTTTGGTTGAGTGTGATTCGAACTCGCAGCCATTAGATGGAAACCTTGTAACTATATATGTTGGCGTGAAAGACTATCGCTCTTCTGACTGAGCCTTGGAGGGTTCCGGAATGAAATATAACTGGCCCTACGGAATAATGATCGGGTAAATACGCGGAGCCAGTCCATCTGCGTAAAATCACACGCCCATGGTTAGTCACACTCGCATGGCTGTAAAACCGATGATGACTAAATTGATGCTAAATTGACAGTTCAGAGGCAGGTTGTTCAAATGAAAATTAGCTTAACAGCTGATTAAATGCTGTAACGTTACAAATAAATTACTTTTGACGTGACTTCTTCTAACTTACCGTTAAGCTATTGATTAAAGCACGTGACGTAACATGACGTGACGCGACGTCGTCTAATTTAAAGTGGCATAAGCTGCGAAAATGTTGATATTTTGACGTTAAAACAGAATGTAGAAATTATTGGCTATTAATTCAGAAGCTTTCAAGTGCTTTTGGTCTCGAAAATGTACGATAAAGTATTGTTTTGGACTAACTTTGGCTAAGAATGAATGAATGGTCGTCCCGGTTATTTAGATTTCGTTTACTTTTCGAACACGGTTTGGGTTCGTACAGGCCACAGACTGTGTGGATTTTCCTCATTCCAACGCTAATCATTTAGTTTTCGGATGGCCTTCACAGCCTCTTACTGTCGTGACGATCAGAAACTATGAAAAAAGTGTGAAATTTGGTAGCTCATGCCACTTTAAGCTAATTTTCTTGTGAACAACCGGCCCCTGTTCCTTAGAAAAATAAATACTTCAAGCCAAGTAAGTCCATATGTATACCTCTTTTTAACACAATTAGAACACAATTGTCTCAATGATTATTTTAGACAAGAAGGTTTACCCTGTGCCCGTGTGTTTTAGTGTTCTTAAATGTAATATAAAGTTATACGTGAATGACACACCCTTGAAATAGCCTATCTCCTCACCCCTCACCCCTTACAACATAATATATAATGAACCAGTGGTCCTCTTTGAAATATTAAATTCTAAGACACCTGTATTTATCCGATAATATATTCACTCGAATCTCACCTGAGGTGACCTACTTTTTATAGTACAGTGTACCTGTACATATTAATAGCCTTTACGTCAAACACACATGCGCCTTTTCTATGTCAATATGGCCCACATAATTCCCGATAACGGCCAAAAGTTATGCGAGGTCTGATATATAGGGGCTAGGTAAAACTACTACAAGAACGGTATGCCGATTGTGAAAGCTTAAAGGACGGCGTCCCGTGATCATGTTTATTTCGAGCACGCGCTTTTGAGTCATATGTCATCCCGCCATTTTGTAAACATTAGCTTCTGTTGAAGCGCGAACATCGCTGTATCAGTCAAACCCACGCTCGCGATACGGACTATAGGTAAGTCTCTCAGTCTGTTACGTCCGTTTATATGTGCAATGACGTATTAGGCCTATAGCTACCTATAACGTTTTTCCTTAAAACCTGACACAACGACAGACTTCACGCGTAAACCTTTTTTACAATATATATTAGACTAGAAAACCGTCATGCCATTATTAGTATTGGAACAAAATGTTGTTTAAATTTGTTATTTAGCTTAACGGCAGGTTATAATTATGTGACGTTGCGTCACGAAGAAATCTCCGTGAGACGCTAGCCGAGAAATCTGGGCTCTGCCGAATTTTTTTTTTCTCTCCGTGTTCGCCACATAAGCAGCCAGATAATACCAGTCGCCGTTAGACCGATAATCGGGGCCAGTGAAACGCCTCCTCATTTTACGTGTAATTGTGCTGGCCCCAAAGAGTTTTAGATTGGTAGGCCTATAGCGGCGTTGCCAAGATTAGTTGGGGTGGATCGGGTTTTTTTGCCCGGAAGCAACCCTTGACCTTCAGCGGGTACCTGGCAACCCTTCCAAATGAATATAGGGCATGTTATTAATTAATTTTAGCATATCCTCTGGACCGAGTGGATTCGAACCCGTGACTCCTCCTGTGTCCGAGTGAGAGACTATCACTCTGCGGGCAGCCAAACAGCCTCCACCCTTTCAGATTTGATGCATAGGCCTATACATAAACAAAGACACCTAATTATATTTCGATTGAACACAAGTTTATTGTTTGTTTTTTTACATGTTTAGATAATTCGATCTTTTTCGGAAATATTTCCGTATACGACGGTTTACCAAAGAAGCGTTTTATTCGACCCTTCTATATGTGGCTGAGCGCGGCGTTAAACACCAAACAATCAATCAATCAACCAATCAATCAATCAATCTATATGTGGCCAATATTTTCTTATCCACGGGTACTTGTAATTCTATACTAGATACAATCGTATACGATTTTAATGATATATATCACACTAAAACAAAGGGCACAGGAAAAATCTTTTTGTCTAAAATAACCACGGAGACAAGTTTCTAATTCTGTTAAAAAAAGGTATATCATTTAGACCTTTATACCCCATCATAAATTGTTGTAATAAAGTAAGCCTATGATATTTCATTTGGCTGATCACGACTGACAGCGGCTTTAGGTCGATAACGAAGTTAAATAGGCCTAATTTATCAGGTCAGGTTCATGAATCATCCTTATAATTAACTATGACAGATAAAATCAATATTACGCATACTTTGAAAGTGGCCCCTCCCTAGCCGAGAAATCTGGGCTCTGCTGAAATTTTTTTTCTTCCGTATTCGTCATAGGGGGTGATTCACATTACCAGCCAAATATAAAATAAGTCGCCCTCTGGACCGAAAATCCAGGCTAGCCCGTCCCCTGATACATCAATGCCGAGCTTAAGAATGTCCATTTTGAGGCCCCCGGTCCCCATCGATAGACTTCGAAATTCCAGGTGTTCAAAATCTTTCGTCGTCAACATATACCGATACAGGTGATCTATAGTCCGGACTTTTGGTCTAGAGGGCGACTTATTTTATATTTGGCTGGTAATGTGAATCACGAATACGGAAGAAAAAAAAATCGGCAGAGCCCAGATTTCTCGGCTACAAGAAATCCAACTCAGTGTCTATATATACCAACTAATGGCAAAGCTCACTTTACTGTAGCCCAAAAAATCAGTCTTTATGGTAACGAGAATTTAACATACACTCACTGACGTTGCCACCCAAGAATAACGAATTCCAACAAAACAAAAAAATTCGTCAGAAACCAGATTACTTGGCTATACTTTACTGCAGGTTAGCTATAACATTTGATTTGTGTTTTCACAGCATCCAAGATTAACTTGCGCCCTGTTTTAAAGGGTAAATTGTTTTGTTTAGAACAAGCCTGGCTTTATTCCCACCGCCAAGTTATTGTTATGTAGTATATGCATGTACTAATTTGTTCCCATAATGGTGGTTAATTGTAATAAATTCAAAAAATTCAAATAAGGCACGCCTTGGGACCGGTTGTTCAAAAGAAGGATAGGTTAAATGACGTAACAAAATAAAAATACTTCTTTTGTGGCGCGACGTCATCTAATCTGCCACTTCTAAATTTCTTTGGAACAGGATCTATGTGGACAATTGTACATATGGCTGATTGGGACGTGTAATATCGAGTTAATATATGTGCCATGTGTTCCACAACACGTACACATTTTTAAAAAAAAACCCACTTCAGAAGTTTGTCCTGATTCTGCGCAGTGATCAATTTTAGCACTGTTTCGGTCAGAGTGAGGAGACAGGCTGTTGACACGCGTGCTATAATTATTTTGGTTCCAAATTCGATCGATTGCTCTCAGATGTGTTACATTAAAAGTGGCATGAGCTGCCAAAATATTGATATTTTGACGTTAAAACAGAATGTTGAAATTATTGGCTATTTTTCTCAAGACGTACAATTTAGAAGCTTTTTAGTGCTTCTAGTCTCGAAAATGTACGGTAAAGTATTGTTTTGAAGTAACTTTGACTTAGAATGAATGAATGGTCGTCCCGGTTATTTAAATTTTGTTTACTTTTCGAACACGTTTTCGGTTCGTGCAGGCCACATACTGTATGGATTTTCCTCATTCTAACGCCAATCATTTAGTTTTCCCGCCAATCATTTAGTTTTTTCGATGGCCACTTTAATCTAGCGATCTTTGAAATATGAAATCCCCGTTATGGGGTACATAGGCCTTATAGTCATTGAGAAGTGTATATATATAATACTCTAAAACACACAATTTCTCATTTTCGATAGTATTTATGAACCTTTGAATCAAATCCAACACATTAACTGTAAACTACTACCGTTTGTTAAAAGTAGTTCAGATAAAGGGTACCTTTATGACTAGATACACGATTTTCCCTGTGCCCGTGTGTTTTAGTGATCATAAATATTACAAGCCTATAGACAAATCCGTTTAATATAACAGGGCTAAGTTTTGAGTAAATACCAAACAACTATCTCGGCTCTTAGTTGGGGAGTTACGAATAGGAATAATCCTAATGTATTTATTCTGATGTCCTATTCCATTGCAATATAAACACAACTCGAATTGCAGGAATATTTACTTTGATCAGGCTCTGTGTAATAAGTACTTCAACTACGACCAATTAGTCACCGTATTTAATTGATTGTTAGATTGTACGCCTACAAGTGTTTATCGTAAATATTGCTATATTATCATGTTTCAAACTTCTCTTGACAATCATAAATTGTTTTTAAAAAATTCCGACGGACAGCAATTTTTTAATAGTCCAGCGAGCTCAATGTTAGCTCTAGCCAAAACTTTGACCATACTCAATAGCTCTCGTTTAGCTATTGAGTATGGTCAAAGTTTTGGCTATGTCAGCTCATGCGTTTTGAGACATATTATGTATGAACCTATTGTTATGCTTTGAAAACTTGCAGGAATACTGTTCAAGCCAAAAGGAATATGGGCAGAGGTAAAGGAAAGGGTAGCGGAAAAGGCGAAGGAGCAAACCAACATGGAGTGGTTATATCTCAACAAGCAGCTGCGAATTTGACACAAGGGAATCCCAACGTCAGGATAACGTTCAAAGCGACGACCAAAGAAAAGTCCATTGTCGAAACGTTTATATTGACGCTTGCGCTTGGTCTGTTTGGTGCCCACCATTTTTACTTGGGAAGAATCGGTTTTGGATTTGCTTACCTATTCACATTTGGATTGCTAGGGGTTGGTTACGTCGCCGATCTGTTCAGAGTGCCGTGTTTGGTTTCACAAGCTAACCGAAAAATCAGGGAGCCTCAACTAGCGGAAGAAAAGAGCACGTTTGACGCCTATGTGCTGTGGTTTCCATGTGGATTTTTAGGTAAGTTTCGTGATACTACAAAACAACTACGTAGATAGAATAAGCTGAGGTTTAAAGGTGACGGAAAGCAATTTTTAAATACGTTCAGTGAGCTCAATGTGATGCTTTTCCCCAAAGTCTTATACTTTTGACATTAATAATGGCAAAGACATCTGTCAAAATGTAGAAAAATAACCTATATGTTTTCTTCACAATGCTTATTTCTTGAATTTCGTTTTAGGCTTTCATCATTTTTACTTGAAGAACTACGGACTTGGTCTCTTGTATTTGTTTACGTTCGGTATCTTTGGTATTGGATGGTTAATCGACGCCGTACGGATACCGTTCATGGTCGACGAGGTAAACAGGCGTGTACATAACGCAGATCCAACCCTTAACGATAAGAGTGTATTTGACGGTTACCTGTTTGCTTTATCCCCACTTGGAATACTCGGAGGACATCATTATTATTTGAACCGACCACTCTGGGGCGTTTTGTACACCTTTACGCTTGGTCTTTTCGGAGTGGGTTGGGTCTTCGACTGGTTCCGCATTCCGTTCTTGGTTAAAAGAGCAAACGAAGCCAGGCACCCGGTACCACTAACTCAGACTCAAGTCGTCAACATCGGTGATAAGAAATATTTAGACGATGCCTACATTCTCCTGTTTCCATTTGGGTTTACTGGGCTTCATCATTTCTACCTTAAAAGATACGGCTGGGGAGTTCTTTATCTGTTCACCTTCGGCATCCTTGGTATTGGCTACCTGATCGACTACTGTCGTCTACCGTGTTTGGTCAGCGATTACAACAAAGCCAGGGAACAGAATAGGCGAATCGTTACAAATCTTTTAGGCGGTCAGCCAACAGATGCCAGCGCGGTTATCACGGTGACTTCAACCGTCCCACAAGGAGGAATGCCCGGTTCAGTTATGCAGCCACCGCCACAAGTCTGGCAACCAAGCCAATTTACCAACTACCCACAGCAATACGGAGGTAAGCACATGAAATAGCCTTAAACTCCTTGGCAAAAGTTGTGAATTTGAATAAATTACACATAAATGCAAGCTCTTGTTACCGTAGATTTTTGATTGTTTGGTGTTTTACGCCGCGCTCAAGATTATTTCACTTATATGGCGGCGTTGCCAGTTTTATTGTGTGAGGAAACCGGGCTCTACATGTATGTCCGGAGGAAACCCACGACCCTCTGGTGGTATCTGGCAACCATCCGATTCTCACATAGGTCGTTCGAGTGAAAACCCAGTCAAAATTTTCCAATTGTTTTTGGACTGAGTGGGATTCGAACCCGCGACCCATGCATTGGTGGAAGGCTGTTCGGATTGAGCGTCCAACGCTCTACCTAATGAGCCACTGAGGCCCCTGAACCGGTATGATCTTGTTTATAATTGATTATTTAAAGAATTATTATTGTTTTCAGTTCCTGCTCAAGGCGGCTTATATCCAAGTGTGCCTCAGCAGTATCAGCCCCCGTCGTACATTGAAGCCATGGGTAACGGAACCCCCGGAGTCCACGGTTATCAGACAGCCATACCACCGCCTGGCTATCATGCCACTGCCCCGCCACAAGCTGCAGTAGTACCACCGCCACCACCAAATGATGCAGCTCCACCCCAGCCAAAAGGCCCCGCTCCACCTCCCCCGAACTACGGGAGCACAGATGGCGGACCCCTGCCATCAAAGAATCAATAAGCCACGTGTTTATTCGTTGAAGTAACCGTTCCAAATAATGATTGATGTTATAAATTGAAAATCAAACGCATCAACTTAAATTTTCAGTGTAATTCTAGGAATGAAAGACGTACCCGAAGTTGAAATACACACTGTGAGAAGTATGCACCGTTGACGTATAAAGACAATCTACTTAAGAGCAGCTCGTCCCTGACAAAAATAAATTAATTTTTTTTTATTTTGATACGTTGCACTTAGGGTTCCGTGTGATTGCAAAACGACTGAAAGTCGTCATGTTGGATGACAGAGAAGCGATACAACTTTGCCTTCCTTTTAGCACAAGGTTATTTGACACCGATGTGAAGTTGTGATCACGGAGCTTTGAACAAACCACGTACCGCAGATGATTTTTTCAATGATAACGGAGCTTTGCGATCATTTTAATTACTTTGCCATACCTTACTTAAAAAGGCTTTGCAACACTTCTGCCAATCATTTGAACAATGGGGCCAAATCACCAATTTTTATGATTTCAGCTTACCTTAAAGGTTTTACATATTACGCTTCCATGACATATACAGTATATAACTATAGCTTGTGAGGTTATGAAATTAGTAGACCCTTAATGACGTCATAGGAGGGATAAATTGGCGCATGGCAATTAATCTGCAGTGAAAAATATAGGTTTGTAGTCATGCGTGGCCCTACAAAAAGCTTCACGAAGCGGCCACTTTAAAGTGGCATGAGCTGCCAAAATGTTGATATTTTGACGTTAGAACGGAATGTTAAAATTATTGGCTATTTTTGTCAAGACGTTTAATTCAGAAGCTTTTTAGTGCTTCTAGTCTCGAGAATGTACGATAAAGTATTGTTTTGAACTAACTTTAGCTTAGAATGAATGAATGGTCGTCCCGGTTATTTAAATGTTGTTTACTTTTCGAACACGTTTTCGGTTCGTACAGGCCACAAACTGTGTGGATTTCCCTCATTCGAACGCCAATCATTTAGTTTTCCGATGGCCTTCAAAGCCTCTTGCTGTTGTGACTATATCAGAAATTCTGAAAAAGTGTGAATTTTGCCAGCTCATGGCACTTTAAACTATTATCCCTCCCTAGAACCATATTTTTTCCAGTGACGTCATTAAGTTTTGGGCCTATTTGCATATATATATTTGTTGACCGAAAAACAGTAACAACTATGTAGTTTAAAATAATCTCGGTCTGAACCTTATTGTTAACAATGATGTACTTAACACTGATGTTATTCAATTAAGATTTGATTTATAACCTTGTCGACTCATAAACTGCAACCCCCCCCTCGACCACGGGGGCCTCCGTGGTTAAGTAGGTAGAGCGTTGGACGCTCAATCCGAACAGCCTTCCACCAATGGGTCGCGGGTTCGAATCTCACTCAGTCCCCCCAAAAATTGGACAATTTTCTGACTGGGTTTTTCACTCGAAAGACCTATGTGGGTTGGTTGCCAGTTACCAACGGAAGGTCGTGGGTTTCCTTGGGGCATAGAGCCTGCTTTCCTCCCACAATAAAACTGGCAACAACACCACTGGAGTGAAATAATCTTGAGCGCGGCATAAAACACCAAACAATCAAATAATCTGTTCTGCACACGAAGGGTGAAACGCACGCATAAGCAAGTTAAAATTTTAATTTATTAGAAATTTTTTTTCTCTCAATAATGAGATCTAGCATTGTCCAATACATAATAAGCAACTCTGTGATAAAAAAAATGAATAATTATTACAAATATTTAATAATAATTAACAGGAGAGTCACCCTGGCCCGGAATTTTTCTGGGTCAATCAGTGTCGGTTAATTTATTAATTAAGTAATTTCCCTGATGATGATTGCAGCTTACAACCATATGTTATACAAATAATTTAAATATGAGTCGGTTGGTCATGTTGTAAATAAAAAGCCAGCGTTTGTTTTGAAATATTTTAATTAATTCAACACATTGAACATAAATGATAGACTGAGGGAGACAAAACACAAGATTCACAAATCATTGGAGGACAAGTTATAGGACTATTGCATCCTTTGTTATTTTAAAGTGACATGAGCTGCTAAAATCTACACTTTTTCAAAAATTCTGATTGTCAGATCATTGATTCATACAATCTGACTAAAGTCGAGATGCTCATTGAAAAGAGCATCTCGACTTTAGTCAGATTGTGATTCATACAGCCTGTATGAAACGAAATACGGTCTGAAAAGTAAACAAAATTTACCTAACTGGGATAGACTTTCATTCATTCTTGGCTTCATTTCGTTCAAAAGATTTATTCTCTAGTCTAGACTGGTATCAATAAAATACTTCTACTCCATATGTCTGGAGAAAAATAGCCGATAGTTTAAAAATTTCGTCTCAATGGAAAAATCTAAACATTTGGCAGCTCATGCCACTTCAAGTGTATATATCGAAAATTGTTTCTTTTTGTTATGCTAAATATTTGTTTATTAACCGGTGTAACATTTTGTTGTATATGTATATAAACAATGGTTCAACTCAAAGTTTTACTGTTTGATAAAATTGTTTTTACCAAAGTGATCCACTAAAGCCTAGCGCACACGAGAGGCGCCGGCTATGCGTGGCTGAGAGCTAAGCTGTTTCCCCCGTGTGCGCATAAATTTTGGTGAGATTTTCGCCTCTCGAGTCGGTGAGGAAAGTATTTAGCATGTTTGATATTTTCTGCCTCTCGTGGCAAGAATCTCACCGTGTGCGGACAACGTAAGCTGCTGGCTGAGCTGAGAGGAGGGATAGTCCAATCACGTGTGCCTATTAAATTATGTGACCACTTAGAATATTACGTAACATGGGTAGTGACACTTGTGTACGTCAGTGAACTTGGGTGACAAGGAACTGGCCTCAGCCGAGAGCTCATCGTCTGCGCTGAAATTTGTAGCTGCTCCCTTGGCCACGCGTGCCTTGTAGCTCAGCCGGCGCCACTCGTCTGCGCTAGGCTTAAAGAAGCTGTGTTGAAAGGTTGAATTCTGCTTTACACAACTCTCCAAATTATTTCACATAAATGGCCGGGGTTGCCAGGCTTAGATTGGGAGGAGACGTCTCTTTGCCCACAGGAAACTCTCCACCTTTAGCAAGTACCTGGCAACTTTTCAAATTAGAGTGACCAAGTGATAGACGCAGAAATTTGTCAATCCAATTTGGTCTGAGTGGAATTCGTCCTTACGACCCCTCGATAAAGCCCAGGGAGCCATTTCACGTAGATGTCACAATGGCGATCTCTACAATATGGTAGCCATTGGCAACTGGGGCTAGTTTGGAACGTAACTACTTTGTGAAAGTAGCACCTGTGTCGGCACGAGACAAATCTGAGTTACCTCCTCTTTTCTATCAGTTACCCCACTCTAAAGCCTTCACAAATCAGTTACCTCCCCTTGTCTATCAGTTACCCATTCTAAAACCGTCCCAGGTCTGTCGCCCCTTGGGTGGTCTACTGTTTTTTTTGTGACCTCCTCGCGGAATCCAACTCCTGCAACAGTTTGATTGGTTGATTGATTGGGGCTTAACGTCGCACTCAACAGCTAAGGTCATATTGCGACAAAAGTACCAACCCCCCCATCCCTCAATGTTATTAATCAACATTTTCTGTAATTCTAAACCAAAATTAAACCTAAATACACTACTACCTGTTTATTTAATTACAATTTACCATTGTTTTCGTAAAACCCGAAAAAATTTGAAAATCTGTTTACTGTTTTTTGCCACAAGGACCTTTAGATTAGATTGATTTATGTTTTACACTGCACTTAAGGTTATTTCACTTGTATAGCATAGGAAATCAGGCTCTTTGAGTGGGGGAACCCCAAACCTATCTGACACCTTTCCCACATCCGACCTTTAGAGCTATAGATTTGAAGCAAAATCTTACCCTCTTCTCAAGTTCCTGCGGTAATCTATCTAGCTCTTCTTTTATCAGTCTTAGTTTTGCCTTCAGGAAACGAATGGGGGCCTCTGAGAACAAGGTAAACAAAATATCTAGTTTTATAAAAGAAAACACTTATGTACAAAAAATAATCTGAAAGAGTTTATAAAAATTACCCATGAGTATGATCTGTATGCTAATGCTAAGTATCTGATCATTAATACGGAACATGTATTTCCTGTCCCAGGCCCTGGCATTGCGCATGTTGCAAGCCTTTATCGCTCGAATGTGAAGCTCAGATCTGAAGTTTTAGAACAAAACACCTCAATGGAGTGAGTGAGTGATTTGGGTTTTACGTCCTACTCAACAGTATTTCAGTTATATGAAGACGTTGTCTCCTTGTGACAGGGCGGATTTCCACCGCTCTTTTAGGTGCTGCCTCACCGAGAAGACTTGCCGCACCTCAATGGAAGTGACAACAACGGCATCATAAAACGTCACCTGTCAACGGAAACCCCAAAATTTCCCAGGAAACTCCCAGGCCCTTTCCAATGGTTGCATATGATTGGATTAATTCACTAGGAGGTCCCCGCAACTTTCGCTAAAATATGTCAGAGTTACGCCCCTTTGCTTCCACGCCATGTGAAATCTACAAAAGTAGTAAATGGAGGAGACAGATTTTTGGCTGTAAGATAAAATTGATTGCTGTTTTAAGCTGCAGTCAAGATTATTTGGTTTATTCAACGGTGTTGCCAGGTTCAGTGAGGGGCGCATGTGACTGAGCGTTTTTCGTTCCAAAATGACACTTAAATATGACGTTATGGAACAAAATACGTCAAATGGAATTGCAATGTCATCAAAAACGTTCTTAATGGCGTAATCTGTCACTGGATATCACAAAATCTCGAAATAATTCTTATGAGACTTGCGCTCCCTATTGGGGACTCTGTGGAGACATATTGATTGTTTGTTTACAGCTGAACACATTATGGAGTGTTTAAAAAATAGAGATTGTTACAATAGTTGACATCCCCACCAGCGCCAACGTGTCTTGTTCAAAAGTTCCAAAAGGTTTGACAAGCTTTAGCAAAATAGTTTTATGACGTCAAGACATTTCCATCGTCAATTTGGGTTTGTCACTGTTAAGAAATATAGCTTCATCCCCTTTGATAAAAGATATTTCGTCTATATATAAGCCTTAATAGGTTTGTAAAACTATATACTGTACATGGATACATTGGCCTATATCTCCAAACCCAGAACCTCTTAGTCACATGGGCATTGTAGGGTTTGTTGCTCTGTAAAATCGTGACTAATTAATTGCCAATGAACACTACCAGGAAAAAAAAATCTGGGTTTGTCTAACCTTTTGGAATGTTTGGCCTAAACAAATGGTGCTCTTGGAGAGGTCAATTAGCATGTTTCAAGACAATATGTGTCAAATAAATTGACCAGTTAGAATCACCGGAGCCCATATCTGCTGCAGCCTCTGGTAAAACATCATCCACATCCTGAGAAACGAGAAGTTTTTGAACTCGGTCATAAACATTTCATCGAGAACAGCAACGTCATCTGCGGCTGCTTGTCTGGTGCCACTCTTTGGACGGACGCGATCTAGAATAACCAACATATGAGGATGAGAGAGTTGGGGGCAAAATTTAACACAAAAGAAAATATTTTGAGAATTTAAAACGATCAAAACAACTGGGTTGATTGAATGATGATTTACAAGATTATTTCCCCTAAGTAGGAGCGAAACAAGGCAAATAATTTGTAGCCAAAACCATAATTCTTATCCTTTGTTGCAACAAATAAATACAGAAACAGAGGCGTCCAAATGAGAAAAAGTGAAGATACCTACACATACCTAGCAGAATTTTGTTTCCGAGTTTTGGATTGTGGACGGCTTTGGTTTCCGGGTTTCGGTGGCGATCTTCTGGGCGGTCTCTGGAAACCCAAAATTAAACCAACATTCTGATTAAACTCTTTTCTACTGTAAAATTAAAGCGCAGTGAAGATACCTACACATACATGTACTTAGCAGAATTTTGTTTCTGAGTTTTGGATTGTGGACGGCTTTGGTTTCCGGGTTTCGGTGACGGTCTTGTGGGTGGTACCTGGTGGTACCTGGAAACCAAAAATTAAACCAACACTCTTTTCTACTGTAAAATTGAAGCACAGCTTGAAACAGAAGTATAGCTAAAAATATCCCTTTTATTTGTTTAATGAGAAGTAAGAACATAATGAAAATGTTGTTTAAATATTAAAGTATATAAACTCTGTACTCCTTACTGTTTTATGTACATAGGTGCTTCCAGGATTCTACAAGTCTGCTGTTACATAAAGACAGAAAAACCTTAAGTTTTGTCACATGGTTTTGCTTTGATATGGTGCGTCTGTACAGCTGGCACTAGACTACAATAAGGTGAAGAATTACTTATGGATAACAACTTCTTGGTTTATTGGGTGACGACGTTTCGATGTAGTTCTTATATCGTTATCAAAATCAATGACAGACAACAAAAAGTTATCCTGACTGAGCACAAACTTTTCTATGCAGAGTACTTCCCCCCATGCCTCCTACCCCCCCCCCCCCCCCCCCTTTCTGCCGAAACCCATAACAGATTTTTTTAATAAAAAAAAATAGTCAACAGGAAAGGAATTAAGATGAAAGAAAATGTTTACTGAAAAAAAAATAACAGATCATGCCACTTTAAGCTTTACATCAACTGCTTGTGAATTCAAAACTCATCATTCAATCTAGATTTATAGATCATTTTCCTGTGACACCATTTGTCCAAAGGTTATATATTTACGAGGATCCCTAGGTCACTTAAGGTCAGCGTATTTTGAATAGAAAAATATGCAAGTTTCTAACCTTAGGTGATATAGCAGTCTCCATATCATTTAATCCGTAATCAAAGTCACTAAAAAAAATGAAAAAAAAAATTGAAAACATCAAAAATTAAATTTCTCATCACGAGTTTGTAAAAGTTGAGACGAAATTTCTTAAAGTGGCATGAGCGGCCAAAATTTGGACTATTTTCATAGATTCTGATTGTCAGGATAGTAAGAGGCTTTGAAGGTCATCGAAAAACTTAATGATTGACGTTGGAACGAGGAAAATCCATACAGTATGTGGCCTGAACGAACCGAAATAGTGTTTGAAAAGTAAACGACCATTCATTTCAACTAACTTAGGCTTAGAATGAATCATTCATTCTAAGCCTAAGTTAGTTGAAAACAATGCTTTATCGTACATTCTCGAGACTAAGTACTAATAAGCTTCTGAATAACACATTCCGTGAAAAATAGCCAATAATTTTAACATTCTGTTAAAATGGCCAAATATCTCAATTTTGACAGCTCATGCCACTTTAAAGGCACACTTGCCGCCGTAGCCTGTTTAAATTTGCTAAGAAAACCAATTTACATGAACTTACTACGACTAATACCACTAAACTTAAACATAGGACACATAAAACATGTCTAGTTAGCTTTAGACTGTAAAAATGGGGTGAAAAACAAACGAAGAATCGAAGCCTGATTACAACAACAACGATCAGTGTCGGTCAACTTTTGTGTTGGATTACCCTCCTTTCAGGCCTTTTTATCCGTGGTTTACACTCAAACAATCATCAGCAGGGTTTTCCAGTCGCTGTTAACCGATCGTCAGTCTGTATTTCTCAGATAAATAGGCCTACGTAAAATTACACTGTGCCGTTACATGTAGTTCACTCACTCGACTGAAACATAAAATCGCCAATAGGGGGCAGATCGGTTTGTTTACGTTCCGGGTACGTAACAATTCAAATTTTCAAATTCAAATTAAAAATACAAAGTGACGTCCAAACTTTTAAATTTTGGTAAAAATAGAAAGTTCCTAACTTATATTGTCTGGGAAAAATACAGAATACGGTCTTTCTTTTTTAATGTAAACAATATTCCTGATTTTCGCGGCAAGTGTGCCTTTAAGCTTTACATCAACTGCTTGTGAATCAAAAACTCATGATCATTCAATCTAGATTTTTAGATCATTTTCCCCAAAATGTTGTCAGTAGATTATCATTTGAATTTCTAAATGCCTATCAATGAAGTGATGTATTTGTAATGAGGGATTTAACACAAATTTTACTCATTTCCAGCTATCAGTGTAGTCTGAAAACGGCCTGAGCTGGCAAAATTTAGACTGTTCTGTGCATTTCGATACTCATGCTTGAATTCCATCCAAAAATATGGGGCCTCCATGGCTCAGTAGGTAGAGCGTGGGTCGCGGGTTCGAAAAAATTGGAAAATTTTCTGACTGGGTTTTCACTCGAACGACTTATGTGGGATGGTTGCCAGTTACCCATGAAAGGTCGTGGGTTTCCTCCGGGCACAGAGCTCAGTTTCCTCCCACAATAAAACTGTCAACGCCGCCATATAAGTGAAATAATCTTGAGCGCGGCGTAAAACACCAATCAATCAATCAATCCATCCAAAAACTGTTTCAACTCTATCCCATGTGGGTATGTTGCCAGGTGCTTGGGCCTATACATGTACTTCTCTTAAGAATCTAAACTCCTAAAAACATCTCATGCCACTTCTCTATTGACAGTCTTGTTGAGTACAGGATTGACAGTCTTGTTGAGTACAGAATTGACAGTCTTGTTGAGTACAGGATTGACAGTCTTGTTGAGTACAGGATTGACAGTCTTGTTGAGTACAGGATTGACAGTCTTGTCGAGTACAGGATTGACAGTCTTGTCGAGTTTAGGATTGACAGTCTTGTTGAGTACAGGATTGACAGTCTTGTTGAGTACAGGATTGACAGTCTTGTTGAGTACAGGATGGACAGTCTTGTTGAGTACAGGATGGACAGTCTTGTTGAGTACAGGATGGACAGTCTTGTTGAGTACAGGATTGACAGTCTTGTTGAGTACAGGATTGACAGTCTACTCTTGTTGAGTACAGGATTGACAGTCTTGTTGAGTACAGGATGGACAGTCTTGTTGAGTACAGGATAATGGATTGACAGTCTTGTTGAGTGCAGGATTGACAGTCTACTCTTGTTGAGTACAGGATGGACAGTCTTGTTGAGTACAGGATTGACAGTCTTGTTGAGTTTAGGATTGACAGTCTTGTTGAGTACAGGATTGACAGTCTTGTTGAGTACAAGATTGACAGTCTACTCTTGTTGAGTACAGGATGGACAGTCTTGTTGAGTACAGGATTGACAGTATTGTTGACTTCAGGATTGACAGTCTTGTTGAGCTTAGGATTGACAGTCTTGTTGAGTACAGGATTGACAGTCTTGTTGAGTACAGGATGGACAGTCTTATTGAATACAGGATTGACAGTCTTGTTGAGTTAAGGATTGACAGTCTTGTTGAGTACAGGATTGACAGTCTTGTTGAGTACAAGATTGACAGTCTACTCTTGTTGAGTACAGGATGGACAGTCTTGTTGAGTACAAGATGGACAGTCTTGTTGTGTACAGGATTGACAGTCTTGTTGAGTACATGATTGACAGTCTTGTTAAGTACAGGATGGACAGTCTTGTTGAGTACAGGATTGACAGTCTTGTTGAGTTTAGGATTGACAGTCTTGTTGAGTACAGGATTGACAGTCTTGTTGAGTACAAGATTGACAGTCTACTCTTGTTGAGTACAGGATGGACAGTCTTGTTGAGTACAGGATTGACAGTCTTGTTGAGTACAGGATTAACAGTCTTGTTGAGTACAGGATTGACAGTATTATTGAGTACAGGATTGGCAGTCTTGTTGAGTACAGGATTGACAGTCTTGTTGAGTACAGGATTGACAGTCTTGTTGAGTACAGGATTGACAGTCTTGTTGAGTACAGGATTAACAGTCTTGTTGAGTACAGGATTGACAGTCTTGTTGAGTACAGGATTGACAGTCTTGTTGAGTACAGGATTGACAGTCTTGTTGAGTACAGGATTGACAGTCTTGTTGAGTACAGCTACGGGTATCCGATCAGTTATCGTACAGAACCAATTATCGTACACCCAACACTTATGCGTCTTTAACCCAAGCGATCAGGTTTTCCCGTTGATGACAGCCAGCTTACTCATCGAGGCATCTTCTTGCAAAATTTCAGCCTCCAAATATTAATAGAACTTTTTATGAAGTTACATTTGTCAGGCGATGTAAGAATAGTCGCCTTTGGCCGTGTCGGGGAATTTTCGAACACGAAAGATGACGTCACAACAGCTTTAACGTTGGGTGTACGATAACTGTTGGGTGTACGATAATTACGAAGTCGCAAATAAAGATCTCTACTATTATTTCTAATATTTATTTGGTTTGGGGGGGGGGGGGGGGGGGTACTTTAGTTACCATTGACTTTGTAAATATTTCTAAGTTATGATTGTTACACTTTTTGTTGTTTGTACTCTGCTTTGTTAAAGTGCCAAGTACAATAAAATTGAATTGAATTGAATTGAAAATTGAATTGGTCCCCGTCACTCAACAAAAACACGCAGACGAGCGGGTTAATGTCCGGTCCATAAAAAAATATTTCAGAGTCTTGGGAGAAATTAAACTATTATAACAAAAGTCGGCTGAGCCCAGCTTGACTTCTGTGAAATTTCTTGTCAATGCAAACACTGATGTAAATTTTAGCCTTGAAAAACCGGCAAAAGTGTAGGATAACTGATCGGATACCCGTACAGGATTAAAAAACTGGCAAATGGTCTATTGCTCAAAACAGCAGAATATGTTCGCAAAGCGACAAAGGTTAGTAAAATACCTACATTTCTCTTTCCTTCCATGTAGTTTTGCTAAATACTATTAAGATTTCAAAGCAATACACTGTACATAAAAACTTAGCGTTTTGAAAACAACGTGCTGCTTTGAAATGACGCTTTCTTGTTGTTATGTTGCCGTAAACCGTACCAGTGTCGTAAACAGGCACCTGTTTTGAATTGAATTAATATAAATATTTACATGCAAGTAATGGATTCAGAAACATAATAGTATATGTTTTCAATATTCCTCTAATTTTTTTTGTATACAATTGACTGAGGTGTTATATATTGATGTCGTGCTGAGCGTAAATGGGTTAGCCACAAATCGCACATGCGCACTAAATTTTATCTGACATATCCGAACATCGTCAAACATGTGCATTGTGTTGTGGCTGGGAATACTTGTTTTGTCTTTAGTTTAGCATGAGTCAAGTCTTATTGACTTCTAAACATGTCCAAGATAACATAAACAACAACAGCGTAGCGGAGTGTGTCCCGAAGTCGCGATCGTGTGATCAACATGTACCGTCAAGTCGCCCAAATGTGTTGGGCACTGCGACCATTTTCTCTCAAAACATGGGAGTAACGAACTATGACAACTCTAAGTCCGCCGTTTGGAAAACCATCACACAGTCTAACCAAGCCACTGATCCTAACCCTAACCATGATAACAACAACAGACGAAGGGTGGCGAAAATCGAAGAAGGATTGGAGAATTCCGTGGGGTAAATTTTACTTCAACTTGGTTTGTTTACAATGTTTCAGGAACCTGGGTTGCCATGTTTTGGTTGTGTACATCATCAATGTACCCTCTTCATTTCAACTGGTATGACTCACTCACTGTTTCCAAGAGATACCCATCCCAGTTTCTTAAAATAAGTACAGTTTGAGTTACCAGGTGATGACTGCACCTAACCAAAATACAGCTGGTTTCCCAAACTTTTGCTTCCTATTTTTCTCTACTTTCGTTCCTGACAGTGACAGTCTTAAAGTTAAACTTGGGAAAACTATCAAACTGAAGTAGTGATGTTGGGCCTATCGACCAGGACAACATTTACCTGTCGCACAACATATTCAAATTATCAAATTTTTAGCTTCCATGTCCTCTATTATAGCCTTTAGTAAATCATTTTTTTTTAAATGACATTTTATTTCCAGCATTTGAAATGGGGTAAAAGAAAAGTACAATTGCCCGGAGTTAAAAAAAAGTAGTGGGATGTATGTGTTCATTTTTCGTTGCTAATATAAAACTATCTGATCTGACATATCCAGGCTTGTTTACAGCGGAAAGATCTTAATACTTTTTGATTTAAATGACAAACATTCACCTTATTTTGTTTCCTATATTTGGCAGCTCTAATATGCCACTTTATTATCGTTTTTGTTTAAGGAAAATGGCATAAATGAACTGCTATTTTTTTATTACATTTGTTCTTATTCCATTCCATCCCAAACAAAGACAGTTACATGTTGTGATCTGTATTACCCAACATGGTTCACCCTTACTCAGAAATTATGTGTATTTGTCGTGGAATAAAGTTTAGTTAAGCTAAGATATTTGACGCTGCCGCATGCATCACTTTTGACTTTTCAAAATGTCCAAGGTATCAAGGCTTCTTGGGGGTAAATTTTTTAGGTTGAATATCTGCGTTGAAATTGTCATAAAAACTCTATTCAATTTCAACCCATAAATAACCGAAGTGCAGTTAGTTTTATTGGAAATATTCAATTTCTGACAACTAAAATACTCAATTTGACGTGTAAATATGAAAGCTTCTGTTAAAGGCCTCAAAAATATAAACTTGATGACGTCACTTGGAATTTATGCGCAAAGCATTTCAGGAGATTGAGGGATGTTAACATAATTTTAAAATACTGCGGAAGAAATAATACTGTATCGAGAAGAAGGCGTAAAGTTACCAGAAAAATGTATGGATAAAAACGGGTTACTGTATGTCATTAATGTTTTCCAAAAAAATGACATCTTTCTAAGTACCAATATATAAACAAAATGGCGAACTGAGAAGCACTATGTGACTTCATCAGGCCAGGGGGTAATTGGAATCTCATTGCCCTCGTTTTGACAATGTGTGTTTCAAACTTATGATGGATTTCCAAGTGTTGAGTGGATTGCATATTATGAGAGAATTAAAGTTACATGTATAATTGTAAAGAAGATAAACCTTTGAGTAATTCCAGGCATATATACTTTCAGTGAAAAGTTTAATGTAAAACGAACATGGTGTAAGGTTACAAAACTGTGACTTCGTCTTTTAAGATGATCGTTCAAAACTTTCGACAAAACCATATAAGCATATAATATAAGGAAAAATCACCAACTGAAATTGTAAAACTGTAAATTTTATAAAAAATGTTCAGTTACTGAGAACTCAGACTTTCTTGTCAATTCAAGGGACATAACCCATTGAGCTCATCTTTCTTGGTTTGTTTGTTGTATTCAGATTCAATAATAGAATATCTTAGAAAATGATATTGTGCAGGGCTAAATATTAGGTAACTAGAAGGATTGTTTCATATAAAATCTCCAACTGAAACTGTAAAACTCTATAACTTCACGAAAACGGCTCAGTTATTGTGAGCACAGATTTTGTAATCAATTCAAGGGACATAACCATTTGGGCCCATGTATTATCTTAAATACATATAAATGTATATTTGACGGAGAGGGGTTATATATAACCCATTTCGGAATTAAGAACTTGAACTTGAATTTGGTAAAAAAAATGGAAACAGAGATTTTTTATTGAGATTCTCAATATGACCTACATATTTTGTCAGTAAGATATGTGTTTTTCCTTAATATTTCGCATTCATGACACCAACCGAGACTGCTATGACCCCCATCATGATCAGAGTAAAAAAAAAATAACACTCAATTTTCAATGTCAAGGGCAAACCCT
This sequence comes from Lepidochitona cinerea, assembly GCA_963971465.1. Lineage (NCBI taxonomy): Eukaryota > Metazoa > Mollusca > Polyplacophora > Chitonida > Tonicellidae > Lepidochitona > Lepidochitona cinerea. The sequence goes on from OZ020559.1 coordinate 17,154,405, forward strand.
GATCTCAATATTAATTGCGTTCAAATCGTACTCAGACAGTCCAAAAAAATTGGAAAGTTTTCTGACTGGGTTTTCACTCGAACGACCTACGTGGGATGTTTGCCAGTTACCACCGGAAGGTCGTGGGTTTCCTCTGAGCATAGAGCCCAGTTTCCTCCCACAATAACACTGGCAATGCCGCCATATAAGGGAAATAATCTTGAGTGCAAAACACCAAACAATCAATTCATCAATATTAATTTCTGGACCAGGCAGAGTTGTATGCCCTTTGAAGGAACCTAATTCATTTTAATACTGGCTGTTTAATGTATTTTTTTTAAACTTTATCACCCAAAACTTAACAAGTTGGATTAAGTTAAAACTTTTTTGTCTTGAACAATCTTTTGTTTTTTTCTTTTCAGGCCTGAAGCCAAAGTCCGAATTAACAGAATATTGGTAAGTAAACCAGAGTTTTCAAAATGTCTTCCTTGTCTATTAAAAAAAATGTTTTCCTTGTTTTTCATATTATCACATATAGTTAATTCTAGGTTAATGGACCTGGAAGGGTTGGAAAATAGTTTTATCTTGGGAGAGTGAAAAACATAAACCCTTGCTTGAAATCGGTAGGGTGAGTTAAGGGGAGTGATAAACAGGTCTCCTCAGACCCCTCTGGGTGTGTGTGGAGGGGAAGGAGAGCAATCACTCTCCCATTAATGACAGCCCTGATATTAGAGAAATAATCTTGAGTGTGAAACATAAAATCAATCAAATATAACTGAATATTTTGTAATTTCAGAATGAAGTGAGTTCTTTGACAGATGTTGAGAAGCTGTTGTTGTACCTCAAGTTGCCCACGGGGGCCGGGTGCGCCGATGAGGCTTCCAAACAGTAAGTACCTGAAATCCTAGATGTCTTGTCTTGGTTTTTTTTTCTGCGACTGCAACAGAAAAAAGACGTCTGTGCCATACAATAGGCGATTTGCCAATTACTTTAAAAGGGGCGTAATTTAGTGACGTCACAATTACTGCCCCAAGTAGTAGACCGGACAAAGTTTTTAACTTCAAATTTTTGGTATTTAACAACAAATTTAAGAACAAAGAGCCTAGTTCTTTCACACTGAACCCGTGTACTCCGCCGTATTATTAGTGAAATAAAAAAATCTTTCATTTAATTAATCACTCAATCCAAATTTGTTCATAACTCAACCATTTTGACTGCTCATTGAACCCAGGGCTATAAATCAAGAATATTTCTCCTGTGCCATGGTGTTTTAATGCTCTTAAGTAGAGCTATAAATATGTGGATTTGTTTAAAAACAAAAAAAGAGCCTGGAGCTCAAAACGCCGCTAGCTTACCTGAGCCAGTCGTTTAAAGCTGAGGATCAGCTAAGCTTACGATGCATGCTTTGAACGGCGGGGCCAGAAGACTTGACAGGGGTTTGTACTTAGAGAAAACCAATCCATATTCCGATTTATTTTATTTTTATTTTATTTTTCCAGTCCGTCAAATTCCTCCCTGCACACAGGGAATAGAATACAACAGGGACAAGCGTACACATGGATCACTAGTCACCTGGAGCTGGATCAGGAAATTTGTCTGCCAAAACATGAAGTCTTTGAGGAATACAGGTCAGAAATAGGTTTATCTCCCCTTTCTCTTGATTATCTCCCTTTTCTCTTGATTATCTCCCCTTTCTCTTGATTATCTCCCCTTTCTCTTGATTATCTCCCCTTTCTCTTGATTATCTCCCCTTTCTCTTGATTATCTCCCCTGTTGTGCAGAAACCATAGATATCTTATAGTTACTTGATAGGCTAATGACAAGAGACTTCCGGCAACTCAGTCGCCATCTTGCTAGGTGATTTTTGACTTTCGTTACCAAATTGTTTTCTAGTCTAATGTGAACTTTTCTGCCATTTTTTGGAGAATGGAATAAATTTCAAGCTGCAGGTGCTGAATGAAATTCCTCACCCATCATGGCAAACATGTAAAAGTGACTTTAGTAGGGCCTATTTCTTGACTATCATGCAACAACATCCATTAGTTCCACTGATTAGTTTAACGTAGTACACAAGTAGTGTTATTCCGAAAAACGAAAACTTCATATTGGCTCAATATTTCGACTTTTATTCAGTCATGCAACAACAACGACAAGAAATGTTGTTCAAGCTTAAACTTCGTTCTGGATTGTAACGTTAATGTTATAGTCGGCCATCTTGCTAGGTGACATAGGTCCGAATCCCACTAAATAAAATTTTAAACTTTCTGAGTGGATTTTTCACTCAATCGGCATATGTGGAAGAGTTATCAGGTACTTGCCGACAGTCGATTGGTTCCCCCCACCCACTAAATCTGGCCGTAAAACGCCGTAAAGAATGTGAAAATTTTCTGTTGAAGTCTTTCCTTTTATCCATGGTGTAAGATAGTTTACCTTCTGACAGCTCAGAGTTTCCTCCCCTTCTAGGGTCTTTCACTCTATCTGCATATGTGGAAGAGTTGCCAGGTACTTGCCGAAGGTCGATTAGTTTCCTCCCCTGCTATATCTGGCCGTAAAACACTGTAAAGAATGTGAATATTTTCTGTCAAAGTCTTTCCTTTTATCCATGATTTAAGACAGTTTACCTTCTGACAGCTCAGAGTTTCCTCCCCTTCTAAACTTGGCAATGCTGTCAAAATAAGTTAAAGGCACACTTGCCGCCGTAGCCTGTTTAAATTTGCTAAGAAAACCAATTTACATGAGCTTACTACGACTAATTCCACTTAACTTAAACATAGGACACATAAAACATGTCTAGTTAGCTTTAGACTGTAAAAATGGGGTGAAAAACAAACGAAGAATCGAAGCCTGATTACAACAACAACGATCAGTGTCGGTCAACTTTCGTGTTGGATTACCCTCCTTTCAGGCCTTTGTATCTGTGGTTTACACGCAAACAATTACCAGCAGGCTTTTCCAGTCCCTGTTAACCGATCGTCAGTCTGTATTTCTCAGATAAATAGGCCTACGTAAAATTACACTGTGCCGTTAGTTCACTCACTCGACTGAAACATAAAATCGCCAATAGGGGGCAGATCGGTTTGTTTACGTTCCGGGTACGTAACAATTCAAATTTTCAAATTCAAATTAAAAATACAAAGTGACGTCCAAACTTTTAAATTTTGGTAAAAACAGAAAGTTCCTAACTTATATTGTCTGGGAAAAATACAGAATACGTTCTTTCTTTTTTAATGTAAACAATATTCCTGATTTTCGCGGCAAGTGTGCCTTTAAAGGACTAAGTTTTCTTCTCCCTTGGTAAAAATGACAAAAAATTCCTTAATTCTGTCTGAACTTTTTTTCTGAAATATCTTCAACTCATGCCACTTTAATTTGAAAATATTTTTGATTAAAAGTTTTTTATTTTTTTTTTCAGGTCTTACTGTGAAGATAATAAAATCAAATGTCTGAGCACGGCGGACTTTGGAAAACTGATGAAGTGCATATTTCCAGACTTAAAACCACGTCGTTTGGGGCAAAGGGGCCAGTCCAAATATCCTTTACTTAGAATAAAATTAACTTGACGAAGACAACGGTATAGGTGTTGAAAGCTTGTGTTGTTCAAAACAACTTACTACGTGGTGATGTCATTCATTTTTTTATCATTACAATAATATTACTAAGTAATAGAACCTTTCGGCTTAGAATATGTTTTTGATGGCGTTGTTAGAATTGTAGGACATTTGTGTCATTTCTCTGTTGCAGTCGCTGTGAAACGCCTCTTTTGCATTGCGTCAAAATGAAAACGATTCCGACGTCAGATTGATCCTTAAACTCAATGTGGCGTCATTCAGCAATGCTAGTGCTCAACCGTCAATTATTAAGCTGAAAGGGTCTATTGTTGTAAACATATATCTCTCTCTCTCTTTAGAAAGCGTTCTCAATTTTGAAAGGGGCCTCCGTGGCTCAATAGGTAGAGCGTTGGACGCTCAATCCGAACAGCCTTCCATCAATAGGTCGCGGGTTCAAATCTCACTCAGTTCAACAAAACAAATTGGAAAATTTTCTGTCTGGGTTTTCTTTGAACAACCTATGTGGGATGGTTGCCAGTTACCAGTGGAAGATCGTGGGTTTCCTCCGGACATAAAACCCGGTTTTCTCCCACAATAAAACTGACAACGCCGCCATAAAAACACCAAACAATCAATCAATTTTGAAAAGATATTTTGTTCATTGGTTGGTGTTTTACGCCACACTCAAAAAAGTAGTATAAAACATAACTTGCAGATGTAGGATTTTTTCGAGTTTATCAAAAGACTTTCTTTAATAAAAATTACATTTTCTTTATACAAAAATCATGTTTTTAAAAGAAAAATATTCTCCTGAATAATTTGTCGAAATTTTCAATGTTTTTCAAGACTACCCATTCACTTGGATAGATTAAATTTGTGTAATCTTTATGGATACAAATGGCGAATCAATTGTCAGATCCATAGAAAATCCTGTTTTCCGTCCGAAGAAACCTCGATCAATCATTCTGACATGATAGATGTATCTGTAAAAGACATATATATATTTTAAATTTGTCTCCATGGTTATTTTAGACAAGAAGATTTTCCCTGTGCCCGTGTGTTTTAGTGTTCATAAATATATATTTTTGAACACTAAAACTCAGGGGCAAAGGGAAAATCTTCTTGTCTAAAATTACCATGGTTGATTGATTGATGGATTGTTTTACGTCACGCTCTCAAGATTATTTCACTTATATGGCGGCGTTGCCAGTTTTATTGTGGGAGGAAACAGGGCTCTGTGCCCGGAGAAAACCCGTGACCTTCCGCTGGTAACTGGCAACCATCCCACATAGGTTGTTCGAGTGAAAAATTACCTTAAAGACAAGATTCTAATTGTGTTAAAAAGAGTGGTATGTCATTTAGACCTTTATACCCCAACATAAGTTGTTTGTTGTTGTAATAAACCAAGGATATATAAATGTTTTCTTCTGACACAAGGTGACATGTAACTGAACGTTCACCAATTATGTATGTAGCAACCCAGTGCTTATAAGGGAAATAATCACAGCGTAAAACTTCTATCAATGTTTCCTTAATTAGACTCCAGGTATTGTTACAGTGGCTTGAGAAAGAAAGTTGAAATAGGACCCCCGTGTTTACCCGATTTGGAAATAGATGCCCCCGTCAACAAGGTAGGTTTGTCATAAAACATTATCACAAAAACAACAAAACAAGTTTTTTCAATCTTTTGTAGAATTTATCCAAGTTACAGTCAATACCATATATGCAGCCTTTTCAATACAATGATACCTTGTTAAAAAATTTATGAATGGCATTTCTTTATTAAGCTTACATTTGTATATATTAACAATAGCCAAAATTGATTTGTATCACTATCATCTATGTATACAGTCTATAAACAGGTGCTCTAATGTTTCTGTTTTACAAAGTCTTAGACTTAAATTTTTAGCAAAAAAGTACAATAAACCGTTTGCGTCTTAAAAGTTCACTTCGAAAGGCTTTTTCAAATTATGGGTCAAAATTTTATGACTGAATTTTCATGGTTAGGGTGACAGTTACCAACTAAAAATTGGATATTTTCTCTGGTCAAAGAGCAAAATTGACAACACCAAGCAATCAATTTAATATGAACTTAGCTGAATTCACCTTACAACCAATATAAAAGCCATTCTAGCAAAGTTAGTTTACAATGTCAATTTTCATTTCAGGTTGACCCTAGCCCACCTGATCCCATATTCATGGCCTCCTGTGAGCTGGTATGCGAATGGGCACAGAAACTACTGGGTCAAAGTTTCACGGATCTGCGTCAACTTGCAGAGCACCTGCTGGGGAACTTGTACCTCACCAGTAAATCAATGTCTGCCTTCACTCTTCTCTCCACCATGCAGGATTCAAAAGGCCATTTTGCTAAAGGTGGGTAAAATATTTCTGGATTTTTTAAAACCCGACTCAGGTCGCGTTAAGATCCGATCATCGTAAGCTCCAGTCAGTAGTGAATCTGCGATCAATCAGTCAGAGAACGTTTTTCGACATGAGTGGCCTTAAGACTCGTGGCCTTCATATGGGTCTCAGACTGATCAGTCTTACGATCATAAGGATAGAAACATGTTCTCTTTACTCCCGATCAGTCGTAAGGTCGCAGCCAATCAGCGAACTATACTTCACCACGTGATCATTTTTTTCTCAGCGTTTCGAAGACATTGTATTGTTACGTCATTCGTAGTGGCCTGCCAGTCTGCCGAATATGGTGACGAAGTTTCCTATAGATCAACTAATCGCATCGACCTGAGCGGTGCTTATACGGATCAGTCGGAAATTGTTTGGCTGAACGATAAACCAGTCTCAGTTGACATGAACGGTCTTAAGACTAAAAATCGCAGACAATCGGATCGGATCTTAACTCGACCTGAGCCGAGCTTTAGTTGTCAGTTTTGTCAAAAGTGACTTTGTTGTCTTCCCAAGTTGAACATTTGTCGATCATATCAAAGAATATTTCTGGATTTTTTTTAGTTGTCAACATTTCAAAAGTTGAACATTTGCCGATCATAACAAAGAATATTTCTGGATTTTTTAAGTGGTCAGCTTTTCAAAAGAAATATTAATTAGATCGCTGATTAGATCCCTGAAAGTGGCATGAGCTGCCAAGATGCAGATTGGTCATTTTCCCTGAAAGTGGCATGAGCTGCCAAGATGTAGATTGGTCATTTTCCCTGAAAGTGGCATGAGCTACCAAGATGTAAATTGGTCATTTTCCCTTTAAGTGGCATGAGCTGCCAAGGTGTAGATTGGTCATTTTCCCGGAAAGTAGCATGAGCTGCCAAGATGTAGATATTTTTGGTTAAACAGAATGTGGGGATTATCAGCTATTTTTCCCAAGATGTGCAATTCAGACACTTATTAGTGCTACTTTCCAGCTCATGCCTGTTTAAATATATATAAAAACCTTTTATGAGTGTTTTTGTATCTTGTACATGCGATAACTCCTGCAAAGAAGTCATTTAGTCTGACACAGGCCTTCTACAGATGCTGAACAGGCTCGAATCCCTCTGAGACCAAATAAAAAAATTCTTAAATCTCTGAGTGTATTTTTCACTTGATTGCCGCATGTGAAAGAGTTGTCTGGTACTCGCCGAAGGTCGGCGGTTTCCTCCGGGCAATGGGCCCAGTTTCCTTCTCTGCTAAACCTGGCAACGCCGCCACATAAGTGATATAATCTTGAGTTTGGAATAAAACATCAATCAATCAATCAAAAGAAGTGTACAAAAATATGCAATTTCTAATGCTCTTTCATAAAAATTGCCTGCTTATTTTTAATAAAAAGATCTGACAAAAGATTGAATTTTTTGATGTATTTTTTACATCAGAATTTATACTATTTTACTAACTTATTTATCCTTATTTTTTATTTACTGCTATGTTTTTTTCTTTCAGGTAACATGTCACAGCTATTCTCAAACTCAACTGGTGGAAACAAGCATAAGGAAACTCAACTTCAACTGCAGAGAAAACTTCAAGAACGGGAGCTTTTCAAAGTTCAAAAACGCCGCCTTCAACAACAAAAGATTGAAATTGAGCAGGAATATGGAATATCCCGTGCAGGAAGTTCTTCAGAGCGTGAACTTTCAACTCCTTCGATCATTCATGGGCGATCATCAGAGAGAGAGCTCGACACCCCCTCTCTGTCGGCAGGCAGATCTTCTGTGACGCCATTTGAAGAAGCTCCTTCACCTTCACGATCATCAATGTCATGCTCTCCTGTGTGTACGCCTACGAGAGCGGACTCTGTGGAGCATCGACAGGCCACGTCCGAAACAGAATTCGTCAGCCCTGTGGCAATTCGGGCGACATATCGTCGGAGAAATAGCCATGGCTCTGTAGAGAAAGAGAAACGAAGGCGTGAAAAGGCAACCTGCATCTCTTCACCTTTCTTTGAGGCTGCCAGAAATATCCTGGAAGGCAAGAAAAATCTTGATAGACAATTGTTCGTGGATAGTGATGATTTAATGGCTGACAAGGACAACAAATCAAACAAACATAGTGCTGCTTCTACTTCCAATGGCCGTTCGCTAAATTTGAATGCACAAAATCCTGGTGAAAACGAAAGACTTTCCTCTGTAGAACCCCAAAAGTGCGAGACGACGTCTCTCTCAAAAAGCTTAGCGAATGATCTCCAAGCGGAAGATCAGAAACTCAATGTAGATTTGAATGTTACGGAGATCCCCCAACCAGTACACCCTGTGCCAATTGTTCAAAGTCGTAGTGCTTTTGTACCATTTCCACAAAGGTTTATAGGATTAGCAACAACAACCGTGCAACAATCATCAGTTCAGCCATCTGTGACGTCAGTGACAAATGTTGCAGCAGTAAACGTCCAGAAATCTAAAGGCCTGACTCGATTGCTTTTGGCAAAGCCGAGAAAAGATGCCGTAGCTCTTGACAGCTTTAGCAAAGATCAGATTTCCCAAGGTTTGTCCTCTGCAGGTTTTGTTAGGAACAAGAACAGCTCCCTGATTTCCGTAAACCCTGCCCCTATAATTCGTTCAAGTCCCCGTGAAGTGAACAATAATCAAACTCACGAGATACTACCATCATCATCATCATCATCGCATATTGTGGACAGCAATTCAATTGTGACGTCACCTTTAACACCGAGAAGGACAAAGACTCGATTCACCCCAATAAAACCCAAAGTCCCTGCAACCAGAACTGTATCCTCTATGCTTAAAGAACACCAAGGCAACTTAGCCTCCATCGAAAGCAACAGCTTTGGTAGTAAACCTGTTGCAGAAATCTTGAAAGAAAAGCGGGAGCGAGAGACGTTGCTTCTTCCGGTTTCATCTTCTGTTGGCGCTGCAATGTCACCTCGTATTCCTGGCGTGAGCGTCCCGCATAATGTTGTACTTCCTCAAAACATTCCATCAATACTGCAGTCTGTAGGTAGTGCTACACCAACAAACCAAAGACAAAACTCAGTTTCCAATCCAAATGATCTCTATATTGTAATGGGGACGTCACCCAGTGCTGCAAAAACAACTAATACTGTCATCCCGGTTAAAGCAAAAAGATGCAGTACTATTAGCATACCGATTTTACAGAAGGACATTTCACAACATCTTCAAAAGAACAATGCTATGGTAGAGGCTTATCAGCATAATTCAAATCCAACACCTCAACACTTGAAGGCAGCACAATCAGCAGGTGTAAACGTTTCTGAGGATGACAGTCAAATGGAAACTGACGATAGTTTATCTAAAACTGAAAGTCCAGCTACGTGTAAAAGAAAACGGAAATCACCCGGCTCTGCAAAAGAACAGGTGGGTTGTGTAGACGTTTCGAAAAACGGGAATTTCACCGACGACCGGTTGATTTTGACTGACACTGATGATTGTAGTGAGAGTGTTTCAGATGAGAATAACCCTAAGAGGAGTAAATCTTGCTTGCCTCATTTAGAAAATCCTTACAAAGCTGAAAGCGCTCCTGATTTGCTTGAAGATAGAGTTTGCCCAGATATAACAAGCTTAGAAAGTGATGCTTTAGTCGACGCCTCTATATCGGCTGCAGAACTCGTCATTTCTTTAGGGCCGGATTCCCTTCCGTTCAACCCAAGTCATCATCAGACCAATATGAAAACTGCGTCAGTGGGAGTAACGTCACAGTCAATGAAACTGTCTCATAAGTTGATGAAGCAAAGCGTACAGCTTGATAAACGAATTGACACTTTCTTGAAGCAGAGGTCAAGAACTAAGCCTGAAGGTCAACATGCATCCACATCTGCGGAAGGCAGGCTATCGGATGTGCTACTGATGTCTGCGGAATACGCTTCTAAATCCAACCACAAGAGTTCGACTCGTACAAGTTCTGACGGAAAGACGAATCTCAAAGCCGGAAGCTCTGATCAAGACAAAGCACGGTCAACAGTCCACAGAGGAGTCGTGCAAACATCAAACAGTTTTGTTGTGAAGAAACCTTTAGCCAGCAAGGGCAGCACAAAAGATCATTTTCTTCTGAAGCTCTTAATGGGTGATTCTCCGCCTACTGCTACGACCAAAAAGGCCCAACTCAAAGCTGTAGCTCCATCAGTTCCCGCTGGTAATGACAAACTTGTTTCGTCGCCAGCTTCAACTGTTCCAGAGCCGAGCGCAGCTCTCAGCAGCTCCAGCATATTCGAGGATATTGATGGCGTTTTGTCTAAATCATCCGACTCGCTGCCTCAAGAAATGGACATTGGGGTTGAGTCCGAGTTGCCGACTGATGTGGCAGATTTTATCACCGAGGCAATGGAGAAGCGTTCTTCCAGTGGGTACGTGCCCGTTGAAGGCAGTGCTTTTGGTATATCCAATTTTCATACATACGACATTCAGAATTTCTCCAATCCGTTCGCTTTGAACCCTCTTCATTCCTCGAATCTATCAGCTGAAATTTTATCTAGTCAAATTCCCTCTTGTAATTCCAAAGATTCTCTGTTTATGGTACCTTCAATTCCGTCTGCATCTGCGCGTGAACATAAACAACGACGGAACACGCCGGTTTTGAGAAGCGTTTCCGTGCCGACTATATCCGGAAATTCTCCAAGCCACAGCAATTTTGTTAACAGTTCTACGTTTTCCAACGAGAATGTTGAACAGATAACTGAAAACTCTGATAATTCCTCCCATCGACCTCTTCTTTTACGTTTGAACTCTGTCGACCATCACCGAACTCACACTCCAATATCGGATGCCGGCTACTACAGCTTTGATTCCAGCCCCGTGCCGAGCACAACACCTTTGCCTATTCACTCCAATCAGCTATCTAACCCGGACATCTTTCTGAACCCGGTTAGCGGACCAGATGTGTTGACCGATATTATTCCCATGAATCCAACGGTCAGCCCTATGGCTGCTCCCTCGCCCAAACAACAAACTAAAAGCGGTAGATCCTCTCCTGAAGTGTGTCAGAGCAGTGAAAGTAGTCCGGCAGATGGAGCAGTAACTCATAGTAGTTTTACGCCGATAGGAGTTTCTGGCTCATTGCAAGTAGAAACAAATTCACTAAACCCTATAAAACCCACTGTGACTTTAGCATCTAGCAGTGCTTTTACTTCTCAGCTTGTTACCCCAAAGACTAACGACTCTTCGACGTCCGTCCTTAGTGTCAATATGCTCTCTGCGCAGCAGCCTACTGTCAGTATTACTACAACTGGCAACATTATGTCTTTAAAAAACCCTCCATCCTACCAAGATGCTATTCAAAGTTTACAGCGACAAACTTCGTCAGATGCTAACAGCAGCGTGCATTCTGACGGCATCAATGACTTCTCCTCCTCAAAAAGTTTCGATTCTACCCAAAGCCAGGGAACTGAAGACGAGCAAACTTCAGGACACGGCATTTCCCAGGCTGTTTTTCCTTTTTCTTACCAGCTCTCCATGCTGGGGGGAAAGTCAGCCGAGGGTCAAGAGGAGGACCCCAAAGAAGGTAAACTCGTCGAATGTAACCTAAGCTCTCCTATGTCCGGTTCAGCGAACTCGGACTATTCCACAGGGTCGTTGCAAGCTGCCGGTGAAACAGAGCAAGTTGAGTTCCAGAGAGTGGCTAAGCTTATTAAACATTACCATGCTAATTCAAGGCAGCAGGTAGAGAAAAGAAAACCAACTATTCTTCTGCCACAAATTCTTTTAGCACAAATAAACGAACAAAAAAGAGCAAATGTTGATCAAGACGGGATAGTTTTAAGTAAAGGTCATTTTGACTTACCCGATGCCAGATACATGGGCAGCACACCTAATGTTGATATAACTCACTTACGCAGTGAAAATCAAGAGTCTAATAGTCAACATATAATGAAGACCAAAGCTTCTGCTAAAGAAAAAACTGTTCGTTCTGAAAATAACCTTTTAGACATTCAGTCACTTTTGGAGGTGAAGTTAGTTTGTAGTCGTAGGTCCCAGCAAAAATTTCCTAGCAAACAAGACAGTGCTTTTGTAGCTAAGGAGAATCTGTCCCAAATTCTGGGTGGCTCGGCCTTGGGTGAGGATGACCTTCAAACGACCTTGGACGATCTGAAGAGCTTGGACACTCAGTATTTCAGCAACATTCCCGCCAGCACCAGCGTTAGTCATGGCACGATTCCAGAAGATATACGTGACCTTCATCCCCTTGATCTTAACACAACGGAAACGGTTGCTATAGAAACGCAGGATGATCCTGTGTGAGTTGAGTGACCAGCAGTATTACACAATGTTGCTTTTTATATCTAGGCTGTTTTGCAAAGGTACACTTGAAATATTTTACCCCGGTAGCAATTTTTTGCAAAAAGTTACGGATGGCATAATGATTGCCCGTAATAATATCGCAAGCTTTTACCATGTTTACGGTCAATGACTTCAGAATCTGATTGGCGGCGGAGATCACATATCACGCTGATTAACTGGCCAGTCAGCTGTCCACACCTGAGCGGATGGTTAGTCAAGCGCCTACATGACTAGTAACTTACCGCTTGCCGACGAGTTTTACAACGTTTATGTATCTATGTATGCCATTGGCGAATTTTCTAAAGAATTATAAGGAAAATGTCTTAAGTTTATCTTTGCAAAATGGCTACCTCTTGAAGTGTTTTTAGCTTTGCTCAAATGTCTTTAATTAGTGACTGTTATTTTTGACTCATTGGCAGCAGTTTTTATCCCAGCTTTTTAGGATTTTGTTTGACCATAATATGACATGTTTTTACCCCTACGTTAATTTGCATATCACAATTAAATTGTTTTTATCATCGGTGGGTTGTTCAATATAGAATTGAATGCCTTTGTGGATATTAGCTGTACGGACATTAATTTTGTACAGTTTCACAAAAAACCTGTAATTTTATGTAAGCTATTGGCCACCTTTTTATCACTTTGCTAATGAAATGGCTACGTGAAGGTTATTTTTCATCTTTCATAGAAAGTAATAGTTGCATGAAACTTCAGGGCTGTAAGCTAATTAAATAGGAATGTGAAAGTTATTTTTCATCCTTCATAAAAAGTAATAGTTGCATAAAACTTCAGGGCCGTAAATAGATAATATTGTTATAATCAGGTAGAATTTCCCTTCGTTTATTGAATAAGATACCATGGCCATCTGGCACAATAATGGGTTGGCAGAGACTGTAGACGAGAAATCTGGGCTCTGCCGAATTTGTTTTTTTTCGTGGGGTGATTCACATTACCAGCCAAACATAAAATAAGTCGCCCTCTTGACCAAAAATCCGGGAGCCCGTTTCACAAATCGGCGTAGCGTAAGTTTTTGCGGAACTTCCATAGCAGCATATCTCCACAATATGGGTTGCTATGGCAGTTACGTAAAAACTTACGCCGATTTGTGAAACAGGCTCCAGGCTAGCAGAGACTGCTTTGTTTTAGCTAGAACAAAACAAATCCAAATTTCGTTGATAATCTCATCTGAAATCCTTTTTTAGTAATAAGAACTCAATATTGGCGTAAAACGATGTTTAATTAAGCAACTGATGATGCGTTAAATGAAGACTTTTTAAAACAGTTATTCAATGAAATTTTTCCGTAAGCCTCTACTGTAGTATGTTTTTTTTTTGAGAAAAAAACCCCAGCTCCGTATTGGTCAACATAACGCCACAGTCACAATTTTTTACGGTCTGGAATTGGAACAAATTTATGCCACCTGAAATGCTAGTAACCATAGAAATAACCTGATGAGGTCAATTAGAATTTTACTTTTAGAATAACCTTTATTTAGGCAATTTTAGCTCACATGGTTCTAATTTAAAATCTAGCCTTCCTGACGTTCAGATGGTCTGTGGAGGTTTTAATGTTAAAATTTAGGTGGGATGAGGGTGGGTAAGATCTTTTGGTCGGTTGGTACTTTTGTCGCCATATAACCTTAGCTGTTGAGTGCGACGTTAAGCCCCAATCAATCTAATTTAAAATCAAGGGGCATAATCATTCTATACAAAGTATTCTCCTTAAAAGGTGGGTTTTTTTTAAATATTTGAAATATTTTGAATTATTTTAATTGACTTACCTTTAAAACCTGTAATTAAGTGATGTCTTAAAGCATACCTTTGAGCTTTGAGCGTTTGCTGTTGATGTAGCGAAAACTTAAATTGTATAATATTAGTTTGTACCTTGTCAATAATGAAATTGTCGAAAATGGTTAAATATTTGGTGCTTTTGGCATTGATTGGCAGCCATTTTGGTGTATCGGAAACTATGCCTTATCTAAATCTTCTGTAACATTCTTTAAAACTCTTTTTAATATTGACTATTTATGAAATTAAACTTCACTGCCATAACAGCATATCAAACAAAGATTTCTATTCGTATGTAATAATGATTAATTTATTTTCTAAAAGTAATTTGTATATTCGCATCGTCATTTTATTATAGATTTGTCAGTTTCAAGCGTATTTGCTTTGATCACTGGCTTCAATATCGTACCATCTCCGTTCAAAGAACTCTTCTTAATTCAGGGGTCTGGGCTGATGGTTCAAAACTGTATTAGACTTAATGCCGGTCTAAATGACGTCGCGTAACAAAGAAATTGAATTGTGACGTCGCAAAGTTATACCGGTATTAAGTCTAATACACTTTTGAACAACCGGCCCCAGAGTAGTAAATAACACAGGAAAGAGACACATGAGTGTGGCTAGGGTCAGGGGAGGTTAGTGATCCTTTCTGAGTCGGACACAAGCTTCCCATCAAGGGGGTCGCTCGTTGAAATCACTCTCAGTCAAAGAATTTTTTTTTTAAATTCTGAGTCTAGTTTTCGCTCGATCTGCCTACGCAGAAGAGTTGCCAGGTAGATTACTTTCTGAAGGTCAGGGGCGGGTTGTTCAAACTTTGCAACGTCACAATTCAATTTCTTTGTTATGTGATGTCATTTAGACCGGTATTAAGCCTAATACACTTTTAAACAACTCAGCCCAGGGTTTCCTCCACCACTAAACCTGACAACATCGCTATATACATGTTAGTGAAATACTCTTGGGGCGTAAAACATCAATCAATCTGTAATTCCTGTCTATATCCCAAGACGTGACTGAAATGCAGATCATTGCGAATTAAACCGTACAGTATACACGAAGACTACTTCAAAACAATCAGTAGTTTTACACCCACATTTCCCAATCTTTCCTGTTCTGTTCAGAACCTTGAGTGCGGCGTAAAACACCAAACAATCAATCAATCAGTCCATAACCATTGTACAAGGTACTAGAGCCATTTTATTGTGTGAAGATTCGTGTAACAAAAGAACAAAAAATCTCAAAGATATGAATGTATTGCTGCCCCAGTGAATTAAGAAGAGTTTGTTTCAATGCCTGTAACCAGGGACCGGTTGTTCAAAAGTGTATTAGGCTTAATACCAGTGTAATGTCACAAGTGAATTTCTTTGTTACTTGACGTCATTTAGACTGGTATATTAAGCCTAATACACCTTTGAACAACCCACCCAAGGGGCTGGTTGTTCAAAAGAAAATTAGCTTAATGGCAGGTTAAATGACGCTGCGCAACAAAGAAATTCCTTTGTGACGCGATGTCATCTAACCTGCCGTTCAGCTAATTTTCTTTTGAACAACCGACCCCAGATGTCTGCAATCGTTTAACTTAACATTTCTCAGTGTAATTTACAATCCTGTCATTTTCTGTTTATGAACCATCAATTCGTTTTCCACATCATTTATTTAAATTATAACTTCATCACACCTTCTCGTATCGTGCCATCTTTCAACTTCCACATTTCTGTTCGTCCAATGTTGATTAAGCTCTTATGTTTATGACGTTGATGTTGATGATCATATGCTATGAGTTGTGTTCATGATGTCATCACTTCTATTGAGGATGTCATCAATTATCTAGGTGATGTCATCAATTACTAGCTGACGTCATCACTTCTATTGATGATGTCATCACTTTTATTGATGATGTCATCAATTATCTAGGTGATGTCATCAATTCTTTAGGTGATGTCATCTCTTCTATTGATGATGTCATCAATTATCTAGGTGATGTCATCAATTACTAGCTGACGTCATCACTTCTATTGATGATGTCATCACTTTTATTGATGATGTCATCAATTCTCTAGGTGATGTCATCAATTCTCTAGGTGATATCCTCACTTCTATTGATGATGTCATCAATTCTCTAGGTGATGTCATCAATCTAGGTGATGTCATCGTTTCTATTGATGTCCTCTCAATTGTGATGACTCGGCTATCTATGCAAATCAGTACTTGGGTAACAAAGATAGGCTTGTCATCACGATTGGATGTCCTCTATTATCTGGGTGATGTCATCACTTCTGTTGATGATGTCATTACTGCTTTTGATGATGTCATCACCTAAGTCCTTTAAATCATACCATTTTTTGTGATGGAAGTCCTCAATTCCGATGATTTATCATCAAATTGTTGATGAAAATGTCTTGATGAAGTTCATTTCCCAATCATTCCATTGTGTGTGTTGTCAAAGTTGATTGATTCCTTTAGAAACATAATGTGTGGTAAACTAATGATGAAGATTAGATAAAACCAGAAATATTTCTCTGGTTGAACTTGTTTTGACTCTAAACATGTCACTTGTGCTAAAAAAAAACTGTTAATGCTTTGAAATCAAGTAAAAATTGTTATTGCTTGCAGTTCAAAACTGAATGGATAATCCTATTGTTACTGTCGTTTTTATCTTGGAAGAAAATTTCAAGTAAAATTGTGAATAGACGTTTAGCTGTCTGGACATATTTTAACCATATTCTTTAAAGTTGTGTGCTGATATTGTCCCTGATGTGTTTGTCTGTAGTATGAGTTAATGTAGTGTTATCAATGACGTCAACTTAAGTCCTCAATAGTTTTGGCCAAGTAGAACAAAAATGTTGGGCTTAGAATGAACGAATGGTCGTCCCGGTTATTTAAATTTTGTTTACTTTTCGGACACTTTATGGATTTTCCTCATTCCAACACCAATCATTTAGTTTTCCGATGGCCTTCAAAGCCTTTTACTGTCGTGACGATCAGAAATTGTCAAAAAAGTGTGAATTTTGGCAGCTCATGCCACTTTTAAAATTTGGCTTCAAATTGATTTAGAAGTTTACATGTACATACCAGGATCCTGTTTCACAAAGCTGTGTATTTTTTCCCGCAAATGCCATAGCAACCTATACTGTAAAGATATGTTGCTATGGCATTAATGTGAAAACTTACGCTGCTTTGTGAAACAGGGTCCTGGTCAGACTGCTCCCTATGAACTTTACAGTGGACTGTTGAAAAATCTTTATTTCTGTTCTATTTAACTCTGGCTCTAAAACAAAAACATTTATAAAGACGTATTGACGTATGTATATGTTACTTTTTACTCATCTGATAAGATTGTACAAAGTTTTCTACACTCAATGTTTCGTCTCGTCAATTTACATGTAGTGGAATTGTCACACCGTTGTGAACGGATTTTAAACGACAACTTGTTAAACCTATAAATGCTGTTGTATTTCTCTTACCGCTTCAGACTAAGATCCAAAGCCATTTGACTTTTTTTTTACTTGATCCTCAATGGTTAAACCAGTTGTAAAACTGTTGACTGGCTTGTTTTGCTTCAACTCAATAGTTTGGTTTTTAAACTGGTCAAGATTTCATTCATGTTTTTCTACACTCTGCTCCCTCGGTCTCAGTATGTGGGCGAGTTGCCAGGTACTTGCCTAAGGTTGTGGGTTCTCTCTGGGCAATGAGCCTGGTTTCCTCCCGCACTGAAGTGAAATAATACATCAATCAATAAATCTACAGCCTGCATTCAAAGTATATACCTTATAGCTTGCAATTTCTCGCATCAAAGGTAAAATTATGTTATCTCGGAGACATACTTCATTGTAGTGTTGGGGGGGCCTTGGTGGTCCAGTGGGTTAGAGTGATCATCCCTCAGTCCCACACAGGCCTCAGTGGTCCAGTGGGTTAGAGTGATCATCCCTCAGTCCCACACAGACAATCAATCTTTGCAGTGTAGCCATTTCTGATCCTGAATCATATTTAATAAACCACATGATACTCGAGACAACTCGATAATATTCTTGAGTACAGCATGAAATATCGCTCGAGCGATCAACATTTGAAATCTGGTATCGGTGTTAAACGACCACCTTTGCTGTAAACTTAGAAAATTGGTTTGCAGCAAAAATACAGAAATAGGGAGCGCAAGTCACATAAGAATTATTATGAGATTTTGTGATATCCGGTGACAGATGACGCCATTAAGAACGTTTTTGATGACGCTGCAATTCCATTTGACGTATTTTGTTCCATAATGTAAGATTTAAACGTCATATTGGAACGAAAAACGCTCAGTTACATGCGCAATGCAGTGCCGGTGACAGGAAATATGTGGAATTCACACGTGACTTGCGCTCCTTATAGAAGCAAATCTAGAGATCTTGTCTGAAACTTTGAAAGAAAAAGAACCGTTTTTGTTATTGCAACCCTATCATTGTGGCCTTAGTAATGCTATGGAGCTACATGCACATTTATATTTTCTTGCTATTAACTCGCAGCTTTAAGTGTTGAAAAGCTGACAATTGAATGTCATAACTGTTTATATTGGGGCTTGTTTAACGTATACTGTCTGTTATTAGTTAAAAATAGCCTACAGATTGTCTCATACTTGTAAATTCAAAATGGCTTTGTTTAAATTCTAAAGGTATGTCGGCCATTTTGTTTTTCAGTAGCTTTACTATACTCAAAGAGAGTAGATTGACAATAGTGGTCACTTCGTCCTCGCCATGTTGAATTTGAACTAACAAGATACGATTATTAGGAACCTCCTTTCTGTAGGGGGCGCCCTACAGTTGAATCGTGTCCAGTCGGAACACCCTTCCGCTAGGGGGCCAGAAGAACATGCCGGCAATGCTGATTGGACGACGTGACCACTCTTGTCAATCTACTCTCTTTGCTATACTTGTGAAATCAGCCGTATTTAAAAAGTGAAAGTCTTTATTGAGTAAAGTTCATAAACTAGCATATTATTTTTTTTTTGTTCCAAAAATACTTTCTGTTATTCCATAATGATAAGATAAATCTGCCCATTAAGGAAGGATGGGTTTTTGCAAAGCTTTTCCTCCCCAGGTACAAATTTATTCTCAGTTTTAAAAATTGAACTCCACTTAATTAAAAAAAAAAGAAAACCTTTGCATTTTGCTACAAACTTCCAATTGTTGCAGTTGTTAGGTACTCACAAAGGATGAGGGACCACCTCCTGGGTTCCCCCCCCCCCTCCCCCAGCCAGGTTTAGCTGCCATTTAAATGAAATAATTTCGAGTCTGGATTAAATATCATCACTTCACAAAATTGTTCTCTGAGTAAAGTCAAATTTAGACTCTAGATTACGATACGATTGAAATTGAACATAAATATAAGTTTGCAAATCTTTAAAAAATTTAAAGAGCTGTTATTCCAGGAAAACATTTACAGATCTTTTTTAAATATTGTAATTAGAAAAATATTAATGCATTGAAATGGGACAATCATCTTCAAAATTTCGTTAAAATGTAGGAGAACAAAATTGTTAATGATCAGGGGCTGGTTGTTAAAGAGACAAATAGCTTAACAGGAGGTTGTATAACGTCGAGTCACAGAGGAGTGACTTATTACGTCACGCCGTTAACCTAATTTTCTTTCGAACAACCGGCCACTGTTAACAAACTTGCAACGAAATGTTGAGTTTTTATTTTAACCAAAGAAATGCCAATCAGTTGTTGTTTCATAATTTCTAAATAAGTATTGTTGACTAATTAATATTGTTAGAAAATTAATAAACAAAGTTTTTTTTCTTCTCTTCCTGACATCTTTGTTACCACCGGAAGGTCGGGGATTTCCTCCGGGCATAGAGCCCGGTTTCCTCCCACAATTTAACTGGCAAGGCCGCCATATAAGTGAAATAATCTTGAGCGCGGCGTAAAACACCAAATAATCCATCAATCAATCCTGACATCTCGTTAATTTAATTAAGAATAAATCCTATTTTCAAACAAGCTGTAAGAAAAGCTCCCCCTATAGATTAAGGGAATTGACCTTCTAACCAAGTTCTAGAAATAAATTGTTTAAGGCATAATAATGAAAGAGTTAGAATATAATCGTTTTTATACCAACTTTGTTCTGGTTGCTAATTTCAATTTTTGTTTTCAGTTAGAAGCACACCCCTTCATTTAATTACGTCCCAGTTGTAAATTTAAGACTTTGTTTCATTTCAATTGTAATTTCTCATTATGTCAAGTATTCTATGTTAATTTATTGGTTCGTTTTTCATAATTCCATACGCTTTCCACATTCACACCATATAAACATCTTATCATTTTTAAACTCATTCTTTTCCATTTTATGTACGCTTATTTAATTTGTGTTTTCTCAATTTCTTGATTTTTCTCTAAAATTTGGAAAGAATGGATCTCCCCTCTAACAAACTTAGAAAGCTAAGAAAACTTGAAAAAAAAATTACAAAATTTTTATATATTTGAATTGGCTATCAATTAGCCTAGTTTTTAGGTGTATAGCCCTACTCTTTAATTAGTAAATTGAAAATAGGCCAAATAATGTTAGAAATGGAAAGGAGCATTCCGTGTAGAAACCGATCAAACCAGCTCTGTCAAAGAATTTTTATTGACTGTTTCAGGTGACTAATATAGGGGAAATAATGCTACTCTCTGAAGACCTCTTAGAACTGTGTGTTAATTTTATATCTGAGCTGAGTTGTTCAATTTGATAGTGAGTGGTTGATGTGGTTAACTAGTACATTGTTTTATACACTTGCTGTCACTCGTATCTTGTTTCAGGTTGCTGTGATTATGTTAAATATGTTTCTATACTGAAAAATAAATGGACACCCAAAACAGAAACATTTTTCTTTATTTTTTAAAATATTTCCACTGCCAACATTCCACTGCCAATCCTTCTTTCTGTGCCGTTTTTAAATGTTTCAAAAACTCGACATTTTCCATGGCTGTGGTTCGTTTTCCAAAATTGCAACTTTTTACCCAACTGTTCAGGCCACCTTGTCCCATATTGTACAGTACAAATGAAGCCTATGTAGAGAAATGAAGAAAGAGAAATAAGGGGCAATAAATATATATATCAAAATCACGGAGATAATAACCTGGTGCAGTTGCTTTGTTGGGAGATTTCAAAGTATTAAGGGGGGGCTCAGTAGGTAGAGCATTGGACGCTCAATCCAAACAGCTTTCCACCGATGGGTCACGGGTTCGAATCCCACTGTCCCAAAAATTGGAAACTTTTCTGACTGGGTTTTCACTCGAACAACCTATGTGAGATGGTTGCCAGTTACCAACAAAAGGTCGTGGGTTTCCTCTGGGCATAGAGCCCGGTTTCCTCCCACAATAAAACTGGCAACGCCGCTATATAAGTGAAATAATCTTGAGCGCAGCGTAAAACACCAAACAATCAAAGTATTTAATCACCCAGATAAAATGTGGACAAAATTTGACTATCTGCAGAAATAAAGCAATGATATCACCCAGATTAGATGTGGACAAAATTTGACTATCTGCAGAAATAAAGCAATGATATCGCCCAGATAAGATGTGAACAAAATTTGATTATCTGCAGAAATAAAGCAATTATATCACCCAGATAAGATGTGAACAAAATTTGATTATCTGCAGAAATAAAGCAATGATATCACCCAGATTAGATGTGGACAAAATTTGACTATCTGCAGAAATAAAGCAATGATATCGACCAGATTAGATGTGAACAAAATTTGACTATCTGCAAAAATAAAGCAATGATATCACCGAGATAAAAGGTGGACAAAATTTGACCATCTGCAGAAATAAAGCGATGATATCACCCAGAGCAGAGGTGGACAAAATTTGACTATCTGCAGAAATAAAGCCAAAACTCTTATAAAAAATCAATATCATAAATGGGAAAAAGTTGAACTGGAAGTGAGAAAGTTTCAAGCCAATCCTCAAAGTTGTGTAAGATAAAGAGATATGACCCGTACAAAAGACAATTTCCAGTAACTCTAAAAATATCAACCAAAGCTCTCATGCAATAAGACCGCCAAATACAATTTGGACCCAACAGGTAATGGTTTCTTTGCCAAAAGCTTTGAGCTAGTCGACGAAAGAAAAACAAAATAATCCAAATACGTCACGTTACGGTTTACTCCAATAAGCAACAAGCGTATAAGAAGGTAAGAAGAGTTGCATTGGTGCTCCATGGTAGATGTGCGTTGGTTGATGTGCTTGAGACACCTGTCTCACATCTGTAGACGCGAGTACATGTTGAAAAAAAAATCCTTTTATTTTTCCAATGCGGTAAATAGTCATTTCAAGAGTGTATCCAACTCATTCTAAGTATTGAAGTAGGTTTAGTCGAATCAAGAGGAAACGTTCGCACTTCTCTACAACTGGATGGCGTTTTAAACCATTGTTGCTTTATTCATTACCATATACTACTTGGCGGCGTTGTTGTTGTTACGGAGTGACACAGCCAAGGAGTATAGATGTGTCTATCTATACTCCTTGGACACAGCCAAGGAGTTCTGGTTATAGCCTAGGCCTACCTATTCTATATGGGATATAGCCCACCTCCTTGGGCACGGCCCTCATAGGCCTACTTGGCAGTTAAAGTGACATGATTGTTCAAGGTGGCATTAGCTGCCAAAATTAGAACTGTGTTGATAAATTCTGATTTTGAAGACAGTTTTGGGCTTTGAAACTAAAGCATGTATTTTGAAACAAACTGGCATGTTTTACCCATCCATGTGTAATGCATTCCCTGTAGTTTTCGTAAATGACCACTAGACGTAAACCTTACATTCTAAGCTTAAGTTAACGCGTTAAAAAACTTCTGAATTGTAGACCACTTGAAAAAAATGCAGCTAATTTCCGCATTCTGTGTTAACAGAAAAATATCGACATTTTGGCAGATCATGCCACTTAAACTCTTTCCCTCCTGAGTTTATGTTTGGATGGAAGTGATTTTAACAGTACCTTGCATAACAGCACACGACCACATATTTCAATTTTAGTCTGTTTTGTAGTATCTGTAGGTACAAAAATGTAGATATATTTTTAAAGCTTAATGCTAACCTAATCTTCTTCACTATAAACCAACGACATGGTGACCTATATATTCATTTTGGAAAGTTTAAATTTTGTTTAATCTGAAATGATAAACACAATTTAGGCCCTATCTTCAGTTCTACACCCTTCAATGGTGATAAAAGGAATTAATGCTACATGTATGAAAAGAAAATAAGACCTGTTAAAACCTCTACTCCTTATTTTGAATAACCTAGTCAGAAGAATCTGTGTTATATAGATCTCAAAGTAACGTGATATAGATAGTGTTCTCAGTTTCCTCTCCAAATAATTTGGCTTCAACAGATAATGTGTGAAAAATGAGGTCAACTGGACTATCCAAGAGCTCAAAGAAATGGGCCACACACAGCTGGGCAGCTTTCTTTATAATAAGAGCTACCAATGGGTGTTAAGCATGACGTGTGTAAAAGATCGGTCTGCTGTTGCCGGCCCATCGTCAAAAATGGATAGGCAAAAAGCTGTTGTGAGCAGCTCACCGGAGGGAAAAAGTTAACTTTTACTATATAAATTATAGCGGCGAAATATTTGCATATATGCATTTCTTTATATGCATACATGTACTATGCGAATGGATAAAACATTATTGATATCTTAAGTCTATTAATTTACTTATTTTATATCGAATACATATTTTGGTGAAGCTTCGATTTTGTACTTATCAGTATTATAGTGATTATGTTTATGCTCAACATGCGGAACAAAACAAATAATTGCTTGCAAATAAATTTGTTGGAATGTTGCACACAACCCTGCCGAAATATTGAGTCATCATGAAACTGTCCTTTTTGGGGTTGATAACTACTTGTGTATTATAAGGTGAATAATTACTTATGGATAAAAACTTCTCCTTTTAACTTCTAAATGCCATTGAAAGATTTGATACCTGTGTATTACCTGGTGTAAACGTCTAAGTATTTCTTTTGTTGTTGTAGATTTGTTGGGAGGAATCAAACAGAGAAGAATACCGACCCAGCAAAATGATTCGAAATTCGAGAATCAAAACAGAGCCGCTTGATTATGACCCTTTGTCCCAATTAAGGGCTGATTATGAAAGTAATTTGAACGGAAATCAAATAGCAACGGGTTTGGGTGGTAATTGTGAACTTAACTCTCTTGTGGAAATAAAAAATGATGCAGACGGAGCTCAAAGGCGTTCAGTTCATGGTGGGTTAAATTCTCACGAACACCCGACCACTATTAGAGGTTTTAAGTTGGAAGCATTTCAGGAAACTAGATTAGAACAGTGTAGTAGCCAGTATACATTTGTCTCACCAGAGCCACCTCTGATCGTCAAAACCGAGCCTGTTGATGAAATGGCCATTGACCAAGGTATCAACCAGTGTGAAGTGCAACCAGACTTAGTAAAACATTCGTTTATTCTTAAAACAGAGTCTGTTTTTGTGGATGAAGACGCTATGCAGAGTGAAAAAATTTTAATGATGCAAGGATATTCTTACTTTCAACAACCTGTTCACTCAACTCCTTCTATTACAAGCGTTGTGCAAACAGTGAAGAATACTTCAGAAGGATGTCCCTTGGCTATCAAAACAGACTCAAACATTTGGGGAGAGCCAGATCGGAGGATTGGAAAACAGCTAAAAATTGAAAAAGACGACTTCTCAATTCGACTCCCTGCTAACTGTGTAAGCAACAAAGAAATGGGGAAGAATAATTCAGGAGAAACATTAAATCCATCGGAAATTTCTACAAATCGTAATTCACCAGCCTCATCTGAAGATATCAAATCCGCTGGTGAAATGTCCGAATCAGACTTGACTGAAGATGATGTTCGTTTATATACCCGCGAGACGAGGCAACGGAATAACGATAACAAAATGCAAGAAAAGTCATTACAGGTAAGAGTTGCAATTTGCGAACAAAAAACTTGTATTTTCACTTATTTGCATGATTTGTTTCCTTTTTTCTTAAAAAATTGGTTTACCAGCGGAAGGTCATGGGTTTCCTCCGGGCATAGAGCCTGGTTTCCTCCCACAATAAAACTGGCAACGCCGTCATATAAGTGAAATAATCTTGAGCGCGGCGTAAAACAACAAACAATCAATCAATCAATCTTAAAAAATTGGTCAGCCCCTTGGTGTTAGTTAAAGCGGTGTTGCATCATTTTTGATATATCAGTATTTAAAATCAATCAAAGGGGGGTTAGCCAGAAATTTGATTGAGTGATAAGAGTTTGACGTCACACTGGAGCTTATTTCACTTATATGGTGGAGAGAAATTTCAAAGTTTGCTGTTAAAATTGCACTTTGCTTTTTTGAAAAAAATAAAGAATTTTTTTTGGATATGTTGCTCAAACTTTCAATGTTTCTATCTCTTCCATGTTTAAAGAGCTGGTTCCAATTCCAACACCCCTAAATGTGTGGAGCATTCAAATATGTCCGCTCATTTATGGCTTTCCACACAGCCACTAAACTTGGTAATCTCGCCGTAGCGCTTCACTGCAAGTGCAGCCGTTTGCCGATTTCCACTGAGGTCTGACTACAGGTGTCTAGTTAGTCCACAAACTCAAATTACCCAATCGGGGCCTCCATGGCTCAGTAGGTGGAGCGTTGGACGCTCAATCCGAACAGCCTTCCACCAATTGTTCGCGGGTTCGAATCCCACTCAGTCCGAAAAATTGGAAAATTTTCTGACTGGGTTTTAACTTGAACGACCTATGTGGGATGGTTGCCAGTTACCACCGAAACATTGTGAGTTTCCTCCGGGTATAGAGCCCGGTTTCCTCCCACAATAAACTGACAACGCCGCCATATAAGTGAAATAATCTTGAGAGCGGCGTAAAACACCAAACAATCAATCAACCAATTCAGTAATCTAATTTCTAATTTCACCTTTCAAATTTTGGTAGTTTTCAAACAGCGAGAACAGATCCATGAAAGGTACTGACAGAAATGTTTTAAAAAGAAAGTCTGAAAACCAAGTCACAAGTGCAGAAGTAATTTCAGGTATGTAAGTGCAATTTTTTGTGAGCGTAATAATTGTTCACAGGTCATGAAATTTTTATGGCCTAGTTAACTAAAAGGACTAAACCCTGAAAACTTAAAAACCTCTCATCACTGTGCCATGTACAGAAACTGCAATAATCTTGAGTACAAAAAATCCTTTGCTTCCTAAAATCTATGGCCTATATTTATGAACACGCAGATGCTGAGAAAATCTTCTTGACTAAAACAGCCATGGAGACAAGTTTCTAATTGCGTTAAAAAGGGGCGTATGTCATTTAGGCCTTTATACCGAGTCATCCATGTAAGTCGGTGTAATAAACCTAAACCCATGCTATTTCATTAGGTTGTAACTTGATTGATTGTTTGGTGTTTTACGCAGCGCTCAATATTATTTCACTTATATAGCGGCGCTGCCAGTTTTATTGAGGGGAGGAAACCGGGCTCTATGCCCGCAGGAAACCCATGACCTTCTGGTGGTAACTGGCAACCATCCCACATAGGTTCATTTGGCTGAAGACAGTTTGGCTTTAGTCAGTAGAATTTCCGTAATACTTTGTAATATATTGACAAAGTTGTACGGATTTTCAGCTATGGCAAGAAGTCGGGTAAACTGAGATTGAACAAAATATGATAATAAGAAAAGAAAGTATTTAGGTTGTCTGTATTTAGTAACGTACACATCCTATTTTAGCGTGAGGCTTCAATCGTGTAACCCAATTTCTATATTTTTCTTAAATTCTCAAGATTGTTTCTAAATATTGCCATTTATTTTTGTTTTAGACAAAAAGTTTTTCAGTACTTCCAATGTCACAGGAAGTTCCATTTTGGTGGAACAGCCCTTGTTAACGGATGGGAGTGATTGGTCTGTCACCAGGTCAGGTGACCATCGGACTATCCACAAAAGAAATCATTCAAAGGAAAAGTGTTTTCAGTGTAAAATTTGTAACTCAACGTTTACCCGGCAGCATAATTTAAATGTACATATGCGAATCCATACAGGAGAAAAACCATTTCAGTGCACTATATGTGATCTTAGATTCCATAAGAGGAAGAAACAAATAACTCATATACGCAATCATACTGGTGAGAAACCGTATCAGTGCAATCTGTGTGATTCTCGATTTTCCACTGGTGAGTCTCTGTCACGGCATGTCAGAGATCACACTACTGAGAAATATATTCAATGTACATTGTGTGATCATAAATTTAATCACCATAGTGCCTTGGCAAGTCACATGAAAGTTCATTTAGAAGAGAAACTTTTTCAGTGCACCCAGTGCACTTATAAATTTAGAAACAAGTCTGGGCTAAAAATGCACCTTAGAAGTCATTCTGACGAAAAACCATTTCAGTGCACAATTTGTCAAAAAACCTTCACTTATAAGACGTCTTTAACTTGTCATATGAAAGCTCACGATGGCGTTAAAAATTTCCAGTGCACACACTGCTCTTTCAGATGTCATTATAAATCTTCGTTGGTGAATCATTTTCGTACACATACTGGGGGAAAAACCATATCAGTGCCCCATCTGTTGTACGAAGTTTAGTCAGAAGAATTCTTTAACTATTCATTCAAAAACTCACACAGGTGAGAAACCGTATCAATGTGGTATATGTGGATACAGGTGCAGTAGTAGCTCGACGTTATACCACCACAACGATACACATTCCGCTGAAAAACCATTTCAGTGCACTATGTGTAATTCAAGGTTTAAACGCAACACTATTTTGCAAAAACACATGAGAATTCATACTGGTGAGAAACGGTTTAGTTGTCCGACTTGTGATCACAAGTGCGATTGTAAAAGTGCTTTAAGAAAACATGCGGCAACACATACCAATGAAAAACCGTTTAATTGTACGGATTGCGATTTGAAATTTGGCTCCAAGGAAGTGTTAAAAGTTCACGAGCGAATCCATACGGGTGTTAAACCATTTCAGTGCACAATGTGCGATCAAAGATTCCGACATAATTCTGGTTTGACGAATCATGTGCGTGTGCACACCGGAGAGAAACCTTATCAGTGCATTACCTGTGGGGAAAGGTTTAGACAAACTGGTGGTTTACAGTCACATATGAGAATTCACACAGGCGAGAAACCTTACCAGTGCCTGAAATGTGAACGCAAATTCAACAGTAAGTGGTCTTTAGCTCGACACATGAAAAGCCACCAAAGAAAAAATACATTTCAATGCGCCTTTTGTGAGTTTGAAGGTTTATCAAAAAGAAGCTTAACCAATCATGCTAAAGTACATTCTGAGGACCAGCCTACCTGAAACTGATTGATTGATTAGTTTGGTGAAATAATCTTGAGCGTGGAGTAAAACACCAAACAATCAAAGTATTAAATCACCTAGATAAGATGTGGACAAAATTTGACCATCTGCAGAAATAAAGCAATGATATCACCCAGATAAGATGTGGACAAAATTTGACCATCTGCAGAAATAAAGCAATGATATCACCCAGATAACATGTGGACAAAATTTGACTATCTGTAGAAATAAAGCAATGATATCATCCAGATAATATGTGAACAAAATTTGATTATCTGCAGAAATAAAGCCATGATATCACCCAGATAATATGTGAACAAAATTTGACCATCTGCAGAAATAAAGCAATGATATCGCCGAGATTAGATGTGGACATAATTTGATTATCTGCAGAAATAAAGCCAAAACTGTTATAATAAATCAATATCATAGATAAAAAAGTTGAACTGGAAGTGAGAAAGTTTCGAACCAATGCTCAATTGGGTCAAACTTGAAGTTGTGTAAGATAAAGAGATATATGACCTGTACAAAATAACTCAATATTTGACGATTTCCAGAAAGAAAGGGAAATAACTCTAAAAATATCAACCAAAGCTCTCGTGCAATAAGACCGCCAAATACAATTTGGGCCAAACAGGTAAATGGTTTCTTTGCCAAAAGCTTTGAGCTAGTCGACGAAAGAAAAACAAAATAATCCAAATACGTCACGTTACGGTTTACTCCGATAAGCGACAAGCGTATCTAGAGGAAGGGTCAGAGTTGGATTGGTGCTCCATGGTAGATGCGCGTTGGTTGATGTGCTTGAGACATCTGTCTCGTATCTGGAGCAAGTCCACTATTAGGATTAGCCCGTTCTCGGGAGGTACGAATGAAGTTCCTAGATTTCGGTTGATATCTTTGGGCATTGTTTAGTCAAAGAGAGTAGATTGACAAGAGTGGTCACTTCGTCCAATCAGCATTGCCGGCATGTTTTTCAGCCCTCTAGCGGAAGGGTGTTCCGACTGTACACAATTCGACTGTAAAGCGCCCCCTACAGAATGGAGGTTCCTAATAATCAAATCGCGTCCGTGTCAGCAGGTACTTTAGTTACCATTGTAAATATTTCCAAGTTATGATTGTTACACTTTTTGTTGTTTGTATTCTGCTTTGTTCAAGTGCCAAGTACAATAAAATTGAATTAAATTGAAATTTTTCAAATTCAACATGGCGCGGACGAAGTGACCACTCTTGTCAATCTACTCTCTTTGGTTTAGTGGGACTTCCAATAAGGCAGCACTACTTTTTTGAGTATTCATGTGACTCAATGAAGTAGTAGTTTGTCTAAAAAAATATATGAAAGGTGAAGATTGAATAAAAGTGGCGGATTGAGCTGTCTGACGTGGGGGTGATTGGGCCCCTGACAACAATGTGACTTGTGTCGTCTGCACCCCTGTCCCCTTCGGAAGTGAAAATCTTCCCTTATTGGTCTGTCAAGATTTTAACTGCAGACTTCTCTAGGGTGGTTCCGAGTTTCCACCAGGGCTTTTAGCTGGGCGAATGTTTCTAACCGAGTGACAGAGCCAAACGTTAACATTATGGCAAATGGAAAATTAATTGTGTACTGATGCCATCTGTAGACGCGAGTACATGTTGAGAAAAAAAATCCTTTTATTTTTCCAATGCGGTAAATAGTCATTTCAAGAGTGTATCCAACTCATTCTAAGTATTGAAGTAGGTTTATTCGAATTAAGAGGAAACGACGGTGCGAATATAGAACTGGCGTTTTAGAATTAGACCATTGTTGCTTTATTCATTAACATAGACTACTTACTTGGCGGTGTTGTTGTTGTTGTTACGGAGTGACACAGCCAAGGAGTTATAGCCTAGGCCTACCGGTAGGCCTACCTATTCTATATGGGATATAGCCTACCTCTTTGGACACAGCCCTCATACTTGGCAGTTAAAGTCACATGATTGTTCAAGGTGGCATTAGCTGCCAAAATTAGAACTGTTTTGATAAATTCTGATTTTGAAGACAGTTTTGGGCTTAGCCGCACTCGTGTGTCTCTATCCTGGTTTACTTACTTTGCCGGTCAGGTAGAGCCACACATTAAACCGTCATTATAAGGGTGAGATAACTCATGTAACCTCATTAGGCCAATTTTGTATGGCCCCGCAAAGCGAAAGCGGGGTTTTAACGTGCAGCCAGGGGTAAAAGTGGTGCCCGTAAACTACTGTTTTGTGCGGGAAGACTGAAGAAACAATTGAGAAAAGAACAAATGTGAAGCAAAATACAACAAATTTGCTTTATATTACCAGAAGTGTCTAACGAATTTCCAAAAATTATGGAAACAGATGTCAATTCAGCATATTTCTTAATTCGGATCATTTCCGCCATGTAAATATAAATATATTTATTATAAAGGCCTTTTTTCCTTAACTCTTTTGATATATAATCCGTCTATCGATTCTCTTTAATGGTACATCTTCATTTTTTAGTTCAGACTTCTAAATTTCCTGCACAAGTCAATTTACTATACAAACTTCAAAACCAAAATGGTGTCTCTTGTCATATCATAGTATCCTAATAATATATGATACTCAAAGACACACTATTAAAAATATATATCAATTAAGTATATTTTATGCCGAGAAGCCGTCCTTGACCGCGTTGAGTGTGTAAAAGATCGGTCTGCTGTCGCCGGCCCACCGTCAAAAATGGATAGGCAAAAAGCTGTTGTGAGCAGCTCACCGGAGGGAAAGAGTTAACTTTTACTATATAAATTATAGCGCGAAATATTTGCATATATGCATTTCTTTATATGCATACATGTACTATGCGAATGGATAAAACATTATTGTCTATTAATTTACTTATTTTATATCAAAGACATATTTTGGTGAAACTTCGATTTTTTACTTATCAGTATTATAGTGATTATGTTTATGCGAAACAAAACAAATAATTGCTTGCAAATAAATTTGTTGGATTGTTGCACATAACCCTGTCATCATGAAACTGTAGTTTTTCGGGTTATAACTACTTGTGTATTATAAGGTGAATAATTACTGATGGATAACAACTTCTCCTTTCAACTTCTAAATGCCATTGAAAGATTTGATACCTGTGTATTACCTGGTGTAAACGTCTAAGTATTTCTTTTGTTGTAGATTTGTTGGGAAGACGCAAACAGAGAAGAATACCGACCCAGCAAAATGATCAGAAATTCGAGAATCAAAACAGAGCCACTTGATTATGACCCTTTGTTCCAATTAAGGGCTGATTATGAAAGTAATTTGAACGGAAATCAAATAGCAATGGGTTTGGGTGGTAATTGTGAATTTAACTCTCTTGTGGAAATAAAAAATGATCCAGACGGAGCTCAAAGGCTTTCAGTTCACGGTGGGTTAAATTCTCACGAACACCCGACCACTATTAAGGGGTTTAAGTTGGAATCATTTCAGGAAACTAGAATAGAACAGTGTATTAGCCAGTATACATTTGTCTCCCCAGAGCCTCATCTGATCGTCAAAACCGAGCCTGTTGATGAAATGGTCATTGACCAAGGTATCAACCAGTGTGAAGTGCAACCAGACTTAGTAAAACATCCATTTATTCTTAAAACAGAGCCTGTTTTTGTGAACGAAGACGCTATGCAGAGTGAAAAATTGGTAATGATACAAGGATATTCTGACTTTCAACAACCTGTTCCCTCAACTCCGTCTATTACAAGCGTTGTGCAAACAGTGAAGAATACTTCAGAAGGATGTCCCTTGGCTATCAATACTGACTCAGACATTTGGGGAGAGCCAGATCGGAGGATTGGAAAACAGCTAAAAATTGAAAAAGACGACTTCTCAATTCAACTCCCTGCTAACTGTGTAAGCAACAAAGAAATGGGGAAGAATAATTCTGGAGAAACATTAAATCCATCTGAAATTTCTTCAAATCGTAATTCACCAGCCTTATCAGAAGATATAAAATCCGCTGGTGAATTGTCCGAATCAGAGTTGACTGAAGATGATGTTCGTTTATATACCCGCGAGACGAGGCAACGGAATAACGATAATAAAATGCAAGAAAAGTCCTTACAGGTAAGACTTGTAATTTGCAAACAAAAAACTTGTATTTTCACTTATTTGCATGATTTGATTTCTTTTTTTCTTAAAAAATTGGTTTACCAGCGGAAGGTAGTGGGTTTCCTGGTTTCCTCCCACAATAAAACTGGCAACGCCGCCATATAAGTGAAATAATCTTGAGAGCGGCGTAAAACAACAAACAATCAATCAATCAATCAATCTTAAAAAATTGGTCAGCCCCTTGGTGTTAGTTAAAGGAGGAGAAAACAAATAAAACTGGCAAATGCACAAAACGGACGGCGAATTTCCCTTTTCAATGGTACCATATACATATTTTTACGATTTTTTCCCACCGCACAGTCTTAAAGTGAAGTTATATAAAACCATCGGGTTTCGACTGAGACCGACTTGCCTACTTGGCCGCCATCATCACAACAGTGCTTAGGGGTGTGTCTCCTTCGGCCAATCAGTAGACGCATACCCAGCAACCCAAAGCGCACGTGCGAGTGAAATTGGTCAACTTTCTTTGTCTGCCATTTGAGCCTAGGTTAATTTCTAGGCACATCTGTTTCCGGTCAATTTCTCGTTTTACAAATGGCGGCCCCCATTGTTTTTGTGACCCAATTTAAACATGTGCAATTTTCTGCATCACCCTAAAACGCAGGTAAGATTTACAGCTTAAAAATTGACACTCTTGAGGTGATTGTTCGTTACAATTTCATGTTGTTTATTTGTTTTCTCCTCCTTTAAAGCGGTGTTGCATCATTTTTGATATATCAGTATTTCAAATGAATCAAAGCTGGGTAAGCCAGAAATTTGATTGAGTGATAAAGAGTTTGACGTCACAATGAAGCTTATATGGTTGAGAGAAATTGCAAAGTTTCCTGTTAAAATTGCACTTTGCTTTTTTGAAAAAAAATAAAGAATTTTTTTTGGATATGTTGCTCAAACTTTCAATGTTTCTATCTCTTCCATGTTAAAAGAGCTGGTTCCAATTCCAACACCCCTTAATGTGTGGAGCATTCAAATATGTCAGCTCATTGGCTTTCCACACAGCCATTAAACTTGATAATCTCACCGTAGCGCTTCATTGCAAGTGCAGCCATTTGCCGATTTCCACTGAGGTCTGACTACAGGTGTCTAGTTAGTCCACAAACTCAAATTACCCAATCGGGGCCTCCATGGCTCAGTAGGTAGAGCGTTGGACATTCAATCCGAACAGCCTTCCACCAATGGGTCGGGGGTTCGAATCCCACTCAGTCAAAAAATTGGAAAATTTTCTGACTGGGTTTTTACTCGAACGACCTATGTGGGATGGTTGCCAGTTACCACCGGAAGGTCGTGGGTTTCTTCCGGACATAGATTGTGGTTTCCTCCCAAAATAAAACTGGCAACGTCGCCATATAAGTGAAATAATCTTGAGCGTGACGTAAAACACCAAACAATCAATCAATCAAATTACCCGATCACATATATACATTTTACAGTTTCAAAAGAGGATTTATTTCATCACTACTGAGATATGTGTTGATTAATGGGGATTTTGGCTTACATGTATATATGGCTATCGCTTCAGCATTAAGTTTGGTGTAAAATCCCAATTCAGTAATCTAATTTATAATATCACCTTTTAAATTTTGGTAGTTTTCAAACAGCGAGAACAGATCCATGAAAGGTACTGACAGAAATGTAGTCTGAAAACCAACTAATTTCTAATTTCACCTTTTAAATTTTGGTAGTTTTCAAACAGCGAGAACAGATCCATGAAAGGTACTGACAGAAATGTTTTAAAAAGAAAGTCTGAAAACCAAGTCACAAGTACAGAAGTAATTACAGGTATGTAAGTTCAATTTTTTGTAAGCGTAATAATTGTTCACAGGTCATGAAATTGTTATGGCCTAGTTAACTAAAAGGAATAAAACCTAAAAACCTTTCCATCAATGTGCCGTGTACAGAAACTGCAATAATCTTGAGTACAACAAATCCTTTGCTTCCTAACCTGTATGGCCTATGTTTATGAACACTCAGATACTGAGAAAATCTTCTTGACTAAAACAACCATGGAGACAAGTTTCTAATTGCGTTAAAAAGGGGGGGGGGATGTCATTTAGACCTTTATACCGAGTCATACATGTAAGTAGGTGTAATAAAACCCATGATATTTCATTAGGTTGATTGATTGGTGTTTTACGCAGCACTCAAGATTATTTCACTTATATGGCGGCGTTGGCAGTTTTATTGTGGGAGGTAGGCAAGCTCTATGCCCGGAGGAAACCCACGTAGGTTAATTAGGCTGAATACAGTTAGGGTTAGGGTCAGTAGAATTTTCTGTAATACTTCGTTTTTCAGCTATGGCAAGAAGTCGGGTAAACTGAGATTGAACAAAATATGATACTAGGAAAAAAAAGTATTTAGGTTTTAGTCAGTAGAATTTCTGTAATACTTTGTAATATATTGACAAAGTTGTACAGATTTTCAGCTATTGCAAGAAGTCGGGTTAACTGAAATTGAACAAAATATGATATTAATAAGAAAAGAAAGTATTTAGGTTGTCTGTATTTAGTAAGGTAAACATCCTATCCTAGCGTGAGGCTTCCCAATTTCTATGTTTTTCTTAAATTCTCAAGATTGTTTCAAAATATTGCCATTTATTTTTGTTTTAGACAAGAAGTTTTTCAGTACTTTCAATGTCACAGGAAGTTCCATTTTGGCGGAACAGCCCTTGTCTACGGATGAGAGTGATTGGTCTGTCACCAGGTCAGGTGACCATCGGACTATCCACAAAAGAAATCGTTCAAAGGAAAAGTGTTTTCAGTGTAAAATTTGTAACTCAACATTTACCCGCCAGCATAATTTAAATGTACATATGCGAATCCATACAGGAGAAAAACCATTTCAGTGCACTATATGTGATCTTAGATTCCATAAGAGGAAGACACAAATAACTCATATACGTAACCATACTGGTGAGAAACCGTATCAGTGCAGTCTGTGTGATTCTCGATTTTCCACCGGTGAGTCTCTGACGAGGCATGCTAGAGATCACACTACTGAAAAATATATTCAATGCACATTGTGTGATCATAAATTTAATCACCATAGTGCCTTGGCAAGTCACATGAAAGTTCATTTAGAAGAGAAACTTTTTCAGTGCACCCAGTGCACTTATAAATTTAGAAACAAGTCTGGGCTAAAAATGCACCTTAGAAGTCATTCTGACGAAAAACCATTTCAGTGCACAATTTGTCAAAAAACCTTCACTTATAAGACGTCTTTAACTTGTCATATGAAAGCTCACGATGGCGTTAAAAATTTCCAGTGCACACACTGCTCTTTCAGATGTCATTATAAATCTTCGTTGGTGAATCATTTTCGTACACATACTGGGGAAAAACCATATCAGTGCCCCATCTGTTGTACGAAGTTTAGTCAGAAGAATTCTTTAACTATTCATTCAAAAACTCACACAGGTGAGAAACCGTATCAATGTGGTATATGTGGATACAGGTGCAGTAGTAGCTCGACGTTATACCACCACAACGATACACATTCCGCTGAAAAACCATTTCAGTGCACTATGTGTAATTCAAGATTTAAACGCAACACTATTTTGCAAAAACACATGAGAATTCATACTGGTGAGAAACGGTTTAGTTGTCCGACTTGTGATCACAAGTGCGATTGTAAAAGTGCTTTAAGAAAACATGCGGCAACACATACCAATGAAAAACCGTTTAATTGTACGGATTGCGATTTGAAATTTGGCTCCAAGGAAGTGTTAAAAGTTCACGAGCGAATCCATACGGGTGTTAAACCATTTCAGTGCACAATGTGCGATCAAAGATTCCGACATAATTCTGGTTTGACGAATCATGTGCGTGTGCACACCGGAGAGAAACCTTATCAGTGCATTACCTGTGGGGAAAGGTTTAGACAAACTGGTGGTTTACAGTCACATATGAGAATTCACACAGGCGAGAAACCTTACCAGTGCCTGAAATGTGAACGCAAATTCAACAGTAAGTGGTCTTTAGCTCGACACATGAAAAGCCACCAAAGAAAAAATACATTTCAATGCGCCTTTTGTGAGTTTGAAGGTTTATCAAAAAGAAGCTTAACCAATCATGCTAAAGTACATTCTGAGGACCAGCCTACCTGAAACTGATTGATTGATTAGTTTGGTGAAATAATCTTGAGCGTGGAGTAAAACACCAAACAATCAAAGTATTAAATCACCTAGATAAGATGTGGACAAAATTTGACCATCTGCAGAAATAAAGCAATGATATCACCCAGATAAGATGTGGACAAAATTTGACCATCTGCAGAAATAAAGCAATGATATCACCCAGATAACATGTGGACAAAATTTGACTATCTGTAGAAATAAAGCAATGATATCATCCAGATAATATGTGAACAAAATTTGATTATCTGCAGAAATAAAGCCATGATATCACCCAGATAATATGTGAACAAAATTTGACCATCTGCAGAAATAAAGCAATGATATCGCCGAGATTAGATGTGGACATAATTTGATTATCTGCAGAAATAAAGCCAAAACTGTTATAATAAATCAATATCATAGATAAAAAAGTTGAACTGGAAGTGAGAAAGTTTCGAACCAATGCTCAATTGGGTCAAACTTGAAGTTGTGTAAGATAAAGAGATATATGACCTGTACAAAATAACTCAATATTTGACGATTTCCAGAAAGAAAGGGAAATAACTCTAAAAATATCAACCAAAGCTCTCGTGCAATAAGACCGCCAAATACAATTTGGGCCAAACAGGTAAATGGTTTCTTTGCCAAAAGCTTTGAGCTAGTCGACGAAAGAAAAACAAAATAATCCAAATACGTCACGTTACGGTTTACTCCGATAAGCGACAAGCGTATCTAGAGGAAGGGTCAGAGTTGGATTGGTGCTCCATGGTAGATGCGCGTTGGTTGATGTGCTTGAGACATCTGTCTCGTATCTGGAGCAAGTCCACTATTAGGATTAGCCCGTTCTCGGGAGGTACGAATGAAGTTCCTAGATTTCGGTTGATATCTTTGGGCATTGTTTAGTCAAAGAGAGTAGATTGACAAGAGTGGTCACTTCGTCCAATCAGCATTGCCGGCATGTTTTTCAGCCCTCTAGCGGAAGGGTGTTCCGACTGTACACAATTCGACTGTAAAGCGCCCCCTACAGAATGGAGGTTCCTAATAATCAAATCGCGTCCGTGTCAGCAGGTACTTTAGTTACCATTGTAAATATTTCCAAGTTATGATTGTTACACTTTTTGTTGTTTGTATTCTGCTTTGTTCAAGTGCCAAGTACAATAAAATTGAATTAAATTGAAATTTTTCAAATTCAACATGGCGCGGACGAAGTGACCACTCTTGTCAATCTACTCTCTTTGGTTTAGTGGGACTTCCAATAAGGCAGCACTACTTTTTTGAGTATTCATGTGACTCAATGAAGTAGTAGTTTGTCTAAAAAAATATATGAAAGGTGAAGATTGAATAAAAGTGGCGGATTGAGCTGTCTGACGTGGGGGTGATTGGGCCCCTGACAACAATGTGACTTGTGTCGTCTGCACCCCTGTCCCCTTCGGAAGTGAAAATCTTCCCTTATTGGTCTGTCAAGATTTTAACTGCAGACTTCTCTAGGGTGGTTCCGAGTTTCCACCAGGGCTTTTAGCTGGGCGAATGTTTCTAACCGAGTGACAGAGCCAAACGTTAACATTATGGCAAATGGAAAATTAATTGTGTACTGATGCCATCTGTAGACGCGAGTACATGTTGAGAAAAAAAATCCTTTTATTTTTCCAATGCGGTAAATAGTCATTTCAAGAGTGTATCCAACTCATTCTAAGTATTGAAGTAGGTTTATTCGAATTAAGAGGAAACGACGGTGCGAATATAGAACTGGCGTTTTAGAATTAGACCATTGTTGCTTTATTCATTAACATAGACTACTTACTTGGCGGTGTTGTTGTTGTTGTTACGGAGTGACACAGCCAAGGAGTTATAGCCTAGGCCTACCGGTAGGCCTACCTATTCTATATGGGATATAGCCTACCTCTTTGGACACAGCCCTCATACTTGGCAGTTAAAGTCACATGATTGTTCAAGGTGGCATTAGCTGCCAAAATTAGAACTGTTTTGATAAATTCTGATTTTGAAGACAGTTTTGGGCTTAGCCGCACTCGTGTGTCTCTATCCTGGTTTACTTACTTTGCCGGTCAGGTAGAGCCACACATTAAACCGTCATTATAAGGGTGAGATAACTCATGTAACCTCATTAGGCCAATTTTGTATGGCCCCGCAAAGCGAAAGCGGGGTTTTAACGTGCAGCCAGGGGTAAAAGTGGTGCCCGTAAACTACTGTTTTGTGCGGGAAGACTGAAGAAACAATTGAGAAAAGAACAAATGTGAAGCAAAATACAACAAATTTGCTTTATATTACCAGAAGTGTCTAACGAATTTCCAAAAATTATGGAAACAGATGTCAATTCAGCATATTTCTTAATTCGGATCATTTCCGCCATGTAAATATAAATATATTTATTATAAAGGCCTTTTTTCCTTAACTCTTTTGATATATAATCCGTCTATCGATTCTCTTTAATGGTACATCTTCATTTTTTAGTTCAGACTTCTAAATTTCCTGCACAAGTCAATTTACTATACAAACTTCAAAACCAAAATGGTGTCTCTTGTCATATCATAGTATCCTAATAATATATGATACTCAAAGACACACTATTAAAAATATATATCAATTAAGTATATTTTATGCCGAGAAGCCGTCCTTGACCGCGTTGAGTGTGTAAAAGATCGGTCTGCTGTCGCCGGCCCACCGTCAAAAATGGATAGGCAAAAAGCTGTTGTGAGCAGCTCACCGGAGGGAAAGAGTTAACTTTTACTATATAAATTATAGCGCGAAATATTTGCATATATGCATTTCTTTATATGCATACATGTACTATGCGAATGGATAAAACATTATTGTCTATTAATTTACTTATTTTATATCAAAGACATATTTTGGTGAAACTTCGATTTTTTACTTATCAGTATTATAGTGATTATGTTTATGCGAAACAAAACAAATAATTGCTTGCAAATAAATTTGTTGGATAGTTGCACATAACCCTGTCATCATGAAACTGTAGTTTTTCGGGTTATAACTACTTGTGTATTATAAGGTGAATAATTACTGATGGATAACAACTTCTCCTTTCAACTTCTAAATGCCATTGAAAGATTTGATACCTGTGTATTACCTGGTGTAAACGTCTAAGTATTTCTTTTGTTGTAGATTTGTTGGGAAGACGCAAACAGAGAAGAATACCGACCCAGCAAAATGATCAGAAATTCGAGAATCAAAACAGAGCCACTTGATTATGACCCTTTGTTCCAATTAAGGGCTGATTATGAAAGTAATTTGAACGGAAATCAAATAGCAATGGGTTTGGGTGGTAATTGTGAATTTAACTCTCTTGTGGAAATAAAAAATGATCCAGACGGAGCTCAAAGGCTTTCAGTTCACGGTGGGTTAAATTCTCACGAACACCCGACCACTATTAAGGGGTTTAAGTTGGAATCATTTCAGGAAACTAGAATAGAACAGTGTATTAGCCAGTATACATTTGTCTCCCCAGAGCCTCATCTGATCGTCAAAACCGAGCCTGTTGATGAAATGGTCATTGACCAAGGTATCAACCAGTGTGAAGTGCAACCAGACTTAGTAAAACATCCATTTATTCTTAAAACAGAGCCTGTTTTTGTGAACGAAGACGCTATGCAGAGTGAAAAATTGGTAATGATACAAGGATATTCTGACTTTCAACAACCTGTTCCCTCAACTCCGTCTATTACAAGCGTTGTGCAAACAGTGAAGAATACTTCAGAAGGATGTCCCTTGGCTATCAATACTGACTCAGACATTTGGGGAGAGCCAGATCGGAGGATTGGAAAACAGCTAAAAATTGAAAAAGACGACTTCTCAATTCAACTCCCTGCTAACTGTGTAAGCAACAAAGAAATGGGGAAGAATAATTCTGGAGAAACATTAAATCCATCTGAAATTTCTTCAAATCGTAATTCACCAGCCTTATCAGAAGATATAAAATCCGCTGGTGAATTGTCCGAATCAGAGTTGACTGAAGATGATGTTCGTTTATATACCCGCGAGACGAGGCAACGGAATAACGATAATAAAATGCAAGAAAAGTCCTTACAGGTAAGACTTGTAATTTGCAAACAAAAAACTTGTATTTTCACTTATTTGCATGATTTGATTTCTTTTTTTCTTAAAAAATTGGTTTACCAGCGGAAGGTAGTGGGTTTCCTGGTTTCCTCCCACAATAAAACTGGCAACGCCGCCATATAAGTGAAATAATCTTGAGAGCGGCGTAAAACAACAAACAATCAATCAATCAATCAATCTTAAAAAATTGGTCAGCCCCTTGGTGTTAGTTAAAGGAGGAGAAAACAAATAAAACTGGCAAATGCACAAAACGGACGGCGAATTTCCCTTTTCAATGGTACCATATACATATTTTTACGATTTTTTCCCACCGCACAGTCTTAAAGTGAAGTTATATAAAACCATCGGGTTTCGACTGAGACCGACTTGCCTACTTGGCCGCCATCATCACAACAGTGCTTAGGGGTGTGTCTCCTTCGGCCAATCAGTAGACGCATACCCAGCAACCCAAAGCGCACGTGCGAGTGAAATTGGTCAACTTTCTTTGTCTGCCATTTGAGCCTAGGTTAATTTCTAGGCACATCTGTTTCCGGTCAATTTCTCGTTTTACAAATGGCGGCCCCCATTGTTTTTGTGACCCAATTTAAACATGTGCAATTTTCTGCATCACCCTAAAACGCAGGTAAGATTTACAGCTTAAAAATTGACACTCTTGAGGTGATTGTTCGTTACAATTTCATGTTGTTTATTTGTTTTCTCCTCCTTTAAAGCGGTGTTGCATCATTTTTGATATATCAGTATTTCAAATGAATCAAAGCTGGGTAAGCCAGAAATTTGATTGAGTGATAAAGAGTTTGACGTCACAATGAAGCTTATATGGTTGAGAGAAATTGCAAAGTTTCCTGTTAAAATTGCACTTTGCTTTTTTGAAAAAAAATAAAGAATTTTTTTTGGATATGTTGCTCAAACTTTCAATGTTTCTATCTCTTCCATGTTAAAAGAGCTGGTTCCAATTCCAACACCCCTTAATGTGTGGAGCATTCAAATATGTCAGCTCATTGGCTTTCCACACAGCCATTAAACTTGATAATCTCACCGTAGCGCTTCATTGCAAGTGCAGCCATTTGCCGATTTCCACTGAGGTCTGACTACAGGTGTCTAGTTAGTCCACAAACTCAAATTACCCAATCGGGGCCTCCATGGCTCAGTAGGTAGAGCGTTGGACATTCAATCCGAACAGCCTTCCACCAATGGGTCGGGGGTTCGAATCCCACTCAGTCAAAAAATTGGAAAATTTTCTGACTGGGTTTTTACTCGAACGACCTATGTGGGATGGTTGCCAGTTACCACCGGAAGGTCGTGGGTTTCTTCCGGACATAGATTGTGGTTTCCTCCCAAAATAAAACTGGCAACGTCGCCATATAAGTGAAATAATCTTGAGCGTGACGTAAAACACCAAACAATCAATCAATCAAATTACCCGATCACATATATACATTTTACAGTTTCAAAAGAGGATTTATTTCATCACTACTGAGATATGTGTTGATTAATGGGGATTTTGGCTTACATGTATATATGGCTATCGCTTCAGCATTAAGTTTGGTGTAAAATCCCAATTCAGTAATCTAATTTATAATATCACCTTTTAAATTTTGGTAGTTTTCAAACAGCGAGAACAGATCCATGAAAGGTACTGACAGAAATGTAGTCTGAAAACCAACTAATTTCTAATTTCACCTTTTAAATTTTGGTAGTTTTCAAACAGCGAGAACAGATCCATGAAAGGTACTGACAGAAATGTTTTAAAAAGAAAGTCTGAAAACCAAGTCACAAGTACAGAAGTAATTACAGGTATGTAAGTTCAATTTTTTGTAAGCGTAATAATTGTTCACAGGTCATGAAATTGTTATGGCCTAGTTAACTAAAAGGAATAAAACCTAAAAACCTTTCCATCAATGTGCCGTGTACAGAAACTGCAATAATCTTGAGTACAACAAATCCTTTGCTTCCTAACCTGTATGGCCTATGTTTATGAACACTCAGATACTGAGAAAATCTTCTTGACTAAAACAACCATGGAGACAAGTTTCTAATTGCGTTAAAAAGGGGGGGGGGATGTCATTTAGACCTTTATACCGAGTCATACATGTAAGTAGGTGTAATAAAACCCATGATATTTCATTAGGTTGATTGATTGGTGTTTTACGCAGCACTCAAGATTATTTCACTTATATGGCGGCGTTGGCAGTTTTATTGTGGGAGGTAGGCAAGCTCTATGCCCGGAGGAAACCCACGTAGGT
This sequence comes from Lepidochitona cinerea, assembly GCA_963971465.1. Taxonomy (NCBI): domain Eukaryota; kingdom Metazoa; phylum Mollusca; class Polyplacophora; order Chitonida; family Tonicellidae; genus Lepidochitona; species Lepidochitona cinerea. Next base: position 17,197,282 of record OZ020559.1, read on the forward strand.
TAATTAGGCTGAATACAGTTAGGGTTAGGGTCAGTAGAATTTTCTGTAATACTTCGTTTTTCAGCTATGGCAAGAAGTCGGGTAAACTGAGATTGAACAAAATATGATACTAGGAAAAAAAAGTATTTAGGTTTTAGTCAGTAGAATTTCTGTAATACTTTGTAATATATTGACAAAGTTGTACAGATTTTCAGCTATTGCAAGAAGTCGGGTTAACTGAAATTGAACAAAATATGATATTAATAAGAAAAGAAAGTATTTAGGTTGTCTGTATTTAGTAAGGTAAACATCCTATCCTAGCGTGAGGCTTCCCAATTTCTATGTTTTTCTTAAATTCTCAAGATTGTTTCAAAATATTGCCATTTATTTTTGTTTTAGACAAGAAGTTTTTCAGTACTTTCAATGTCACAGGAAGTTCCATTTTGGCGGAACAGCCCTTGTCTACGGATGAGAGTGATTGGTCTGTCACCAGGTCAGGTGACCATCGGACTATCCACAAAAGAAATCGTTCAAAGGAAAAGTGTTTTCAGTGTAAAATTTGTAACTCAACATTTACCCGCCAGCATAATTTAAATGTACATATGCGAATCCATACAGGAGAAAAACCATTTCAGTGCACTATATGTGATCTTAGATTCCATAAGAGGAAGACACAAATAACTCATATACGTAACCATACTGGTGAGAAACCGTATCAGTGCAGTCTGTGTGATTCTCGATTTTCCACCGGTGAGTCTCTGACGAGGCATGCTAGAGATCACACTACTGAAAAATATATTCAATGCACATTGTGTGATCATAAATTTAATCACCATAGTGCCTTGGCAAGTCACATGAAAGTTCATTTAGAAGAGAAACTTTTTCAGTGCACCCAGTGCACTTATAAATTTAGAAACAAGTCTGGGCTAAAAATGCACCTTAGAAGTCATTCTGACGAAAAACCATTTCAGTGCACAATTTGTCAAAAAACCTTCACTTATAAGACGTCTTTAACTTGTCATATGAAAGCTCACGATGGCGTTAAAAATTTCCAGTGCACACACTGCTCTTTCAGATGTCATTATAAATCTTCGTTGGTGAATCATTTTCGTACACATACTGGGGAAAAACCATATCAGTGCCCCATCTGTTGTACGAAGTTTAGTCAGAAGAATTCTTTAACTATTCATTCAAAAACTCACACAGGTGAGAAACCGTATCAATGTGGTATATGTGGATACAGGTGCAGTAGTAGCTCGACGTTATACCACCACAACGATACACATTCCGCTGAAAAACCATTTCAGTGCACTATGTGTAATTCAAGATTTAAACGCAACACTATTTTGCAAAAACACATGAGAATTCATACTGGTGAGAAACGGTTTAGTTGTCCGACATGTGATCACAAGTGCGATTGTAAAAGTGCTTTAAGAAAACATGCGGCAACACATACCAATGAAAAACCGTTTAATTGTACGGATTGTGATTTGAAATTTGGCTCCAAGGAAGTGTTAAAAGTTCACGAGCGAATCCATACGGGTGTTAAACCATTTCAGTGCACAATGTGTGATCAAAGATTCCGACATAATTCTGGTTTGACGAATCATGTGCGTGTGCACACTGGAGAGAAACCTTATCAGTGCATTACCTGTGGGGAAAGGTTTAGACAAACTGGTGGTTTACAGTCACATATGAGAATTCACACAGGCGAGAAACCTTACCAGTGCCTGAAATGTGAACGCAAATTCAACAGTAAGTGGTCTTTAGCTCGACACATGAAAAGCCACCAAAGAAAAAATACATTTCAATGCGCCTTTTGTGAGTTTGAAGGTTTATCAAAAAGAAGCTTAACCAATCATGCTAAAGTACATTCTGAGGACCAGCCTAATTGATTGATTGATTAGTTTGATTTATTGATTGACTTCTACAGTCTGCTATGTGGGATGGTTGCCAGTTACCAATGGCAGGTCGTGGGTTTCCTCCGGGCATAGAGCCCCGTTTCCTCCAACAATAAAACTGGCAACACCGCCATATAGGTGAAATAATCTTGAGTGCGGCGTGAAACACCTACCAATCTATCAATCAATCTATAGTCTGCACTCATGATAATTTCGCTTATATGGCAGTTTAGTGAGGGAGAAAACGCCTGATGTTCCCCTGGGACAATATACTTGCTACCTCTTCCACCAACAATGATGATTGGGCTCAGGTTTAAAAACAAGTGTAGAAAATATATGACAAAAGATTTCATTTCCAAACTGGTCAATAAAATGAATCGCAAATTAAATTCTTTTCACTGTGAGGAAAATTTTCTTTTGACTGTGACTTAGTTTGTTTTTGATGTTGCAAAATGTTATTTGGCTGTGGCTAAGTTTCGTTTGGCTGTGGCTAAGTTTCATTTGGCTGGGGCTAAGTTTCTTTTGGCTGTGGTTTAGTTTATTATTTGTCTGTGGCTAAGTTTCTTTTGGTTGTGGCTAAGTTTATTTTGGCTGTGGTTAAGTTTCTTTTGTCTGTGACTAAGTTTCTTTTGGTTGTGCCTTAGTTTCTTTTGGCTGTACCTTAGTTTCTTTTGGCTGTGGCTAAGTTTCTGTTGTCTGTGGCTAAGTTTCTTTTGGCTGTGACTTAGTTTCTTTTGGCTGTTGCTAAGTTTCTTTTGATTGTGGCTAAGTTTCTTTTGGCTGTGGCTAAGTTTCTTTTGACTGCAGCTAAGAGGATGTGCACCTCCTATTCTGGTTACACTGGTTTAATTATTTTCAGAGTTACTGCTTTTTTCGACAGTATATGACGACATAGACAATTAGTGCTTGTCATTGCATCTCCTCCCATGGTTTTTTATCATTTTTTTTTAAACGTGGTGGACGTTAGATATCATGGGATGATGTGCACCTCCTATTCTGGTTACGTTGGTTTCATTATTTTCAGAGTTACTGCTTTTTCCGGGAGTATATGACGACATAGACAATTAGTGCTTGTCATTGCATCTCCTCCCATGGTTTTCATAATTTTTTTATTAAACTGGTGGACATGTTGGATATCATGCGATGATGTGCACCTACTATTCTGGTTACGCTGGTTTCATTATTTTCAGAGTTACTGCTTTTTCCGGGAGTATATGACGACATAGACAATTAGTGCTTGTCATTGCATCTCCTCCCATGGTTTTCATCATTTTTTTATTAAACTGGTGGACATGTTGGATATCATGCGATGATGTGCACCTACTATTCTGGTTACGCTGGTTTCATTATTTTCAGAGCTACTGCCCTTTTCCGACAGTACATGTATATGACTACATAGACAATTAGTGCTTGTCATCGCATCTCCTCCCATGGTTTTCATAATTTTTTTTCGAAACTTGGTGGACATGTTAGATATCATGTGACGATATGCACCTCCTATTCTGGTTACGTTTTGTATCGAATTTTTTTATTTTGGTGGACATGGTGGATATCATACAATTTACACTGGTCACTCTGGTTTTTGCTATTTTCAGAGTTACTGCCCTTTTCCGACTGTACAGGAAGACATAAACAATAGGTGCTTGTTTCTGATGACATACAGTGTTTCAGGACACTGCATCATCCTTATCATAGCCCTACTAAATTGTTACCTTTCATGACGCTGTGCCTGCGGCAATGTTTATTTTGGTGGTGGCAAAGTTTCTTTTGGATGTGGCTAAGCTTTATTTGGATGTGGCTACGCTTCATTTGGATGTGGCTAAGCTTCTTTTGGATGTGGCTAATCTTCATTTGGATGTGGCTAAGCTTTATTTGGATGTGGCTAAGCTTCATTTGGATGTGGCTAAGCTTTATTTGGATGTGACTAAGGTTTATATGGATGTGGTTAAGATTCATTTGGATGTGGCTAATCTTCATTTGGATGTGGCTAAGCTTCATTTGGATGTGGCTAAGCTTCATTTGGATGTGGCTAAGCTTTATTTGGATGTGGCTTAGCTTTATTTGGATGTGGCTAAGCTTTATTTGGATGTAGCTAAGCTTCATTTGGATGTGGCTAAGCTTCATTTGGATGTGGCTAAGCTTCTTTTGGGTGTGGTTACGCTTCATTTAGATGTGGCTAAGCTTCATTTGGATGTGGCTAATGTTTATTTGGATGTGACTAAGGTTTATTTGGATGTGGACAAGCTTCTTGGCTCTAAGGTTTATTTGGGTATGGCTAAGCTTCATTTGGATGTGGCTAATCTTCATTTGGATGTGACTAATGTTTATTTGGATGTGACTAACGTTTATTTGGATGTGGCTAAGTTTCTTGGCTGCGACTTAGGTTTATATGGATGTGGTTAAGCTTCATTTGGATGTGGCTAATGTTTATTTGGATGTGACTAAGGTTTATTTGGATGTGGCTAAGCTTCTTGGCTGCGACTAAGGTTTATATGGATGTGGTTAAGCTTCATTTGGATGTGACTAAGGTTTATTTGGATGTGACTTAGGTTTATTTGGATGTGGCTAAGCTTCATTTGGATGTGGCTAAGCTTTATTTGGATGTGGCTAAGCTTCATTTGGATGTGACTAAGGTTTATTTGGATGTGGCTAAGGTTTATTTGGCTGTGACTAAGGTTTATTTGGATGTGGCTAAGGTTTATTTGGATGTGGCTAAGCTTCATTTGGATGTGACTAAGGTTATTTGGATGTGGCTAAGTTTTATTTGGATGTGGCTAAGGTTTATTTGGATATGACTAAGGTTTATTTGGATGTGGCTAAGCTTCATTTGGATGTAGCTAAGCTTCATTTGGTTGTGGCTAAGCTTCATTTGGTTGTGGCTAATCTTGATTTGTATGTGGCTGAGCTTCATTTGGATGTGGCTACGTTTCATTTGGATGTGACTAAGGTTTATATGGATGTAGCTAAGCTTCATTTGGATGTGGCTAAGCTTTATTTGGATGTGGCTAAGCTTCTTTTGGATGTGGCTAAGCTTTATTTGGATGTGGCTAAGCTTCTTGGCTGTGACTAAGCTTTATTTGGATGTGACTAAGGTTTATTTGGATGTGACTAAGGATTTATTTGGATGTGGTTAAGCTTCATTTGGATGTGGCTACGTTTCATTTGGATGTGACTAAGGTTTATATGGATGTAGCTAAGCTTTATTTGGATGTGGCTAAGCTTTATTTGGATGTGGCTAAGCTTTATTTGGATGTGGCTAAGCTTCTTTTTGATGTGACTAAGCTTCTTTTTGATGTGACTAAGCTTCATTTGGATGTGGCTAAGGTTTATATGGATGTGACTAAGCTTCATTTGGCTGTGACTAAGCTTCATTTGGATGTGGCTAAGCTTCATTTGGATGTGACTAAGGTTTATTTGGATGTGGCTAAGCTTCATTTGGATGTGACTAAGCTTTATTTGGATGTGGCTAAGCTTTATTTGGATGTGGCTAAGCTTTATTTGGATGTGGCTAAGCTTCATTTGGATGTGGCTAAGCTTCATTTGGATGTGGCTACGTTTCATTTGGATGTGACTAAGGTTTATATGGATGTAGCTAAGCTTTATTTGGATGTGGCTAAGCTTTATTTGGATGTGGCTAAGCTTTATTTGGATGTGGCTAAGCTTCTTTTTGATGTGACTAAGCTTCTTTTTGATGTGACTAAGCTTTATTTGGATGTGGCTAAGCTTCATTTGGATGTGGCTAAGGTTTATATGGATGTGACTAAGCTTCATTTGGCTGTGACTAAGCTTCATTTGGATGTGGCTAAGCTTCATTTGGATGTGACTAAGGTTTATTTGGATGTGGCTAAGCTTCATTTGGATGTGACTAAGCTTTATTTGGATGTGGCTAAGCTTCATTTGGATGTGACTAAGCTTCATTTGGATGTGGCTAAGCTTCATTTGGATGTGGCTACGTTTCATTTGGATGTGACTAAGGTTCATTTGGATGTGACTAAGCCTCATTTGGATGTGGCTAAGCTTCATTTGGATGTGGCTACGTTTCATTTGGATGTGACTAAGGTTTATATGGATGTAGCTAAGCTTTATTTGGATGTGGCTAAGCTTTATTTGGATGTGGCTAGCTTTATTTGGATGTGGCTAAGCTTCTTTTTGATGTGACTAAGCTTTATTTGGATGTGGCTAAGCTTCATTTGGATGTGACTAAGCTTTATTTGGATGTGGCTAAGCTTCATTTGGATGTGACTAAAGTTTATTTGGATGTGGCTAAGGTTTATTTGGATGTTGCTAAGCTTTATTTGGATGTGGCTAAGCTTTATTTGGATGTGGCTAAGCTTCTTTTTGATGTGACTAAGCTTTATTTGGATGTGGCTAAGCTTCTTTTTGATGTGACTAAGCTTTATTTGGATGTGACTAAGCTTCTTTTTGATGTGACTAAGCTTTATTTGGATGCGGCTAAGCTTTATTTGGATGTGGCTAAGCATCATTTGGATGTAGCTAAGCTTCATTTGGATGTGACTAAGCTTCATTTGGATGTGACTAAGGTTTATTTGGATGTGGCTAAGGTTTATTTGGATGTGGCTAAGCTTTATTTGGATGTGGCTAAGCTTTATTTGGATGTGGCTAAGGTTTATTTGGATGTGGGTAAGGTTTATTTGGATGTGACTCAGGTTTATTTGGCTGTGACTAAGGTTTATTTGGCTGTGACTAAGGTTTATTTGGCTGTGACTAAGGTTTATTTGGATGTGGCTAAGCTTTATTTGGATGTGGCTAAGGTTTATTTGGATGTGGCTAAGCTTTATTTGGATGTGGCTAAGCTTTATTTGGATGTGGCTAAGCTTCTTTTTGATGTGACTAAGCTTCTTTTTGATGTGACTAAGGTTTATTTGGATGTGGCTAAGCTTCATTTGGATGTGACTAAGCTTCATTTGGATGTGACTAAGGTTTATTTGGATGTGGCTAAGGTTTATTTGGATGTGGCTAAGGTTTATTTAAATGTGGCTAAGCATCATTTGGATGTGGCTAAGGTTTATTTGGATGTGGCTAAGGTTTATTTGGATGTGGCTAAGGTTCATTTGGATGTGGCTAAGTTTTATTTGGATGTGGCTAAGCTTCTTGGCTGTAACTAAGCTTTATTTGGAGGTGGCTAAGCTTCATTTGGATATGACCAAGGTTTATTCAGATGTGGCTAAGTTTTATTTGGATGTGGCTTAGCTTCATTTGGATATGACCAAGGTTTATTCAGATGTGGCTAAGCTTCATTTGGATGTGACTAAGCTTCATTTGGAAGTGGCTAAGTTTCATTTGGATGTGGCTAAGTTTCATTTAGATGTGGCTAAGCTTCATTTGGATGTGGCTAAGGTTCATTTGGATGTGACTAAGCATCATTTGGATGTGGCTAAACTTCATTTGGATGTGGCTAAGCTTCATTTGGATGTGGCTAAGCATCATTTGGATGTGGCTAAGTTTTATTTGGATGTGGCTTAGCTTCATTTGGATGTGACTAAGGTTATTTGGATGTTGCTAAGCTTTATTTGGATGTGGCTAAGCTTCTTGGCTGTGACTAAGGTTTATTTGGGTGTGGATGAGCTTCATTTGGATGTGGCTAAGCTTCGTTTGGATGTGGCTAAGCTTCGTTTGGATGTGGCTAAGCTTCATTTGGATGTGGCTAAGCTTCTTGAATGTGACTAAGGTTTATTTGGATGTGGCTAAGCTTCATTTGGATGTGGCTTAGGTTTATTTGGTTAAGGATAAGTTTTTTTTTAGAGCAGCGAAGTTCCCTGTGGCTAGGCTCTTTCTTTTCGAAGTTGTTAGACCTTTAGAGTGATCGTCCCTCAGTCCCACACAGACCTTCCATCGATGCGGGTTCGAATCACACTCAGGCCAAATAAAAACTGAACAATTTATGAGTGGATTTTTCACTTGGTCGTCGTATGTGGAAGTCGCCGAAAGTCGGGGGTTTTCTCCGGGCAATGAGCCCGGTTTCCTCTCCTACTTAACCTAGCAACGCGGCCATATAAGTGAATTAATCTTGAATGCAGCGTAAAACATCATCTAATCGACGTTGTGACTTTTATTTGGGTGACACTGAAAATAAGCTTATTTTGGGTTTAGATAAGTTTCTTCTGGCTGAGGCCAAGTTTCTTCTGTACGTACATCCGTTCTTCCGTTGGCCTCCGATTCGGACAATTCCATTGGTTTTTGCTTGTCTCCCGAACCTCTGGTTGGATATTATGAAATTTTATTTATAGGTTATTGCTCGGGAGCTGATCAAGTTTTGTGGTCTGTACGTCGGTCCGTTTTTTCGTTTACCAGGAGCCTGTTTCACAAAGCGGCGTAGCGTAAGTTTTTACGTAACTGCCATAGCAACCCATACTGTAGAGATACGTTTGTATGGAAGTTACGCAAAAAACTCATCTACGCCGCTTTGTGAAAAGGGTCCTGCAATTCGGATATGTCCATTGGCTGTTGCTTGTCTGCAAGACACCTGAGCTGCCACTAAGTCGAAATTGTATTTATTATTTAGGCCTACTGTAGAATATCACGTTCTAGAGATTTATGAAACTTATCTAATTGAAAAAAATATGTTTGTTTATATAAATAATAATTATTTTTCACCTTCATTGTCCAAAGGTGCGAAAGCCCTGAGAGCTCATTGGAATTCAAAATGAGTTGTTGAATTTCGTTGTCGTGGACAAGTCAGAAGTCTCAATAAATGGCGGTCAGCTTCATGGTGTGCTTTATTATACGTTGAACCCAAAAAACTTTATTTGAAAGTTTAATTTAAATGACATTATCTCTATTTTTAATTTTGAGATTGGAATTATTTATCGACGTTGATCTAATAAAGGCCCTGTTTATGTTATTTCTAGTGCCCAATCTGGGTTCCCGTATGAATAAACAGGCGTCTGACTGTGTTTTCTTTTCTACATGTAACTCTAAATTGTGAAGTCCATACTTTCAAAGTTTGAAATTCGAAATTCATACGATTTGGGCTTTTGTTGATATTTAATCTAAACGAGGCAAAGTCCTGAGCAAACTTTTCCATAGCCTCGCGGGCATTAAAAACCAAGCTTTTGAATACAATGCGCCAAACAACGTGGCTCATAAAAACGTCTATAAAAGATAAGCTTGCTGTTTAGTGACAAAACAAAAAGATGAAGATGAGTATATAATAATGTGTCTTTTTATTTGCGCGAGACCGAAGAAAAAGTATAAATTTCCAAAGATAATGCCCAAAAAATAGAAAAGTTTTATTGTTCCCTAGAAAAATAGCAGGCCATTTTTGTGAACTGGTAACATATTTAGAATAAACTCGAGTGAGATAAGGTGTCAGCGTGTTTGAACAACAATGTTGTCAGTTGCGTTAAGCAGATGACTATGTCAGGAAGATCTACCCAAATTCTAAAGCCGCGATAACCAACACTCCAGCATATTAGGTATAAAAGAGTGGTCTCTGAATTCTCCAACACACTCGCTGTTCCGAACAGTTTTAAAGGTAGGTCTCTTTTTCGAATACTTTGGTGAAGTAACACGAGCTGTTGGTATCCCCCCCCCCCCACAATTTTCGTTAGTTCCGATTGATTCTAGGGTATCAAGGTATTCCGCACTCTGTACTTCTCTTGACAATCAGAACTAGCCAAAATTGTGCGGGAAAATACAGAATTTTGACAGCTCGTGTTACTTTACCTTTATAAAGTGGCATGAGCTGCCAAAATTCAAAGTTTTTTCATAATTTCTGATCGTTACGACAGTAAGAGCCTTTGAAAGCCATCGAGAAAAACTAAATGGCGGTTCCAGCTTTTTGCGAAAGAGGGGGTCCCAGGCCTTTCGATTACAGAAACATAACAAATTTAAAAGAGGCATTAGGCCAGGGATTAGGGCCTACTAGGCCCCGGAAGCTCTGGAGTTCTTGATTGCCCGAGAAGCGTTCTGCAACTAAAAATGCTTAATTCTTAAAAAATAACGGTAAAGTCGTTATGTTCCCCAGTTTTAAGTAAAGCATTGTGGCACATGAAAGCATGGAGAAGGGGTGAGTATTCCAACACATTAGGCGAGGGTCCAGGGGTTCTAGATTGCCTGAGAAACGTTCTGAGGCTGTTCTGCAAGTAAATAATTTCTGGATTTTGCTTTCCCTAATTCTTAAAAATAACAAAATAAGACCAGCAGGAGAAGCGTCCGCGGTTTGTTTTATATTGATTTGGGCAATCATATGGGGAAACTACATACTGGTGCTGCATACAAGGGTCCGTGGATAGTTTTTTTAATGAAAGTGGGAAGGTGGCAGACTACCGACACCCAGTAGGCCTATATACAGGCGTGGGTCCACCAAGCAAAACACTGTCCATGACTTTCGTTATACTTTCTTGAAAGTAACAGTTGCAGTACTGAAGACGCTTTCTCAGAGAAATCTTGTATATAAATCATCGACGATCCGCCATACTTGATGAAGCTCTATGGCTCTTCGTGACTGAAGATATGTCTAAACAAAGAACGGTGTAAATAGTTTTCTTCTCTATTCTTGAGTGCCATATTCCTGTCAGAGAAGGCCATCATTTCAGTGGTTATAATCGAATATAGGTTTATTAGGTATAAAACTCGTTTGTGTGACGAGATGATCACTGAATTTTGTGTGATTCTTTACATCCAGAAATTGCATTTTTCAAAATTCAGCTTGTTCATTGCTAGAACCATGTAACACGTTGGTTAACATTGCAACACTGACTATGATGTGCAAAATATTCAAAAAGAAACATATCACCATAGTTACCGTGGTTAGTGGTTACCGTCAAACTAAAGATGACACGGGACTGGCAGACCTTGCATTAGATTGCATATATACATAAATGGTACGTTTTGATCTGTGTTAATTCCTTTCTCCTCTCCCTACTTTTTTTTCTCTCTTCTGTTGTTTCTCTTCTTCTTTTTTTTTGCTCCGAAAAAAGGGGTGGGGGGGGGGGGGTGCTGACAGGTACTCGCCGAAGGTCATCGGGGGTTTCCGCCGGTCAAAGATCCCGCTTTCCTCCCCCTATACTAAACCTCTCAGCGCCGCCATATTAAGTGAAATAATCTTGAGTGCGGCGTGAAATACCTATCAATTTTCAACCATTTAATGTTTTCTACGTTAAGAACGTGTTCATTGAGTTTGGATTTAATCAAAGTCAGTTAGCCTTCGTTTGTTACATTGGCCTTTTCACTAAAATCTATCGTTTGATACGTTTGCAGGTAAATTGGACAGATTGACTTTGAAGATGAGAATTCCAACTCTACTATTTTATACCATGGTACTGGTGTTTTTAATCCAAGGTACGTGGTATATAGCAACGATTTGACTTAAAATAGAAGAAGTTGGAACTAATCCACCAAAAGACTCTTTCGGCTTAGAACGACGTGTTTATGACGTTGTTCAAATTGTAGGACATTGACATCATCTCTCTGTTGCGGTCGCTGGGACGCCTCTTTTGCATTACGTCATAGACGAAATGAACACGATTCTGACGTCAGATTGATCCAAATACTCAATTTAACGCCATTTTGCCCTACAACGAGGCTTCTGCACAAGCGTCAATCCTTAAGCCGAAAGAGTCTATTTCTAGATACCAATCAAAAGTCAACTTTAGACTTCTTTATTCGATCTTTATCTCTTGCAGTGTTTTATCTACCCAGCGTGTTTGCCATGTGTGATGAAATTGCATGCATGGACGATTGTATGGAGAATCCAGATTATATCTTGGGTGAATGTACTCCCGAAGGATGTCACTGTGTACCTTATAGGTAACCAAAGTTTTATATAACTGAACCGATGTCACTCTGGGTAACCAAAGCTTTATATAACTAAACAGATGTCACTCTGTACCGTATAGGTAACCAAAGTTTTATATAACTGTAGGCCTACTCCCGAAGGATGTCACTGTGTACCGTATAGGTAACCAAAGTTTTATATAACTAAACGGATGTCACTGTGTACCGTATTGGTAACCAAAGTTTTATATAACTAAACCGATGTCACTCTGTACCGTATAGGTAACCAAAGTTTTATATAACTAAACAGATGTCACTGTGTACCGAATAGGTAACCAAAGTTTTATATAACTAAACCGATGTCACTGTGTACCGTATAGGTAACCAAAGCTTTATATAACTAAACCGATGTCACTGTGTACCGTATAGGTAACCAAAATTTTATATAACTAAACGGATGTCACTGTGTACCGTATTGGTAACCAAAGTTTTATATAACTGAACAGATGTCACTGTGTACCGTATTGGTAACCAAAGTTTTATATAACTAAACCGATGTCACTGTGTACCGTATAGGTAACCAAAGTTTTATATAACTAAACGGATGTCACTGTGTACCGTATTGGTAACCAAAGTTTTATATAACTGAACAGATGTCACTGTGTACCGTATTGGTAACCAAAGTTTTATATAACTAAACCGATGTCAATGCATGCCGTATGGGTAACCACATTTTTCATAACCATAGAGATGTTACTATATGTCGTATTGGTAACCGCATTTTTTCATAATTATAGGGATACCATTGTCCCTTGTGTAACGGAATTGATGCCATCGTGAAAGTTTTAATAATACATGCTATTTTTTTTCTACAGTGCCTCCTGAGATCGAAAGCCTTTATTTCAAACTTCAGTGCCTCAATTCTGTATTACAACAATGATACATTGTATGTTGATAAGTGGGAAATAAAATATGAAAAAGAAGGATTAAGTTGCCCTTTGCTGCTTCGTGATTTATTTTGGTAGATTTGATTGATTGATTGATTGATTGATTGATTGATTGATTGATTGACCGGCTGCCTGACTCATTGATGTTTTATGACTCACTGAAGAATATTTAACTTTTATGGCGGCGTTGCCAGGTTTAGTTGGGGAGGTAACCAGGCTCTTTGCCCGAAGGAAAACCCCGACCTTCTGCGAGCTGGCAACTCTCCCATGTTGATTGATAGAAGTAGAAGTACATGGAACTAGAATTATCCAACCAAGCATTCACCCAACATCGACGGCATTGTCAAAACTTGGCAATGATCCAACAAACACCCACAGCGCCCCTTCAACAGATCCGACGTCTCACTGGAGGGTAGTTGAAGTTCTTCAAACTCTGTTGCCAAGATATTGATGATGTGTGGCCGCCCATCATTAATATCTTGGCAACAGAGTTTGAAGAACTTCAACTAACTGGAGGGGTGAGACGCAGGTTGGAAGCTAATGGAAACTATAAGCGCTATTGACCTTCTACTCTAGGGATGTGTTCTACACACTCAAAGTGACATTTTGCTTCAATATGTTCGCCCTGCGAAGCCAGATGGACTCTGAAGTTTCGTACTTACAGCATCTTTTTATTTTGTTAAAATACACTTTTAATTTGGCTAACGATATCCTGAATAAATAGTATAGCTTATTGCCATTAATGGTGATTTCTTATCGCCAGAATGTTGCCCGTTATGATCACAATCGTTTCTGCAACATCACTTTGCTAACAATCCCCCTACACCAATGATTTTATCGGTCGGTGCAGACTTTCCAGGGGGTGCTTGACTTTTTTCTTTGTGTATACAACCCATACAAATCAATGTCAAATCAATTCACTAATCGATCAATCAAATTCAAGAAACTATAAATCTCTTTGCTGTACATTTTATTATCCACTCAATGCAATTCATATGATAAGCATATCGACGGTTCTCACTAGGCACTGCGGAGGGGAAAAAAAGTACATTTTTATTAATTAAATCTTTTTACTCCGACTGAAAAGCGAACAAATATAAAAAATGTTGCAGTAACTCAAAGTAACTGTTTGTGAACCTGTCTGTTTTCCCCAAAATCTGAGTTGTCCATATAAAGTCAAATTAACATTTTAAAGATATCGGTATTAAAGATAGATTGATTGATTGTTTTGTGTTTTACGCCGCGCTCAAGATTATTTCACTTATATATGGCGGCGTAGTCAGTTTTATTGTGGGAGGAAACCGGACTCAATGCCCGGAGGAAACCCACGACCTTCCGGTGGTAACTGGCAACCATCCCACATGCATGTAGGTCGTTCGAGTGAAAACCCAGTCAGAAAATTGTCGAACCCGCAACCCAGTGGTGGAAGGCTGTTCGGATTGAGCGTCCAACGCTCTACCTACTGAGCCACGGAGGCCCTGCAATAATTTAAAGGTATCTGCCTTAAAGACACACTAGCCGGCGTAGCCTGTCACATTATAGAAGTAAGTGTAGGCCTAGGCCTATTCTTACACAAGCTTACTGCAAATAAAACCCCTAAGATTTAAAATGGGGCACATTAAATATCTACAGTTACGTCTTGAAGATCTAAGCCTTTTTGTTTTTAGTTTTTACAATTTCAAATTTAGACTTGTTTGTGTCACTCAGACCAAATCCTTCGTCTGCATTTCTAACTAAAAGTCCCTAAAATGATTCTGCTCGGTTCGAATCAGGTTGGGACCTAATAAATCAAACTTTAATTTAGAGGCCCACTTGCCGCCGTAGCCTGTATGATATTTGTTAAGAAAACCAATTTACACAAGCTCACTATAGCTAAAACCACTAACATTAAACATAGCACACATGAAGCATACACTCCCTGATGTTTGCCCGAACAATCGGCCTCTATGGTGCTGGAAATCTAACATACACTCCCTGACGTTAGCCCGAACAATCAGCCCCTATGGCACTGAGAATCTAACATACACTCCCTGACGTTAGCCCGAACAATCGGCCCCTATGGCACTGAGAATATAACATACACTCCCTGACGTTAGTCCGAACAATCAGCCTCTATGGTGCTGAGAATTTAACATACACTTCCTGACGTTAGTCCGAACAATCAGCCCCTATGGCACTGAAAATCTAACATACACTTCCTGACGTAAGCCCGAACAATCAGCCTCTATGGTGCCGAGAATCTAACATACACTCCCTGACGTTAGCCCGAACAATCAGCCTCTATGGTGCTGAGAATCTAACATACACTTCCTGACGTTAACCCGAACAATCAGCCTCTATGGTGCTGAGAATCTAACATACACTTCCTGACGTAAGCCCGAACAATCAGCCTCTATGGTGCTGAGAATCTAACATACACTCCCTGACGTTAGCCCGAACAATCAGCCCCTATGGCACTGAAAATCTAACATACACTTCCTGACGTAAGCCCGAACAATCAGCCTCTATGGTGCTGAGAATCTAACATATATTCCCCGACGTTAGCCCGAACAATCGGCCTCTATGGTGCTGAGAATCTAACATACACTCTCTGACCTTAGCCCGAACAATCAGCCTCTATGGTGCTGAGAATCTAACATACACTCCCTGACGTTTGCACCACAACTATTGAAACAAAGAACTTTTTATAAAAAGTAAAACCAGTCTAGTATATGGTTATGATGGCCGAGAAGGGTCATCGTGTTATACATAATCAACCAGGCTAAATCGAAATCTAAGACGCGATGAAAAATATAGCAAGATTTATTTTCGTGTTATACTTTATGAAATTGACTCACTTGCTATGTAAAACACGATGAAAAATACTTTTCATTGCGTTTTACTTACTAAACCGCCTATAGTTTGATCTCAGAAGCACTATGGAAATGCGATGGTAAATATTTACCGTAGCGTTTTCATCGTGTTTCTCAGTAGAATAAAGCTTGGTTCTATACGTATTTTACCATAGAAATTAGGTTCGAGAGGATTATCACTGCATCTTACTTTATGAAATGGGTTTTGAAAGAAAATCACAAACACGATTGAACGCGTTGGTAATTGTTAACCATTGCTTTAGGCCTACCATTACATTTTTATCATGTTTGTGAGTAAGATTGAAGGAAGATTTGAAAGTAAAACGCGATGTCGCTTCTTTGCCATCATATATGGTTCCTTGTCTATACATCTGAGTGCTGTTGATAACGTGTGTACGTCTGAACACTGTCATACAAATTGTTGAACACACGGGCACATGGGAAATCTTCTTGTCTAAAATAACCATGAACACACAGTTATACATATGTATATATATGTGTCTGTCTATTTTGTTAAACACTAAAGCACACGGGCACAGAGAAAATCTTCTTGTCTAAAATAACCATGGAGACACAGTTATACATATTTATGATCACTAAAACACACGGGCACAGGGAAAATCTTCTTGTCTAAAATAACCATGGAGACAAGTTTCTAATTGTGTTAAAAAGAGATATATCATTTAGACCTTTATACCCCATAAATTGTTGTAACAACACATATGTATGTATCTATCTAAATTGTTACCCCAGTCTCTTAGGCGCTTCCTTAATATAATGTTTATATGGCGACCCACCGCTAGATCCGCCTATGACATTTCAACAAACAAAAATACACAGGTTCCAAACTGAATGAAATATAACGACGGTTTAGTTACCTGTGCGGCTTCAGGTGGTATTCACCGAGGACCTTGTGGGCCTGTCATGCACGTGTCCGCCCATTCTCCATCATGGCAGTTTTCCAGCACGTTGTATAGATACAACACTGAACAGAGAGAGAAGGAGAAGGCCGGTAAAACAGCTTGTTTAATCAATTGACATGGGCCGCCTAAATTGTTTCCTTAAAGTGGCATGAGCTGCCAAAATTCACACTTTTTTCATAATTTCTGATCGTCACGACAGTAAGAGCCTTTGAAGGCCATCGAAAAACTAAATGATTGGCGTTGGAATGAGGAAAATCCATACAGTATGTAGCCTATACGAACCGGAATAGTGTTCGAAAAGTAAACAAAATTTAAATAACCGGGACGACCATTCATTCATTCATTCTAAGCCTAAGTGAATTCAAAACAATACTTTATCGTACTAAAAAGCTTCTGAAATATACGTCTTGAGAAAAATAATCGATAATTTCAACATTCTATTCTTACATCAAAATATTAACATTTTGGCAACTCATGGCACTTTAATATCGAAATCTTTTAATAACGATCGATTGTTTTTCAAAATAATGGTGCAAATTAGACGCTTTTTAGAGAAAACCGGCCTTGAGAATTATGTAGTTTTTATAAGGAATTGAAGTTCGAATAAATTAATGTTCGTCTTGGTTATTTAAATTTTGATAACTTTTCAAAACAATTCCATTGACAAAGGCCACTGACTTAACCTATTTTGTTCATTTAAAATGTCAATAATTCAAAATTTCCATGCAGTTAAAAAAATTTGAATTTCGGAAAACAAGAACGGATTTTGGAAATGGAAACTAAATAATAAACAGCGATTAAATTTCAGAATGAAGGTCAAATCGTCACTGTTCAATAAAGCATAAGTTTTTTTTATTCCAAAAAAATTGTTCCGTGTGTCCACTGTTGAAATTCGCTCTTGAATTCCATTATAATCAGAAATGAATACAATGAACTATATAGGGACAATTTTAGTTTGCATTATGACGAGAATTGAATACAGTGATAAATAGCTGGCAAATAGAGAGGGACAATTGCGTTGAAAACCTCTGACCATTGGCGACCACATACGGCCATCGAGTGAAAAATCCACTCAGAATTTTCACTCGATCGCCAAATGTGGGAGAGTTGTGGTAGGCCTTATCGCCGAAGGTCGGGGGTTTCCTCAGGGCAATGAGCCCGATTTCCTCCCCCACTATATATGGCAACACCGCCATTTAAGTGAAATAATCTTCATTGTGGCGTAAAACATCAATCAATCAATCAATTTAAGAAGGCATCAGGGTCGAAGCCGAAAGCTACCGTTCTCCACAAACTGACTGTCTGGCGATGTGTTATAAAACCATTTCACATCGTCTACATTACGTTAGGTATTGTCCAAGTAGGTTTCCGAAAAATCGTTTTCAGGTTATTGTCTACAATTAAACCGTTTTCCTAGGCTATATCCAAAGGCGTTTGCCTCTGTTTTGTCAATGATCCAGGTTTTGTGCATTTCATTGGCGATTAGGTCTTATTTTTTACGAGAAATCGTAAGTGAACAAATTGCTTTTTTGTAAATAGACCCTTTCGGCTAAGAACGACGTGTTTATGATGTTGTTCTAATTGTATGGCATTGAATTCATCTCTCTGTTGCGGTCGCTGTGACACACCTCTTTTGCATTACGTCATAGACGAAATGTACACGATTCTGACGTCAGATTGATCCAAAAACTCAATTTAGCGTCATTTTGCCTATAGCGAAGCTTCTGTGCAAGCGTCAATCCTTAAAGGATTTATGAACAGCTTTTGGAAAAATTCTCTAATTTGCGTTAGGTGTGTTGTAGAACATGTACTTTAAAAGTCTGACCAAAAAGAAAATTAAATTTCGGTCGCAGAACATACAAAATTCAAGCTACGTTTACCGATCTACAATGCTTACGAAAGTTAATTATCTCAGAGACTTATGACGTCAAACACGACCTCCCTTGTGTACGTACCCTCACAGCGATGACGTAATAAACGATTTCTGTTGTCTCAGTACGTCTTCGTGGCAGTTTGTACACATCGAAGGTCGTGTATGACGTCATTTTTCCGAGCAGTTACGAAAAATACGGAAAATATGCATATTTCCTCCCCGTACGTTTTTTGACTACCAGGGAACTAACGCGAAGGTTGTTTCGTTTCAACTGATAATTTTCAAATATATATTTAGTTAATAAACAAGCACAAACCAGCTTTAAATCTTGTTCATATATCCTTTAAGCCGAAAGGGGCAATTGCAAACAAATAATGAACACGGAGTCATATGACAACGTACCTGAAATCAAAAACACTAAGGTCCTGGTATAAAAGAGTAGAGTTTCAATTCTCATCTCGTCTTTTAAGTCCTTTTTGGCTACCTGTTCAATTTACCTGCAAATGTATCAAACGATGCACTTTAATATCGGCAAGTGAAAGTGGCATGAGCTACCAAAATTCAAACTTTTTTGATAATTTCTGATCATCATGACAGTAAGATGCTTTGAAGGCCATCGAAAAACTAAATGATTGGCGTTGGAATGAGGAAAATCCATACAGTATGTGGCCTATACGAACCGGAATAGTGTTCGAAATGTAAACAAAATGTAAATAACCGGGACGACCATTCATTCATTCTAAGCCAAAGTTAGTTCAAAACAATGCTTTATCGTACATTCTCAAGACTAGAAGCACCAAAAGCTTCTGAATTACACGTCTTGAGAAAAATAGCCGATAATTTCAACATTCTGTTTCAACGTCAAAATATCAACATTTTGGCAGCTCTTGTCACTTTAAGGTAACAGACTCCAATGCGAGAACTAAATACTTTAATATCGCCAAGACAAAATTTACAGAGATCCATGATTTCGTCACCACAAGGCGCACAATTATGTCGGAGTAAAAATTTTGAGGAACAGCCCGCAGAGTTATTGTACCGATTTTTACGATTGGAAACCGATCCTGGGCCCCAGAAACAGTACACAAGATACAAGTGGAATAATCCCCATGCGACATAAAGCATCAATCATTCCACTATATGTGTTAACAGGACCTACCTTTAAAACTGCTCATCACAGCGAATGTATACTGACAAAGACGGTAGCGACAACTCTTGTATAAGAAAATATGCTAAAGTCCTGGTCATTGTGGCTTTATAATTTGGTAGGTTTACATTGAATAGACAGGCTGCGCTGCGGTTGACAAAAGATTGGTAGTTTTATATAAAGAGTTCTCTTAGTCGGTAACAGGTCACTTCGTACCCACTTCGTACCAAGTCATCTCGTACCCTAGTCACCTCGTACCCAGGTCACTTCGTACCAAGTCACCTCGTACCCTAGTCATCTCGTACCCTTGTCACTTCGTACCAAGTCATCTCGTACCCTAGTCACCTCGTACCCAGGTCTCTTCGTACCCAGGTCTCTTCGTACCAAGAATATGTTGACGAATTCCTTATATTATACAGCATTATCGCCGAACTTTGTTGTCGTCTTTTTATGAATCTGAAGGTTTTTATTTTTAATAAAAGATAATATCATTCTGTTGCAGTTATATCAATACCTCATTTGCCTAAACATATCTCACTCATACTTTTCATATATATTTATGAACACTAAAACACACGGGTACAGGGAAAATCTTCTTGTATAAAATAACCATGGAGACAAGTTTCTAATTGTGTTAAAAAGAGGTATATCATTTAGACCTTTATACCCCATCATAAATTGTTGTAATAAACTAAACCTATGATATTTCATTAGGTTGACGACTGACAGGAGCTTAGCCTTGTTCAGTAGAATTTTCTGGAATCCTTTTGTAATACATTGACAATGCATGGTTACGCATCTTAACTATGGCAAGAACATCGGTAGGCCTACATGTGTGAACAAAACTGAGTATTTATTTCTACGGATAGGCTTACAATTGATTTTTTCCATTTCGACTCTGTCTCGGTCAAAAATGTCTTATCTTTCGAAATGTATATATTTTTTATCATCTTCTCAGTCCCAGCATAATACAACCCCGAAATAGCCTTAATTTAAAAAGAACGTATTTAGAGTAATCTTTTCTTGGCAAATGGTTAACATATCTGTAACGGACTGTTTTGCAACAGGTTTAATTTCCATTATAAAATAGCATAAAACACTATTTACCCTTCTCTTTGATGGGGTTTTGACTCAAAAAGACTTGATCGCAATGTTTGACACAAGCAGACATTGTAATCTTCAACATTTTCTTTTAATTCTCAATTGAAACACTCTTTAAAGGCTGACATATCTTATTGCATTTGATCCATTCCCATATTGATACTGGTTATCTTGAATCCGACGTGAAGTTCCAAATCTAATAACTTGAAAAACAACACTGTTATTGTACAACCCATATTGATACTGGTTATCTTGAATCAGGCGTGAAGTTCCAAATCTAATAACTTGAAAACAACATTGTTATTGTACAACCCATATTGATACTGGTTATCTTGAATCCGACGTGAAGTTCCAAATCTAATAACTTGAAAAACAACATTGTTATTGTACAACCCACATTGATACTGGTTATCTTGAATCCGACGTGAAGTTCCAAATCTAATAACTTGAAAAACAACACTGTTATTGTACAACCCATATTGATATTGGTTATCTTGAATCCGGTGTGAAGTTCCAAATCTAATAACCTGAAAAACAACATTGTTATTGTACAACCCATATTGATACTGGTTATCTTGAATCCGGTGTGAAATTCCAAATCTAATAACCTGAAAAACAACATTGTTATTGTACAACCCATATTGATACTGGTTATCTTGAATCCGGCGTGAAGTTTCAAATCTAATAACTTGAAAAACAACATTGTTATTGTACAACCCATATTGATACTGGTTATCCGGCATGGAGTTCCATTATGGGTTATAATAAAATATTTAAAAAAAACACACAAAAATATCTGGAACTTAACCTTTCGGAACTCCCAACGAAAAACCGGGAGTCAGAAACTGTGAAACCTGAACAGCACTGGAAACTCCGTGAAATTATTTGCGCTATTGGGATCGGGGCTTCATTATGGCTCAGTCGGGGATGGTTTCTCAGTTCGGGATACAGGGGCGTTTTGACATACTCCTCAGTTTGACACAGTCCTCCCATCGTTGAGGTTGTGGTTTGAATCCTATACTCAGCCAAAAGAATTAAAAAAACTGAGTGGATTCTTAACTCGATCACCTTATGTTGAGTGGATTGAAGTTGGGTCAGAATAACTTCAATCCACTCAACATATTGCGGACTAAGTTGCGGAAGCTTGGGAAGATTCCTTCGGGTAAAAAGCTCGCCCCCTCCCACTAAACCTGACAACGCTGTCATTGAAATGAAATAATCTAGAGTGTGACGAAGACATCGGTTAAAGTGGCTTGAGCTGCCAAATATCACACCTTTTTCATAATTTCTGATCGTCACGACAGTAAGAGGCTTTGAAGGCTGTTGGAATGAGGAAAATCCATACAGTATGTGGCCTGTACGAACCGAAAACGTGTTCGAAATGTAAACAAAATTTAAATAACCGGGACGACCATTCATTCATTCATTCTAAGTCAAAGTTAGTTCAAAACAATACTTCATCGTACGTTTTCGAGACTAGAAGCATTAAAATGCTTCTGAATTATACATCTTGAGAAAAATAGCCAATAATTTCAACATTCTGTTTTAACATAAAAAAATCAACATTTTGGCAGCTCATGCCACTTTAATTAATGTTTTTGGTAACCAAAAAATATAAATCAACAAACGACAGAAATGATACCCTGATGGTATAGTTATATTACACGGCAATATGTATAACTAGTTTAGAGAAGCGTTCACCACGTGGACAGTAATCCTAATGTGGGATTATGGGATATGATCTTCATCTCAGTCCCAGCCCTAATCACCCAACACACATAGATTGATTGATTGATTGATTGATTGGTGTTTTATGCAGCATTCAAGATTATTTAATTTCTAACTAAAATGGCGGCATTGCCAGGTTTAGTGGCGTGGAAAACCGGATTCATTGCCCAGAGGATTGATTGATTGATTGATTGATTGGTGTTTTACACAGCATTCGAGATTATTTAACTTAAATGACTGCATTTCCAGGTTTAGGGAGAAGGAAAGCATGGTCATCGCCCGGAGGAAACCCCGACCTTTGCGGAGTACTTGGCAACTCTCCCACATATGGCGATAGAGTGAAAAATCCACTCAGAAATTTTCCAATTGTATTCGGTCTGTGGGATTCGATCCGGCTCCCATTGACTGAAGGCCCAAGTCGGACTGATGGACAATCAATCTCACAAACATAGATGATAGTTCAGTAACAACATGCATTATCAGAATTAACATCCTTTTATAACAAATAAGACAACTATCAAGAAAAATCCATAAGAAAAAATCAATTAAAAAAACTTTAATAATAAATATACGGATATCCAAATAAATACTTGGTAACGGTCTGTGGTGAGTGAGATTCAAATGTTTTGCCATGACTTCTCAGCTGTTTTGGTCATGAATTTTCAGATGTTTTGGTTATGAATTTTCAGATGTTTTGGTCATGACTTTTCAGATGTTTTGGTTATGAATTTTCAGATGTTTTGGCCATGATGTTTTCAGAGTTTTGGTCAAGATGTTTTCAGATGTTTTGATCATGACTTTTCAGATGTTTTGTCGTGAATTTTCAGATGTTTAGTCATGACTTTTCAGAGTTTTGGTCATGACTTTCAGATGTTTTGGTCATGGCTTTTCAGATGTTTATCAAGAGAAGATTTATGGCTATATCTCTGGTCGCATTGCGTACACACATAGGGTTTTTCACCAGTATGAACCCGAATGTGGGTTTTCAGCGTGCTTTTGTGACCAAAACTTTGTTCACATGTAGGGCACTTGTGTGGCCTTTCTCCTGTATGACATATATAATGTTTTGACAAGCAATTCTTCTGTCGAAATCTTCGATCACACAAAGTGCACTGAAACGGTCGATCTCCTGTGTGGATTCTACCATGGATTTGTAAACTTGCCTTGCGAGCAAATTTAGAATCACAAAAAGTGCAATGAAATGGTTTTTCGTTCGTATGGGTTTTGAGGTGATTTTTCAAATGGTTCCCACGGGCAAATTTACGCTCACAAATTTCACACCGAAACGGTTTCTCTCCAGTATGGCTCTGGATATGGCTTGCTAAAGATCCGCTATGCCTGAATCTTGAGTCACACATTGTGCACTGAAACGGTTTCTCAGATGAATGAATTCTGTGATGAGAATCCAAACTAGATCTAGTGCTACATCTGAATTCACAAACTGTGCACTGAAAAGGTTTTTCACCAGTATGTTTCCTCATGTGACTAATCAAAGTGCCTTTATGGGCGAACCTAGTTTTACAAACTGTGCACTGAAAACGTTTTTCGTCGGAATGGGTTCTCAAGTGATCCACTAAAGTGGATTTCGTCTTGCAACAAAAATCGCAAATCGCGCACTGGAAGGGTCTTTCATCGCTATGAGCCTTCAAATGGCATTTTAACGAACTTTTATATCGGAAGTTGTTTCCGCAAATTGAACATTGGAAGGGTTTTACACCTGTGTGGCTACGGACATGGATTTGTAACGAGGAACTGGTTCTGAATTTATAACCACAGAGAGTGCACTCGAACACTTTATCACCGAAATGAGTACGGAGATGGGTAGCTAGCGAAGTCTTGTGGGTAAATCTATGATCACAAATTGAGCATTGTAGGTTTTTTTCTTCCGTATGAGTTCTGATATGGCTGGTCAAAGATTTTTGATTTTTACACCGGAAGTCACACATTGTGCACTGGAATGGTTTCTCGGTAGAATGTCTTCTCTGGTGAGATTCTAGGTGACATTTGTACCGGCATCTGTAATCACACATTGTGCACTGGAACCGCTTCTGAGGCAGAGTTACAGTTCCCGAAAGCTTGGAATCGGTTTTATTTGAACCAGATAAAGTTTTACAGCTCATGCTTTTGTTAAATATGGTCCTAGTCCCTAAATATTTTATACTTGTTTCCGAATCAGTATTAGTTAGTGTTCTGGTATCCTTGGTTACTTCGTCAGCGGCTGTGCAGCCCAGGGTGTCCTTAAACTTGTCAGTCTCCAAAGAATTTAATTCAATTTCATAATCAGTGTAAGTTAATAGCGGTCTGGTAGACTTGGTCACATCGTCAGTGGCTGTGCAGCCCAGGGTCTCCTTAAACGGGACGACAGTTTCTAAAGAATTTAAACTTTTCTCCAAATCTCTGGGAACCATACTTCTCTCGACAAGAGAATAATCACTGTAAGAAACGGAAGGATCTCTCCCACTGATTTCCCAGTTTTTAGAAATTTTAAATCCATGCTTTTGCATTTTATGGATAGAAAGATATTTCTCAGAAAGAAACTGAATTTCTGGACAATGTTGACAATAGTAAACCTGTTCACCTATAACAGAACAAAAACCACAACAATTTTAATTTTGATTGACATTTTAGATTGATAGACTGATAGGGTTTATTTCACTTAAATGGCGAGGCTTGCAGGTATAGCTATGATATATCATCAGGCAATTCCTGCCACCCAAACCCACAAGAATGATAGGGGCCTCGGTTAGATTGATAGTCCTTCAGTTCAACACAGGCCTTCCATGGAAGCGGCGTGGGATCGAGTCCCACTCAGACCAAATAAAAAAATGAAAATTTCTCAGTGGATTTTTCACTTGATTGCCGTACATGTGCAAGATTTCCTGGTACCCGCCAAAGGTCAGGGGTTCCCTCCAGGCAAAGAGCCCGGTTTCCTGACCCCCCCCCCCCCCCCCCCCACAAAACCTGGCTACGCTGCCAATCACAAGAGTGACTGATTGATGTTTACATCGCAAGATTGTTTCCCTTATTTTGTGGCGTTACCGGGTTTAGTGGAGGAGGAAACCAAGCTCTTTTATCCGAGGAAACCAAGCTCTTTTATCCGAGGAAACCAAGCTCTTTTATTCGAGGAAACAAAGCTATTTTATCCGGGGAAACAAAGCTCTTTTATTCGAGGAAATAAAGCTCTTTTATCCGAGGAAACGTTTTTTGAGAGCTCCCCCAAACGTTTGAACTATGAATACCCCAAAGAAACTATGAAAAACTTTCTAACCTAAACAATCTCCAATCCTCAGAAATTTGCCCTGTGGTATTCTCCAAGTAATAAAACCTTCTGAGGGCTTCAACAATTTCTCTTGAGAAAGCAGAATCTAAAAATAAAAAATGTAAAAAAAACTTTTGAAAAGCAAATGTTTGTACAATAATTGTTGTTTAAAAATTTAAACAACAAAAAGGAAAATCTGGGAAAAAAAACTGAAAATTAAATCTGCTTTTTTCCCAAGAAATTACCAATTATTTGGTGTTAAGAAGTAACTACTACTTGTAGTAGGGGCCTGTAGGGGCCTTGGTGCCTCAGTCAGCAGATTGAGAATCTCTCAGTTCTAAACAAGCTTTCAATCGATAGATCGCCAGTTTTAATCCCCCAGTGTCCATGAAAAATTTCTAAATTTCTGAGTGGGTTTTTCATTCAATTGGCGTAAGTGGGAGAGTTGTGGACTTAGTATGATTGGTACCCACGATTGGTTGACTGATTGATTGTTTGGTGTTTTACGCCGCGCTCAAGATTATTTCACTTATATGGCGGCGTTGCCAGTTTCATTGTGGGAGGAAACCGGGCTCTATGCCCGGCGGAAACCCACAACCTTCTGTTGGTAACTGGCAACCATCCCACATAGGTCGTTCGAGTGAAAACCTACCCACGATTGGAACGCCTGTGTCGGTCTGAGAGACGTGTGCAGTGCTGATGGAGCCTCAAAGGGCCCTAAAGTAGAAAGAATACTGACACACAGAAATTGTTGACTGCTATAGTATAAATGTTTACTGCCACCAAGGAGCCACAAAGGGCCCTAAAGTAGAAAGAATACTGACACACAGAAATTGTTGACTGCTATAGTATAAATGTTTACTGCCACCAAGGAGCCACAAAGGGCCCTAAAGTAGAAAGAATACTGACACACAGAAATTGTTGACTGCTATAGTATAAATGTTTACTGCCACCAAGGAGCCACAAAGGGCCCTAAAGTAGAAAGAATACTGACACACAGTTGAATTGTTGACTGCTATAGTATAAATGTTTACTGCCACCAAGAAGCCACAAAGGGCCCTAAAGTAGAAAGAATACTGACACACAGAAATTGTTGACTGCTATAGTATAAATGTTTACTGCCACCAAGGAGCCACCAAGGGCCCTAAAGTAGAAAGAATACTGACACACAGAAATTGTTGACTGCTATAGTATAAATGTTTACTGCCACCAAGGAGCCACCAAGGGCCCTAAAGTAGAAAGAATACTGACACACAGAAATTGTTGACTGCTATAGTATAAATGGTTACTGCCACCAAGGAGCCACAAAGGGCCCTAAAGTAGAAAGAATATTGACACACAGAAATTGTTGACTGCTATAGTATAAATGTTTACTGCCACCAAGGAGCCACCAAGGGCCCTAAAGTAGAAAGAATATTGACACACAGAAATTGTTGACTGCTATAGTATAAATGTTTACTGCCACCAAGGAGCCACAAAGGGCCCTAAAGTAGAAAGAATACTGACACACAGAAATTGTTGACTGCTATAGTATAAATGTTTACTGCCACCAAGGAGCCACCAAGGGCCCTAAAGTAGAAAGAATACTGACACACAGAAATTGTTGACTGCTATACTATAGTATAAATGTTTACTGCCACCAAGGAGCCACAAAGGGCCCTAAAGTAGAAAGAATACTGACACACAGAAATTGTTGACTGCTATAGTATAAATGTTTACTGCCACCAAGGAACCACAAAGGGCCCTAAAGTAGAAAGAATATTGACACACAGAAATTGTTGACTGCTATAGTATAAATGTTTACTGCCACCAAGGAGCCACAAAGGGCCCTAAAGTAGAAAGAATATTGACACACAGAAATTGTTGACTGCTATAGTATAAATGTTTACTGCCACCAAGGAGCCACAAAGGGCCCTGAAGTAGAAAGAATATTGACACACAGAAATTGTTGACTGCTATAGTATAAATGTTTACTGCCACCAAGGAGCCACAAAGGGCCCTGAAGTAGAAAGAATATTGACACACAGAAATTGTTGACTGCTATAGTATAAATGTTTACTGCCACCAAGGAGCCACAAATGGCGCTAAAGTAGAAAGAATACTGACACACAGAAATTGTTGACTGTTATAGTATAAATGTTTACTGCCACCAAGGAGCCACCAAGGGCCCTAAAGTAGAAAGAATACTGACACACAGAAATTGTTGACTGCTATAGTATAAATGTTTACTGCCATCAAGGAGCCACCAAGGGCCCTAAAGTAGAAAGAATATTGACACACAGAAATTGTTGACTGCTATAGTATAAATGTTTACTGCCACCAAGGAGCCACCAAGGGCCCTAAAGTAGAAAGAATACTGACACACAGAAATTGTTGACTGCTATAGTATAAATGTTTACTGCCACCAAGGAGCCACCAAGGGCCCTAAAGTAGAAAGAATATTGACACACAGAAATTGTTGACTGCTATACTATAGTATAAATGTTTACTGCCACCAAGGAGCCACAAAGGGCCCTAAAGTAGAAAGAATACTGACACACAGAAATTGTTGACTGCTATAGTATAAATGTTTACTGCCACCAAGGAGCCACAAAGGGCCCTAAAGTAGAAAGAATATTGACACACAGTTGAATTGTTGACTGCTATAGTATAAATGTTTACTGCCACCAAGGAGCCACCAAGGGCCCTAAAGTAGAAAGAATACTGACACACAGAAATTGTTGACTGCTATAGTATAAATGTTTACTGCCACCAAGGAGCCACCAAGGGCCCTAAAGTAGAAAGAATACTGACACACAGAAATTGTTGACTGCTATAGTATAAATGTTTACTGCCACCAAGGAGCCACAAAGGGCCCTAAAGTAGAAAGAATACTGACACACAGTTGAATTGTTGACTGCTATAGTATAAATGTTTACTGCCACCAAGGAGCCACCAAGGGCCCTAAAGTAGAAAGAATACTGACACACAGTTGAATTGTTGACTGCTATAGTATAAATGTTTACTGCCACCAAGGAGCCACAAAGGGCCCTAAAGTAGAAAGAATATTGACACACAGAAATTGTTGACTGCTATAGTATAAATGTTTACTGCCACCAAGGAGCCACCAAGGAGCCACCAAGGGCCCTAAAGTAGAAAGAATATTGACACACAGAAATTGTTGACTGCTATAGTATAAATGTTTACTGCCACCAAGGAGCCACCAAGGGCCCTAAAGTAGAAAGAATACTGACACACAGAAATTGTTGACTGCTATAGTATAAATGTTTACTGCCACCAAGGAGCCACCAAGGTCCCTAAAGTAGAAAGAATACTGACACACAGAAATTGTTGACTGCTATAGTATAAATGTTTACTGCCACAAAGGAGCCACCAAGGGCCCTAAAGTAGAAAGAATACTGACACACAGAAATTGTTGACTGCTATAGTATAAATGTTTACTGCCACCAAGGAGCCACCAAGGGCCCTAAAGTAGAAAGAATACTGACACACAGAAATTGTTGACTGCTAGAGTATAAATGTTTACTGCCACCAAGGAGCCACAAAGGGCCCTAAAGTAGAAAGAATACTGACACACAGAAATTGTTGACTGCTATAGTATAAATGTTTACTGCCACCAAGGAGCCACCAAGGGCCCTAAAGTAGAAAGAATATTGACACACAGTTGAATTGTTGACTGCTATAGTATAAATGTTTACTGCCACCAAGGAGCCACAAAGGGCCCTAAAGTAGAAAGAATATTGACACACAGAAATTGTTGACTGTTATAGTATAAATGTTTACTGCCACCAAGGAGCCACCAAGGGCCCTAAAGTAGAAAGAATACTGACACACAGAAATTGTTGACTGCTATAGTATAAATGTTTACTGCCATCAAGGAGCCACCAAGGGCCCTAAAGTAGAAAGAATATTGACACACAGAAATTGTTGACTGCTATAGTATAAATGTTTACTGCCACCAAGGGCCACCAAGGGCCCTAAAGTAGAAAGAATACTGACACACAGAAATTGTTGACTGCTATAGTATAAATGTTTACTGCCACCAAGGAGCCACCAAGGGCCCTAAAGTAGAAAGAATATTGACACACAGAAATTGTTGACTGCTATACTATAGTATAAATGTTTACTGCCACCAAGGAGCCACAAAGGGCCCTAAAGTAGAAAGAATACTGACACACAGAAATTGTTGACTGCTATAGTATAAATGTTTACTGCCACCAAGGAGCCACAAAGGGCCCTAAAGTAGAAAGAATATTGACACACAGTTGAATTGTTGACTGCTATAGTATAAATGTTTACTGCCACCAAAAAGCCACCAAGGGCCCTAAAGTAGAAAGAATACTGACACACAGAAATTGTTGACTGCTATAGTATAAATGTTTACTGCCACCAAGGAGCCACCAAGGGCCCTAAAGTAGAAAGAATACTGACACACAGAAATTGTTGACTGCTATAGTATAAATGTTTACTGCCACCAAGGAGCCACAAAGGGCCCTAAAGTAGAAAGAATACTGACACACAGTTGAATTGTTGACTGCTATAGTATAAATGTTTACTGCCACCAAGGAGCCACCAAGGGCCCTAAAGTAGAAAGAATACTGACACACAGTTGAATTGTTGACTGCTATAGTATAAATGTTTACTGCCACCAAGGAGCCACAAAGGGCCCTAAAGTAGAAAGAATATTGACACACAGAAATTGTTGACTGCTATAGTATAAATGTTTACTGCCACCAAGGAGCCACAAAGGGCCCTAAAGTAGAAAGAATACTGACACACAGAAATTGTTGACTGCTATAGTATAAATGTTTACTGCCACCAAGGAGCCACAAAGGGCCCTAAAGTAGAAAGAATACTGACACACAGAAATTGTTGACTGCTATAGTATAAATGTTTACTGCCACCAAGGAGCCACCAAGGGCCCTAAAGTAGAAAGAATATTGACACACAGAAATTGTTGACTGCTATAGTATAAATGTTTACTGCCACCAAGGAGCCACCAAGGGCCCTAAAGTAGAAAGAATACTGACACACAGAAATTGTTGACTGCTATAGTATAAATGTTTACTGCCACCAAGGAGCCACCAAGGGCCCTAAAGTAGAAAGAATACTGACACACAGAAATTGTTGACTGCTATAGTATAAATGTTTACTGCCACCAAGGGCCCTAAAGTAGAAAGAATACTGACACACAGAAATTGTTGACTGCTATAGTATAAATGTTTACTGCCACCAAGGAGCCACCAAGGGCCCTAAAGTAGAAAGAAGACTGACACACAGAAATTGTTGACTGCTATAGTATAAATGTTTACTGCCACCAAGGAGCCACAAAGGGCCCTAAAGTAGAAAGAATATTGACACACAGAAATTGTTGACTGCTATAGTATAAATGTTTACTGCCACCAAGGAGCCACAAAGGGCGCTAAAGTAGAAAGAATACTGACACACAGAAATTGTTGACTGCTATAGTATAAATGTTTACTGCCACCAAGGAGCCACAAATGGCGCTAAAGTAGAAAGAATACTGACACACAGAAATTGTTGACTGCTATAGTATAAATGTTTACTGCCACCAAGGAGCCACAAAGGGCCCTAAAGTAGAAAGAATACTGACACACAGAAATTGTTGACTGCTATAGTATAAATGTTTACTGCCACCAAGGAGCCACAAAGGGCCCCAAAGTAGAAAGAATACTGACACACAGAAATTGTTGACTGCTATAGTATAAATGTTTACTGCTACCAAGGAGCCACAAAGGGCCCTAAATGAGAAAGAATACTGACACACAGAAATTATTGACTGCTATAGTATAAATGTTTACTGCCACCAAGGAGCCACCAAGGGCCCTAAAGTAGAAAGAATATTGACACACAGAAATTGTTGACTGCTATAGTATAAATGGTTACTGCCACCAAGGAGCCACAAAGGGCCCTAAAGTAGAAAGAATATTGACACACAGTTGAATTGTTGACTGCTATAGTATAAATGTTTACTGCCACCAAGGAGCCACAAAGGGCCCTAAAGTAGAAAGAATATTGACACACAGAAATTGTTGACTGCTATAGTATAAATGTTTACTGCCACCAAGGAGCCACAAAGGGCCCTAAAGTAGAAAGAATATTGACACACAGAAATTGTTGACTGCTATAGTATAAATGTTTTATAACATACCTGAGTAGGTTTTGTAGACTCTGTTCTCTTAAACAAGCTGGTACCATCCCTCTTTCTCAAACATTGTACGTTGTTTTCAGCCAATTCACTTTCAGAAATTTCCCCTTCGGACTTTGATAAATTCTCATCACCAGAAAGCCAGACTTTCACGGAGGATGGAGCTGTTGAAGACGTTCTCTTCTTCTTCGTATTGACATTTCTTTTCCTGGTTTTCTTTCTCTTTGCAGTTTGCTTAGGTTTCTTCCGTTCATCAGCATTCAGTTCAGAGTTAATATTTTCCATTATTATTGTGTTAAAAATTGAGTACTACAGCTTGATCTGTGAGATCCTGACAATTCTTGCACCATTAATCGGTCATGACTTTCACCTGGTCAGAGGCAGTTACAGTAGGTTCATAAAACAAGCTTCGTTCTCATAATCACAGATTGTTCCGTAGAGACTGGTCGATTGATCCTGAAATACAAGAGATTCTTCCAGCATTAATTGCTCTTAACTTTCACCAATCGGTTGATTGATTGATTGATTGATTGAAATTTAACGACACACAAAGATTATTCAATTCATAACTAGGCCTATATGTATTGCCTATACATGTATTGTGGTGGAGGAAACTGGTTTTTGAATACTAGAATATTCTTTTCCCTGTAGTTTTGCACTCGATCTTCAGTTTAATTATCTTCCCTACATGACCCAAGACTGACAAGAGCAACACCACTCACCAGTTAGTTACGGCTTTTAAATGAATTATTTGGAAGGACTTCGGATTTCAGATTTAAGCTAAGTCTTAACTATCCTTAATCTCAACTACCTTTCAGCTATTACCGCCTATTACGGTAATTATCTTTGAAACATTTCTCTTTTCACTGAACCAGAAGAAATCCGTTGTTAAACTGTTAAATCGCTCTTTGTAAAGCATAGCATAAAAATTGGCCTAATGATTTTACATGAGTTATCTCACCCTTATAATGGCGGTTTAATGTGTGGCTGTACTCTACCTGACCGGCAAAGTAAGTAAACCAGGATAGAGACACACGAGTGCGGCTAGACCTTTGCCGCTTTTGCTTGTCTTTGTGAAGTAATCAATGCTCCCCCGAAACATCAACTGAGTAGATAGAACCAACGTAATAGAAAACACTTACCTGATTACCAGGTATAGATGAAGATAATCAGTTATTTCTTGCAAACGTTCGAATTATTAATTTATTTGCAAAACTTGACACAATGGAATGAGATTGAGAATGAAATCATTAACATAATTGTACTCGCGTCAACAAAGTCTACAAATCATCGTTGATACTCGCGGCGACAGAATCCACAAGCCACATGCACGTGAGATCACCAGCACAGGGGTTTAAACGTGTACACTGATCTGCTGTTAGCAGCAAACACTTTACTGTAATCAACCCGAGCGTCAATGTAAGATTCTTGTCTTAAACACGACAAATTGCAGAAATGTGTTTGACGCTTGAACCAGTTTTGACTTTTTATCCCTCGGCCAAAAGTTGGACGAAGCGTTTTGTCGTCATGTACGGACGCACAGACGGACGTACATGACGACGACAATACGCTTCGTCCAACTTTTGGCCGAGGGATAAAAAGTACGTCAGTATACGTCTGTCAGCTACGGAGCTGTAGAAGTGACATTGGAATTATTTTTTTTAGCTTCTCGCTATCTCGTTTAAACGACTTATTATGTCGTTTGAACGACTTATTATGTCGTTTGAACGACTTATTATCTCGTTTAAACGACTTAAAATGTCGTTTGAACGACTTATTATGTCGTTTGAACGACTTATTATCTCGTTTGAACGACTTATTATCTCGTTTAAACGACTTATTATCTCGTTCAAACGACTTAATCGACCAATGAAAAAACCAGGTATTGTTTTAAAATTTGTGAAAAAAAACATACAACAGACGTCAACAAGCCGTCGCAGATGATTTCAGTTACAGCCGACTGTCCATATCTGCCCTAATGGACATCCATTGGACGTCGGTTATAGGCCCCTAGTATGGGTTCCCGACGTCTAGCACACATGGTTATGCATATAGATGGCTCACGTATAACTGATACAAAGGCAAATTAAGTCGTTTGAACGAGTTACTAAGTCGTTTGAATGAGTTACTAAGTCGTTTGAACGAGTAACTAAGTCGTTTGAACGAGTTACTAAGTCGTTTGAACGAGTTACTAAGTCGTTTGAACGAGTTACTCAGTCGTTTGAACGAGTTACTAAGTCGTTTGAACGAGTTACTAAGTCGTTTGAACGAGTTACTCAGTCGTTTGAACGAGTTACTAAGTCGTTTGAACGAGTTACTCAGTCGTTTGAACGAGTTACTAAGTCGTTTGAACGAGTTACTCAGTCGTTTGAACGAGTTACTAAGTCGTTTGAACGAGTTACTAAGTCGTTTGAACGAGTTACTAAGTCGTTTGAACGAGTTACTAAGTCGTTTGAACGAGTTACTAAGTCGTTTGAACGAGTTACTAAGTCGTTTGGACGAGTTAAGAGAAGCTAAAAAATATTTTCCAATGTCACTTCTACGGCTCCGTAGTCAGCGAATTATCTCGAAAACTAATTAGCCGCTTTGCAACTATTGTATGACTTATTCCCTATATATTTACCTTTACAAGACGTTTTAATTTCATTTTTTGGAGTTTTTTTATTTCATCTACATGAACAAGATATGCATGCTCACTTATTTCAACTAATGGAGCATGCAGTCATTGTCATTAATGTCTGTCTGTCCGTCCGTAAGTACGTTCAAGGTTTAATTTCAGGTGTTTTGTTATTTGTCACACTAACACTTTGTTCAAATACATTTATTACCTAATAAAACTGCATTTCCTTATTGAATTTCCTTGCCTTTTATGATTAACTGATACCAGAGGCCTATATCAGTCCACATTTTGTGTTTCATTTGGTTGTCTCTGTATATGTGGATGTTCAGGGGCCGCGGAACATTTTTAATATGGGAGGGGGGGGGGGGCAACTATCCCAGCACAACAGGCGAGGGTCCAGGAGCCGCCTAGGCCCCGGAGGCTCTGAAACATACATGCGTTCTGGGCAATTTTCAAGACCTAATAGGTGAAATTTGACGAAAAGATTGTTGACTTGTAAACTTGGAAATCTACTCATTTTGGAAGAAAAAAATATGTAAGAGCCTATTGCGCTGGATATTTTAGGGATCTGTAACAACTGACGTAGTAGATAAAGTACGCACCCAATACACTTTCAAAGCTTTCAGATAATAGGTGTACTCTCCCTCAATCTGACTAAAGTCGAGATGCTCATTGAAAAGCTATTTTCAATGAGCATCTCGACTTTAGTCAGATTGACTCTCCCTCAGTATCGTAGCCAGGAATCTGCCGACAGGTGGGCCACTATGACAGCACAATCACGCGAGGGTCCAGGGGCCTGTAGGCCCCGGCAACCCCAAGGTTCGAGATTGCCGGCAATGCGTTCCAGGCCATCTCTGGCATTGAAAAGTTGACATTTCAAAAAGAAATGGTCAAATTTACAGTAGCAAATATTGTGATAAGGCGATCGACTAACAAAATAATCTTACAGCAAGACAGTTCGAGTTGTTTGGCGTAGTTGAAAAAAATGTTCGAATACGTGGGAGACAAAACCATAGACAGATTGAGTGGCGGAGCGAGGTTTTGTTCTTTTAGCCCTCAGAAACTGTATATTTAATGTAGTAATTTAAGATCCGCTATAAAAAATTCTGTGATTAAATCACTACATTAAATATACAGTTTTTGAGGGTTAAAACAACAAAACCTCGCTCCGCCACTCAATCTGTCTATAATAAAAGATATTATACTCTAAAGAGAAGAATACCAAAGGGCGATAATCATTGCTAACAGTTTATTGTGTAAATCATAGAGTGTTTAGCCGATGTGTAATGCACTGTAGTCACAGGTA
The DNA here is from genome assembly GCA_963971465.1 of Lepidochitona cinerea. Taxonomy (NCBI): domain Eukaryota; kingdom Metazoa; phylum Mollusca; class Polyplacophora; order Chitonida; family Tonicellidae; genus Lepidochitona; species Lepidochitona cinerea. The sequence continues at coordinate 17,232,825 of OZ020559.1, forward strand.
CATTGGTCACAACCCATCTTATCTCTGACGAACCCGAGTGGACAGGCCAGATCACACAGCACAGGGGAACAACCTAAACCAAAACAAAATTACACATTTCTTTATTCCATTGATGCACTTAGTTTTAAGTACCGGTATCGAAACTCTATGACCAAAGTAGCCGCACTCATGCGTCTCTTTCCTGTGTTACTTACTTGCCGGCCAGGAAGCCAAGGTATATTGATGGTGTGCTGGCCAGTGGAGTTTCTAAAGTGTAACGTGTTGAAAAATGTAACTTTAATGAACTTTAATGATTTTCTCCTAATTGAAACAACCTAGGCGGAACCTTGAAATTTTCTGCGCATCACAATGAATCCTATTGTTCGCCGCGGACACCAAAAAATATCATGCAAATGCTCACATTTGGCCAGTACTCGGAAGTAGCCTATCTCTTGGCTAGGAAAGATATAAGCATCCTGTAGTCGATAGAGAACCGCGAAGGCACCGGCCAATTGTGAGCGCCGAACTAAAAGATCGATTAGGATGTACAGAAAATTTCAACGGTTGCGTTGCTTCAAATAGGACAAAATCCGAGGAAAATTAGGCGATCCTGTCAAGTTACATTTTCCAACTCTATTTGCCAGCCCAACACCAAAGACTTTGGCCATAGAGATTCAATATTTCCAACTAGTGGGTGGGTGGGTGGGGGGGGGGGGGTTCTGACAATGAATAATTCAATCCTTCATATATTTTTAAAAAAATACTTGAAAAGTCACACTTGCCGAGAAAGCTGTTAGATTCTCAGCACCATAGATTGATTGATTGTTTGTTTGGTGTTTTACGCCGCGCTCAAGATTATTTCACTTTGCCTATATGGCGGCGTTGCAAGTTTTGTGGGAGGATTCCGGGCTCTATGCCCGGAGGAAACCCACGACCTCCCGGTGGTAACTGGCAACCATTCCACATAGCAGCACCATAGAGAGACCGATTGTTCGGACTGAAGTCCTACCGGCACAAGAATGATATTTTTTTTAACATAAAAGCAACGTTATACCTGCTGGTTGTGCGTAACCGACATTTTGGTAGCATTCAGAGCCACATCCGTTACTGGCACATCTATAGCCGGACGGGCATGTTACCCCGTTACCCCCACAGAGTAAGAGACACGACCCTCGGGGATCCAGGGGAGCGGCAAGAACTGTGGAATATAAATAAAATCTCAAAAGAAAAGTTGTTTTTGTTTAAGTAAACCGATATAGAACTTGCTGAGTTCATTTTCCTAAAACCGTTACTAAGTTCAACAAGGGCAATCAAAGCAAGGCCATTCATCGTTAAGGCCTATTTCATTCTTTCACCGGATTGGCGTTTAATGCCACATTCTAGTTGGGTGGACGACGTTATTGGATATACAGCGGAGAATGAAACCGAGCTCTATATTCCCGGAGGAAACCATTGACCTCCCGCTAGTACAGCAGATGCTTGTTCCGCGAACTGCCAGTATACCAAAGGGTCGCGGTCTACCCCAAGTAGGCCTAAAAAGCCCGCGGTTCCCTCAACACTAATTAAGTGACAAAATCGTCCCGTCCAGCAATGAGCCATGTGTCATGTGCCATGTGTCATGAGCCATGCTTCATGATATCTGGGAACTCAGAAGTAAACAAAAATAAGCCAAATCTCTGCCAGTGAGTGCCACATTAAAATGTGTTTCATAAGAAGATTGCACGAGCCTTTCGGTTTTCGAATGCTCCAGTTACTTTTGCAATACTCTTGACAGCGGCGTTATATACCAACTAACCACACACAAAATCTTATTCTATTATAGAGAACCAAACTACATACACCATTCTTTGTTGAGGTTTTGACTGTAAACGAGAGGCTCCATACTTACCAGAGGAAGCCCATCACCTTGTTTAAAATCTTCCTTTACATCAAAAGTATTTGAAAGCAGTGTATATATTGTGGCACATATAAAATAGCCCAATATAACCACATATTCTAAAATAGATTCCCAACGCCAACATTGAGGTCACGGGAAACACTCTGCCCCTGATTCAAGGGCTGACGCGGAGACGCATTCTACTCGTGTCTTCGGCAAATCCCGATCCTAAACGTGAGAGAATATCGCATGACAATATTTACTGAATCAGCAAATGAATTCTTTGCTGCGAGATACTCTGAACTTCCGTATCGGATTTTTGACCTATTTTAGAATATGGTAGGTTAAAAAAAGATCACCGGAGATAGATTACATAGTTTTTTTACGTAAGCGTACGTGAAACTAAGATAAACAAATATCTTGCGGGTTCCAGGGGTGTTTAGAATCAAAATCTGAACTAAAAATGCAAGTACAGTCTGATAACTTCGGGGATACCAAAGCCGATCGGTAGTGAGCGAAGACAGCCGAAGTTTGTTCCGACTGAATACAAGTAATCAATTAGTCAACCAATCGTAATGAAAATTCCACCTTCCGAATCGAGAATGTACTCACCGTGTGTCAATAATCCCGATAGGATACAAAACAGAAAGGCCTTCATTGTGCTATCGTTAGAATGAACAGGTGTGACGAGACAACTTTATCTATATAGATGGTGTTGGCACATAAGACGGTATTAACTGACACTCCTAAATAGACGAGACACAAATCGAGATAAGAACCGTAAAAAATAGTGTTCTTGTTGAAACGATAAACAAGACTGCTATCTGTGGTGGGTTTGTGACCAGGGGCCGGTTGTTCAAAATTGTATTAGGCTTAATATCGGTATAACTTTGGAACATAACAATTTAATTTCTTTGTTACGCAATGTTATTTAGACCTGTATTAAGCCTTTTTGACCACTTTTGAACAACTCAGCCCAGGGGTCGGTTGTTCAAAAGACAATTAGTATAACGACAGGTTAAATGACGTGACGTACCAAACAAATTCCTTTGTGACGCTTAACCTGCCGTTAAGCTAACGGCACTTTGAACCACCCACCCCAGAATATGGCTTGCTTTCCCCATTGGCCCTCCAATATTCCTATCGTCCTGGGGCCGGTTGTTCAAAAGAAAATTAGCTTAACGGCAGGTTAGATGACGTCGCGTAACAAAGGAATTTCTTTGTTACATCACGTCATTTAACCTGCCGTTAAGCTAACGGCGCTTTGAACAACTCACCACAGATATGACCCGTAGGGTCTTACCCACGTCTTGCGTCCTGTGGAGAGTTTGGAATCTATTTTAGAATAATATTTGTTTATATCGGCTTATACTCTATGTGCCACCTATGATGCCATCTGCCACCAAATACTTCAACGTTTTACCAATGATGCAAATGAGAGAGAAAATGCGTTTTTTTTTTTATATTTTAAACAATAAGGTGGCCTTCCTTTGGAGAGAATGTGTGTGTGTGGGGTTTTTTTTCCGTATTCGTCATAGTCCAGATTACTTCCATAATGGAAAAACGATATTTTTACCTTATCCCGCAGAAAAAAACGGCGGCACAAATTTCACAAATAAGCAAAGAATAAAATCTTTATCACTGCATTCCGAGAGTATAGACCACGAAGAAGGAGTTTGTCAAACTTATGCCGCTAGTTACAAGTTAAAATAAATATATCGTTTTTCAATTATGGAAGTAATCTGGGCTATGACGAATACGGGAAAAAAAATTCGGCAGAGCCGAGATTTCTTTGCTATCATTAGCTATATGTTCAATAGGCCCCTATGGGGAGGCCTCGTATCCCCGCTACACTTGTCTCCCGACCCTGCCTTCCTCTCGAGCAGGTTCTATCGCTGGGAGGCAGGCCTCGCGGCCCCGCTATTTGCTTGAAATAAATATCTCTAAACCTTGTTGATTGAATTAGTCTCTTTGCCTAGAGAAAACCCCCGACCTTCGGCGTGTACTTGGTAACTCTTCCACATACAGCGATCGAGTTAATTGATTGATTAACTTGATTAAAATATTCACTTATATATACGATGGCGTCGAACGTTGACAGGTTTATTGGGCGAGGAAACCGGGCGTATTGCCCCGAGGAAACCTTCGATAATTACCTGGCAACTCTTCCACATACAGCGATCGCGTGAAAACGCACTCAAAAATGTTTCAATTTTTCTTGTCTGAGTGGGATTCGATCCCGCGCCGCATCGATGGACAATCACTCTAACCGACGGAGCAAACTAAGAGCATTGATAACTAAATCTAACATGGTATATTTTCACTCTATCAGATTAAAACCTAGTCAAGGTTTCTGGTTGTATTTTGGAGTCCGGGCTCATTGTATGCAATCAAAAAGCCGGAATAGACTAAATGCATTAGTAGGATCGGAATTTGGAAGGAAATGAGGATCTCTATAATGACAAAGTATGATGGTCCAAAAATGGTTGGACGCTCAATCCGAACAGCCTTCCACCGATGGGTCGCGGGTTCGAAGCCCACTCAGTCCAAAAATAAATTGAAATTTTCTGGGTTTTCGAACGACCTATGTGGGATGGTTGCCAGTTACCAGCGGAAGGTCGTGGATTTCCTCCGGGCATAGACCCCGGTTTCCTCCCACAATAAAACTGGCAACGCCGCCATATACGTTAAATAACCTTGAGCGTGGCGTAAAACACCAAACAGTTCAATCAACCAAAAATGCTTGGCGTCTAGACGGAAAAGGGGTTAAACCTGGTCTTTTATTTTCCAAGGTCACATCAATCATTAACCTTTCACCTTTTTGTTGACCCCGCTTTTTCCGGTCGCTCGATGGGAAAATATATACATTATTGTTCTTTGTGCGCTTAAATAACTAGCACTTACGTTCACAGATCGAAATTTGCAAAGGTCAGATGTAGAAAATAACTCCTAATTTAACAGCCGCTCTCATGTGTCTCTATACTGTTTTACTTGCTTGTCGTTCGGGTACCAATTTAATAGGCTATAGTTTGACGGCCTTTATACCGACTTCCACATGTAGTTATTAAACGTCAATCCTGTATTGCAGTACTGCTAAACGACGTGTGCTAAATGGTGGCCCGTTTTATATAATGAGACCGTTAAAACATCTACCGATATATAGCGGTAAGTGGCCAGGAAAACTAATTGTATTAAAGCAAGGGATACCTACCTATACTGTTACAGGAGAGATGACATGCAGGATTCCCAGTGAGCTTTCCATGTAGAGAAGTGCTTTAACGTCCGAACCAGGGGTGATAGTTGGGGTTTTCTCTCCACCAAGTGCGGTAAGTTTATAAGTTTTCTTTTATCAATACATATGATATGACTGTATCTTAAAGGCCATGAGCTACCAAATATTGGCCAATTTTCGTTGAAACAGAATTAGCTAATTGTTCGCCTGCTCGACCTGGGGGGTAATTGTAGAAAACAATCGTCTAACGAGCTGGGAGCTTCATCGGGCTTCACAATAACGCTACATGCGGGAGCTACCTGGGGGGCTGTTTCTCAATACTGTTGTAAAAGGCCATGAGCTGCCAAATATACGGAAGATTTCGTTGAAATAGAATTGGCTAATTGTTTGTCATTTTTATTAAGATGTACATTAAAGTAGTTTTTATAAGCAACAACGATCCTTAATGCACTTATACGTCCCGGTTATTTTATTTTTTGTTCATTATTAGCACACATCGATTTGTACGCGTCAGTGGCTTAACAATATTTTTCATTTCAAAATCAATCCTTTAGTTTTTCAAGGTACTTTAAAGGCCCGTCCACACGGTGCAATTTGTCGTACGGCATTGTAGCATGCTATTAAAATGGATGCCTTTAATTGATCAATACGATTTGTCAACCAGCCAAATTTATCCATTTTAATCGCATGCTACAAGTCGGTACGACAAATCGCACCGTGTGAACGGACCTTAAACGTTCAACTTTTCTTGACAATCATTTATGAAAAAGTCTCAATTTTGGCAGCAGTCCATATTTACTTTTTGAATGGATAAGGCTTCATTTTAAAGGAGATCGATTTTCAGCTCTTATTTCGCATAGTGTTGCATAAAGGATATGTTGGGGTTTGTTCCTCGCCCTATGTAAAAGAGATGCCTCCGCGGGGTTGTTCAAAAGTGTATTTGGCTTGAGGGACGTTCAGGGGCCGGTTGTTCAAAAGAAAATTAGCTTAACGGCAGGTTAAATGACGTGACGTAACAAAGAAGTTCCTTTGTGACGTGACGTCATCTAACCTGCGGTTAAGCTAACGGCACTTTGAACAACCCACCCCAGGGGGCCGTTTCACGAAGCCGTCGCAAAGTGCGATCAATCGCAGTTGCCATGACTCCGTATCTCTTCACTATGGTATCCATTGGCAACTACGCTTCGTTTGCGATGCGAATGCTTTGTGAAACGAGCCCCTGGGCCTGTCTTACGAAGCTGGCGTAAGTTACGTCTGACGTAAATCAGTGTTAAAACTATAGTAACTTGCGCCTTGGACACAACCGCTCCATGTTGTAGGCCTATGCGCAAATTTACGCCTGCTTTGTAAGACAGGGCCCAGATAACGTCGAAAAGAAATACAATCTATTTGTTCAGAAAATTGTTTAGAAATTGATGGTCATAAAAGAAGAAATACAATTTTTTTATGAATTAACAGACTTAACTGTATTATAAACGCAACGTTTCAATCCCAATGGATTGAAAAGTTGTTTAATCCATAAGCATCATTATGACGTCCTCAATGCAATTCAATTGTGAGTAGTGACGTCATGAAGTTAACCTTGGATAAACCATAATACACTAGCGGACAAACGGTGCCAGGGGCCGGTTGCACAAAGGTGTATTAAGCTTGAGCCAGACTTAAATACGTCGCATCACAAAGGAATTTGATTGTGACGTTTCTCAGATAAGTCAGACTTGAGCTTAATACACCTTTGTGCAACCGGCTCCTGATACCGCCTCCACCCCCTGCTTAACCTAGTGGGGTAACCATTTGTATAAGTGATATAATCGTGAGCGCTGTGTTAACTATTAATCCATCAACGAATCCAAGTACATTTGTATTTAAATTGTTACATCGGAGGACCCCCATATCCAGGGGCCGGTTGCACAAAGCTGTATTAAGCTTAAGTCAGGCTTAAATACGTCGCGTCACAAAGAAATTCGTTTGTGACGTTGCCTAGATAAGTCAGACTTAAGCTTAATACACCTTTGTGCAACCGGCCCCAGAAACAAAGACATTTTGTATGGTATTTCTGTTGCACACGGGCACACGGAGTGCTCTCCCTTATCCACCCTGTGTTAGTAACAGAGGGTGGATAAGGGAGAGCACTCCGTGTGCCTGTGGTTGGATCTTAAACGTATGGTTTCAGAAGTCAATTGGGCATAAAATGTATCAAAGACACGTGGGCATAAAATCTCTTAAAAGCAATTGGGCATATCATGTCTAAAGGTAATTGGGCATAAATGTCTTGCAGATAATTTTGGCCATAAATGTTCTCCTATGCGATTTGGCGCACCGACTTGTAGCAAGTTATTCAAATGGTGCATTTGATTGGTTGACAAATCGTATTGACCAATTAAAAGCATCCATTTTGATCGCACCCTACAAGTCGGTACGACAAATCGCACAGTGAGAACTGGCCTAATCGACACGTAGGACCGGTTGCACAAAGTAGCCTTAGCTATGTATAAATACACCTTTGTGCAAAAGTGTATTAGGGTCAATACCGGTCTAAATGACTTCACGTAACAAAGAAATTCAATTGTGACGTTACAAAGTGATACCGGTATTAAGCCGAATACACTTTTGAACAACCGGCCCCTGGGACCGGTTGAAAATTAGCTTATCGGCAGGTTAGATGACGTCGCGTCACAAAGGACTTTCTTTGTTACGTCATGTCATTTAACCTGCAGTTAAGCTAATTTCCTTTTAAACAACCGGCCCCTGTCTAACAAGAATGTATCACAACGCAAAAGAATTAGGCTTTTCCATCGGCTTCTAGAAACATGTTTTGGTTTTTCTCAATCGGTTTCCTTTGAACCGTTAGAATTATATTCCAATAATTGTTTTTTTTATATTTTTATTTCAGGTGTACATCGAGGATGCATTTATTCCGCGTCACGTGTCTCGCCGTTCTCCTCAAGGTTACAGTATGTACTACACCACTCAACTTGTGTCCTATGTTAACCCCGTGCACATGTTACAATCACGGGTTCCTTAAATCTGACGTTGTTGTTGACTGTCAGGGGAAACGACTAATCGGTATTCCGTCTCTGGAGTCGATAGGGGCAGCTCGGGAACTTATTGCCTCATCCAATCGAATCCATAGACTTAGAGCGTACCCTTTCAAAGGATTCAACACTTCTCTCATCGACTTGTCTCATAATTCTATCTCAGAAATGCACGAGTTTGCATTCTCCGGTTTGGAAAACTCTTTGACAACTTTGAAACTGCAGTTTAACAGATTTACAAATGTCCCAACTAAGAGTCTGCGCCGTTTGAAGCAACTGAAGGAACTTAACCTGGACAACAATGTTCGTCTGGAAACTTTGAAAAATTTTGATTTCAAAGGTTTGGAAAATCTGGAGAAGCTTTCCCTGATGATGTGTCGTATATCGGTCATTGAACCGTCGGCTTTTATCGGCCTCGATAGTCTCAAGGAATTGGTTTTGTATGAAAATAACTTACAGAAGATTTCATCAGCAACATTTGACCCGTTACATCGCCTGGAGAAGCTCGATTTGGGATTCAATGGACTACAGACAATACCAGCAGGTGCTTTTAAAAATCTCATGAGTCTAAGTTTAAGTATGAACAACTTTTCATCCCAATCCAGTTTTGATGCAAATGCTTTCGACGGTGTCAAAAACACGTTGGAATTTTTAACATTAACACATTGCAGGATGACCTCTATTCCACAAAGGTCATTGGTTGTCCTCGGGAAGTTAAAACAAATGAACCTTGCAGGAAATCAGATACAAGAAATCAACGAAGAAGATTTTCACGGACTCTCGGCTCTCGAACATCTCACTCTGGATTTAAATTTGAAAATAGATTTTACCCACAAATCATTTTCCTTGGTAGGCAAGACTTTGAGATATCTGAGCATGCGCGATATGGGTCTTAAGCAACTTCCGCTGACCGCTCTCCAGGATTTAATAGCTTTGGAATTGTTGGATGTTTCCGGTAACAGTTTTGATAGTTTTGGAAAGGACGCCTTTCGGGGTATTTGTGCGACGCGTTTGGAAATCAGTCATTCGGACGTGAGAGTTATGGATCCCAAAGCGTTCGATTACACAAGAAATGGATTGAATCTGAATTTAAAAGGCAATCTAATTCAAAATACCAAATTCTTACAAAAGCCTTGTAAATTCAGCGAGGTGAACATCGATTTAAAGTGTGACTGTGATCTGTACGATCTGCTGCAGCATCGACAATTAGAAATAACTGGAAAATGTCGTCTGCGAGACGACTTGGAAAATCTCCCTATCAACAGTGACGAGTATGAGAAAATTAGCAAAGACCGATGCGCGGAGAGTAAGCATAATATTCATCTTGAATATGAACCGGAAGTATGTCCGAATTTTAACCAATCAGAAACAGGGAATCTTTCTCCGTCACGTTGTCTATCCAAAACGCCATCTAGCGAAAATTCTCTCACGAGCTTGGCGCCATTTTATAAGACTTTGAACTATTCATTCTTAACTGTCATTCCAGTTTTGTACGTATTTCTTGTATAATTGTGCTATTGTCAGAGTAAGACTGTTTAGATTTGAGAAGTAATGTACAGTTTTTAACATTATTTTCGTAATTAGTTTCTCTTCCAATCATGTAATCATGTTTTTCTTACCACTTTCTAATGGAATAGAATTACTTGTGTGGTGGAACATTTTTAAAGCATTTGTAAATCTACTCTCAGGATTGATTTTACAAACAAAGACCAAACTGAGATCTTTACCTTCCAGTCAACTTACGGAGTTTTTGGTTGTTCAAAAAGTGTACCTTAAGATGTTCTTAGGTCATCGAGAGAGACAATCTCATTTATAAATTCTTCGAGTGGCTGTTAATATCTGTTAGGACGACACAAGCATCCTTAATGATCATAGCGAAACACAACAATCATAGCGAAACACACAACGATCATAGCAAAACACACTACGATCATAGCAAAACACACTACGATTATTGCAAAACACACAACGATCACGGTAAAACACACAACGATCATGGCGAAACACATTATGATCATAGCGAAACACACAACAATCATAGCGAAACACACAACGATCATGGCGAAACACATTATGATCATAGCGAAACACACAACAATCATAGCGAAACACACAACGATCATGGCGAAACACATTATGATCATAGCAAAACACATTATGATCATGGCGAAACACACAACAATCATAGCGAAACACACTACAATAATGGCGAAACACACAACAATCATAGCGAAACACACTACAATAATGGCGAAACACACAATGATCATAGCGAAACACATTATAATCATGATGAAACACACAACAATCATGGCGAAACACACATAGATCATAACAAAACACATATGATCATAGCAAAACACATTATGATCATTGCGAAACACATCATGATCATGGCAAAACACATTATGGTCATGGCGAAACACATTATGATCATGGCAAAACACACAACGATCATAGCAAAACACATTATGATCATGGCAAAACACACAATGATCATTGCAAAACACACTACGATCATAGCAAAACACACAACGATCGTAGCAAAACACACAATGATCATAGCAAAACACATTATGATCATGGCGAAACACATTATGATCATAGCCAAACACACAACGATCATAGCAAAACACATTATGATCATGGCAAAACACACAATGATCATTGCAAAACACACTACGATCATAGCAAAACACACAACGATCGTAGCAAAACACACAATGATCATAGCAAAACACATTATGATCATGGCGAAACACATTATGATCATAGCCAAACACACAACGATCATAGCAAAACACATTATGATCATGGCAAAACACACAATGATCATTGCAAAACACACTACGATCATAGCAAAACACACAACGATCGTAGCAAAACACACAATGATCATAGCAAAACACATTATGATCATGGCGAAACACATTATGATCATAGCCAAACACACAACGATCATAGCAAAACACATTATGATCATAGCAAAACACACAATGATCATTGCTAAACACAGTACGATCATAGCAAAACACACAACGATCGTAGCAAAACACACAATGATCATAGCAAAACACATTATGATCATAGCCAAACACACAACGATCATAACAAAACACACTATGATCATGGCGAAACACACAGCGATCAAAGCAAAACAAATTATGATCATGGCGAAACACACAACGATCATAACAAAACACACTATGATCATGGCGAAACACACAGCGATCAAAGCAAAACACATTATGATCATGGCGAAACACATTCTGATCATGGCAAAACTCACAACGATCACGGTAAAACACTCTGTGATCATAGCGAAACACACAACGATCATGACGAAACACACAACGATCATAGCAAAACACATTATGATCATGGCGAAACACATTCTGATCATGGCAAAACTCACAACGATCACGGTAAAACACTCTGTGATCATAGCGAAACACACAACGATCAAGGCGAAACACACAATGATCAAAGCAAAACACACTATGATCATGGCGAAACACATTATGATCGTAGCCAAACACAAAACGATCATAGCAAAACACATTCTGATCATGGCGAAGCACACTATGACCATAGCAAAACACACTATGATCATGACGAAACATATTCTGATCATAGCAAAACACACAATGTAAGTCAAATACCATATGACCTTCATTCCACGTAGGCTACATGTATATAGTTTCTTGATTCTAGCATCTTCAGATGGCACGAATATAATACATCTCCATGTTAGCTCTTGATTTAGGTGATTTACCAATTACAACAGATATCAGAAAGGAAAGTCGTGAATGAAAAGGGAATTTGACCGAATATGGAATAAGTCAAGATGACTAGTGGGCGCTTTATCTATTTGATGGAACGAGATACTCGCAGCCTTTATATAAGCTTTGCGGGTTATATTCAGGAATAGAAGTGTGAATGTATACGTTAAAAAGGGTCAAATGCCTTATAAAATATACAGCCTTTCACGAGAGTTGGAATAGAGAAAAATTGTCTCTATATTTAGTTTATAGTTTAAACCACATGACTGTGTAGTTTTGAGCTGTAGCTTAAAATGCATAAGAAAGTTATGAGCTTGATTGATATCACAGCGATATCTTTTAGGATCATCAAATTTTTTTCTTTTTTCTAGAGGGGTGGGGGGGGGGGGGAGAAAGTAAGGCGCGGTTTTATTTCGTATGGTTATTCTGCAAGCTTTATTAATGAAAGTCTTACAGGAGTTGTCTCTTTGAAGTTTAAATCAAAGCTACGATCACCATCTGAAACAAAAAAAATAAGGTTCAAAATGGCATTAGCAGCCAAACTGACAAATTGAAACAATCGGGATATATGGTTAGTTATATATGGAAAGGAGTAAGGAAAATAAGTTTTATTGACTGACACCTAAGAAATGTCTAGCGATAAATTCTGTTGACAATGCGTAAACACTTTCAAAGCGTATACGTCATGTATACGGTCGCTGTAGCTGGATTTTCGGTTTAAGGGCGACTTGTGTTATATTTGGCTGGTATTGACGAATACGGAAAAAGAAACTATTCGGCAGAGCCCAGATTTCTTGGCTTCAAGTCACTGCTCCTTTTTAATTTCAACGGCTGTCATTAAGTTGAAATAGTACTTATTTGGCAATATCACAAAATGTATTAAAGAATAGTCGAAACGCCTTTATCCACACTTCTCTCGAAATTGAACTGTAAGCGTTGAGCTTTTCAAACAAACAAACAAACAAATGGTTTTATAATGGAATTTTTAAAACTAAATCCAAGTTTATCAGCTCAAGACATTTTAAAGGAGAAGAAAACTTAAAAAAAAAAGACTTTATGGTTTAGAAGAAGTGCGTTTATTTTTCCTTTCCAGTGGTACTAAACACATATTTTTGCTATTTTTTCATGGGACATGATACAGTTTATAAAATATCGTATTATGTTACATACACAAAAGAAATTGGTCAACTTTCAAAATCTCCCATTTAAACCCAGGTTCATTTCACTGTCTTCAAAGCATTCCTATCTCCAGAAAATTGTTTTCAGTTTCTCAAAACTTACATTAAATTATAAAGGAAGCTTTGAGGAATATATGGCTAGCACAAAAATGGTATGCTTGGCATATCGGAGAGTTACGAAGGCCTTGAAGAGGATGAATTTAACCTAGGCTTAAATGGCAGATTTTGAAAGTTGACCAATTTGTTTGGCTTATTGTGATCTTTTATTAACTTCACTGTCAGGTGTAAAAAAATCACAAAAATATGTGTTGGTACCGTTGGAAAGGAAACATTAGCGCGCTTCTTATGAACCCTAACGTGATTTTTGTTTTCTCCCCCTTTAAAGGCACATTGCCGCGAAAATCAGGAATATTGTTTACATTAAAAAAGAAAGACCGTTTTCTGTATTTTTCCCAGACAATATAAGTTAGGAACTTTCTATTTTTACCAAAATTTAAAAGTTTGGACGTCACTTTGTATTTTTAATTTGAATTTGAAAATTTGAATTGTTACGTACCCGGAACGTAAACAAACCAAGCTGCCCCCTATTGGCGATTTTATGTTTCAGTCGAGTGAGTGAACTAACGGCACAGTGTAATTTTACGTAGGCCTATTAATCTGAGAAATACAGACTGACGATCGGTTAACAGCGACTGGAAAAGCCTGCTGGTAATTGTTTGAGTGTAAAAGACAGATAAAAAGGCCTGAAATGAGGGTAAACCAACACGAAAGTTGACCGACACTGATCGTTGTTGTTGTAATCAGGCTTCGATTCTTCGTTTGTTTTTCACCCCATTTCTACATTCTAAAGCTAACTAGACATGTTTTATGTGTCCTATGATTAAGTTTAGTGGTATTAGTCGTACTAAGCTCATGTAAATTGGTTTTCTTAGCAAATTTAAACAGGCTACGGCGGCAAGTGGGCCTTTAAGGGAAACGTTAGGTGCGTGATTTTTTAAGGAAGCACTATAGGCAGTGGCGGATTTAGGGGGGGGGGGGGGCGCAGGGGGCGCGCGCCCCCCCTATCAGCCGACCAAAAAAAAAAAAGAGAAGAGAGAGAAAAAGGAAAAGAGAGTAGGAAAACGAAAATATCTTACATTACAATACTATGAAGAAAAAGGCTTTATATGGAGCTACGATCACATTTAAATTTTTCGTATAATTGCCTCATTGGTACGGGCAGTGCCTATGTGTGTTGTATATTTAAAAACACCAGGTTCTTGGAGAAGTGGTAAGGAGAGTGGTCGGGGGGGGGGGGGGGGGGGCGCAAAGTCACACGAAGTTAAACGATGTGGACTGGTAGCAGTAGCGTTTTTGGGGGCCTAGGCGGCCCGTGGATCCACGCCTGTATGTATAGGCTTACTGGGTTTGGGTACTCTGCCCCCTTCCCACTTTCAATAAAAAAACTATATCCAGAGGCCCTTGTGTGTAGCACAAGTATGTAGTTTTTCTATATAGTGGCCCAAGTCAGTCAAAAACAAACCGTGGGCGATTCTCCTGCTTGTCTTATTTTGTTATTTTTAAGAATTAAGGAAAGCGAAATCCGAAAGTTATTAGCATTTTTACTCGCAGAACAGACTCAAAACACTTCTCACGCAATCTCGAACCCCCGAGCTTCCGGGGTCTGGGCGGCCCCTGGACCCTCGCCTAATGCTTTGGGATAGTCATCTCCTCCTCATGCTTCAAAAACGTTACAAGGCTTGATCTATAACTTTAGAACATACCGATTTAACTGGTATTTTGTAAGAATAAGGGAAAACAAAATCCGAAAATTATTTTGCTTGCAGAACAGCCTCAGAACGCTTCTCAGGCAATCTAGAACCCTTAAGCTTCTGGGGCCTAGACGGCCCCTGGACCCTCGCCTATTGGCTTGGGATAGTCATCCCCTCCTCATGCTTCAAAAACGTTATAAGGCTTCATCTATAACTTTGGAAAATACCGATTTTACTGGTATTTTTAAGAATTAGGAAAAGCAAAATCCGAAAATTATCAAGCCATTTTACTTGCAGAACAGCTTCAGAACGCTTCTCAGGCAATCTAGAACCCTTGAGCTTCTGCACCCTCGCCTATTGGCTCGGGATAGTCACCAGGATATGTGTAGGTAGAACGGGGGGAGGGGGGTTACAGGCCTCTTTCGAATCTGTTTCTGTAATCAGAGGGCCTGGAACCATTGACCATTAAGAATTCGGATAGGATCTAACAAAGCGAAATTCGTGCAAATTAATTTGATTTACCCGTGACTATGTTTTTGATTGCACTCTCAACACCCCCCCCCCCCCCTTTCCCAATCCTCAAACCACCTCCAGACACATTTGAAAATACTGACTCGATCTGTTAGAACTTGCGCCCCCCCCTTTCACAAAATCCTGTATCCGCCCCTGCTATAGGTACAGTTAATTTAGCATCTTACTTACCGCATCAATCCCCCCTCGTATGACGAGATCATTTAGCCAGAAGAATAACAAACCCAGCAGTTAAACAGAGTTTACTGTAAAAAAAAAAATAATAATAATAAGTCTTAGCGAAAAAAGCAGATTCCAAGTACAACGTATATTCTAAACTAAAACAGTGAAGTATAGACCCTAGTTTACTGTAAAAATAAACAATAAGTTTTTGTAAAATTAGCAGATTATAGATAAATATAAATTAAATCAGTGATGCAGAGTGTACTGTAGAAATCAAGTTTTTAATTAGCAGCCGATGTTAGCCAAGTGTGTCATCGTTTTCTTAGGTTTCAAATTGCGTGAAGTTGTCCTTCGCTAAAGACGTGTTTTTATCGTATGAAAATATATATTTAGATCTTTAAAAATGGCGGCAAAAGTGATTGATTGGTTGTTTGGTGTTTTACGCCGCACTCAAGATTATTTCCCTTAAAGAGGCATGAGCTGCCAAACTTCACACTTTTTTCATAATTTCTGATCGTCATGACAGTAAGAGGCTTTGAAGGCCATCGAAAAACTAAATGATTGGCGTTGGAATGAGGAAAATCCATACAGTATGTGCCCTGTACGAACCGAAAACGTGTTCGAAAAGTAGCAAAATTTAAATAACCGGGACGACCATTCATTCATTCTAAGTCAAAGTTAGTTCAAAACAATACTTTATCGTACATTTTTGAGACTAGAAGCACTAAAAAGCTTCTGAATTATATGTCTTGAGAAAAATAGCCGATAATTTCAACATTCTGTGTTTACGTCAAAATATCCACATTTTGGCAGCTCATGCCCCTTTAAATATGGCGTCTTTGCCAGTTTTATTGTTGGAGGAAACCTATGCCTGGAGGAAACCCACAACCCCCTGGTGGTAACAGGCAACCGTCCCACATAGGTCATTGGAGTGAATCGTCAGTCAGGAAACTCAAGATTATTTCACTTATATGGCGGGAGTTTTATTGTGGGAGCAAACTGGGCTTAATGCCCGGAGGAAACCCACAACCTTCCGTTAGTAACTGGCAACCATCCCACATAGATCGTTCAAATGAAAACCCAATCAGATAATTTTCCATTTTTTTGGACTGAGTGGGATTCGAACCCGCGACCAGTGGTGGAAGGCTGTTCGGATTGAGCGTCCAACGCTTTACCTACTGAGCCACGGAGACCCCGCGGGGAAATTGACACGGGACCGCTGGTCAGAGTATGTAGGTTAATGAGGCAACCTGTTGTACGTCATTTCTTAGTCAAGCCATTAGATAAGTTCCATCACGTGGCTAGTCTGTCACGCATCTCGATTTTATTCATCATTCATTGGATAAAACAAATCAGAAAATGGCAGCCGCCTTATATGTGTACTATGGAACTTGGTCGCTATTACCATGACTCATCCAAATTTTAATTATTCGTTGACGAGGGGCCATTTTTAGTCTAAAAAATGGCCCAGTGTTTGACTCCATGAACACTATACTCGTTCAATCTAACATAATCTACTGGTATACTTTTATTTTCCTTTAAGATTCGTCCTAAGATAGAACCCTTCGTGCAACCCTGGGGCCGTTTGTTTTAAAGTGTTTTGCTTACACCAGGTTTAACTTTGTAACGTCACAATTGAATTTCTTTGTTACGCGACGTCATTTAGATCTGGCTTAAGCCGTATACACTTTTGAACAACCCAGCCCTGGATTTTTTTATCCAAATGTTAAACCGCTTGATATGTTTGTGTAAAAAATCCCATATTTGAATATAGAACAAAATAATTTTGAGCGCGGCGTAAAACACCAAACAATCAATCAATCAACTATGTTTGGGTAAAAAAAAATCTCATATTTGAATATATAACAAAATAATCTTGAGCGCCGCGTAAAACACCAAACAATCAATCAGCTATGTTTGGGTAAAAAAAAATCACATATTTGAATATATAACAAAATAATCTTGAGCGCCGCGTAAACACCAAACAATCAATCCACTACATGTATGTTTGGGTAAAAAATCCCATATTTGAATATATAACAAAATAATCTTGAGCGCGGTGTAAAACACCAAACAATCAATCAATCAACTATGTTTGGGTAAAAAAATATCACATATTTGAATATATAACAAAATAATCTTGAGCGCCGCGTAAACACCAAACAATCAATCCACTACATGTATGTTTGGGTAAAAAATCCCATATTTGAATATATAACAAAATAATCTTGAGCGCGGTGTAAAACACCAAACAATCAATCAATCAACTATGTTTGGGTAAAAAAATATCTCATATTTGAATATATAACAAAATAATCTTGAGCGCGGCGTAAACACCAAACAATCAATCCACTACATGTATGTTTGGGTAAAAAATCCCATATTTGAATATATAACAAAATAATCTTGAGCGCGGTGTAAAACACCAAACAATCAATCAATCAACTATGTTTGGGTAAAAAAATATCTCATATTTGAATATATAACAAAATAATCTTGAGCGCGGTGTAAAACACCAAACAATCAATCAATCAACTATGTTTGGGTAAAAAAATATCTCATATTTGAATATAGAACAAAATAATTTTGAGCGCGGCGTAAAACACCAAACAATCAATCAATCAACTATGTTTGGGTAAAAAAAAATCTCATATTTGAATATATAACAAAATAATCTTGAGCGCCGCGTAAAACACCAAACAATCAATCAGCTATGTTTGGGTAAAAAAAAATCACATATTTGAATATATAACAAAATAATCTTGAGCGCCGCGTAAACACCAAACAATCAATCCACTACATGTATGTTTGGGTAAAAAATCCCATATTTGAATATATAACAAAATAATCTTGAGCGCGGTGTAAAACACCAAACAATCAATCAATCAACTATGTTTGGGTAAAAAAATATCTCATATTTGAATATATAACAAAATAATCTTGAGCGCGGCGTAAAACACCAAACAATCAATCAACTATGTTTGGGTTAAAAAATCTCATATTTGAGTATAGGAAACCCCAACATTTGAGGATAGACTGACCTGACGATGGGCACGACTCCCCCGCTGGTGTGGATGGGTGGTATCATACATTCGTCCGTCTGTTCTCCATTAATCCAGATATACCCCCAGGGGCATGGGGGTTCTTCACCCTGCCCGCTCACCATGGCTAAAACTGAATAGGGTGGATGGTGCTTAGGTGCCTAATACTCGACTTAAAACAAAATTAAAAAATTATCACTTCTTTACTAAAAGTGGCATGACCTGCCAAATTTCGTAATTTTTTTCTCTACATTAATCCTTACATACCCCCAGGGGCACGGGGGCTCTTCACCCTGCCCGCTCACCATGGCTAAAACTGAATAGGGTGGACGGTGCTAAGGTGCCTATTACTCGTGTTAAAACAAAATTACAACATTATCACTTCTTTACTAAAAGTGACATGAGCTGCCAAATTTCGGATTTTTTCTCTCCTTTCATTTGAAGTACTTTGAAAAAACGACAGCATAGTTAGCTTGTTTTGCCGAAATTCTCCCCACATTTGGCAGCCCATGTCTCTTTAAGGAGTGCAAATTAATGACGTTTAAAAATACCAACGCTGTCGAAATTGCTAAAAAGTAGCTCAAGTGTACAATAATTACATGCATGTCCAAGTTTTTTTAATATATTACATTTACATTTCGAAAACAACTCCAGCTCGATATGATAATTCATCGTCCCACGATTGAAATTTAAACACCCACATTTTTTTAAAATTGAAATTTATGGAAAACGGGAATTTTTGTCAGAGCAATCATAAACCAACATTATATCCAGATGATTTTCTACAAGTAGAGACCAACTTGGAAACAGGAGTAGTGATCGTTTTTCAGATAGTTTTATAGACCCTTTCGGCTTCGAGTGACGTTTTTATGGCGTTGTTCGAATTGTAGGGCATTGACGCCATCTCTCTACTGCGGTCAATCCTTAAGCCGAAAGGGTCTATTAGACCATTTGCCAGTTTTTCGCGCAACAATGACATGACGTCGTGGCACAAATCTTAGACCGGACAAGCTCAGATTTCAATTAGACTTCAGGTATGATCAGTCAAGCTCCCGTTTCGTGCAATATTTTTTCTCATTTCTTGTGTAACGCCACCTAGCGGTCTAAAAGGGACACACGACAATTACAAGGCCATGGAAGAAAGGACACACACAAGACATAAAATAAAGTTCGATAGTTTATCACAACATAAAGAAAATATATACATAGGAAACGAAACCTGAAATTAGTATTATTTACAATTGATTATAAAGCATGAAATGAAACACGGGTATTATAGCATCTAGTCCTCATCCCCAAAATTGGTAGCGTCGGGAACAGGAATATCGTATACTGCTGGAAGCGCTGCCTCTCCGTAGCCTACAGCTGGTAACGCTGCACTGCCATGATTCTACAGCTGGTAACACTGTAGCGCCCACTCCACAGCTGGAAACGCTGTACCACCAACACTACAAGTTGATAACGCTGTACCACCAATTCCACAGCTGGAAACGCTGAACCGCCACCTCTACAGTTGGAAACACTGTACCACCAATTCCACAGCTGGAAACGCTGTACCGCTCCTCTAAAGTTGGAAACACTGTACCACCAACTCAACAGCTGGAAACGCTGTACCACCAACTCCACAGCTGGAAACGCTGTACCGCCAATCCCATAGCTGGTTAGGCTGCCTTGTCAATCCGGCTCTCTCTGCTGTCTCAGTAACCCATCAGGACGCCACAACTTCCTTAACCGGCAAGTTATCCTAGTTACTCACAGAGTCCCAGAACCGAGATTCCAACTCAGCTCACCTGGTTTTACCCAGCCATACTATCGGAGTACGCACCATGGAGATATGGATCGTACATTCCTCTTCTCACTGTTCAGTAATTGATGACTTTATTCTGAAAAGCTACTGTTGAAAATGTGGTTCCTATCGTGTTATTAGGTTCATTATATTGCTGTAATTAATGTAGACAGCTATATATGAGACAAACAGTTATATGGGATATGTTGATGGGCATTTACTTAAAGTTATATAAAAGAGGTGAAGGTTCGAAAAACAATGAAAAGAAGAGATACTATGTACATAAAATGATAAAGGATGGAAGAGCAATGGAGTTGCGGGGTAGCCCCCCCTAGACCGTTACACTTGATTATTTCAGATATATACTGTCACATTATGGGGCTTCTTTCTAAAATATGTTGTAAAATAGCTGAAAATTGTGAGTTAAAAACAGACGGATGCTTTGTCCGGTGCACTACATAGAGCCGTAATTGTGACGTGGCTAAATTACGTCATTCGCAAGTAATAGGTCATTTGCCAATTACTTTCAAATGACGTAATTTAGCGACGTCATAATTACTGTCCCAGGTAGTAGACCGGACAACGGATCCGTCTGTTTTTAACTTCAGATTTTCGGTATTTTACAACAGATTTAAGAAATGAAAACCTATATTCGGACAGTTTATATCCGAATGAATCTATAAATGCGAAACATTCGTGGATGAAAAGTAAGTTTGACCGAATATGACAAAAGTCAAAATGAGTACTGGGCTTATCCGGTGTGAGATCGAGGCCGCGACGTCATTTCATTGTTGCGCGCAAAACTGGCAAATGGTCTATTGGCAAATCACAGGAGTAGTGATCGTTTTGCAGATAGTTTTATTACAGTGGGATTGGAATGTAGGCCATACAAGACAATATTGCTTGGTTGATGTTTTGCGCCGCACCCAAGATTATTTCACTCATATTGCGACGTTGTCAGTTTTTCTGGGGGTTTATTTCACTCATATTGCGACGTTGTCTGCTTTTCTGGGGGTGAAACCGGGTTATTAGCCTGTAGGAAACCCTTGACCTTCGTCAATACCTGGTAGGCCTACCCCTTATGGGCGATCGAGTGAAAACCACATCAGGAGTAATTTTTCTTTGGATTGATTGGAACCCATATATAGATGGAAGGCTTATGTCGGCTTGAGGGGACCGAGTCACCGATGTGCCTGCCCCATGTGCCTGCTGGCGTAAGTTACGTCAGACGTAAATCAGTGTTAAAACTATAGAAACTTACGTCTTGGACGCAACCGGTCCACGTTGTAGGCCTATCCGCAAAATTACGCCAGCTTTGTAAGACAGGCCCCAGGGCCTAGTTTCACAGAGGGATCTTAGCTAAGTGTGATCTTAACTACCATGGCAACCAATGCTAAAGGTATACGTTGCATTTGTTATTAAGATCACCTTAAGCTAAGGTCGCTTTGTGAAACTGGGCCCTGGTGAGTTATCATGCTGGCAGACAAGGACTGGACAAAGAAACACACAGGTACAAACCAGAAACACACTGCACCCTCCGTCTGTTTCAAAACCCAATTCAACGCCTCAAAACAGGAAATTTGTCCGCCTTTTAAACCGTAAAATTGCAAATATGTATACGCTGTTCTGGTTTTCTGTCCCTGGCATCTCGGGCGGTCTGGTTTCGTATCCACCTTCACCTTCGATCAAGTCAAAATAGAATAAGCAAAAATCTTACCAGAAAAAATCACCATTGTGAAAATGACAAACTTGTTCATCGTGAATAGTTTTAGCTCTCGACAACCGAAAAAAACTTGTAAACGTAACGGGAATTTCTGCCTTTATGAAAAATGTACACTAGAAACATAATACTCTAGAAAAGTCATCTGGGGCGTGGAAAAATAATTCTGTATTTTTCATTTGTCAATGTTTGTTGCAAAAAATCAAATTTGATTAGCTGAATAACGAAATTACAAAAAAAAAATCCACTAAATTCCATTGGCTGAGTTATGAAGATGCAATCAATCCACAAATTTGATTGGCTGAGTCATGAAGTTGCAATCAATCTTCAAATTTCATTGGCTGCTGGGTCATCTGCGTAAAAGAATTGTGATCAAAATGGCAGGTGAACAAATCCCTGACCAATTAGTCGCTTGATTATAAAACCTTTTATAGACAGTGACATTTTTAAACACCACTTAATATATATAATTGTTATTTGGTACAATCAATTATGAACTTTTCTAACCTTTTAGATCACGGAATAAAGCGACTAAAATTCGTTCAATCTAAAAACAATAATAACTCAATCGACCTATGTCGGCGTCATTGTACTGAGTAGGCTTAAACCATGCTATATTCCCTGCAGAATCCACGACAAAACCCAGATAAATATAAACAATAAGTCATGAAAAGTCTGCAATACTGTGGAATCGTTTAATGTACTATCTCAAATTTATCAGCGGACATTTTTGTCTCTCTTAAACCAAATCCTTTGTCTGGATTTCCCCGATTAGGCATCTAAAGTAGGTCTACCATTGGTTCTATATTGAGGACATTAGTTTGATTAAATTATTCAGGGGGGGGGGAGGGGGCGAAGGGGCTTTATACATGCCCCGGCTCGTGGTTTGTTGACACTGCGGGTACATAACACGCTAAATTTTCTATTTGAATCCAAAAATACAAAATGATGCAAAAACTTTCATTTATTTCAACCCCCCCCCCCCTCCCCCCGTATACATTTCGACCGTCGTTACAGCCGTACGAAATACGTTCGATGTAGTATCGCAAAGCAAGGTTATTAAATTGGATTGAAGTTAACATCATTGCTTTATATAGAGTCGGGGCCGCCGTGACTCAGTAGGTAGAGCATGGGACGCTCAATCCCAACAGCCTTCCACCAATAGGTCGCGGGTTCGAAAAATTGGAAAATTGGACTGTGTTTTCACTCGAACGACCTATGAGGGATGGTTGCCAGTTACCAGGGGAAGGTGCATCGAGCCTGGTTTCCTCTCACAATAAAACTGGCAACGCCGCCATATAAGTGAAATAATCTTGATCGCGGCGTAAAACACCAAACAATCAATCAATTATTTAGAGTCTGTGACCAACGGGAAGGACATTCCTATCAACATGCGAATGTTCGTGTGTAATGTAAACCAGGAGACCCATTCCACAAAACTATACAGCATTCTTTGCTCGCCATGTTCAAAAAGATTTGCAGTCAGAAACCCAGAACACTTCAGATTTTTAAAATAAATATCACGAATAATCTCAACACAGGTTTAAAAAATATTGAAGGGTTTTGTACCATTTGATCCATTCTAATATCCCCAAATCGTATTCTAATACAAATATCGAGGTTAGGAACAGGTCGTGGAGACTCATTTTAGCTGTGCCTTCTGATGGGGCGAGAATTTCGACCCCGATAAAGGACGAGTTCCCGATAAAGGAGGAGGCCCTGATAAAGGAGGAGGCCCTGATAAAGGAGGAGGCCCTGATAAAGGAGGAGACCCTGATAAAGGAGGAGGCCATGATAAAGGAGGAGGCCATGATAAAGGAGGAGACCCTGATAAAGGAGGAGGCCCTGATAAAGGAGGAGGTCCTGATAAAGAGGAGACCCTGATAAAGGTGAAGACCCTGATAAAGGTGAAGACCCTGATAAAGGAGGAGACTCTGATAAAGGAGAAGACTCTGATAAAGGAGGAGACCCTGATAAAGGAGGAGACCCTGATAAAGGAGGAGACCCTGATAAAGGAGGAGACTCTGATAAAGGAGGAGGCTCTGATAAAGGAGGAGACCCTGATAAAGGAGGAGACCCTGATAAAGGAGGAGACCTTGATAAAGGAAGAAACTCTGATAAAGGAGGAGGCCCTGATAAAGGAGGAGACCCTGATAAAGGAGAAGACTCTGATAAAGGTGGAGACCCTGATAAAGGAGGAGACCCTGATAAAGGAGGAGACCCTGATAAAGGAGGAGACCCTGATAAAGGAGGAGACCCTGATAAAGGAGAAGACCCTGATAAAGGAGGAGACCCTGATAAAAGAGGAGACCCTGATAAAGGAGGAGACCCTGATAAAGGAGGAGACCCTGATAAAGGAGAAGACCCTGATAAAGGAGGAGACCCTGATAAAAGAGGAGACCCTGATAAAGGAGGAGACTCTGATAAAGGAGGAGGGCCTGATAAAGGAGAAGACCCTGATAAAGGAGGAGACCCTGATAAAGGAGGAGACCCTGATAAAGGAGGAGACCCTGATAAAGGAGGAGGCCGTGATAAAGGAGGAGACCCTGATAAAGGAGAAGACCCTGATAAAGGAGGAGACTCTGATAAAGGAGAAGACCCTGATAAAGGAGGAGGCTCTGATAAAGGAGGAGGCTCTGATAAAGGAGGAGACCCTGATAAAGGAGAAGACTCTGATAAAGGAGGAGACCCTGATAATGGAGGAGACCCTGATAAAGGAGGAGACCCTGATAAAGGAAGAGACTCTGATAAAGGTGGAGGTCCTGATAAAGGAGGAGACCCTGATAAAGGAGGAGGTCCTGATAAAGGAGGAGGCTCTGATAAAGGAGAAGACTCTGATAAAGGAGGAGACCCTGATAAAGGAGAAGACTCTGATAAAGGAGGAGGCTCTGATAAAGGAGGAGACTCTGATAAAGGAGGAGACTCTGATAAAGGAGGAGGCCCTGATAAAGGAGGAGGCTCTGATAAAGGAGAAGACCCTGATAAAGGAGGAGACCCTGATAAAGGAGGAGGCTCTGATAAAGGAGGAGGTTCTGATAAAGGAGGAGACTCTGATAAAGGAGGAGACTCTGATAAAGGAGAAGACCCTGATAAAGGAGGAGGCTCTGATAAAGGAGGGGACCCTGATAAAGGAGGAGACCCTGTTAAAGGAGGAGACCCTGATAAAGGAGGAGACTCTGATAAAGGAGGAGGCTCTGATAAAGGAGGAGACCCTGATAAAGGAGGAGACCCTGATAAAGGAGGAGACCCTGATAAAGGAGGAGACCCTGATAAAGGAGGAGACCCTGATAAAGGAGGAGGACCTGATAAAGGAGGAGACCCTGATAAAGGAGGAGACCCTGATAAAGGAGGAGACCCTGATAAAGGAGGAGACCCTGATAAAGGAGGAGACCCTGATAAAGGATGAGGCTCTGATAAAGGAGGAGACCCTGATAAAGGAGGAGACCCTGATAAAGGAGGATACCCTGATAAAGGATGATACCCTGATAAAGGAGGAGACCCTGATAAAGGAGGAGACCCTGATAAAGGAGGAGACCCTGATAAAGAAGAAGACCCTGATAAAGGAGGAGACCCTGATAAAGGAGGAGACCCTGATAAAGGAGAAGGCCCTGATAAAGGAGGAGACCCTGATAAAGCAGGAGGACCTGATAAAGGAGGAGACCCTGATAAAGGAGGAGGCCCTGATAAAGGAGGAGACCCTGATAAAGGAGGAGGCTCTGATAAAGGAGGAGACCCTGATAAAGGAGGAGACCCTGATAAAGGAGGAGGCTCTGATAAAGGAGGAGACCATGATAAAGGAGGAGACCCTGATAAAGGAGGAGGCTCTGATAAAGGAGGAGACCCTGACAAAGGAGGAGACCCTGATAAAGGAGGAGACCCTGATAAAGGAGAAGGCTCTGATAAAGGAGGAGACCCTGATAATGGAGGAGACCCTGATAAAGGAGGAGACCCTGATAAAGGAGAAGGCTCTGATAAAGGTGGAGGCCCTGATAAAGGAGGAGGCTCTGATAAAGGATGAGGCTCTGATAAAGGAGGAGGCTCTGATAAAGGAGGAGGCTCTGATAAAGGAGGAGACCCTGATAAAGGAGGAGACCCTGATAAAGGAGGAGGCTCTGATAAAGGATGAGGCTCTGATAAAGGAGGAGGCCCTGATAAAGGAGGAGACCCTGATAAAGGAGGAGGCTCTGATAAAGGAGGAGACCCTGATAAAGGAGGAGGCTCTGATAAAGGAGGAGGCTCTGATAAAGGAGGAGACCCTGATAAAGGAGGAGACCCTGATAAAGAAGGAGACCCTGATAAAGGAGGCGACCCTGATAAAGGAGGAGACCCTGATAAAGGAGGAGACCCTGATAAAGGAGGAGGCTCTGATAAAGGAGGAGACCCTGATAAAGGAGGAGACCCTGATAAAGGAGGAGACCCTGATAAAGGAGGAGACCCTGATAAAGGATGAGGCTCTGATAAAGGAGGAGACCCTGATAAAGGAGGAGACCCTGATAAAGGAGGATACCCTGATAAAGGATGATACCCTGATAAAGGAGGAGACCCTGATAAAGGAGGAGACCCTGATAAAGGAAGAGACCCTGATAAAGAAGAAGACCCTGATAAAGGAGGAGACCCTGATAAAGGAGGAGGCCCTGATAAAGGAGGAGACCCTGATAAAGGAGGAGGCTCTGATAAAGGAGGAGACCCTGATAAAGGAGGAGACCCTGATAAAGGAGGAGGCTCTGATAAAGGAGGAGACCATGATAAAGGAGGAGACCCTGATAAAGGAGGAGGCTCTGATAAAGGAGGAGACCCTGACAAAGGAGGAGACCCTGATAAAGGAGGAGACCCTGATAAAGGAGAAGGCTCTGATAAAGGAGGAGACCCTGATAATGGAGGAGACCCTGATAAAGGAGGAGACCCTGATAAAGGAGAAGGCTCTGATAAAGGTGGGGGCCCTGATAAAGGAGGAGGCTCTGATAAAGGATGAGGCTCTGATAAAGGAGGAGGCTCTGATAAAGGAGGAGGCTCTGATAAAGGAGGAGACCCTGATAAAGGAGGAGACCCTGATAAAGGAGGAGGCTCTGATAAAGGATGAGACTCTGATAAAGGAGGAGGCCCTGATAAAGGAGGAGACCCTGATAAAGGAGGAGGCTCTGATAAAGGAGGAGACCCTGATAAAGGAGGAGGCTCTGATAAAGGAGGAGGCTCTGATAAAGGAGGAGACCCTGATAAAGGAGGAGACCCTGATAAAGAAGGAGACCCTGATAAAGGAGGCGACCCTGATAAAGGAGGAGACCCTGATAAAGGAGGAGACCCTGATAAAGGAGGAGGCTCTGATAAAGGAGGAGACCCTGATAAAGGAGGAGACCCTGATAAAGGAGGAGGCTCTGATAAAGGAGGAGACCCTGATAAAGGAGGAGGCTCTGATAAAGGAGGAGACCCTGATAAAGGAGGAGACCCTGATAAAGGAGGAGACCCTGATAAAGGAGGAGACCCTGATAAAGGAGGAGACCCTGATAAAGGAGGAGGCTCTGATAAAGGATGAGACTCTGATAAAGGAGGAGGCTCTGATAAAGGAGGAGACCCTGATAAAGGAGGAGGCTCTGATAAAGGATGAGACTCTGATAAAGGAGGAGGCCCTGATAAAGGAGGAGACCCTGATAAAGGAGGAGGCTCTGATAAAGGAGGAGACCCTGATAAAGGAGGAGGCTCTGATAAAGGAGGAGGCTCTGATAAAGGAGGAGACCCTGATAAAGAAGGAGACCCTGATAAAGGAGGCGACCCTGATAAAGGAGGAGACCCTGATAAAGGAGGAGACCCTGATAAAGGAGGAGGCTCTGATAAAGGAGGAGACCCTGATAAAGGAGGAGACCCTGATAAAGGAGGAGGCTCTGATAAAGGAGGAGACCCTGATAAAGGAGGAGGCTCTGATAAAGGAGGAGACCCTGATAAAGGAGGAGACCCTGATAAAGGAGGAGACCCTGATAAAGGAGGAGGCCCTGATAAAGAAGAAGACCCAGATAAAGGAGGAGACCCTGATAAAGGAGGAGACCCTGATAAAGGAGAAGACCCTGATAAAGGAGAAGACTCTGATAAAGGATGATACCCTGATAAAGGAGGAGACCCTGATAAAGAAGAAGACCATGATAAAGGAGGAGACCCTGATAAAGGAGGAGACCCTGATAAAGGAGGAGACCCTGATAAAGGAGGAGACCCTGATAAAGAAGAAGACCCAGATAAAGGAGGAGACCCTGATAAAGGAGGAGACCCTGATAAAGGAGGAGACCCTGATAAAGGAGGAGACCCTGATAAAGGAGGAGACCCTGATAAAGGAGGAGGCTCTGATAAAAGAGGAGACCCTGATAAAGGAGGAGGCTCTGATAAAGGATGATACCCTGATAAAGAAGAAGACCCAGATAAAGGAGGAGACCCTGATAAAGGAGGAGACCCTGATAAAGGAGGAGACCCTGATAAAGGAGGAGACTCTGATAAAGGAGGAGACCCTGATAAAGGAGGAGGCTCTGATAAAGGAGGAGGCTCTGATAAAGGAGAAGACCCTGATAAAGGAGGAGACCCTGATAAAGGAGGAGGCCCTGATAAAGGTGGAGGCCCTGGTAAAGGAGGAGGCCCTGATAAAGGAGAAGACTCTGATAAAGGAGAAGGCCCTGATAAAGGAGGAGACTCTGATAAAGGAGGAGACCCTGATAAAGGAGGAGACCCTGATAAAGGAGAAGACCCTGATAAAGGAGGAGACTCTGATAAAGGAGGAGACCCTGATAAAGGAGGAGACCCTGATAAAGGAGGAGACCCTGATAAAGGAGGAGACTCTGATAAAGGAGGAGGCTCTGATAAAGGAGGAGACCCTGATAAAGGAGGAGACCCTGATAAAGGAGGAGACCCTGATAAAGGAGGAGACCCTGATAAAGGAGAAGACCCTGATAAAGGAGGAGACCTTGATAAAGGAAGAAACTCTGATAAAGGAGGAGGCTCTGATAAAGGAGGAGGTTCCTGATAAAGGAGGAGGACCTGATAAAGGAGGAGACCCTGATAAAGGAGAAGGCTCTGATAAAGGAGAAGGCCCTGATAAAGGAGGAGACTCTGATAAAGGAGTAGACCCTGATAAAGGAGAAGACTCTGATAAAGGAGAAGGCCCTGATAAAGGAGGAGACTCTGATAAAGGAGGAGACCCTGATAAAGGAGGAGACCCTGATAAAGGAGAAGACCCTGATAAAGGAGGAGGCTCTGATAAAGGAGGAGACCCTGATAAAGGAGAAGACTCTGATAAAGGAGGAGACCCTGATAAAGGAGGAGACCCTGATAAAGGAGGAGACCCTGATAAAGGAGGAGGCCGTGATAAAGGAGGAGACCCTGATAAAGGAGAAGACCCTGATAAAGGAGGAGACCCTGATAAAGGAAGAGACTCTGATAAAGGAGGAGGCCCTGATAAAGGAGGAGACCCTGATAAAGGAGGAGACCCTGATAAAGGAGGAGACTCTGATAAAGGAGGAGACTCTGATAAAGGAGGAGGGCCTGATAAAGGAGGAGACCCTGATAAAGGAGAAGACTCTGATAACCGAGGAGACCCTGATAAAGGAGGAGACTCTGATAAAGGAGGAGACTCTGATAAAGGAGGAGGGCCTGATAAAGGAGGAGACCCTGATAAAGGAGGAGACCCTGATAAAGGAGGAGACCCTGATAAAGGAGGAGACTCTGATAAAGGAGGAGACCCTGATAAAGGAGGAGGCCCTGATAAAGGAGGAGACTCTGATAAAGGAGGAGGGCCTGATAAAGGAGAAGACCCTGATAAAGGAGGAGGGCCTGATAAAGGAGAAGACCCTGATAAAGGAGAAGACCCTGATAAAGGAGGAGGGCCTGATAAAGGAGAAGACTCTGATAACCGAGGAGACCCAGGTAGATTTTCTTGTCTTTTTTCGGGGGGGGGGGGGGGGGGGTGGGTATTAAAATTATTGTTCGTAACAAATACAGTTACCACATAATTTCAGTTTTTGTTTTCGAAAAAATCCTTATTCCGGCTTTTTTAATAATTAGATTTCTATTGAATAAAAATAATTATTTGCACAGCGACTTAGGCTTAATCTGTAATGAACCCTTCGTTAGACTCACTAATCTGTTATTTACATGCAAAATAGAATTATGATAACCTATACCTTAACCCAGAGTAAAATGCCATCACTTATCGTTATGTGGTTAACTGGAATTTAATTGACTTTATCTGGTACATTAAATGTCACACGTTGATAATAACTGTGATAGTATAACACACTGCCATGTACTATGTTTAAATGGAGACTGTTCTGTTTATCTGCATGTTAATAATTTTCAGCAGTAGTCTCGCGAGATTTACTTTTGGCGAGCCTAAAGCAAAGCAACATCTTTATTGCTAAATATTCTTTATTGTATTTTTTATTTTTTTACAAACTGTATATATAACTTTTCAATTTTAAAAAAAATATAATATATTTATATATCTATCTTTTATTTACTCATACACATATATTTATATATTTATTCATTCTTTACCAAAACCACTTTAAAACAAAAATAGTTATTTGTATTTGCGGGTATCACCCTGTCCACGAAATGTCCTATTTTGTATGTATTTTTAATTTCAGGTCGGTAATAATAGCTGCTAGCCAGTTAATGTTTTATATTGTTGTATATCCGACTGTAAATAAACAATATAGGGAGCGGGAGTAACGTGACCATTCCACAAATTTCCTGTCACTGGCGTTGTCATTCCGCATGTGAGGAGCCTTTATCGTTCGAATATGACGCTCATTTATGACGTTTTAGAACAAAAACGTCAATCGAACTGACAACGTCATCAAAAAACGTCACCTGTCACCGGATATTGCAACATCTCTCGGTAGACTCCCAGGCCCTATTCTATTGAGGCTCAATTAAGTTGCACCTGGCGTCAATGTCTCGATTAACGGTTCCCAGTTAACGTCTTCTCGAGCCAAGGTAAAAATCTGCATGGGGTCATTCAGTGCAATGGCCCAGCCATGTTTTTAGCAGATACACCTGTATAAAATTAACAGCTTTTTTCCTGCGTAATAAAACGTATGGTATTGCATGAATAAAAAGGTGCTATAATACCTAAACATGTACCGGGTACATAATTCTCTACGTTTTTAATTAACACGTGCTCATATAATCAGAGCAAGTACGTACTTCGGAAATTGAGCTCAACTTCATGGTTGGAGGGCAAATTAATTTGCGAACTATAGATATATGTATGTCAGATGAGAAAAAACTGCCCCCTCCCCCGTCCCAACCAGCACCACACACAACTCAGTTAAGCCTATGTTTAATAGTTCCTAAAAGCTATTAGGTAGGCCTATCCAAATAAAATTTTTGCGCTCGTCATCAGCAATGAATTCGTATCAGATAACGAGATTTCCATCAACCTTTGTAAAACAGTGCGTAGATAGAAAACAAATTTATATAGAAAAGTATGACTTTGGCTGACACTTACAACTAGGCCTATATTTTTTCTCTGGAAATAATATTACTTAAATTCTATTCATCTAATGATATTTTTTATGTGTAAATAAATATGGACTAGTTGGCGCCAGCAAACGAAATTTCCACTATCTTAGAAATTGTTACAGCTATAGGTCGCCATTTTTCGCACATGCGTGGCTCCCTGGTGCATGATTAAAATATTTGCTTCCTATATCTTCATCTATGGAAATTTAACCATTCCCTCTCAAGTTAGCACGACAATCCGTCGAGGTATTCTCATTCTCAATTATATAGGCCTGCAAACAGTAGTATTTAAAAAAGAAATTTAATTACTTCAGCCATGACATTTTAAAATATCTTTAATATTTGCATTAATTTGATATACATATATAGAGGTTAACCAACTCGAGCCCGTTTGTTACGATGAATATCACTCGAGTCTATTAATTTTCAAAGTCACGAGCCTCTGGCGAGTGACTTTGGAAATTAATAGATGAGAGTGATATTCATCGTAACAAACGGACTCGAGTTGGTTAATCTTTTTCTCACAATACACAAAAATACTGCATTTTATTCTGAAATGCAGCTCTACATCACATCGTTCAATCCAGCCATTCTAATAAAGTCAGACCGCTTCACCGCGTTGACATGGAGACTGTATTCATTACGCTACACAAGAAAGGTCTCTAAAATCAAACAGTTTTGTTGCTCACGAATTCTTAAGAATAAAGAGATAAAATATTTATCCTACAAATGAATGTCACTTCTTAGAATAAAACAAAAATAAACATATCAATAGTTCAATGCTGTAACCCAATGACGAAGTCAGGTTTTGCTGTGACCTCTACACCGAGACAATTACGATAACTAGGTCAATGCATCTGTTTTGAGATATCTGCGAGACGCCAGTTTGGGTAGATTGATTGATTGAATGTTTTAATTATCCCGTGTTTAATTATTGATACAGAGAGTGTAAATACAGTTATGAGTAAATGCGGCTATGATATATTCGTATTCAATCCTAATTTGTTAGAAAAACGGAAGTAAGCAGACGAAGTAGTTTGTTTATGTCAAGAAGTATGTCATGTGGGGTACATTCAAATACTTTCCTTATATGGAAGTAGCTATGACGTATTCGTGGGAAAATCATACTATTTTGCGTAAATGTAGTCCGCTGTATGTAAACCATAACATGATTGGCTACCGACTCGCATAGTTGTGAGTTATACTGCCTATCACTTGTAATCTAACAAGGATGTCTTCAAGTTATTACATAAAAGGAAAACGAACGTATTATCCCTACGCTGAGAATGCAAGCTTGTGTTTTGATTAGTTGAACTTGGAAAATCATGTTTGTTAACCAATCAGCAGTAAGTTGGGCCATAATTTCACTAGTTGATTATGACAAAAATAACACACTGCATGAGAGTGAAATTATGGGGGGTGTAGTACGTGTGAGAAACTGATATAAACATACTGAATGATATGACCATCCCAAACTTTGTGTCACTCTCTAATATTGACAAATTTATAGCTATAATGTCCTGTGAAGATTGTATAACTACCTTGTGACGAGATCATTACTCAAATGGTGCAATGCCTTACAGCCTTAATTATTTTATATTATTTATGTTCCCATACAACTAAGTATTATTTACGTAGATATCATGATAGTGTATGTAATATTGTAACTCGCTTGTGCAAATGTCTATAAGCCTACCTATAACTTTTCTGTTTGTTTGTTAATGTTTACAGTTTGTTTATTCTGTTTTGTGTACTCTGTCCTTGTCGGGTGTTCGTACAATAAATCTTGAATCTTGAATCTTATACATATTATGTCCACAACGAGCATAAAAAACATTGCCAACAATTGGCTAAATACGCGATACACGGCAATATTGCCAGTTTTAAAGTACATCTACAGAGACACGCGTGTGTTCGGGCTGACAGTTCAGGGACCAGGGGGAGGTAACTCCCACTGTACGTGCCAGAGACAGGTGCACGAAAAAAAATAAGAATCTGAAAAAAAAGATGGACGATGACAGTTCTCAACCTTATCCAGTTCAAGGTGCTTCGAGTTTGTCGAACATTCTCCAGAAACGACACAGTTAGATAGCAATGAAACAGGTATGTTACTGCCGGCATCTCTTGTTTCTCATTAGCTGAATCGTGTAAACAATAAATACACTTTAAAATGAAATGTTCATTTTTTTTGCATCACGTTGATGGGATTATGAATGGGCCAATTTTCGTTAGCCAGGCTAAATAACATAGCCTATCCCATGAGATCATCTGGATTTCAAACTAATGGATTTAAAACAAGTGCAAATATGTATCTGGACATTCAATTATATTCTTTATTCTACAATGCATCCGTTGAAGGAAAGGTACAAATATGAAATAAATAAACAATCAAATAAAATTGTGATGTGAGGTTAACTTTTGGACAAAAAAAGTCAAATTCCTCCCTATCTCCGGGGTATCCGATCAGTTATCGTACACTTATGCTGGTTTTTCAATGCTAAAATTTACAGTGTTTGCATTGACAAGAAATTCTGCAGAAGTGAAGCTGGGCCCAGCCGGCTTTTGTTGAAATAGTTTAATCTCTCCCAGGACTCTGAAATGAAGTTTTAGGGACCGAACATTAACCCGCTCGTCTGCATGTTTTTGTAGAGTGACGGGAACCAGTTATCGTACACTGAACGTTAAAGCTATTGTGACGTCATTTCTCGTGTTCGAAAAGTCTCCGACATGGCCGAAGGCGACAATTTTTGCATCGGCTGACAAATGTTACTCCACAAAAAGTTGTAATTATATTTGGAGGTTGAAATTTTGCAAGAAGATGCCTCGATACTTAAGCCTGCTGTCATCGGCGGGAAAGCTTAATCGCTTGGGTTAAACACGCATACATGTTGGGTGTACGATAATTGGTTCTGTACGATAACTGATCGGATACCCATACTATCTGCCCTGTCTTTTTTGTCAAACTATCCAGTTCTGAGACAACAGTGCACTTTCCAATTTAGTTGGAGATCTCCAAACTCTGTGGCCAAAGTATATTGATGATGGGTGGCCAATTGGCCACAGAGTTTGGAGAACCCCAACTAGTTCCAAGTTTCTTGCGAATGTCTAGTTCTACCTTCAAAGTCAAGTCAACCACGCCCAAGCCGATACAATTTGTTTCTTTAAAGTGTCAAATGTCTCGGAGCAAAATATGTCAAATCTAAATACAAAGTCACCAAAACGTTCCCCTATATAACTTATACAGTTATAAGCTCTATGACTGTTCCTTTTTGATTGGTTGACCTAGATATTAAAATCATGTTTAAAACTTTCATTTTTTTCTCATGCAGCACAAAAATATATATCCAATACAGGGAAACCTGTATAAGATACGTGAGCATTGTCAATGTAATACAAAGTGTTTCAGAAAATTCTACTGACTAAGACCAAGCTCCTGTCAGTCGTCAACCTAATGAAATATCATGGGTTTTTTTATTACAACAATTTATGATGGGTTATAAAGGTCTAAATGATATACCTCTTTTTAACACAATTAGAAACTTGTCTCCATGGTTATTTTAGACAAGAAGATTTATCCTGTGCCCCTGTGTTTTAGTGTTCATAAATATAAACCCACACCTTTAAAACCGGTAACTCTGTCTAAACCGACTGTATACTAAGTTTTCTTCTCTATTAGAATAGGCCTACATGTACATGTTAAAATAGTTACGACTTTTAAATTAATTATTTGGAAGGACTTCGGATTTCAGATTTAAGCTAAGTCTTAACTATCCTTAAAGGCACACTTGCCGCGAAAATCAGGAATATTGTTTACATTAAAAAAGAAAGACAGTATTCTGTATTTTTCCCAGACAATATAAGTTAGGAACTTTCTATTTTTACCCAAATTTAAAAGTTTGGACGTCACTTTGTATTTTTAATTTGAATTTGAAAATTTGAATTGTTACGTACCCGGAACGTAAACAAACCGATCTGCCCCCTATTGGCGATTTTATGTTTCAGTCGAGTGAGTGAACTAACGGCACAGTGTAATTTTACGTAGGCCTATTTATCTGAGAAATACAGACTGACGATCGGTTAACAGCGACTGGAAAAGCCTGCTGATAATTGTTTGAGCGTAAACCACAGATACAAAGGCCTGAAAGGACGGTAATCCAACACGAAAGTTGACCGACACTGATCGTTGTTGTTGTAATCAGGCTTCGATTCTTCGACCCCATTTTTACAGTCTAAAGCTAACTAGACATGTTTTATGTGTCCTATGTTTAAGTTTAGTGGTATTAGTCGTAGTAAGCTCGTGTAAATTGGTTTTCTTAGCAAATTTAAACAGGCTACGGCGGCAAGTGTGCCTTTAATCTCAACTACCTTTTAGATTACCGCCTATTATATCTTTGAAACATTCCTCTTCTCACTGAACCAGTTGATTTCTTCAAAATCCGTTGTTAAACTGTTAAATCGCTTTTTGTAAAGCATAGCATAAAAATTGGCCTAATGAGGTTACATGAGTTATCTCACCCTTATAATGGCGGTTTAATGTGTGGCTCTACCTGACAGGCAAAGTAAGTAAACCAGGATAGAGACACACGAGTGCGGCTAAATTTAAAATACCTTGATTAACTGAAACTCTGTCTAAACCGACTGTATACTAAGTTTCCTTACTGTATTAGATAGGTCTACATGTTAAAATAATCTTGTTAAACTGAAACCCTGTCCAAACCGACATATTTTTTCCCCACTAAGTTGTGTACGGTAAGAATTCCGCTAGTTCAAGGGCGAGCAATGTGAAGATAACAAATTATTAGACTGCTTTCTGCCATGTTTGGTCTAAAACAACAACAATAGCGATTGCTCGATAGGATTATCGGTCGCTCCATGCAGGAGGTAAGACACCCAACGAAAAGTCTCAAACTTTTAGAGTGCTTTTCGTAATGTTTTGAGTACTTGAATTAGCGGAATTCTTACCGTAGGTATTTACAAGGTTCATTGCATTAAGCTAATTAGGACTGAACGGCCTACATGTAAAATTTTGTTTTCTTTGTAGCAGTTTTGTGTGTAGATATAGGGAGAGGGAGTAATGTGACAATTCCACGAAATTTCCTGTCACCGGCGTTGTCATTACGCATATGGGGAGCCTTTATCGATTGAATGTCACGCTCAATTCTGATGTGTTAGAACAAAAAACTTCAATTGAACTGACATCATCAAAAAATGTCATCTGTCATCTGATATCGCAAAATCTCTCGGTAGACTCCCAGGCCCTATTGATACTATTCCGAACCTAGTCTTCTGTTTTTGTTTTGAATTCAAAACACATATTCACAGGTACTGAAGTAACTTTGCGTTAATTTTTCATGCCGAATATCTACAAGCGGATGTCAATAAACACCCCTATATAGTATTCAATTTTTCCAATGAATGTCCAATTAACTATTTTTATATTTATGGACACACGGGCACATGGAAAATCTTCTTGTCTAAAATGACCATGGAGACAAGTTTCTAATTGTGTTTAAAAGAGGTATATCATTTATACCCCATAAATTGTTGTAATTAAATGAACCTATGATATTTCATTAGGTTAACGACTGACAGGAGCTTAGCCTTGGTCAGTAGAATTTTCTGGAATCCTTTTGTAATGCATTGGCAATGGATCGGCGTAGATTGCAAAGGAATTTAGGTGTCTTCTCCTGTATTTCTGTCAGCTTGAAAAATATATTACCTAATTACTATTAATTATAACCAAATCATCATACAATCTGTTTTTTCTGGGCTCTGTCAATTTCTGTTTTGCCCAGACTACTCGCATTATGAAAAACCAATATTGTGGAATCAGTTATTTAAGCATGACCATACATGTACTAACAGTGTTTATTTCAAACACTTGGGGACAGATCTATAGGGGGTGGGTGGGGATTCCCATATACGTGTATGGCATTCCGTCATCGTGAAAATTAACTAACAAAGCGCATGCATGTCTTTAAAGAAAAACAAACTGTCTGTTCACTCCTATCAACTTTCAAAGAAGGTCTGATTTGGCCTCTAGGGTACCAATGTCAGGGAGTGTATATTAGATTCTCAGCACCATAGAGACCGATTTTTTTGAGTTTACAATTTGTGATTGAATTTAAATCCAAACTCTGTTTATTCTTTTGTAGAAACGTTATTCTATTGAGAAGCTGTAGTCATGACTACGAGTGAAGGGCATGGTCTAAGGCGACATGCCCGAGTGTCAAGCCTCGATCAACTCACCCTGCAAAAGACTGTCAATGAGGGCGGAGGGAAAAAGGAAAACACCCCGTCTTCAGCTAAAGTCAGCAAGTCCATGTTTAATCTCCGAACTGCCGCTAGCTCTGATGACGAAAAACGTGGCATTAAAGGCAAAGGTGACAATGTCAGTAAGCGGCCCCCTAGTGGCAGGAAAACGGGCGTCCCAGATGGTAACATGTACCTCACCCGTGACCTTGAAAGTGGTGAAGAAGAAGTAGTCGTGTGTTGTCATGGCAACAATCCCGGTGCAATTTCGTCTACTCAACGAACAACAAACGTAAAAACTTACGATGACAGTATCAGTTGTCAGTTCCCGCCACGCCTTGTAGTGGTCTCCAGTAAAATTAGAAATACTGGTAACCTTCGCAACGCTCTTCAACCAAATGTGTTTTGTGTGCAATATAGATATGACACTTCGACCCTAGAGGAAATTTTACGTGAGTAGAATGCGTATATTTTCTCTGTTTGAATTTCTTTAAAATTTGTCTGAATCGTTTTCTACTCTATGTATCAAATATTTATTAACTCAAGAGGTTTATGGATTATTTACAACTTCTGTTAATATTTGTAAAGCGACGTTTCGGTCCACATTCTTTACAAATAAACAGAAGTTGTAATCCATAAACCTCTTGAGTTCATATTGTTACCTCAACTTCTAAATGCCTCCTAATATCAAATATTAATTTGTGTCTGATTTTCTTTAAAATCTGTCTGACTAGTTTTCTACTCTGTTGTTCAAGGAATTGTGTCTAATTTTCTTTAAAATCTTGCTGACAGTTTAATATATATTGTTGGGGTACATGTATATTTGGAGTTCCGACGAGGACTCTCCTGGTTTGTCTGCTTCACTGGGAAAGAGCCTGGAGTCACAAAGTGGCATAGTGTAAATTTTTTATGTAACTGTCATGGCAACCTATACTGTAGGAATATGTGTACGTTGCTATGAAAGTTACACAAAAAAGATAGATCTCCTCTGTTTTGTGAAACAAGCTCCTGGTTCCACTTGCACAAAGCTCTCTTAACTTAAGAGGACTTTTAGCATATCTCTACAACATGGGAAGTTTACGAGCACTCTTAAGTCCCATGTTATAGACATACACTAAGAGTACTCTTAGTTAAGAGCGCTTTGTGCAAGCGGCTGCTGGTCTCCCCTCGCTAGCCTTGCTAACCTTGGCACCGTAGGCATGTACTGTACGTGAAATAATCTAAGTTGACCGTGGTGTAAAATATCAATCAATCAACGAAACCCAATTTAAAATAATATAATAAGATAAAGAATGAACTGATATAATGTCATTTGAATTCGCAGGTTTGATAGACTTGTTCATATAAACCTCATTGGCTTGATAACGATCCTAGAAGCTGGGTCGAAACGTTGCCCCATTCTCGGTTTCGGACATCCGGTTACCTGACCAGCCGAGTAAGTAAAACAGGAGTGCTTCTAGGGTACTTAGGGTCACGTGGTCTTTCCTCAGCCAGTCAAAATGGAGTCGTCAAGGACTTGTTGTCACCTCGGAGCCTTGTTGCCGGGATCGTGACGTCATGCCGAAATCAAGAATAATACTGTACATCTAGAAGTTGTTATCCATATTACATCTTTTCCTCCTTCAGGTTTGATAGAGTTGGGGTTGTCTTCCCTTCATGTGGTCAGTATAGCGTTTGTACTCAGCTGTGCGGGATCGAATATACTGCTGTCTGGGAAAGACGAAAAGGTAAATGATCACCTGATCACCGTCATTTCTTAACCAAGCCATAGGGAGCGGGAGTCTCGTGAGAATTTCAGAAATTTCCCTATGTGGGATGGTTGCCAGTTACCAGCGGAAGGTCGTGGGTTCCTCCTGGCACAGAGCCCGGTTTCCTCACACAATAAAACTCGCAACGCCGCCATATAAGTGAAATAATCTTGAGCGTGGCGTAAAAAACCGAACAATTAATCAATCAACCAGAAATTTCCTGTCACCAGCATTGCCTCAGTTCTGACATAGTAGATCAAAAAAACGTCAATCGAGCTGACAACGTCATCGAAAAATGGCATCTGTCACCGGATATTGTGAAATGTATCGAGAGACTCCCAGGCGCTATTGGTTAGGTTGTATCACATGACTACTCTATAATTTATCTCGATTTTCTTGACCATTGGCTGGATAAAAAGTAATGAAAAAATGGTAGCGACCTTGTGAATGGCCTATGGAGCTTTTTTTCTATTTGAACGACACATTAAAATTTCCATTAGATTCGCCTACATACATACATTGGACAATTGTTTTAGACTACATTAAATCTACTCTTTCCATTTTAACTAGTCTAACATTAAAATGTTCTTTCCCTAATAATTTTGACGTTTGCGAAAAACACCCTGCTTAACTGCGTCATTAAAATATGATAACATATTTTTTTTTCTCCACAGGTAATAAATCGTGAGATCACTCAGGAATCTCATGCCGTTCAAGATTTCCTACAAACTCTGGTGAAAACTCACCTCAAATCTGACCCAGTTTACAATCGTATAGATTTCCTCGCGTGTACGGCAGTGTTAACCAATGAGGGGAGATCACTGGCCAAGGAGTTGGGCAACATTTTTAATGTAAGTAGTGCTTACACAAATTCTCGAATATTTGCGAGCAAATAATAAATCGAATACTGATTTATTCGGCTACTCATTTTGATGCTTACAATTTTTCAACAAATAAAATCAGAATCGGACACAATTAAATTTTACTCACTAGTATTTTAGGAATGATGAAATTTCAGCATTTAAAATTCCCTCTAAAGGTCTCGGTGTGTGTCGCTAGTTCAAAATAGTTAAAGAGGCATGAGCTGCCAAAATGTTGATATTTTGATGTTAAAACAGAATGTTTAAATTATTGGCTATTTTTCTCCAGACGTATAATTCAGAAGCTTTTTAGTGCTTCTAGTCTCGAGAATGTACGATAAAGTATTGTTTTGAACTAACTTTGACTTAGAATGAATGAATGGTCGTCCCGGTTATTTAAATTTTGTTTACTTTTCGAACACGTTTTCGATTCATACAGGCCACATGCTGTATGGCTTTTCCTCATTCCAACGCCAATCATTTAGATTTTCGATGGCCTTCAAAGCCATTTACTGTTGTGACGTTCAGAAATTATGAAAAAAGTGTGAATTTTGGCAGCTCATGCCCCTTTAAACAACTAATATTTTTATGAATTATTCGGCAGGTATGCGCCTATTGTGTTGATTAACTTATTTGAAACATG
Organism: Lepidochitona cinerea; assembly: GCA_963971465.1. Taxonomy (NCBI): domain Eukaryota; kingdom Metazoa; phylum Mollusca; class Polyplacophora; order Chitonida; family Tonicellidae; genus Lepidochitona; species Lepidochitona cinerea. Next base: position 17,273,899 of record OZ020559.1, read on the forward strand.
GCCTGTCAAACCGGACATTTAAGAGTTCAGGGGGACATAACTCTTATCTAACACAGATACAAAGAATATTATCAATCAGTAGCCTACATTCCATTTTCTTTCTGAATAAAAGCCGAAATATTGAGTCAATATGAAGTTTTCGTTTTTCGGAATAACACTACTTGTGTACTACGTTAAACTAATCAGTGGAACTAATGAATTTCTTTCATTCTGTTAAGTGATTTCTCGAAGCCAGAGTTCATACATAGAATGTTATCGAAACCTGGCAACCGATCTTGATATATGTGAAATTATCTTGGATGTAGCGTAAAACCTAAAACATCTTTTAATCTAGCTAAAAGCGTTGGATAAACCTATCTTAAGCGTAAAACCTAAAACATCCCTCAATCTAGTTAAAAGCGTCAGATAAACCTATCTTAAGCGTAAAACCTAAAACATCTTTCAATCTAGTTAAAAGCGTCGGATAAACCTATCTGAATAAAAATTTCTGAGTGGGTTTCCGTTCTATTGCCTTATATTGAAGAGTTGCCAGGCAATCGTGAAAGTCGGTGGTTTAAAAAAAAGCTTGAACAAAATGGCGTTCACTGGATTGTTTTCACCCACTCTCTGTTGTCGTTGGGGTTCCAGAGACCATGTGACCTGTAGTGCCCGGATGTCCGAAAATTGAGGAAAAACCCTACAACATAGACCAGTTGCGAACAGGGTTTAAATTCCTGTAGTTTTTTACCACCATTTACTTCAGCCTTGTAACATGGATACTGGTGCTAGCCATATTCTCCTGAAGATAAAGACTAATTGATTGACGGATGTTTTGCTGCACTCACAAATATTTCAAGAGTATAAGTGGGGGCGGAAACCAGGTTCTTTGTCTGTAAGAAACCCCTGACCTTTAGTGTCAGTACCTGGCAACTCTTCCACATAGGGTGATATTCCGAAATATCAGCGATGATGATGTAAGACATTTTCTGACAGATAGGCCATCATCATCCTCAGAACGCATTTGATCAATTTTCTGGGAATGACACGGGTTTGTAATTTTGTTTTTAAAAGTTATCAAGAGAATCTTGATATTTTTGATGAGACATGAGAGGTGGTCTTGCCAGCTAGAAGGGTGTCAAGGAATTCACAGAAAATTTAACAAATGCGTTCTGACGATGATGATGGCCTGTCAGAAAATGTCTTACATCATCATCACAGATATTTCTGACTGATAGGCTGACTGAGTGAACAGTCACTTGCACAAAGGTGCAACATTTAAAAACATCTAAATTTATTCATAAAATGATGGTACTTCATGGACCCTTAAACTGATTAAATTTAAATTGATTGAATATTATGTATTTAGAAAATTTAATATTATACAGTGTATATATAGAATTTCTTAGTTTAATACTGTAAATGTCAACAACTTAAATTTGTATAAACTGCTAGTTATCTCCACATCAATAATAATTTATCCAAATATATAGCTATATAACTTATATGATATATTCTTCACGAAGTGTTGAAATAACATGTGACTTGGGAATTATCTCCCCTTGATCTTACATCTACTGAACTCCGATCACAATAAACATATTTAAGTTTAAATCTGACTTAACCAGGAGATGTCATAATTAAATTTAAAGTGCCATGAGCTGCCAAAATTCACACTTTTTTCATAATTTATGATCGTCACAACGGTAAGAGGTTTTGAAGGCCATCGAAAAACTAAATAATTGGCGTTGGAATTAGGAAAATCCATGTACAGTATGTGGCCTATACAAACAGAAAACGCGTTCAAAAAGTAAACAAAATTTAAATAACCAGGACGGCCATTCATTCATTCTAATCCTAAGTTGATACTTCTAAAGCTTCTAAATTATACTTCTTGAGAAGAATAGCCAATAATTCCAACATTTTGTCTTAATGTCAAAATATCAACATTTTGGCAGCTCATGCCGCTGTCAACTTTTGATTCGAGTTAAAATTTAAGGCTGACTTAATCAGTAAAGAAGTGTCAATGGTGAATTATGGGGATCATTTTATTTGAAATTACAGACAGTATTCATCCTAGCCAAAACTTTGACCATACTCGATAGCTCTCGTTTTATGGTCAAAGATAAATCCCCCCTAAAAACGAAGGTACGACCCTTCGTGACACCCGTACTAAATAAATATGCCAGTTTATGGGTCCTACCGGACATCTATCCAATCAGAATTCCTTCCTCTTTGTGTACGGGGTATTTATTTTAACGCCTGACCAAGTCTAAGGTCTGCCTGGATTGATTTGGGATCGCTTACAACTCCAATTCGAAATTCACGGCAGATCAGAAATTATGGAGATATTTGAAATTACAGACAGTATTCATCCATGTTATAGCCAGCTATCACCGGAAGGTCGTGGGTTTCCTCCGGGCACTGAGCCCGGTTTCCTCCCACAATAAAACTGGCAACGCCGCTATATAAGTGAAATAATCTTGAGGGCGGCGTAAAACACCAAACAATCAATCAGTTAATCAGTCAGTCAATCAATCAATCAATCAATCAATCAATCAATCAATCAATCAATCAATCAGTCAGTCAGTCAGTCAATCAGTCAATCTGCCAATCAATCAATCAATCAATCAATCAATCAATCAATCAATCAGTCAATCAGTCAGTCAATCTGCCAGTCAATCTGCCAGTCAATCTGCCAATCAATCAATCAGTCAGTCAGTCAGTCAATCAGTCAATCTGCCAATCAATCAATCAATCAATCAATCAATCAATCAGTCAGTCAGTCAATCAATCAATGAATCAATCACCCATCAATCAATCAATCAATCAATCAATCAATCAATCATCCATGTTATATTACAGATGCCAGTTGGTATGTCAAAGGATATAACAGGCTGTGAGATCACATATGACAAACATACATCTGATGGGAACAGTGTGAAAACTAACATGTGAGTAAAACCACTTACGGCTTTTAAATAAATTATTTGGAAAGACTTCGCATTTCAGATTTCAACACCGTTTTAAATATCCATTTATAATCCAACCTGATTCTCCCTCCAACACACATTTTAAACATTCCTCTTTTCATTTTACCGGCTATTTTGTTGGAATTTCGTTGTAAATCTGCTAAATCCCTCTTCGTAAAACACAGGTGACCTTAGTAGCTAAGGATAAAACTTAAAGTGGCATGAGCTGCCAAAATTCACACTTTTTTCATAATTTCTGATCGTCACGACAGTAAGAGGCTTTGAAGACGATCGCAAAACTAAATGATTAGCGTTGGAATGAGGAAAATCCATATACAGTATGTGGCCTGTACAAACCGAAAACGTGTTCGAAAAGTAATCAAAATTTTAATAACCGGGACGACCATTCATTCATTGTAAGCCAAAGTTAGTTCAAAACAATACTTTACCGTACATTTTCGAGACTGGAAGCACTAAAAACCTTCTAAATTATACGTCTTGAGAAAAATTACCGATAATTTCAACATTCTATTCCTACGTCGAAATATCAAAATTTTGGCAGCTCGTGTCACTTTAAGGGAAATTTTAAGATGGAGCTTCGCCACTTTTACGAAACCCCCTTAACCCCATCTTAAGATTTGGACCTTAGCGATAACTCAAGAGGGAACTCTCATCGAGTGGAGGAGGTAAACTCCTTAGATACCAATGTTTCCTAGCAGAGCACAAGGTTTTGTTAGAAGATAAGACTTACACAAATTTTTTTAAAAATTTATTTTCTACACCATAGACTATTTGAATGATAGGACAGCTACAAACTTTCCTGGGATGAAGTCTGCTGTGCTTTTAGTACATTGCAAAAGAACTCCACAAAGGGGAGTAACTCATGCGCACAAATATCATAGATGAGTAAAATGCACTGGTATTGAATTTTGAATGTCGTATTAAACCAAAAGTCTCCTCACTGTTTTCGTTCCAAAATAATAATTGTGTTCATGTTTATAAGCTAAAGACATGAGCTACATGATAGTCACATACAAATGAGTGACTTTATGTGGGCCATTGACTCTTTGAGGCACCTTAAAAGCTTCTCTTAAAGTTAAGGTGAGCTTAAGCTAAGGGGGTTTCGTAAAATAACATCAACATCTTAAGTTCTTCCTCAGGGGAAAATTAAGGTGCCCTTAGCTTAGTTTTTTCATGAGGTCATAGCATTACTTGGGCCATAATTTCACCCGTTGATTATGCAAAAAATAACACACTGCCTGGAAGGGGAAATATCATGGGTTTAGTATCAGAAAATTCAATTTTCAATTTCATAAAAATATAATATGATGGTAAATCATTTGATTCTCAGATAAAAAGAAAATAGACGCCAAAGAGTACCTCGTTATAGTTGATATGGACCTTTCATTAATTAATCAGACAATCATATATATTTCAGAATGGTAGGAGGTTTCTATTTCAACCTTGACAAACTACAAGGCTGGGGAGGTCATTATCAACAATCATTGGCAGGGTTTGAAAAAATCAGAACAGTTGGCAAAGGTGAGCTTTTAAACATTTTAGACCACCATGATCTCATGGTGGTCTTATTAAATCGAATTTTGTCCGTGCTCCTTCGTCCGTTGTCCGTCGTTCGGTGTCTGTAAACTTTTCTTGTGATCGCAATTTCAAGAGACCTACTGGTCGGATCTTCATCAAATTTCATAGACATGTTCCCATTATGGTCTAGTTGTGCAACATCTATTTTGTCATTTGCATATTAAAATGGCCGCTGGTGGCCATTTTGTGATTTTTACCTACATAGTTTGTGATCGCGGAATCTAGAAAACCACCTGGCCGATCTTGATGAAATGTTTTTGTGTTGGTTCCTCATATGGTCTAGTTGTGCAACATATATTTTTCTGGACTCATTTGCATATTAAAATGGCCGCTAGGCGACCATTTTGTTTTTATACGCCCGGCTTGAAAAGCGGGCTGTATTATGGTATCATCTCAGGCAGTACAGCTGTCCGGCGTCCGCTGTCCCTTCCGCTCCATAACTTCTAAAGTTTTGATTCCATCTGCACAATTATATAGTCCAAGTATATACCTTATGGGTAGAAGGTGTGTCGCAAACTATTTTTAACATCACTGGTTACATAATATGGGAGTTATATTGGATTATGTAATATTCCCTTCCGCTCCATAACTTCCAATGTTTTGATTCCATCTGCACAATTTTTTCTGAGTATATACCTTATGGGTGGAAGGTGTGTCACAAACTATTTTTGACATCATACATTGCGTAATATGGCAGCCATATTGGGTTATGTAATATTTACTTTTTCTCTCCATAACTTTAACAAATATGATCCGATGTTTTCAAATCTTTCATGTTACATACCATATTAACAGACAGTGTGTAAAAAAATTGTTTATGATATCAACTATTGCAAATTATTGGATTATGTACTTTCCCTTTTATTCTTACTTTCATTTTCATGAAAATAACCTTTAAATTATAAAATGGCTTATACTTTTCCGATTCTCATCAAAAAAGGATTTTTTCAAATTGCAATAATGTTTCTAAATTGATGAAAACTATTCTTAAATCAATATATAACGTTTTAATCAAATGAAAAATACATATAAGGATTAAAGTTTTATCTACAGACCAAGAGATAAGTATCCCAGCTTTGGTCTATTTACCTTGTCAACTTACAGTTAGCTCTCAGTCTCTCTCAAGAGATTTATGGCTTTGTGTACCACATGGCCTCCATAAAACAGTGGGTGACATTAGCAATGGACCCATAGCCAAATCTATTGTAAATCCATTTGGTCTATGATAAAATTAGAAGTAATAACCTGTAGGTATATGGGGAGATTTAAAATATTGTCAAGATGTCTATGGCCAAATAATGTAGATAAAAAATATTATGAGAAAAATTGTCAAATCTACTTGAATTGGTGTGATTTGCGAAATTGCCAATTAATTACATTTGTTTAAGTATGATTAGTAAATTATAAACTGCTTTTCTAAAAAATTGAAACATTTTAGTGCAACCTTTATTGACAACAAACAATTTTTAACATCGTGATTTAACAGCAGCGAGAATTGATGACTTGTACCGTGTACAAATCTTGTTAATAATTGTTGATCCAAATAGCCCATTTTAAATTTGATACAGATGGATTTTAATGGTTTTAGTGGCAAGATTTCATTTTTTTGACATAACATCACCTTTTACCAAGCTTCACATAATAAAACTGGCAACGCCGCCATATACATGTAAGTGAAATAATCTTGAGCGCAGCGTAAAACACCAAACAATCAATCAATCAATCATTTACCAAGCTTCAACCTCTTCCATCTGAATTTTGAAAATTAAATTCAAATAAATATGGAAGGATTTGTTTTGGTATGGCTGCAGTTACTGTGCCTTTCCGGGCGTATTTTGGGTTTCCCGAAACTCTTGTTCTATTTTTTATCCCTTTTCTCTCTTGTGATCGCGATTCCAAGAGAACTGCTAGTCGGATCTTCTTTAAATTTCACACGCACGATCTTCCTATGGTCTAGTTGTGCAATCTGTATTTTTTTGCTCATTTGCATATCAAATTGGCCGCTAGGCAACCACTGGCCATTTTTTTCTTTTATCACTTTTCTCCTAAAGTAGTGAGAGGATCTTCTTCTTCTTGTACGCAGGTTAACCCTATGGCCTCGTTGCATACTATGTACTTTTTTGCTCATTTGCATTTTAAAATGGCTGCTGGGTGACCATTTTGTTTTTCTTCTTTTTGTCACTTTTCTCCTAAAGTAAAGAAAGTTTAGGAAACAAATTAAAAAAATTCTTAAACAAATTTACGCATGTTAGCCCTATTGTCTCGTTGCGCACTATGCACTTTTTTGCTCATTTGCATATTCAAAATGGCGGCCACTGGCCATTTCTTTTTATATCACTGTTCTCTTAAAGTAATGAAAGGATCTTCGTAAAATGTTATACGCAGGTTAACCCTATGGCCTCATTGCGCACTATGCACTCGCTGCTCATTTGCATATTCAAAATGGCGGCCGGTAGCTATTTAGGTTCAGGTTCGCGCGACTGACTTCCCAGAAATCTTTTTGGCTATAATTGTCTCGATTTGCAATGCTTTCGTACAGGTCCGCGAATTACAAATGACCCGTATGAACTACGTCAGCTGTGATGTATATCAGCCAGCAGTCAGTAGAATCCGTTCAATCGCATTTACCCCTCCACTTCAGACGCTTATTCTGATCGTATATCTCCATAAGGTAGAAAAAGCAGTATGTCCACAGAATCCTCAGTATCAAAATACACGTGTAAAACATCCTATTCACTGATAAGAAATGTATATTCTCTTGAATTGTTAGTTATAAAACACTCAGTGTCACCCAGCTTTAAGTCTGCCACGGTGGAAATTTCCTCGCCCACGTGTTGACAGTTGAATGCTAATAAGACAATAAACATTGGCATAGCGTTTGGACTCCCATAGTACCTTTATTATACACAATTTTACCAAGGCTAATTACAAGGGCTGTACTTAGCTTGTCTCCTGGTATAAGAGGAAGAAAACATGTCATCTTGTCACGTCACCGCTCTGTTGCAATAATTTCTTTCATGCGCTCAAAACAAGGTCAGGTCACCGGAGGATCAAAGTGATCACGTAATCCCCTGTAGGCTACATATTGGGATTTCTCTTGCTGTCGGACATATACATGTACATGTACATGGAACTACTAAGCACATGCGCTCAGTTATAAGAGCTTAAACTGAACCTGGACGCGGACGGCGCATTTCACTGCCGCGGGGATTCTCTTTCGGCACTGTAACTGTTTCCAAACGAAATCGATCTCCAGCCGCTGTTATGGTGACCGACATTTTGATCCCCCGAATATTTTTTTTAGGTGATCGACAGGCGATCGACCGGTTCGATCGCCTCTTATGTCGAGGGCTGGAAAAGTCGACTAAAACCCCACTGGCGCTGTAGGCCTATATTTTTTCTTACAACTTCAACTAATTTTGAAAATGAAATCACATGTTGCATCTGTTGGTTGATTTGTGTTTGTTTTTTCAATCTTCGAATACGGTAAAAGAGGTTTAATTTACTTTAACGTACGCGTAATTCACTGATAACTTCCAATTTTGTCCAAGTTAGAACGGACACCTCAAGCATATGTATATAACAAGAAAATGTTAAATTTGACTATAAAAGCTTGTGGGATTCCTTATATTTATAGCTTTAGATCTTAGTATATATTTTCTTTGTCTTCAATATACTGAAAGTGAGTGAGATATTTAAATATCTATGATTAAAAAGTGCTAAAATCGGGTGGTGAAATTAGTTTGCTAACTAGTGCGAGTTGCCGCTGTCAATCAAGCGACCCCTACCAGGCATACTAGAAGGCTTCTCAAGCATGACCCAGTAAAGACAAATAAGGTTTTTTTTGGCACTGAGGACATTTGGAATTTCCGAGTCCAGAGTAGTGAAAAAAATACATTTATCTGAGCTTTTTTAAACCTCAGAGTGAAATTGCAATCCTCGGGTCATTTTAAAACGTATAACAATCAACTCCTTTCAGATTTCCAAGGGCGACTATAAGAAATAGTTTAAAGTGTTTAAGTGTTGCCGGCCTTCTCAAGTTTGGATTTTAAACGCCTAAATTCTTTCCAAAAATGTAGCAATTATAATAAATATTTTTAAAGGAGAGTGTTCCCTAAGACACTTTGAGTTTGAAAGGAAGGAATATTTCAAAATGAAATGAAATACACGGCAACGTACAATCATTATTTTGCCGATCAAATTTGCATTAGGCAGCTATGTACAGCAACTGACTTTGCAATTGTAAATGCTATTTACCAATAAAGTAACTTAAATGTTTTTATTCAATCATATATTTATATCAAATCATGCATGAAGATTTTTTTATATAAGTTCACTTATTTCTGAACGAACCGGGAAATTTTTTGCCATTCATTTTTAAACTTTTACTCATCAGACGAGTGATACGTCGCCCATTCTTCACTTTACACAGCCTATTTTTGACAGATATACATTATCTTTTGATTTGTAAACAAACACTATAAAATGCATCTTAGTAACATGTGTACAATCGTTTTGGATTTTGTAAATTTTAATTGTGTACAGGACTAAAACAAGCGATATCACTGACTGTGCATGTACATGTACTATGTAGCTCCCGTAAGTAGCGTTAATGTGCAGCCTCCTTGAAGAAAGTGGGTTTTGAGTTTTCAGATAACAGCCAACTTCTACCGAAGAAACTTCGTTCTTGTCCAGCCAGTCACCAACTGAAGAAATAAATTTCACATATCGAATTTCCGATCCGTTTATAAGCAGCCTCACTTTCTGATAGTGTTCCATGGTGGTCGCCAAGATCAGTTCACTGATCTCTTGTTTATTTCATGAATTCGTGCTCAGTCCCAAAACATTTCTGAATGGGTTTTACACATGTTCCAGTGGTTTCCTTCCACACCCAACCTGGTTTCACCATAAAAGGAAAATAATCTTTAGTGCAACAAAAAACATTAATCAATCTTAATATATTACTGGTTTCCTCTGACACTAAACCTGGTTTCACCTTAAAAGGGAAATCATCTTTAGTGCAGCAATAGACATTAATCAGTCAATCTTAATGTATTAGTGATTTCCTCTCACACTAAACCTGGTTTCACCATAAAAGGAAAATAATCTTTAGTGCAACAAAAAACATTAATCAATCTTAATATATTTATTTATGAACACTAAAACACACGGGCACAGGGAAAATCTTCTTGTCTAAAATAACCACGGAGACAAGTTTCTAATTGTGTTAAAAAGAGGTATATCATTTAGACCTTTATACCCCATCATAAATTGTTGTAATAAAGTAAACCTATGATATTTCATTAGGTTGACGACTGACAGGAGCTTGGCCTTAGTCAGTAGAATTTTCTGGAACACTTTGTATTGCATTGACAATGCTTATGCATCTTAAGCTAAAGTAAGAATATGGTCAGACTATATATTATGGGGTCATGGGAAAAGACAGTGAAAATTCCCCCATCCCCCCCCCCCCCCATACCCCTTTCCCAGAAAACCTAGGTAGAAGGCAGACAGGGGAGTTTAGCCCTGACCAGTATGTCTTTCAAACTCTTGTTCTTTTTATAAGCAATGACTGGCCTTTGGGTCAGAGGTCGAGCAAGTTTACTTTGAAGTAGTTTGTATTCTTCTACTATAATCTTGGCCATAGCAATGCTAGCTTTGTTATACTGAAACACAAATGGTATTATAGTTTTTTCACGACATCTTCCGGGGTCCAAGTTCAAACCCAAAGGATAAATAGTTTGTAATGTTTGAATCCAAAAACTTTCCCTTTCCAAACGTTTGTGCTTGGTATCTGCAGCGGACGTGAGAAAAGGGATTTTCTCAATAGGCATAATTTCAAAATGGTCCTTGACCGAATGACCTTGAGTATTGAAATGTTGTGCCACGGGTACATCATGTTTAAGTCTTATACTAGATAAATGGTTGGCTGCTCTTTGTCGTAGAGAATTCTGAGTTTCTCCGACGTACTGTTTGCGACATTTTTTGCACGTGATTACATACACGATATTAGAGGAGTCACAATTAAGATTCTCTGCCATTTGATATTTGTCGCGAGTTTGTTCTCCGAAAAAGGTACCGCGATCGGGTACGTATATATCGAGTTTGCATCGCGTCTTAAGGCATTTCATTGATGTACCTGAGAGAAATGTTGGACGGTAATGGTACACTCGTGAAGGGGAGGTAAGCGTATCGGGGGATGAAGGGGGAAACATGATTTGTCTTACTGTGTTAGATTTGATCCTTCGGAGTAATCTAATAGAATACTTCCTAGGGAGTAGAGCTTTAAAAAGAACAGAACAAGCCTGGTTAAAAAAATCTAAAGAACTACAGTTTCTATAGAATCTAAAAATCTGAGATTTAATGACTCCCTTGAAAGTGTGAGGAGGATGGTATGACCCAGCATGTAGCAGCTGATGCGTGTCAGTAGGTTTGAAGAATACTTTGTAATCTAGATACCCAGTAGTATGATATGTATGACCCTTGTAAATAGTTACATCCAAAAAATCCACAGAAGTGTGATTAATAGTAGGCTGTAATTTAATGCTTGAGTCGTGAGAATTAAGAGTATCAATGAAAATATGAAGGTCTTCCAACGTATGTTGCCAAATGATAAAAATGTCATCCAGATACCGAAGGTAAATAAAAGGTTGTTTGTGACATTTGTGAAGAATGTCACAATCCCACTCAGCCATAAAAATAGAGGCAAAGTTAGGACTAAAACGTTTCCCCATAGCACACCCTTTAATTTGCTGAAAGATCTCCCCATTGAATTCAAAATCGTTTCCTTTTAAGCTGAGTTCCAGCAATTGTAAAATGTCTTTATCCGGACGACGGTGGTCAGGATATCTTTGGAATGCTGATTTTATGGATTTAAGACCCAAATCTATGTCAATGTTTGTATACATAGACTCCACATCCAGAGTAACTAAAATCACATCTTGTGGGATGGATTTCTCAGATAATTTGGCCAATAAATCATCCGTATTTTTTATAAAGCTAGGATGCCGATTCGCTATAGGTTTTAGATAGTAATCAATTAGCTCTGATATTCTGTAACTTTCACTGCCACAATCTGAGATAATAGGACGCCCAGGGGGCATTGTAGGCTTCGGCCATTTTTCAATGGGTTTGTGAATTTTCGTAAGAATATAGAAGACCCTGTTTTTAGAGTTATGATCAGATTCCAAATAGCGATACTGTTTTTCATTAAGTAAGCCGTTATCTTGAAGAGAAACAAGAATTTTATTAAACTTCCTAACATTTTCAGGCCAAATTTCCTTAACAAGTTTTTTGTAATGAAGAGGGTTGCTTAGCTGCCGTTCTATCTCTTCAATATAATCCTGTTTTGACATAATAACTGTTGCCGAACCTTTATCAGCAGGTTTAATAACTATGTTTGGATTTCTCCTTAGCTTACTTAAGGCAAGACATTCTGAATGAGTAAGGTTATGTTGGTTTTTCTGATTAGTTAAAACATCAAACTTCCTAGATACAGAGTCACGACTAATGTTTATCTCTGGGTCATACATGTGAGAAGGGGGTGTATAGCCGCTTTTAGATGTAAACGGCTTGCGTACCCCACTAGAATCTCGGTAGATATCAGCCAGACTAAGATTTCTGGAGAACTCCATAACATGCACTAATTTACTAATAGAAAAGTCCCTATCAGATAATGGTTTTGGGAAAGGCACAAATGAGAGTCCTCTGTTGAGTAGAGATATATCATCAACAGTGAGTTCCTCGTTACTAAGATTAACAATATTACTTCCTAAGCCGAAAGTAGGGTGGCACATGCCCTGTCCCAAATTTAGTTTAAATCTAGTGTCTGAAGCCAGTGAGTATACAAGCAATTTGCTGTATCTTCGGTCCAGTGAATTTTGTCCATGGATACTCTAAATTTTGAATTGGGAATTTTTGGTATGACCATAACTCTCTTCATCTTGGAAGCAGAAGAGTTATATAGGTTCAGGTTCGAAACTTCACTGGCCGGTAATTTTGTGGATGACTGAATCTCTACAAAGTAGATGAGCGAATTGGAAAAAGTCTTCCTAACCGCTGTCATCATGTTGCGCATTTGATTTAAAGAAGCGTTTGGCTCAGTAGTTGTCTTGTTATTGATACCAATATTCAAGATAACTTTCTCAGGTTTGGGACCTTGATACTTTTGAATTAGCGTCCGAAATGAATTGAAATTGGCACCAGGAAAACATTCTACCTGCATATCAGGGTGGGGGTCAAGGTTAATTCTAGATAGATTAGAATCCCCAAGTAAAAGAACTTTCTTAGTTACATTAGGAAGGTGCCAATTAGAGGAGGTGTGCCGAAATTTCCAAAATTTAGAATTAGCTAAATTATTCCGAGGGTTGCGCTGACCCCTCGGAGGGGATCTCACTGCATCTGAATATCTCATAGGAGAATGGACTGACAAAACTGAGGATGGGGGAGGAGGAGAGGGACTAGATGTACTGGGTCTAGGAGAAGTGACCCTAGTAGAAACTGGGGAGGGTGGAGGCTGAAAGGGGACAGAGGTACTACTAGGTCTAGGGGAGGGGGGATGAAAAAGAGGGGGCAGAGGTACTAGGTCTAAGGGAGGGAGCACCAGTAGGGAAAGGCGAAGGGGAAACAGAAGGTAAAGTTACAGACCTAGGAGTCTGTGACTGCAGAGTAGGAGGTGAGATAACTGATGTCGACGGACTGACAGGCGGAAGGGGTTGGGGAGACGATGGTGGACTAAACTGAGTAGTAGCAGCAGAAGTGACAGATTTAGTGATGGAAAGAAAAGAATAAAAATTTTGAATGGTCGAAAGTTGTAATTTACCTTTATAATTCTGTTTGCCCCATTTTAAAGCATTTTTGAAAGCACTGTCAAAGTTTAGACCATTGGATGACCTGGCAGAAGTCACCTGTGCTTTTAATCTATTTAAACATGCCGCATAATGTGAAATCATCTCTTGTATGATCTTATGGGCCCAATTTTTGTGTACATGGTCAAACGCAATATCAACTTCCCGATTGCGTTGAGCCGGTTTAAGAAAAGAATTTAGCTCTTTAATTTTATTATTTAAGGAATTTGGGAGGGTTTGGTCACGTAAATGTCCCTCAAGGATGCCAATGTGGTGAAGACATTGTAAAATTTTGAAAAGGGCTTTCACCAGAGCCGAGAATTCTGAATATTGGGGACTTTTAGATTTTGAATTTCCATGCCTATTGCTAACTGAAAATTGCCTGCTTCTGTTACCACGCCCTTGTTTTGCCATTCTGCCTAAATGCCAATATACTTAATTAGTCTAACTAGATAAAAAGGAAAAATATGTCTGGAAACAAAAAGAATTGATTCAAGCTAGAGATAAAAGAACTTAATTGAACTGGCTGACTTAGGGGAAAAAAGGATGGAGTTTGGAAAATATAAGTGGTTTCCTCTGACACTAAACCTGGTTTCACCATCAAAGTGAAATAATCTTTAGTGCGACAAAAAAACATTAATCAATCAATCCTAATGTATCAGTGGTTTCCACTAATTTCAAGCATCGATAAATCCTAATTTTGTTCCAGGGGCTTACGGTGTTGCTGTCCTGTACAGAAAAAAAGACGACGACTCCCTGGTGATTCTCAAAGAAATTAACATGCATGATTTGAATGTTGCTGAGAGAAATCTAGCTCTGAATGAGGTACGTCAAAATTCAACAACAACAACTAATTACAGGGTTATAGGCAGCCAAAGCGTAGTTATTTCTTTTTTTCCCTGAAAACAAATATCTGAAAGCTCTGCCATATGATGCAACCGACAGACAAATGGAATTACTAAGATTTGATGGGGCACACGTGACTGATTTTATCAATGATTGTTGATATTTTCTCTAGGTGCGTGTATTGGCCATGCTTGATCACCCAAACATAATGTCTGTACACACTGACTGTATCAATGATTGTTGATATTTTTTCTAGGTGCGTGTTTTGGCCATGCTTGATCACCCAAACATAATGTCTGTACACACTGACTGTATCAATGATTGTTGATATTTTCTCTAGGTGCGTGTATTGGCCATGCTTGATCACCCAAACATAATGTCTGTACACGCTAACTGTATCAATGATTGTTGATATTTTCTCTAGGTGCGTGTATTGGCCATGCTTGATCACCCAAACATAATGTCTGTACACGCTAACTGTATCAATGATTGTTGATATATTTTCTAGGTGCGTGTATTAGCCATGCTTGACCACCCAAACGTAATGTCTGTGCACACTGATTGTATCAATAATTATTGATATTTTTTCTAGGTGCGTGTATTAGCCATGCTTGACCACCCAAACGTAATGTCTGTACACACTGATTGTATCAATAATTATTGATATTTTTTCTAGGTGCGTGTATTAGCCATGTTTGACCACCCAAACATAATGTCTGTACACACTGACTGTATCAATAATTGTTGATATTTTCTCTAGGTGCGTGTATTAGCCATGCTTGATCACCCAAACATAATGTCTGTACACACTGACTGTATCAATGATTGTTGATATTTTCTCTAGGTGTGTGTATTGGCCATGCTTGATCACCCAAACATAATGTCTGTACACACTGATTGTATCAATAATTGTTGATATTTTCTGTAGGTGCGTGTATTAGCCATGCTTGACCACCCAAACATAATGTCTGTACACCCTGATTATATCAATGATTGTTGATATTTTTTCTAGGAGCGTGTATTAACCATGCTTGATCACTCAAACATAATGTCTGTACACGCTGATTGTATCAATAATTGTTGATATTTTACCTAGGTGCGTGTATTGGCCATGCTTGATCACCCAAACATAATGTCTGTACACACTGACTGTATCAATGATTGTTGATATTTTCTCTAGGTGCGTGTATTGACCATGCTTGATCACCCAAACATAATGTCTGTACACACTGACTGTATCAATGATTGTTGATATTTTCTCTAGGTGCGTGTATTGACCATGCTTGATCACCCAAACATAATGTCTTTACACACTGACTGTATCAATGATTGTTGATATTTTCTCTAGGTGCGTGTATTGGCCATGCTTGATCACCCAAACATAATGTCTGTACACACTGACTGTATCAATGATTGTTGATATTTTCTCTAGGTGCGTGTATTAGCCATGCTTGATCACCCAAACATAATGTCTGTACACACTGACTGTATCAATGATTGTTGATATTTTCTCTAGGTGCGTGTATTAGCCATGCTTGATCACCCAAACATAATGTCTGTACACACTGACTGTATCAATGATTGTTGATGTTTTCTAGGTGCGTGTATTGGCCATGCTTGATCACCCAAACATAATGTCTGTACACACTGATTGTATCAATGATTGTTGATATTTTCTCTAGGTGCGTGTATTGGCCATGATTGATCACCCAAACATAATGTCTGTACACGCTAACTGTATCAATAATTGTTGATATTTTCTCTAGGTGCGTGTATTAGCCATGCTTGATCACCCAAACATAATGTCTGTACACACTGATTGTATCAATGATTGTTGATATTTTTTCTAGGTACGTGTATTGGCCATTCTTGATCACCCAAACATAATGTCTGTATCAATGATTGTTGATATTTTCTCTAGGTGCGTGTATTGGCCATGATTGACCACCCAAACATAATGTCTGTATCAACAATTGTTGATATTTTCTCTAGGTGCGTGTATTGGCCATGCTTGACCACCCAAACATAATGTCTGTATCAACAATTGTTGATATTTTTTCTAGGTGCGTGTATTGGCCATGATTGACCACCCAAACATAATGTCTGTATCAATAATTGTTTATATTTTCTCTAGGTGCGTGTATTGGCCATGCTTGATCACCCAAACATAATGTCTGTACACACTGATTGTATCAATAATTGTTGATATTTTCTCTAGGTGCGTGTATTGGCCATGCTTGATCACCCAAACATAATGTCTGTACACACTGATTGTATCAATAATTGTTGATATTTTCTCTAGGTGCGTGTATTGGCCATGCTTGATCACCCAAACATCATCAGTTACTATGACAGTTTTGAAGAGGATGGTGTGATTATGATTGAAATGGAATATGCTGATGGAGGGTATGTAAAATAAATGTATTCTTCAACACTTCAATATATAGGCCTTGCTGGCTCAGTTTCAAGAGTGATATGGGACCTAAGTGGCTCAGTTTCCAGAGTGATATGGGGCCTCGTTGGCTCCGTCTCCAAAGTGATATGGGGCATCAGTGGCTCAGTCTACAGAGTGATATGGGGCGTCAGTGGCTCAGTCTACAGAGTGATATGGGGCCTCGTTGGCTCCGTCTCCAAAGTGATGTGGGGCATCAGTGGCTCAGTCTACAGAGTGATATGGGGCGTCAGTGGCTCAGTCTACAGAGTGATATGGGGCGTCAGTGGCTCAGTCTCCATAGTGATATGGGACGTCAGTGGCTCAGTGTACAGAGTGATATGGGGCATTAGTGGCTCAGTGTACAGAGTGATATGGGGCATCGGTGGCTCAGTCTTTAGAGTTATATGGGGTGTCAGTGGCTCAGTCTACAGAGGGATATGGGCCGTCAGTGGCTCAGTGTACAGAGTGATATGGGGCGCCAGTGGCTTAGTCTCCATAGTGATATGGGGCGCCAGTGGCTTAGTCTACAGAGTGATATGGGGCGCCAGTGGCTTAGTCTACAGAGTGATATCGAGCGCCAGTGGCTCAGTCTACAGAGTGATATGGGACATCAGTGGCTTAGTCTACAGAGTGATATCGAGCGCCAGTGGCTTAGTCTGCAGAGTGATATGGGGCATCAGCAACTCAGTCTACGGAGTGATATGGGGCATCAGTGGCTCAGTCTACAGAGTGATATGGGGAGTCAGTGGCTCAGTCTACAGAGTGATATGGGCATCAGCAACTCAGTCTACAGAGTGATATGGGGCATCAGCAACTCAGTCTACAGAGTGATATGGGACATCAGTGGCTCAGTCTACAGAGTGATATGGGGCATCAGCAACTCAGTCTACAGAGTGATATGGGGCATCAGTGGCTCAGTCTACAGAGTGATATGGGGAGTCAGTGGCTCAGTCTACAGAGTGATATGGGCATCAGCAACTCAGTCTACAGAGTGATATGGGGCATCAGTGGCTCAGTCTACAGAGTGATATGGGACATCAGTGGCTTAGTCTACAGAGTGATATCGAGCGCCAGTGGCTTAGTCTGCAGAGTGATATGGGACATCAGCAACTCAGTCTACGGAGTGATATGGGGCATCAGTGGCTCAGTCTACAGAGTGATATGGGGAGTCAGTGGCTCAGTCTACAGAGTGATATGGGCATCAGCAACTCAGTCTACAGAGTGATATGGGGCATCAGCAACTCAGTCTACAGAGTGATATGGGACATCAGTGGCTCAGTCTACAGAGTGATATGGGGAGTCAGTGGCTCAGTGTACAGAGTGATATGGGGAGTCAGTGGCTCAGTCTCAAGAGTGATTTGGGACGTCAGTTGTTTAGTCGACAGAGTGATATGGGGCGTCAGTGGCTCAGTCTACAGAGTGATATGGGGTGTCAGTGGCTCAGTCTATAGAGTGAAAGGGTGCATCATTGGCTCAGTCTACAGAGTGATGTGGGGCGTCAGTGTACAGAAAGGATATGGGGCATCAGTGGCTCAATGCACAGAGTGATATGTGGCGTCAGTGGCTCAGTCTTTAGAGTTATATGGGGCGTCAGTGGCTCAGTGTACAGAGTGATATGGGGCATTAGTGGCTCAGTGTACAGAGTGATATGGGGCGTCAGTGGCTCAGTCTTTAGAGTTATATGGGGCGTCAGTGGCTCAGTGTACAGAGTGATATGGGGCATTAGTGGCTCAGTGTACAGTGATATGGGGCGTCAGTGGCTCAGTCTCCAGAGGGATGGGGGCCATTGGTTTAGTTTCCTTAGTGCAAGGGGATATCCGTGGATCAGACCCCAGAGTGATAGGGGCCTCAGCTCAGTCTCCAGGGTGATAGTCTCTCAGTCTCGTCAGGCCTTCAATAGAACTATAATCCTACTCCGACCAAATAAAATTGAAAAGTTTGAAGTGAATTTATTTTACTTAGTCTCCCTATGTTGAAGAGTTACCAGGTACTCGACGAAGGTCAGTACTTTCCTCCACCCAATAAGCCCGGTTTCCTACACCCACTAAACATTGCAATTTAATTTAAGGAAAAATGATGTGAATTGCAGGAAAAGTGGCCCACTCTGTAACATCAACACTTTGAAGACTCAAATTAAAGGTTTATGAACTGGCCTTAAAGGTGGATTGATTGATTGATTGATTGGTGTTTTACGCCGCACTCAAGATTATTTCACTTATAGATTAAAGGTGGTTTATGTTTGTTTATAGACTCGGCATATATTTGAAAAACCTTAGTTAAAACAAAACAACCTTCGCTGTAGTTCCCTGCTAGTCAAAACAGATGCGAGGACGAAATAAGCATTTTTCAGTAGTTGCTGTGACTAATCTATAAAAACTCATCAAAAGTGAATTCATACACTGCTTTCTTGCGTCACGAAGACGCACTGGCACAACCGTGATCGGGTATTACGTCAGGACTGTCAGGGCATGTACACAACGGAGGTCATATGTCACTGAGATACTATTATGTCATAAACATTGAAGAGCAGCAAATGTACCTGAGAGTTTTGTAAGTTCTGCACCAGAAAGGATAAATTTTCTTTTTGGTCAGACTTGTAAGGTAGATGTTCTGCTACGTAAATTAGTTCATAAAACAATTGAGTGGGATGTTTGCCTAAAGAAACATCCTTACCATAAAAAACTAAGAATCGGCACAAAAATGAACTAAAAGGAACACAATTTTCGTTGCATATCAAAAATATTTCAATTTAAATACCCGTTTTTTGTATTTTAGGACAATGGCTCAATTCCTTGGTCAACAAGAGCGCCCCCTGGAGGAGAAAGAAGTCCTGAATCTTTTCCAGCAGATGGTGGCGGCCATTAGGCATATTCACGAACACAACATTCTGCACAGGTTTGTAGCCTTAAGGTCAAAGTTCATAGCCGAAAAAGTGTCCTTTTTTTCTGTCAGATCTCATTGATCTTTTGGAACTAGTAATCTCCAAAAACGTTTATTGAAGGAATCGGTAGCCTTAACCTACATGTAGAAGATCATAGTGTGGAAAACTTGTGATGTTAAAATTGTTTTTTCTCAGATCTCACTGATCTTTTAAGGCGATTAATTTGTAGCCTTAACATGAAACCTGTGATGTTAAAATTGTTTTTTCTCAGATTTCACTGATCTTTTGGGTCCATTAATTTGTAGCCTTATCATAAGAGATCATAGTGGGGAAAACCTGTGATGTTAAAATTGTTTTTTCTCAGATTTCACTGATCTTTTGGGCCATTAATTTGTAGCCTTAACGTGAAACCTGCGATGTTAAAATTGTTTTTTTCTCAGATTTCTATGAAAGATCATAGTGGGGAAAACCTGTGATGTTAACATTGTTTTTTCTCCGATCTCACTGATCTTTTGGGCCATTAATTTGTAGCCTTAACGTGAAAGATCATAGTTGGGAAAACATTTTTTTTACATTTTACTGAGATAGTTAGGGTTTTTTCAGGTTTTTATTCTATTAATTTCCAATAACGTTTATTGAACCAATTGACAAATTTGTTTTCTTACAATATGTTTAACATTTAAAGTGGCAGGAGCTGCCAAAATGTTGATATTTTGACATAAAAACAGAATGTTGTAATTATTAGCTATTTTTCATTAGACATATAATTCAAAAGCTTTTTAGTGCTTCTAGTCTCGAAAATATACGAGGAAAGTATTATTTTGAACTAACTTTGGCTTAGAATGAAAGAATGGTCATCGCGGTTATTTCAATTTTGTTTACTTTTCGAACACTATTCCGGTTCGTATAGGCCACATACTGTATGGATTTTCCTCATTTCAAAGCCAATCATTTTGTTTTTCTATAGGCTTCAAAGCCTCTTACTATCGTGACGATCAGAAATTATTAAAAAAATTTGAATTTTGGCAGCCACTCTAAAATAATATAAAAATGTCGATATTTTGACGCGAGTTTTGAGTCCATCCTCTTCATCGTGTTTGCCGAAGATAATGGCTATTTTGTATTTTAATTTCAATTTACAGCTATGCTGACGATTTAAGTGAATTTCTGGTCAGAGCTTCATTAAATCTTATAGATTTAACCAATAGAATTGACCTAACGATACTTCTCATTATTTTCACAGTTACCAGTTACAGGCTGCCATCACCTTTTCTAGAAAGTTCTTTGGAACAAAATTATATTGTGATCATCTACATGTAGCTCAGTGGCGGTTGTTCAAAAGAAAATTAGCTTATCGGCAGGTTAAATGACGTGACGTTACACAGAAATTCCTTTGTGACGCCTACGGCATCTAACCTACCGCTAAGCTAATTTTCTTTTGAACAACCGACCCCAGTTATCTAATGTCTTGTTGTAAAGTATTTAGGATTTAATCAAAACGGTTTGGTTTTTCAGAGATCTAAAAACGGCTAACATATTTTTGACGAAAGAAGGAGTGGTCAAAGTGGGAGATTTTGGAATATCGAAGATGTTAACGTCGGCTAATACAGGGGCCAACACAGTGCTGGGAACTCCATATTACATCAGCCCAGAAATGGTAGGGTGTTCAAGTTCATAAGTAACTCGGCCAGCGGGTCAACTGTAGTTAGGCCAACTCTTTGTAAATGTTAGAGAAATCCAGGGTGGTTGCTAGCCTTTGGGGACGTTACTGATGCCATTACATCTAATTTTTATACTTTTGTGCTGGCTACATGGCGATGATGAAGAGAAAGCTATTTGACAATTTTCAGCAATGTGGCACAAAGGTCTATAAAGTTCAAGGCTGACTTTACTATGCGACGTCACAATCAAATTCCTTTGTGACATGACATATTTAAAGGTGGAGAAAACAAAAAATCTCCTTTTTGCGATCTTTTTACACCTGACATTGATTGATTGATTGTTTGGTGTTTTACGCCGCGCTCAAGATTATTTCACTTATATGGCTGCGTTGCCAGTTTTATTGTGGGAGGAAACCGGGCTCTATGCCCGGAGACCTGACATTGAAGTTAATAAGAGATCACAACGCGCAAAACAAATTGGTCAACTTTCAAAATCTCGCATTTAAGCCTAGGTGAAATTCATATTCGTGGCCTTCGCAACTCATTGATATGGCACGCATACCAGATTTTTGCCAGCCACATTTTCCTCAAAGCTTCCTTTCTAATTCAATGTAAGTTTCGAGAAACTGAAAACAGTTTTCTGCAGATGAGAGTGAAATTACCCTGGGTTTAAATGGGAGATTCTGAAAGTTGACCAATTTGTTTTGTGTATGTAACATAATGCAGTATTTTATAAACTTCATCATGGCCCATAAAAAAAATCGCAAAAATATGTGTTTGGTATCGTTGGAAAGGAATAATAAGCGTGTTTCTTCTGAACCATGAAGTGTTTTTACGTTTTCTTCTCCTTTAAGAAGCTTGAGCCTAATACACATTTGTGTAACCGGCCCCAGATGTAGAATTTTAGTAGGACTAATGTTAATTTATTTTTAGATATACGATAAGCTCATGATTTGTTCTTTTCAAGTGAAAGCAGATTAGTAAATCTGATGTAAGTTTTATAATTGTCTTTAGTTTTTGTTTGAATACCAACCCTGATGGGCAAAGCCTTCATATCAGTGAAATAATTTGGATTGAGATATTAAACAGCAACCAATGAATCAAGTGCTTGACGCTCTTACTCAAGGTACTCCCATGGACCCACCAATGAGTGGCAGGGGCCTCCGTGGCTCTATGGGTATAGCGTTCGACGCTCAATCCGATTAGCCTTCCACCAATGGGTCACGGGTTTGAATCCCACTCAGTCCTCCCCAAAAATTGGAAAAATTTTCTGACTGGGTTTTCATTCGAACGACATATGTGGGATGGTTGCCAGTTACCACCTGAAGGTCGTGGGTTTCCTCTGGGCATAGAGCCCGGTTTCCTCCCACAATTAAACTGGCAACGCCGCCATATAAGTGAAATAATCTTGAGCAAGGCATAAAACAGCAAACAATCAATGAACCAATGGGTGGCAGGTTTGAATCCCACTCAGTCCAACGATGTGAACATTTTCTAGCCGAGTCTTCGTCCAATCAGCCTATTTTTGATGATGCCTCTGTCATATAAGTAAAATAATCTACAAATTTGTACCTTTAGAAATAAAACACTATGACAATCCTTAAAGGAGGAGAAAACAAAAAAACAACATGCAATTGTATCGAACGGGCTCCCATAGACCATCGTATTCATGTGTGTGAGTCTTGCACGTGGTTTAGGGTGTGAAAATACAATGAAAATGAATCTGCCAGACAACCTCGTGCTCGATCGTCAGTGGACCGCGCCATTGACGGTTTGAAATTGACCGGAAAAAGTATTAGTAGATTACTTCCCTTGCGAGCTCATCGTATCTTGTATGATTATAACCTGCAATGTCAGCGGTAAGACTACCTTTTCTGAAAATTCTACAACGATTCGCACAAGTCGTGTAGACTACATATGCAGCCTGTCACGTCTTCCCAAAAAGGTTGATTTACTGGTACGTGTACATTTCAGAGTTGTTAAAGTGTTTGTCTTCTCTTATTAGAGCCTCAAAACGATCAATTAACCTAGGTTTAAATGGGAGACTTTCAGAGTTGACCAATTTCTCTAACGCTAGTGAGTGACTGGTGGCCAGGCGTATGCTGATTGGCCGATCGAGACACACAGCTAAGCTCTGTTGTGAAAATGGCTGCCGAGTCAGTTTAGACGTTTTCTGATAACGATTGTTAACTTTCTTATAGCACAGTTTGGCGAGGAAAAATCGTAGAAATATGGTTTTGGTACCGTTAGAAAGGAAAATGTATCGCGCCTGTACTGTATTTACTTAGTTCTTTCCTTTTCTTCTCCTTTAATAAAAAACTACAATCAATGTAATAATTTATTTTTACCTTATTCCTAGTGTGAAGGGAAAGCGTACAATGATAGATCAGACATCTGGGCCTTGGGTTGTATTCTGTACGAAATCGCTTGCCTACAGAAAACTTTTGAAGGATCAAATCTTCCTGCTCTTGTAAATAAAATTATGAAGGTATGTTGGAGTCTTGCTCAGGTCATGCATGTTGTGGAAATCTTTGGAAGTGAAGCCAGAAGGGCTTAGATAAAATATATTAAAACTCAATGAGCTGCCTATATTCAGAATTTTTTCCTGAATTTTGAAGTATCTTAAAAACTAAAAGATTGACGTTGAAATAAAAAATATCTGCGAAGCCAGTAAACCATCCGATTCGACGATGTGCGGTAATGATGGACTAAATTTAAATAGCTGGGATGTATCAGTTCATTTTTTTCTCGTCGTCCGTCCGTCTGTCCGTCCGTCTGTCCATTGAACCTTATAAACACATTATCTCAAGAAGTCTTTTACTCACAACTTTGAAACATTTGTTTAATACAGCAAATACAAGAAGCCTATTCAAAATCAACACGTTCAGATGTTTTTTTCCAGAGTTATGCCCCATTACATTACCGCTGCTGTGCATTATCTCAACAAGTCTTTCACTCACATTTTCAAAAGGAAATTCGTGGAATTGTCACGTTACTCCCGCTCCCTATTACATAAGCCTGTGCAAGCCACTGTATATATCTAATTGAACAGAAAATATATTTGTTTCCATAATTATTTTTGTTCAGCGCCATTGTGTTGTAAATTTTTAAAGGTGTACAGTTTAATAAATAAGTGATATATGTAACAACCTATAAAGGTCTTAATGACATACCCCCTTTTTAACACAATTAGAAACTTGTCTCCATGGTTATTTTGGTCAATAAGATTTTCCCTTTGCCTGTGAGATTTTGTGCCCATAAATGTCTATGAACTTCTGTTGAACGTTAACAGGGCCAGTTTGCTCCTGTTAAAGGGAACTACAGCGAGGAGTTGAAACAGTTGATAGCGGACATGTTGCTGCAAAAACCCGAGGACAGGCCATCAGCCAATGAAATTCTGTATCACAGACTGCCAGAGGTAAGTAGTCAACCTATCAAAAGGATCTATTTTAGACAAGAAGATTTTCCCTGTGCCCGTGTGTTTTAGTGTTCATAAATATCAAAAGGGTCCAGGAGCCTGTTTCACTAAACGGCGTAGATGTATTTTTTGCGTAACTTTCATACGTATCTCTACAGTATGGGTTGCTATGGCACTTACGCAAAAACTTACGCTACGCCGCTTTGTGAAACAGTCTCCAGTGGATGTTAAGACGTCAACGTAAAAGATTGCAAACTCTGAGATAATAGTACAGTGAAATTTGTGTAAATAGACACACAATTCGAGTTCGGTTATGTATTCCAAGGGTAATGTCTGACCTAAGCTAATCATGTTTGCTCCTCAGTATCAAAATCGAACGAGCAGGCACTAACGGAAGTAAGAAAACGTCACTGTTGCCATGACGACTTGTTTATCTGCATTTGAATAACATGGGCACCACCTTGAAATCCAAGGGCTTGCGTGGCGCGGATAAATTGGCGGATAAATTGGTCACACCGACGTAACTTTGCGCCTGGTCGTAACGTCATGGCAACATATACCTTCAACATTACGTTACGACCAGGCGCAAAGAAACAGCCCCCAGAGTACTGTCAATTACAGACAGTTTGTGTCTGCTTGGTGATGCCTTAATTTTTTCTCATTTATATTTGTTGATGTTGAAAACTTTCCTGAAAGCAGTTTTAGATATCAGTGATGCGGTTCAGACGTGTTTAAAAAGGCATCGTCCAAAAAAGAAAATATGGGGAAAAAATGATGTACCTGACTACGCCTCAGAGTCTGGTGTTCTTCCAACGCCCCCTATCATTTCGTTGTTTTACAAATGTGTTTTGCCTGGTTCCTGATTATTAATTGTAAAACCTACTGAACTAGAACGTTAATCCACACTTTGTCGATGAAAATATTGGGTTTAAATGTTTGTACGGATGTGTTAATGAAACTATAAATCATATCGTATTGCTCACTGTTGATGTTGAAAATATTCCTGAAACAGTTTTAGATATCAGTTACATGTATGTAGTTACGTCTCCGAAACCAAAGTTTTGAAAAATTGATTTCTGCAAGGTTATCACATGGACGAAAACCAATTGTTTATGGCAAATGTTAAATAAATGAATCCATGTGTCTGTTGCAGTTGATGTGTCGTTTTGAAGAAGAAACTTCGGAAATTGAAGATGAGTTGATGTCATCAGCAGATAGTATATTGAAGAGGAAGAGAGTCAGGTATGGAAAGTTTACGTTAGAATGTACAGTACTAATGTTTTCAACTAACATTCATCTTGGTAGAAGAATTTCTGCCATATTTCAAGCCACTCAGTCCAAAAATTTTCTGACTGGATTTTCACTCGAACGACCTATGTGGGATGATTGTCAGTTACCAACGGAAGGTCGTGGGTTTCCTCCGGGCATAGAGCCTGGTTTCCTCCCACAATAAAACTGGCAACGCCGCCATATAAGTGAAATAATCTAAAGCACTAAACAATCAATCAATCAACCATTTTTCAAGAAAGTGTAATCCCCAAAAATAACTTGAATAATGGTTATTTTAGACAAGAAGATTTTCCCTTTGCCCGTGTGTTTTAGGGTTCTTAAATATTTTAAGTATAGACCCTTGCGGCTTAACGATTGACGCTTGCGCAGAAGCCTCGTTGTAGGGCAGAATGACGCTAAATTGAGTTTTGGGATCAATCTGACGTCAGAATCGTGTTCGTTTCGTCTATGCCGTAATGCAAAAGAGGCATGTCACACCGTCCGCAACAGAGAGATGACAGAGAGATTCCATACAATTTGAACGTCATAAACACGTCATTCTAAGCCCAAATGGTTGATCCAAGATGCTGGGAAGAGATGTAATCACCTCTCTATTATTTATTATATGTGATTCTTCATATTAAAACATCACCATGTACAAAGTAGTACAAGTTGTCCTATGTGTTTTGGTTTTATTATATATGGTATGGGGGTTATGAAGCTATACAGAGATTTCTCCTCTTTTAATTAGAAATCCTTATCATTGTAATCAATTTTTTTCTCCCTTCTCCTTTAGCATTCATCTTTCGGAACAAAGGTACTCTTACAGAATAAAAGCACTAAGTGTTTTCCGTGAAATTTCTGTTACTGTAAAGGAGTTATTTCCCTTGTTGTCCATCGATGTTGTATATATATATATATATGATAGAAATACCTTTTTTTAACACAATTAGAAACTTGTCTCCATGGTTATTTTAGACAAGAAGATTTTCCCTGTGCCCGTGTGTTTTAGTGATCAAAAATATATTATAGTAATAAGCTTAAATTGAATTTTGTTTTGATTTTCAATGAAATATTAGAGAGTCGACTTAGTCTGACACAAGCCTTCCATTGATGTGGGTTTCTGGGTAGAATTTCTACTTGATCACCCTATGCGGAAGAGTACCTTGTCAGATACTCATTGAATTGATAGGTCGATTGATGTTTTGCGCCGCACTCAAGATTATTTCACTTGTTTGGCAGCATTGCCAGGTTTAGGTACTCAGATCAGGGTTTAGTGGGGGAGGAAACCGAGCTCATTGCCCAAAGGAAACCCCCGACCTTTGGCGAGTACCTGGCAACTCTTCCAAAAGCGGCGACTAAGTGAAAAATCTACTCAGATATTGATAAATTTGTATTTGGCCTGATTGTGGTTCGAACTTGCACCGCATCGATGGAAGGTCTGTGTGGGACAGGGGTGATGGCTCTAACCCACTGGACCACCGAGGTCTGTGTGGGACTGAGGGACCATCACTCTAACCCACTGGACCACCGAGGTCTGTGTGGGACTGAGGGACCATCACTCTAACCCACTGGATCACCTAGGTCCCTATATAAGCTTTGAAACAAAACTCCTGTTTTGCTAGCTCTGTGAATAAGCTTTGAAACATGCACCACCACATAAGAGTGTGAAATATCATCGGTTTTAGTTTATTAAACTTGTCTCCATGGTTATTTTAGTCAAGAAGTTTTTCCCTGTTCAGCCCATCCGTGTGTTTTAGTGTTCATAAATAAAAAAGCCACGCAATGAAACTTTTATATTGGATTACACCAGAGCCATAAAAAAAACAGTCACTGGCCGTTTTTGTTCGTATGTATGTTAGGAGTATTTCATTGGCCTTTATACTTGGCCAGACTTTCAAGATGGTTGTGTTCCACGAACGTATAGTTGCCAAATCATTGTTCTGTGTTTTATTATTTTTGCTATGCTTCTATTTGCTTTGGTATATTGTTTCATATTCACAACTTGTTCTATGGTTGATGATTAAGTGAACTCTTTTCTCCCTAGCAATATGAGATTCTGTGGCTGAGTCGGTAGACTGAATGACTATTCAAGCCTTCCAGGATTTGGCCAATGGGTCGCGGGTTCAAATCCCACTTGGTCCCAAAAATTGGGAAATTTTCTGACTGGGTTTTCAGTCGAACGACCTATGTAGGATGGTTGCCAGTTACCAGCGGAAAGTCTTGGGTTTCCTCCGGGCACAGAGCCCGGTTTCCTGCCACAATAAAACTGGCAACTCCGCCATATAAGTGAAATAATCTTGAGTGCGGCGTAAAACAACAAACAATCAATCAATCCAACCAGGATTTGGGAAATTTGAGAAATAAGATCAAAAAAAAAATGAATGGGATTTCACATGATTGCTCTACATGTATGTGGAGGGGGCTTATATCACCGTCTTCGTTCTTGTTACGATATCTGTCTCAATTTGGATATAACAAGCTCTTCAGAGCTTTATTCTCGCCATTGTATAGCTTCGTAAATGCTACTTCATTTGCATATATCTTTTACGGTGAATAAACAAAATCAAATCAAAATCAAGGGGGTGCCAGCTATATCTGGAAGGGTGGGGGATTTTCTACGAGTACAGTCTAGTTTCCTTCTTTAAGAAACCTAAAATCGTTGCCTAATAAGTGGAATAATCTTGAGCGCGGGGCAAAACATCAGACAACCAATCTCAATATAATCAACTTTTATTATATTTATATTTTATTTCAGATCAGTGTTGTACTACCTGGACACTGCCACATTAATTCCTACACCCATAGAACTGCCATCCCGGTTAAAAATACGACAGGTCAGTTTAAACTTTGTGATAAACTTAAACTTTCAACATCTTTATTGATGTCTCATGAAGAGAATGTGGGGTGGTTGCCAGTTACCAACGGAAGGTCGTGGGTGTCCTCCGGGCATAGAGCTCGGTTTCCTCCCACAATAAAACTGTGGGGTGTAAAACACCAATCAATCAATACTTCTTTGTCTTACACAGTGCAGTATCTTGAGTGGGGTGTAAAACACCAATCAATCAATACTTCTTTGTCTTACTCATTGCAGTATCTTGAGTGGGGTGTAAAACACCAATCAATCAATACTTCTTTGTCTTACACAGTGCAGTATCTTGAGTGGGGTGTAAAACACCAATCAATCAGTACTTCTTTGTCTTACTCAGTGCAGTATCTTGAGTGGGGTGTAAAACACCAATCAGTCAATACTTCTTTGTCTTACACAGTGCAGTATCTTGAGTGCGGTGTAAAACACCAATTAATCAATACTTCTTTGTCTTACACAGTGCAGTAACTTGAGCGGGGTGTAAAACACCAATCAATCAATACTTCTTTGTCTTACACAGTGCAGTAACTTGAGTGGGGTGTAAAACACCAATCAATCAATACTTCTTTGTCTTACACAGTGCAGTATCTTGAGTGGGGTGTAAAACACCAATCAATCAATACTTCTTTGTCTTACACAGTGCAGTAACTTGAGTGGGGTGTAATACACCAATCAGTCAATACTTCTTTGTCTTACACAGTGCAGTATCTTGAGTGGGGTGTAAAACACCAATCAATCAATACTTCTTTGTCTTACACAGTGCAGTATCTTGAGTGGGGTGTAAAACACCGGTCAATCAATACTTTTTTGTTTTACACAGTGCAGTATCTTGAGTGGGGTGTAAAACACCAATCAATCAATACTACTTTGTCTTACACAGTGCAGTAACTTGAGTGGGGTGTAAAACACCAATCAATGAATACTACTTTGTCTTACACAGTGCAGTAACTTGAGTGGGGTGTAAAACACCAATCAATCTATACTTCTTTGTCTTACACAGTGCAGTAACTTGAGTGGGGTGTAAAACACCAATCAATCAATACTTCTTTGTCTTACACAGTGCAGTAACTTGAGTGGGGTGTAAAACACCAATCAATGAATACTACTTTGTCTTACACAGTGCAGTATCCTGAGTGGGGTGTAAAACACCAATCAATCAATACTTCTTTGTTTTACACAGTGCAGTATCTTGAGTGGGGTGTAAAACACCAATCAATCAATACTTCTTTGTCTTACACAGTGCAGTAACTTGAGTGGGGTGTAAAACACCAATCAATCAATACTTCTTTGTCTTACACAGTGCAGTATCTTGAGTGGGGTGTAAAACACCAATCAATCAATACTTCTTTGTCTTACACAGTGCAGTATCTTGAGTGGGGTGTAAAACACCAATCAATCAATACTTCTTTGTCTTACACAGAGCAGTATCTTGAGAGGGGTGTAAAACTTTAATCAATCCATACTTCTTTGTCTTACACAGTGCAGTATCTTGAGTGGGGTGTAAAACACCAATCAGTCAATACTTCTTTGTCTTACACAGTGCAGTATCTTGAGTGGGGTGTAAAACACCAATCAGTCAATACTTCTTTGTCTTACACAGTGCAGTAACTTGAGTGGGGTGTAAAACACCAATCAACCAATACTTCTTTGTCTTACACAGTGCAGTATCTTGAGTGGGGTGTAAAACACCAATCAGTCAATACTTCTTTGTCTTACACAGTGCAGTCACTTGAGTGGGGTGTAAAACACCGGTCAATCAATGCTACTTTGTCTTACACAGTGCAGTATCTTGAGTGGGGTGTAAAACACCAATCAATCAATACTTCTTTGTCTTACACAGTACAGTAACTTGAGTGGGGTGTAAAACACCGGTCAATCAATACCTAATAAGTGGGGTGTAAAACACCAATCAATCAATACTTCCTTGTCTTCCACAGTGCAGTGTCTTGAGTGGGGCGTAAAACACCAATCAATCAATACTTCTTTGTCTTACACAGTGCAGTAACTTGAGTGGGGTGTAAAACACCAATCAATCAATACTTCCTTGTCTTCCACAGTGCAGTGTCTTGAGTGGGGCGTAAAACACCAATCAATCAATACTTCTTTGTCTTACACAGTGCAGTATCTTGAGTGGGGTGTAAAACACCAATCAATCAATACTTCTTTGTCTTACACAGTGCAGTATCTTCAGTGGGGCGTAAAACACCAATCAATCAATACTTCTTTGTCTTACACAGTGCAGTAACTTGAGTGGGGTGTAAAACACCAATCAATCAATACTTCTTTGTCTTACACAGTGCAGTAACTTGAGTGGGGCGTAAAACACCAATCAATCAATACTTCTTTGTCTTACACAGTGCAGTAACTTGAGTGGGGTGTAAAACACCAATCAATCAATACTTTGTTTTACAGGTTGCAGTAGGAGATGATCATGTGATTGCTGTTACCATGGAGAGGCAAGTGTATACATGGGGTCAGGGGTCACAAGGTCAGCTAGGTCACGGGGATAAAGAGTCCAGACAGAAACCCCAGTTAGTCGACACTTTGAAAGGAAAGTCAATATGCAGGTTGGTTAACATCTTACAGGTCTTAAAAAGAGACATCGCTAAAGTTTGTGTGGTTCTCCGTTGACCTTCAGGTTATTTGAAAGCTTTGCGTAAATCTATGTGACGTCATCAGGCTCGGCGGTAATTGCTCTTCCGTTTTCATCCCATTTGCATAGAAAAATGAATTCTCAGTCTCGAGCTCAATCCAATCAATTTTCCACTAGATCTGATTGATGTGCCAGGTACTTGATTGCCGACTAACTGGCAAAGAGCCCGGTTTCCTCCTCCACTAAACCTGGCCACTCTCGTGAACAAACATCCAATCGATCAAGGGGCCTCCCTGGCTCAGTATATAAGGCGTTGGACACTCAATCCAACAGCCTTCCACCAATGGGTTGCGGGGTTCGAATCCCACTCAGTCCAAAAAATAAATTGTAAAATTTTCTGACTGGGTTTACACTCGAACGACCTATGTGGGATGGTAGCCAGTTACCACCGGAAGGTCTTCGGTTTCCTCCGGGCATAGAGCCCGGTTTCCTCCCACAATAAAACTGGTAATGCCACCATATAAGTGAAAAAAATCTTGAGCGCAGCGTAAAACATTAATCAATCAACCAATCGATCAATCAATCACAAACCAATGTCCTTTTTTTCAGAGCATGCTGTGGTCATGGCTTCAGTGTATTTGGAAGTGACAATGGTATTGTAATGACATGTGGTGATGGTCAGACAGGCTGTTTGGGGCACGGAGACTGGTGCCCCGCACCCAGACCACGCCTTATTGAACCTCTACTCAGGTAAATGGGATATGAAAGTCTGTGTTTGAAGGATTTATGAACAAGGTGGAGCAATACGTTCTCATTTGCGTTACAGTAAGAATTCGGCTAATTCAAGTACGAAAAGCATTACGAAAAGCACTCTAAAAGTTTGAGACTTTTCGTTGTTGTTGTTGTTGTTTTAGACCAAACATAGCAGAAAGCAGTCGAATAATTTGTTATCTTCACATTGCTCGTCCTTGAATTAGCGGAATTCTTCCCGTATACTGCAGCGTGAAACCAAGCTCTCTCTACTTTCATTTCTTTAATGGGCGGAGCAAGCAGAAAAAAAGTGAAGAACTTATAACAGTTTATTAATAAAACTCTTTTTAAAAGTTTGTATTACAAAATGTACTTCAAGGGGGAGAAAACAGAATTTCAAAAGTTAGTATTACAAAATGTACTTAAAGGGAAACAAAACAGAAAAACACTTTTAGGTCCAGAAAAAACACACTAATATTTCCTTTCCAACCATAGAAAACATATTTTTGCTATTTTTTTAACCCCGACAGTGAAGTTAAATAAAGATCCCAACAAGCAAAACAAACTGGCCAACTTTCAAAGTCTCCCCAACCTATGTGGGATGGGCTAGTAACCACCGGAAGGTAGTGGGTTTCCTCCCACAATAAAACTGGCAATGCCGCCACATAAGTGAATAATCTTGAGGGCGATGTAAAACACCAAACAAAAAAACAATCAAAGTCTCCCATTTAAGCCTAGGTTAATTTCATCCACTTCAAGGCTTTCACAACTTACCAATATTGCACGCAGAGCAGGTTTTCGCATAGCCACATTTTACTCAAAGCTTCCTTTGTGATTTAATGTAAGTTTCGAGAAATTGAAAGCAATTTTCTGCAAATGGGAAGACTGTGAAAAGAGTGAAGTTAACCTGGGTTTTAATGAGAGATTTTGAAAGTTGACCAAGTTGTTTTGTGCATGATTTATGTTGACATTTAAATTTATTAGCCAATCATGTTGACATTATTAAAATTTATTAGCCAATCATGTTGACATTATTATGATTTATTAGCCAATCATGTTGACATTATTACAATTTATTATCCAATCATGTTGACATTATTAAAATTTATCAGCCAATCATGTTGGCATTATTGAAATTTATAAGCCAATCATGTTGACATTTAAATTTATTAGCCAATCATGTTGACATTATTACAAATTTTCAGCCAATCATGTTGACATTATTAACATTTATTAGCCAATCATGTTGACATTTACATTTACTAGCCAATCATATTGACATTATTAAGATTTATTAGCCAATCATGTTGACATTATTAAGATTTATTAGCCAATCATGTTGACATTATTAAAATTTATTATCCAATCATGTTGACATTAAAATTTATCAGCCAATCATGTTGACATTATTGAAATTTATAAGCCAATCATGTTGACATTTAAATTTATTAGCCAATCATGTTGACATTATTACAAATTTTCAGCCAATCATGTTGACATTATTAACATTTATTAGCCAATCATGTTGACATTTACATTTACTAGCCAATCATGTTGACATTATTATAATTTATTAGCCAATCATGTTGACATTTTAATTTATTA
Organism: Lepidochitona cinerea; assembly: GCA_963971465.1. Taxonomy (NCBI): domain Eukaryota; kingdom Metazoa; phylum Mollusca; class Polyplacophora; order Chitonida; family Tonicellidae; genus Lepidochitona; species Lepidochitona cinerea. The sequence goes on from OZ020559.1 coordinate 17,307,618, forward strand.
GCCAATCATGTTGACATTAAAATTCATCAGCCAATCATGTTGACATTATTTAAATTTATTAGCCAATCATGTTGACATTATTAAAATTTATTAGCCAATCATGTTGACATTTTAATTAATTAGCCAATCATGTTGACATTAAAATTCATCAGCCAATCATGTTGCCATTATTTAAATTTATTAGCCAATCATGTTCGCATTATTTATATTTATCAGTCAATCATATTGACATTATTAAGATTTATTAGCCAATCATGTTCACATTATTAACATTTATCAGCCAATCATGTTGACAATATTAAAATTTATCAGCCAATCATGTTGACATGATTTCAATTTATTAGCCAATCATGTTGACATGATTTTAATTTATCAGCCAATCATGTTCACATATTTCCTCCTCAGCGTGGATGTTATATCATTAGCCTGTGGTCCTAACCATGTTGTTGTTGTTGGAAGTGACGGTGAAATCTTTACCTGGGGTCAAGGAGGTCATGGGCGTCTAGGGCTGAGCACTGAAGACAATCAGTGAGTGGCTAATCTCGCACCCGAAAACCAATTTTTTAAGCACACTATCAGGCACAATATGGCGCGGGTTCGAATCCCACTCAAACAAAAAAACTGGATTTTTCACTAGGTCGCCGTATGTGGAAGAGTTGTCAGGTACTCGCCGAAGGTCGGTAGTTTCCTCCGGGCAATGAGCCTGGTTTCCTCCCCCACTAAACCTGATGACCTCTCCATATAAGTGAAATATTCTTGAGTGCGGCGTAAAAATCATTCAATCAACCATCAGGCACAATATATTTGTAGAATTGGTCTGTCTAATTTATAAACATCTACACTGTCTTTCACTGATATTCAAAATTGGGGATTAATCCATTGCTTCACGCCATAACGTACACATTCAAATAGCTGGGATGTATGATTGCATTTTGTTGCTTATTAAAACTACCTTAACATAAAACAAACAGAAAGCTCTTATTTTGCACTTCTTAAAAAAATTTCGAACATTAAAGTGGCATGAGCTGCCAAAATGTTGATATTTTGCCGTTAAAACAGAATACTGAAATTATTGCCTATTTTTCTATTATTCAGAAGCTTTTGAATGCTTCTAGTCTCGAGAATGTACGTTAAAGTATTGTTTTGAACTAACTTTGGCTTAGAATGAATGAATGGTCGTCCCGGTTATTTCAATTTTGTTTACTTTTCAAACACTATTTCGGTTCGTATAGGCCACATACTGTATGGATTTTCCTCATTCCAACGCCAATCATATAGTTTTTCGATGGCCTTCAAACCCTATTACTGCCACGACGATCAGAAATTATGAAAAAGTGCAATTTTTGGCTCATGTCACTTTTATTTTATTCTGTTTCAACAAACCTTTCTCTATTTTCGGCAGCTCATGCCACTTCAGCATATATTTTAATGCAACAGAAACCCGGGTTTTCTGTTCGAGTGGAGAATGTTTCAGTTTACACAAATTTCAATGTATATAAATTTAACCATTTCAAATTCTGATGAAATTCTTTTACAGCTGTCAACCAATGGAAGTAATAGCTTTGGAGGACTTGTCTGTCGTAGTCAGGGAGGTTTTCTGTGGCGTTGATGGGACTATGTTTTTGACAGACGTTGGAAGTGTTTACGCCTGTGGTAATAATGAGGCCAATAAACTAGGCCTTAACAACAGACAGGGATTTCTAATGGCCATGAAAAATATTTTTACAAAGGTAAGTTGCTCTTTTCAGATTATTTTTTGAGGGGGGGGGGGGGGGGGGGCTCCGTGGCTCAGTAGGTAGAGCGTTGATCGAGAGTTCAAATCCCACTCAAAAAGCTAAAAACAAAAAAAATTGTTAAGTTAATGAGAAATGATTAAGGCATCACCAGGAAGTGCAACAGCAACAGATAAAGACACTGGTATTACGTGTCAAAAGTTCTTGTTGTTCTCAAACAACTTACTTCGTGGTGATGCTTTAATCATTTCTCATTAGTTTGGAACCCAGGGTTAAAGACAGTTCCAAACATTTCTTATATATAACAATTACCCTTTCACTTATATGGCGGCGTTGCCAGTTTTATTGTGGAAGGAAACCGGGCTCTATGCTCGGAGGAAACCCACAACCTTCCGTTGGTAACTGGCAACCATCCCACATACAGCTGTAGATCGTTCAAATGAAAACCCAATCATATAATTTTCCAATTCTTTTGGACTGAGTGGGATTCGAACCCCCGACCCATTGGTGGAAGGCTGTTCGGATTGAGCAACTAACGCTCTACCTACTGAGCCATGGAGGCCCCTCTTATATTGAACCTAAGGGTAATTGTTATTTTAGTTTTATGGCGGACAAGTTTTTGATTTTGTGCATTTTGTCACATGGATAACATTTTTCTTGACATTTGACGTGATGGATAAATTTGAAAGATGTTTAAAGCAAAATGCTCGTCAATTAGCTAATTCATATATTTTTATTTAAACACACGAACACAGGGAAAATCTTCTTGTCTAAAATAACCATGTAGACAAGTTTGTAATTGTGTACATAAAAAGGGGTATATCATTTAGACCCTTATACCCAACCATAAGTTGTTATGATAAATCACAACTCATGATATTTCATTAGGTTGACGACAGGCAGGAGTTTGGCCTCATATATTTTAATGTACATGATCACATTTAAACCTCTGGTGATCGGTTAAGGGGACGATTGTTTTTCACCGGATTTCGGTTGACTTAAAAATTGATCACTCGACTCACCCGAATCGAGAGAACGATTTGCCGATTGCCTGAAAGTCCCTTATAACACGGTCTGTAAGGATTTTACCTAATATGCCTTTTAAACTATGTTTCTACAGACGGAAGTGGAAGGGAAGAAGATACCTACTCCAGTTAGAGCCCTTGGTCGTCATCGAGTCATAGACATTTCCATGGGTCGTAACCATAGCGCTGTGATCGTGGAACCAGGTCACGTCTATACATTTGGAGCGAACACGGAGGGACAATTAGGAACGGGAAACACTAAGCCTCAGAACGCTCCTACGGAAGTTAAACAGTTATCAAATTACACAGTTAATGTGAGTATAGAAATCAAGCACTCAAAGAACACCATTATATAGTTTTGAACACTATAACACACGGGCACAGGGAAAATCTTCTGTCTAAAATAACCACGGAGACAAGTTTCTTATTGTGTTAAAAAGGGGCATATCATTTAGACGTTTATACCCAATCATAAGTTGTTATAATAAACCACAACCCATGATATATACTTATGATCACTGAAACACACGGGCACAGGGAAAATCTTCCTGTCTAAAATAACCACGGAGACAAGTTTCTTATTGTGTTAAAAAGAGGTATATCATTTTATGTCACCATTGATACTACCTGTACCTATAAATAATTCAACAGTATTTGAGTATAACTATTTAGTGTCCTTTTGAAAGTGAGTAAAACAGTATTCCCCTTATTTTTTGGGATTACACTTTCTTGAAAAATGGCAGAATTTCTTCTACTGATTTTGGATGATGTCCAAAACGGGAATCTAACCCGAGCCTCAGAGTATGACACCTATTGCCAGCACTAATTGCCGATTGTTTTATCCATTCAGCCAACCGGGCTCCCCTTAAAAAAGGAGGTACATGTAGTTGATTGGTGGATACTACAGCGGACATTTAGTACCCCTTGGTAACATAATCAAGAAAGTGTAATCACAAAAAATAACGAGAATACCGTCAACAGTATTTGTCAACCATGTTACCTTTTTGTGTGAAATTCTAACTTGACAATGGTGAATGTATTTTTTGACACATATTCTGAATTGAGACATCTTAATTGATTTATTGATTGTTTGGTGTTTTACGCCGCGCTCAAGATTTTTTCACTTATGTGGTGGCTTTGCCAGTTTTATTGTACGAGGAAACCAGCCTCTATCCCCGGAGGAAACTTCGGGTGGTAACTGGCAACCATCCCACATAGGTCGTTCGAGTGAAAATTAACCATGTCAGAAAATTTTCCAATATTTTTGGGACTGAGTGGGATTCCAACCCGCGACCCATTGGTGGAAGGCTGTTCGGATTGAGTGTCCAACGCTCTACCTACTGAGCCACGTAGGCTACAAGGCATTTTAAAGGCTCCGTTTGAATTAACTCCAAGAGATTGCAGTGTATAAGGATTGCATGAAGTTAATTGGGTGACAAAGTTTCTATGTTGTATTTTTTCATTCAATACATGATTATTTATGGATAACAACTTCCCATAAAAGGTCAAACAATCAGAGAAACCAAGTTCGTTTTCATTTTGATTTTTCATTAGGAAATTTGTAAAAAGTTCAATATTTATTCCCCGTCTACCCTTTTTTGTAGAGGGTGCAATGTGGAGATCATTTCACCACCAGTAGCACGACCATGGATGAATTATTTTTCTGGGGGCTTCGTTATAAAACACCGGTGGCGTCGGAACTTCGTGATTCTTTGAGCAGCTCAGGAAACGTAACGTTGAGGGACAAAGACGAAGTACTTGGCAATAACTCTACACCAAGGAGAGAAGAACTTTCTTTACAGTCTAGGGGAGAACATGTTGAGGACCCAAATTTGGACAAAGTCACGCCAAAAAGTGACGCTAAATCTAAAGAACCTAATAAGGAAAAAGTCGCGCCAAAAAGTGACGCTAAATCTAAAGAACCTAATAAGGAAAAAAGCGCGCCAAAAAGTGACGCTAAATCTAAAGAACATAATAACGAAAAAGGCGCGCCAAAAAGTGACGCTAACTCTAAAGAGCCGAATCAGGATAAAGTCACGCCCAAAGTCGGCGGTCCTTTTAAAGAAGACAATGTTGATATAGTGAGAATGAGAAGTGGTAGTCACTCAAATCAGTCGAACAGGGAAAGCTTCCCTTCAAGGAAAACAGATGACTGCAAAGAGTCTGGAGGGGAGGGTGACATTTCCGGAAGGGGAAGTCACTCTAGACAGCTGAGTAACTCCAGCGCTCACAGTGTCAGCTCCTTGAAATATAAACAAACTGGTAAGAGTTAGGCCTATATAAATATAAGTTACACTTCATTTTCTTTGAAAATTAAATCATAACGACAGTAAGAGACTTTGAAGAATCCTACTCAGTCAAAACAAATTTCTGAGTACTGGGTTTATCACTCGCCAGGTACTTGCAGAAGGTCAGAGTTTCCTCCTGGCAAAGAGACCAGTTTCTACCCCCATAGACCAGTGAAATAATTTCGAGTGTGCCATGTTAATCAAACCAAAAACATATTCAAAACAAGAAGAATTCAACTTTTTGTGAAAGTATGTGGTTCGAGGGGCTTTGTATGATGGCGGGACCCCTGTGGCTCAGTAGGTAGAGCGTTGGACGCTCAATCCGAACAGCCTTCCACTAATAGGTCATGGGTTGGATTCCCACTCAGTCCCCAAAAAAAATTTTCTGACTGTGTTTTCACTCAAATGACCTATGTGGGATGGTTGCCAGTTACCAACGGAAGGTTGTGGGTTTCCTCCGAGCATAGAGCCCGGTTTCCTCCCATACTAAAACTGGCAACACCGCCATATAAGTGAAATAATCTTGAGCGCGGTGTAAAACACCAATCAGTCAATCTATAAGTGTTTTCACTTCTTTTTTATATAAAATGTGACTTGCCACTCTTGTTCAGTTGTTTCAATAATTATTATACATGCCAGAAGTAAGACACAGTCATAAAACCGTGAAATTAAAATACTTTAAACTTAACGGCCAGATAAATTAACAGCCACTCTGATTGATTGATTGATTGTTTGGTGTTTTACTCCACGCTCAAGATTATTTCACTTGTATGGCGGGGTTGCCAGTTTTATTGTGGGAGGAAACCGGGCTCTATGCTTCCGTTGGTAACTGGCAACCATCCCACATAGGTCGAAAGGCGCTCTGAAATGTTGCCTTTGCGATTCAAACTTAAATATATTTTTACTAGAGTGTTTACTTTAAGGTTGAATCAGCCAGTAAATGGATTTAGTAGGATTTGTGATATATCTTAGTTTGATTGTTAAGATTTAGCGACTTTCTGTTTGGTTTATATTGCAGGGGATGGAGCGTGTGAAAGTCTGTGTGACGTCACGGAGACCAAGAGAACCAGCACGGACAGACAACTGAGTAACGACAGTGTGTTTATCGGGGGTGATCTAGTACCTCCAGACTCGGATAATACCGTCACATCCGGCTTCAGACCGTTAGGTACATTATTATCAATAACGAAAAATAGTAATGAGAAAAAATTCAGATATCACCATGTAGGTAGTTGTTTTTAACCTGGGTTCCATCCTAATGATAAAAAAATTAAGACATCACCACGTAGGTAGTTGTTTTTAACCTGGGTTCCATCCTAATGATAAAAAATTAAGATATCACCACGTAGTTAGTTGTTAAATGACTGCGTGGTGATGTCTTAATTTTGTATCATTAGTATGGAACCTACGTTTAAAGAGAGTTTCAAACATTTCTTACAAGGAAAAATAGCTTATCTGCTTGTAAGATCCAATCTCGTTGTGATCTGAAAAAAATCAAGAAAAATCTTGTGAAAATAGCTTGTCTGCTTACAAGATCCAATCCCGGTGTGATCTGAAAAAAAATCAAGAAAAATCTCGTGAAAATAGCTTGTCTGCTTATAAGATCCAATTCCGATGTGATCTGAAAAATCTCGTGAAAATAACTTGTCTGCTTTGTAAGAATCAATCCTGTTGTCATCTGAAAAAACTTGAGAAAAATCTTGTGTAGTTTTCACAGTTAGTCAAAGTTTCGAACTTTCATTTTTTCCAAAGTTCAAAAGTTTTATCATCCATTAATATTTTTAATTTGAAAATAAAAGTTTGATTTGTTAGATGCCCGCAATGTAAACAAAGGAGGACTTTCCTTTCGCTTTCCTCACAAATGTCAGAGAGGCTAAGCTATATGTAAGCCAGTGTAATCCCCAAAATAATGATAATTTTCCCCTTTTATTCGTTGATCAATTCTGGCAAACTATAATATGTTTTTCAGGTATAACACCTAAGAGATCGTCAAGTGCCAGCAGCACATCTAAGGACCGGGATAAAGACGTACTACCTGAAGGAGCGGAGAGATATCTTAACCCTATCCACATTCTCAGGTAATAATGAGAGATATCTTAACCCTATCCACATTCTCAGGTAATAATTAGAGACATCTTAACCCTATCCACATTCTCAGGTAATAATGAGAGATATCTTAACCCTATCCACATTCTCAGGTAATAATGAGAGATATCTTAACCCTATCCACATTCTCAGGTAATAAGGAGAGATATCTTAACCCTATCCACATTCTCAGGTAATAATGAGAGATATCTTAACCCTATCCACATTCTCAGGTAATGAGAGATATCTTATCCCTATCCACATTCTCAGGTAATAATGAGAGATATCTTAACCCTATCCACATTCTCAGGTAATAATGAGAGATATCTTAACCCTATCCACATTCTCAGGTAATAATGAGAGATATCTTAACCCTATCCACATTCTCAGGTAATAATGAGAGATATCTTAACCCTATCCACATTCTCAGGTAATAATGAGAGATATCTTAACCCTATCCACATTCTCAGGTAATAATGAGATATATCTTAACCCTATCCACATTCTCAGGTAATAATGAGAGATATCTTAACCCTATCCACATTCTCGGGTAATAATGAGAGATATCTTAACCCTATCCACATTCTCAGGTAATAATGAGAGATATCTTAACCCTATCCACATTCTCAGGTAATAATGCGAGATATCTTAACCCTATCCACATTCTCAGGTAATAATGAGATATATCTTAACCCTATCCACATTCTCAGGTAATAATGAGAGATATCTTAACCCTATCCACATTCTCAGGTAATAATGAGAGATACCTTAACCCTGTCCACATTCTCAGGTAATAATGAGAGATATCTTAACCCTATCCACATTCTCAGGTAATAATGAGAGATATCTTAACCCTATCCACATTCTCAGGTAATAATGAGAGATATCTTAACCCTATCCACATTCTCAGGTAATAATGAGATATATCTTAACCCTATCCACATTCTCAGGTAATAATGAGAGATATCTTAACCCTATCCACATTCTCAGGTAATAATGAGAGATATCTTAACCCTATCCACATTCTCAGGTAATAATGAGAGATATCTTATCCCTATCCACATTCTCAGGTAATAATGAGAGATATCTTAACCCTATCCACATTCTCAGGTAATAATGAGAGATATCTTATCCCTATCCACATTCTCAGGTAATAATGAGATATATCTTAACCCTATCCACATTCTCAGGTAATAATGAGAGATATCTTAACCCTATCCACATTCTCAGGTAATAATGAGAGATATCTTAACCCTATCCACATTCTCAGGTAATAATGAGAGATATCTTATCCCTATCCACATTCTCAGGTAATAATGAGAGATATCTTAACCCTATCCACATTCTCAGGTAATAATGAGAGATATCTTATCCCTATCCACATTCTCAGGTAATAATGAGAGATATCTTAACCCTATCCACATTCTCAGGTAATAATGAGAGATATCTTAACCCTATCCACATTCTCAGGTAATAATGAGAGATATCTTAACCCTGTCCACATTCTCAGGTAATAATGAGAGATATCTTAACCCTATCCACATTCTCAGGTAATAATGAGAGATATCTTAACCCTATCCACATTCTCAGGTAATAATGAGAGATATCTTAACCCTATCCACATTCTCAGGTAATAATGAGAGATATCTTAACCCTATCCACATTCTCAGGTAATAATGAGAGATATCTTAACCCTATCCACATTCTCAGGTAATAATGCGAGATATCTTAACCCTATCCACATTCTAAGGTAATAACGGGAGATATCTTAACCCTATCCACATTCTCAGGTAATAATGAGAGATATCTTAACCCTATCCACATTCTCAGGTAATAATGAGCTATATCTTAACCCTATCCACATTCTCAGGTAATAATGAGAGATATCTTAACCCTATCCACATTCTCTGTAATAATGAGAGATATCCACATTCTCAGGTAATAATGAGAGATATCTTAACCCTATCCACATTCTCAGGTAATAATGAGCTATATCTTAACCCTATCCACATTCTCAGGTAATAATGAGAGATATCTTAACCCTATCCACATTCTCTGTAATAATGAGCTATATCTTAACCCTATCCACATTCTCAGGTAATAATGAGAGACATCTTAACCCTATCCACATTCTCAGGTAATAACGAGAGATATCTTAACCCTATCCACATTCTCAGGTAATAATGAGAGACATCTTAACCCTTTCCACATTCTCAGGTAATAATGAGAGATATCTTAACCCTATCCACATTCTCAGGTAATAATGAGAGATATCTTAACCCTATCCACATTCTCAGGTAATAACGAGAGATATCTTAACCCTATCCACATTCTCAGGTAATAATGAGAGACATCTTAACCCTTTCCACATTCTCAGGTAATAATGAGAGATATCTTAACCCTATCCACATTCTCAAGTAATAATGAGAGATATCTTAACCCTATCCACTTTCTCAGGTAATAATGAGAGATATCCACATTCTCAGGTAATAATGAGAGATATCTTAACCCTATCCACATTCTCAGGTAATAATGAGAGATATCTTAACCCTATCCACATTCTCAGGTAATAATGAGAGATATCTTAACCCTATCCACATTCTCAGGTAATAACGAGAGATATCTTAACCCTATCCACATTCTCAGGTAATAATGAGAGATATCTTAACCCTATCCACATTCTCAGGTAATAATGAGAGATATCTTAACCCTATCCACATTCTCAGGTAATAATGAGAGACATCTTAACCCTATCCACATTCTCAGGTAATAATGAGAGATATCTTATCCCTATCCACATTCTCAGGTAATAATGAGCTATATCTTAACCCTATCCACATTCTCAGGTAACAATGAGAGATATCTTAACCCTATCCACATTCTCAGGTAATAATGAGCTATATCTTAACCCTATCCACATTCTCAGGTAACAATGAGAGATATCTTAACCCTATCCACATTCTCAGGTAATAATGAGAGATATCTTATCCCTATCCACATTCTCAGGTAATAATGAGAGATATCTTAACCCTATCCACGTTCTCAGGTAATAATGAGAGATATCTTAACCCTATCCACATTCTCAGGTAATAATGAGAGATATCTTAACCCTATCCACATTCTCAGGTAATAATGAGAGATATCCACATTCTCAGGTAATAATGAGAGATATCTTAACCCTATCCACATTCTCAGGTAATAATGAGAGATATCTTAACCCTATCCACATTCTCAGGTAATAATGAGCTATATCTTAACCCTATCCACATTCTCAGGTAATAATGAGAGATATCTTATCCCTATCCACATTCTCAGGTAATAATGAGAGATATCTTAACCCTATCCACATTCTCAGGTAATAATGAGAGATATCTTAACCCTATCCACATTGTCAGGTAATAATGAGAGATATCTTAACCCTATCCACATTCTCAGGTAATAATGAGAGATATCTTAACCCTATCCACATTGTCAGGTAATAATGAGAGATATCTTAACCCTATCCACATTCTCAGGTAATGAGAGATATCTTAACCCTATCCACATTCTCAGGTAATAATGAGAGATATCCACATTCTCAGGTAATAATGAGAGATATCTTAACCCTATCCACATTCTCAGGTAATAATGAGAGATATCTTAACCCTATCCACATTCTCAGGTAATGAGAGATATCTTAACCCTATCCACATTCTCAGGTAATAATGAGAGATATCCACATTCTCAGGTAATAATGAGAGATATCTTACCCTATCCACATTCTCAGGTAATAATGAGAGATATCTTAACCCTATCCACGTTCTCAGGTAATAATGAGAGATATCTTAACCCTATCCACATTCTCAGGTAATAATGAGAGATATCTTAACCCTATCCACATTCTCAGGTAATAATGAGAGACATCTTAACCCTATCCACGTTCTCAGGTAATAATGAGAGATATCTTAACCCTAACCACATTCTCAGGTAATAATGAGAGATATCTTAACCCTATCCACGTTCTCAGGTAATAATGAGAGATATCTTAACCCTATCCACATTCTCGGGTAATAATGAGATATATCTTAACCCTATCCACATTCTCAGGTAATAATGAGAGATATCTTAACCCTATCACCCACACCAAATAAGTTAGAAAATTTGTATTTTCACTAGGTCGCCCTACATTTGTAGTTCGAAGAGCTGCCAGAGATTGGTCAAAATTCGAGACTTTCCTCCTGGCAGGGCGTTTTTTCCTGCCCCCGAAACTTTGTACCGCTGCATAATAAGTGAAATAATCTTGAGTGTGGCGTAAACCTTCAATCAATGCGCTGTTTTTAGTTTTAAAAAGAGGCATCCATATCAATACCCTCAGCTCATGTTATCGTTTATAATCTTTGTTATAGATTGATGGACACTGACGAATTAATGACATTAGCTAGTTTTTATTGCCATGGGGAAAATATCTTTGTCCAAGTGGAGACAACTGCACCCCCGCCACCACGAAGAAAATCAAGAAAAAAAAGAAGTTTCAGGTATGTTTAAAGTTATCTTTTTGAGATGATAAATTAACAATAATGCAATATGTAGTAAGTACAGGTAAAGCTGCAAATTAATGTATATGTTTTCATTTTAACTGATGAGGTTTATGGATTACAATTTCTGTTTATTTAAGGATAAAAAATTAAGACAACACCATGTCGTCAGTTGTTTTTGAACAACACGAGCTTTCGACACCTGTGCCGGTGTCTTCGTCAAGTGTAACACACAGGTGTCGCAAGCTTGTGTTGTTCAAAAACAACTGACGATGTGGTGATGTCTTAATTTTTTATCATTAGTATGGAACCCACGTTTAATGAGAGTTTCAAACATTTCTTCTGTTTACACATGTATTTGTTAAGCGACGTTTCAACGGTACTAGAATCGGGACCAAAATATCACTTTACAAATAAACAGAAGTTGTAATCCATAAACCTCCTCAGTTAATATTGTTACCTTAACTTCTAAATGCCTCTTGCGGCACCAAATAAAACAGCTGTGGAAACCCGCCCTGCCACAAGGAGACAACATCTTCATATGACTGAAATACTGTTAAGCAGGACGTAAAACCCAAGTCACTCACTCACTCTAAATGCCTCGTAAAAAATGTTTTCATTTATTTACATTTTTCCCCTGGCGTCTCTTCTATAACAAGGTGAGGGCCTCGGTGATCCAATGACTTTGAGTGGTCATGCCTCAGTCCCACACAGGCCTTCCATCTATGCGGCGCATGTTTGAATCACACTCAGACCAAGTACAAAATTGAAAAATTTTCTAAGTGGATTTTTCACTCGGTCGCCGTAAAATGGGAATATTTTTTATTTTTTTTACTAAATCAGAGTACATGTAACAGTTGCAAGGTACTTGCCTAAGGTCGCCCCTCCCCACTTAACTTGGCAACCCTGCCATATAAGGAAAATAATCTTAAGTGCTGCTTAAATCTTCAATCAATCATTATAATACAACTATGTTAAAGTGGCATGAGTTACCAAAATGTTGATATTTTGACGTTAAAACAGAATGTTGAAATTATCAGCTATTTTTCTCAAGACGTATAATTCAGAAGCTTCTGGAATGTACGATAAAGTATTGTGTTGAACTAACTTTGACTTTGAATGAATGAATGGTCGTCCTGGTTATTTAAATTTTGTTTACTATTCCGGTTTTATAGGCCACATTCCTCATTTAAAACGCCAATCATTTAGTTTTTGGGTGGCCTTCAAAGCCTCTTACTGTCGTGACGATCAGAAATTATGAAAAAAGGGTGAATTTTGCCAGCTCATGCCACTTTAAAGAGAGTTTCAAACAGTTTATGTTCCTGTGAATGGTTTTGCAGGAAACGTGTTAGTCGTAACTTGCTGGTTCCCTCGGAAACGGTTCAACATTCAGCATCAAGTCGAGAAGGAGGCGATGAATATTCATCAGAAACATCAGAAATGGATTCTCAAGGACCGGTAAGAGGAAAATCACTTTGAAAATTTAAGTGCATGACTTCCCCCTCAGCTTTCGCTCATGTAATTTTTAACAGAAATAGGTCGATTTTCTACCGAACTTGAAATTTTCACTAAAATTACAAAAGTATACATTCAAATGTCGTTAAAGCTCATACTTTTTTGCATTTTAAATTTGTTGATGTACCTTAAAATCAAGAATTGTCTTAAGTGTCAGTTTCAGTGAACAGGGGGGCCTCTGTGGCTCAGTAAGTAGAGCGTTGGACGCTCAATTCAAAAAGCCTTCCACCTATGGATCGCAGGTTCGATTCCCACTCAGTCCCCCCTAAAAAATTGGAAAATTTTCTGACTGGGTTTTCACTTGAACGACCTATGTGGGATGGTTGCCAGTTACCACCGCAAGATCGTGGGTTTCCTCTGGGCATAGAGCCTGGTTTCCTCCCACAATAAAACTGGCAACGCCGGCATTTAAGTGAAATAATCTTGAGCCTGGCGTAAAACACCAAACAATCAATCAATAAACAGCAAGAAAAATCATGGATGGATTAAATTAAGCGATTTGTATTTTGATTTGTTGAATTTACACACACCAAAACTGCTGTATCTATCTCAGGGAAAGGGCATGCTTTCTTTAAGTGCATCAGGCAGGGTGGGGGGGGGGGGTGCTTGGTGGCCGTGTCGGTTAGAGTGATAGACCCTTAGTCCTACACAGTCTTCCAGTGATGAGGTGCGGGTTTGAATCCAACTGAGACCAAATCAAATGAAATTTTCTGTGTGGATTTTCACTTGATGGCCGTATGTGGTAGAGTTGACAGGTACTCGCCGAAAGTCTGCAGTTTCCTCCGGGCAATAATGTTGCAAAAGGCTGCCTCCCCAGAGAAATCTGGATTTAAACATTTAGAAATAAATTTTTTTAAAAAATGTCTGACATGCCTGCTTTTGATAGTCTTTGTTTTTAATAGGTGATCTGCCAATTACTTACGAATGACGTAATTTAGCAACGTCACAATTACGGCTCTATGTAGTACACCGGACAAAGCATCCGTCTGTTTTTAACTAAAAATTTACGGCAATTTTACATCATATTTGAGAAAAGAAACCCCATATTGTGATAGTTTATGTCTGAAATAATCAAGTAATGCGAAAAAATCATGCATGAGCGAGAGCTCGACTGAATACAGCTGAAGTCTAATTGAAACACGGGCTTGTCCGGTCTAAGATTGGTGCCACGACGTCATGTCATTGTTACGTGAAAAACTGGCAAATGGTCTATTTGAGATGTAACTATTTCTCCATCTCTCCATCTCTTCAGTTACCCCAGTGGCTTAAACAGGAGTTAGCCGTTGGTCAGACAGAGATTGAGGATACCGCTGATGAAAATGAGGCGGGTGATACGACTGACCAATCAGACGAGGGCGTCCGCCGGAAACTCGTCGACACTTCCTTTACCAGCATACAGATAAATAAAGACCTTAAACGGGGTAAATTTTTCACTTAAGTCCAGAACATGATACATGGTCCAAAATGTCCCAGTCTAGCTGACTTCAAGATTTTGATTGTTTGGTGTTTTACGCCACACTCAAGATTATTTCACTTAAATGGCGGCGTTGCTAGTTTTATTGTGGGAGGAAACCAGGCTCTATACCCGGAAGAAACCCACGACCTTCCAGTGGTAACTGGCAACCATCTCACATAGGCCGTTCCAGTGAACACCCAGTCAGAAAATTTTCCAATTTTTTTTGGGACTGAGTGGGATTCGAACTCACAACCTATTGGTGGAAGGCTGTTTGGTCTGACCCACAGAGGTCCCTTGAGAAAACCCGTACTAAAGGAACCAGTACCAGCAATCACATTTTCATTTTTTTTTTTCAATTTTTATCTGCTCCAAATGTGCTTAATCGATGGAAGACCTGTTGCGGACTGACGGTCTGTCACCCTGAGTCACCTGAGCATGTGATGAATTGAATTCCCACTGTGTTACCGTACTGGGGAATCCCTGTGGTTATCTTTATGGGGATTCCTTGCTGGGGAATCCCTGTGGTTATCTTTATGGGGATTCCTTGCTGGGGAATCCCGATGGTTATCTTTATGGGGATTCCTTGCTGGGGAATCCCAGTAGTTATCTTTATGGGGATTCCTTGCTGAGGAATCCCTGTGGTTATCTTTATGGGGATTTCTTGCTGGGGAATCCCTGTGGTTATCTTTATGGGGATTCCTTGCTGAGGAATCCCTGTGGTTATCTTTATGGGGATTTCTTGCTGGGGAATCCCTGTGGTTATCTTTATGGGGATTTCTTGCTGGGGAATCCCGGTGGTTATCTTTATGGGGATTTCTTGCTGGGGAATCCCGGTGGTTATCTTTATAGGGATTTCTTGCTGGGGAATCCCGGTGGTTATCTTTATAGGGATTTCTTGCTGGGGAATCCCAGTGGTTATATTTATAGGGATTTCTTGCTGGGGAATCCCGGTGGTTATCTTTATAGGGATTTCTTGCTGGGGAATCCCGGTGGTTATCTTTATAGGGATTTCTTGCTGGGGAATCCCAGTGGTTATATTTATAGGGATTTCTTGCTGGGGAATCCCGGTGGTTATCTTTATAGGGATTTCTTGCTGGGGAATCCCGGTGGTTATCTTTATGGGGATTCCTTGCTGGGGATTCCCAGTGGTTATCTTTATAGGGATTTCTTGCTGGGGAATCCCAGTGGGTATCTTTATGGTTGATTGATTGATTGTTTGGTGTTTTACGCCGCGCTCAAGATTATTTCACTTATATGGCGGCGTTGCCAGTTTTATTGTGGGAGGAAACTGGGCTCTATGCCCGGAGGAAACCCACGACCTTCCGCTGGTAACTGGCAACCATCCCACATAGGTCGTTCGAGTTATCTTTATGGGGATTCCTTGCTGGGGAATCCCGGTGGTTATCTTTATGGGGGAAAAATACCCTTTATCACCCATCTGGTATTTATCAGAGTGGCTGTTTAAATAGAGATAAGGGGAAAATGACATCCACTGAAGTGGACACACAAGGTTTATATATTTACACACCAACATATCAGTGGTCAGCCTGAAGATTGTTTGCTTTGTAATAAAACTATTACAGCCAAGTCCAATAGAACAGTATCCAAGTCAAAACTGTTAAAATTCAAGAATTGTAAGCTATTGCATTGATTGCTCCTTCCCAATTATGGAACATAACAGCAATGTCAAAACAGCCACAATATTTCAGTTTTTGCAATTAAAATGTGATTGAATTTACCTGAACAGATAACATATGTGTACTTCAACGTACTGGTATTTAGTTGCAGCTTCAACAAATTCAAAAAAGAAAAAACTTCTAATGTGAACAAGAAATTGTAATTGATGAAATTAAAACAATTGTTATATTAAATGTAAAGTTTTTAATCGTAGCGGTTGGACTTTGCCACGGCGGGCGTATGTTGAGTTTACTAAAACTCTTGTTGGGGTGAGTTATAGGTTTACATTTGCTATAAGTGTCCTCTGTTTGGATTTCAGGTCAAAATAAAGTACAAAAGAAAAAAGCCAGCCCTAGAGTTGAAAGGTCAAAAGGTGCTACCATGACAACGGATGGCAAGGTAACTCACAGGGGACAGTTTCTTTGGTCGATTGATTGATCTTTTACACTGCACTCAAGATTATTTCACTTATATGGCGGCGTTGCCAGGTCGATGGAAGGTCTGTGTGGGACTGAGGGACGATCACTCTAACCCACTGGACCACCAAGGCTCCCGACAGTTTCTTTGGATAATATTTTTTGAACAAGTTTCTAACCCATCCTACATGTAGCAATGGGTCTGAGTTACTTGCAATCATATGGTTATGTTTTTTTTTATACATTTCAGTACCTCTCATTTTAACTGCTGACCAAGCTACATACTGTATATTATCAAGATGAAACAACATCACAATATTATTAAAAGTCTGTTTGTCATCTTATAAAAAATATATACAGGCCTCATTGGCTGAGCTAGTGTGCTACCATACACTGACACAAATCTTTCAAAAATCTCCCCCCCCACCTTTCCCTCCTCCTCCCTCAATAAAATTTAAAAAAAAAACTCATTGCCCTTTGTGTCAGTTGTCAGGCATCAATTACTTGTTAAAGGTTAAAGGATTTATGAACAGGATTTAAAGCTGGTTTGTGTTTGTTTATGGACTAAATGTATATTTGAAAAACATCAGTTGAAACGAAATAACCTTCGCGTTAGTTCCCTGGTAGTCACAAAAAGAACGGAGAGGAAATATGCATATTTTCCGTATTTTTCGTAACTACTCGTAAAGATGTTATACACGACCTTTGATGTGTACAAACTGCCACGAAGACGTACTGAGACAGCAGAAATCGTTTATTACGTCATCGCTGTGAGGGTACGTACACAACGGAGGTCGTGTTTGACGTCATAAGTCTCTGAGATAATTAACTTTCGTAAGCATTGTAGATCGGCAAACGTAGCTTGAATTTTGTTTGGGCTGTGACCGAAATTTTATTTTCTTTTTGGTCAGACTTTTTAAGTACATGTTTTACAACACACTTAACACACTTAACGCAAATTATGAAATATTTCCAAAGGTTGTTCATAAATCCTTTAAGGCCTTCCCCTGGGTAAAGTGGAGCCTAGTGCCCCACCCACACAATAAACCCGACAAGGTTGGCGTATATATGAAATAATCCTGAATACCTCATTAATAAATCCAGGGAAAGATTTGGGCATAGCAAAACACCTTGTCTCACTCACTATGTATTTTTGAACACTAAAACACACGGGCACAGGGGAAATCTTCTTGTTTAAAATAAACAGGGAGACAAGTTTTTTATTGTGTTAAAAAGGCGCATATGATTTAGACGTTTATACCCAATCATAAGTTGTTATAATAAACCACAACCCATTAGGTTGACGACAGACAGGAGTTTGTCCTTAGTCAGTAGAATTTTCTGGAAAAGATAATTTGGCAACAAATCACCCACTATGTATTAACAGTACTATATGTTTTACGTTTACTATCAGATGGTTACAGAGATGGAGTCTTCGTCAGGAAGGGGGAGATCACTCTCTATTAACGGGGCTGAAAGTGGAGATCCGGACATGCTGTCGAGCAGCAGCAGTAGTGATGTCTTGCAGTCAAGTCTGAGGTAACACTCACACCAAGCTAGGGGTCGATCAAGCTCATTTTTTTCAGGGGGGGGGGGGGGGGGGGGGGGGGGTTGAGGGTCAGCGCCAAAAAGGGCACTGCTTGTGGGTAAAAAAATACAATAAGAATGTCAGGCGAAACTTTTTATTTCTTTTTTGAAAGAGCAGGCCTGTATTGTACATACCTTTGAAGTATTCTTATTTAATAATCATGGATTAAATCCATAAATTTAGTTTATTGTCCAGATCAAACATTGCCTTTGATTATCTCTTTTTATAGAAATGGTGTGAAGCCTTCTGGGATACCTGTGAAAAAGGTAACCATGGCAACGTCTTTAAAGATGGCCGAGTCTCCGTTTAAGAAAGCCAGTGGAAGCTCTAGTTACAAACCGTTATCTAAAATCCGTGCACTAGGTCGAGGCAGAGGTTCAAGAGGATCACAGTTAGTATTTATCTCTGCTTTTCACTCTTTAGAAATTTTAATAAATTTAATTGACTAAGACTCTTGATATTATTGTTTTAAAGATCTATGTAATTAAAGATCTTAAGGGTTCTTTGTCTGAATTTGTTCTTTATGTTTGTTCTTTATGTCTGAGAGAAGTTTGACCAGGGTGGAGAAGGGGGGTGGGGGGGCGGTTGTCTACTGACTATTTGGTAGGGTCATAAGGGCTCAAACAATCAATTTTCATTTGTGATTTCCTAAAAATTGTGGTTGTGGTGGTGGGGGGTGGGGGGGCGGTTATTAAGCGGATAAATTTGAAATGCTGGTTAGAAGTTTGATGTCGCGGTTTTTATATTGATCATCTTTCTTCAGTCGGGATTTTTTATGGGGAGGATGGGAGGACCAAACCCTCTCTAAAATTAAATTAAATTTTTGTCCAAAAAAAATCCTAATTCTATATGTACCATTTTTTAGACAAGAGCCTGTGTTAAAAGATCAATTGGCAGCCCGAGGCTTTGTTTCTGATGTCACGGTCAAACGGAGAGAAGAAACATTGCAGGTAAAGATCTATCGGGATAGCATTCCTGGGCTTGTGTGCACTGACCAGCCATTCATCACCAGATTTTGGTGGAGTTTTCACTCAACATTTCTTTGTTGAATTTTTCTTTCCTTTCTTTGCTTGTTGATCCTTCTGCTGCAATGTCTGTTGCATTCAATTACATGTGTATAAAACTTTAGTTTGTATGGACAAGTATAGTCTCCAAGCAAGTGTACGCCTGATTTTCAAAACCTGGTATCAACAAGTTAAGGTTTTCCTATTGGTATATAAATCTTGGTTCTTTTTCTCATGAAATTTGCCTAGGCCACAATACAAATAACTAAAAATATTAATTATATTTGAATCCTAAAACAAGTTTTTATTTCAAAACTGCAACCCTGGCAGTTGTTTCTCAACAAAGTTACGACCGACATAAGTCCAATGCAAGGCGTAACTACCATGGCAACATATACCCTCAACATTACGTTACGACCAGGCGCAAAGCTAAGACGGGCGTAAGTGTGTTGAGAAACAGCCCCCTGGTACCAAAAGGTCCATCCACGATAAGACGTTAAATCTTCTCTCACTCAGTCACCAACAGGTTTTGAGGGTTTCCTGTTTTCATATACAACTTTGTTCTGGCCTCTGTGGCTCAGTCCGACTCTTGGTTTTTCTGAGGGGATTTTTCACTCGATCGCCGTATGTGGAAGAGGTACTTGCTGAAGGTGGGGGGTTTCTCCGGGCAATTTGCATAAGCCTTTAACGCTGAAGAATCAGCCAATCAATTTCAGGGATTAATAAAACAGTTAGCTGTAAATATTGATTATATTTGTTGAGTTCGAATCCCACTCAGTCCAAAAATTGGAAAATTTTCTGACTGGGTTTTCACTCGAACGACCTATGTGGGATGGTTGCCAGTTACCAAAGGAAGGTCGTGAGGTTCCACTGGGCACAGAGCCCGGTTTCCTCCCACAATACAACTGGCAAGGCCGCCATATAAGTGAAATAATATTGAGTGGGGCGTAAAACATCAATCAATCAATCAATGTACCATACAAATAATTTACATAAGCCTTTAATGCTGACCAATCAGCCAATCAATTTCAGGGATTAATAAAACAGTTAGCTATAAATATTGATTATATTTGTTGAAAATTCTCAATCTGAAAACAATTTCGTATATTGGTATACCGTTGTCCGTCTGTCCGCCCCGGATTCGTGTCCGCTCCATAACTTGAAACCTATTGCCTGAATCTATTTTTTTTCTTCTGATATATGTAGCTTATGGGTAGACGGTGTGTCGCGTACCAAAATTAAATTGGAGTCTCAATATTTTTGGCGACCAAAACAGCCACCCAGTCTTTTGGCACTTATAACTCTGAAAATATTTGATAGATTTAATTTTTTTTTCAGATATAACTAGGTTATGAATAGATGGTGTGTTCTGTACCGAAATTAAATTGGGGTCTTGGTATTTGCGGCGACCAAAACGGTCACCAGCCTTTTGACATTCAGTAAACCCAGAACTATTGCATGGATTTTGAAATTTTTTTTAGTTATAACTGGCTTATGAGTAGATGGTGTGTTCTGTACCAAAATTAAGTTGGAGTCTTAATATTTGCGGCGACCAAAACAGTCACCAGCCTTTTGGCATTGAGTTACTCTGGAACTATTCGATGGATTTAAATTCTTTTTTAGTTATAACTGTTTTATGAGTAGATGGTGTGTTCTGTACCAAAATGAAGTTGGAGTGTTGATATTTGCGGCGACCAAAACAGTCACCAGCCTTTTGGCATTGAGTTACTCCGTAATTATTTCATGGATTATATTTTTTTTTCTTCTAATATATGAAGCTTATGATTAGACGATGTGTCCTGTACCAAAATTGAATTGGGATCTCTATATCTGTGGCGACCAGAATAGTCACCAGCCTTTTAGCATTGAGTATCTCAGTACTTATTGCATAAATTATCAATTTTTTGTCAGTTATAACTATCTTATGAGTAGACGGTGTGTCTAGTACTAAAATAAACTGGAGTCTCGCTCTATGTGTTGACAAAAAACAGTCACCCAGCCTTTAGACATTCAGTATTGGAGGAAATAGCTGTTATTCTGTCTGTGGTTTCACAGAATAGCTTAGTTATTTCCAAACAACTTATTTGATAACCAAGATGACCAAATGAGTTTCGACCTTCTTTCAATTGTTTAATTTGTAATTAAATGAAATTGCTGTTGTATGCCTATATGTAGTGTAGACACTCATGCAAGTAGCTTTGGTACAGCTTTCAGATATAGGTAGCAGCTTATAGGTATGTGATTTGTCAAATACTAAAATCCACCAAGCCCCAGTCTTATTTGGGTGACTGAAAGATTCTACCAGCCAAAATTCTGTTTAAAGCATGTCTTTAATATTGAATATTAAGATAGTGTGCTACAATGAATTTACCCTTGCGGGCGTATTATGAGTTTCTTAAACTCTTGTTTCTTATAGAATGAATTAGAAAAAATGAAAGAGGAGAAAAGGCGATCTGAGGAGAAAATTAAAGAACTGGAACAAAAACATCGTGAGGAGCAGGATCAACTCCGCCTGGTGGCAGCAAAACAAGCTCAGGTAACGTAAACCATGGGGCGACACAATATCATATCTTATTTGGTGGTAGCAAAACAAGCTCAGGTAACGTAAACCAGGGGGCGACACGATATCGTACCTCATTTGGTGGTAGCAAAACAAGCTCAGGTAACGTAAACCATGGGGCGACACAATATCATATCTTATTTGGTGGTAGCAAAACAAGCTCAGGTAACGTAAACCAGGGGGCGACACAATATCATACCTTATTTGGTGGCAGCAAAACAAGCTCAGGTAACGTAAATCAGGCGGCGACACAATATCATACCTTATTTGGTGGCAGCAAAACAAGCTCAGGTAACGTAAACCAGGGGGCGACACAATATCATACCTTATTTGGTGGCAGCAAAACAAGCTCAGGTAACGTAAACCAGGGGGCGACACAATACCATACCTTATTTGGTGGCAGCAAAACAAGCTCAGGTAACGTAAACCAGGGGGCGACACAATACCATACCTTATTTGGTGGCAGCAAAACAAGCTCAGGTAACGTAAACCAAGGGGCGACACAATATCATACCTTATTTGGTGGCAGCAAAACAAGCTCAGGTAACGTAAACCAGGGGGCGACACAATATCATACCTTATTTGGTGGCAGCAAAACAAGCTCAGGTAACGTAAACCAGGGGGCGACACAATATCATACCTTATTTGGTGGCAGCAAAACAAGCTCAGGTAACGTAAACCAAGGGGCGACACAATATCATACCTTATTTGGTGGCAGCAAAACAAGCTCAGGTAACGTAAACCAGGGGGCGACACAATATCATACCTTATTTGGTGGCAGCAAAACAAGCTCAGGTAACGTAAACCAAGGGGCGACACAATATCATATCTTATTTGGTGGCAGCAAAACAAGCTCAGGTAACGTAAACCAGGGGGCGACACAATATCATACCTTATTTGGTGGCAGCAAAACAAGCTCAGGTAACGTAAACCAGGGGGCGACACAATATCATATCTTATTTGGTGGCAGCAAAACAAGCTCAGGTAACGTAAACCAGGGGGCGACACAATATCATACCTTATTTGGTGGCAGCAAAACAAGCTCAGGTAACGTAAACCAGGGGGCGACACAATATCATACCTTATTTGGTGGCAGCAAAACAAGCTCAGGTAACGTAAACCAGGGGGCGACACAATATCATACCTTATTTGGTGGCAGCAAAACAAGCTCAGGTAACGTAAACCATGGGGCGACACAATATCATACCTTATTTGGTGGCAGCAAAACAAGCTCAGGTAACGTAAACCAGGGGGCGACACAATACCATACCTTATTTGGTGGCAGCAAAACAAGCTCAGGTAACGTAAACCAAGGGGCGACACAATATCATACCTTATTTGGTGGCAGCAAAACAAGCTCAGGTAACGTAAACCAGGGGGCGACACAATATCATACCTTATTTGGTGGCAGCAAAACAAGCTCAGGTAACGTAAACCAGGGGGCGACACAATATCATACCTTATTTGGTGGCAGCAAAACAAGCTCAGGTAACGTAAACCAAGGGGCGACACAATATCATACCTTATTTGGTGGCAGCAAAACAAGCTCAGGTAACGTAAACCAGGGGGCGACACAATATCATACCTTATTTGGTGGCAGCAAAACAAGCTCAGGTAACGTAAACCAGGGGGCGACACAATATCATACCTTATTTGGTGGCAGCAAAACAAGCTCAGGTAACGTAAACCAGGGGGCGACACAATATCATACCTTATTTGGTGGCAGCAAAACAAGCTCAGGTAACGTAAACCATGGGGCGACACAATATCATATCTTATTTGGTGGCAGCAAAACAAGCTCAGGTAACGTAAACCAAGGGGCGACACAATATCATATCTTATTTGGTGGCAGCAAAACAAGCTCAGGTAACGTAAACCAGGGGGCGACACAATATCATACCTTATTTGGTGGCAGTAAAACAAGCTCAGGTAACGTAAACCAGGGGGCGACACAATATCATATCTTATTTGGTGGCAGCAAAACAAGCTCAGGTAACGTAAACCAGGGGGCGACACAATATCATACCTTATTTGGTGGCAGCAAAACAAGCTCAGGTAACGTAAACCAGGGGGCGACACAATATCATACCTTATTTGGTGGCAGCAAAACAAGCTCAGGTAACGTAAACCAGGGGGCGACACAATATCATACCTTATTTGGTGGCAGCAAAACAAGCTCAGGTAACGTAAACCATGGGGCGACACAATATCATACCTTATTTGGTGGCAGCAAAACAAGCTCAGGTAACGTAAACCAGGGGGCGACACAATATCATACCTTATTTGGTGGCAGCAAAACAAGCTCAGGTAACGTAAACCAGGGGGCGACACAATACCATACCTTATTTGGTGGCAGCAAAACAAGCTCAGGTAACGTAAACCAAGGGGCGACACAATACCATACCTTATTTGGTGGCAGCAAAACAAGCTCAGGTAACGTAAACCAGGGGGCGACACAATATCATACCTTATTTGGTGGCAGCAAAACAAGCTCAGGTAACGTAAACCAGGGGGCGACACAATATCATACCTTATTTGGTGGCAGCAAAACAAGCTCAGGTAACGTAAACCAAGGGGCGACACAATATCATACCTTATTTGGTGGCAGCAAAACAAGCTCAGGTAACGTAAACCAGGGGGCGACACAATATCATACCTTATTTGGTGGCAGCAAAACAAGCTCAGGTAACGTAAACCAGGGGGCGACACAATATCATACCTTATTTGGTGGCAGCAAAACAAGCTCAGGTAACGTAAACCAGGGGGCGACACAATATCATACCTTATTTGGTGGCAGCAAAACAAGCTCAGGTAACGTAAACCATGGGGCGACACAATATCATATCTTATTTGGTGGCAGCAAAACAAGCTCAGGTAACGTAAACCAAGGGGCGACACAATATCATATCTTATTTGGTGGCAGCAAAACAAGCTCAGGTAACGTAAACCAGGGGGCGACACAATATCATACCTTATTTGGTGGCAGCAAAACAAGCTCAGGTAACGTAAACCAGGGGGCGACACAATATCATATCTTATTTGGTGGCAGCAAAACAAGCTCAGGTAACGTAAACCAGGGGGCGACACAATATCATACCTTATTTGGTGGCAGCAAAACAAGCTCAGGTAACGTAAACCAGGGGGCGACACAATATCATACCTTATTTGGTGGCAGCAAAACAAGCTCAGGTAACGTAAACCAGGGGGCGACACAATATCATACCTTATTTGGTGGCAGCAAAACAAGCTCAGGTAACGTAAACCATGGGGCGACACAATATCATACCTTATTTGGTGGCAGCAAAACAAGCTCAGGTAACGTAAACCAGGGGGCGACACAATATCATACCTTATTTGGTGGCAGCAAAACAAGCTCAGGTAACGTAAACCAGGGGGCGACACAATATCATACCTTATTTGGTGGCAGCAAAACAAGCTCAGGTAACGTAAACCAGGGGGCGACACAATATCATACCTTATTTGGTGGCAGCAAAACAAGCTCAGGTAACGTAAACCAGGGGGCGACACAATATCATACCTTATTTGGTGGCAGCAAAACAAGCTCAGGTAACGTAAACCAGGGGGCGACACAATATCATACCTTGTTTGGTGGCAGCAAAACAAGCTCAGGTAACGTAAACCAGGGGGCGACACAATTTCATACCTGGTATCAGATTTGTATTTTTGTTTCCAAAGAAAAGACAAATAAAACTTTATAGTTATACTACCAGCAAGAATTTATGTTAAATCATATTTAGAATTTATAAATAAGTTGAAATATGCATTAAAAAAAAACCAAATCGTTTAGTTTTTAATTGCACTGAGAATACTACAATGTAAAAATTTATGAGAGAAATCCAAACTTGAGTTTCTAACCTAATTATACCGCTAATGCCACCATGTAAGAGAAATTATCCAGGGACCAGTTGTTCAGAAGTGTATTAGGCTTAATACCGGTATAACTTTGCAACGTCACTATTCAATTTCTTTGTTACGCTACGTCATTTAGACCGATATTAAGCCTAATACACTTTTGAACAACTCAGCCCAGAAGGCATTGTTTAAAAGGAGACATCGCTTAAGTTTGTTGTGATTCTCCGTTGACCTTCAGACTGGTAGAAAAATAAGAAATGGTAAATCTCGGATGAAAGGCTGCAAGTCGACTTTCCACCAACAATGTATATGTAATGAGCTATTTAGGGATTTCCCTGCTGCTATTGTTTTTTACTGTTTGACAGTCAGTAATCAAACAGCCTAAAACGCACCACATGCGCAGCCACAATGGGTCCATACCACACACCTAACCACAACAAACTGTACAAAGGAATTCTCGAGTAAAACCAAAATATCCAGCAGTCAATGGGGGCTTAGAAAGTTACTAACAGCCGTCTGGAAACCTCATCTTTATATAATCGACTGTCTGGAAACCTCATCTTTATATAATCGACAGTCTGGAAACCTCATCTTTATATAATCGACAGTCTGGAAACCTCATCTTTATATAATCGACAGTCTGGAAACCTCATCTTTATATAATCGACAGTCTGGAAACCTCATCTTTATATAATCGACAGTCTGGAAACCTCATCTTTATATAATCGACAGTCTGGAAACCTCATCTTTATATAATCGACAGTCGAAAAGCGCACATTTTATCGTTTTTCTTGTCGCTGGTTCCGAACATTTCCCTTTAACACAAAAACAGAAGAATTAGTATGACTTATTATTTGCTGTATCTTTTGTTTCTGTTAGGAGACGGAGGGCCAGTTGAAGGCGGAGATAGAAAAGTTACGACATGAACTTCTATCCCATAGTTCACAGCTGATGAACAATCAAAAAGTCGTCATGGGACTACAGGTACTGCGGAATATTTTTAAAACTTTTCTAACTTTTCCTCGTATATTTTAAACGCTCTGCCAAACTCCAGTTAAAAATATCTTGAGAATTTTTTGTTTGTTGGCTGCCTTTTATTTATTGATTGATTTTTACGCCCAACTCAAGATTATTTCACTAATATAGCGACATTGCCAGGTTTAGTGGAGGAGGAAACCCCTGACCTTCAGCGAGGATCCTAGCAACTCTTGCAAGTGACACTTTCATGTAGGTTAAATAATCATAAACCTAAAGGCCCGTTCTCACTGTGCGATTTGTCGTAGCGACTGGTAAGATGCAATCAAAATGGATGCTTTTAATTGGTCAATATGATTTATTAACCAATCAAATGCATTCATTTTAATCGCATCCTACAAGTCGGTACGCCAAACCGCACAGTGAGAACGGGCCTTAAAACACATACAACAAATAATCAAAAACAAAATATGTATAACAATATGTATATACTGTTATTTCTATCTGCAATTTCAAAGGAGCTTTTCTACCTAAAGGCCCGTTCTCACTGTGCGATTTGTCGAACCGACTTGTAGGATGCGACTAAAATGGATGCTTTTAATTGGTCAAAATTATTTATCAACCAATCAAATGCATCCATTTTAATCGCATCCTACAAGTCGGTTCGACAAATCGCACAGTGAGAACGGGCCTTTATTTCATAGGATCATTTTTATGTTATTTCACAGGAGCAGTTAGTTCGAGTAGAAGCCGAGCAAAGATCAATCAATTCTGTGAAAAACTCGAGTAGTAATTCTTCCTCCCCGAGACATAACTCTAATAAGGAGAGTAAAGTGTGTGTGTTACAGTGATACGGAGGGCAGTTCTGTCTCTATAATGTGGTAGTTATTTCTTAATGAAATAATTCAAAGACGTCACAAAAAGTAGCGAAAGTCTCGTAATAATTCCACAAATTTCCTTTCACCGGTGCAGTCGTCGTGCATGTTTTTTTTATCTAACATCTGATGTTGTGAAGAAAATGTATGTCAACTGAAAGTGCAAGGTCAACAAAATGTTACTAATAGCATCAGCTGTCTCGGATATCACAAAATCATGAGATACCTTGCAGACTCTGTGGTAGTGGATACTGTGCCAAGAAATCAGACTGTACAAAGTTACGGATCATTTTCTACGCAGTTTGGAAGTGTCGCACGGAGAACAGTTTGGAAGTGTCGCACGGAGAACAGTTTGGAAGAATGGAGTAGATACAGTAAATGGTTGGTAGTGGATACTGTGCCAAGAGATCAGACTGTACAAAGTGACTGATCATTTTCTACGCAGTTTGGAAGTGTCGCACGGAGAACAGTTTGGAAGTGTCTTTTTACATGGAGAACAGTTTGGAAGTGTCTTTTTACATGGAGAACAGTTTGGAAGAATGGAGTAGATACAGTATATGGCTGGTAATGGATACTGTGCCAAGAAATCAGACTGTACAAAGTGACTGATCATTTTCTACGCAGTTTGGAAGTGTCGCACGGAGAACAGTTTGGAAGTGTCTTTTTACATGGAGAACAGTTTGGAAGTGTCTTTTTACATGGAGAACAGTTTGGAAGAATGGAGTAGATACAGTATATGGCTGGTAATGGATACTGTGCCAAGAAATCAGACTGTACAAAGTGACTGATCATTTTCTACGCAGTTTGGAAGTGTCGCACGGAGAACAGTTTGGAAGTGTCTTTTTACATGGAGAACAGTTTGGAAGTGTCTTTTTACATGGAGAACAGTTTGGAAGAATGGAGTAGATACAGTATATGGCTGGTAATGGATACTGTGCCAAGAAATCAGACTGTACAAAGTGACTGATCATTTTCTACGCAGTTTGGAAGTGTCGCACGGAGAACAGTTTGGAAGAATGGAGTAGATACAGTATATGGCTGGTAGTGGATACTGTGCCAAGAGATCAGACTGTACAAAGTGACAGATCATTTTCTACGCAGTTTGGAAGTGTCGCACGGAGAACAGTTTGGAAGAATGGAGTAGATACAGTATATGGCTGGTAATGGATACTGTGCCAAGAGATCAGACTGTACAAAGTGACAGATCATTTTGTACGCAGTTTGGAAGTGTCTCTTTACACGGAGAACAGTTTGGAAGAATGGAGTAGATACAGTATATGGCTGGTAGTGGATACTGTGCCAAGAAATCAGACTGTACAAAGTTACGGATCATTTTCTACGCAGTTTGGAAGTGTCGCACGGAGAACAGTTTGGAAGAATGGAGTAGATATAGTATATGGCTGGTAGTGGATACTGTGCCAAGAGATCAGACTGTACAAAGTTACAGATCATTTTCTACGCAGTTTGGAAGTGTCTTTTTTACACGGAGAACAGTTTGGAAGAATGGAGTAGATACAGTATATGGCTGGTAATGGATACTGTGCCAAGAAATCAGACGGTACAAAGTGACTGATCATTTTCTACGCAGTTTGGAAGTGTCTCTTTACACGGAGAACAGTTTGGAAGAATGGAGTAGATATAGTATATGGCTGGTAGTGGATACTGTGCCAAGAAATCAGACTGTACAAAGTGACTGATCATTTTCTACGCAGTTTGGAAGTGTCTCTTTACACGGAGAACAGTTTGGAAGAATGGAGTAGATACAGTATATGGCTGGTAGTGGATACTGTGCCAAGAAATCAGACTGTACAAAGTGACTGATCATTTTCTATGCAGTTTGGAAGTGTCTTTTTACACGGAGAACAGTTTGGAAGAATGGAGTAGATACAGTATATGGTTGGAAGTGGATACTGTGCCAAGAAATCAGACTGTACAAAGTTACGGATCATTTTCTACGCAGTTTGGAAGTGTCTTTTTTACACGGAGAACAGTTTGGAAGAATGGAGTAGATACAGTATATGGCTGGTAGTGGATACTGTGCCAAGCAATCAGACTGTACAAAGTGACAGATCATTTTGTACGCAGTTTGGAAGTGTCGCACGGAGAACAGTTTGGAAGAATGGAGTAGATACAGTATATGGCTGGTAGTGGATACTGTGCCAAGAGATCAGACGGTACAAAGTGACGGATCATTTTCTACGCAGTTTGGAAGTGTCTTTTTACACGGAGAACAGTTTGGAAGAATGGAGTAGATACAGTATATGGCTGGTAGTGGATACTGTGCCAAGAAATCAGACTGTACAAAGTGACGGATCATTTTGTACGCAGTTTGGAAGTGTCTTTTTACACGGAGAACAGTTTGGAAGAATGGAGTAGATACAGTATATGGCTGGTAGTGGATACTGTGCCAAGAGATCAGACTGTACAAAGTGACTGATCATTTTCTACGCAGTTTGGAAGTGTCTTTTTACACGGAGAACAGTTTGGAAGAATGGAGTAGATACAGTATATGGCTGGTAGTGGATACTGTGCCAAGAGATCAGACTGTACAAAGTGACTGATCATTTTCTACGCAGTTTGGAAGTGTCTTTTTACACGGAGAACAGTTTGGAAGAATAAAGTAGATACAGTATATGGCTGGTAGTGGATACTGTGCCAAGAAATCAGACTGTACAAAGTGACTGATCATTTTCTACGCAGTTTGGAAGTGTCTTTTTTACACGGAGAACAGTTTGGAAGAATGGAGTAGCTACAGTATATGGTTGGTAGTGGATACTGTGCCAAGAAACCAGACTGTACAAAGTGACAGATCATTTTCTACGCAGTTTGGAAGTGTCTTTTTTACACGGAGAACAGTTTGGAAGAATGGAGTAGATACAGTATATGGCTGGTAGTGGATACTGTGCCAAGAAATCAGACTGTACAAAGTGACTGATCATTTTCTACGCAGTTTGGAAGTGTCTTTTTACACGGAGAACAGTTTGGAAGAATGCAGTAGATACAGTATATGGCTGGTAGTGGATACTGTGCCAAGAGATCAGACTGTACAAAGTGACGGATCATTTTCTACGCAGTTTGGAAGTGTCGCACGGAGAACAGTTTGGAAGAATGGAGTAGATACAGTATATGGCTGGTAGTGGATACTGTGCCAAGAGATCAGACTGTACAAAGTGACTGATCATTTTCTACGCAGTTTGGAAGTGTCGCACGGAGAACAGTTTGGAAGAATGGAGTAGATACAGTATATGGCTGGTAGTGGATACTGTGCCAAGAGATCAGACTGTACAAAGTGACGGATCATTTTCTACGCAGTTTGGAAGTGTCTTTTTACACGGAGAACAGTTTGGAAGAATGGAGTAGATACAGTATATGGTTGGAAGTGGATACTGTGCCAAGAAATCAGACTGTACAAAGTTACGGATCATTTTCTACGCAGTTTGGAAGTGTCGCACAGAGAACAGTTTGGAAGAATGGAGTAGATACAGTATATGGCTGAGGGACTGGTATTGTGAAAACATTGGGAATTTCACTGAATAAGACGGAAACCTCTGCTCATTCTGTAGTACATTGACCGTCATTATACCAGTGATTAAGTGATAACTGCATACTGACAAGCCTTCCATCAATGGGTTGCGGGTTTGAATCCCACTCGGTCCAAGAACAATTTCTGAATGGGTTTTTCACTGGGTTGCCCTATGTGGGAGAGTTGCCAGGTACTCTGTGAAGGTCAGGGGTTTCCTCACCCACTAAACCTGGCAACAAAGCCCTATGATGTTGTGTCGCCAGTTTTATTGTGGGAGAAAACCGGGCTCTATGCCCGTAGGAAACCCACGACCTTTCAGTTGTAACTGGCAACCATCCCACATAGGTTCTTCAAGTAAAAACCCAGTCCGAAAATTTTACAATTTTTGGACTGAGTGGAATTCAAACCCGCGACCCTTTGGTGGAAGGCAGTTCGGATTGAGCGTCCAACGCTCTATCTACTGAGCCACGGAGGCCCCCATGTCATTAGGAGTTGTGTGATTGTAATTTATAAAATTGTTTATCATTGTCATAATTTACCAACCCATAGTCCATTCATTTTGATAATAATTTTTATCATAGTTTATCTATTTAATTTAGTAATTTTTTATCCAACTCCATCCATTTTAATATAATAATTTATCAAAGTCTATCCATTTAATTTAGTAATTGTTTATCAAACTCCATCCATTTTGATATCATAATTTATCAAAATCCCTACATTTTAATATACTTATTTATCAAAGTCCCTCCATTTTAATATACTTGTTTATCAAACTCCATCCATTTTAATATACTTGTTTATCAAACTCCATCCAATTTGATATCATAATTTATCAAAGTCCGTCCATTTTAATATAATAATTTTTCAAAGTCCCTC
Source organism: Lepidochitona cinerea (assembly GCA_963971465.1). Classification (NCBI taxonomy): domain Eukaryota; kingdom Metazoa; phylum Mollusca; class Polyplacophora; order Chitonida; family Tonicellidae; genus Lepidochitona; species Lepidochitona cinerea. The sequence continues at coordinate 17,339,604 of OZ020559.1, forward strand.
CATTTTAATATACTTGTTTATCAAAGTCCCTCCATTTTAATATATTATTATTTATACATAAGTGAAAACTAGGGATTTCCTTCACTCAGAAATGTTATAATTCACTGCAGTGAAATAACACTTTTGTTATTTAATGCACGCGACGAAGCCGATGACGTCGTCGGACCTACTTCTTTCTTGTGTACTGACGTCTGCTGTACAACAACAACAGTACATAGGATTTCGATAGGCTAAATGAAGCCTTTTCAGTCATAATTAGCATTAAGATAAATAAATTACAGCTGATAACACAAAATTGATTTAATAGAGGGTCGGCTTACCACTCTAAGTCAAAGCGATAAAACAAAACTTCAAAATCGATCGTATGTTGGCAGAGTTGTGTGACCTGCAGCATGGCTTCGGAGAATCGGACCACTGCGTGTAACGGATAACTGTACTTGCCATTCATTGACGCGTTTAAACAATGTAAAGTAATTTCAAATATCATTTTTTAACCTGGTGACTGATGCTCTGCAGAGTTAAAATCCATGGAGTTCGATTTAATTTCTCTTTACATCAAATATCGCGAAAAACTCAGGGAGAAAATGGCCATTCAAATGACCACAAATCTGACAGTCGATAGTCACGTGAGAAGAACAGACATGCTGTTGTTTCATTGGTCAGCGATATATATTCCTACGTTTGCTGAAAACCTAATCCGTCATAAATTTGTCAATACTTTCTTTTTTATAATTTATAAATTTATACTTCATAAACAATCTCCAGCCTAAAACATGATAGTATAAATAATAAACAGAATATTGTACAGTTGTGTTTGAATAGCATTTATATTTTTTCTCTTGAAAGGCGGAGGGATAACCCACTTGACGCTTCGCGTCTCGTGGGTTATTCTCCGGCTTTCACTCGAAAAAATATAAGTGCTATTCAAACACAACTGTTCAATATCCTCTATATAATTTATCAAAGTCCATCCATTTTAATATAATAATTTTTCAAAGTCCCTCCATTTTATTTAGTAATTGTTTATCCAACTCCATCCATTTTGATATCATCATTTATCAAAGTCCTTTCATTTTAATATACTTGTTTATCAAAGTCCATCGATATTAATATACATGTAGTTGTGTATCCCTCCATTTTACCTATGTGTTAAAGCGTCAATCCGTCCGTGTTATTTTTATAGAACTGATCTTTACCATTTATACACGAGCCACATGTATTTCTATGTCATAAATTGTTATTTGTACGTTGGGTTTGAGTTTTCTGGAGAGATAGATGTTTAATAACATAAACTCATATCTAACTAAATATGATCAGTTGTTTTAGTGGCATTTAGAATTTGAATTGGTATGGATAACAAACTTTTTTTCTGACGTTTCGGTGTATCTAAGTAAACGGTGTTAGTATCTCCACCGAAACGTCGTCAGAAAAATAAACGAAGAAGTTTGTTATCCATACCAACCCCGTGTTTATTATTAAAAATGATCATGTAGAAGTGTGGGTAACGTTTATAAAGATCTAACTATTGAGAGTGATAGTCCGTAGTCAGCATAATTATTGTTAATGTATTTATTATAAACATTTAAAATTTAAGTTATTTTCAAATTTTTTATGTGTAATGTTTTTCCCTTATTGCTATGGGTTATATCTTATACCTACATGTACATATAAATAGTAATATATATATTTACAAAGCTGAATAAGGGGAGAGCACCAGGTGTGCCCAGGATATTTTCCTCCATGAATTATTTTATGAACTATCTACGATATTAGTGGTTATAAGCATAGGTTATGTTTATATTCAATGTTGCTTTTCGTTGACCTTCGCCCTCAGGCTGGAGCTTTAGCCATGTATGCTGACCCAGCAAGGGGAAACATTATGTATGCCACATACTGTACATTTAGATCTGGCTGGGGGAGAGGGGGGGGGGGATATTTTGGTACTTTCGTTGCCATATAACCTTAGTTGTTGGGTGCGACGTTAAGTCCCAATCAATCAATAGTTGACCTTCCGATCAGTAGAAAAATCAATCTCGGATAAAAGACCGCAAGTTGATTTTCCGTCAATAAAGTATATTTGAAGAGTTAGTTGGGGAACTGACCTCTGCCAGTGCCCAACGTCCTGCCCAAACATTCTATTAAACCTTTCTAGCATCCATCTTTTGGTCACTCTGGGCATTTGTCTTTAAGTTAGATTACTGTGAAAGGTTCGGTAAAATTTACCAAAAGTTGAACATTTTTTTAGGACAATGAATATTAGTATTTGATTTTTGATAAAAGTTTGTTGGTAATACTGCTGTTTTATTCACTCAATGCTGTGTTTTTAACTGTTTAAGTGTTCCCATTTTCGACTGGAGGCAAATTTTCTTTGGAAGGAGTTGCTGTGATTTGTGTTTTGCTGCTTCAGTACTTTACTCCCACAAACTGTTGTTGATATTTTGACTATTTAAGTGGGGTTTGTTTTTCCATACCTTCGCAATTAGTGATAGGACTTGTTTGAAACTTGACTGATAAACTATTAGTTACAGGGCGGATACGGAAATATATGGAGTCAGTAAACGAATATTTGACCCATATATTTCCGTATTCCACCTAAGATCTAAACTGTATGATACTCAAGCCTTCTTTCTCTAAATTGACTGTTTCATAAAAGGCAGAAAGTGAAGGTTTTCTAATGTAAATGTAGTTGTACTTTGTCATTAGGATGGGTTGATTGATTGATTGTTTGGTGTTTTACGTCACGCTCAAGATTATTTCACTTATATGGCGGCGTTGCCAGTTTTATTGTGGGGGAAAACAGGACTTTATGCTCGGAGGAAACCCACGACCTTCCGTTGGTAACTGGCAACCATCCCACATACATGTAGGTCGTTTGAGTGAAACCCAATTCATGGACGTCTTTTTGTTTCTTTCGCTTGCATCCCTAGTCCGAGATATGTTGAGTGGATGGAAGTTATTCTGATACGGCCGGACGGCCTTTTTCAATGGTATCAGAATAACTTCCATCCACTCAACATATTGTAAACTATTGCATCCCATGATGGGACACATATCATTGTATTTTTTCTGTCAAAGTTAAAAAATGAGGTTCCGTCAAATCCTTGTCTTCATGTATCAAAGTGGCATAGGGTGTCAAAATTTACTTATTATTGATAATAAAATCAACTTATTTAATTTTTACACAAATAGTTTCGTTTTGATTGATGTTTTACGCCACACTGATTATTTCATTTATTTGGCAGCATTGCCAGGTTTAGTGGGAGAGGAAACCCCCAGCCTTTGCATCTTCGCAAGCCAAGTTAAAATCTGCATGTCCCCATTCCGTGTTTGGTGAGTGAGTACCTGTCAACTCTCCCAGGTTGTTTTCCAGGATCAAAGTGGGATGGTTGCCAGTTACCAACGGAAGGTCGTGGGTTTCCTCTGGGTATAGAGACCGGTTTCCTCCCACAATAAAATAAATGAAATAATCAGTGTGGCGTAAAACATCAATCAAAAAGAAACTTTTTGTGTCAAATTAAAGTGAAATAATCTTGAGCGCGGCATAAAACACCAAAACAATCAGTCAATCCAGAAACAAAATATAGAGACGGTAAGCCAATAATTTGAGAGGGATAATAAATGCCATTAGCTAGTTATAGCTGAAGTTCAGTGCTGCCCCCACCCACTAGTAAATTGCTATTACCTGTGGCACTAAGCACCAGCTAACTTTCTGTACTGTTGAAGAAATTTTTCCCCAGGTGTTATTTATGCAATTCTGTAGTCAAGTTAGTTTTGGTACAGTATAGACTGAGATGAAATTTGCCAAGAAAAGTTTCTAGAAATGAAAAATAAAATTGTTTTGTTTGAATTTATATGGTGTTCTGTTCCTTTCCTGAGAGTGAGGTCGAATAGTGCTCAGACCTTTAGATCAGTGATCGATTGATTGATGTTCTTGGCGACACTCAAAGCTATTTTAATTAAGTGGGCTGGAAACCAGGCTCTGCAGATGTATGCCCGGTGGAATGGCCTGACCTTCCTTGAGGTAACTCATGCCATTTAATTGATTGTTTTACGCCGCGCTCAAGAGTATTTCGCTTATATGGCGGCGTTGCCAGTTTTATTGTGGGAGGAAACCAACGACCTTCCAGTGGTAACTGGCAACCATCCCACATAGGTCGTTCGACATACATTTAAAATAGGAAAAGGACACACGTTTGCCAAGCAAGTTCAAATAGAAATATGATTGTTGCATAGCATCTGGGGGGCCTCCGCAGCTCAGTAGGTAGAGCGTTGGACGCTCAATCCGAACAGCCTTCCACCAATGGGTCGCGGGTTCGAATCCCACTCAGTCCAAAAATTGGAAAATTTTCTGACTGGGTTTTCACTCGAACGACCTATGTGGGATGGTTGCCAGTTACCAGCGGAAGGTCGTGGGTTTCCTCCCACAATAAAACTGCCATATAAGTGAAATAATCTTGAGCGCGGCGTAAAACACCAAACAATCAATCAGCATAGCATCTGGTTACAATAAAGGTATAAACTCTGAAACCAATGTTACAATCAGACCAACGCCAAACAAGTTATGGGTTGGATTTGCATCCAGGATAGGCCAACCCTCAGTATACAATAATACGACCGTTGGATTTGCATTCAGGATAGCTCAACGCTCAGTATACAATAATACGACCGTTGGATTTGCATTAAGGATAGCTCAACGCTCAGTATACAATAATACGACCGTTGGATTTGCATTCAGGATAGCTCAACGCTCAGTATACAATAATACGACCGTTGGATTTGCATTCAGGATAGCCCAACGCTCAGTATACAATAATACGACCGTTGGATTTGCATTCAGGATAGCTCAACGCTCAGTATACAATAATACAACCGTTGGATTAGCATTCAGGATAGCCCAACGCTCAGTATACAATAATACGACCGTTGGATTTGCATTCAGGATAGGCCAACGCTCAGTATACATTAATACGACCGTTGGATTTGCATCCAGGATAGCCCAACGCTCAGTATATCATAATACGGCCGTTGGATTTGTATTCAGGATAGGCCAGTGCTCAGTATACAATAATACGACCGTTGGATTTGCATTCAGGATAGGCCAGTGCTCAGTATACAATAATAGGACTGTTGGATTTGCATTCAGGCTAGCTCAACGCTCAGTATACAATAATACGGCCGTTGGATTTGTATTCAGGATAGCTCAACGCTCAGTATACAATAATACGACCCTTAGATTTGCATTCAGGATAGGCCAACGCTCAGTATACAATAATATGACCGTTGGATTTGTATTCAGGATAGGCCAGTGCTCAGTATACAATAATACGACCTTTTAGTTTAGCCCTGACCAGTTTATCTTTCAAACACTTGTTCTTTTTATAAACAATGACTAGCCTTTGAATCAGAGGTCGGGCAATTTTACTTTCCAAGTGATAAAATAACACAATGTTTAATTAGAGGGATCACAATTAAGATTATTTGCCATTTGATATTTATGGCAAGATTGTTCTCCGAAAACAGTTCCGCGATCTGGCACGTATACATCAAGTTCGCAATGTAAGAATACCCCCCTTGGGAGAAGAGCTTTAAAAAGAACAGAACAATCCTTTTATATATATATATATATCCATTACAAAGCCCTCTTTTTAACACAATTAGAAACTTGTCTCCTTGGTTATTTTAGACAAGAAGATTTTCCCTGTGCCCATGTGTTTTAGTGATCATAAATATATCCATTACAAAGCCCTCTTTTTAACACAATTAGAAACTTGTCTCCATGGTTATTTTAGACAAGAAGATTTTCCCTGTGCCCATGTGTTTTAGTGATCATAAATATATCCATTACAAAGCCCTCTTTTTAACACAATTAGAAACTTGTCTCCATGGTTATTTTAGACAAGAAGATTTTCCCTGTGCCCATGTGTTTTAGTGATCATAAATATATCCATTACAAAGCCCTCTTTTTAACACAATTAGAAACTTGTCTCCATGGTTATTTTAGACAAGAAGATTTTCCCTGTGCCCATGTGTTTTAGTGATCATAAATATATCCATTACAAAGCATAAACAAACAAATATAAACAATGGAAAGGACCTGCTCATAATTTATTAATCGGACCACAGATAAGATACAGTAACATGTATATCGTGAATTAATTTACAAATTAATGAAGTTCAAAAAATTGAGATTGCATTTTAAAATATTAATTGGATTTATTATAAACGACATCTATAATACAGTTAAGGTTGCAATCAATGTTACCCGGAATATAGTACTGCCTCAATGATCGTACGAGGAAACAATAATTTACTATCACTATACATATTGTTAATGGTTAAAAACGTACCAGTTCATTTTGAGAAATTGATTGTTTTTCTGAAGGATAATATCACTGGACAACCAACACTTATTGGTGAGATTATCATTGGCGTCAGTGGCCGATAGATTGATTGATTGGTGTTTTACGCCACACTCAAGATTATTTGACTTATATGGCGGCTTTTCCAGTTTTAGCGGGGACGCCGGGGAGGAAACCCACGACCTTCATTGAGTACCTGGCACCTCTTCCACATACGGCGACCAGGTGAAAATTCCACTCAGAAATTTAAAATTTAGTTAAAGAACAAAAGACTACGGGAACCAATACTATTGAATAGTAACATGTCACACAGGTACATGTACACTGTTATGAGCAACTTAAAGGCACACTTGCCACGAAAATCCAGAATACTGTGTACATCAACAAGCAGTGGGTGGTTTTCTGTATTTTTCCTGGACAGAAGAAGTTAAGAACTTTCTATTTTTACCAAAAACAGAAACTTTTGGCATCATTTACTAATTTTAATTTGAAATTGAAAATTAGATTTATAAAGTACCCGCAATGTGCCCTAATATTTGAGTCGTGTGAGTGATCTAACAGCACAGTATAATTTTACGTATTATCTGAAAAATACAGACTGTTCGGTAAGAGTGATTCGAAAAACCTGCTGATAATTTTTTGAAAGTGAACCACAGATAAAACGGCCTGATCGTTGTTGTTGTAACCAGGCTTCGATTCTTTGTTTGTTTTTCACTTCCATTTCTACATTCTAAACCTAACAGGATATATTTTATGTGTCCTATGTTTATATTTTGTGGTAGTAATCTCCAGTAAATAGGGTTTTTTTAACAAATGTTCAGCAGCAAGTGGTCCTTTAAGGTTCGTTTTATAACTAGGTATGCAGTAACATAGTAATAAAATCATGAGTATTTTAAATAAATAACAGATCCAAATATAATTACTGGGGTATAAACATTAAAGGGGCATGAGCTGCCAAAATGTTGATATTTTGACGTCAAAACAGACCGTTGAAATTTTTGGCTATTTTTCTCAAGACGTATAATTCAGAAGCTTTTTAGTGCTTGTAGTCTCGAAAATATACAATAAAGTATTGTTTTAAACTAACTTTGCCTTAGAATGAATGAATGGTTGTCAGAGTTATTTAAATTTTGTTTACTTTTCAAACACTATTCCGATTCGTATAGGCCACATACTGTATGGATTTTCCTCATTCCAACGCCAAGCATTTAGTTTTTCGATGGCCTTCAAAGCCTCTTACAGTCGTGACGATAAGAAATAATGAAAAGTGTGAATTTTGGCAGCTCATGCCACTTTAAATGGTCAATTAGATGTATGAGTTGCCAAGTTAACATGACATATATGAGAATAAGGAGATCCTTGATATTTTTTCTACAGTAATTAGAAGTGAATGTGCCTTTAACTTCCAACAGTATTTCACTTTTGTAGCCACGATTGAGAACTTTCCCGGTGAATAATTATCACTCCGCAGCATATACGGTAAGAATTCCGCTAATTCAAGTACTCAAAACATTACGAAAAGCACTCCAAAAGTTTGAGACTTTTCGTTGGGTGTCTTACCTCCTGCATGGAGCGACCGATAATCCTATCGAGCAATCGCTATTGTGGTTGTTTTAGACCAAACATGGCAGAAAGCAGTCTAATAATTTGTTATCTTCACATTGCTCGTCCTTGAATTAGCGGAATTCTTACCGTAGTCTTTAACACTAACCAAGACTGGAAACCTGAATTTAGCTTCAAATTTGAATATTTTGCCATTTTTTCGTACACGTATTCTGTTGGCACAATGACCTGCTCAATCCAGATTTTCTACTTCAGAGTCCATTCCTTACATTTTTCAACGTCTTTTCTTCAAACGTCGCGTAACATTCATACCGGACATCATCCGGACAAAATTACAGATAACCGATTCAAATTGTACCTACTATAAATAGTACGTCTTAAGGCCCGTTCTCACTGTGCGATTTGTCGTACTGACTTGTAGGATGCAATTAAAATGAATGGATTTGATGGGTTGATAAATCATACTGACCAATTAAAAGCATCAATTTTAATCGCATCCTACAAGTCGGTACGACAAATCGCACAGTGGGAACGGGCCTTTACATGCACTTTCAACCCATCTTTAACTAACATAATTCGTAAGAATAATTGGACTCCTAATAAACATATGTATGAGTAGCACACAATTGTTTTTGTAAATAAAGTATTTTAAATCCCTTTTGCCCTACAATTATCAGGAATAGAGTATTCATTAATGAATTCATTCTAATTGAAACATACATGTAAACAGTTAACCAGTTCACTCCATACATCAACTTATCCTTCATCAGACTTGCATTTGATTGGACGTCATCGATCACATGGAGTTGACTCCATACATCCATCCCACATCAGACAAAATACTTGCATTTGATTGGAAGTCGTCGATCACATTGAGGTAACTTTATACATCCATACATAAATTTACCACGCTCAGACAAATACTTGCATTTGATTGGACGTCATCGATCACATGAAGGTAAGTTAATATACATCTGTACATCTATCCCACATCAGACAAAATACTTGCATTTGATTGGACGTCATCGATCACATGGAGGTAACTTTATACATCCATACATAAATTTACCACGCTCAGACAAATACTTGCATTTGATTGGACGTCATCGATCACATGGAGGTAACTTTATACATCCATACATAAATTTACCACGCTCAGACAAATACTTGCATTTGATTGGACGTCATCGATCACATTGAGGTAACTTTATACATCCGTACATAAATTTACCACGCTCAGACAAATACTTGCATTTGATTGGACGTCATCGATCACATGGATGCGTGATATTTTTGGTACCAGGCAGACAAGTTTGTATCAGGCTTCCTAGAGTTACCTGCCCCTGAACACATAACGTCACGATGTAAAACATATAAATGCCATCTGCTGAATTGAGTCGGCCAAATTAATAATAACACCGAGATTATCAATGTGCATGCTGGGATACGGACATCGTAATCGGTGAATAATAAGTCTAATTATGCCCCGATCTGCCGACGGTACACGACCTGGTTTGCATAGGTGTGTCGACCAAGTTGTAAACACTTTCGCAAAGTAAAACAAAACTATCAACCCGGCAAGAGTCTGCAAAAAGGATGGGTTTACATTGGGATAAATACGTTACACAGTCGGGGTGACGCAATGCAGAAATATATGGGGGTGAGTAAAACATAGTTTGGGATTGACTTACGGTAAGAATTCCGCTAATTCAAGGACGAGCAATGTGAAGATAACAGATTATTAGACTGCTTTCTGCCATGTTTGGTCTAAATCACCAACAATAGCGATTGCTCGTTAGGATTATTGGTCGCTCCATGCAGGAGGTAAGACACCCAACGAAAAGTCTCAAACTTTTAGAGCGCTTTTCGTAATGTTTTGAGTACTTGAATTAGCGAAATTCTTACTGTATGCCTTGCCTAATATGAATTGAATGGAAGCCATATATGTCTGTATTGGGTCACAAACAGACTGTAACTAATAGTGCCTTACCAGATGCATGGGTTTTGCATAATTTCCTCTTCTGGAACCTGTTTCACAAAGCGGCTTAGTGTAAGTTTTCACGTAAATGCCATAGCAACGTATCTCTACACTATGGGTTGCTACATGTATGACATTTACGTGAAAACTTACACTACGCGGCTTTGTGAAACAGGGTACAGGGCCCTGTTTCACAAAGCGTAGCGTAAATTTTCACAAAACTGCCATAGCAGCCCATACTGTAGAGATACGTTAGTATGAAAGTTACGCAAAAAATGCATTTACGCCGCTTTGTGAAACAGGGTCCAGATACGTCACTTCCTCTTCAGGTATGTTTATTGAACACTAAAACACACAGGCAAAGGGAAAATCTTCTCTTGACTTCAGATATGTTGATGAACTTGATTTTCTCTAACAAGCACACAAGAAAGCACAGATCTTTCCAACCATGATCTATGACGTATTCAGTCATTTGCTGAGATTAACATGCTATATGATGTTCAGGGCGATCAGAAATTCAAAAGACAGTCTACAGTTTATACAAGATAGCCCAGGGGGCTGTTTCACGAAGCTGTCACAAAGTGCGATCAATCACAGTCGCCATGACGTCATATCTCTTCACTATGGTATCCATAGGCAACTAGGCTTCATTTGAGACGCAACTGCTTTGTGAAACAAGCCCCTGATCAGTGAATACATTATAACATTGTCAACCATATGTTAAGATCTCCACGCAGTGTGGTGATTATGCCGATCACGAATTGAAAACACAGTCCACAGTTTAAACAATATCAGCAAGCCAATTAAACACAAGATTACGCGGTTCGCCATCGTTGCCTCTGTGGGCGTGGAAATGAGGGCGGGGCTAATTGTGACGGCTGTGTCAGCAGCAGAGATAGCAAAGTGTACGACTCCAAATAATATCCATTGTACGAGGAGAAAAAGAAGAAACAAACTTTTACAGCAAAGTAATATCAGGAGAAGGAACACACCCAGTAACACAGCAACAGCCCCGATATATACAAAAAATGTCATTATAAAATGATCACGACATATCTCCTGCAATCTACGCCCTCTTAATCTGTTTTGCATAACCACGCCCAGTTTATGTCTAAGGTCGGCATTCAGGAGGGGCAACGGGTGCAGTTTACCATTGGCTTTCCTAAGGTTCTTTCTTCGTCGGCTGTAGTGAACGGGAAACTTGGTTTTTAACAAAAACGACAAATCTGTGAAAATAGAGAGAAATCAAATTAATGATAAGCCCATTTGTGATTTTCAACAGATAAATGAGTCGGGGAAAGAGTGAAATATTATAATCTTGAGTGCGGCGTAAAGCACCAATCAATCAATCCCCAAATCTCCTGTCACCCATACAGTCAATGAGCATATGGCTAACCCGGTTTTCTTTCTAATGTGGCATTCAGTCCTTACGTCACAAGTTTTGTGCCTGGAGGTAACCCTGTGACCTTCAGCTGGTGCCTAGCAACCATTTCACATATAGGACAATCGAATGACAACTCAACGCAATAGGCTAAAAGCTTAATGATGTAAATCAAACAATTTTTTCATGGAAGAGGGATATTTTTTTAATTGAATTTATTTGAATTTTTTAATTTGAATTTATTGCAATTACCCACTGACAGTATGGGAACAACTAAGTACATGTACATGTATATACTACTCTTATTTTAGACAAGAAGATTTTCCCTGTGCCCGTGTGTTTTAGTGTCCATAAATATATACTACTCATAGGTTTGATTTGTTACAACAATTTATGGGGTATAAAGGTCTAAATGATATACCTCTTTTTAATACAATTAGAAACTTGTCTCCATGGTTATTTTAGACAAGAAGATTTTACCTGTGCCCGTGTGTCTTAGTGATCATAAATATATATACTACTGTAACAATAACTTGTTCTATCCCAGGTCTTTGACAATGAAGTCTTTAGCCCTTAGTATTGACACACATTGACTGACACTGTACACCAATAGGCCAGACTTGTAGCACGTGATTAAAATAGATGGTTTTAATTAGCCGATACAATTTTTTAACAAATCAAATACATCCATTATAATAATCCCAATCAACAAGTCGGTACGACAAATTGCACTGTGAGAACTGGCCTTACAGTTTTTCTGTGCAGACTAATTGCCATGCGCCATTATATCCCCCTAGCAACCCCATTACGAAATCGGTCTATTAGAATTCTTAGTTCCTTACAAAGATTATTGAGCAGTTAACTTACGATGTTGAGGCTGACACTGGTTGATAATGTGCCGGCACATCGGGCAAGTTGTCTTCTCAGGTTGAGTACGTGCCAGCTGACGTAGACACATTTCACAGAATGTGTGCTTACAAGGTAGACAACTGTGTGGACAACAAAGCATATCCAAACAAACAGGGCACAGAAACTCTTCCGGGATAATAGGTTCGGATGTTTCCATGGAAATTTGACGTTCCAGTTTCTTCTTGTCAGGACAGACATCTTGTTGAGTTGTTGACTGAAAAAAAACATGTTCTTCTTATAAAATCTAGTAATAACATTTTAACAAATGGTTATTTTTACGAAACTTTTAGATATCCATACATGTAAATAAGAGGTTTAGAGAGGGCTTGAGTCTCATCTAATAGTGAGCGCAAGTCTCATAAGAAATGACTGATTTTACGCCGCATTTAATATTATTTCACTTATATGGCGCCGTTGCCAAGTTTATTGGGGGAGGAAACCGGGCACATTGTCCAAAGGAAACCCCTGACATTCGGAGAGTACCTGGCAACTATAGGGAGCGCAAGTCTCATAAGAATCGTTACAAGATTTTGTGATATCCGGTGACAGATGACGCCATTAAGAACGTTTTTGATGACGTTGCAATTCCATTTGACGTATTTTGTTCCATAAGGTCAGATTTAAAGGTCATGTTGGAACGAAAAACGCTCGGTCACATGCGCAATGCAGTGCCGGTGACAGGAAATATGTGGAATTCACACGTGACTTGCGCTCCCTATTCCACATACAGCACCCAAGTGAAAAATCCACTCAGAAATTTTTCAATTTGTATTGGGTCAGAGTGTGATTCCAACCCGCGCTATAAGGTCTGTGTGGGACTGAGGGACAATCTCTCTAGCCCACTGGGCCACCGAGGCCCCTCGAAATAACCACGAAACCCTCCCACTAGGACCCGACAACTCTCCCATAAACATAAAGGCTGGTCGAAAGAATTGATTGATTGTTTGGTGTTTTACGCCGCTCTCAAGATTATTTCACTTATATGGCGGTGTTGCCAGTTTTATTGTGGGAGTAAACCCACGACCTTCCGTGGTCGAAAGAAAACTCAAATATTCACAAAAATTCACAAAATAGATGAATGTGGACAATAAACCAGGGCACAGCTGAGTATTGACGTTTCCCCGACACGCTCACATTGTTGGACAAAGTTCTATTATGTCCAACAACACGTGGTAAATGAAGGCTTAAACACAACGTCACAATCACTTTCTTAGGTTGCAACGTTTCCAGTTTGTCGGACATCCGTTGCCATAAAAGAATGTTTCGAGGGAAAGGTCAATTGAACTCACGACTTAGTCATGAAGTAAAAAAACAGTTGCATTACCTGGAGAGAGTAGTTGTCCTGTAGGAACTGAAATCTGTTACTGGTGGCCGTCATAGAAATGGCTCGCCTGTGTCCAAATCTCTTCCGTAACAAACTGGTGGAAATCGACGGATGATTTCCGTTACCTTGACTACGTAAGTGAACATCTTCTGAACTGTTAGTTCTGGACGCAGTTGTTGAACGAGCAAGAGTTGTCTCCCCTTCAACAGTTTCCAGATGGCGATTTTTTAGCCAGCTACAATCACTGACCACTCGTTTATGTTGTTTTCGAACAGGCGGCGTATCTTCAACCGTTTCCAGAAAAGATTGGGCTCTGGTGAGCGTGGACGTGTCGCCACTCGGATCCGACAACCCATTTTGTCCACCGCTTGAGCTCGGCTGAATAGCGCTGGTTCCAGCAACAAGAACTGGAGAAGGAGATTGCACACGCTTGGCGCTGGCATTAGCCATTTTGCTCGTCTCCAAGCTTTCCGTTAAGACATCAAAATCAAAGGGCGTAAGTTCCACATGACCTACAGTGTTCCACACATCAATCTGTGAATTTAATTGTAATTTTCCTTTACCGTTGCAATTTTTAGTTTGAGATTTTTGTTCCAAGTCCTTTTTCTCTTTAAACGATTTTACCGACAGGAAATCTACTCTGCTTTTGTTTACATGTACTGGGGGTGTGGTAAACTGCCCACAGTTACAAGTCTGTAATGAAGTGAAATCAAATGACCCCAAACGACCTCTGCACTTAGGACAGAGTAGCTTCCCTTTAGTCCACTCTCCTTTGTTGAGACATTTAATGACCCAAGCAGGACATTTCTCTTCAATGGTTAGAAACAATACTGCAGACCCTTTATCACAGGACTCTAGAGGAATATCTGAAACAACAAAACAAACTTTTTTTAAACTTCATAAATTGATTGATTGATTGGGGCTTAACGTCACACTCAACAGCTATGGTCATATGGCGACAAAAGTACCAACCAACCAAAAGATCTTACCCATCCCCCATCACACCTAAATTTTAACATTAAAACCTCCACAGACCATATGAACGTCAGGAAGGCTAATGTATTTGGCATACTTAATTTTCCTCCATGCTAGGTAGGCGAAAATGGCTATGGCAAAAACCACACCTCCCCCAGCCCGAGGGTATAAACTACATAAAGGATGTGTTTAGAAAATAGGTCTATGTCCATCTGTATGTTCTAAAGTGCCAGTTTAGACCAGTGGAAAAAATATGATTATCAACGAGTTAATTCAAAAGACTCAACAGTGCCTTCAAGATGTCTCAATTCAGAAAATGTGCCCCTTTGTGAAATAAAAGTTTCACTAAACCAAGCACAGAGGGGTAATATGGCTGACAAAAAAAAGGTGCAATGTAGTATCAATGAGACAGGTGCCCTTAATGTCCTTTAGTTAACACAGGGATTACCACATACAATATCTAAAATAACCACGGAGACAAGTTTCTAATTGTGTTAAAAAGAGGTATATCATTTAGACCTTTATACCCCATAAATTGTTGTAACAAACCAAACCTATGATATTTCATTAGGTTGAGGACTGACAGGAGCTTGGCCTTGGTCAGTAGAATTTTCTGGAATCCTTTTGTAACACATCGACAATGGGTAGGCATCTTAACTATGGCAAGAACATCGGTAGACTGAGATTGACCCCATAAATTTTGTATAGGGTATAGGGCCAAATCTTCAAAACTAAAGTACATATAAAGGCTTGAGTCAGGTTCAGATAATAGTGCGTTAAAAAAAAAGGAATTCAATTGATGTTAAAAGGTTATACCTGGTTGAAGACTAATTAATACACTTTCAAACAGCCAGCCCCAGGCTCTGAGAGCATCTCTAACTCACGTATTGGGCTTACTCAAATCAAGCTCTCCCTATTTTACATGTGACTGCCAGTAACCATTGAGGGTTTGAGAAAGGACATATAAAATTTAACTGTACCATATATTATAGTATATATTTAGTATATATATATATACTGGTAGCCTCATACTCTAACCTCATTGAAGAAAGCTGAACAAAACTTCCATAGCCTTGAACATGTTAGCAAAAATCAGCCAAGCGAGACGGTAGATTGTTAACATCAACTAGTTTCTATTTCTTCTCAATAATATCGTCCTTCATGGAGGACTAATGAGACCAGGGGCCGGTGGTTCAAAAGTGTATTACGGTAATGTCTGAGTTAATTCAAGTGCTTGAAAAGAGTAGAAGAGTGCAAATTCTCATCTTAATTCAAGGGAGATCTTGTAAAACATTCAATGATTAACTGCTGGTCAATCATCTCCCTGGACTGAGATGTGTTGAAAGTTTAAATCTCATTCAGAACCTTTTTGTTTTTGAGGATTTAGCAACATGCATAGTCCTCTAATTAACTCAGGTATTATCGTAGGCTTAATACCGGTATAACTTTGCAAGGTCACAATTGAATTTCATTGTTACGCGACGTCATTTAGACCGGTATTAAGCCTAATACACTTTTGAACAACTCAGTCCAGGGGCCGGTTGTTCAAAAGTGTATTAGCCTAATACCGGTATAACTTTGCAAGGTCACAATTGAATTTCATTGTTACGCGACGTCATTTAGACCGGTATTAAGCCTAATACACAGGGCTCCCTTAAAGTGGCATGAGCTGCCAAAATTCACACTTTTTTCCAAATTTCTGATCGTCACAACAGTTAGAGGCTTTTAAGGCCATCGAAAAACTAAATGATTGGCGTTGGAATGAGAAAAATCCATACAGTATGTGGCCTATACAAAACGGAATAGTTTTCGAAAAGTAAACAAAATTTAAATAACCGGGACGACCATTCATTCATTCATTCTAAGCCAAAGTTAGTTCAAAACAATACTTTATCGTACATTCTCGAGACTAGAAGCACTTAAAAGCTTCTGAATTATGTCTTCAGAAAAATAGCCAATAATTTCAACATTCTATATTAACGTCAAAATATCAACATTTTGGCAGCTCATGCTACTTTAAATCCTACCAAATAGGCCTTGAATAGGTGATTTGCCAATTACTTTCACATGACGTTATTTAGCGACGTCACAATTACTGCCCCAGGTATTAAACCAGACAACGGATGTGTCTGTGTTTTAACGTCAAATTTTCGGTATTTTGCGAGGGATATAACAAATGAAAACCTACATTTATATTCGAATGAATCTAGAAATGAGAAAAATCGTGCATGAAAACGGACTTTAACTGAATATGGCAAGTCAAGATGACTACTGGGCTTCTCCGGTGCAAGACGTCATTTCATTGTTGCGCTTAAAACTGGCAAATGATCTATTTAATGATGTCACTTGAAAATTATGGGATATTTGAGGGATCTCATTTTAAAGTGGCATGAGCTGCCAAAATGTTGATATTTTGAGGTTTAAACAGAATGTTGAAATTATTGGCTATTTTTCTCAAGACGTACAATTCAGAAGCTTTTTAGTGCTTCTGGTCGCGAAAATTTACGATAAAGTATTGTTTTGAACTGACTTTGGCTTAGAATGAATGAATGGTCGTCCCGGTTATTTAAATTTTGTTTACTTTTCGAACACGTTTTTGGTTCGTACAGGCTACATACTGTATGGATTTTCCTCATTCCAACGCCAATTATTTAGTTTTTCGATGGCCTTCAAAGCCTCTTACTGTCGTGACGATCAGCAACTATGAGAAAAGTGTGAATTTCGGCAGCTCATGCCCCTTTAAACCAAACGCTTTGCTACCAGCCTTTGTAGTTGATTGCACAACTTGCAGAAATACTTGCATTTGACAAGTTTCACCAGATCTGTCTTGGACCCTACGAAATAGACCAGGAACCTGTTTCACAAAGCTGTGTAGCGTAAGTTTTTACGTAATTGCCATAGCAACCCATACTGTAGAGATACGTTGCTATGAAACATGTTTGATTGAACATTGCACTTTTCCATATCATGTATTTTGGTTCATTACACAGTTTATGACTGGGTATAAGGTCAAAATGACCTTCCCTGAAGGCCTACCCTTTTGAACACAATTAGAAACTTTTAGTCAAGAAGATTTTCCCTGAGCCCATGTGTTTTAGTGCTAAGCAGCTTAATATATCAACTGACATCACAATTCGTAAACCTCAATCAATATATTAACCATCTTGTTAAAAACAGTCTTTTATATTGAATTTAACAAAGAAAAACACTAAAAGCCCTGTCAAATTAATTTATCAATGTTGGTGATATCAAGTTCAAATTATAACTACATGTATATGTCAAACTTGGTTTTTAACACAAAATAAAAAACATTTCTTTTTATCAGCTTCCAAACTGGCCACAGAATAAAACGAAAGCTACCATTACTAAGTTACATGTATGATGTAGAAGTATTGTATCTTCGTCTGGGAGTGCGGCGTAAAACTCCAATCAATCAATCAATCTGATGCTAAGTTACATGTAGAAGTATTGTACCTTCAATCAATCAATCAATCTTGGTCTGGTGTGTCGTACATGTATGAACATACCTTAGTGCTGTGATATATCCTGGGACATTCGCTAGTCATCAATAAAATCACAAGTATATTGGTACAACAAAAGGCATCCAGACAATAGTATAAAATAAATGATTATGTACAGTTCACTTTTCACTTTGTTATAAATACATGTGTCTATTTTTATGCTATTTGAAACAGACAATGCCTGAGGGAATGTTACATGTATATATATATTTATGATCACTAAAACACACGGACACAGGGAAAATCTATATACATATATATGTATGTCACTGTAATACTGTCTGTAAACATTTTGGAGAGAGTGCATATATGTGTAATGGGGGGCTTTAAAATAGGTCACTGAGATCTCCTTGATCTTATTAATTGATTAATTGATTGGTGTTTTACGCCGCGCTCAAGATTATTACATTTATATGGCGGCGTTGCCAGTTTTATTGTGGGAGGAAACTGGGCTCAGTGCCCGGAGGAAACCAACCACCTTCCGCTGGTAACTGGCAACCATCCCACATAGGTCGTTCGAGTGTTGATCTTATTAAACCCCTTCCACTACACATGTATCTTAATTTGATGGACTGATGACTGTTTTGATTGATACAATGTAGACTGTATAATTAATTTTACTTTGAAATAGCTAGAAGGGGGTGGGGTGACAGAGGTCATTTACTTTCATACAGGTCACCCAGTTCTAAAATAAAACCTCAATGCTGCCGTCTATCTTATCCTGTAACCTGACTGGATTGATTGATTGATTGATTGATTGATTGAGTGGTTGGTTGATTCATTGGGGCTTAACATCACACTCAACAGCTAAGCTTATAATAAGACAAAAGTACCAACCAATCAAAAGATCACACTGAGTGCAAGATCCATTGATTGATTGATTGATTGATTGTGGCATAACTTCACACTCAACAGCTAAGCTTATATGAAGACAAAAGTACCAACCCACCAAAAGATCACACCGAGTGCAAGATCCATTGATTGATTGATTGATTGGTTGGTTGGGGCTTAACGTCACACTCAACAGCTAAGGTTACATGTATATGAACACAAAAGTACCAACCCACCAAAAGATCACACCGAGTGCAAGATCCATTGATTGATTGATTGATTGGGGCTTAACGTCGCACTCAACAGCTAAGCTTATATGAAGACAAAAGTATCAACCCACCAAAAGATCACACCGAGTGCAAGATCCATTGATTGATTCATTGGGGCTTAACATCGCACTCAACAGCTAAGCTTATATGAAGACAAAAGTACCAACTGATCAAAAGATCACACCGAGTGCAAGATCCATTGATTGATTGATTGATTGGGGCTTAACGTCGCACTCAACAGCTAAGATTATATGAAGACAAAAGTACCAACCGAACCAAAAGTTCACACCGAGCGCAAGATCCATTGATTGATTGATTGATTGGGGCTTAACATCGCACTCAACAGCTAAAGTTATATTAAGACACAAGTACCAACCCACCAAAAGGTCACACCGAGTGCAAGATCCATTGATTGATTGATTGGTTGATTGGGGCTTAACGTCGCACTCAACAGCTAAGCTTATATGAAGACAAAAGTATCAACCGATCAAAAGATCACACAGAGGGCAAGATTCATTGATTGATTGACTGACTGATTGATTGATTCGTTGATTGATTGATTGGGGCTTAGTGTCGCACTCAACAGCTAAGCTTATACGGAGACAAAAGTACCAACCCACCAAATTTTGACATTTGGCTCCACAGACCCTAGAGCATCAGGAAGGCTAATGTATTTGGCATACTTGATGTTCCTCATTGTTTACTAAAAAATTGTAAAATAGTTTAATTTCTCCAAGACTGTTAAATAAGGTTTTAGGAACCGATCATTTACCTGCTCGTCTGCCTCTTTTTTGTGGAGTGACAGGAATCATTTATCGTACATCCAACGTTAAAACTGCTGTGGGGTCATTTTACGTCTTTGGTGGCCTGACAAAGGTAACTCCATAATAAGTTCTAATTCTTTTTGGAGGTTGCACTTTTGCAGGACAATGCCTTGATAAGTTAGCCTACAGTCTTCCGCAGGAAAGCGTGATCGCTTGGGTTAAACACGCACGAGAGCTGGGTGTACGATAACTGGTTCTGTATGATAACGATCGGCTACCCATAACTTTTGTTGACCAAAAGGTAGAGTAATTACTCTTAAACGGGTCACCCAGTTCTTAACTTATAGATATTTTTTACTCTATTTAATTTTACTTTTATTATTATTGTTGGTTGTTGGTTGAGATTGTAAACGTATAGTTTGTTGGTTGTAGGTTGTGAGATGGAGTTTATGTTGGTTGTGAGATGGAGTTTACAGTGTATGTTGGTTGTAGGTTGTGAGATGGAGTTTATGTTGGTTGTTGGTTGTGAGATGGAGTTTATGTTGGTTGTAGGTTGTGAGATGGAGTTTATGTTGGTTGTAGGTTGCGAGATGGAGTTTATGTTGGTTGTAGGTTGTGATATGGAGTTTATGTTGGTTGTAGGTTGTGAGATGGAGTTTATGTTGGTTGTAGGTTGTGAGATGGAGTTTATGGTCGTTTTGATTGTTGTTTGTTACATGGTTTTGCCTGGGGTGGGGGCGGGGGGATAGATTTATGGGGTTCAATCTCAATCTACCGATGTTCCTGCGTGACCATTGTCAATGTGTTACATAGGGATTCCAGAAGGTTCTACTGACCAAGGCTAAGCTCCTGTCAGTCGTCAACCTAAGGAAATACCATAGGTTTGGTTTGTTACAACAATGTATGGGGTATAAAGGTCTAAATTATATACCTCTTTTTAACACAATTAGATTGATTGATTGATTGTTTGGTGTTTTACGCCGAGCTCAAGATTATTTCACTTATATGGCGGCGTTGCCAGTTTTATTGTGGGAGGAAACCGGGCTCTATGCCCGGAGGAAGCCCACGACCTTCCGCTGGTAACTGGCAACCATCCCACATAGGTCGTTAGAGTGAAAACCCAGTCAGAAAATTTTCCAATTTTTTTTTTTTGGACTGAGTGGGATTCGAACCCTAACACAATTAGAAACTTGTCTCCATGGTTATTTTAGACAAGAAGATTTTCCCTGTGCCTGTGTGTTTTGGTGATCAGTAAAACACATAGGCAAAGGGAAAATCTTCTTGTCTTACATAACATACATGTACATGTAATCAATGCGTAATTGCATGATAGGCCCCTTATTATGAAACCATAGTCGGTTATATGAAATGATATCTGTATAGAACTGATTAAAATCTTGAGTAAGGGTCATGTAAGAACAGGTTCAAAGTGATATTTAACTTAATCCAACGATCTGCCCTGGATGATTACAGATATAAGTAAACACTAAATATTTGACTGGCTAAGATTTTTATCATTGATTACAGATATATATAAACACTAAATATTTGACTGCCCAAGAAATTTGGGCTGTGACAGATTTTATATTTTTGTCTGTAGCCGTCGCAGCGCAGATTACTTGCATATTGAGATTTAATTACATATTTTGTTTTCTATCCTGCCCAAAAAGAACCGCACCACAAATTTCTCATGAAATAAACAAAGAATAGAATATCTACTACAGTACTGATTTTGATACTATGGGTTAAACAAGAGTTTCGGGAAACCCAAAATACGCCCGGAAAGGCACAGTAACTGCAGCCATACCAAAACAAATCCTTCCATATTTATTTGAATTTAATTTTCAAAATTCAGAGGGAATAGGTTGAAGCTTGGTAAATGATTGATTGATTGATTGTTTGGTGTTTTACGCTGCGCTCAAGATTATTTCACTTACATATGGCGTATATGGCGGCGTTGCCAGTTTTATTATGTGAAGCTTGGTAAAAGGTGATGTTATGTCAACAAAATGAAATCTTGCCACTAAAACCATTAAAATCCATCTGTATCAAATTTAAAATGGGCTATTTGGATCAACAATTATTACCAAGATTTGTACACGGTACAAGTCATCAATTCTCACTGCTGTTAAATCACAATGTTAAAAATTGTTTGTTGTCAATAAAGGTTGCACTAAAATGTTTCAATTTTTTAGAAAAGCAGTTTTTAATTTACTAATCATACTTAAAGGCACACTTGCTGCCGTAGCCTGTTTAAATTTGCTAAGAAAACCAATTTACATGAGCTTACTACAACTAATACCACTAATCTTAAACATAGGACACATAAAACATGTCAAGTTAGCTTTAGAATATAGAAATTGGGTGAAAAACAAACGAAGAATCGAAGCCTGATTACAACAACAACGATCAGTGTCGGTCAACTTTCGTGTTGGATTACCCTCCTTTCAGGCCTTTGTATCTGTGGTTTACACTAAAACAATTATCAGCAGGCTTTTCCAGTCGCTGTTAACCGATCGTCAGTCTGTATTTCTCAGATAAATAGGCCTACGTAAAATTACACTGTGCCGTTAGTTCACTCACTCGACTGAAACATAAAATCGCCAATAGGGGGCAGTTCGGTTTGTTTACGTTCCGGGTACGTAACAATTCAAATTTTCAAAATCAAAATAAAAATACAAAGTAACGTCCAAACTTTTAAATTTTGGTAAAAATAGAAAGTTCCTAACTTATATTGTCTGGGAAAAATACTGAAAACGGACTTTCTTTTTTAATGTAAACAATATTCCTGATTTTCGCGGCAAGTGTGCCTTTAAACAAATGTAATTAATTGGCAATTTCGCAGCTCACACCAATTCAAGTAGATTTGACAATTTTTCTCATAATATTTTTTATCTACATTATTTGGCCATAGACATAGACATCTTGACAATATTCTAAATCTTCCCATATACCTACAGGTTATTACTTCTAATTTTATCATGGATTTACAATAGATTTGGCTATGGGCCCATTGCTAATGTCACCCACTGTTTTATGGAGGCCATAAATCTCTCGAGAGAGACTGAGAGCTAACTGTAAGTTGACAAGGTAAATAGACCAAAGCTGGGATACATGTACTTACATGTATCTCTTGGTCTGTAGATAAAACTTTAATCCTTATATGTATTTTTCATTTGATTAAAACGTTATATATTGATTTTAGAATAGTTTTAATCAATTTAGAAACATTATTGCAATTTGAAAAAATCTTTTTTTGATGAGAATCGGAAAAGTAGAAGCCATTTTATAATTTAAAGGTTATTTTCATGAAAATGAAAGTAAGAATAAAAGGGAATGTACATAATCCAATAATTTGCAATAGTTGATATCATAAACAATTTTTTTACACACTGTCTGTTAATATGGTATATAACATGAAAGATTTGAAAACATCGGATCATATTTGTTAAAGTTATGGAGAGAAAAAGTAAATATTATATAACCCAATATGGCTGCCATGTTACGTAATGTATGATGTCAAAAATAGTTCGCGACACACCTTCCACCCATAAGGTATATACTCAGAAAAAATTGTGCAGATGGAATCAAAAAATTGGAAGTTATGGAGCGGAAGGGAATATTACATAATCCAATATAACTCCCATATTATGTAACCAGTGATGTTAAAAATAGTTTGCGACACACCTTCTACCCATAAGGTATATACTTAGAAAAAATTGTGCAGATGGAATCAAAACTTTAGAAGTTATGGAGCGGAAGGGACAGCGGACGCCGGACAGCCGGACTGCCGGACGGAGATGATACCATAATACAGCCCGCTTTTCAAGCCGGGCGTATAAAAAGACAATTTTGACCAAGCCAAAGTGTTATTTCTCTGACTTTCAGTTTGACATTTTCCACCTATAGCGGTTGATTCAACTGGGATGAGGTGACCTTGACTATTGGATTCGGGTCTCCTCGGAAGTCCCAGGTGTTTTTTAATATAAGCAACTATAAATCCTGACTCTTTATTAACACATATGCTAACAAGTTTGATTTATTTCTACCGTGTTTATTTAAAACGTGCGGGGACAAACAGACCACACTGATTCCAATATATAGGATCGATGACATGGAATCATTTTAAAACTTGACAAAGCGCAAACTATCGGTCACTTCCCCACATCAATTTCAAAAGAAGGTGTGATTCGAGATCTAGAGTGCAAACGTCCAGGGGCTCGCTCTACTGAACAAGCGCAAAGTTACAAATAGGCTTACAGCACTGAGTTGCGCCTCCAAACTTACGACCATGCGCAAGTTCCTCCATAATTTAACACACATTTGCGACTGGCAAAAACTACGCTCCTTCCTGACCGACAAGTAAGTAACACAGGAAAGAGACACTTGAGTGCGGCTAAAACTACGCCAGCTTAGTAGAAAGAGGAGTGTACTGTAAGCTAGACTCTCACCATAGAGACCAATAATTCAGGCTACAGTAAATATTTCACATCTTGTATGTCAGACTGGAAACCAGGCTGATTGGAAGTTGACGTTATGGACCGAATTCAAATCACAGGCAATCTACTTGTGACAATAATTTGAATTTGGAGAGGAAACGGGGCTCTGAGCCCAATGCGAGCTTTAATCACCCCATTTTTCCTGGGAATCAAAGGATAGGATAACCTCTGATCGACCTCTCCCCAGCATCACATGTATGTTTTGGTTGATTGGGGCTTAACGTCGCACTCAATAGGTTTTCACGCTTAGTTGAGCACGCTTACAACCCATGTGCGTGAGGTGTATTCTCGGCTGTTTGTTTATGGACTTTCAGACAGAAAACAATGGCAAAATGGAATTTCCTAAATAGCTCTTGTCGGAAAAATTGACTTGCTGCCCTTCTTGATTATTTGATGAAATATTGACTACTTCATATTTTTGCTGATTGAATGGTCAGCGAAAATTTTTCACAAACTAAGGGTGTTTTGCAATCATCATCAAGGAAATTACTGAATTAGTAAATTAACCGACACTGATTGACCCTGAAAAAATGCTGGACCAGGGTGAGTTCGATTCTCACCCTGATTCGGAATTTTTTTCGGGTCAATTAGTGTCGGTTAATTTACTAATTCAGTAGGGGGTGTGTCCTTTTAAAGACTCATGGATTCTTACATGTACACGTCCAATTTACCTACCGATATTTGGTTCGTAAAATTGAGTTTAAAACTGAATTTGGTGTAAAAAAATCTATATTTTCAGTTTAAAATTCCCTTCTGAAAATCACATTTTTTTAACTCAAATTGGGTGTGAAAAACTGAATAATGCTCGATTGATATTGCCTATTTATGAAGCCAATGTAATATTATAGTTGATGCTAAAAAAGTTTAGCTTTTTCCATAGAATCTTCATCTAGCAACACCACCAAGGGTTCATCCAGAGGGGCACCCAATAATTTAGATACAGATACAAAAGTAGGTCATTTTGGTAACCCACTTCTTGGAAAATGTGGAAAATAGCTATTTGGATCCTGAATGAAAGTATGAACACAACAATAAACATATGGGTTATAGACATTTTCAGATAAACACTCACCGTTGGTACTGGCTTGGACAATTTCTGCTAAAGTAAGCGACTCTGAAAACAATGGCTTCCCATGTGATGTCAAAAGACTCACATCCTCAAAAAGAGCACAGCGACATCTACGACATTTGTAACCAGACATCTTGTATTAGCCACCATTCTTTTGATTTCGCTTTTTTCTGTAAGACAGTATTGCTCATCGGAATCTAATCTCCTAAAGAAAACAAAAATATACAAAGTTTTTGACGATTTCAGTTATATCATACTAGTATTGCTCATCGGAATATAATCTTCTAAAGAAAACAAAAATATACAAAGTTTTTGACGATTTCAGTTGTTATATCATACTACATGTATCTACAGGTTATATTTAATAGAAACAAGGCTAATTTCTACAACATCGATGGGTCCGACAAAGGTTAAATAATTCCTAAGAGCCGTTTCATGAAGAAGTCGCGTAAAAGCGATCAATCGCAGTTGCCATGACGTCATACATGTATCTCTTCCATCTTGACAACTAGGCTTCGTTTGCAGTGTGACTGCTTTATGGAATGAGTACTGTACCTATACGCAAGAATGAACAGTCAACACCATAATCTTTGACATGTTAACCAGGAAAACCCTAACGCACAAATTCTAAATTTTAATTTGGTTATTTGAAGCAAAATTAAGTTAAGATACGCTAAGATATTTTACTAATGCGTCACTGTTAACCCTGTAAAAATGTCAAAGGTATTTTAGTCAAGAAGATTGTGTCCATATCCATGAGTTTTAGTGTCATAAATATAGATTATTAACAGGTGCCTTATTCAACAGCACCACTTCAACATGAGATTTTTTTACAAACTTTGAATTAAACATACAGTTTAAAAGAACTGAAGTGACGCCATATCAGATTGAAGCTGTTGCCGTAGAAGCTTTAAGGGTAGTTTATAAATACGTAGATCAGATTAGGTCAGCAGACAAATCGATCAGCATGTCCACAATATGTTGAGTAGATCAGCGGGTGAAAAACGCTTTCGTTCTACTCAATTCCTACCATAATGCCTGCTTTTCAGTACAGACAAAAACACAGTAGACTTCAAGCTTTGCGCTTTAGTGTTCTTTGCTTTTAAATTATTTATCGTCGCGTGCGCTGACCGCTTCAAAGAAATTCACACAAACTGCAAAAAGCGAATTCACCATTTTCAACAACCTATAACTACGTCAAAATAAATATTTACCGTAGCCTTTAAAGTTAAGGCTTCAAATTCAAGATTAGTGTCTACTACGTTAATCTTGATTTTGCCGTGACGTCACCATCATGAAAACAAGGCTCCTAATTTGCGGTGAAAACAAGTCTTTGACGACACCATTTTGACAGACTATTTAGTGTTTTAATGTTAATCTGTACAACCGGATGAGCAGTCACCCCCCTTGATGCTATAACATAGTCGTTATCGGTACAACTTTTAGGCGTAGTCAATGTTTTGCAAAGTTTACTTTTTTTAGGACTTAGCTGCTCAAAATCACTTTTCAAAATGGCAACCAGCGAGTTGTTTTCAACTAGTTCCCAGGGAGAACGAAGCCCACATGACCATAAGTACCCGGATGTCCGAAAACTGAGCAGGTTAGGGAAATGTGCCGAACAGGAGTCCACTCCTGAACAGGAGTAACACTTCGGAACGAGCTATAGACCGCACTCTTGATCGGGAGTTCGGTGGGTGAGAAAAAAAAAACACGCCGCCGTTCTCCTCAACCCCTACCGTAATGCACGCTTTGCAGAGCAACAACAACGCAGTAGACTTCAAGCTTTGCCTCTGTGTGTTTTTTTCTTTAAAATTATTTATAGTCACATGCGCTGACCACTTCAAAGAAATTCACGCAAACTACAAAAAGTGAATTCGCCATTTTCAACAAGCCATAGCAGCGTCTAAATAATTGTTTACCTTAGCCATTGATGTTTCAAATTGAAGATTGGTGTCTGTAGTGCTGCATGCTTCCCACGTGGTGACAGCCTGTCGTTCACCCAAACCACTGACTCGGACGCGCAAATTTCAAGTCTTTAAATATTGCCAGTCGGCGCGATTATACGGTGGTCATTAGTGACCATCGATGCATTTTTATTCTGCACACATCGTTTTTAATTCATTTTAAAATTGTTTGATAATGAAAATCTTTTTTATTAACTTTATGCTCTAAAACAGTTTATTTGTTAGTTGTGTATTTAATTTGAATCGTAAATTTTAGATGGCAGCACATTTACAAGACTTTTTGCATCTCTTCATGTTGTTTGTCATAAGGCGTGTTTTCTTTGAAGTGGTCAGCGCATGTGGCTATAAATAATTTTAAAGAAATAAACACACGGAGGCAAAGCTTGAAGCCTACAGCGTTGTTGTTGCTCTGCAAAGCGTGCATTACGGTAGGGGTTGAGGAGAACGGCGGAGTGTTTTGTTTTTTTCACCCACCGAACTCCCGATCAAGAGTGCGGTCTATAGCTCGTTCCGGAGTGTTACTCCTGTTCAGGAGTGGACTCCCGTTCGGCACATTTCCCCAACCTGCTGAGAATCGGCCAGTTTCCCAAACAGTTAGACTTATTGGTTTCGGTAAAAAAAAAACGGCTTGCAAATCAGGTCATCCGTATTAAACTCTAATTCCAATCAATTTACCACGTTCACACATTGGCTTGCTGTTCAGAATTAGCATTTTTAAAAGCGAAAGAAAAAGATAAAAAGAATAACTTATAACATATGTATTAGGCTATTGTTACAACAACAACAGGCAAGTCACTTTCAACTTCAATAAAAATATCCAGATGTAAGGATTCAAATTTCAGATGGTTATACAGAACACTAATTGTGCTAGCCAACTAAAAAACTAAAACATAATCTTGTAGGCTTGAAATCGTTCTTATCCAAACAAAGACTTACCCAAAACTGTGAAAAGTCCTCACTCTCGGGACTTCCGTCAAAACAAAAGTACGCATGAACCAGATACGTGCCGTTTGAGCACCTATCAAGAGTTCGTCATTACTTTATGTAGTTTTAGCTGTGACGTAACGTGTAGACTGGGTAACCTTTTAAGACAAGATTATCCGCCATTATAAAAACAAATCAATCAAGCGATTTGCGAACCGGTCGTTAAAAAAACTGCAAGCACCATCAAAAACAAAACTACGAAAGCCCAGAGAGCTCATTCGAATTTCGAGTTTCAAGATTTTAAATTCGAAATTCGAAACTCACCTTCCAATTTCGAATTTCGAATTTCAAAATCTGAAATCTGAAATTCGAAATTAGGAAATTGACTTTCAATTTCAAACAAATTAATTGCGAATTTACAAAACAAAACAGCAGAAGTTGAAATGCAATGAACTATATGTCTCATTGGCTGGTTTGGATCTGACTTTGTGAACTGTGCCGCCATTGATAGTTGAAGCGCGCAGACATATCTGGAAATCTCCTAGTAATGGCGGCATTCGAGGCAAATCAAATACCGCGTGACTTCCATTCCAGTTCATTGGTGTAATGAGTGTTTGAGATCTAGACTGCCATCTTAAATGTGACGATTTCGTTTTGAAACCTCGAAACTCATGTTCCAATTTCCAATTTCAATATTTGAAATTCGAAATTCGAAACTCACCTTCCATTTTCGAATTTCGAATTTCAAAATGTGAAACTGGGTATCAAAAAATTGAATTTTGATAATGAAATCGCTGACCTACCAGTGCATATGCATGTAGACCTATTTATAGTGTTAACAATAATTTGATTGGTAAAAACTAATTTAAAAGGTGTCAGTGATTGTTTAATTAACTAAGTGTGAATCTTGAATTTCGAAATTAAGAAATGTGAATTTTTCGAATTTCAAAATCGGAAATTCGAATGAGCCCTCTGGGCTTTCGTAGAAAACAACAACCTGCGAACTCGTCATTTTTTTTTTACATAGCAAAGTTACGCCCCTTTGCGAATCAGAGGCGATAAAAATTATTAACACGGGAGTTTTTTTTTTTTTTTTTAGACCAATCGAATTTTGTCTGTGGTCTGTCGTCCGGTGTCTGTATATTTTTCTTGTGATCGCGATTTCAAGAGACCTACTGGTCGGATCTTCATCAAATTGCATAGACATGTTCCCCTTATAAGTTGTGCAACATCTATTTTGTTTGCTCATTTGCATATTAAAATGGCCGCATAGTTTGTGATCGCGGAATCTAGAAGACCACCAGGCCGATCTTGATCGATGAATTGTTTTTGTGTTGGTTCCCTATATGGTCTAGTTGTGCTACATTTATTTTTCTGAGCTCATTTGCATATTAAAATGGCCGCTAGGCGACCATTTTGTTTTTCTATTTTTTATCACTATTCTCTCTTGTGACGCCATTCCAAGAGAAGTGCTAGTCGGATCTTGCTAGGCTGCTTCATTACCGAAGACATCATATGGCGACAGCAGAAAAGTCGGCTAAAACACCACTGACGCCGTATGGTTATTTTTTTCTTACAACTTCAACTAATTTTGAAAATGAACAAATAAAATCCCATATTGCATCTGTTTGTTGCTTTGTGTTTTGTTTTTCCAATCTTCGAATACGGTAAAAGAGGTTTAATTTACTTTAAAGTACGCGTAATTCACTGATAGCTTCCAACTTTGTCCAAGTTAGAACGGACACTTCAAGCATACGTATATAACAAGAAAATGTTAAATTTGACAATAAAAGCTTGTGGAATTCCTTATATTTACAGCTTCAGATCTTAATATATATTTTCCTTGTCTTCAATATACTGACAGTGAGTGAGATATTTAAAAATCTATGATTAAAAAGTGCTAAAATCGGGTGGTGAAATTAGTTGGCTAGTGCGAGTTCTCGCTGTCAATCACGCGGCCCCTACCAGGCATGTTAATAGGCTTCTCAAGCATGACCCAGTTAAAGACAAATAAGCTATTTTTGGCACTGAGGACGTTATTGGGAATTTCGGAGCCCAGAGTAGTGAAAAAAAGAATTTATTGGAGCCTTTTTAAACCTCAGAGTGAAATTGCAATCCTTGGCTCATTTTAAAACAAATTTCCTTTCAGATTTCCAAGGGCGACTATAAGAAATAGTTTATCTATGCGTGTTGCTGGCCGCCACGGCTTGTCGGTAAAATGGCCTTCTCGAATTTGGATTTTAAACGCCTAAATTCTTTCCAAAAATGTAACAATAACAAATATTTTTAAAGGAGAGTGTTCCCTAAGACACTTAAGAAGATCCATATTGTATTTTTCCGAGTTTGAAAGGAAGGAATATTTCAAAATGAAATGAAATACACGGCAACGTACAATCACTATTTTCCCAATCGAACTTTCGTTCAGCTACAGCAACTGACAAGTGTAAATGTTATTTACCAATAAAGTAAACTTAACTGTTTTTATTCAATGTTATATTAATATCAAAATGTGCCTGAAGATATTGTTTTATAAGAGTTCACTATTTTCTGAACGAATTGGAAAAAATTTTGCCATTAATTTTTAAACTGACTTTCGTCATGTTTAAATTTTTACTCATCAGACGAGTGATACGTCGCCCATCCTTCACTTTTCACGGGCTATTTTTGACAGATATACATTTCGTTTTGATATCTTTTGATTTGTAAAAAAACACTAAATGCATCTTAGTAACATGTGTACAATCGTTTTGAATTTTGTAAATTTTAATTGTGCACAAGACTCAAACAAGCGATATCACTGACTGGCCTGTGTGCAAGTACATGTAGCTCCGGTAAGTAGGGATGATGTGAGGCCTCCTTGAAGAAAGTTGATTTTGAGTTTTCAGATAACAGTCACTTTCAACCGAAGAAACTTTGTTCTTGTCCAGCCAGCCACCAACTGAAGAAATGAATTTCACATATCAAATTTGCGACCCGTTTACAAGCACTTTCTGAGAGTATGTTGTATGGTGGTCGCCAAGATCAGTTCATTGATCTCTTGTTTCTTTTTGTGAGCAGGTCATGAACCCCTCCAGCTCAGGGAATATCAGATTATTTCTGATTATCAGAAGGGTAATAAAAGATTAATACACCCAGTGTAAAGGACGAATTTATGATCCCGAAACCCCTAGTCGACGGGGAATTATCGCAGATTCATTTTTCAACCGCTATCGATAGTATCGGCCCAATCGTATTCTCGCGAGATCTCCTTTAGACTTGGCTAAGATAGTTAAATCTGGCCTTTAGGACTAGGGTAACTTCTAATTTTAGATTGACTATCGGCCTATATACTAGCTGGTAGCCTACTTTTATTAGTGTTAATTTAATCACAGTTACGACTCATCGTTTAGGCCTATGTACATTTTCAGCTTGTCTTATTATTTATTTCTATCTGTGACAAATACATTTTAACTAAAAAAGGTATTTTATATTACTGAATTAATTTTAGTCTAAAACACACGGGCACAGGAAAAATACAAGTGTCTAATTGTGTTAAAAGATGTATATAATTTAGACCTTTATACCCAATCATAAGTTGCTGTAATAAACTAAAACCCATGGTATTTCATTACAAGTTACATTATATGCCGGACGACAGGAATTTGGATTTATTCAGAAATTTTTTTTGGAACACTTTGTAATAGCCTATATATTGACAATGTTTACGTATCATCAGAGCTCTATGGCAAGAATTTCGGTAAACTGAGATTGGACACGATGGGATATCATTAGAAAAGAAAGTGAAAATGACCTACGTAGATACGCCGAAATACAGAATATCGTTCAACTATGGCTTCGGTCAGTTCTTGGTGTTGCATTTCGTTTGTTACGACGCCCTTTCATGGGTATCATATACATGTAGTTAGATATTTGGTGTCGACATTAATATTTTTCCCAGGCAAAGCAGAAGAAAAATATCTGCCAGACAAATGTCTACCTGCATACCCATGGGCACACGCCATATAACGAATTTATCACCATGTACCCAGGGCAACGTTTTTACTCTAAAGTGGCATGAGCTGCCAAAATGTTGATATTTTGACATTAAAACAGAATGTTGAAATTATTGGCTATTTTCTCAAGACATATAATTCAGAAGCTTTTTGGTGCTTCTAGTCTCGAAAATGTACGATAAAATATTGTTTTGAACTAACTTTGGCTTAGAATGAATGAATGGTCGTCCCGGTTATTTAAATTTTGTTTCCTTTTAGAACACGTTTTTGGTTCGTACAGGTCACATGCTGTATGGATTTTCCTCATTCCAACGCCAATCATTTAGTTTTTCGATGGCCTTCAAAGCCTCTTCCTGTCGTGACGATCAGGAATTATGAAAAAAGTGTGAATTTTTTAAATCTGATCCTAACTCTAGAAACAAGGTCTTCTATATTCTTGAATTGAATTGAATTTTATTCACCTTTCATATAAATACAGTATAGATGGGTAAAAACAATGAGTACTGGTAGGCGGGAATAAAGTCTGGTAGACTTGTTCTATCCCAGTCATGTACAATGCATGAGATAAATAAACAATTAACAGGGTGAATAAAACTACTTTGAGTTTAGTTGTGAAAGTAACAAATAAGAGTACTCTAAAAGTAGCAGTATTTTAGCTATATCAACCTCTGCAAGAACATAATGTGGATCGATTATATGATACAATTGTTATTTGTATATAGAAATATTTTAAATCTGAGATACATGTATTTTCTTACCGTAGAATTAAATAGGGAAAATGAATTGACGCTTTTTGTATGGATATCCAGTTTGTTCCATGTATCTGGTCCAGAAAATCGCAGTAAGAAAGCGGTATAGTTACAGGTACAAAAAGGTCTATATAAATTAAGGTTATAATTTCTAGTTTGGTAAAAATGCGTGTCTGATTGTCTCATAAATAAGCTTTGAAGGTCTTGGGGTAGTTGCCAGGGTGTATACATAAACTTATGGCAAATACCAAGGATCTTATAAGTATGAATCTGTCTTATGGGCAAGATGTTCAGTGATTTAAAAATGGGTGCTGTGTGATCTAAATAATGTGTGACGGTGATCACGCGCACAGCTCGCTTCTGGAGAAGCCACAGTGAGTTTATATGAGAATGATACGTGTTTCCCCATAAGACAGATCCATACGATAAGTATGGGTAGATTAATGAATAGTACAGAATAATCAATGTCCTTTTGTTAACTGAAAGCTTCAAATGATTGATAAGTCCAATGTTTCGTGATACTTTAACACAGACATAATTTAAATGACTAACCCAATTTAGTTTATCATTAAAAATTATTCCAAGGAATTTAAATTCTTTTACATTTGTTATTTCAGCATCATTTAAATATAAAACAGGAGATTGAACATTGCGTTTTGCTGGTTTGATAAGCATACATTTGGTTTTCGCAATGTTTAGGGATAATCTATTGGCACATAACCAAGAATGAATATTTTTAAGCTCTATTGACATAGTGTTAAATGCCTCATTGATATCTGCAAAAGAACAATATATGCTGGTATCGTCGGCAAATAAAATAAATTGTAGACTGTTTGATGCCAACACACTATCATTTCTATAAAGCAAAAACATAAGAGGACCCACAATCGAGCCTTGGGGCACGCCACATGCTATATTTCTATTTGAAGACTTCACGCCATCTACACAGACGTGTTGGGTTCGATCGGAAAGATAACTTTTGATCCAAGAATTAACGCTACCGCAGAAGCCATAAAAGTTGAGTTTTTTTAGCAATATGGAATGGTTGACAGTGTCGAAGGCTTTTGATAAGTCCAGAAAAGTAATAAGGGTGTAATATTTTTTTTCTTTGGCTCTTATCAAATTATCATACAGAACGGTTGATGCATGTTCTGTCGAATGAGCGGCTCGAAATCCATACTGACAAGTTGTTAAAATGTTGTTGTCTTCGATAAATGTATTCATATTATTTACTAATATTTTTTCTATTATTTTACCAAAACTATTCAAGACTGAAATTGGTCGATAATTTTCAGAGAAACATTCATTTCCTTTTTTTAGTACTGGGGTAACTTTGGCATTTTTTAAACAGTCCGGGAAAATGCCTTTCGTAAATGATAGGTTAATTAGGTAAGTAAGCGGGTGGCATAAAATATTGTGGACATTCTTGATTTCCTTCATGGATATTCCATCAGTTCCAGGGGAAGATGATTTGAGGTCAAGTATTGTTGAGGCAACGGTGTTTGGGGTAATTAAAGGCATGCTGAACTCATTATCTCGCGGGGGTCCCAAAAAATCTTGAAATTTACCCATTGTTTCAGGAATACGAGATTCTAATTTTGATGCAGCGGTAGTAAAATATTCATTAAAGTGGTTAGCAATAGATAGTTTATTTGTTGTTTTTTTATTATTTATTTCAAGAGCTTTACATGCTTCTGGTGTCTTATTCCTCCCAAGGAGTTCTCTAACCACTTTCCAGGTACCTTTAACATCATTGTTGTTTGTGTTAAACTTTTCCTCAAAGTAAGATTTTCGCGATACACGTAGAAGAGAGTTGAGTTTGTTTCTGTATTTCCTATATAATGCTTTGTCATTTGGGTTACATGATATGAGTTGTTTGCGGTAAAGTTTGTTTTTCTCGTATATTGATTTTAGGATACCATGCGATATCCAAGGCTTACGGGTCTTTAGAGAACTGTTATTAAAGTAAACTAGTGGGTATATTCTATTGTATATTATGCTGAATTTATTTACGAAGGACGCCCAGGCGTCATTAACATTATTACAACTGAATATGTCAGACCAGTCAGTGTCTTGTAAGGCAATTTTGAATAACTCGTCCTGTTCTGAAGATTTCTTTCTATATGAGAATGTTTGGGGATTGGCATTGTGATGGACTGTAGAGGAAAATATACTAAAAATTGGAAAATGATCAGACAAATCTGTAAGAAAAATGCCGGAGAAAACATTGCGTTCATATATTGTCTATAAGAGTTGCAGATGAGTTGCTGACTCGTGTTGGTTTATTAATTACTGGAAGAAAGAAGCTCGATTTGAGTAATTCTAAGAAATTTTTGGATGGAGTGTGTGTATCTGTTTTGAACAAGTCTATGTTGAAATCACCTAAAATAATACATTTTTTGTTTGATCTAACATTTTGAAGCAAGTCCGACATAATGCCGTTAAATTTATTAACATCTGAAGCCGGAGGGCGATAGATAATACCTACTAAGTAAATATCATTTCCTATAGACATTTCAACAAACAAAGACTCAAAACAAGCGATTTCGTCAAAAATTGTGAGGTCGTCTCGGACTCTACATGATAAAATATTGTTATTTATATAAAGTGCGACACCCCCACCTCTCCTCTGAGTCCTTGAACGAGAATATAACTTATAGCCCGGTATTTGACATAGCGGGGTGGTTTCAGGTTTGAGCCAGCTCTCAGTAAAACCAAGTACTGAAAAAGTGATATCAAGATTATTTACGAACCCCATTATTTCATCCATGGATTTTAATAAGCTCCTTGCATTTAAATGTAAACAAGAAAAGGTATTGGAAGTGAGGTCTTCAGAATTGATTTTATTATTAAAGCTGTCTTCAGTCAGATAGTTGGATTGTGGATTACTTATATCTGACCAGTAGGTATGTTCGTGTTCATTGTCATCTAAAGGGAGTCGACATTGTTCTAGGTCATTCAAGTTTATAGGATCAAAATACCATTCTTCCGAAAATTCACAAACCCATTGAAAAATGACCCAAGCCTACAATGCCCCCTAGGCGTTTTATTTTCTCAGATTGTGGCAGTGAATATCAGAGCTAATTGATTACTATCTAAAACCTATAGCGAATCGGCATCCTAACTTTATAAAAAATGCGGATGATTTATTGGCCAAATTGTCTGAGAAATCCATTCCACAAGATGTGATTTTGGTTACTCTGAATGTGGAGTCTATGTATACAAAAATTGACATAGATTTGGGTCTTAAATCCATATAATCAGCATTTGAAAGATTCTATAGAAACTGTAGTTCTTTAGTTTTTTTAACCAGGCTTGTTCTGTTATTTTTAAAGCTCTTCTCTCCAGGGGGTATTCTATTAGGTTACTCCGAAGGATCAAATCTAACACATCAAGAGAAATTACGTTTCCCCCTTCAGCCCCCGATTCGCTTGCCTCCCCTTCACGACTGTACCATAACCGCCCAACATTTCTCTCATGTACATCAATGAAATGCCTTAAGACGCGATGCAAACTCGATATATACGTACCAGATCGCGGAACCTTTTTGGAGAACAATCTCGCCACAAATATCAAATGGCAGAGAATCTTAATTGCGACTTCTCTAATATCGTGTATGTTATCACGTGCAAAAAATGTCGCAAACAGTATGTTGGAGAAACTCAGAATTCTCTACGACAAAGAGCAGCCAACCATTTATCTAGTATTAGACTTAAACATGATGTGCCCGTGGCACAACATTTCAATACTCTAGATCATTCGGTCAAGGACCATTTTGAAATCCTGCCTATTGAGAAAATCCCTTTTCTCACTTCCGCCGCAGATACCAAGCACAAACGTTTGGAAACGGAAAGTTTTCACTGTCTTTTCCCACGACCCTATAATATATAGTCTGGCGATATTCTTACCACAGCTTAGGATGCGTAAGCATTGTCGATGTATCACAAGTGTTCCAGAAAAATCTACTGACTAAGGCCAAGCTCCTGTCAGTCGTGATCAGCCTAATGAAATATTATAGGTTTAGTTTATTACAGCAATTTATGATGGGGTATAAAGATCTAAATGCTATACCTTTTTTTAACACAATTAGAAACTTGTCTCCGTGGTTATTTTAGACAAGAAGATTTCCCATGTGCCCGTGTGTTTTAGTGTTCATAAATATATATATGTATATATATGCTGTGCACTGAGCAGTTTAATTTTTTTTTCATTCGCTACATAATTGTTGAATCGAGCGTACTGTACAGTGGATACATAAGAAAAATAATATTATAAAGTAGTATCATATGCTTAACTGACGTACAAAATTGAGATCAATTTTTTTTTCCTTTTAAGCCTTTAGAGTTTATTCTGTGCAGTTTTATACCCTATTATCAATTGTGCCCACATGCTTACCTCCCCTTCGCTCCTCGCACGAGAAGATTTACCCCTGTGTTTAGATAATTTATATACCAACTCAGCTGGATTTTTTTTCTTCTAGAAATAAAATTATAGTAATTACGAGGGAGTTTATGAAAGGGGGCAGATAAGGGGTAAAATAGTAAGGCTGGTCAAGGTAGAACGCATGCATGAGTGGTTAAAATGAATGCGCTGGTCCGTATCGCACCCAAACGTTGTAAAATAACTCATTACGCGTCTTTTGTAGCAAAAGCTGTCACAGTCTACTTTACACGTAAATAACTTCCGGGTTACCAGTGACAGTAGAGCGATGGACACAGACGGCACGCGAGTATCACCACACGCTGTGACGAACTGAATTTTGTGATATTGAAACAAATTATCGGTGATAATTATTTATAACAAATGCGGCAGAACAGTTGTAAATAACGCGTATGTAACTGGTGATATTTAAATGGACTGAGTTGTTCGGTAAATTGTTTCAGTAAGGAAGT
Organism: Lepidochitona cinerea; assembly: GCA_963971465.1. NCBI lineage: Eukaryota > Metazoa > Mollusca > Polyplacophora > Chitonida > Tonicellidae > Lepidochitona > Lepidochitona cinerea. The sequence continues at coordinate 17,377,567 of OZ020559.1, forward strand.
GAGTGATTGACAACTGACAGCTAGTGACACTGCTCGTTTCTGATAGTGATACTGATAGTGATAGTGTATTAGTGATACTCGATCATCGAATCGACATGTAGATTCTATCCTATTATTAACTAAATGGGTGAAAAAGGTGGACAAGGAGGGAACGACGAATCGAACAGCTAAAACTGAACTTCTTTGAATTGAAAAGCCTTCATTATGACTCGATTAACTAAGTTTCAGGATGCTTTTTGGGTAAGTATATATTTTCTGTTTATGAACTCTAAAACACACATACATGTAGATAGCCGCACTCGTGTCGGTCTATCCTGTTTTACTTACTCGCCGGTCAGGTAGATAAAACACACACTGAGGCACAGGGAAATTCAAAATCTTCTTGTCTAAAATAACCATGGAGACAAGTTTTTAAAAAGAGGTATGTCATTTAGACGTTTGCTTTATACCAAACCATAAGTTTTAATAAACTAAAACCCATGCCCATACAAGCCATAGTATTTCATTAAGTAGCCGCACTCGTGTGTCTCTATCCTGGTTTACTTACTTTGCCGGTCAGGTAGAGCCACACATTGAACCGCCATTATAAGGGTGAGATAACTCATGTAACCTCATTAGGCCAATTTTTATGCTATGCTTTACAAAGAGTGATTTAAGTTTTAACAGTTTAATAACAGATTTCTAAGAAATCAACTGGTTCCAAATAATTCATTTAAAAGCCGTAACTATCCATTAAGTTGATGACAGACAGAAGCTTCCCTTAGTAGAATTTTCTGGAGTGTAATATGACAATGAATGTGAAGAATATCAGTAAACTGAGACTGAAACCAATACTAATAATAACTAATATTATAAATATCACGTGAAAAGAAAGTGAAACTTTTGTTTCCCCCAGAAATAACGAGTTAGAAAGGCTTTATTTCGGAGTTGCATTTCTTTTATTAAACTTCCTTGTTAGTAGGCCTACATTTTTTTGGCCATAGAGTTTTTCAACAAGGATATTATCAATTATATATACACCGTTCCATGGATAAACATGTATAATATACTAAGGCCAAGCTCCTGTCAGTCGTCAACCTAATGAAATATTATAGGTTTACTTTATTACAACATTTTATGATGGGGTTTAAAGGTCTAAATGATATACCTCTTTTTAACACAATTAGAAACTTGTCTGCATGGTTATTTTAGACAAGAAGATTTTCCCTGTGCCCATGTGTTTTGGTGTTCATAAATATAATATTAGGTGTCTGACATTATTAGTTACACAGTCTGTGTGTGACCCAATACGGAAATATATGGGGTTAGTAAAATCCATATTGGGCGAGGCGTTAGCCGAGCCCAATATGTGGTTTTACTCACCCCATATATTTCCGTATTGGGTCACACACAGACTGTGTAACGAATTTATCCCGCTGAAGACCCTTCCTTAGCCGACGCTTGTCTGGTTGATAGTTTTTGACTTAGCGAAGGTGTTTACAACTCAGCCGATACGCGCGATACCGACACGGCGATAGTTCTGCTCAGTTCTGGCCACTAGACTAACCAGGTAACCTACATTCAGCAGATCTTGGGATAAGTACGCTTGCTATTCTCTGATAAAGGTTTCCACAGCGCCTAAAACTATAGCCATGCACATAGATATGTTCTGTTTGTATTTTTAGCCCGCCATCATTCTGATGGTGGGGTATTCAAATCGCTTTTCCGTGGTCCGTCGTCCGTCGTCCGTCGTCCGTCCGTTAACTTTTTGCTTGTTACCTTTATTCCAAGAAAACTACCAGTCCAATCTTAATCAAACTTAACATACAACATCACCCTATGGTCTAGTTGTGCACCGTACGTTTTCATCTCATTTGCATATTCAATGTGGCCACCAGGGGGCGATATTGTTTTTTTTTGTTACCTTTATTCCAAGAAAACTACCTGTCCGATTTTCACCAAACTTGGCTGACATTATCTCCATATAGTCTAGTTGTGCATCCTACATTTTCATCTCATTTGCATATTCAATATGGCCGCCAGGGGGCGATGTTGTTTTTTCTTTGTTACCTTTATTTCAAGAAAACTACCTGTCCAATCTTTATCAAACTTAACATACATCATCACCCTATGGTCTAGTTGTGCACCGTACATTTTCATCTCATTTGCATAAACAATATGGCCGCCAGGGGGAGATGTTTTTTTTCTTTGTTATGTTTATTGCAAGAAAACTTTCGGTAGTTACCTTTATTCCAAGAAAACTATTAGTCCAATCTTAATCAAACTCAACATGCATCATCACTCTACGGTCTAGTTGTACACCGTACATTTTCATCTCATTTGCATATTCAATATGGCCACCAGGGGGTGATATTGTTTTTTTTTTGTTACCTTTATTCCAAGGAAACTACTAGTCCGATTTTCATCAAACTTGGCTGACATTATCTCCATATAGTCTAGTTGTGCATCGTACAGTTTCATCTCATTTGCATATTCAATATGGCCACCAGGGGGCGATGTTGTTCTTCTTAGTTACCTTTATTCCAAGAAAACTACATGTCAAATCTTAATCAAACTTAACATACATCATCACCCTGTGGTCTAGTTGTGCATCGTACATTTTCATCTCATTTGCATAATCAATATGGCCGCCAGGGGGAGATGTTGTTTTTCTTTGTTACGTTTATTGCAAGAAAACTTTCGCTTGTTACCTTTATTCCAAGAAAACTATCAGTCCAATCTTAATCAAACTCAACGTACATCATCACCCTACGGTCTAGTTGTGCACCGTACATTTTCATCTCATTTTGCATATTCAATATGGCCACCAGGGGGCGATATTGTTTTTTTTTTGTTACCTTTATTTCAAGGAAACTACTAGTCCGATTTTCGCCAAACTTGGCTGACATTATCTCCATATAATCTAGTTGTGCATCCTACAGTTTCATCTCATTTGCATATTCAATATGGCCACCAGGGGGCGATGTTGTTTTTTTTTTGTTACCTTTATTCCAAGAAAACTACCTGTCCAATCTTAATCAAACTTAACATACATCGTCTCACCCTATGGTGTAGTTGTGCGCCGTACATGTTTTTTTTTTTCGTTTATTGCAAGAAAACTTTTGCTTGTTACCTTTATTCCAATAAAACTATCAGTCCAATCTTAATCAAACTGAACATACATCACCCTATGGTCTAGTTGTGCACCATACATTTCCATCTCATTTGCATATTCAATATGGCTGTTACTTTTTTCCAAGAAAACTACCAATCCGATTTTCACCAAACTTGGCTCACATTATCTCCCTATAGCCATGTTGTGTACTGTACATTTTCATCTCATTTGCATATTCAATATGGCCGCCAGGGGGCGATGATTTTTTTCTTTATCTTTGTTCCAAGAAAACTACCTGACATTAATCAAAATCAACATAAATTATCACCCTATGGTCTAGTTATCCACCGTTCATTTTGATCTCATTAGCATATTCAATATGGCCGCCAGGAGGGCGATATTGTTTTTTCGTTACTTCTATTCCAAGAAAATACTGGTCTGATTTTGACCAAACTTGGCCGACATTATCTCCCTCTGATCTAGTTGTGCACCCTACATTTTCATCTCATTTGCTTTTTAAATATGGCCGCCAGGAAGCAATGTTGTTTTTTAACCAAATTTGAAAATGAAACTTATTATCATTATTCCAAGAAAACTACTGACCTGATCTTAACCAAACATGACACACATCATCCCTCTAAGTTCTAGCTGTGCACCGTACATTATCATTTCATTAGCATATTGAAGATGGCTTCCAGGTGGCAATGTTGTTTTCAACCAAAATTTCAAGGGGAGCTTAATTTTGCAATTCACAATTTATTTTTCATCAACAATAGTTATCTCCCTGTAATAAGATTTTTTATGTAGGCCCCAATTCCTATATCCAGTTATTGCTGTAAGTGAAATAATCTTGAGCGCAGCGTAAAACACCAAACAATCAATCAATCAATTTAATATGAATAGATGAACGCGGGCGTTAAGATCCCTTTAAGGGATCTCTTGTTAATTATGTCGACTCACTTTAGCAGACGTGCACATTCTGTCGCAGCGTGTATTCAGGGGCAAGTAACTCTAGGTAACCTGATACGAACTCGGTCTGCCTGATACGGAAAAATATCACGTCTCCACGTGATCGATGACGTCCAATCAAATGCAAGTATTTTGTCTGATGCGGGATAATAATATTTTTTCCCAGGCATTCTACATCTATAGTGGGCATCCTAGAAACTTAACAAGCAATAGGACTAACAAAACATTAAATATATTTAGACCTGTATTAAGCCTAATACACTTTTGAACAACTCAGCCCAGGAGCTCGTTTCATAAAGCAGTTGCATCGCAAGCGAAGCCTAGTTGCCAATGGATACCATAGGTAAGCGATACAACGTCATGGCAACTGCGATTGAACGCACTTTGTGACGGCTTTATGAAGTGGCCCGCTGTAGTTCAAATAGAAAGGCTTAAGTACCCGGTATATAATATGGCTGCGAATGTGTCTTTCAATTTTCTGGGCCTCAAGGAAGAATATATCATACAGTGATGTGGGTTACATTTGTTGAAAGTAAACTAAATATGAAAGGCCCATTGAATTTTATTATTTAAACTATCACAGACTTCCTGCTCAAAGGCTGCTCTACCAAAAATACATCCGTCCTATTTGTGTGTTTGATGTCTATACAGCTTATATGACCTAGCTGTTTATTTGAATACAGTAGTACAGTACTGTAATTCCTGGGTTAATTCAAGAGCACCTTTATATGTATGTCTCAATTGATACGAACTGTAAAAAAAACCTAGAATTTTTTTTTATCAACGATCTTATCCCTCTGTGTTTGATTATGTACAACTCTTTAAGTCTTATTTTACAAGTCTTTTCCCATAATCCTACAGTGTATGGGGCTCAATATGGGGCTGCCGGTATTCTTGCCATAGCTTAAGATGCGTACATGTAAGCATTGTCAATGTAATACAAAGTGTTCCAGAAAATTCTACTGATTAATGCCAAGCTTCTGTCAGTCGTCAACCTAATAAAATAGTTTTATGATGGGGTCTAAATGATATATACCTCTTTTTAACACAATTAGAAACTTGTCTCCATGGTTATTTTTGAATTTTTATGCCCCCGCCCATATTTACTTTTAGTTGAACGTACTACTCTCACACCGATGGCGTAATAAACGATTGCTGCTGTCTCAGTACGTCTTCGTGGTAGTTTGTACACATCGAAGGTCGTGTATGATGTCATTTTTCCCTATTTGAACTATTAATGTGTTATTATATTTAGTTTCTGATATAGCAGCAATATATGTGTTGAATGTTAAAATCTTACATTTCACCTAGTCCGGGTTATCAGTCTAAGGGCAATGCGTATATTATGAATAAGGAGGAAAGAAAACAAATTGGCAGAGCCCAGATTTCTCAGCTAACATTTTAGCCAATTTTAAGTGTACATGCTATTTTAGACAAGATTTTCCCTGTGCCCGTTTGTTTTAGTGATCATAAATGTATTAGTCCCAGACTCATGTAAAAATACATTGTAAAGACAATCACATGTGAGTTATTTCATGATGTGTGATTAACTGAACAACTTCCTTAATTACTGATTATAATATTATAATTAGGCAGATTTTTACCTGGGTGATTTACAAACTGATTACTCCATCTGCTTACTCATGTGTTAAACTGAATATTAAAAAAGCTGCAGTTAATGTAATAAAATCAGTTTAAGTCAGAAGGTCTAAAATCATTATTCTAAGTATTCATTCAAATATATATATATCTGGAGGCTGTTTCACAAAACGGCGTAGATGTATTTTTTGCGCAACTTTCTTACTAACGTATCTCTACAGTATGGGCTACTATGGCAGTTACGTGAAAACTTACGCTACGCCGCTTTGTGAAACATGGTCCTGGTCTCTAGCCGAGAAATCTGGGCTCTGCCGAATTTTTTTTTTTCGTATTCGTCATAGAGGGTGTTTCACATTGCCAGCCAAATATAAAATAAGTCGCCCTCTAGACCGAAAATCCGGGCTAATCCGGTCTCTAAAGAAAAGTTGAAGTTGACTTATAGACTGATTGCTTAATGCCATGATAGGAAAAGTATTGGGCCTACTGAGGTATCAACTAAACACTGCGGCCAGGAAGTATTCTCTACAGAAAAGTATAGGTGTGCAGTCATGCATGTCACTACTACTAAACATGGCCAAAGGGAAGTATTCTCTACAGAAAAGTATAGGTGTGCAGTCGTGCATGTCACTACTACTGAACATGGCCATAGGGAAGTATTCTCTACAGAAAAGTATAGGTGTGCAGTCGTGCATGTCACTACTACTGAACATGGCCATAGGGAAGTATTCTCTACAGAAAAGTATAGGTGTGCAGTCGTGCATGTCACTACTACTGAACATGGCCATAGGGAAGTATTCTCTACAGAAAAGTATAGGTGTGCAGTCGTGCATGTCACTACTACTGAACATGGCCAAAGGGAAGTATTCTCTACAGAAAAGTATAGGTGTGCAGTCATGCATGTCACTACTACTGAACTTGGCCAAAGGGAAGTATTGTCTACAGAAAAGTATAGGTGTGCAGTCATGCATGTCACTACTACTGAACATGGCCATAGGGAAGTATTCTCTACAGAAAAGTATAGGTGTGCAGTCATGCATGTCACTACTACTGAACATGGCCATAGGGAAGTATTCTCTACAGAAAAGTATAGGTGTGCAGTCATGCATGTCACTACTACTGAACATGGCCATAGGGAAGTATTCTCTACAGAAAAGTATAGGTGTGCAGTCATGCATGTCACTACTACTGAACATGGCCATAGGGAAGTATTCTCTACAGAAAAGTATAGGTGTGCAGTCGTGCATGTCACTACTACTGAACATGGCCAAAGGGAAGTATTCTCTACAGAAAAGTATAGGTGTGCAGTCATGCATGTCACTACCACTGAACATGGCCATAGGGAAGTATCCTCTACAGAACAGTATAGGTGTGCAGTCATGCATGTCACTACTACTGAACATGGACAAAGGGGAGTATTCTCTACAGAAAAGTATAGGTGTGCAGTCATGCATATCACTACTACTGAACATGGTCATAGGGAAGTATCCTCTACAGAAAAGTATAGGTGTGCAGTCATGCATGTCACTACTACTGAACATGGCCAAAGGGAAGTATTGTCTACAGAAAAGTATAGGTGTGCAGTCATGCATGTCATTCTCTACAGAAAAGTATAGGTGTGTAGTCATGCATATCACTACTACTGAATATGGCTAAAGGGAAGTATCCTCTACAGAAAAGTATAGGTGTGCAGTCATGCATGTCACTACCACTGAACATGGCCAAAGGGAAGTATTCTCTACAGAAAAGTATAGGTGTGCAGTCATGTATATCACTACTACTGAACATGGCCAAAGGGAAGTTTTCTTTACAGAAAAGTATAGGTGTGCAGTCATGCGCGTCACTACCACTGAACATGGCCGTCAGGAAGTATCCTCTACAGAACAGTATAGGTGTGCAGTCATGCATTTCACTACTACTGAACATGGCCAAAGGGAAGTATTCTCTACAGAAAAGTATAGGTGTGCAGTCATGCATGTCACTACTACTGAACATGGCCAAAGGGAAGTATTCTCTACAGAAAAGTATAGGTGTGCAGTCATGCATGTCACTACTACTGAACATGGTCAAAGGGAAGTATTCTCTACAGAAAAGTATAGGTGTGCAGTCATGCATGTCATTCTCTACAGAAAAGTATAGGTGTGCAGTCATGCATATCACTACTACTGAACATGGTCAAAGGGAAGTATTCTCTACAGAAAAGTATAGGTGTGCAGTCATGCATGTCACTACTACTGAACATGGCCAAAGGGAAGTATTCTCTACAGAAAAGTATAGGTGTGCAGTCATGCTACTGTACTGCCATTATGAAAGGGGAATAATCTAGTCAGTGGCCTAGAAGGTGTACAATATATTACATGGGGAGAGGGAAAACTACTAACCAATCAACCAACCAATCAGTCAGTTAATCAACAAAACAAATCAATGAACCAATCAATCAATCCATCCACCAATCAATCAACAAAACAAATCAACAAACCAATCAATCAATCAATTAATCAATCAACAAAACAAATCAATCAATCAATCAATTAATCAATCAACAAAACAAATCAATCAAATAACCAATCAATCAATTAATCAATCAACAAAACAAATCTATCAAATAACCAATCAATCAACCCATTAATCAATCAATCAAATAACCAATCAATCGATCAGGCGATCCATACATCAATCCATTAACCAACCAATCAATCAAATAACCAATCAATCAACCAATCAACAAAACAACTCAACGAATCAATCAATCCATCCACCAACCGATCAATCAATAAATCAATCAACAAAACAAATCAATAAATCAATCAATCAAATAACCAATCAATCGATCAAGCAATCCATACATCAATCAATTAACCAACTAATCAATCAAATAACCAATCAATCCATAAATCAACCAATCAATCAACCTATCAAATAACCAATCCATACATCAATCAATTAACCAACTAACCAATCAATCAAACAAATAACCAATCAATCCATTAACCAACCAATCAATCAATCAATCTGACTTTCTATATTTGACAGGAGACAGATTACTGTGGCACCCAGGGCTTTGATGTCTTAACTAAACAGATGAAGGTAGGTAGAAACACCTGCAGAGTGGTACAGGAATTCTTCATGCAAAGGTAACAAATGTCCACGATTTTTCTGTCATTTTTTTTATAAAAACTGCCAAATTCTTAATAAAATGTTATGAATTAGATTTTGATAAAACAAACTACCTGGCAACTCTCCCACATAGATGTACGGCGATCGAGTGAAAATCAGATAGTTTGCTTCCGAAATAGAATTATGTTAGCCAATCAACATTCAGTATGAAATTCTGTGACTGTGTTCAAAGTGTTAACGGCATCCGGTTTTGGAGATGATTTATATGCTGACGTCACAATACATCTTGAAACGGCCGACTGTAGTTGCTCGTCTGCGGGTAACTTCAATTTAACTTAGGCAACAAAATATCTGTTTCCAGCAACAACAAAAAATGCCCATCTGCGCTAGGCATTATACAATTTTATGAAATAATATTTTGAGCACTTTATTTTATCAAGTATTGGTGTCTGTTTGTATGACTATGAATAATTCTTTGATATGTAATTAGGGGTGAGTTTTTTTTTTTTTTTTGGGGGGGGGGGGGGGGGGGGGCTCTGCTTAAGCCATGTATGCTGACCCAGCAAAGAGGAACATTAAGTATGCCTAATACATTAATCTTGAGCTTCCTGCCGTTCTATAGCCTGTGGAGCATAATGTCTAAATGAGGATACGTGCGATTGATTGATTGGTGTTTTACGCCGCGCTAAAGATTATTTCACTTATTATTACATGGCGGCGTTGCCAGTTTTAGTGTGGGAGGACACAGGAGGAAACCCACGACCTTCCGCTGGTAACTGGCAACCATCCCACATAGGTCGTTCGAGTGAAAACCCAGTCAGAATATTTTCTAATTTTTTTGGACTGAGTGGGATTCGAACCTGTGACCCATTGGTAGAAGGCTTTTCGGATTGAGATCCAACGCTCTACCTACTGATCCATGGAGGCCCCAGGATATGTGTGGGCTGGGAGGGGGTGAGGGTGATCCTTTTTGTTGATTGCTACTTTTGTCGCCATTTGTCCTACATCTAAGCTGTTGAGTGCAATGTTAAGCCCCAATCAATCAATCAATCAATCAATTATTGACATTATCTGTATAACCTCAGGGCGTCAATCGAGAAAGATTATGCGGCCAAGTTACAGAAATGGGCCAAATCTGTAGAGAAGAAAAACAGCGGTACGATAGATTTTAGGTGAGTAAAATATATTCCACTTCAAACAAAGCAAAGGCCTCCGTAGTTACGGCTTTTAAATGAATTATTTAGAAGGACTTCGGATTTCAGATTTAAGCTAAGTCTTAACTATCCTTAATCTCAACTACCTTTCAGCTATTACCACCTATTATATCTTTGAAACATTCCTCTTTTCACTGAACCAGTTGATTTCTTCGAAATCTGTTGTTAAACTGTTAAATCGCTCTTTGTAAAGCATAGCGTAAAAATTGGCCTAATGGGGTTACACGAGTTATCTCACCCTTATAATGGTGGTTTAATGTGTGGCTCTACCTAACCGGCAAAGTAAGTAAACCAGGATAGAGACACACGCGTGCTGCTAGGGCCTCTGTGGCTCAGTAGGTAGAGCATTGGACGCTCAATCAGAACAGCCTTCCACCAATGGGTCGCGGGTTCAAATCCCACTCCCACTGGGTTTTCACTCGACCGACCTTTGTGGGATGGTTGTCAGTTACCAGCGGAAGGTCGTGGGTTTCCTCCGGGCATAGAGCCCGGCTTCCTCCCACAATAAAACTGGCAACGCCGCCATATAAGTGAAATAATCTTGAGCGCGGCGTAAAACACCAAACAATCAATCAATCAATCCTCCCACAATAAAACTGGCAACGCCGCCGTATAAGTGAAATAATCTTGAGTGCGGCGTAAAACACTAATCAATCAATCAAACAAAGCACAAAGCTTTTACATGTATATGGATGGCAATGTTTAAGCATTGTCAATGTATTACGGAGTGTTTCCAGAAAATTCTACTGACCAAGGCTAAGCTCCTGTCAGTCGTCAACCTAATGAAATATCATAGGTTTACTTTATTATAACAATTTATGATGGGGTATAAAGGTCTAAATGATATACCTCTTTTTCACACAATTAGAAACTTGTCTCCGTGGTTATTTTAGACAAGAAGATTTTCCCTGTGCCCGTGTATTTTAATGTTCATAAATATGGATGACAAGGGGCTAGAGCGGCCTAAAGTTGATATATTCTAATTTCTTATAACAAAGCTCTACACTGGATGTAGTCGGCAAATATAATTGCATTCTTAAATATCAATTAAAGAAAACAGTCTTTAGAACAGGGCCAAAATGATTACATTAAATTAACTAACGGCGAGCTATATTTATTTATTTGCTGTCTGAAGACCCAAGCAATGTTTATTTCTTTGCCATCAGAAGACACGAGCAATGCCAGTCTTTACAATGTTTTTTGTAATATTTTCTTGTATTTCAGAACATTAGATGACGCTTTAACTGAAGTCATTAAACAGTCTGAGAACATAGCTCTTGTACATACAGACGCGGCTAAATGTTTTAGCGATCGAGTGGAAAAACTGCGAGAGTTTGCCGATACCCAAAAAGAAGAGAAGAAAAAGGTTTGCAAAACATTGTCAGTTTATAGTGCCGAGTAGTTATGTTTATTTGTTTCCTGTCTGTAGACCCGGGCAATGCTTATTTGTTTGCTGTCTATACATGTAGACCTGGACAATGTTTATTTTAGATTTATTGAAATTACAAACTACCATTAACTTGTAATGTTCAGTGACAACATCACTTGTAATGTTCAGTGACAACATCACTTGTAATGTTCAGTGACAACATCACTTGTGTAAAGTTAATTGAATGCTCTGCCAGTTCCTCTTGGCACCTTCAAAAGTGAAGATGTTTTACCAGGTACCCGCTCAAGTTTTTCTCTCCCAGACCAATACAATTTTAATTACATACTGTACATGAAGAATTATTCACCAATTATCACAGTCATAAACATTGTCTTTTTTTTGGATTCTCACTGTCCCAAACATTGTTACAGTTTAGATTCTCATGGTCACAAACATTGTCACAGTTTGGATTCTCAATGTCCCAAACATTGTCACAGTTTAGATTCTCATGGTCACAAACATTGTTACAGTTTAGATTCTCATGGTCCCAATCAATGGCAGGCATTGTCTTAGTTTCTACTCTCATGGTGGTCGCAGGTTCGAATCCCACTCAGTCTTAAAAAAATTGGAAAATGGGTTTTCACTCGAACGACCTATGTGGGATGGTTGCCAGTTACCAACGGAAGGTCTTGGGTTTCCTCCGGGCATAGAGCCCGGTTTCCTCCCACAATAGAACTGGCAACGCCGCCATATAAGTGAAATAATCTTGAGCGGGCGTCAAACACCAAGCAATCAATCAATGTACTCTCATGGTCAAAGCATTGTCACAGTTTGGATTCTCATGGTCACAAACATTGTCACAGTTTAGATTCTCATGGTCAAAGCATTGTCACAGTTTGGATTCTCATGGTCACAAACATTGTCACAGTTTGGATTCTCATGATTACAAACATTGTCACAGTTTGGATTCTCATGGTCACAAACATTGTCACAGTTTGGATTCTCATGGTCACAAACATTGTCACAGTTTGGATTCTCATAGTCACAAACATTGTCACAGTTTAGATTCTCATGGTCACAGACATTGTCACAGTTTGGATTCTCATGGTCACAAACATTGTCACAGTTTGGATTCTCATGGTCACAAACATTGTCACAGTTTGGATTCTCATGGTCACAAACATTGTCACAGTTTGGATTCTCATGGTCACAAACATTGTCACAGTTTGGATTCTCATGGTCACAAACATTGTCACAGTTTGGATTCTCATGGTCACAAACATTGTCACAGTTTGGATTCTCATGGTCAAAACATTGTCACAGTTTGGATTCTCATGGTCACAAACATTGTCACAGTTTGGATTCTCATGGTCACAAAATCTGTCACAGTTTGTATTCTCATGGTCACACACATTGTCACAGTTTGTATTTCCATGGTCACAAACATTGTCACATTTTGGATTCTCATGGTCACAAACATTGTCACAGTTTGGATTCTCATGGTCACAAACATTGTCACAGTTTGTATTCTCATGGTCAAAACATTGTCACAGTTTGGATTCTCATGGTCACAAACATTGTCACAGTTTGGATTATCATGGTCACAAACATTGTCACAGTTTGGATACTCATGGTCACAAAATCTGTCACAGTTTGTATTCTCATGGTCACACACATTGTCACAGTTTGTATTTCCATGGTCACAAACATTGTCACAGTTTGGATTCTCATGGTCACAAACATTGTCACAGTTTGGATTCTCATGGTCACAAACATTGTCACAGTTTGGATTCTCATGGTCACAAACATTGTCACAGTTTGGATTCTCATGGTCACAAACATTGTCACAGTTTGGATTCTCATGGTCACAAACATTGTCACAGTTTGGATTCTAATGGTCACAAACATTGTCACAGTTTAGATTCTCATGGTCACAAGCATTGTCACATTTTATCGTTTCAGTTGGAAGAGACCTTGAAAAAATCCCAAAATGCCAAAATTTCTCAATACAATAAAATGACTTCGGTGAGTACAAATATATAGATTTGTGAAAAAATTGTCACACTAACACAGAGAAAACTTTTCTCCTGAAGATGACAAATAAAATTTTGTCGAAATATTGAGAACGTCAGCAACGCGCCGTCTGACTTTATTCAGAGTATCTATGCTTTTGCACCTTGCTAAGCCCTCTGGTGGCTCAACATAAAATTGACAAGAATGGTCTTTTTTACCAGAAAAGCAATATAGACAACTTTCTCTAATCATCTTGAGTTGGTATCAGTCACCGTTGACCATTAAAGCTTAGAGAATGTTCAACTTGAAGGATAAATGTCAAGTGAAAGACAATACTTCCTATTTTAAATTCTACTATAGAGTAGTTTTACACCAAATATACACCATCATGTACAATATACAGTAGTACAAGTTGTCCTGTGGGATGGTTGCCAGTTACCAGCTTAAGGTTGTGGGTTTCCTTCGGGCACAGAGCCCGGTTTCCTCCCACAATAAAACTGGCAACGCCACCATATAAGTGAAATAATCTTGAGCGCGGCGTAAAACACCAAACAATCAATCAATCAACCTATTTGGTAATCAGTTGGTTTAACAACATACACCGTATAGACTAAACTCAGAAAATTCTTTTTCTGTGTACAGCCTAGATACGGAAATTAATTAGCTTTAGAACTAAGCATTTATCATGATAAGTAACACAAATTTATGAGAAAACAAAAGAAATTTTTGATTGATTGATTGATATTTTATTCACCACAATTTATAACATGACAAAAAAAAGAAAATATATAAAAGGAATGGCGGGAATAACCCTGAAGAGAATTTCAGGTGATATATGGTATATCGAATAACCCTGATATATGGTATATCGAATAAACCTGATATATGGTATATTGAATAACCCTGATATATGGGATATCGAATAACCCCGATATATGGTATATCAAATAACCCTGTAGAGAATTTCAGGTGATATATGGTATATCAAATACCCCTGATATATGGTATATCAAATACCCCTGATATATGGTATATCAAATAACCCTGATATATGGTATATCAAATAACCCTGATATATGGTATATCAAATAACCCTGAAGAGAATTTCAGGTGATATATGGTATATCAAATACCCCTGATATATGGTATATCAAATAACCCTGATATATGGTATATCAAATAACCCTGATAGATGGTATATCAAATAACCCTGAAGAGAATTTCAGGTGATATATGGTATATCAAATAAGCCTGATATATGGTATATCAAATAACCCTGAAGAGAATTCCAGGTGATATATGGTATATCAAATAAGCCTGATATATGGTATATCAAATAACCCTGAAGAGAATTTCAGGTGATATATGGTATATCAAATACCCCTGATATATGGTATATCAAATAACCCTGAAGAGAATTTCAGGTGATATATGGTATATCAAATACCCCTGAAGAGAATTTCAGGTAATATATGGTATATCAAATAGCTCCGATGAGAATTTCAGGTGATATATGGTATATCAAATAACCCTAAAGAGAATTCCAGGTGATATATGGTATATCAAATAACCCTGAAGAGAATTTCAGGTGATATATGGTATATCAAATAAGCCTGATATATGGTATATCAAATAAGCCTGATATATGGTATATCAAAAAACCCTGAAGAGAATTTCAGGTGATATATGGTATATCAAATAACCCTGATATATGGTATATCAAATAACCCCGAAGAGAATTTCAGGTGATATATGGCATATCAAATAACCCTGAAGAGAATTGCAGGTGATATATGGTATATCAAATAACCCTGAAGAGAATTTCAGGTGATATATGGTATATCAAATAACCCTGATATATGGTATATCAAATGACCCTGAAAATAATTTCAGGTGATATATGGTATATCAAATAACCCTGAAGAGAATTTCAGTTGATATATGGTATATCAAATAACCCTGAAGAGAATTGCATGTGATATATGGCATATCAAATAACCCTGAAGAGAATATCAGGTGATATATGGTATATCAAATAACCCTGAAGAGAATTTCAGGTGATATATGGTATATCAAATAACCCTTAAGAGAATTTCAGGTGATATATGGTATATCAAATAACCCTTAAGAGAATTTCAGGTGATATATGGTATATCAAATAACCCTGAAGAGAATTCCAGGTGATATATGGTATATCAAATAACCCTTAAGAGAATTTCAGGTGATATATGGTATATCAAATAACCCTGATATATGGTAAATCAAATAACCTGGAAGAGAATTCCAGGTGATATATGGTAAATCAAATAACCCTGAAGAGAATTTTAGGTGATATATGGTATATCAAATAACCCCTGAGAGAATTTCAGGAGATATATGGTATATCAAATAACCCTGAAGAGAATTTCAGGTGATATATGGTATATCAAATAACCCTGATATATGGTATATCAAATAAGCCTGAAGAGAATTTCAGGTGATATATGGTATATCAAATAACCCTGAAGAGAATTTCAGGTGATATATGGTATATCAAATAACCCTGATATATGGTATATCAAATAACCCTGATATATGGTATATCAAATAGCCCCGAAGAGAATTTCAGGTGCTATATGGTATATCAAATAACCCTGTTATATGGTATATCAAATAACCCGGAAGAGAATTTCAGGTGATATATGGTATATCAAATAACCCTGATATATGGTATATCAAATAACCCTGATATATGGTATATCAAATAGCCCCGAAGAGAATTTCAGGTGCTATATGGTATATCAAATAACCCTGTTATATGGTATATCAAATAGCCCCGAAGAGAATTTCAGGTGCTATATGGTATATCAAATAACCCTGAAGAGAATTTCAGGTGATATAAAGTATATCAAATAACCCTGATATATGGTATATCAAATAACTGTTCCCTATGAGAAAAACATAGGGCAAAGAATGTGGGCAGTGTATCATTGTGAAAACCAGGCTCCATTGGTTGCGTTAAATGTGGGGTCTGCCTTTGTGCTAATTAAACTCGCTCTGAAAATAAAACCTAATTATTATTATATTCTATTCTAGCTGCAGAAGCAGTACCATGCCAAGTGTCAGGATAGAGTCCAAGCAAAGGCGTATCACGAATCCCTTCAACAGTCCGTCACAGCCCCTGATAAAGATAAAGAAAAGGTAATTTCTCTAAACCCCATTTTGTCTGACCCACTTACAGTAAGAATTCCGCTAATTCAAGGACAAGCAATGTGAAGATAACAAATTATTACTGCTTTCTGCCATGTTTGGTCTAAAACAACTACAATAGCGATTGCTTGATAAGATTATCAGTCGCTCCATGCAGGAGGTAAGACACTCAAGGAAAAGTCTCAAACTTTTAGAGTGCTTTATGTAATGTTTTGAGTACTTGAATTAGCGGAATTCTTACCGTACCAGCAAACTTTGTAGTTTCCTTTGGGCATTCGAGCGCGTCGTTAAACTCCAATCAATCAATCAATCCTTTGGGCACAGCTCCCGATTTCCTGCCCCTGTAAATGACCTTGGAATGATTGTCACTCTTATATATGTAATTAAAATAATCTGGAGTGTGGCATAAACACTGAACAATGATTAATTGATTGGTGTTTTACGCTGCACTCAAGATTATTTCACTTCATTTTGACTTTGATAACGATGTAAGAACTACATCGAAACGTTGTCACCCAATAAACCAAGAAGTTGTTATCCACAAGTAATTCTTCACCTTATTGTAACCTTTCAACTTCTAAATGCCATTGAAAGATTAGTTCACTTATATGGCGGTGTTGCCAGTTTTAATGCTTTGGGAAACTGGGCATCGTTTCACAAAGCAGTCACATCGCAAACGGGACGTAGTTGCCAATGGATACCATAGTGAAGAGATGCAATGTCATGGCAACTGCGATTGATCGTACCTTGCGGCAGCATCGTGAAACGGCCCCCAGGGCTCATTGCATTGTATCTAACAATGAAATAATAGAAATAATGAGTGAAGTTAGTAAGCAATATTTAACTACTCAGTCTGGCAATATTTTACCACAGCTTGGGATGCGTAAGCATTGTCAGATGCATTACAAAGTGTTCCACAAAATTCTACTTACAAAGTGTTCCAGAAAATTCTACTAAGGCCAAGCTCCTTTCAGTCGTCAACCTAATGGAATATCATAGGTTTAGCTTACTACAACAATTTTTGATTGGGTATAAAGTCTAAAGGGAGTATAATGTTAATTTAAACTTATCTTTTCAGTCAAAAACAAAACTAGAAAAAGCTGAAAGTGAAATGGAAAAAGCAGGTAACTATATTTTTTATTTTACTGATCGCGCCATTAACTGTTTGATCTATCAGCTATTAAACAAGCAATGAAATACTTATACAGAATCTGTTTTAATTTATAATTACCTGGAAGTCTCAGTCTCCATGCCTATGTGGGCTGGTTGCCAGTTACCAACGGTAGGTCGTGGGTTTCCTCCGGGCATAGGCCTGGTTTCCTCCCACAATAAAACTGGCAACGCCGCCATATAAGTGAAATAATCTTGAGCGTGGCGTAAAACACCAAACAATCAATCAATCAATCTCCATGGGAATTTTATTTCTCTGTGATATTATCGTTGGCAAGAATTGTAAGTGTAGAGTACAGATGTAAAAAGTATTGTGTGTATAACTGTGCGATTGTCAACATGGTCGCCATGACGATTTCATGGATAAACTCACTATTAACAATTTTAATGGATTCAGTAAAGTAGCACAGTATTGCTACAGAATTTGATGAAAAAAGATTACAAAATTTGATGAAAAGATATCCCAAAATTTGATGAAAATATACTGCAAAATTTGATGAAAAGATACTGCAAAATTTGATGAAAATATGCTACAAAAGTTGATGAAATATACTGCAAAATTTGATGAAAATATACTGCAAAATTTGATGAAAAGATACTGCAAAATTTGATGAATACATGCTACTAAATTTGATGAAAATATACCACAAAATTTGATGAAAATATACTACAAAAGTTGTTGAAAATATACTGCAAAATTTGATAAAAAGATACCACAAAATTTGGTGAAAATATACTGCAAAATTTGATTAAAATATACTACAAAATTTGATGATAGTATACTACAAAATTTGATGAAAATATACTTCTAAATTTAATGAAATACACTTCTGAATTTATATACTACAAAATTGTATGCAAATATAACTGCAAAATTTGATGATGGAAATGAAAATTGATCAATGGGGTCGTTGGGGAGATTAAGGAGCGTTGTCAGGTTGTGTTTGGGTAGCAGTCCATGAAAGGGTAATTCAAATATCAAATACATTTTTGTACAAATACCTGGTCGTGGATATTTCTAGGCATTTAGTGACGGACATTTACGGATTAAGAATCTTTCATACAAAAAATCAATCAATAATCATAGAATTCTGTTGAACTTTTTCAGACTCTGCTTACAAATCCAGCGTTGACCATTTAGAACAAGCTCTACAAACTTGGGAAAAAGACATGGAGGATGTGGCTTACGTAAGTGGACTTTCTAGTTTCTTTAAAGTGGCATGAGCTGTCAAATTTCGTTCAAAGAGAATTAGCTAATTGTTCACCATTTTTATTAAGAAGTTAAAAATAACAATCTTAAAAAAAATTGGAAAATTTTGTGACTGGGTTTTCACTCGAACGACCTATGTGGGATGGTTGCAGTTACCAACGGAAGGTTGTGGGTTTCCTCGGGGCATAGAGCCCGGTTTCTTCCCTCCCACAATAAAACTGGCAACGCCGCCATATAAGTGAAATAATCTTGAACGCGGCGTAAAACACCAAACAATCAATCAATCAATCAACAATCAACCAATCAAATATTTCTTACCATGGCCAATTCTAAAAAAAATAGTTGATTGATTGATTGATTGTTTGGTGTTTTACGCCGCGCTCAAGCTAAAAAAAAAAAAAATTTAGACTGATTTGCATATTCAAAATTTGTCTTGTTTGTCAATTTTAAACACCTCTCTAACAAGCATTGCTGATATAAACATATGCCTGTTTATTTGAAATAGTTGAGAAAAAATCATCAAAATTTTTTGCCCGTTTCAACCAAAATATTGCTGCTTTAACTTATGTTTCCGTTTTTCAGAAATTTCAAAATTTAGAAGCGGAGAGAGTTTCTCAATTACGGAATGAACTTTGGATTCATTGCAATACCTTATCGCAACTGTCTGTTGACATTGATGGGGTAGGAAGTTACGATGTTTGCCATTCACAATCACGGAAAATATGTCTGTTGTGTTTAGAAATGTACCACCCAGCTCTAAGAATTACTAGTAGATCCAAAATGCTGTAAGATATTGTGTGCCCAATGCACAGTGCCTGTCTTGGGATCCAAGCTCCAACGGAGGACACTTGGCTCGATGTCCAATTGCTGACCCAGTGGCCAATATTCAGTCCAGATTGATTGTTTGGTGTTTTACGCCGTGCTCAAGATTATTTCACTTATATGGCGGCGTTGCCAGTTTTATTGTGGGAGGAAACCGGGCTCTATGCCCGGAGGAAACCCACGACCTTCCGTTGGTAACTGGCCAGTCCAGATTGACTGGGCCCAAGTTACAGTGGCTCATCCGTTGTCAATACTCACTTTCCTGGGACCCATAACGAACTCGCTGTTCGAGCCTCAGTGACCAGTGACTCATCCTGGGCCGCAAAGTCCAGTGACTCATCCTGGGACACAAAGTCCAGGGACTCATCCTGCGACACAAAGTCCAGTGACTCATCCTGGGACACAAAGCCCAGTGACTCATCCTGGAACACAAAGTCCAGTGACTCATCCTGGGACACAAATCCCAGTGACTCATCCTGGGACACAAAGTCCAGTGACTCATCCTGGGACACAAAGTCCAGTGACTCATCCTGGAACACAAAGTCCAGTGACTCATCCTGCAACACAAAGTCTGGTGACTTACAGCCTCATTCTGAATTAGTTCCAAAAACATTATTTTACAATTCAGATTCGTTTCATTTCATAAATGAGGTATGCCCCAAATGTACCACTATAAGATCTTTAAGATGTGCAGCTCAAACCGCCTCATTCTTGTGTTGTTTAATGTCTAATGTACTTTTGTGGGATGTTGTCAGGTACCACTAGGAGGTGGAGATTCTCTTCCCTGAATACGGGTTCAAATCACGCTCAGACCAAATAAAAACAAAAATTGGAAAATTTCTGAGTGGATTTTTTACTTGGTTGTCGTATGTGGAAAAGTTGCTGAAGGCCAGGGGTTTCCTCCGGCAATGAGCAAAGGTGCCATATAAGTGAAACAATCTTCAGTCCCGCGTAAAACAACAATCAATCAATAAATCTTCCCTGAATTAACCTGCCAACTATAATTTAAAATGAAATAATCTGGATTATTTTTTTTTGTGCAATATCTGTGTTTGATTGATTGATTCTGAAGGCAGGACCTCAGTTCTTGTTAATATTTTTATTTATTTTTCCTTCCTTTCTCAGTGTTGTGAACAGTCTAGGGTAGTAATAGAAAAATGTATCATAGAAGACGACATCCTAAAGTTCATTAATGAAAATAAAACAGGCTCTGAGAGACCAGGTAAGGATTATCTCCCTTGCAAGAAGAGTTTTCTCCCCTTTATATAACTGTCATAAATCAAATTATAAATATCTTCTACAATTTAGTGAATAAAGTAATATGGGCTGCCAAATTGTCTTTTGAAATTTAAAATCAAACATAATATACATTGTATTTTCTTTAAAGTTTTTAAAGGTTTTATCAAAGTGGCATGAGCTGCCAAAATGTTGATATTTTGACGAAAAAATAGAATGGTGTTTTTCTCAAGACGTATAATTCATAAGGTTTTTAGTGCTTCTAGTCTCGAGAATGTCATTAAAGTATTGTTTTGAACTAACTTTGGCTACGAATGAATGAATGGTCGTCCTGGTTATTTAAATTTTGTTTACTTTTCGAACACTATTCTAATTTGTATAGGCCACATACTGTATAGATTTTCCTCATTCCGACGCCAATCATTAATTTTTCGATGGCGTTCAAAACCTCTTACTGTCGTGATGATAAAAAACTATGAAAAAACTGTGAATTTTGGCAGCTCATACCACTTTAACAACATCACGATATATTTTCAAGTTGCGTTAAGTGTGTTGTAGAACATGTACTTCACAACGTCAAACATGACCTCTGCTGTGTACATGTACATACAAGTCACAACTGGACTCCCATAGTGATGACTTACGGTAAGAATTCCGCTAATTCAAGGACGAGCAATGTGAAGATAACAAATTATTAGACTGCTTTCTGCCATGTTTGGTCTAAAACAACAAGAGTAGCGATTGCTCGATAGGATTATCGGTCGCTCCATGCATGAGGTAAGAAAAGTCTCAAACTTTTAGAGTGCTTTTTGTAATGTTTTGAGTACTTGAATTAGCGGAATTCTTATCGTTATACACGATCTTTGTTGTCTCAGTACGTCTTCATGGTAGTTTGTACACAAGGATAGATGTGTATGACGTCACTTTTGACAAGTTTTGCCGAGTAGTTACGAACAATACGTGTGTGTGTACACATATATAAGTTTGGGATCATAGATATAGGCTATCAGTTTGTGCTTATGGGGGAATAACAAGCCAACTTATTTGCCTTTGGATCTGTAACAGACTGTGTATTTTCAGCAATTTAACTTTGAACTTTATTTCATAACAACTTACTTGAAACTCCACATCTTTAAGTGTGTACTTTTTTGTCAGGTCAAAACCTTGGCACTTGATTTAACTTTGGTATAAGAGAACTGAGATTTGTTGTTTGAAACACTGTTAGCTTATTTAAACAGGCTGTTAAAATGTTACAAGGGGGTAAAACGTTAGCAAATAATCAGTGAACAACTGGCCCCAAAGCCCCATAACATGTATATATTATATCTGTTTAGTTTATTGCAACAATTTATAATGAAGTATAAAGGTCTAAATGATATACCTCTTTTTAACACTATTAGAAACTTGTTTCCATGGTTATTTTGCGGGGCCTCCGTGGCTCAGTAGGTAGAGCGTTGGACGCTGAATCTGAACAGCCTTCCACCAATGGGGCGCGGGTTCGAATCCCACTCAGTCCAAAAAAAAAATGGAAAATTTTCTGACTGGGTTTGCACTCGAATGACCTATGTGGGATGGTTGCCAGCTACCAACGGAAGGTCGTGGGTTAAAACACCAAACAATCAATCCACCATGGTTATTTTAGATAAGAAGATTTTCTCTGTGCCTGTGTGTTTTAGTGATCATAAATATGTATATATTATATCTGTTTAGTTTATTACAACAATTTATGGGGTATAAAGGTCTAAATGATATACCTCTTTTTAACACAATTAGAAACTTGTCTCCATGGTTATTTTAGACAAGAAGATTTTCTTTTTTTTTATATATTATAATCTGCAGAAGTTTAAATATTTGCTTTAGAATAATGTTTTGGTCTTCAGAAAATGTACTTTGATAATTCCATTTAAAACACTTGTTTGTATTTTAGCGAGGGTGAAATATGAGAACTACTTCACTGGGGGTAAAACACAGGGTAACACTGGTCATCACCAGGGAGACGCAGCACCATCAAGGAAACCTATGCTCAAGCCACCGTCACCTAATCAATCTAGCAACCCAGGGGGGCCTTCCAAAAGGCCGATGCCAAAGCTCCCGACCACTCTGTCCGATAGCAGTAAGTTTTCACATAGCTTAATGATATCTACAACGCGGGTCGTTTTCCAAAACATTTACCCCCTGCACATCGCATACGTTATGTTGAAAGTGTATGGTAGTTAATTCTTTCATTTGATTGGTTGATGTTTTACGCCACACTGACACTTACTTTACTTTTATGGCCGCATTGCCAGGTTTGATTGGCAGAGGAAAAGACACGATGGTCATGTGGCGAGGACCTAGACCCTGTTTCACAAAGCGGCGTTGCGTAAGTTTTCACGTAACTGCCTTAGCAACCCATACTGTAGAGATACGTTAGTATGAAAATTACGCAAAAAATACATCTACGCCATTTTGTGAAACAGGCTCCTGGCAACTATTCCACATACGGCAATCAAGTGAAAATCAACAACTCAATTTTTCTTTGGATTGACTGGAATTCGAACCTGCACCTTAAGGATGGAAAGCCTGTTGGATTGTGACACTATCACTCTGCTGACTGTGCTATCAAGGCCCATTCTTTGATTTGTTGAACGTAAATCTGTTTGAGAAAAAAATCGTAATACATTGGAAACATTTCAATCAATCAAAAATCAACATTTCATTTACAAAAATTAAATACATATCTGAGATTTTTGCAAAAATCAGCATAATTGTATATGTGTTTTATCTAATTTCCATAGTGTTGAATACAATTTTGAATAAAGTTTTTTCACAGCAAGATATTTGGCTGCAATGTTTGAACCTCTGACCTCTACCAAAGCTATAGGCATTAAGCCTGACTACACCACAAAATAGGGAACTAATCTTGTGTGTGAAGTAAAATATCAATCAATAAATCAACAAATGTTGGGGTAAAAAAAGAGTGATATACTCCTGTTGACTACAATTAGAAACTTGTCTCCGTGGTTATTGTAGACAAGAAGATTTTCCCAGTGCCCCTGTGTGTTTTAGTGTTCATAAATATATAAATAAACAAAAATAATTTTATAGCCAATCAACCCCTACTAGTAGTTAGAGGAATTTTACCATCTTTACGTCAATCTCTAATCAAATTGAAACCCCATAAAACACTTCAGCTGTGACACACGGTTGTCACCCACTTGCACAGTCATAAATGTGAAATAGTCAATCAATCAATCAATCAATAAATCAATCAATAAAATTATGAATTCTTTTTCAGGTGACGTGTATGCATCTATTGAATGAAGATCCTCAACTTTGACCTCTATTCCACGATGACCTTGACATAGTTTTGGTGATTACTCTGACCTTGTTAAAGTTTTTGTTGTTGATATTTGCAAACTTATCCTGGTGATTTTTTGTTGAACTTTTCTGTTGGACGAAACTTTATTTTTATCTTTTAATGTTTCATTTGTTTTCTTTGACCTCTAAGAGACCTTGGTGGTCCAGTGAGTTAGAGTGATCGTTCCTTAGTCCCACACCGACTTGGTGGTCCAGTGGGTTAGAGTGATCGTCACTCAGTCCCACACAGACCTTCCATCGATGTGGCGCGGGTTCGAATCCCACTCGGGCCAAATAAAAATTGACAAATTTCAGAGTGGATTTTTGACTCGCTCACCGGTTGTGGAAAAGTTGACAGGTACTCGTCGGGGGTTTCCTCCGGGCATTGAGCCCGGGTTCCTTCCCCACTAAACCTGACAACGCTGCCATATAAGTGAAATAATCTTCAGTGTGGTGGAAAACATCAATCCATCAATATTTGACCTCTGTGGTGAGACCTCTTTTAACGTCGTTCGTTTCTCTGCAAAATATCTCCAAAACTGGCGAAATTTTATGACAATATCAATATCTTTTGTTGACTTTGTACTTGATCAAGATGTCTCCAAAACAGCTTGGCAGAATTTTGATTTTAAAAAATAACAGCCCATTGAGTTGATGGAATTTTGGTGTCTTTACATCTGTTTGTTAAGCTGTTAGTCTGGTACCTTCGTTGGCTGTTGTGGGCCTCCGTGGCTCAGTAGGTAGAGCGTTGGACGCTCAATCCGAACAGCCTTCCACCAATGGGTCGCGGCTTCGAATCCAACAAAAAAATGGACAATTTGCGGACTGGGTTTTGACTCGAACAACCTATGTGGGCAAGTTACCACCAGAAGGTTGTGGGTTCCCTCCGGGGGTAGAGCCCGGTTTCCTCCCACAATAAAACTGCCATGTAAGTGAAATAATATTAAGCGCGGCGTAAAACACTAAACGATCAATCATTAAAATGGTTTACGGCTGATTGATGAGACTCGTCTGTGCGTCTGTCCGTTCATCCGTTACCTCAAATTCTGATACGTTCACCGTTGGTTGCCTCTCAGTTCATTATCTGTGAAACCTCGTGGAATTTTCTGTAATTTTTGTAGCTTATTACTGGGGAACGACTTAATATTTTGATTATGGTCGTAATTTATGTGCTAATTGACTATATAGTTGGGTAGATATATTTGCATTGCCCAAAACTGCCTTTTGGGGGTATGGGGATGTAGTTCATTTCCCTTTGAGGTTTTCAAACATTAATAATAACTTATTTAACGTACTCTAGGCGTTTTTTTTTTTTGTTAAGTAGAATTTTTTTTTTTTTTGTGAGTTTTTTTACCTGTTTTTTCTTTAGAGATTTTTCTTCTAATTATCTAGAGGGAGTGATTTTGTTCATACTTTGTCTCCATTTTTAAAAAGAATTATTTTCAGTCATTTTTTATTTTTGTTTTCTATTTGCCCGTCATATTCAATTTACATTTACTCGTATCTACCCTTGTAAATTATTATATTTATTATGTGTAGATATTTTGTGATATATAACTTTTATATAATAGTTAACATGAGCATAATATACAATGTGCATGGACTCGCAACAAAGTGCTAAATTTACATTATTGTGTTCAGACCAATTGTTTTTTGTTGACTGTTTTTCTCACTAAATTCTTATTTGCTAAATATTATATTTATTTGGAGCTGGCTGTATTGAGCTTGATTCAGAATTAACTATGTGAGATCGTCATTAGAGACACAATCGCAGCGCGGAAATCCAGAATACTGTTTACTACATAAAAACAGTGGCCGGTTTTCTGTAATTTTCTCAGAGAGAAGAAAGTAATAATTTCCTTTTCTTTACTAAAATTTTTAAAGTTTTGTTATCATTTAGTATTTCTTATTTGAAATGGAAAAACAGATTTTTCAGTTACAAACCCCAAATCTGAGCATGCACACAAGTGCCCTAATGTTTTCACACAATATTATTTAATGAACTTTATCTGAGAAATACAGACTGACGATTGGGTAAGAAGGACACTCGAAAAGCCTGCCAATAAATTTAGAGTTTAAACCACAGACAAAAACGCCTGAAAGGAGCCATAGAGCCCAGTTTCCTCCCACAATAAAACTGTCAACGCCGCCATATAAGTGAAATAATCTTGAGTGCAGTGTAAAACACCAAACAATTAATCAACCAAGAAAACCGAGATTATATAGTGTTTTTGGATGAGGGTCAAATGTACACTTCCTCTTTATATAAACCTTTCGTGGATAAAATTTCTTGAGTTAACCAAAGTCTTGTTTCTGAAAGCTACATTGTTTAACATAGTATCAGTCAATTTTTTCTATTCTAACAGTGGGTTACATATTACTATTATGTTGATAACAGATACATGTTAGCCGTTTCCTTTTTTTTTTCTTCAAAGAAACTGAATATTTGATGCCTCAATTTGTATTCCGTCAGCCTCCGATTCCGATATTTTCATTGATTGTTGCTTCTGTGCAAGATGTTTTTGCAACCAATCTTTTATTGTTATGTTATCTAATGAACATACGTTTCAATTTGAGATCTTTTTCTTTGTATTGTGATTTGGGTAGTTGAATTATGTAACATTATATTGAGTGAAGTTTTGATATCGTTTGTACTTTGCCAAAATGCTTTGTAATTTACATTTCCTTGTCAGTAATAACATGTTTTGTTAATAAACTTTTTTTTCAAAAGAGCGAATTGTAATAGTTGGGCTGTATTAATCTGTTGATTTGACTTATGGGAATTGTTATTTTTAAAAAAAAAATTAGGGGATACATGTATATGAGGTACATGTATCTGGTTCGAAATGACTGCTACATGACTGCTGCTATGGTGACATGCCACACTACATGTCTATTTACTTTTCTGTGTAGGATACTATCCTCCAGTATGCCCTGGTGATGTCATTTAATTATACTTGGGATAGATCAAGCTCCATTCGGTGCTTTAATCACGCCAATGCCTTACAAAATTATCATGTAAACATGTACAAACATAGCTTGAAAACAGTCTAAGTATGAAGACCGAAACGTTGCTAACTAATAAATGAAGAAGTTGATATCCATATGCAAGCCTTCCCTTTGTACTTATTCTAGCTTCTAAATGCCACTCAAACAACATGTACAAATTTGTTTTTTGGTGAATAAAGATCAATCAATCAATCAATCAATCAATCAAAGCAATCAGTCTAATAGGCTGGCAGGTTACCTCTGAGATTTCATAATATCTGGTGACTTAAGGGTTCTGTTAGAAACGATTTTTTGGTGACGTTACAATTCCATTTGACCTTGCAACTCTTCCTTGTGGCCACATAAGAGACAATGAGGCATCAATATGATCTGGAAACTGGTTGTTCAGGAATGAAATAATCTGGGACACTCTGGGTTTTTTTTCTTCTGGAATGACACGATGTGAGACACACTGGTTGTTCTAATAGGACATGATCAGATACACTCTGGTTGTTCTTGAAGGACAAGACATGATCAGAGACACTCTGGTTGTTCTTGAAAGAAATGATATGTGACACTCTGGTTGTTCTTAAATGACATGATCAGAGACACTCTGGTTGTTCTTGAAATACATGGTATGTGACACTGTGGTTGTTCTTGAATGACATTATCTAAGACACTCTGGTTGTTCTTGGAGGACATGATCAGAGACACTCTGGTTGTTCTTGGAGGACATGATCAGAGACACTCTGGTTGTTCTTGAATGACATGATCAGAGACACACTGGTTGTTCTTGAAGGACATGATATGGGACCCTTTGGTTGTTCTTGAAGGACATGATCAGAGACACTCTGGTTGTTCTTGAAGGACATGATCAGAGACACTCTGGTTGTTCTTGAAGGGCATGATCAGAGACACTCTGGTTGTTCTTGGAGGACATGATCAGAGACACACTGGTTGTTCTTGGAGGACATGATCTGTGGCACTCTGATTGTTCTTGAAGGACATGATCAGAGACACTTTGGTTGTTCTTGAAGGACATGATCAAAGACATCTTGGTTGTTCTTGAAGGACATGATCAGAGACACTTTGGTTGTTCTTGAATGACATGATCAGAGACACACTGGTTGTTCTTGAATGACATGATCAGAGACACTCTGGTTGTTCTTGAATAACATGATCAGAGCCACTCTAGTTGTTCTTGAAGAACATGATCTGAGACAATCTGGTTGTTCTTGAATGACATGATCTGAGACACTCTGGTTGTTCTTGAATGACACGATCTGAGACATACTGGTTGTTCTTGAATGACATTATTTGATACACTCTGGTTGTTCTTGAATGACATTATTTGATACACTCTGGTTGTTCTTGAAGGACATGATCTGAGACACTCTGGTTGTTCTTGGAGGACATGATCAGTAGCACTCTGATTGTTCTTGAAAGACATGATATGGGACACTCTGGTTGTTCTTGGAGGACATGATCTGATACACTCTGGTTGTTCTTAAAGGACATGATCTGAGACACTCTGGTTGTTCTTGGAGGACATGATCAGATACACTCTGGTTGTTCTTGAAGGACACAATATGGGACACTCTGGTTGTTCTTGGAGGACATGATATTGGACACTCTGGTTGTTCTTGAAAGACATGATATGAGACACACTGGTTGTTCTTGAAGGACATGATATGTGGCACTTTGGTTGTTCTTAAAGGACATGATCAGAGACACTCTGGTTGTTCTTGAATGACATGATCAGAGACACTCTGGTTGTTCTTGAATGACATGATCAGAAACACTCTGGTTGTTCTTGAATGACATGATCAGTGACACTCTGGTTGTTCTTGAAGGACATGACCACAGACACTCTGGTTGTTCTTGAATGACATGATATGGGACACTCTGGCTGTCCGTGAAGGACATGATATGGGACTCTCTGGTTGTTCTTGGAGGACATGATCTGAGACACTCTGGTTGTTCTTGAATGGCATGATATGGGACAATCTGGTTGTCCTTGAAGGACATGATATGGGACTCTCTAGTTGTTCTTGAAGGACATGATATGGGACACTCTGGTTGTCCTTGAAGGACATGATCAGAGACACTCTGATTGTTCTTGGATGAAATAATCTGGAACATTTCATGTTCTTCAAGGACATTATGTCGGACACTGGCTGTTTTTGAAATACATGATATGGGACACTCTGGTTGTTCTTGAAGGACATGATCTGAGACACTCTGGTTGTTCTTGAAAGACATGATCAGAGACACTCTGGTTGTTCGTGAAGGACACGATCAGAGACACTCTGGTTGTTCTTGAAGGACACGATATGGGACACTCTGGTTGTTCTTGAAGGACATGATATGGGACACTCTGGTTGTTCTTGAAGGACATGATCTGAGACACTCTGGTTGACCTTGAAGGACATGATCTGAGACACTCTGGTTGTTCTTGGAGGACATGATATGGGATACTCTGGTTGTTCTTGAACGGCATGATATGAGACACTCTGGTTGTTCTTGAAGGACATGATATGGGACACTCTGGTTGTTCTTGAACGGCATGATCAGATACACTCTGGTTGTTTGTGAATGACATGATCAGGGACACTCTGGTTGTTCTTGAAGGACATGATATGGGACACTCTGGTTGTTCTTGAAGGACATGATCTGAGACACTCTGGTTGACCTTGAAGGACATGATCTGAGACACTCTGGTTGTTCTTGGAGGACATGATATGGGACACTCTGGTTGTTCTTGAAGGACATGATATGGGACACTCTGGTTGTTCTTGAAGGACATGATCTGAGACACTCTGGTTGACCTTGAAGGACATGATCTGAGACACTCTGGTTGTTCTTGGAGGACATGATATGGGACACTCTGGTTGTTCTTGAAGGACATGATCAGAGACACACTAGTTGTTCTTGAAGGACATGCTATGGGACACTCTGGTTGTTCTTGAAGGACATGATCTGAGACACACTAGTTGTTCTTGAAGGACATGATCAAAGACACACAGGTTGTTCTTGAATGACATGATCAGAGACACACTGGTTGTTCTTGAAGGACATGATATGGGACACTCTGGTTGTTCTTGAATGACATGATCAGAGACACACTAGTTGTTCTTGAAGGACATGATCAAAGACACACAGGTTGTTCTTGAATGACATGATCAGAGACACTCTGGTTGTTCTTGAATAACATGATATGGGACACTCTGGTTGTTCTTGAAGGACATGATCAAAGACACACAGATTGTTCCTGAAGGACATGATCGGAGACACTTTGGTTGTTCTTGGAGGACATGATCAGAGACACTCTGGTTGTTCTTGAAGGACATGATCAAAGACACACTGGTTGTTCTTGAATGACATGATCAGAGACACTCTGGTTGTTCTTGGAGGACATGATCAAAGACACACTGGTTGTTCTTGAATAGCATGATCATAGACACTCTGGTTGTTCTTGAAAGACATGTTATGGGACACTCTGGTTGTTCTTGAAAGACATGATCACAGACACTCTGGTTGTTCTTGAAGGACATGATCAAAGACACTCTGGTTGTTCTTGAAGGACATGATCACAGACACTCTGGTTGTTTTTGGAGGACATGATCAAAGACACACTGGTTGTTCTTGAATAGCATGATCATAGACACTCTGGTTGTTCTTGAAAGACATGTTATGGGACACTCTGGCTGTTCTTGAAAGACATGACCAGAGATACTTTGGTTGTTCTTGAAGGGCATGACCGGTGACACTCTGCTTGTTCTTGGAGGACATGATCTGTGGCACTCTGATTGTTCTTGAAGGACATGATCAGAGACACTCTGGTTGTTCTTAGAGGACATGATCTGAGACACTCTGGTTGTTCTTGAAGGACATGATCAGAGGCACTTTGGTTGTTCTTGGAGGACATGATATGGGACACTCTGGTTGTTCTTGAAAGACATGATCAGAGACACTGGTGGTTTTTGGAGGACATGATCTGAGGCACTCTGGTTGTTCTTGAAAGACATTATCTGAGGCACTCTGGTTGTTCTTGAAAGACATGATCAGATACACTCTGGTTGTTCTTGAAAGACATGATCTGAGGCACTCTGGTTGTTCTTGAATGACATGATCTGAGACACTCTGGTTGTTTTTGAAGGACATGATCTGAGACACTCTGGTTGTTCTTGAAAGACATGATCTGAGGCACTCTGGTTGTTCTTGAAGGACATGATCTGAGACACTCCGGTTGTTCTTGAAAGACATGATCTGAGGCACTCTGGTTGTTCTTGAAGGACATGGTCTGAGGCACTCTGGTTGTTCTTGAAGGACATGCTCTGAGACACTCTGGTTGTTCTTGAAGGACATTGTCTGAGACACTCTGGTTGTTCTTGAAGGACATGGTATGGGACACTCTGGTTGTTCTTGGACGACATGATATGGGACACTGGTTGTTCTTGAAAGACATGATATGGGACACTCTGGTTGTTCTTAAAGGACATTATCTGAGACACTCTGGTTGTTCTTGAAGGACATGGTCTGAGGCACTCTGGTTGTTCTTGAAGGACATGCTCTGAGACACTCTGGTTGTTCTTGAAGGACATTGTCAGAGACACTCTGGTTGTTCTTCAAATACATGATATGGGACACTCTGGTTGTTCTTGAAGGACATGATCAGAGACACGATGGTTGTTCTTGGAAAACATGATCAGAGACACTCTGGTTGTTCTTGAAATACATGATATGGGACACTCTGGTTGTTCTTGAATGACATGATCAGAGACACTGGTTGTTCTTGGAAGACATGATCTGAGACACTGGTTGTTCTTGAACGACATGATCTGAGACACTCTGGTTGTTCTTGAAGGACATTATCTGAGACACTCTGGTTGTTCTTGAAGGACATGGTCTGAGGCACTCTGGTTGTTCTTGAAGGACATGCTCTGAGACACTCTGGTTGTTCTTGAAGGACATTGTCAGAGACACTCTGGTTGTTCTTCAAATACATGATATGGGACACTCTGGTTGTTCTTGAAGGACATGATCAGAGACACGATGGTTGTTCTTGGAAAACATGATCAGAGACACTCTGGTTGTTCTTGAAATACATGATATGGGACACTTTGGTTGTTCTTGAATTACATGATCAGAGACACTCAGGTTGTTCTTGAAGGACATGGTATGTGACACTTTGGCTGTTCTTGAAGGATATGATCAGAGACACTCTGGTTGTTCTTGGAGGACATGATATGGGACACTATTGTTGTTCTTGAAGGACATGATCAGAGACACTCTAGTTGTTCTTGAATGACATGATCAGAGACACTCTGGTTGTTCTTGAAAGACATGATCAGAGACAATATGGTTGTTCTTGAAGGACATGATATGAGACACTCTGGTTGTTCTTGAAAGACATGATCAGAGACACTCTGGTTGTTCTTGAAGGACATGATCAGAGACACTCTGGTTGTTCATGAATGACATGATCAGAGACACTCTGGTTGTTCTTGAAGGACATGATCTGAGACACCCATACGATAAATTTCGAACAATATTTATACAAAACTCAATAGATTCATTTGAACTCGTAATGATGTTTACCAATTCAGTTAACACAGATTGATGCAGGCAAAATTCCAACCTGGGAATGTTTCCTACTTCGTACATACGAAGCGTTAATTAATTATCAGTAAGACGAGGAACAATATTTGTTCACAGCTCATTATTCGCATGTATATATTTAATGTCCAAATATAGGGCATCTTTTGAAGAAAGGACAAACAAGCTGTGATCGTGAGAAGCAAGAACAGGTGTTTACTCACCTGTGCAGATATTACTGTGTGGTATAGATGTACCGAAACCCTTTGGTAAGAACATCAATACGATTGACATTGTCTGTAAAACTAGTTCATCTTGTCAGGCGTCTCATCGACCCCTTACAACAACTCGGTTGTCTTTTCTGCAATAAATCAAAATCAGGTATTTCTGGATGACCACTTTTTGTAATATTATGAATGGTGCATTTTGGTATAGGTATCAATATTGTTTTAACGAAGTGTTAGAAATCCAAGTTTTCGTGATCAATTATTGATTGATTCTTCAATTGAATTGTGTTCTATTTACCTCGAGAAGCGATACACTTAAGACTTGTTCATAGATCACTTCGTACGAGATTCAGACACATCCCGTTCACCCAGGAATAAATGGCAACGAAATTTTTAAAACATCGATATTTACATTGTGTACAATATTTAGATTAAGATGTTGGAATAGGTATTGTAGAAAGTATCAAATGCCAAACTTTTTTTACTTCTGAGAAAAAAACATTAAAAGAATCTGAGATGTCAGTTGTTTAAGCGGCATTTAGACTGATTAATTGTTTGGTGTCGCGCTCAAGATTATTTCACTTATTTTGAGGCGTTGCCAGTTTTATTGTGGGAGGAAACCGGGCTCTATGCCCGAAGGAAACCCACGACCTTCCGGTGGTAACTGGCAACCATCCCACATAGGTCGTTCGAGTGAAAACCCAGTCAGGTGGCATTTAGAAGTTGAGCTTTACAATAAACACAGGGTTGGTATGGATAACAAACTTCTTCGTTTATATTTTGTAAATTTGTTATCCACACCAACCCTGTGTTTATAATCTGAGATGTTTTTCAAACAATATGACTGACTCGATATCACGTCTAATAGAGTCCAAATGTATGAAAGTGAAATATTATTGAGTGCGGCTGTAAAACATCAATCAGGAAACAAAGTATGTAGTTTTGCACTTTATTTTCCACGAAAGACTACAGACGGAAACCACCTACAATCTGCCTAAGATTTGTAACCCATTCTTGTTAGGATTGAGCAGTTTTTATCAATCAAAGCGGCACTTTTGGTTTAGAGTTCACTTAGTTTCAATTTTGCACGAATTCCCTTTTTTTCTCTTAATCATGCAGAATTTCCATCCAATTATATGACATAAGCGTCATATAGAGGACTCTTATAAAGCTAGCGTAAGGATAAGCATATATATGGTTACAGCATAGACAAGGTCCGTTTCTTATAAAACTGGCGTAAGGATAAGTATATATATTGCTACAGCATAGACAAGGGCCCTTTCTTATAAAGCTAGCATAAAGTTAAGGAGATAGATTGCTACAGCATACACAAGGGCCCTTTCTCATAAAGTTGGCGTAAGTTACGTTGAACATAAATATTTCTTGAAACCATATGAACTTACACCCTTTTCCATATTGTAGACCTTGCGAAATGTTACGCCAGCTTTGTAAGACAGTGGCATTACTCGTGCATTACGCAAAACTGATAGTGAAACTAATGGATTTCGTAAGACAGGTCAGAATATGCTTAAAGTTCCTTTAGTTCTGGTTTTACGTCCAATGAACTTTTGTAAGTACATTCTTTGACAGATACTTATACTCAAATAACTGTTTCGTCCAGGCTGTCAGCATCAACTAAATATGGCATGGGTGTATAGAAGATTTTTTCACGACGTGACTAGAATTGTGTCGTAGTGACGCCATTTCTCTCTTGCAGGCACTGTGACGCACCTCTATCACATTACTTCATTTCACCGTTAGATTGATCCCAAAAAATGGTGTAATTTCATTTTGCAATACAGCAAGGCTAAACGTCAGTTCTTAAGCCTAAAGGTTGTATCGAGATTATTGACATATGTTTCCGTAACGATTAGTCTACTTACACAGTTATTGATTAAATATAGCCAATAAAAAACATCTCCAAGGACAAAGGGATCTACAAACGGCCACATAGTCGATTGATCTCGTATAAATTATGCCCATTCTGGATTTCCACGTGTGGGATGAGCGAGCTATTGACAATGTGTTGGTATCCCAAACGCAATGGTTTCATATTTGGGTAGGACGCGTAGAGGAAAAAAAACACCGTGATAAAAGCGTGTAAATTGCTTTTATTTGATTTGAAATGCGGATTGGAAACTTTGACATACGATTTATCCATTAGGAGAAGACCATTCTTGAAACAGCTTTTAACCGTGGCATTCCAGTATGGATATTTTTAGAATTCAACGGGATGTTCCTTTCGAGTCTTGCCTTTCGATGGGCTATTGTAATATATAACTTTGACAGTATTTGATATAAAGAATACAATTCCCTGCCTGAAACTATGGAGAACAGAAGAACGGTTCTGTGTGAAATGCATCTAATACGTCTGAGGTTTTCTGTTAAAAGAAATTTGAAAATCGGATTACATTTCTATACGTGCCAAAGTATAACTTTATTAACCGGAACTTTATTGAAATAGGTTTGAAACGAATTTTAAATCATTACACTATGTACTGGCATTTGTTCTACGAGATCTTCTTTCTAATGTTAGCTTTCTTGCAGTTGTCCAATGGATTAAAGTCTTTATCAGATGATGTCGAAATTCACCGTAAGTAACGTTACTTTTTAAAATCATATTAAAAATTAATTGTATCAACAAGATTTTGTGATGTTCAAGAGAGTCCTTTGTTTAGTTTTAACAAATTTCTCAAGACAGGCAGTGGTTTAGTTTTTCATTTTCACAGGCCAATCGGTTTTCAAATTTCTAAAGGCCGAAAATTAATTTACTAAGAGAATAATGATAATCGTAATAGTTTTTATTGTAAGCTTGTTCATTTATAATGTAAACACGATCCATTCTTAACCTATCAAATCAATTGTACCTCCAGCCGTTTGAATTCCTATTTTAGGTATGCCTATAAAGGTCTAAATGATACACCTCTTATATATATATTTATGAACACTAAAACACACGGGCACAGGGAAAATCTTCTTGCCTAAAATAACAATGGAGACAAGTTTCTAATTGTGTTAAAAAGAGGTATATTTAGATATGAAACAAAGTTCCGTTTAATTTCAGAGCAGAACGATGAAAGCGTTTTATTCCAAAAGCTGTTGGAATCCAAGCGTTACAACCCCAAGGTTCGGCCAGTGTACAATGTCTCAACAGTTATACGTATTTCCATCGATATTGCTGTCAATCAAATCATCGATTTCGTAAGTATTTTTTTTTCACTGGATGTATTTTACAAAAGATTTTTAGAAAGGATAACCAGTATTGTGACAGTTTATATCCAAATGAATCTAGAAATGGGAATAAATCGTGAACGAAAAGGGATGTCTATAGGCCGAATATGGCAGATGTCAAGATGCTTGGAGGTCTGGTGTAAAATTGATGCCGCGAAGATCTGACATTGTTGCGCGCAAAACTGGCAAAGGGTCTATTGTAATAATCATCGGGGAAAATATCGAACCAGCAAATAATCGACACTATTCGACCCGGAAAATACAGACAGGGCTTGGTGCCCCAACATCTTCACGATCCAAAGTAAAATCTCTATATAGGCAATCCGTGTTTTGCCTTGGCAGAGTAGTACGGTTCAATCCGTGCATCAAACAGCGGCTTTTGATTGGTTGCGAGGAAAATCAGGCCATGTTGTCTGATTTCGTTAATATGAGACATCGTGATATTTATTCTACCTTTCCGCTACTTGTTTAACATTTTTTTAAACCCAAAGGATATATTTAGAGCACTGTGGGATGTCAGAATTTTAATATTTTTCTAATAGCTTTTACAAAAAATGTTTAGAAGAAAAGAAAAAAAAAATGTTCCCAAAGCTGGCATGTCCGGTGAAGGCGAACGAGGTCTAAGGAAGAATTCGATTGGTGCACATCTTGTGCTTTTTATGTACCGAATGCTGATTGGTCAATACTCTGTAAGGATCGGAAAGACAACATTTACATTCCCACGAGAAGGCGTAATTCGATTTACGGGTTAAACAGTCATATTCTGCCAAGGTAAAACACGGAATGCCTATAGGCTATGGAGGTTTTACCTAGGAAGATGGTATCCCAATTGATAGAGCAGCAGCAACTGTAACCGTTAGATGTGAGCGCGAGTCTTTGTCAGGGTCTTCGTTTCGATTTGGTTTAGTGGAAAATTCAGTTAACAGCTTTTATCTTCTGTAAAAGTGGATGTTTTGTTTTCAAGTGACAACCATCGTGGTATCTAAACCACTTTTTTGAACATTTCACATTCAGCTTTTATTTCCTAAGCTAAAAAGCAACATCCTAAATTGTAATGTATTGTAAATAATGCTTATCGATGCGCAACGAACGCTAATATAATATTAGCTCTAAACCAATATGGATCAATGGTGTTTGAGTAGAAGCAGCTAGGTGTTTTTTCACATCGTAACAAATACTCAATTGATTGGATATCGATCTGCAGAAAAACTAACGTTGATCAATAGATAAAAAGATTGGAATTGCCACTTTTGTCATCGACTATTGTGTAATTATAGGTTTGGATACCGATACTCTGTATAACTCATGTACTATAGGCCTATCCTGCCAGCCGTTATCGGTCGGGTTTTAAGTTACTATGTTTGCCCATTAAGAGCTGTTAAGGCTTTCGCAAAAATAATTATCCATTGAGTATATAGCAGTTATATGATGAGTGTTTATTTACGGCGACATTTTTCCTCATATATTTTATAGTTGTAGCCCATTATGCAGTCTGTGCGCTTTTACGTAATTGAAATATCACGGCGGAGAAGGGACATCAAGTTAACATCGTGTTTAACTTTCCAAACAGCGATTGTTTCTTGTATTTTTTTCTCACCTTTATGAGATATGGTTAAATGTTCAACCACAATGTCCCTTCTCGGCCACCGTATACGAAAGCGAATGGCACATCCAGTTAAACCGGGCAATTGGAACTACAGTATTAACTGGGACTTCGTTCATGCACACATTCCGATAGTCAGGTGACAGAAGAATTTCTGCTGATTGACTGATTGGTGTTTTAAGCCGCACTCAAAAATTATTTCACTTATATGGCGGAGCTGCCAGCTTCATTGGGAGAGGAAACTGGGCTGTTATCCCTGGTGCAACCTCCAACCTTTGGCATTCACCCTGCAATCATTTTACAAAAAAGCGAAAACCCATTGAGATTTTTTTATTAACTTCTTTGTCATGGTGGGGTTTGAATACTTTGAATAAATGATGGGGGTTAAATATGTAGAAAGAAAGGCCACCGAGATTAACGAATTAATATTGATCATTTGGCTTAGTTTGGAAACTTACTTCTGTCTAAAACTCTGTAAGCATGGCCACAAGTCAGCCTGTTCCATGAAAAGGCGTAGAAACGTATCTCTACCCTACGTATTACCCTAATAGTTACGTAAAAACTTCTGAAACGCCGCTTTGTGAAACCGGCTACTGATACTCATTTCAATGCTGTAAGCCTATGTGCAACTTAGGGGACGCTTGACGATAGCAAATGCCTACAGGGTGAGGTCAATTTGGTAGTCCGTACCTT
The DNA here is from genome assembly GCA_963971465.1 of Lepidochitona cinerea. Lineage (NCBI taxonomy): Eukaryota > Metazoa > Mollusca > Polyplacophora > Chitonida > Tonicellidae > Lepidochitona > Lepidochitona cinerea. The sequence goes on from OZ020559.1 coordinate 17,416,245, forward strand.
CGTGATCGCGTGACATATTTTTCTGGTCCAATCTTTCCGTTTCCCAGAGATTCCATGGAAATCTGTTATTGTTTGATCACGATATCTCGTGGGCCAGTTATTGTAAATTCTAAAATACGTTCTATCAAAGAAAACGACGTCTTATTATTCATGTCGGTGGGAATCGGATAAAGAAAATCTATCGCCTCCGGGTGACTGGCGCGATGATACTAATTCCCTTTAATCATTCATTAAACCGATTCTAGGACAAAACAAACATCGAACACTGTCCAAACCTCACGGACTCTATGCTCCCTTTATAAATGCACAGCTGCACTACTATAAAGCATTCATAAAAGTGCATCGCTATTTTAATCCGTTGGCACATGGGCATCCGTATTATAAATAGTGATTCACATTTATCCGTTATGACGTCAAAATTCTAAAATATTTTATTTTTGTTGTTGTTGAGATATTGTTCATACTGTAAAAGAGTTCCCCGCCATATTTTGTTCCGTTGGCGCATGGGCAGCTCATGAGACACATATACCATTGTAAAATACATGTAGGCCTGCTCCATTATTCGTTGAGATAACATTTGATTCCAATAGAGTTCCCCGCCATTCCCTAACGTAACACAATCGCACAAACGTAGGAATCTGGAACTTCATAACATGCCACATGAATTTGGCAAAATACAGCCTTCTCATGGTCCATATCTCATACACAAACGCCCTCCATTGCACCAAAAAATGTCGGCTAGACGAATGACCGAACAAGTAAAGTGACAAATTATTGGCCAGCAATATTGTCTCACTAAAGTGTTCCCTTTAATATGGATCTTTCGTTTTTCAGAGTGACCCTACTCGAGCACTTTACCAATACTGGTAATCCATCTGGGACGGGACTGACATTCTTCGTATCGCTGACAGAGCCAAAGTCCATGCTTTATAACATTTATCAGGAATATGCTTGATCTTCTTTGTAAAAAATAGGTTCTAATTAAGTAATCCATGTATTGTTGTTGTTGTTTTGCAGGATGAACCTCGAATGGTGTTAAAAAGTGAGACATGGATGAGAGTAGTAAGGCAGTTTTATCATTGAACTATATATATGTTGAATGGCCATGTCTAATTGGCTGGTGTGGATCTGACGTTCTAAAAAGCGCCGTCATTGTTGTGAGATGGGCTCAATCTTGGATTAAAATCGCCTTATTCTCTCATTGCAATGGCCGTTGGTTGGAACTCAAACTTCACATGACCACCACCCCACGTGTATAATTCATTAGGTTTATTATTTTTTTGACGTTGATGTCTTAATCAATGCTGTAACAATCTGAATCTAAATCACGTGAACAACTTTAGATCCAATTCTTTGCTTAAAGTAGCTACTCTAGTACTGAGGTGGGTCTTTGCTGGGGTAGTACAGATATGTTAAAGTGGCCTTTCCTCGTTGAAATAGTTAAACAGTATTTTGTGTAATCACAAACTGGAATATTTCCTCTTATTGCACTCTGAGAGATGTACGTAAGGAAATCTTTAAAACTTAAAAACAGCATTCAATAGGATGTTCTTCCGGAGTTTGTTTCCAATTTCAACTTTGTCCGTTCGCTTGTATCTGATTAAATTTCTCAATTGATATTTTATTATTTATTTCTATGAAATGGATTGATTTTCAATGAACTTTAAATGCTTTTCTGAAAATCTGAATGCACGATAAAAAATCCGAATTTTAACAGCTCATTCCACTTGAACATACCTCATGAGACTCTTTACTTATTGGGCGTACCATAGCACTCACAGAAAATAAACACGACAAATGGCCCCACGGTGCTCCCGATGCCCTCACGTCGTGCTGGTACGGTAAACACGACCTTTAGTGTGAGTTAATAAAACAGTGAGTTAATCATAGCTGCTCAGTACATACAGTGAAAGAGTTGCCAGGTACTCGCCGAAGGTCAGGGTTTTCCTCCAGGGCAATGAGCCCGTTTTCCCTCCCCGATAAACCTGCACCGCCGCCATATAAGTGAAATAATCTTGCGTGCGGGGTAAAACGTCAATCAATCAATCAATCAATCAGAACACACAAATATATTCATTTCTAGATACATCGAAGCCGAAGCCAACTGCTAGGTATAACCAAATCGCAAAGCGGTCATGATTTAAAATGGCCCAGTATTATTTAAGTTAATTGGGTTTTTTTTTCCGTCTAATTTCTGACAGTTTTGGAAGGACGAACTATTGAAGTGGAATGCCAGTGAGTTCAGTGGTCTAACTTCGTTCCTGATTCCCGCAGCTGATGTCTGGTTACCGGATTTGACCTTATACTCCAGGTTGGTTTTTCTTTCCATTCCAAACATGTTCAGTCACTAAGCAATAATGTCGCACTTTTTAAAATATTTGACAATTAGTTATTATTGATGGGAAGGTGGCGGTGTAAGCTTTGTTACGGATCAAGAGAACGGCCATCTTCTCACGCAGAGGTAAATGTCTGCATTGGTCATTCTGTGGCCCAGTCGTCATACTTTGTCTCGGGAGAAGGTAAATATCTACATTGGTCATTCTGTGGCCCAGTCGTCATACTTTGTCTCGAGAGAAGGTAAATATCTGCATTGGTCATTCCGTGGTCCAGTCGTCATACCTTGTCTCGGGAGAAGGTAAATATCTGCATTGGTCATTCTGTGGCCCAGTCGTCATACTTTGTCTCGAGAGAAGGTAAATATCTGCATTGGTCATTCCGTGGTCCAGTCGTCATACCTTGTCTCGGGAGAAGGTAAATATCTGCATTGGTCATTCTGTGGCCCAGTCGTCATACTTTGTCTCGGGAGAAGGTAAATATCTACATTGGTCATTCTGTGGCCCAGTCGTCATACTTTGTCTCGAGAGAAGGTAAATATCTGCATTGGTAATTTCCGTGGCCCAGTCGTCATACCTTGTCTCGAGAGAAGGTAAATATCTACATTGGTCATTCTGTGGCCCAGTCGTCATACCTTGTCTCGAGAGAAGGTAAATGTCTGCATTGGTCATTCCGTGGCCCAGTTGTCATACCTTGTCTCGAGAGAAGGTAAATATCTGCATTGGTCATTCCATGGCCCAGTCGTCATACCTTGTCTCGAGAGAAGGTAAATGTCTGCATTGGTCATTCCGTGGCCCAGTTGTCATACCTTGTCTCGAGAGAAGGTAAATATCTGCATTGGTCATTCCATGGCCCAGTCGTCATACCTTGTCTCGAGAGAAGGTAAATGTCTGCATTGGTCATTCCGTGGCCCAGTCGCCATACCTTGTCTCGAGAGAAGGTAAATGTCTGCATTGGTCATTCCGTGGCGCAGTCGTCATACCTTGTCTCGAGAGAAGGTAAATGTCTGCATTGGTCATTCCGTGGCGCAGTCGTCATACCTTGTCTCGAGAGAAGGTAAATGTCTGCATTGGTCATTCCGTGGCCCAGTCGCCATACCTTGTCTCAAGAGAAGGTAAATGTCTGCATTGGTCATTCCGTGGCGCAGTCGTCATACCTTGTCTCGAGAGAAGGTAAATATCTGCATTGGTCATTCCGTGGCCCAGTCGTCATACCTTGTCTCGAGAGAAGGTAAATATCTGCATTGGTCATTCCGTGGCCCAGTCGTCATACCTTGTCTCGAGAGAAGGTAAATATCTGCATTGGTCATTCCGTGGCCCAGTCGTCATACCTTGTCTCGAGAGAAGGTAAATGTCTGCATTGGTCATTCCGTGGCCCAGTCGTCATACCTTGTCTCGAGAGAAGGTAAATGTCTGCATTGGTCATTCCGTGGCCCAGTCGTCATACCTTGTCTCGAGAGAAGGTAAATATCTGCATTGGTCATTCCGTGGTTCAGTCGTCATACCTTGTCTCGTGAGAAGGTAAATATCTGCATTGGTCATTCCGTGGCCCAGTCGTCATACCTTGTCTCGAGAGAAGGTAAATATCTGCATTGGTCATTCCGTGGTTCAGTCGTCATACCTTGTCTCGTGAGAAGGTAAATATCTGCATTGGTCATTCCGTGGTCCAGTCGTCACACCTTGTCTCGAGAGAAGGTAAATATCTGCATTGGTCATTCCGTGGCCCAGTCGTCATACCTTGTCTCGAGAGAAGGTAAATGTCTGCATTGGTCATTCCGTGGCCCAGTCGTCATACCTTGTCTCGAGAGAAGGTAGATATCTACATTGGTCATTCCGTGGTCCAGTCGTCATACCTTGTCTCGAGAGAAGGTAAATATCTGCATTGGTCATTCCGTGGCCCAGTCGTCATACCTTGTCTGGAGAGAAGGTAAATATCTACATTGGTGATTCCGTGGCCCAGTCGTCATACCTTGTCTCGAGATAAGGTAAATGTCTGCATTGGTCATTCCGTGGCCCAGTCGTCATACCTTGTCTCGAGAGAAGGTAAATATCTACATTGGTCATTCTGTGGCCCAGTCGTCATACCTTGTCTCGAGAGAAGGTAAATGTCAGCATTGGTCATTCTGTGGCCCAGTCGTCATACCTTGTCTCGAGATAAGGTAAATGTCTGCATTGGTCATTCCGTGGCCCAGTCGTCATACCTTGTCTGGAGAGAAGGTAAATATCTACATTGGTCATTCCGTGGCCCAGTCGTCTTACCTTGTCTCGAGATAAGGTAAATATCTGCATTGGTCATTCCGTGGCCCAGTCGTCATACCTTGTCTCGAGATAAGGTAGATATCTACATTGGTCATTCCATGGCCCAGTCGTCATACCTTGTCTCGAGAGAAGGTAAATATCTACATTGGTCATTCCGTGGCCCAGTCGTCATACCTTGTCTCGAGAGAAGGTAAATATCTGCATTGGTCATTCCGTGGCCAGTCGTCATACCTTGTCTCGAGATAAGGTAGATATCTACATTGGTCATTCCATGGCCCAGTCGTCATACCTTGTCTCGAGAGAAGGTAAATATCTACATTGGTCATTCCGTGGTCCAGTCGTCATACCTTGTCTCGAGAGAAGGTAAATATCTGCATTGGTCATTCCGTGGCCCAGTCGTCATACCTTGTCTGGAGAGAAGGTAAATATCTACATTGGTCATTCCGTGGCCCAGTCGTCTTACCTTGTCTCGAGATAAGGTAAATGTCTGCATTGGTCATTCCGTGGCCCAGTCGTCATACCTTGTCTGGAGAGAAGGTAAATATCTGCATTGGTCATTCCGTGGCCCAGTCGTCATACCTTGTCTCGAGAGAAGGTAAATATCTGCATTGGTCATTCCGTGGCCCAGTCGTCATACCTTGTCTCGAGAGAAGGTAAATATCTGCATTGGTCATTCCGTGGCCAGTCGTCATACCTTGTCTCGAGATAAGGTAGATATCTACATTGGTCATTCCGTGGCCCAGTCGTCATACACTGTCTCGAGAGAAGGTAAATGTCTGCATTGGTCATTCCGTGGCCCAGTCGTCATACCTTGTCTCGAGAGAAGGTAAATATCTACATTGGTCATTCCGTGGCCCAGTCGTCATACCTTGTCTCGAGAGAAGGTAAATATCTGCATTGGTCATTCCGTGGCCCAGTCGTCATACCTTGTCTCGAGAGAAGGTAAATATCTACGTTGGTCATTCCGTGACCCAGTCGTCATACCTTGTCTCGAGAGAAGGTAAATATCTGCATTGGTCATTCCGTGGCCAGTCGTCATACCTTGTCTCGAGATAAGGTAGATATCTACATTGGTCATTCCGTGGCCCAGTCGTCATACACTGTCTCGAGAGAAGGTAAATGTCTGCATTGGTCATTCCGTGGCCCAGTCGTCATACCTTGTCTCGAGAGAAGGTAAATATCTACATTGGTCATTCCGTGGCCCAGTCGTCATACCTTGTCTGGAGAGAAGGTAAATATCTACATTGGTCATTCCGTGGCCCAGTCGTCTTACCTTGTCTCGAGATAAGGTAAATGTCTGCATTGGTCATTCCGTGGCCCAGTCGTCATACCTTGTCTGGAGAGAAGGTAAATATCTGCATTGGTCATTCCGTGGCCCAGTCGTCATACCTTGTCTCGAGAGAAGGTAAATATCTGCATTGGTCATTGCGTGGCCCAGTCGTCATTCCTTGTCTCGAGAGAAGGTAAATGTCTGCATTGGTCATTCCGTGGCCCAGTCGTCATACCTTGTCTCGAGAGAAGGTAAATGTCTGCATTGGTCATTCCGTGGCCCAGTCGTCATACCTTGTCTCGAGAGAAGGTAAATATATGCATTGGTCATTCCGTGGCCCAGTCGTCATACCTTGTTTCGAGAGAAGGTAAACATCTGCATTGGTCATTCCGTGGCCCAGTCGTCATACCTTGTCTCGAGAGAAGGTAAATATCTACATTGGTCATTCCGTGGCCCAGTCGTCATACCTTGTCTCGAGAGAAGGTAAATGTCTGCATTGGTCATTCCGTGGTCCAGTCGTCATACCTTGTCCCGAGAGAAGGTAAATGTCTGCATTGGTCATTCCGTGGCCCAGTCGTCATACCTTGTCTCGAGAGAAGGTAAATGTCTGCATTGGTCATTCCGTGGCCCAGTCGTCATACCTTGTCTCGAGAGAAGGTAAATGTCTGCATTGGTCATTCCGTGGCCCAGTCGTCATACGTTGTCTCGAGAGAAGGTAAATGTCTGCATTGGTCATTCCGTGGCCCAGTCGTCATACCTTGTCTCGAGAGAAGGTAAATGTCTGCATTGGTCATTCCGTGGTCCAGTCCTCATACCTTGTCTCGAGAGAAGGTAAATGTCTACATTGGTCATTCCGTGGTCCAGTCGTCATACCTTGTCTCAAGAGAAGGTAAATATCTACATTGGTCATTCCGTGGCCCAGTCGTCATACCTTGTCTCGTGAGCAGGTAAATATCTGCATTGGTCATTCCGTGGCCCAGTCGTCATACCTTGTCTCGTGAGCAGGTAAATATCTGCATTGGTCATTCCGTGGTCCAGTCGTCATACCTTGTCTCAAGAGAAGGTAAATATCTGCATTGGTCATTCCGTGGCCCAGTCGTCATACCTTGTCTCGAGAGAAGGTAAATGTCTGCATTGGTCATTCCGTGGCCCAGTCGTCATACCTTGTCTCGTGAGCAGGTAAATATCTGCATTGGTCATTCCGTGGCCAGTCGTCATACCTTGTCTCGAGATAAGGTAGATATCTACATTGGTCATTCCGTGGCCCAGTCGTCATACCTTGTCTCGTGAGCAGGTAAATATCTGCATTGGTCATTCCGTGGCCAGTCGTCATACCTTGTCTCGAGATAAGGTAGATATCTACATTGGTCATTCCGTGGCCCAGTCGTCATACCTTGTCTCGTGAGCAGGTAAATATCTGCATTGGTCATTCCGTGGCCCAGTCGTCATACCTTGTCTCGAGAGAAGGTAAATGTCTGCATTGGTCATTCCGTGGTCCAGTCGTCATACGCTGTCTCAAGCCAAGGTAAATATCTGCATTAGTCATTCTGTGGCCCAGTCGTCATACCTTGTCCCGAGAGAAGGTAAATATCTGCATTGGTCATTCCGTGGCCCAGTCGTCATACCTTGTCTCGTGAGAAGGTAAATATCTACATTGGTCATTCCGTGGCCCAGTCGTCATACCTTGTCCCGAGAGAAGGTAAATATCTACATTGGTCATTCCGTGGCCCAGTCGTCATACCTTGTCTCGAGAGAAGGTAAATGTCTGCATTGGTCATTCCGTGGCCCAGTCGTCTTACCTTGTCTCGTGAGAAGGTAAATATCTACATTGGTCATTCCGTGGCCCAGTCGTCATACCTTGTCCCGAGAGAAGGTAAATATCTACATTGGTCATTCTGTGGCCCAGTCGTCATACCTTGTCTCGAGAGAAGGTAAATGTCTGCATTGGTCATTCCGTGGCCCAGTCGTCATACCTTGTCTCGAGAGAAGGTAAATATCTGCATTGGTCATTCCGTGGCCCAGTCGTCATACGTTGTCTCGAGAGAAGGTAAATGTCTGCATTGGTCATTCCGTGGCCCAGTCGTCTTACCTTGTCTCGTGAGAAGGTAAATATCTGCATTGGTCATTCCGTGGCCCAGTCGTCATACCTTGTCTGGAGAGAAGGTAAATGTCTACATTGGTCATTCCATGGCCCAGTCGTCATACGTTGTCTCGAGAGAAGGTAAATATCTGCATTGGTCATTCCGTGGCCCAGTCGTCATACCTTGTCTCGAGAGAAGGTAAATATCTCCATTGGTCATTCCGTGGTCCAGTCGTCATACCTTGTCTCGAGAGAAGGTAAATATCTGCATTGGTCATTCCGTGGCCCAGTCGTCATACCTTGTCTCGAGAGAAGGTAAATATCTGCATTGGTCATTCCGTGGTCCAGTCGTCATACCTTGTCTCGAGAAGATGGAGAATAACACGCTCTCTTCAAGTTTCCATTCTAACATGTCCCCGCCATTCATACTAATACGCCAGCCATAGCTCTAAAATGCTGTCCGTTTCCATCGGACACACGTTCTTCGTCGCTTAGTCACCGAAGAGCATATTTTCTCTCATATCGACACATTTATTGATAGGTTATAGGGCCTAGTTTCACAAAGCGATCTTAGCTACGGGTGGTCTTCTCTACCATTGCAACCAATGCTAAAGGTATACGTTGGCATTGGTAATTAAGATCACCTTAAGCTAAGATCGATTTGTGAAACTGTGTCCAGGTTCGAAACCCAAGAACAAGAACGAAAACAACCTCAGTGGGGTTTCACTTGATAGCCTTATGTGGAAAGTTTGCTACGTGTCCGTCGAAAATCTGGGGTCTCCCTAAGGCCCTGGGTACGTTTTCCTCACTCACTAATCTACCCACTGACGCTGTATACGTGAAATAATCTTGAATGTGAAGTAAAACACAAATCAATCAAAACCATCAGACACGTTTCCTTGTAACCTTACACAAGTCACGAAGTTATATTAAACTATAGAACTCTCCACCCCAATACCACTGGCGTAAGGTTGGACACAAAATCAGTTAAGCCTAGCGCACACGAGAGGCGCCGGCTGAGCTGCCGGCCACGCGTAGCTGAGAGCTAAGCTGTTTCCCCCGTGTGCGCGTAACTTTAGGTGAGATTTTCGCCTCTCGAGGCAGTGAGGAAAGTATTTAGCTTGTTTGATATTTTCTGGCTCTGGTGGCAAGAATCTCCCCGTGTGCGCACAACGTGAGCTGCCAGCTGAGCTGAGAGGAGGGATAGTCCAATTGTGTGTGCCTATTAAATCATATGACCACTTAGAATATTACGTAACACAGGTGGGAACATTTGTGTAGTTTAGTGAACTTGAGTGACCAGGAACTTGCCTCAGCCGGGAGCTCATCGTCTGCGCTGAAATGTGTTGCTGCTCCCTTGGCCACGCGTAGCCGGCAGCTCAGCCGGCGCCTCTCGTGTGCGCTAGGCTTTATACACGGAGTTATAAATTAAAAAAAAGTAAAAGAAATGATACTTTAAACTTGTTGCTGGGGTGTAATTTTATTTAGGTTAAAATTCGATGCTCAGTAAATGCTTTTATTTTGCAAGATTTTCCTACCTCTGTAACAATTTTCACCATGTTGCAATGGTCACTCGAGAAACTTGGCAAATTGCGAAGTAATCATTACTCATGCAATTTCTTTTAGTCACTCTGAAGATTTACAGATTTTATATTTTGTTTCAGTGTTGTTCTGCATCCTAATGGTGTGTTTGGCAACAAGGCTGTATTAGTTGCGGTCACGTGTGACGGTGACATGTCTTGGTTGTTCCCCACTGTTATTGAGAGCCGCTGTGGCGTCGACATGAGTCACTTCCCATTCGACACACAGCGCTGTGAACACGAGTTCGGCTCGTGGGCTTATGACGGACATAAAGTCGATATCCATCCTAGATTAGACATTGGAGACACAGATAACTTTATGGATAACGGAGAATGGGAGATGGTGGAGTTGCCTTCTTGGCGCCGCGTCAAACTCTACAAGTGTTGTGACGTTCCCTTTCCTAGCGTCATTTATACGTACACATTAAGACGTCGGCCAATGTACTACATGCTAAATATGGTCATGCCTTGTTTTGTCATAACCGTCGTCAACCTTTTTTCTTTTCTACTTCCGGTTGAATCAGGAGAGAAAATCACCTTCAATATTACAACTCTTCTGGCATTGGTTGTCTTTTTAAGAATGGTGGCCACGCATATCCCACCCCAAGCGGGAGTCGTCTCTATTATGGGTGAGTTTAAAGTGGCTGCCAAAATTCACACTTTTTCATAATTTCTGATCAGCACGACAGTAAGAGGCTTTGAAGGCCATCGAAAAACTAAATGATTGGCGTTGGAATGAGGAAAATCTATACAGTATGTGGTCTATACGAACCGAAATAGTGTTCGAAAAGTAAACAAAATTGAAATAACCGGGACGACCATTAATTCATTCTTAGTCAAAGTTAGTTCAAAACAAACTCTATCGTTCATTCTCGAGACTGGAAGCACTAAAAAGCTTCTGAATTATACGTCTTGAGAAAAATAGCCAATAATTTCAACATTCTGTTTTAACGTCAAAATATCAACATTTTGGCAGCTCATGCCACTTTAATGTCAGTAAACTTTAAGAATATTGTAAATATTGTTTATAAACCAAACTATGTCGTTTTTGATGGATCAATTTTATTCTAAAGCACTATAGATATTTTTACATTGCACTTCCATTTCTGTGATCTATCACATTGTTTGTTTCATTTTTTTTCAAGAGTGGTATTTCGGAGCGTCAATCTTGATACTCTGCTTGTCGACAGTCGTCGGTGTGTTTGTCTACCGGATTCACTTTGCAGGAGAGGAACACAAAGCGTTCCCAGTATGGGCAAGAAGAATAGTCAACAGCAGATTGGCTACTTTGTTGGGTTGTGCGACTTCCGGTCAGGTCCAAACGGATTCATCAGGCGGAAGTAAGGTTTGTGAATGTTTTAATCAAATGAAAATTGATTTTCAAACCATTTCGAATAAAATCATCATTATTATTTTGTACTCTAAGGTGTGACACAGCTAGCCATCTGTCACAAGAACTTGTGCGCGTGGGGACTGACTGGGCTTGAGGAATATTTGACAATGTCAAGGGGGCTGCCATTTGCGCCCTAATACCTTTTGGATTCTTATTTTCAAAGAACGCTAAAACAATCTGGGACCAAGAACTTGCCTTGTGTGTGGAAGGATTGACGGGACTTGGTGACTATTCGAGAATGTTAAGGGGGCTGACATTTGCCTCCAATACCTTTTGAATTCTTAATGTCAAAGAAGGCTAATACAATCTGGGGCCAAGAACTTGCCTTGTGTGTGCGAGGACTGACTGGACTTGGTGAATATTCGAGAATGTTAAGGGGCTGCCATTTGCCCCCAATATCTTTTGAATTCTTAATGTCAAAGAAGGCTAATACAATCATTAAACTTGCCACATCTTCATCAGATAAAGATACCAACCACTGAAACCTGCTCAGGAATGGCTTGTTGAAACACACAGTTCTACTCCTTGTCGGCAAGTGGAACATAAAGGGATCCCGATTGCCTGAAACACACAGGTCAACTCCTTGTCGGCAAGTGGAACATAAAGGAATCCCGATTGCCTGAAACACACAGGTCAACTCCTTGTCGGCAAGTGGAACATAAAGGGATCCCGATTGCCTGAAACATACAGGTCAACTCCTTGTCGGCAAGTGGAACATAAAGGGATCCAGATTGCCTGAAACATACAGGTCAACTCCTTGTCGGCAAGTGGAACATAAAGGAATCCCGATTGCCTGAAACACACAAGTCAACTCCTTATCGGCAAGTGGAACATAAAGGAATCCCGATTGCCTGAAACATACAGGTCAACTCCTTGTCGGCAAGTGGAACATAAAGGAATCCCGATTGCCTGAAACACACAAGTCAACTCCTTATCGGCAAGTGGAACATAAAGGGATCCCGATTGCCTGAAACACACAAGTCAACTCCTTGTCGGCAAGTGAAACATCAAGGAATCCCGATTGCCTGAAACATACAGGTCAACTCCTTGTCGGCAAGTGGAACATAAAGGAATCCCGATTGCCTGAAACATACAGGTCAACTCCTTGTCGGCAAGTGGAACATAAAGGGATCCCGATTGCCTGAAACACACAAGTCAACTCCTTGTCGGCAAGTGAAACATCAAGGAATCCCGATTGCCTGAAACATACAGGTCAACTCCTTGTCGGCAAGTGGAACATAAAGGGATCCAGATGGCCTGGATACCATGAATGATAGCATCCGTTTATACAACCGACGTGAATATATATGTTTACTGGAAATGGCGGACAATTCAACCAACGATGACATTTCGACTTCCAATTCGAAAACATTTATCTGGCCAAAGGTCGAACTGCCATTTTTGGAGTTGTTGAATATTGACATCATTTATCTAAAACTCGATATAGAGTGGATATGCACACGAAGCCAAAAGTATAAATGTCGCGATCGAATCTTCGCGGCTAGCATCTTTCTTTTGTCCCATCCTTTCATTGGTGTGTGATAGTTCGCTTACACCTTCGATTGATTGATTGGATAATGTTTTACATCGCACTCAAGATTATTTCACTTATAGCGGTGCTGTCAGTTTTTGTCAACTTATGTATAGGTTTTTTAGCAATCAGAAACAACTCGAGAGGCCAAAAGTGCACAAAACACGCATTAATAAATCGCGAATTTAGCTAGACTGCTAATTGAAATGTGGAAAGCTTGAAACTGCGCGTTTGACAACCTAAAGCATGTGGTAGTTGATTGACTGGTGTTTCAAATCGCACTCAAGATGGTTTCATTTTTTTGCTGGGAGTGAAATCTTTCAGCAACTCTAGCACACATAATAGAGTGAAAACCCAAGTTTTTCAATTTTTGTTTTTGGACTTGAGATTCGAAGCCACGATCAATCGATGGAGGGCTGGACCAATATACTCTATTTTACTGACTGAGCCCCCAAAACATGAGGGGAAAGATTGAGGTTAGCTGCGACGTGTATATCCGTGTAGAAAGTGTACAAGGACTGCCATTGAACTATATACGTGAAATGGTCCCGTCTCTTTGGCTGGTTTGGATCTGACGTTGGACGAAGGGCTGCCATTGCGATGGAATCGCCTAACCATCTCATTATCATGGCGGCACTGGCTGGAACTCAAAAGTCTTCTGATCCCCATTCCATGTATGAATTTTGTACAATGAATACTGATTCCAAAGCCAGGGGATTTGATCCGCGCTAGGTTTATGGTTTTTAAAAATCCCATCCAGATTGACGAAAGATCTTTTGGTTTCATCAACCATCTTATAGCCCAGGAGCCAGTTGCACAAAGGTGTATTAAGCTTAAGTCTGACTTATCTGAGCAACGTCACAATCAAATTCATTTGTGACGCGACGTATTTAAGTCTGACTCAATCTTAATTCGCCTTTGTGCAACCGGCTCCTGAAGTTTAATTACGTCCCTCGAAGCAGTATTGAATATTTGAGGGGTGGCTTTGACGTGACTACTTTGTTACAAACCATGATACCGACACCTTGACTGTACATCTATACTTTTTAGTGCAGAAATTTTGCGTCCGCCATGTTTTCCCCTTCAAATGTCCCGATGACGGCACTAAGCAATCGGTTGCTTCGCACTCCGAACTCCTTTGGTTATACTTAATGCTTTTATAAAAGCTTCTCGTGTTATATTTATTTCTCGTGGATTTATTTAGCTTGCACAGGGGCAAGTTCGTTCATAACTCCATGAACCGAAGAAACATTGAAGTCAATCATTATATAAAAGCTTCTCTTGTTCCATCGTGTTATATTTATTTCTCAACAGGTCATTAAGGTTAAAGCTCCAGATGATCGGAAATCCTCTTTTGTGGACAGAGGACGAGTTACGCCCCTTGGTAACCAGAACCATCGTGCAACTCAAACTGTACAATCTGATTTACACTTGGATGATGAATTTATGGATTTACATAATGTTAGATCTACGACAAACCACCATCAGCAGAAGCTCCATTCGTCTTCTAGGGATTGGCAGAGACTGGCTCATTGTGTCGACAAATGCTTCTTTGTAGTGTTTTTAACGATAACTGTTGGAATATCAGCATATATCCTCTCATTATTGAACATTTAAAGTAAGGTAGTCGTATTCTTAGTAAACGTGATTTTTTTTTATTACCAAGAGAGTTTAATAGAATGAATAATCGGGAAGACTTTTATGTGAGGAATTCAACCAATGAACTATATGCGTGGAATGGACACGTCTCATTGGCTGGTTTGGATTTGACTTTGTAAAATGTTCCGCCATTGTTATGAGATTGGCTCAATCTTGGATTGAAATCGCCTTTTTATATTCTCTCATTGTAATGGGGCGTTGGTTGGAACTCAAACTTCACCTGGCCACTATCCCACGTGTATAATTCATTAGGTTATTATTTTTATGACGTTGGTGTCTAAATCAATGCTGTAACAAATCTGAATCTAAATCGTTGGTAGAAATCTGGATCGAAATTGCACCATCTCCTAGTAATGGCGGCATTCGATGCACATCAAATACCACGTGACCTCCATTCCACGCATATAGTTCATTGAATTCAACTGTCAATTTCATTTGAATCGCATCAATTAACAATTTTGTTTTTAGCTTTGGCGATGCCCAAAGGAGCCCTGGTATTAACAATCCCTCCGTCTAAGTAACATGACCTACGAAAACCTGCGAGAGCCTGTTTGAAGTATATCAAAAAGTAAATGTTGGCTTTGAAACCAGAAACGTCCTTTGGTATACACTTAAATTCCCGGTAATACCTTTCGGCTTGTACAATTCGCCGGTTACTTTATAGAAATTTATGAAAACAGTTTGGATTCATCTGTTTGGCTACCCTGGTGATACTATTGTCTTCGTCCAACTCTTGACGAGCATCGGAGGTAGATTGATAATTTTTTGCGAACGCTGAACAATGTAGATGAAGATTTATCATATACCTAGATGCGAAAATTTGATTAATTCTTGTTATGATGATGTTAGATTATCCAATCGATGGTAAAAGTTGTTTTTAAATCAAATCTGTCATTTGGTCTCCCATCCAACCAATCGTCGGTGTATATTCATTCTCTAATCTACAATATACATCATAACTGAAATTGTAGCTCGTCTGCAGAGTTGACACACTGTCTGTCATCAACGTAACACTTCTCAATGCAATCTAAAATAGAGATTGATCCTTCTGCCATTCGTATGTCTCGAGTTGAAGATCCCGTAGAATGGCACGAGATCTCGATTGTTCTCAATGACGATAATGAATTCCGGTGTTTTATAAAGTTGTTGAACTCTGCATAATCAACTGGGGCTAATTTCTTTGTGTATGTTTGATTTCGACAGCACTGGAACAAAACACTCAACAAAAACTATAAGTACTAGGATTGTCTTAAGCGTCGCTTTATAACACATAATCAAATTGCTTTTTGAGCAGATGGTTTATTGGATGGTGTTTTTTCAGCGTTTTCAAGACTTTTATGTAACGTTAATTAGCTTATTGAGAAAGGAAAACTGATTTTACTAAGATTGATTGATTTTTTCACGCCGCACATACGATTATTTCACTTATATGGCGATGAGGAAACCCCCGGCCTTCTGCGAGAACCTGGATTTTACTTACGATAAATCAACTGAGGTACACTTTTTTCAATAAATAATTTTTTTTTGAAAACCTATATCCATTTTAACAATTAAAAGCCTATAGAAGATAAATGTGATTGGTAAAAAAGGCCCACCAAACACCATATATTTTTAAGCTGTCGCTATTGAAATTCACAAATAAATCCACCTAAAAGTGCGCCTTCTTATGTTTCTCTTTCTCTTCTTTAAGCCTATATGGGTCAAACTTGCTACTGTTATAGTTTGCGTGGATCACCTATTCAGCGAAGCGTAACTGTCACGTGATTGTCACCCATTTGTCACATGACTTGTCGGTTCAATTACCCCGTGATTTCAATAACTGCTATTGTGTTACTGTACTATAAGTACAGGTTTGACATATTCAACTTTATTGTAAAAAACAATATTACTCTTGTTTAAAAACAGCTTCTTATTTATTTTTTATTTGAGTGAATTTGAATTTTAAATAGGTATTTATTGCCACTGAAAATGGTGATGTATGTTAGAGAAATAAATGACGTCCTGGTGAGCTGTGTGTTACTGCATAAAGGGTAAGTGGTGGAAGATACCACTATTTGAGGGCGAGGGCCGAAGGGGTACTTTATTGTCTCCGATAATGGGTCTTTGGTTTTGCTATCTCTATAATGTTAAACGAGTTTAAGGTGTATTAGAATAATTTTTAAAATGTCACCCAAGCTGACATGCGATAATTGCTATGTCATGTAAACGCACAAGAGGTCTTCATCGAAAGACCCGTTCTCACTGTGCGATTTGTCGTATCGACTTGTAGGATGCGATTAAAATGGAGGCTTTTAATTGGTCAAAATGATTTATCAACCAATCAAATGCATCCATTTCAATCGCATCCCACAAGTCGGTACGGCAAATCGCGCAGTGAGAACGGGCCTTAAAGTCCACATCTTTGTCACATCTAAAGGACATCTCGCGAACATACTATAGACCCTTTCGGCTTAGACCGACGTGTTTATGACGTTGTTCGAATTGTAGGGCATTGACGTCATCTCTCTGTTGCGGTCGCTGTGACACGCCTCTTTTGCATGACGTCATAGACGAAATGAACACGAGTCTGCATTCAGATTGATCCAAAAACTCAATTTAATGGCATTTTGTCCTACAACGAGGCTTCAGGGGCCGGATGTTCAAAAGTGTATTAGGCTTTATAATACCAGTATAACTTTGCGGCGTCACAATTCAATTTCTTTGTTACGCTACATCATTTAGACCGGTATTAAGCCTAATACACCTTTGAACAACTCAGCCCTGAGCAAGCGTCAATCCTTAAGCCGAAAGGGTCTATTGGGCTTATTACCTTAAATTCTCCCAGTAAGCATTTGAAAAAAGGGACATTTTACCTTCCGTTTCCCTAACTACATGTAGCTCCATTGAACCATAGGGAACTAATAAGTGCCTATAACCCTCTGCTGCTATTTGTAACTTGAACGCTTCTACAAAAAAACGTATGTAGCCTATACGTGTAATTGGAAACTCCCTAGAAACCTAACAACCGTGTGAACAAATGGCCCAAATATATGGAAATTACTATGTAGAACTATATAAAATAGCATGTATTATTTATTATTTATAATTAGTTGTACGGAGAGGGACTTTGTAAGTTGTTATAACTTGTTCCCAATCCTTTTGACTGTCTTCTGTCAATAAAATAAGTTCAATTCAATTCATAAAATAGCAATGACCCAATACAACCATGAGTATCAGTGTCTCTAAAATAAAGTCACGTAAAATGGCGCGAGATCTAGGTATATTGAACTTAATTGTTTGTTGTCACTCTCAGTACATATCTTTAATTATCTTTTTAATCAAACCCCTAGGCTTATCTACACGTATTTTTGCTTTCCATGTACTGCAGGCAAGTGTTTTTTTGTTTGTAAAAATCTAGATACGAAATTCACAAACCTTCAATATTTTTTGCGAAATCTCAACAAAGAATAATGTATGTAGGGCCTACTTTTATCATCTATTTTAGAATGCACTGATGCTTTGGCTTTGTTATACACTTTTAAAATAGGCTTATTGAATAAACGAAAAGTTATTTTGAATGACAGTTCATCGAACTTTTCACACTTGGAGTGTGTTCACATAGCGTTTTAAGAAGTTTGTAATAGTTCTATTAACAATGCACTCTGGGATGGATTATTTGTTTATTTGTTTGACCTCATTTTATCTCATTATTTGAAACTGGGTCAACCTGGGGGCTTAAAAGAGCCGGTCCCTTGTCATCTAACATCTAACCTTGCATTTTAACTGGGAGGCTTTTTCTTTATGCTGGGCTGCTCAAACGGGTTTTTTTCACAGAACTTAATATGTTATTCGGGAAAGAGGCCGAAAGGAAACGATATGCACGTCACTTAGCACAGCGGCGTATAGTGTAACAGTATACAAGATACAGGGAACTTTATTTAAAGTCGGTTTACAATTAATGAACAACAGAGGGCCAGAAGGGCTTTTATCCCGAAAAAGACGTACATGGGTTAACGCTAAAAGTGAAAGCAAACTTACGTTTAGGAGAATGTTGTCCATGAAGTACTGGTCGGGCTGACCGAGAAGAAGAGTTTTATAGTTGACATCTCATGGAGTGAAGACACCTATAGTCGGCTGTAAGGAACTTAGGGCACGTGCACTGAACCAGAAAGAGTATCTGAGTTCTTCACATTTCACTGACAGTCTATTTGAGATTTCTTAGCTCCCGGGGCTAGAAGCGTTTTGGGTTTGTATCCCTATATACTGGCTGTGTCTATGTGTGATAAACTCAATGCAAATCGAAAATACAGTTTTGGGTCTCCACCTCGACTGAAGGCATTACGTTACACCCAGATAGAGAATGAAGTACTTTATATGTCGTTTTAAACTTCTTGGATTATTTGCGTGTTGTCTTCATCAAGTCAGCTTATCTTGTGACTTATCGAACTGCGGCGGTTCGCTTCTCTGATGACTAAACACTTCTATTACAACGAACCGCTTCTTTGACGACGGCCCCCTTCACTGTCGACGGAATCGTCTTCTTCGTAAGTCATATTGGACTCCAGTACTTCTTCAAAGGCTTTCAATTGGCTCTACATAGAGTAGAATGAGCTTGCAACATATTGTGCGGCGAGGGTTTGATATTGGCCCCCGTCTTATTGGAATAAACATGTTTGGAAACATTATTCAAACGAAAGCCGTTGGTGCAGGAACCCTTTCCAAAATCGGATTAGGTAGGCCAACATGTCAGCCTATGGGAACATTTAGGACTACCGCTTCTATGGTGGGGACACGCCGATTGTTTTTGAATTCACGGGGCAATACCTATCAAACAGTTGCAATCGGTAAACTGGGTTGGACCTCCAAATCTGTTTCTACAAACTATCGTCGTTTGTTTGCTGACGTCAAAAATAGCGCTGTTATAAGTAGACGTTTAGCGTCAAACGGCGCTATTAAACCTCAGAGTTCAACCGTATTCAGATGGCTCAAGTACAGCGCCGGTGTCATTCTAGCGTCGGTATTTGCCATTTTTGCATATTCAAAGTACCGTGTGAAGATGTTGGAGAAAAAAGGGTTTATTCCATTTGATATACCTCATTTTCGTGCACAAATTATTGCTCCATTTGGATTTTACAAAGGTATCGCTATGAGCTCTACAATGATACATAGTGTGGATAAAGCTAACGTCTTCCCTGTCCGAGAAGATGATGTCTTCGTCATCAGCTTCCCTAGATCAGGTATAACATTCTTCAATGTTTTCTTTTCATAGTCTTTGCCTTCTCAAATGGGGGTGGCAACGCCGCCATATAAGTGAAATAATCTTGAGCGCCGCGTAAAACACCAATCAATCAATCTCTAATGGGGAGCTTTAAGGATCATATTTGCACTGCCCCGGACAAAGAGTCACACATGTGCTGCTATCAAGGGGCTCGTTTCACAAAGCAGTCGCATCGCAAACGAAGCTTAGTTGCCAATGGATACCATAGTGAAGAAATACGACGTCATGGCAACTGCGATTAATCGCACTGTGCGACGGCTTTGTAAAATGTCCCCAAGATCAAAATCAATTAAAACTGTAACTGGCGTTAATTATGTAGATGACCTACGCAACTATACAATGTGGTTTATCCGGAGTTGCAATGTATAAAACTTAAGCCAGGTATTCATGTTCCGTTTGTAAATAGCATGTTTCGGGTTTGGAATGGGAATTCAGGAAAAACTGTCACGGAGAAATTTGACGTCATATTATTATTGACCTACTTTCAATTTCAGGGACTACATGGACACAGGAAATTGTCTACCTGATCGGAAACGAGGTTGACAGAGAAAAAGCCTGTTCTCAGAATTTAGAAAGCCGATTCCCTTATTTGGAAGACGCTGAATGTCAACAAAAAAATCTTAGTAGTATGACGTCACCACGGTTCATCAAAACTCACCTTCCCTACCGGTTGTTGCCAAAGGAAATAGAATCAAAACGACCCAAGGTAAAGATATAGAGTTTGTATCTTAATGACGTAGATAAATCGAATCTCTTCAATATTTTCTCGAGGCGTAATTTAAATATTTAATTTCAGAAGTTGTGTTCCACTAATGGGTCGCGGGTTTGAATCCCACTCAGTCAAAAAAATGGGAAAATGTTCTGAGTGGGTTTTCACTCGATCGACCTATGTGGGATGGTTTCCAGTTACCACCGGAAGGTCGTGGCTTTCCTCTGGGGATAGAGCCCGGTTTCCTCCCTCAATAAAACTGGCAACGCCGCCTTATAAGTGAAATAATCTTGAGCGCGGCGTAAAACACCAAACAATCAACCAATCAATCAGAAGTTGTGCCAATATATTACTATACGCTGGTCTCGGGTAATAACTGAAAAACCAAAACTGAGGACGTCCTATTTAAAAGCTTTTATTTCACGTAGCGGTATCTGAAGATAAAACTCCCGAAGCTTGATAGATCTCTGTGTTCACATTAAACAAAGTCTTTCTGGATTAACAACTTCTGTTATATTTTGGCGCAACGTTTCAATGTCTATTCGGACATCGTTTTCAAGCATATGATCAACATAGAAGGAACAGAGAATATATATACAGGTGAAGGGGTACGAAAATAAACATTAAGTGCACTGAATATGAAAACGTTTTGGGATTATGAAAACTTCATTAAATTATGAAAACATCACTATGTAGTGGTAAGCAGATGAATAATAATGGACAGAAGATAACATAACGTTTGAAAACCGAAACTAACTGAATAATTACAGGAAAACATAAAGTTTTAAGTTTGATTACCAGATATAGGGAGAAAACAAAACACACAGGCACAGTGTTGGGTATGATTAAATAATTAACAAAGCACAGTTGGATGAAACGGTTGGTGTCTAAGGAATTAAATCATTGTAGGCATAAGGAATAAAGAAACCTTGATTTATGTCAAAGTGGTGAGGTAGAAGATGAAATGCATTTTATTTCATACTGCTCTCTCTATAATAATCAGAGGGTAATGGTGTGTAGCAATGTTCTTTTTCCAGTAAGCAACTCAGATGGTGACAAACTGAAATATCCGTGTGAGAGTAAAACTAGAACAATTGTACATTTTATAAAAGAAACATAGTATAAGAGGCGAAATTATTTGTTTCCAGAATAGGTGATTTGCCAATTACTTTCAAATGACGTAATTTAGCAACGTCACAATTAAGGCCCTAAATGGTAGACCGGACAAAGCGTCCGTCTGTTTTTAACTCAACATCTTCAGCATTTTACATCATAATTTAGAAAAGAAACCCGATATTATGACAGTGTCTGAAATAATCAAGTTCTGCGAAAAATCTTGCATGAAATGGGACTCTTACTTTCTCAAGTTTTTAAATATCGTCTCATTTCCTTTCAGTTTTATGACAAAAATAAGTTATTTATTTCATTGCTGTTTTTTGTAGGCCTAGTGTAGCCGTAATCTGCCATCCAACCCGGGTTCCACTCTGGCCAAATCTTACACCTGCAGTTAACTTTTGACGTTTATGTAGTCCCAGGGCCCGGTTGCACAAAGGTGTATTAAGCTTAAGTCTGACTTAACTATGCGACGTCACAATCAAATTCATTTGTGACGCGACGTAGGCCTATTTAAGCCTGACTTAAACTTAATACACCTTTGTGCAACCGGCCCCCGGGCCCTGTGGCGGTTGTTCAAAAGAAAATTAGCTTAACGGCAGGTTAAATGACGTGACGTAACAAAGAAATTCCTTTGTGACACGACGTCATCTAAAAATGCCGTTAAGCTAACGGCGCTTTGAACAACCCACCTCAGAAGGAAATCTACTATCACATTTTCTTTATACTAAAAATTGTGTCTCATCAGTTAACCACGACAACGCCCCCGATTCTCTAGCTATGATCGGCCTCTAGAACAAAGGACGAAAATGTCAGAAACGACTTGTTAACTTTTGGCGTTTATATATTCCCCAGAATGAAAACTACTATAACCTTTTCTTTATACTAAAACTGGTGTCTCTACCATCAGGGCCCTGTCTGACGAAGCTGGCGTAAGTAACGTCGGACGTAAATCAGTGTTAAAGCTATAGTAACTTGCGCCCTGGGGCCGGTTGTTCAAAAGAAAATTAGCTTAACGGCAGGTTAGATGACGTCGCGTCACAAGAAATTCCTTTGTGGCGCGACGTCATCTAACCTGCCGTTAAGCTAACGGCGCTTTGAACAACCCACCCCAGGGCCCAATTTCACAAAGCGATCTTAGCTTAAGGTGATCTTAATTACCAATGGCAACGTATACCTTTAGCATTGGTTACCATGGTAGTTAAGATCACACTTAGCTAAGATCGCTTCGTGAAACTAGGCCCAGGGCCCTGTCTTACGAAGCTGGCGTAAGTTACGTCGGACGTAAATCAGTGTTAAAACTATAGTAACTTGCGCCCTAGACTCAACCAGTCCATGTTGTAGGTCTATGCGCAAACTTACGCCAGCTTTGTAAGACAGGCCCCAGGTAACCATATAGCAACGCCGTCGATTCTCTAGATATAACCAGCCTCTGGACCAAAGGACGAAAATGGTGAGGGAAGATTAAAAAGTGATAATATAATTTAATAATACAAATGGGTTATCATATAATTTTGCTATATCAAATGAAGAATCTATTGTTTGTAGATCAAACAAAGTCTATACGGGTTTTAATCGTGTCTGAAGAGGCCGAATGCCAGACAGTCAATAATCAATTGATCATCGATAAACTATATTGATACGTAGAGCACTTTGACCTTTAGAAGATCATGGTTATTTAGCCAGACTGAGAAAAACTAAATAACAAGATAGCCCAATTTCAGAGAGTCAGTCGGTATGTTCGTTGAAAATAAACGTTCCCAAGGGCATATGCTTAAAGTGGCATGACCTGCCAAAATTCAGTTTTTTCTTAATTTCGGATCGTTATGACAGTAAGAGGCTTTGAAGACCATCAAAAAACTAAATGATTGGCGTTGGATTGAGGAAAATATATGCAGTATGTGGCCTATACGAACCGAAATAGTGTTCGAAAAGTAAACAAAATTTAAATAACCGGGACGACCATTCATTCATTCTAAGCCACAGTTAGTTCAATATAATACTTTATCCTACATTCTCGAGGCCAGAAGCACTAAAAAGCTTCTAAATTATACGTCTTGAGAAAAATAGCCAATAATCTCAACATTCTGTTTTAACATCAAAATATCAACATTTTGGCAGCTCAGGCCACTTTAAAGTCATGAGAATTCTATAGGCGATAGAATTTACCATTAAGCGTTGAAGTCTCCCACATTTTAGATTTTTAACTCGACACACGAACACAATTTTGAGGTTGAAATACATAAACTAAAAATGAATGGCAAAGCTTATATTTTTCGTAATTTTCAATTATCATTTTTTTTTTTGTGTCTTGAAAAAATGTTTCCACCTTCTTATATTTATTTTTATTAACACTGTATGCGCCTTTTACACAGAGAGAAAGAAAGACTCCATTTGAAAATATCGGTATACATATGAAAAGATGTTAGCAGGCAAAGGTCTGGGGTGGGTTGTTCAAAGCGCCGTTAGCTTAACGGCAGGTAGAGGACGTCGCGTCACAAAGGAATTTCTTTGTTACGTCACATCATTTAACCTGCCGTTAAGCTAATTTTCTTTTGAACAACCGGCCCCTGGACACTTCCCGGAGGAGTTTTATAATAGAACACAGCTACGGACATCGCTCTGAGAACTGTTTGAAACTCTTTAAACCTGATTATGTTTGTATTATAACGAGAATGAGGCTGTCTCACTCGTAACACCAAATGTACCTCCACTTTGAAGAGTTCTACTAATGGAAATTGAACGTATTGAGTAGGTCAATACGTAACTTTTATCTGTAAAGTGTGACGTCATTTAGGTTCTTGAAATATAGCTCAGTTGCCATCTTGGTTTATGCAAATCTCTAATTTTTTCTCCTTTCTTTTCCAGATTATCTACATAATGCGAAACCCCAAGGATGTGATTGTCTCCTTTTTTCACCTGTGGCAAAAAATCAAAGGAAGTTATTTGGGGAAATTTGAAGATTTCTGTGAACTTTTCCTTCAAGATAAAAGTAAGCTTGAACAAATTCATGTTGTCACTTGACATGATGCACGTAATGCGCGTTCGCGATCAACTTTGCGGTCTTTGGTATAAATACAAGAATAATGCCACTACCACACTAATGCAAATACGTTTTCAATATATGGTTGCCACTATATGGCATATACTTTTGATAAGATCTACCTCTTAACCTGATAAATGTTTTATAACTTTAAATTAATCAAATTTTGGATGGCTGTTTTAATTTTGTACCATATCAGAACTCATCCTAGGTTAGAATCGTACAGGTATTTTTTTTGTTTCAACTCCAATTCTTTAACTTCCCAGGTACGTTTACAGTTAAAGCTCTCTTGACAGTCTAATTTTTGGCAGCTTAAACCACTTAAAGAGCGTTTTGAGCAGGCGGGCTCCACACGGACCCCAGTGTACATCATGTAGGTTTGGCAATATACGTTGTCTTGTGTTTCCTCATTTCAGTGATGTTTTGCCCATGGCTCGATCACATTCAGGACTACTGGAACAGACGTGACCAGGACAACATTCTGTTCATCAGATACGAGGACTTAAAACAGGCAAGTTGTATTGTATCCACCCCCTCCCCCCACTCCTCCCCCCCCCCCCCACTCCTCCCTAGACAATAGAAAGGTTGATATGATGGCTGCCAAAATTCTGACTTTTTTATAAATTCAAATTGTCAAGAAGCATATGAAGAAGTTTGTAAAACTAAAAAAATGACGTTTAGATAAATATTGGTAAAGCCAGTTACCCGTATGAGTGGTTGATTGATTGATTGTTTGGTGTTTTACGCCGCGCTCAAGATTATTTCACTTATATGGCGGCGTTGCCAGTTTTATTGTGGGAGGAAACCGGGCTCTGTGCCCGGAGGAAACCCACGACCTTCCGCTGGTACCGTATGAGTGGAAGATGTGTGCTGATCATAACGCACAAATGGCCGGGATGCAGGAATTTAACTTTGGAGTTTTAATGCTTATAAAAACTAGGCTGACGTACATAGGCCTATCCAAGATTGGTGTGAAGCCATATTAGTTTGCATTGTTTCCGTTAAATTGAAATGTCGGATTTCTTTTAGTAAACAAAAATGGAGAGATCATCTCAGTAGGTCCTATTCGGTAAACAAGATTGTCGTATCTCGATTTACCGAAGCCACCAAGTAAAATGCAAAGAGATCCTTTCAACCTTATTGGCATTGTGGAATCTCTTTTAAAATTGTATCTGGAAATCTATATACTAGTATATCACGAAAGGTCAATTTTTCTAAAATATTTACTTCTTCACGAGTGTTGAAATGAGGACAAGATTAAAAACAATTTGAAATACAACATGGCGGACCCCACGAGGAAAACGCGGCGGATTCTGCGAAGAAAACATGGCGGGGAATTCAAAATCTCTACAAAGCATGACGTAAGTTATGTTGCACTAAATGACGATTCTGGTCAAATGTTGACTGGATTTGTCGTTATCATTCTTGTCTGTCAAATTTAAGTTAAAACTGTTTTTGATTTTGTAGAATTTACCCCGAGAAGTGGAGAAAATAAGCAAATTCCTGGACAAGCCCTTAACCAAGGAACAACTGCACTCCATAGTGGATCATTGCTCCTTCGAGAGCATGAAAAATAACAGTAGTGTGAATTACAATTGGTGGGATGACAGGGGATTGACAACAAATATTGGTACTAGTTTTATACGAAAAGGTACGTCGATTTTTCCAAAACTAAATTTCTTTTTAAATTTGCGGTTATGTTAATGTACTGACTCCAGTGAATATATGTGGTGGAGGTCACATGGTGTTTGGTGTGTATCGAACACCGCCATTACTAGAAGATGATGCAATTTCTCATGCACGCGCCCATCACTCAGCAATGGCGGAGCTTTTTACAAAGCCAGATCCAAACTAGCCAATGAGTAGTGTCCATTCCACCTATTATAGGTGTGGTGAGTCAATCAATGATCTATACAGTATATAGTTCATTGGTTGATGTTAGATATCTAGTGTTGCCATGACGATATACTAAACGCGGCTACCAAGCCTCATTGTGTAACTCTGTATGACGTACAATACATCAGTCCATCTCCCGCTTGAATCCGATCTAGTTGAGTTATTGCTTTAGCGCATTTCAATAGCAAATGCATAACAGTTGACTCACCACGCATTCCCTAATTTTGGTCGAGTCAATTCGATTGATTGGTCCCTTTAGCAGACCCTCTTCAGTCTGTGGAGCAGAATACGAACATAGGATCAGGGGACAAATTTTGACCATTCATTATTATCAATAATTATAATCAAAGGTCTATTCCAATACGTGTAGGCTATTAAAAAATTACCTGCCAAACCGCTATTTTATGGTAAAAACAGCTAAATTCATACGGTGAGTCATAATGATTATTGATATATTGTTCAATTTAAAATGAAAAGACAGGTTAGCTGACGGTAACATCGAAATCTGGTGTATAAACACACATACAATGGGTACAAATGGCGGTTTGATAGTTAATCTACAATAAAGAATGGTCCCCACACATGCGCAAAGACATACAGCCCTGAACTTTCCAACTCGACGCGGAACGCGACGTCGAGCAAAAAAAAAAAAACGCGACGTCGAGTTCACTGCCTATCTTTTAACATTGCCAAACAGGACGCGAGACGCGGAGGTCGACGTCGAGTACCGCGTCGCGGAACGCGACGTCGCGCAAGAAAAACGCGACGTCGCGCTCCAAAACGCGACGTCGAGTTCACTGTCTATCTTTAACATTCTAAAACGCGACGCGGAGGTGGACGTCGAGTACCGCGTCGCGTCGCGTTTGTGTAAGTCGACGCGCGACGGAGAAATGGCCCAAATAGAACAACATAATTAGACGAATGCCAGCAAACAGAAGCACACCAACCTCCTGGTTGACCAGTCGGAACACACTTTGGCTATCTTCGCTCGCTACCGGCCGACTTTGACACGCCTCGGACAGTCTGTGCTTTTTATACGGTAAATCACCGTATTTTGGGGCTAAATACAAATGGCGTCGAAAGTATATATCAAAATACTTTACTACAGACGGAAAAATAAAATAAAAATTGTAGTAAATTAATCAAACGCTGAAATCATCTAGAAAGACCATTGTTTTTATATATGTTATTTAGCTCGGTAAAGACGCAGTTTCGGTACATGTCAGGAATCCTCCAATGATTTCGAGGACACTTTCCATGGGCTCTCAAGAGGATATGGAAATTGTACGTTACATGACGTCGATTTGTCGTATCGACTTGTAGGATGCGACTAAAATGGATGCATTTGATTGGTTGATAAATGATATTGACCAATTAAAAGCATCCATTTTAATCGCATCCTGCAAGTCGGTACGACAAATCGCACAGTGAGAACTGGCCTGTCGCAATTGCTAGATAATATACTTTGTCTATATATTAGGCTTTTAGTGTCGACAGCTAAACTAGACAAGCCCTACATTCACCAGCCATACTGCAAAACAATAAGAAGAGAGGAAAAGAAATTCCGAAATAAAACTTAATATCAAGTAGTTCATTCAAGCTGGGAAAGTTGCCCTTGGTGTTCCGGAGGCCTCAGATTAACAGCATTGAAATAAAACACATTTTTTCGCTCACACCATTTCCTTTCAATACATACCTATTCATTTGAATTCAAACATAACACAGGGCACTTGTGAAATGATCTTATTTTTAATGTATTTGTTTTCTAGGTCACGTGGGAGATTGGAAGAACCATTTTACGCCGGAGTTAAATTTGCGCATGAGCGAAAAACTGGACAAGAGGCTGGATCAGATGGGTATAGAGGTTAAATATGAAGTGGATTAACCTTTATAACTTTCCTTCCTGCGGCAAAACTTATAAGTATTGTAATGTCATTGTATAAGACATAATATCAAACGCACACATTTTTTAAATAATACATGTAATTTTCCTTAAACGAAAGCATATTCTCAAAATAAATGCAGTTTTTTTTAAGTATAGCAGAGTCGTTGTTAATATAACATCACCTCCCTTATTCAGAAAAATTTGAAGTCCACGAATAGGCTACTTATTTACGTTACAGATTTAACTGACATGAGCTGCCAAAATGTTGATATTTTGACATTAAAACAGAATGTTGAAATTATTGGCTATTGGACATACAATTCAGAAGCTTTTTAGTACTTCTAGTATCGAAAATGTGCGATAAAGTATTGTCTTGAATTGTCTTGATTGGAATGAATGTATGGTCGTCCCGGTTATTTAAATTTTGTTTACTTTTCGAACACGTTTTCGGTTCATACAGGCCACATACTGTATGGATTTTCCTCATACCAACGCCAATCATTCAGTTTTTCGATGGCCTTCAAAGACTTTTACTGTCGTGACGATCAGAAATCATGAAAAAAGTGTGAATTTTGGCAGCTCATGCCACTTTAAAGCCATTTTTTGCAGCGAAATCGTCTCAGTTACTGGGTGGAATTTGCGGGTAAATGCATTGTGAACGTACCTTTAGCGGGAAATAAAATTCGGAACTGCCAGTGAGCTACAGATATAGTATGAACAAACCAACATATCCAATGTTTTTCATGTTTTCATTTTTTAAAATTTTCTGACCAATCTCGCACCAGTACACAGACCCTGTACTATTATGTCCGACTTAACAGAGCAGATCGGATTAGTTTTGTTTGTACATATCACAGGTGGTTGTTCATTGTTATGCAGTATTAAATGTCTTTATTGCACACGTCCATATATAATCCAACGAAAGCCTCGTATTACTATCACGTGACCGCACATTACCTTGGTCGCTTCAGAAGTGTTATTTTATGTTCCAAAGTGTTATTGCATGTTCCAAAGTGTAATCATATGTTCTAAAATGTTATTGTATATTCTAATGTGTTATTGTATAGTCTTAAGTGTTATTGTATGTTCTAAAGTGTGTATATTGTTAATTTGTATGTTCTAAAGTGTTATCGCATGCTCCAAAGTGTTTAAATTTAACGTATGTCCGTTGTCTTTCGGAGATAGAAAGCAGTGCCGATCGAAGCGATTTATACAAGAAGATCATAATGAATTAATCAGAGGATGGCACTCGGAATTTATGAGCTCATTAAAGGTGATGTTGAATCAACACAAAACCGGACACCTGGTGAACTTATACTCATGAGGAAGCGTTCATTACTGAATGTATTGCTCTCGTCCTGGGGTGGGTTGTTCAAAGCCTAACAATAGGTTAGATGACGTCGCGTCACAAAGGAATTTCTTTCTTACGCCATGTCATTTAACCTGCCGTTAAGCTAATTTTCTTTTGAACAACCGGCCCCTGGTTGTCTTGAGAGTCTGTATTGGACTCGACGCCTGTTGTGTCTTATCCGATGCGGACATTCAAACCAACCAGGAGGCTGTTTCTCAATACATTTACATATGACGTAACTTTGTACCTGGTCGTAACGTAATCTTTAAGGTTGCCATGACAGTTAGGCCTTGCATTGGACTTACATCGGGCGTAAATGTTTTGTTCGAAAGAAAATTAGATGACGTCGCGTCACAAAGGAATTTCTTTGTTACGTCATGCCATTTAACCTACCGTTAAGCTAACAGCGCTTTGAACAACCGGCCACAGGATTTGAACATTAGAAATCTGTAATGAATTTTTCTGGGTATAATTACCTCATGATATTTTGTTCTATATCCTCTGAAATTATTGCCCTTTACATAGAAGCTAGATATACTTTAACCATCCAATATGAAATAGAATTATTTTTTTAAATAAATACTTTAATTACCTCATTTTAAAAATATAACTTGTTTCTGTTTTCACTATACAATAGCAAATAAAATACTTGTTCAATCAAATTAATGAATAAAAAGTTCAAGTCATTTTTCATTGGGTTTTATTGACCTTTTCACACTAGTCTTATGGAAAGTACTCAATTAGGCTATAAGCCTTCTCCACCGAAAAAAAAAAATGTTTAGAAAATTTGAACATCAACCAGTTCTTCCATTTGTTCATCTTCTTCGAAGTCACATTCCTCTACGTCACTTGTTCTAGAGTCTATGACGTCATGTGTAGTGGTGACCTCATTCCCAGCCTCAAGGTCACCCTCCAAACTGTGTCCAAAGATAGTATTCTATAGACAAACAAAAGCATTGAATGATTGATTTATTGCTTGATTGATTGGATTGACTACCAGTCGATTGATTGATTGAATGTTTGGTTAATTTATTGCTTGATTGACTGATTGATTCTTTGGTTGGTAGACTGATTGGTTGGCTGAGCCGTGGATTGATGGTTGGGTGGTAAGTTTGAACCCGGTCTACTATATAACTGTAGACTGTAACATAGCGCAACGTTGACATTAGGTAGGTCAACTGGGCTGAGTTGTTCAAAAGTGTATTAAGCTTAATACCGGTCTAAATGACGTCGCGTAACAAAGAAATTCAATCGTGACGTTACAAAGTTATACCGGTATTAAGCTTAATACAGGTTTGAACAACCGGCCCCTGGTTTAACCATTGAACAGCGGGGCTGTTTCTCAATACACTTACGCCCGTTGTAACTTTGTGCCTGGTTCTAAGTAACGTAATGTTGAAGGTATATGTTGCCATGATAGCAATCTGACTAAAGTCGAGATGCTCATTGAAAATAGCAATGGGCATCTCGACTTTAGCCAGATTGCCATGATAGTTATAGGCCTTGCATTGGACTTACGTCGGGTGTAAATGTTTTGATAAACAACCCATTTTGAGAAGCAAGACGCACTTTTTGAGAAGCCAGAAGCACTATTTGAGAAGCAAGAAGCACTATTTGAGAAGCAAGAAGCACTATTTGAGAAGCAAGAAGCACTATTTGAAAAGCAAGAAGCACTATTTGAGAAGCAAGAAGCACTATTTCAGAGACAAGAAGCACTATTTCAGAGGCAAGAAGCACTATTTGAGAAGCAAGAAGCACTATTTCAGAAGCAAGAAGCATTATTTGAGGAGCAAGAAGCACTATTTCAGAAGCAAAAAGCACTATTTGAGAAGCAAGAAGCACTATTTGAGAAACAAGAAGCCCTATTTCAGAAGCAAGAAGCACTATTTGAGAAGCAAGAGCACTATTTGAGAAGCAAGAAGCACTATTTGAGAAGCAAGAAGCACTGAGAAGCAAAAAGCACTGAGAAGCAAGAAGCACTATTTGAGAAGCAAGAAGCACTATTTGAGAAGCAAGAAGCACTATTTGAAAAGCAAGAAGCGCTGAGAAGCAAGAAGCACTATTTGAGAAGCAAGAAGCACTATTTGAGAAGCAAGAAGCACTATTTGAGAAGCAAGAAGCACTATTTGAGAAGCAAGAAGCACTATTTGAAAGCAAGAAGCACTATTTGAGAAGCAAGAAGCACTATTTGAGAGGGCAAGAAGCACTATTTGAAAGCAAGAAGCACTGAGAAGCAAAAAACACTGAGAAGCAAGAAGCACTATTTGAGAAGCAAAAAGCACTATTTGAGAAGCAAGAAGCGCTGAGAAGCAAGAAGCACTATGTGAGAAGCAAGAAGCACTATTTGAGAAGCAAGAAGCACTATTTGAGGAGCAAGAAGCACTATTTGAGAAGCAAGAAGCACTGAGAAGCAAGAGGAACTATTTGAGAAGCAAGAAGCACTATATGAGAAGCAAAAAGCACTATTTGAGAAACAAGAAGCACTATTTCAGAAGCAAGAAGCACTATTTGAGGAGCAAGAAGCACTATTTGAGAAGCAAGAAGCACTATTTGAGGAGCAAGAAGCACTATTTGAGAAGCAAGAAGCACTGAGAAGCAAGAAGAACTATTTGCGAATACTTGCCAGACCATATATATACACGTTCAATGCTACCCGAAATGACATTTTCAACCTACGTACGCATGATCGGAAGTCACGTGAGAATATTCTATGGAAAAGGCATTACGTTCACGTAAGAATAGCCTATGGAAAAGGCATTACGGTCACGCAAGAATAGCCTATGGAAAATGTATTACGGTCACGTGAGAATAGCCTATGGAAAAGGCATTACGGTCACGTGAGAATAGCCTATGGAAAAGGCATTACGATCACGTAAGAATAGCCTATTGAAAAGGCATTACGGTCACGTAAGAATAGCCTAGGGAAAAGGCATTACGATCACGTAAGAATAGTCTATGGAAAAGGCATTACGGTCACGTAAGAATAGCCCATGGAAAAGGCATTACGGTCACGTAAGAATAGCCCATGGAAAAGGCATTACGGTCACGTAAGAATATTCTATGGAAAAGGCATTACGGTCACGTAAGAATAGCCTATGGAAAAGGCATTACGGTCACG
The DNA here is from genome assembly GCA_963971465.1 of Lepidochitona cinerea. Lineage (NCBI taxonomy): Eukaryota > Metazoa > Mollusca > Polyplacophora > Chitonida > Tonicellidae > Lepidochitona > Lepidochitona cinerea. The sequence goes on from OZ020559.1 coordinate 17,448,722, forward strand.
TAAGAATATTCTATGGAAAAGGCATTACGGTCACGTAAGAATAGCCTATGGAAAAGGCATTACGGTCACGTAAGAATATTCTATGGAAAAGGCATTACAGTCACGTAAGAATAGCCTATGGAAAAGGCATTACGGTCACGTAAGAATAGTCTATGGAAAAGGCATTACGGTCACGTAAGAATAGCCTATGGAAAAGGCATTACGGTCACGTAAGAATATTCTATGGAAAAGGCATTACGGTCACACGAGAATAGCCTATGGAAAAGGCATTACGGTCACGTGAGAATAGCCTATGGAAAAGGCATTACGGTCACGTAAGAATAGCCTATGGAAAAGGCATTACGGTCACGTAAGAATAACCTATGGAAAAGGCATTACGGTCACATGAGAATAGCCTATGGAAAAGGCATTACGGTCACGTAAGAATAGCCTATGGAAAAGGCATTACGGTCACGTAAGAATATTCTATGGAAAAGGCATTACGGTCACACGAGAATAGCCTATGGAAAAGGCATTACGGTCACGTGAGAATAGCCTATGGAAAAGGCATTACGGTCACGTAAGAATAGCCCAGGGAAAAGGCATTACGGTCACGTAAGAATAGCCTATGGAAAAGGCATTATCCTAGGGAAAAGGCTTTACGGTCACGTAAGAAAAGCCTAGGGAAAAGGCATTACGGTCACGTAAGAATAGCCTAGGGAAAAGGCATTACGGTCACGTAAGAATAGCCTATGGAAAAGGCATTACGGTCACGTGAGAATAGCCTATGGAAAAGGCATTACGGTCACGTGAGAATAGCCTATGGAAAAGGCATTACGATCCCGTAAGAATATCCTAGGGAAAAGGCATTACGGTCACGTAAGAATAACCTATGGAAAAGGCATTACGGACACGTGAGAATAGCCTATGGAAAAGGCATTACGGTCACGTAAGGATAGCCTAGGGAAAAGGCATTACGGTCACGTAAGAATAACCTATGGAAAAGGCATTACGGTCACGTGAGAATAGCCTATGGAAAAGGCATTACGGTCACGTAAGAATAGCCTAGGGAAAAGGCATTACGGTCACATGAGAATAGCCTATGGAAAAGGCATTATCCTAGGGAAAAGGCTTTACGGTCACGTAAGAAAAGCCTAGGGAAAAGGCATTACGGTCACGTAAGAATAGCCTAGGGAAAAGGCATTACGGTCACGTAAGAATAGCCTATGGAAAAGGCATTACGGTCACGTGAGAATAGCCTATGGAAAAGGCATTACGGTCACGTGAGAATAGCCTATGGAAAAGGCATTACGTTCCCGTAAGAATATCCTAGGGAAAAGGCATTACGGTCACGTAAGAATAACCTATGGAAAAGGCATTACGGACACGTGAGAATAGCCTATGGAAAAGGCATTACGGTCACGTAAGGATAGCCTAGGGAAAAGGCATTACGGTCACGTAAGAATAACCTATGGAAAAGGCATTACGGTCACGTGAGAATAGCCTATGGAAAAGGCATTACGGTCACGTAAGAATAGCCTAGGGAAAAGGCATTACGGTCACGTAAAAAAAACCTATGGAAAAGGCATTACGGTCACGTAAGAATAGCCTATGGAAAGGGCATTACGGCCGCGTAAGAATAGCCTATGGAAAAGGCATTACGGTCACGTAAGAATAGCCTATCGAAAGTGCATTACGTTCACGTAAGAATAGCCTATGGAAAAGGCATTACGGTCACGTAAGAATAGCCTATGGAAAAGGCATTACGGTCACGTAAGGATAGCCTATGGAAAAGGCATTACGGTCACGTAAGAATAGCCTATGGAAAAGGCATTACGGTCACGTAAGAATAGCCTATGGAAAAGGCATTACTGTCACGTAAGAATAGCCTATGGAAAAGGCATTACGGTCACGTAAGAATAGCCTATGGAAAAGGCATTACGGTCACGTAAGAATAGCCTATGGAAAAGGCATTACGGTCGCGTAAGAATAGCCTTTGGAAAAGGCATTACGGTCACGTAAGAATAGCCTAGGGAAAAGGCATTACGGTCACGTGAGAATAGCCTATCGAAAGGGCATTACGTTCACGTAAGAATAGCCTAGGGAAAAGGCATTACGGTCACGTAAGAATAGCCAATGGAAAAGGCATTACGTTCACGTAAGAATAGCCTATGGAAAAGGCATTACGGTCACGCGAGAACAGCCTATGGAAAAGGCATTACGGTTACGTGAGAATAGCCTATGGAAAAGGCATTACGGTCACGTAAGAATAGCCTATGGAAAGGCATTACGGTCACGTAAGAATAGCCTATGGAAAAGGCATTACGGTCACGCGAGAATAGCCTATGGAAAAGGCATTCTGGTCACGTAAGAATAGCCCATGGAAAAGGCATTACGGTCACGTAAGGATAGCCTATGGAAAAGGCATTACGGTCACGTAAGAATAGCCTATGGAAAAGGCATTACGGTCACGTAAGAATAGCCTATGGAAAAGGCATTACGGTCACGTAAGAATAGCCTATGGAAAAGGCATTACGGTCACGTAAGAATAGCCTATGGAAAAGGCATTACGGTCACGTAAGAATAGCCTATGGAAAAGGCATTACGGTCACGTAAGAATAGTCTATGGAAAAGGCATTACAGTCACGTGAGAATAGCCTATGGAAAAGGCATTACGGTCACGTAAGAATAGCCTATCGAAAAGGCATTACGGTCACGTAAGAATAGCCTATGGAAAAGACAGTACGGTCACGCGAGAATAGCCTATGGAAAAGGCATTACGGTCACGTAAGAATAGCCTATGGAAAAGGCATTACGGTCACGTGAGAATAGCCTATGGAAAAGGCATTACGGTCACGTAAGAATAGCCTATGGAAAAGGCATTACGGTCACGTAAGAATAGCCTATGGAAAAGGCATTACGGTCATGTAAGAATAGCCTATGGAAAAGGCATTACGGCCACGCGAGAATAGCCTATGGAAAAGGCATAGCGGTCACGTGAGAATAGCCTATGGAAAAGGCATTACGGGCACGTAAGAATAGCCTATGGAAAAGGCATTACGGTCACGCGAGAATAGCTTATGGAAAAGGCATTACGGTCACGTAAGAATAGCCTATGGAAAAGGCATTACGGTCACGTAAGAATAGCCTATGGAAAAGACAGTACGGTCACGCGAGAATAGCCTATGGAAAAGGCATTACGGTCACGTAAGAATAGCCTATGGAAAAGGCATTACGGTCACGTGAGAATAGCCTATGGAAAAGGCATTACGGTCACGTAAGAATAGCCTATGGAAAAGGCATTACGGTCACGTAAGAATAGCCTATGGAAAAGGCATTACGGTCACGTAAGAATAGCCTATGGAAAAGACAGTACGGTCACGCGAGAATAGCCTATGGAAAAGGCATTACGGTCACGTAAGAATAGCCTATGGAAAAGGCATTACGGTCACGTGAGAATAGCCTATGGAAAAGGCATTACGGTCACATAAGAATAGCCTATGGAAAAGGCATTACGGTCACGTAAGAATAGCCTATGGAAAAGGCATTACGGTCACATAAGAATAGCCTATGGAAAAGGCATTACGGTCACGTAAGAATAGCCTATGGAAAAGGCATTACGGTCACGTAAGGATAGCCTATGGAAAAGGCTTTACGGTCACGTGAGAATAGCCTATGGAAAAGGCATTACGGTCACGTAAGAATAGCCTATGGAAAAGGCATTACGGTCACGTAAGAATAGCCACTGTGTTTGAGAAATAGCACCCTGGGGCCGGTTGTTCAAAAGTGTATTAGGCTTAATGCCGGTATAACTTTGTAACGTAACAATTGAATTTCTTTGTTACGCGACGTCATTTAGACCGGTATTAAGTCTATTACACTTTTGAACAACCCAGCCCAGAACCCCGAACCAAGAAGCACTACGGTATTTCCGAATACTTGCGAGGCCATATATATACGTTCAATGCTACCAAGGAAATTAAGCTCAACACATAATTAGGATATATTGCTTATGAACTATATGCGTGGAATGGGCTCGTCCCATTGGCTGGTTTGGATCTGCCTTTGTAAAATGTGCCGCCATTGATAGTTAAAGCGCGCGTGCATAACAAATCTGGATCGAAATTGCACCATCTCCTAGTAATGGCGACATTATATGAAAATCAAATACCACGTGACCTCGCATAACACATTCCGTGCATATAGTTCATTGATATTGCTGATTAGAGGAAACAGAACTCACGTGAATATTAAACATGTACATGTAGCCTACTTTTGGATAATACTTGCCAGACCATCAACAATTTAAGCATGTTGGACCCACTTTTCCCCAAGTACGAGTTGATAGGACTCCAAAATGACTAATTTTTTTTTATACCGACGGTCAAAGTTTTGGAATCCGGACTACTTTTCCCATTGTTATTCATTGACAAAAAAAAATTAAACGCACCTCTGTATCTTTCTCCAGTTGCCCGTGGCAACTCTCGTCCAAAGAACTAAAGAGACACCTGGTGGCGAGAAATGTAGATTCGCTTTCCTTATCGTCAAGGCTCTCAGCTTCTAGGGCCCTGAAATACAATAGAAGAGTAGGCCAATATTCAATGTGTTTCTGGAGACGTACCGGTACATGTACTTCTTTTAGTAGATGCTTGGGCGTTTTTAACTAAAATAGATATCCACAATCGGTATTAGTATCCAGTACATATATGTAAGTAAATAGTCCATGTCTTTTCTGTGTCTCCCAAAAAAAATCCTGGCCCAAAAAATAATAAAATTATTCCGAATTCATTTGAATTATATAATATACTCACTGCTTAATGGCTGTCAATGTTTCAGAGTGAGTTGGTTTTTCCACATCCGCAGTTTGAGGTCTTCTCGAATTGGTCACGTGGTGATCTTTCTTCCCCGGGATGTTCTCTACCTGATGTCGGATTTTTAACTGGAAAGTTACAATACCGTAAACTGAGGTAACTTTGAACAGTCAAAGATGAAAATCTGAATTATGTTTTTAGCTTTTTGAATGGTGAAAAAGCTAAAAACATAATTATTACCACTTTTCTTAGTATTTGCTACCAGATAGCGAAAATTTAGATTTTCATCTTTCACTGTTCTAAGATACCCCGCCGTTTAAAGTTACCCCAGTTTACGGTACATTGAATATATAACAATATGATTGATCGAGGCTCTGGTGGCACTCAAGTTTGATCTAGAACTATCCCAATGGCTTCGTTGCAACTAGTGTTAAATCGGGTGGGCCAAAACATGACCCCTTTTTCATCAAAAATAACCCCCTAAATAATAATGGTATAATAAAATGAAATAAAAGTAAAAAAAAAGAGACGGTTTTGATCAACTGGATAGATTTTCAGCTCGATAAAGTTAGAAGCAATGAAGCAAAAAAAGAAAGAAAGTCATATAGAAAAATGAGATGCTAGACTTTGATTGATTGGTTTATATTTTACGCCGCACTCAGAATTATTTCGATTACATGGCAGCGTTACCAGGTTTAGTGGAGGAGGTAACCGGCCCATTGATTGGAGGAACCCACCGTCCTTCGACTAGAAGGCTTCCAGTTCCCTGGTAATGCGCCAGTCACAAATCAGTTGCGATGCGTCGGCGATGGGTAACACCCGGGACATTTTAACAAAATCTTGACAGATCTCACGATTTTGCACCTGTCGGAGGCGCTCTCCGGACGCCTGCGGCTTGTCGCAGATTTTTTAGGCATCGCCACAGCCGTCGCGGTCCCCAACTTTGAACTTAAAATTTTAAGTTTGCTCGCAAGATTTTCACCCATTTTGGCCATCCCATACACAACCTCCGATGACCTACAATGCCCTACAATTAATCGGAGGCGTACTGCGAATAATATGAGACTAGTCGCAAGAATCTGTATATACCCAGGGTGGGGAAAAATTAAAAGAAAAGACCCTCGCAGATATCGTCTCAGTTCGCCTCCGATGCGACACTGTAAAGCCCCTTTCACAATTGAGATACGGCGGGTTTACGGCTCTTGCGGTCATGAATTTTGGCCTACCGTACGATGGACCGCAGCCTTTCTTGCGGGCAACCGCACCTTACCGCGAGGAATTTTTGTGCCACAAGAGCCGCAGAAAAGTTTGGTGTGCACATGGAATCCAATTTTCGGCCGTGCGAATTTTCTTATTACCTCTGATCCGTGCGGGCGCTAGTATGTTCACCGTAAACCGTTGTATCTTGACGCGCGGTTGTTGCACGATTTTTTTGTATCGTAAGATGCACCGTACGGTGAAATTTCTTGTTCCGCAAACCTTGCGGCAGTCGTAAACCGTTGAACGATTCGCCGTCTCGGTCTTGCACCGCCTTGCGTTCACCGTGCAAAAAATACCCTCAGGTGTGCTTTTTCTAACGTTCTTTTTTTTATCTCTGCGCCTATTTATACTGCAATTACGTCTGCGGAGCCCAAAATCGCCGCACAATTTGACAAAACGCCGTAAGGCGCCCGCTCATTGGTGCGCGGCGAAAAACAATGACGCACGATGCATCTTGCGGCACGCCGCACTTTCCAATCAATCACGTAGCACCTCCACGCAACTGTCTCACGGATCACGTGCGCTAGACGTGCGTTGCTTGCGTCACTCCGCGCGGTTCGCCGCAAGAGATTCGTGGATTAAAACGTGCGGAAACCTTGCCACGCCCTTACGATGCCCCGGCCAATCGTAAAATGGATTATTTTCTTGCGGTAATTTTTCCGATTCTACTGCGGCCCGAAAAATTTTATCTCTTCCGTGCGATCAATTTCAGTATTTTGACCGTGCGGCGAAAGTCTCAATTGTGAAAGCCCCTAAAAATGTAATCCGTAAATTTTACGGTAGAATACTGGCAGCTGGGCTGCCAACTTTCTACCGTAAAAATAAGGGTAGACCGTAAAATCAACTAGCCACATTCCTAATCAGTGAATGTGAGAAATCAGCAGGCTAAGAGATACAGGACTTTAAATCGTCAACCCCAGCATGGATCTGTTAATGTAGATTTTCAAATGTTATGTACCCCCCAACGAAATAGTAAAACTGACTACTTCTGCAAGTTTACAAACATATATTTATTTGAAAAAAATTGAAAAAAATGCTGATGAAAATTCTCCCTTAGGGCAGGTATCTCAATCTACGCTTTCAAATACAGCTATGTTAAATTAACTATCTTAGCCTATAATGACAAATTTTTCTTATATTAAATCGCCTACGGCGGGATTCGAACCTCTAAGCTCCCATACAGGAGCTGCGCAGAACTATATGCGCACTAGCCATAGCCGTAGCTTTTAACCACTACACTAACTACAAATATGAAGGGACGGTGCCCACATTTCCATGCCTTACTAGCGCTTCGGTGTGCGCATGCGCACTTCCGTTTTTTTTCGCACAATGATCCACAATGACGTATTTTGGACGAATCCTTCACGGAAACAACCGAGGAGATCAGATCTCGTTAGCTCGGAAACGACAACTCTGTCTCAAAGTTATTTTACGGTACACGACCGTAAAGCTTCCACTGAAGTATAAAACGGCAATTTACCGTTAATTTTAAAATATTCTACTGTAGAATTGACGGTAAACGGTTACAGTGGATCGGAGGCGATAGGAGGCTAATCCCACGATTTTTCGACAAAACCGGACCAAAATCCTTGAAAAAATCTCAGACAATGTGACTGCTCCACTTTTATTAGGATTATTGATACGATTGTTCAAGGATTCTTTATTTTCTACGACGACCCCCAGCCAAAACTAATCCCCGACAGATCGCCGACATTGTGACTGGGCCATTACTCTTCCACATACGCGGCGATCAAACGAAAAATCCACACTTATGTTGGATTCGACCCCGCGTAGCATCGAAGGAAGGCCTGTTTCGGACTGATGGATTAGCACTCTTCCGTTTGAGCCACTGAGGCTCCGCCAGACTTTGAAAAACACTTTTGATTTTCCCTGTGCCCGTGTGTTTTAGTGATCATAAATATATAAAATTGCTTTTGGTTTAACATCATAATGCACCCATTTATCTTTTTCATAAATTCGTTGATATTTTTCATTTACACAAAGTGTATAGATAATTATGATGATGTCAACTAACTTAATTTATCCCATTTCGTTAACAGTTTCATGCTTTAACAATGCGGCCACGTCCGATAAGTTACCAACAAGAATCTAAGTAATGAATAACACCCGGAAAAAAGACGAAAATTACGATTGCTGAAAAGTTAAAGATAAAAATAGTATTATCTATAAGATGCGCTTATTTCGAGTATTACGACCATTTGGGTCACCGCTTCGCGTTGACATGATGCAGTACAAGGAAATCGATATATGGCATTGCATTTTTCGAAAAGGATTTTTTTCTCGCGATTCACTCCCTAACAATATGGTCGTTTTACCAAAATCGGTTGTTGATGATGTGTTCCAAATTTTCTAAAAAGCACCATGTTAAGTTTTTGATTTTTAAGATGAAAAAGGGGCCACTTTTTGTCCACTTGATAGGCTATATCTGTGAAGCACGCGTGTCCTCCGCGGTGAATTCTGACCTCCCACTGGATTTCAAACAGAGAGTCACAATCTAACAATAAAGTGCACATGGTAAATCCATAGACATACATATTTCTTATCAAATGACTACTGCATTGAAATGAAAATCATCGGTTTAGTCTGTCAGCTGCACGAACAAGAACATGTATACGAAATGTAAACAGAATTTAGCACGAGACTGCCAAAATTCTTATTTTGTTCATAAATTCCGAATGTTAAGAGAAGTTGAACATTTGAAGTACCTTGGAAAACTAAATGATTGTCGTTGAAATAAAAAATATCGGTAAAGTCAGTAACCCGTAGGAACCGAATGTGTGCAAATAACGGAAAAATATAAATGACCTGGATGTATGAGTACATTTCTGGGGTTTGTAGTGCTTAAAAACTACCTAAACGTACATGTCTGCAAGTTTGGCATCAACAAAAAGCTCTCATAGTGTACTTTTTGGTAAGAAATACGATTTCAACGAAATTTTCCCTATATCTGTAGACCAAAACGCATAACTCTCAACACTACGTTAGTTACGTAGGTTACCTTCCACTTTAAATGAAAAAAAAAATCCAACAATTTGAGCCCTTATACCACTTTAGTGTGATGCCGGCAAAAGGACTTGATCAAAATGTATTTTTATTCATTTTTTTTACACGGGAACGGCTAAGATTTTCAACCAACTTCATGTTCGAATTCATGAATTAGGGCCTATATAGGCTACTCCAAGTTTTTAGAAACCAAAAAATAGCTCTGTGTCAAATACCTTGTAATGGCCAATTTGACGTCGGAGAGGTTGATTGGATTTCATCATTTCTGGGTTAGTTTTCGTTTTTACTGTGTCGTCAGCAAGTGAGTCGCAGTTAGAACGAACAATTTCTTGGTCTACGATTTCAACTGACGGCGAATCCATTTTCACTGTCAAATCCGGGCCCACGTGCTGTTGTTTACATGGAAATCCCGTTGCCACGTGTGCACAAAGGGATTCCCCAATGACGTCACGATACTAGATTTTTTTTAAAAATCTTAAATTGTGCTTTTAAGGTTGATACTATTCAAATATGAGGAACATTTCTGTATACAATTTAAATATTGAAGATTTTCACTAGGTTTAACTAGTTTATTCGATAAATTCATGGTTTAATTTGGCAAAGCGTTCTGCTCAGAGACTACTTCTCAATCAAAATGGCGGCTACAAATGTTCACCCGACAGCTCGTGCATGGAATCCAGACTTCAGCCATGCTGACAGAGAAAGGTTTGAAATTTCACTTTACCATTATTGTTTTCAATGATCGAGGTAAACGTTTCCGGCTTAGGATAACTCCAATTGTGCGTAGGTTTTTTGATTCGCCTTCAAATCGATGAACATATGATGCCAGTCATTCAAGAAACAACAACAACATAATATTGATACCTCGGGGTTACAAAAGTTAATATGAACAGGTTGGGGTAAACCGCCGAACGACGGAGAATAGACCCCGTAGATCGGCGTGTAACGTTTTGACAAAAACAACAATGGTAGAGTAAAGAATAGCGGCTATCACCAGGTTGGGGAAATGTGCCGAACGGGAGTCCACTCCTCAACGGGAGTAACACTCCGGAACGAGCTATAGACCGCACTCTTGATCGGGAGTAGGGTGGGTGAAAAAAACAAAACACGCCGCCGTTCTCCTCAACCCCTACCGTAATGCACGCTTTGCAGAGCAACAACAACGCAGTAGACTTCAAGCTTTGCCTCCGTGTGTTTTTTTCTTTAAAATTATTTATCGTCGCATGCGCTGACCACTTCAAAGAATTTCACACAAACTGCAAAAAGTGAATTCGCCATTTTCAACAAGCCAAAGCAGCGTCAAAATAAATGTTTACCTTAGCCATTGATGTTTCAAATTAAAGACTGGTGTCTGTAGTGTTGCATGCTTCCCACGTGGTGACAGTCCGTCGTTCACCCAAGTCACTGACTCGGACGCGCAAATTTCAGGTCTTTAAATATTGCCAGTCGGCGCGATTATACGGTGGACATTAGTGACCATCGATGCATTTTTATTCTGCACACATCGTTTTTAATTCATTTTAAAAATGTTTGATAATAAAAATCTTTTTTATTTACTTCATGCACTAAAACAGTTTATTTGTTAATTGTGTATTTAATTTGAATCGTAAATTTTAGATGGCAGCACATTTACAAGACTTTTTGCATCTCTTCGTGTTATTTGTCATAAGGCGTGTTTTCCGTAAACTGAGTGAATGTGTCGGATGACGTCAGAATTTATTCATATCTGAGAGGTCAAAGGTCAACTGTAGCAAAATCCGTCAGTTCAAAGGGCATTCAGCTCACATATGACCTTTGAACTGACGGATTTTGCTACAGTTGACCTTTGACCTCTCGGATATGAATAAATTCTGACGTCATCCGACACATTCACTCAGTTTACGGAAAACACGCCTTATGACAAATAACACGAAGAGATGCAAAAAGTCTTGTAAATGTGCTGCCATCTAAAATTTACGATTCAAATTAAATACACAATTAACAAATAAACTGTTTTAGTGCATGAAGTAAATAAAAAAGATTTTTATTATCAAACAGTTTTAAAATGAATTAAAAACGATGTGTGCAGAATAAAAATGCATCGATGGTCACTAATGTCCACCGTATAATCGCGCCGACTGGCAATATTTAAAGACCTGAAATTTGCGCGTCCGAGTCAGTGACTTGGGTGAACGACGGACTGTCACCACGTGGGAAGCATGCAACACTACAGACACCAGTCTTTAATTTGAAACATCAATGGCTAAGGTAAACATTTATTTTGACGCTGCTTTGGCTTGTTGAAAATGGCGAATTCACTTTTTGCAGTTTGTGTGAAATTCTTTGAAGTGGTCAGCGCATGCGACGATAAATAATTTTAAAGAAAAAAACACACGGAGGCAAAGCTTGAAGTCTACTGCGTTGTTGTTGCTCTGCAAAGCGTGCATTACGGTAGGGGTTGAGGAGAACGGCGGCGTGTTTTTTTTTTTTCACCCACCCTACTCCCGATCAAGAGTGCGGTCTATAGCTCGTTCCGGAGTGTTACTCCCGTTGAGGAGTGGACTCCCGTTCGGCACATTTCCCCAACCTGATCTCGTGGGTCGGTGCGAATATAGAATACGTCCGTCACCTGCAACTTACAGTAAAACACATAGTTTCCTTTCAAATATTCTGTACAATACCTTAAGGAACTCCCTAATCGGAAAATCCGTCTTTACTTGCACAAAATTCGCCTACATTTACTAATTCGCCGATTTCACTCTACACACAAGCAATTCCAAACACTCGCCTCGCCATCTTTGCTTCGTTTAATGTATGAGACAGGACAATGTACGAGCTTGTCTGAGTACGAGTCTCTCCGCGAGTGTTCAACTTCAACGAAGTTTTAATTTCTTCGTTATTAAAAATTCATTAAAAAAAAAGAAAAAGAAAAACTTAGGGGGTTCTAGGGGGGCTTGCCCCCCTGGCTATCATAAAATATTTACGATCACCGACCATTTCTTATTGACAGAAGAAGTTTTCAAAGTGACGGACGTATTCTATATCCTGTCCCGTGGGTCTCTCAGTGCCAATCTCTTCAACATTGCGACACCCCGTGGAACTTAGGCCAGGGTTAACCTATTGTTTGCCAACTGACCTTTTTCGATTGCCTGCTATTCTTTACCCATACCGAAAATTGTCAAAAAACTGGAAACGGCTTCTACCAAAAACGGAATAGCAAAGGTCAACGTTTATTGTTAGAGCTGCACGCCTCTGATCTGTCCATTCATGATCGGTACGTTTCCCCAGCCTGGGCAAAGCCTAGTTCAATATTACCGAACTTATGGTTATATTACATATACCAACGTTAGGTATACGGAGGCCTTCATACAGAACATTTAAAGCTATGAAAATATTATTTGAACTGGTATGGAAATAGCTACATGTAATAAAAGAGGACAAGAATAATCTTTATTGAGGTAGGAATTGTCAATACCGAGTAAAATAAAGTCTTGTCTTCTGCCTCATGGTTCCTGGGGTGGCGTGTTGTTATTATAAAGGAATGAAGCTTGAGTGAGGTGTAAAACACCAGGGACTGATCCAGGGACAATTTGGGCATACCATTTCGGTTCGAAATGTTCCAACAATTAGAAAAAAAAACAACATCTCTGGCCCAAAATTCAACATTAAATGCTATTTTGACATTAAAATCTGTTGGTTTTAAGAATTTGGGCGGATTTTTTGCTTGTGAGTTTGGACGCCCATACCTGTATACAGGTATCAAAATGTCTCTGGAACAGTCTATGAACACCAATCAATAAATTGCAATTTTCTGTTACAGATGGGTGTGTATATACCCGGCTTACATTAACAGTAAGAAAACTGTGGCAGAGGGCAGGAGAATACCCAAAGATAAGGTAAGGGCTGCTGTCAGCATAATGCACAGGGGTGTGAGACCTCCGCACGTTTTTATGAACGGCTGTCAGCATTACGTACAGGGGTGTGAGACCTCCACACCTTTTTATGAATGGCTGTCAGCATTACGTACAGGGGTGTGAGACCTCCGCACGTTTTTATGAACGGCTGTCAGCATTACGTACAGGGGTGTGAGACCTCCGCACGTTTTTATGAACGGCTGTTAGCATTACGTACAGGGGTGTGAGACCTCCGCATGTTTTTATGAATGGCTGTCAGCATTACGTACAGGGGTGTGAGACCTCCGCACGTTTTTATGAACGGCTGTCAGCATTACGTACAGGGGTGTGAGACCTCCGCATGTTTTTATGAATGGCTGTCAGCATTACGTACAGGGGTGTGAGACCTCCGCACGTTTTTATGAACGGCTGTCAGCATTACGTGCAGGGGTGTGAGACCTCCGCATGTTTTTATGAATGGCTGTCAGCATTACGTACAGGGGTGTGAGACCTCCGCACGTTTTTATGAATGGCTGTCAGCATTATCTATTTTCTGTTTTCTACTTCATTAAAATGCAATTTTCTACTTGATAAAAATATATAGAGTAGTTTTCATACCCGACCTATCAGGACTTTACTTCCACAACGACTAGGGGTTTCTTTCGCGCAATGAGCATGGTTTCCACCCTCACTAAACCTGGCAACGCCGCCATCTAAGTGAAATAATTGTAAAACATCAATCAATCAATCTTTTGTTTTTATGAACACTAAAACACACTGGCATTGTGTAAATCGTCTTGACTAAAATACATGTAGATATACTTTTAGTAAATTTCCCTTGCATAAATAAAAAAACTGCTGAGTGGCGCTGATAAACTTATAAAGGCTTGGTTTTCACTCCCACTAAAACTCGCAACGCCGCTGTATAATGGAAATATCTGTGTGCGTGCAACAAAGGTGTAAAACATCAATGAATCAATCAATCTTTACATGAGCATATTTTTATATACCAAAATTTTGTTTCTTTCCATGTGCTTTTCTTTGATATGGACTTATTTTTTCACCCCCCAGGGAGTTGACAATCCTACGTACAATGAAATCAGAGATGTTTGTGCTTCAGCAGGTTTAGTCCTAGGAGTAGAGGTAAATGACTTATCATAATTCACATCTTATGAGTAGAGGTAAATGACTTATCATAATTCACATCTTATGAGTAGAGGTAACGACTTATCATAATTCACATCTTATGAGTAGAGGTAATGACTTATCATAATTCACATCTTATGATTAGAGGTTATGACATCATAATTCACATCTTATGAGTAGAGGTTACGACATCATAATTCACATATTCTGAGTAGAGGTTATGACATCATAATTCACATCTTATGAGTAGAAGTAATGACTTATCATAAATCACATCTTCTGAGTAGAGGTAAAGAACTCATCATAATTCACATCTTATGAGTAGAGGTAATGACTTATCATAATTCACATCTTATGAGTAGAGGTAACGACTTATCATAATTCACATCTTATGAGTAGAGGTTACGACATCATAATTCACATCTTATGAGTAGAGGTTACGACATCATAATTCACATCTTCTGAGTAGAGGTAAATGGCTTATCATAATTCACATCTTATGAGTAGAGGTAAATCAGTAATTAATTCACACTTTATCTGAAATTGTTTTTAAACAAAATTGAAAAAAAATCAGAGTGAATTTTTACATGATCCCTGTTTACATGCGGAAGAGTTGGCGGGTTATTGCCGAAGGTCGGGGGTTTCCTCTGGGAAAAGAGCTCGGTTTCCTCTTCTCAACTATACCTGACAACTCCACCATATAAGTGAAATAATGTTGAGTACGGCGTAAAATCAATTATTCTTCGACTCAGTGGCATTCAATCAATTTATGATATAACAGACTTTCTGACAATTTAATTTTGAGCGAGTCGCTATTGGACTTGGACTCGGGGAAATAAATAAATTCTGAACACAAGTGTCCGGTGGAGAGAATGTTTTAAGTACAAATTATTTGTCTTCAAAATAAAATGAATGATATAAATCCAAAAAGTATTTTGTACAAGTAGAGATTTGTTATCCGCCTACACCCCGGCATATAATGCGAGGGAATATAGTAATCAGCTTGTCTCCCTTGGCTGTGCTGGTTTCATTATTTTCAGAGTTACTGCCCTTTTCCAACAGTATAGGATGACATAGGCAATGGGTGCTCGTTTCTGACGACGTACAGGCTGCTTAATCACATGCTCCTGCTTGGACTAAATTGTTACCTTCTGGAATGTTGTCTGTTGTTTTTATCTGGGGCTCCACTTGATATTGGTTTCTCAATGCATTTCCTCCTACAGATTGCTTTGAATATTGTTCAAACTTGGTGAGGATGATTGCTAGCAAGTGAGGATGGGGATATCCTGTTTGGAAATGGACTTTTGTCTGTTCTTAGTATGTTTCCACATCAATGGGTATAAAGGTCTAAATGATATACCTCTTTTTAACACAATTAGAAACTTGTCTCCATGGTTATTTTAGACAAGAAGATTTTCCCTGTGCCCGTGTGTTTTAGTGTTCATAAATTGATAAATCTTATGTGGGGCCGAGGGGAAATGTCATCTTCTGGCACAGTTTTGTAATAGGTACATGTAGACTGAAGTATATTCAATTGTTTTTTCCAATCTTGGTGGGGGCCTTCGTGGCTCAGTAGGTAGAGCGTTGGACTCTCAATCCGAACAGCCTTCCACCAATGGGTCGTGGGTTCGAATCCCACTCAGTCCAAAAATTGGAAAATTTTCTGACTGGGTTTTCACTCGAACGACCTATGTGGGATGGTTGCCAGTTACCAACGGAAGGTCGTGGGTTTCCTCCCACAATAAAACTGGCAACACCGCCATATAAGTGAAATAATCTTGTTGAGCGCGGCGTAAAACACCAATCAATCAATCAATCAATCCAATCTTGGTGGCTTGATCTCTGGGTTTGACACAAGTGGTTCGAATCTCACTCAGTCCCAAGAAAAAATCAAAACTCTGATTGGAGTTTTCACTTGATGGTCCTATGTTGAAGAGTTGGCAGCCAGAGAGCTTGGTTTCTTATCCCACTAAACCTGGGGCCGGTTGTCCAAAATATGGGTTTATCTTTGCAACGTCACGTTTCAATTTCTTTGTTATGTGGCGTTATTAAGCCTAATATTCCTTTGAACAACTCAGTCCTGGCTACTTCACCAATAATAATTATGGAGGCTCAAAAACATCAACCAATCAACTTTTTAATTTTTTTTATCAGAATAAAGTCTATCCCAGGGAGTTGGACCATAAGGATCAGAAATCCAGGGGAAGAATCAGAGTTCAACTTAAACAAGAAGATGGTTCAATTTTAATGGAGAGCTTTCCAACTCGTAAGTTTGACTTTCATCCACCACTATCATGTTACTGACTATTACATGGGTCACTCAGCCACGCCAAGGCCAGAACCATTAACCCAAGTGGCTTTGTGACTTCCTGATTTTCGGTTTTGTTAAAGACCCGCATTACATGGGTCACTGAGTGACGCCAAGGCCAGAACCATTAACCCAAGGGACTTTGTGACCTTCTGATTTTTCGGTTTTGTTAAAGACCCGCATTACATGGGTCACTCAGCCACGCCAAGGCCAGAACCATTAACCCAAGTGGCTTTGTGACTTCCTGATTTTCGGTTTTGTTAAAGACCCGCATTACATGGGTCACTCAGCTATGTCCAGGCCAGAACCATTAACCCAAGTGACTTTGTGACCTCTCGATTTTCGGTTTTGTTAAAGACCCGCATTACATGGGTCACTGAGTGACGCCAAGGCCAGAACCATTAACCCAAGTGACTTTGTGACCTCCTGATTTTCGGTTATGTTAAAGACCCGCATTACATGGGTCACTCAGTCACGCCAAGGCCAGAACCATTAACCCAAGTGACTTTGTGACCTCCTGATTTTCGCTTCTGTTAAAGAACCGCATTACATGGGTCACTCAGCTACGTCCAGGCCATAGCCATTAACCCAAGTGACTTTGTGACCTCCTGATTTTCGGTTTTGTTAAAGACCTGCATTACATGGGTCACTCAGCCACGTCAAGGCCAGAACCATTAACCCAAGTGACTTTGTGACCTCCTGATTTTTGGTTCTGTTAAAGACTCGCATTACATGGGTCACTCAGCTATGTCCAGGCCAGAACCATTAACCCAAGTGACTTTGTGACCTTCTGATTTTTCGCTTCTGTTAAAGACCCGCATTACATGGGTCACTCAGCCACGTCAAGGCCAGAACCATTAACCCAAGTGACTTTGTGACCTCCTGATTTTCGGTTTTGTTAAAGACCTGCATTACATGGGTCACTCAGCTAAGTCCAGGCCAGAACCATTAACCCAAGTGACTTTGTGACCTTCTGATTTTTCTGTTTTGTTAAAGACCCGCATTACATGGGTCACTCAGCCACGTCAACGCTAGAACCATTAACCCAAGTGACTTTGTGACCTCCTGATTTTCGGTTTTGTTATAGACCCGCATTACATGGGTCACTCAGCCACGCCAAGGCTAGAACCATTAACCCAAGTGACTTTGTGACCTCCTGATTTTTGGTTTTGTTAAAGACCTGCACTTCAAGGGTCACTCAGCTACGTCCAGGTCATAGCCATTAACCCATCACCTCCTGATTTTCGGTTCTGTTAAAGACCAGGGCCGGTATTCATAAAAAAACTAAGTTTTAGTCTTAAGTTATTCCTTTCTGACTTAGCCAAGTCAAAAACTTAAGTCTGCATTCACAAAAGGACTTAAGTCAAAACTTAGCTAAGTTCGTTGCAAGGAACTTAAGTTTCTTCTCTGCCCTAGATAACCCCGGTAGCTAGGGAATTCCCAATGATGTCATGGGGATTCCGTTCTAATTTCTAGGTCAAAGTTGTACTCTTCTGTGAAAGGAGATAGGAAACATAATCGTGATCAAAACAAGCAAAGTCATCGTTGAATGAAAGTTGTTTTCGCAAACTATTTAAAAGAAATTGATGTAACTTGATGCTAATTTACTATCGGATGGTTGGCATTGCAAATTGGAATTTACCTGATGGTAGAATGTGAAGGGTTGTTTAGAATTTTTTTACAAAAAATTATTTTCACAGGTGGAGCTAAGTTTTTTAAGGAGGTAGGCGTGTCGTACGAAATAAAATCCCTCAGTCAGAAACTCTGCTACGAACTCAATCCCCTCTCATTTTTTTCAAATAAATTTCTCGACATCTAATTATTTTCTTACTTCGTTTACAAACGCTTCTTTGTGCTGTATTGATTGACAGTCGCCATGTTTTATAAACAGACTTAAGTTTTTAGATAAGATTTAAGCCTACTCCCTACCAGTCTTAATATTTAAGTCAAATTTGAGCAAAACTTAAGTTTAAGACGTTTTATGAATGTGGCTTAAGTTTTTTTCTGAAACTTAAGTCAGATTTTGGAAAAACTTAGTTTTTTCAGCTGACTTAAGTCTAAAAGTGAACTTAAGTTTCTTTATGAATACCGGCCCTGCACAATGGGTTGTCAAACCTTTCTGGCCAAATGGAGTCATATTATATTCTTAACCATACAAAGGTTGCAGTGTTTTAAAGAAAATTAGCCAATTTTGATAAACCCTACGAAAAACATTTTCTTTGACCGAGTGCCATTTAAAAGAGACTGGAAGTTAGTGGAAAACTAAGCCTTTTTATGAAACTTTTAGCCTTAGTTTTTCCTTGATGACCATGTTTGTTTCCTTCATGCACTTTTTTTTGTGATAAACATTTGTGTTGAATGTCTTGGTATAGTTTTCTTTTCATTGAGCCTGCCGATGTCTTTGACTTAATTGATTTTGGGTTGATGAAGGCTCTCATTTTGAAGGCGGATGGTTGCCAGTTACCAACGGAAGGTCGTGGGTTTCCTCCGGGCATAGAGCCCGGTTTCCTCCCACAATAAAACTGGCAACGCCGCCATATAAGTGAAATAATCTTGAGCGCGGCGTAAAACACCAAACAATCAATCAATCAATCATTTTGAATGCCACTAAAATTTGGTTGTGATGAAATAACCTGGAATTAAGATCACAGAGAAAATTAAGCAAGAAGTCATGGAGACCTACATTTATCACTAGCCCCCATAGATATTTTTTAACACTATAACACACGGGCACAGGGAAAATCTTCTTGTCTAAAATAACCACGAAGACAAGTTTCTTATTGTGTTAAAAAGGGGCATATCATTTACATGTAGACGTTTATACCCAATCATAAGTTGTTATAATAAACCACAGGCCCCCATAGATACATGTATTCGAGATGTGATTTAAAGACACACTTGCCGCCGTAGCCTGTTTAAATTTGCTAAGAAAACCAATTTACATGAGCTTACTACGACTAATACAACTAAACTTAAACATAGGACACATAAAACATGTCTAGTTAGCTTTAGAATGTAGAAATGGGGTGAAAAACAAATGAAGAATCGAAGCCTGATTACAACAACAACGATCAGTGTCGGTCAACTTTCGTGTTGGATTACCCTCATTTCAGGCCTTTTTATCTTTGGTTTACACTCAAACAATTATCAGCAGGCTTTTCCAGTCACTGTTAACTGATCGTCAGTCTGTATTTCTCAGATAAATAGGCCTACGTAAAATTACACTGTGCCGTTAGTTCACTCACTCGACTGAAACATAAAATCGCCAATAGGGGGCAGTGTGGTTTGTTTACGTTACGGGCACCTAACAATTCAAATTAAAAATTTTTAAGTGAAAAATAAATCTTGGGCTGGTGTAGCTTTAAAGGTCATCATGAGGTTAAAGAGCTAATGTCTCTCCGTAATGCACCCATTATTTCTCACTCACCCACGGCGGCGATTAAAGCCCTCCTGGAATTTGGCCCCGGTCTCTAACTACTATACATGTACATGTGCTCTTGGACTACGGCCAGTTTCTAACTCACCCACGGGAGGCGATTTACGCCCTCATAGAATTTGGCCCCGGTCTCTACCTACTACACATGTGTTCTTGGACTACGGCCAGTTTCTCACTCACCCACGGCGGCAATTTAAGCCCTCATGGAATTTGGCCCCGGTCTCTAACTACTTTACATGTGTTCTTGGACTACGGCCAGTTTCTAACTCACCCACGGGAGGCGATTTACGCCCTCATAGAATTTGGCCCCGGTCTCTAACTACTATACATGTACATGTGCTCTTGGACTACGGCCAGTTTCTCACTCACCCACGGGAGGCGATTCAAGCCCTCATAGAATTTGGCCCCGGTCTCTAAATACTATACATGTGTTCTTGGACTAAGGCCAGTTTGTCAGGCCTTCAAGCAAGCAACAGTGAGCGCAATTATCGTAAGAATTCTGGTGACAGATGACTCTATTAACAACGCTATTGGTGACGTTATAATTCCATTTGACATATTTTGCTCCATAATGCCAGATGAAAAATATATTGTTAGACCAAAAAACGCTCAGCCACATGCACAATGTAGTGCCATTGACAGGAAAATTATGGAATTCCTGTGAGACTTGCGCTGCCTATAAAATTAAAGGGGCATGAGCTGTCAAAATGTTGATATTTTGACGTTAAAACAGAATGCTGAAATTATTGGCTATTTTTCTCAAGACGTATAATTCAGGAGCTTTTTACTGCTTCTAGTCTCGAAAATGCACGATAAAGTATTGTTTTGAACTAACTTTGGCTTAGAATGAATGAATGGTCGTCCCGGTTATTTAAATTTTGTTTACTTTTCGAACATGTTTTCGCTTTGTACAGACTACATACTGTGTGGATTTTCCTCATTCCAACACTAATCATTTAGTTTATCGATGGCCTCCAAAGCCTCTTCCTGTCGGGACGAT
Source organism: Lepidochitona cinerea (assembly GCA_963971465.1). Classification (NCBI taxonomy): domain Eukaryota; kingdom Metazoa; phylum Mollusca; class Polyplacophora; order Chitonida; family Tonicellidae; genus Lepidochitona; species Lepidochitona cinerea. Next base: position 17,469,558 of record OZ020559.1, read on the forward strand.
CAGAAATTATGAAAAAAAGTGTGAATTTTGGCAGCTCATGCCACTTTAAGTAGATTACAAGAACATTCCCCACACTACATTTTCTATGGAGCTAAAGGTTTAACAATTTTTTGTTTTGGTTGGTACTTTTGTGGCTATATTATCATAACCACAAACGTCCACATAGACACTGGCATTCCATTGATAATTGTTTTTTCCCACTTCCCAAAGAAAAGGAAAGTGGAATAAAATTTCCCAATAACCCAGGAGAAATTATTGAGTCTGCAACCTCCCCTCTCCTCCTTCACCATGCCTGCTGTTTCTTTTTTTTTATTTCTTTATGTTATTTTCTCATTTTCAGGTAAAGCTGTGTATTTATATCTGGGAGAAATGATTCCGAAATTAAAAAGTCGTCTACAGTCTAAAAATGATCAGCAATCCAGTGCACAACAACAACAACAGTCAAGTGGCGCGAAAAATCAAAAGAAAAAAGGACGAAAGGGAAAGTAAAATGTGGAAATATCAAACTTTTCTTTTGACTTGGAGGAGGGCGTGGGGAGGGGGGAAGGGTTAGGTCTTTGTGAAGTAAGCTGAGAGTCATTTTAATATCAACATGTATGTGATGGCTGCCAGGAACTTTGTACCAACAGAAGATCAGGGGGTTTTTGAGTTGGAGGAGGGCGCAGGACAACTTCTGCACAAATAAAGACAGGACATCGGTAGTTTCTTACGTCAACAAGTTTTCCATGGATGGTACATTTTAGCCTGGTATCTGCCCAAGATCTGTAGTCTTGTCCAAACATGTCAACGCGCTACAGAGTTTGGCGTAGACTAACATCAGCCAATCCCCTGCTATTGAAACCTACTGATGCTACCATCACTCAGGGCTGTCCTCCTCTCCTTCCCCTCCACACACCCCCAGAGGGGTCTGAGGAGACCTGATTATCACTCCCCCTACCAATGTTAGGCCCCTTGTTTATGCTTTTCACTTTCCCCAAGATGAAACTATTCTCCAACCCTTTTATGTCCATTAAAATAGAATTAACTGAATTTTTCGCTCCAGAATTTGCACAACCATTCTGACATATATAAGTAGGCCCCTATACCAAAATAAAAATTCCTTTTCTGTAACTTCAGACCTTTCTATTTCATCAAGATCGTGTTCTCTCTCTGAAAAACATGGGAGGGGAAGACTATTTTTGGGGAGAGTGAAACAGGTCACCCCGACAGTTTTGGGAGAGCGAAACAGGTCACCCCGACAGTTTTGGGAGGGCATGTTGTAACTCTCCAAGTCTATTCTTAATGACAGGCCTGCTATGGTAGGTGAATTGACAGCCAGTACCATCTCAACACAAATGGGCCATAAGGAAGGTCGGTGCCAGGTATAAAGGACAAAACAATCAACCATGGTCTCAATTTCACACTAAAATAAATCATTTTTACCTGCTGAAGGTAATATTTTAGTGATTCAACTGTAAAATTAATGTATTATGTAAATTAGGAATGTAATTTGGAGATGGGGATTTTATTATTATTATTTAGTTCTGATTTGTCAACCACATTCAAATTATTTTCAATTTTGACTGTCAGGTCCAGATCGGGAGGAAATTGTTCTTAGGTTTGGATCGCAACTTTGAGTCTATCTCGCTGGACAGAACTAAAAATTGTCCGTTTCTCGAGAGAGTAAAAGTATGTTATCCAATTCCTCAGGTTGTTTCATACCTACAGTATATGTAACAAAGGTCGGGTTTCATGGTTGCCTCCCCGACCAGGGGGGCCGTTTCACGAAGCCATCGCACAGTGCGATCAATCGCAGATGCCACGACGACGTATCTCTTCACTATGGTATCTATTGGCAACTGAGCTTCGTTTGCGATGCGAATGTTTTGTGATACGAGCCCCTGGCTGGTATTTAATTGTAAATTTGGGAATGACGTTAAACATCAAGCCTCTGTAACTGGGAACAATATGGAATGGTTGGCAGGCAATGGTTGGAATGGTTGGCAGGTTATCCAGAGTGTATTATTACTGAGCATCAGTCAATCTGATGTATTATTAGTGGTTTCTAATTGGCTATGGTCTCGGTCACTTGGAACTATGTGGAACGGTTGGCAGGCATCTCAAGCCTTTTTTCTTTGCAAACAGCCTGGGGGCTGTTTCTCAACACATTTACGTCCGTCGTAACTTTGCGCCTGGTCGTAACGTAATGTTGAAGGTATATGTTGGCATGATGTTACGACCAGGCGCAAAGTTACGTCGGTGTCGAGAAACAGCCCCTCCGTTATCATCACTTCTACATGTATGTATTTATGATCACTAAAACACACGGGCACAGGGAAAATCTTCTTGTCTACAAGTAACATGTATGTTTAATATTCTGAATGCGACGTTATACACCGATCAATCTGTCATATTTATTGTCAGGTTCCTGTTCATTTATTACTTGTGTACATTTCCAATCTCTACACTTGTAAAATTATGTTTATCGATATCAGAATATGCTGTACATATTTTTTTTTCTGAAAAAAAGGCAACTGTATTTCTGTAAATTCCTTCAATAAATGATTCGCACTACTCCACACAGTGTCATAATGGTCTCTGTGCTCAGAACAGAAAGGTTGTTTTACAATTTTAGATCGCTATTAGAGGTTTTATGAACACACCTAGGGCAATATTTTCCTATTTGTAGAACATACATTTTACAAATCTGGTCAAAATTAAGCTTCAGACGCCCCCAAATAACTGTAGTTGTTCCTCCGTTCTGAAAGCTGCAAAGAATTGGATGCACGCTTCGCCACTTTTACGGCTACTGTGAACATGTAAGTCCAGCCAGACACGGTTGCCGAACTTGTAGTTCCATTTAGGAAACCAGAATATCCAATCATATTTGTTGATTGTGGTAAATGCACAGTACTTGGTGATTACCAGTAAGTAACTGCACAGTGCTTTATGGCTACCAGTTAAAAACTGCACAGTACTTGGTCACCAGTTAGTAACTGCACAGTACTTTATGGCTACCAGTTAAAAACTGCACAGTGCTTTATGGCTACCAGTTAAAAACTGCACAGTACTTGGTGGTCACCAGTTAGTAACTGCACAGTACTTAGTGGTCACCAGTTAGTAACTGCACAGTACTTGGTGGTCACCAGTTAGTAACTGCACAGTACTTGGTGGTTACCAGTTAGTAACTGCACAGTACTTGGTGGTCACCAGTTAGTAACTGCACAGTACTTGGTGGTTACCAGTTAGTAACTGCACAGTACTTGGTGTTCACCAGTTAGTAACTGCACAGTACTTGGTGGTTACCAGTTAGTAACTACACAGTACTTGGTGATCACCAGTTAGTAACTGGTGATCACCAGTTAGTAACTGGTGATCACCAGTTAGTAACTACACAGTACTTGGTGATAAGCAGTTGGTAACTGCACAGTACTTGGTGGTTACCAGTTAGTAACTGCACACTACTTGGTGGTTACCAGTTAGTAACTGCACAGTACTTGGTGGTCACCAGTTAGTAACTGCACAGTACTTGGTGGTCACCAGTTAGTAACTGCACAGTACTTGGTAGTTACCAGTTAGTAACTGCATAGTACTAGGTCACCAGTTAATAACTGCATAGTACTTGGTGGTCACCAGTTAATAACTGCAAAGTACTTGGTGGTCACCAGTTAATAACTGCACAGTACTTGTTGGTTAACAGATAATAACTGAACAGTACTTGGTGGTTAACAGTTAGTAACTGCACAGTACTTGGTGGTTACCAGTTAGTAACTACACAGTACTTGGTGATCACCAGTTAGTAACTACACAGTACTTGGTGATAAGCAGTTGGTAACTGCACAGTACTTGGTGGTTACCAGTTAGTAACTGCACACTACTTGGTGGTCACCAGTTAGTAACCGCACAGTACTTGGTGGTTACCAGTTAGTAACAGCACAGTACTTGGTGGTTACCAGTTAGTAACTACACAGTACTTGGTGATCACCAGTTAATAACTGCACAGTACTTGTTGGTTAACAGATAATAACTGCACAGTACTTGGTGGTTAACAGTTAGTAACTGCACAGTACTTGGTGGTTACCAGTTAGTAACAGCACAGTACTTGGTGGTTACCAGTTAGTAACTGCAAAGTACTTGGTGGTCACCAGTTAATAACTGCACAGTACTTGTTGGTTAACAGATAATAACTGCACAGTACTTGGTGGTTAACAGTTAGTAACTGCACAGTACTTGGTGGTTACCAGTTAGTAACTACACAGTACTTGGTGATCACCAGTTAGTAACTACACAGTACTTGGTGATAAGCAGTTGGTAACTGCACAGTACTTGGTGGTTACCAGTTAGTAACTGCACACTACTTGGTGGTTACCAGTTAGTAACTGCACAGTACTTGGTGGTCACCAGTTAGTAACTGCACAGTACTTGGTGGTCACCAGTTAGTAACTGCACAGTACTTGGTAGTTACCAGTTAGTAACTGCATAGTACTAGGTCACCAGTTAATAACTGCAAAGTACTTGGTTGTCACCAGTTAATAACTGCACAGTACTTGGTGGTAACCAGTTAGTAACTGCACAGTACTTGGTGGTTACCAGTTAGTAACTGCACAGTACTTGGTGGTTACCAGTTAGTAACCACACAGTACTTGGTGGTTACCAGGTAGTAACCACACAGTACTTCGTGGTCACCAGTTAGTAACTGCACAATACTTGGTGATTAACAGTTAGTAACTGCACAGTACTTGGTGGTCACCAGTTAGTAACTGCACAATACTTGGTGATTAACAGTTAGTAACTGCACAGTACTTGGTGGTTAACAGTTAGTAACTGCACAGTACTTGGTGGTCACGAGTTAGTAACTGCACAGTACTTGGTGGTCACCAGTTGGTAACTGCACAGTACTTGGTGGTTACCAGTTAGTAACTGCACAGTACTTGGTGGTCACCAGTTAGTAACTGCACCGTACTTGGTGGTTACCAGTTAGTAACTGCACAGTACTTGGTGGTTACAAGGTAGTCTATAACTTTGTGGAACTGTAGGCCTACGCTCATGTACATTGTTAATCATAGTAACTGCAGTACGTGTTGGTTACCGTATGGTGGTTAAACAAATATATTTAACACAAACATTAAAACCCGATAAAGTCTGTTGATCAGTTTGAAGATATTTATATTTTTTATAATCATCCTTGGAAAAAAAAGGAAGAGATATAATCAAGGGGAGATAAGTGGATGAAAAGACCTTCAATAATTATCACCAATTCACACACAACCTTCAATTTACATATTAACGTAATCCAAGTTCTTTCCATTTCCATGCACATGTTATTTACCACAATACTGCAGCACAATATTCTATAAGCATTGCACATATCTTTTATATAAAAAACACTCAAAATTAATAAATAATACAAAATTCTAAAAGCGATTTTTTTTTTTTACAAAATGGGATTAATTTGATCCAAATAGAGCGAAAAAAAATGAGATGAAATAAAAATTATGATTTTTTTAAATGAAATGATAAAAAAAGAGAATTTCTGTAAAAATGTTGATACTTCGATGAGAATTCGAAAATGAGATGTTTTTAGGAATAAAAAGCAAATATATAAAGTATTATTTACAAAAGCATGAAAAAATTGGACTGAATGTGAAATGTTAGTGAAAAAAGTTAAAGTGACAATCTGTTTGAACAGATCGTAATATCAATTCAACTTTTTCTAAACTAGATTATAGATGTATGTATTTTAGATATAAGCGTGAAAACGTCTTTTAACATTAGTTCCGAGTTCACGGATGAAAAGAAAATGCTGCTGCTGAAGATGTCTTATGCCACATCGAACAGACCAACAAATATATACAACAGTTTCTAATGTTAAAAGTTTAAGTCTTGCCCAAATAATTTATTTAAAACTTGTTTAAGCAATCATCTAGTGTTAAACTTACATTTTTAACTTGGCGCAGACACTAGGTACAGCTTAAGATCCGTTCTCAAAGTGCAATTTGTTGTACGGACTTGTTGGATGTGATTAAATTGGATGCATTTGATTGGTTGAAAATTCTTATCGACCAATTAAAAGCATCCATTTTAATGGCATCCTTCAAGTCGGTACGACAAATCGCCCAGTGAGAACTGGCCTTTATAGACGTTCCACAGTATTAATTATGGCACGATTATTACAAAAAAAAAAATGATATTTGACTACTTTGATTCGTTAGGGTTTAACATTACACAGCATTAATATAAGTAACCCACTTATACAATTTGTCTAAAAAAGGGGAAAAACAAATTACAAAGAAATGACACAATATTGCGTAAAAACGAAATGTAGGCCTATAATTTAAAGTGTAAAATTTACATCTGAAAGATTGAGTCATGCTGGAGAACTTTTCAAAGTTATATAAATTTTTTAATTTTCGATATTAAAAATGATACATGTATTTCAGAAACAAAAGTTTGTCAGTTAGGACATGATTATGTACAAATCCACTGGATTTTCAAAGAACGAATTTTTAAAATGTTTAAAAAAAAGGCATCATATATGTATTTCATGTTGCAATTTTCATTTTCGCTACGATAGTTCTGAGTGGTATACATTCCATTGTCAAAAAGTCTCCAGCTAAAATTTTTTAAAGTACTTTAAGGACTCATCTTTAAATAAGTATTTACACATCCACTAACATTCATATGTCTTTTTCAAATATAGTGATTGAAGGAAACTCGTTTATACGACAAGTTCCTTTAAAAAAGCACGACATATTCAACAGTCACATTCATGCACTAGAATTTCAGATACAATTTTCATATACAGGGATGAAAGGAAACATTAATTTTGAAAAAGCAACATTTTCACGAATTTCCATCACCCTGATTTTAGAGGACGTGAATAAATGCACAAGATTGTGACAAAACTGAAACATCGGATTTACAAAATTCACAAACGCTGAAATTACATTTTCCAGAACACAGCAGAATCAATGCGTAGTTGGCCAGGACATCATCATTATTTTCGACCATTCAGTTGGGATATTTTCAACTATGTCAATACAAAGAAAGCCAGCCATAGAAGTAGAAATTCAATGTTATAAGTGCCAAAATTCATAAACGCTGAAATTACATTTTCCAAAACACAGCAGAATCAATGCGTAGTTGGCCAGGACAATATAATTACACTTTGGCCATTCAGTTTGGATATTTTCAACGAGTAAGATTTTAATATTATGTATGGGTAACATAGAGACATTTATCATGATATAGATAAAACTACATCTACCAATGATACGGTAACTATGTCCGCATAATGTACATTCAGTAAGAGATGTTCATTAAAATAATGAAACCTGGGTGCGATCATCGTAGTTGCCATAACGTTGTATCTCTTCAATATGGTATCCATTGGCAACTAGGTTTCGTTCGCGTTGCAACTGCTTTGTGAAACGAACCCTAGGAATTGTCTGCACAGTGGCTTAATGTAAAGTAGTTATCATACCTATAGTTTCAGTGAACAAGTTAATGGTGAATTAAATAGCACCACATAAATGGAAGATGTTGTTTATGACTATCCGGCATTGAACCTCTTAACTACGGAAGCCCGTTGCTCCCATTTATATTCACTTTCAAGTCTATATAACATCGGCAGATTTTCAACAAGTTCCAGAACAATTCCTTCGTTTATGAAACGATCCTACTGGTAAGAATGTCCAAAGTCAATAAAAGTTACATTAGCAGGCATAAGGTTGAATATCAGAAATCATCAATTTTGTTGTTTTTAACTCGTATTTCTATACCTTGTCATTGTAACGTGACCAGGATAATATGTGCCAATAGAACAGCCCAGCACAGTGGTCGGGGCTTAATTGACCAGAATATCTGATATTCTTGAAGATTAATTCTGCTGAATAAGTTTTTTTTATCAGATTTTCTTGAAGACACCCTTTGCTGCTGTTCCTTCCATTCTGAAGTACTTAAATGAGCTTGGTGAAATTAGATTGATAGCCAGTGTAGCATTCACTTAAAGTTCAAGTCATTGTTTAGTCACAGCACTTGTAGGCTTACTTCCATTGAATTCACCCGGCCTGCAGGTGTTAAACATAAGTGTTTATAAAGGCATGTTAGACTGTAGTCACCAGACATGTTCTTTTCTTTTCTTCGCCATCACCCAAACTCTCTTCATTTTTTACACTGTTTAAATAAGATCTCCTTCTTGCCAACAACATTTCAGTTTTGGTCATGTGTTTTGTTGGTGAGCCAATCACTGACCGTTTACCAGGGCTGTTATTTGGTTTATTGCCTTCAGTTTGAGCAGGGATAGTTGTTGTGGTGTTGGGGTTTGATGGTTTGTAATTAAAGGGTGCCACAATGGCTGCGTTGGATCTTCCCTCAACTTTCTTTAAAGGTTCACACAGAGGTGTGCTAGAATGTATTTGTATGGCAGAAGGTTCTGTATGTCCATTGGTCAGTCCGTTTGTTGTAGCACTAGAAGAACCAGATTGGAAGCTATGAGACAAGGCTGCCTTCTGTAATGATGAGGAACCAAAGTTCCGAACAAGTCGTCTCGATGCAGAGGCTGTGCTTGCTGTTGAAGAATTCATAAAACTAGAATTGGACAAGGCACTTGCATTGTTCAGGCTTGTGTTTGAAGTGGAGTTACAGATTTGTAAACTGGAGTCAGGGTCAGAGTTCTTGACCTCTTTGATGTCACTCTGTTTGACCCAAACTTCTGGTTTGTCCTCTTCGGTATCGCTGTCGTGTCGACGCCAGACTGTGCCGCCAAATGTTTCATCAGCGTCTGGTAAATCATTACAGTTTTCGCTTGAATCCTGTTTTTCTTTCTTCCACGTACTAGAATCAAACTCAAGTCGACCTCTTCCTCGAAGACCACTTGAGGATCTAGATCCCGGCGAGTCGCTGTTAGTTGAATCAAAGCTGAGATCTTGGACAACTGGGATTTCAGATGTTGTACTTGAACTGTCTTGATCTGAGGATTTCGTGTCCGGAAGGGCTATCTTATCATAGGTGGAGCTGCGACTTAAACCTTCTTTAGGGACCGGGTTGGATGCCACATCTTTGTCATTCAGTTTTGTTGGGCTGATTTTAGGCTTGACTGGAATGGCAGGTTTTTTAGTAGGAACTCTGGATCCTTTAGGTGGCATTCGGCTTTCCGGAGGGGATTTATCTGAAGTATTCCCAGAGCTACTTCCCCCATCATCCTTTTTCCAAAGGCTGGCAATTTTGCTTGTAACTTGTTTTTTACCAACAGTACCAGGGGCTGTTTTTCTGGCACTTGTTGGCAGTTTGTTAGGTGTACCGTTGGGTGAATTAGAGCTTTTGCCATTGAAATTAAGTGAGGTGGGAGTTCTCCTACCACTTGGTGTTGACGGACGAGAGTTGTTGCTTCCAGATTTCTTAATACTAGCAGTGCTATCTGACTTCTTCAGATCGGTTTTACTGCTGGTCTTTTTCAAATTGCCAGCACTCCCTACTCTGTTTAAGGCTGTGGAACTACCAGAGCGGTTTGGACTCATGCTTGTTGTCTTCCTCAAATTGCTTGTTGCGATGCGGCTGACTCCTGATGGACTATTTCCTGAAATCTTAACCGTGATTGTTGTTGTTGTAGTTTTAGTTACGTTGCTGCTGTTCCGTTTCAAGACATCAGGACATTCTTTAGCATTCCTCTGCATCTGAATCTGTTCATAAGGTGCATGGTAACCTTGTTCTTGAGATTTATCAACAAGAAAATTGTACTCCCCTAAAGCTTTTCCCCATGCAGCAACGGGTGGACTTGAGTTTGTGTCACCATGGCTCCCAGTTGAACTTCCACCAGAATGTCTGTCGGAAGGTGTTGAGGAACTGCTACTCGTTCTTTTTTCTCTTTTCTTTACACCAGAAGTGTCAGGAGGGGAGTTGTTTTTCCCTCCCTTGTTTCCTTGGTTGTCAAGGGAGGAGGTTTCCTTAACAAAAGTCCCTTGCTTTATTGGTGGTTTTGGTCTCTCATTTGGACTAGGTTTTCCTTTAGATTTGTTTGCAGGTGGTGAGGTTTTATCTGTATTCATAGTAGGTAGCCTTGACTGAGATCCTGTTTTAGGAATAGTAGATCTTGTAGGACGTGGCGTGGATACTGATGTCGGCGTTGGTTTAACAAGTTTTGATTTCGGACTAATTTTAGAAGCCTGTCCATTTTGCTGTGAAGTCGGAGAGACCTTTTTAGCTGGTTGAGGTGTGTTTCTGTTCCAAGGTGTTTTAAATGTGTTGTTACTTGGTTTACCTATCCTTGAATTATCTCCAGTTTTTGATGGTGTTGTCGGTTTACCTGGATATAATGGCTTCCTTCGACCTCTCACAGCTCTTGAGTTGTCCTCTTTAGGTCCCTGTTCATTGAGTGGCTTATTTGATGGCTTAGAAATCCTGGGTCCTTTACCGACATTTTGAGGGTTGTCATTCTGAGAATTATTTGAAGCGGCATATTCGCTCGTTTGTTCAGAGTTTGTTTTTGAGCTTGTAGACCAAGAAATGGAGACTTCTGATGCAGTATCAGAATTGTAACCATTGGACACCAATGAAATTGTTTCGTTTTCAATGAACATGTCTTCTTCCAGCAAACTGCTTGAAAGTTCTTGTTCTATGAAAAGTTCGGAAACGACTATGTTTGCATTTGCTTCTAGCTCTTTTAAGTTCTCTACAGACATTTCCTCCGTTTCTGCAGAAACTTTCGCTGCCTCAGGACGGTGAATGACAGTTTCATTTAAACAAGATGTGTCACCACTTCCTGCATTGTCAAATGTCGTTTCATTAGAACCCATTTCCGCTTCGGCTAAAGTGTCTTCCATGGAAGCCAGTAAATCATCATCTGTGTCAGCCATAGAATTTTCTGGTAAAGTTTCCTTTAAGATATCTTCAATGCTTCCTTCTTCTTTAACACTTGAAACATTTTCATTACACGTTTCAGCTGCATCGCTATCTGATTTTTCACTGTCCACTTTCTCTAGGCTTCCTTGAGAATCCCGAGACTTTTGTGAGGATTCTGTCTTGACTTTTTCTGTCTCTTCAAGCATCTTGTTATCTTGCAGTGACAAATTTGTTGCTTGAAGACTTTCCAGAGCTGGAAGAAATGGCCGGCGAAATCGGCCATCTTGATGACCTTCCCCATTCTCAGTTGTTGCAACAATCTGAGCCTTCTCGAAATTCGAAACATCTTTTCTTTGCTTCAAAAAGTTTTCACTATCCTGAGAATGGGATCGCCGCCAATTGAATTTGCCCTCATCGTATGGACTGCTAGTGAAGATCTCATCACATGATTTATGAGGTTGTTTTCTCCAACCAGTGAACCTTTCATGCTGAGCCGATGAGAAAGAAGGTGATGCTGGGCTGTTGTAGAAAACATCTGAATCTCCACCTCTTGGTCTGGAACTGTTTGTGGGTGTCTGGAAATCTGCATCGAATTCTGAGTGAATGTGAAGATGTGATTTGGGAAGAAGTTTATCTCTCAAGTTTCCAGAAGCTGAAGCTGGTCTTGGTATTCCTTTGGGTTTGGTCTGGAATTTAGATTTTCCCTTTGGCATGGCGGAGCTAATACACTGCTCTAACAAGTCCTGTTCAAACTGAGTTGGCAAAGTTGGTGATGATTCAATGCTTAGTGAACTAAGCGAACTGTTTCGTGAAAAACAAACAGGAGTTCCTTCCACTTTGAATGCTGCTTGCTGATCTTTAAGATTAGTTTCAGTCCCTGGGACTTTGAGATCAGCTCCTTCGCCTGAATTATCACGGGTCAGATTATCATCAGTATGTAAAGAGCTCAAAGAAGAGTTTCTAGAAAAGCAATATGGTGTCCCTTCAACCTCAAATTTCTTAGTCTGGTCTTGTTCATGAAGGGTATCGGTTTGACTCGACTCTTCACTGGACTGGCCAAGAACTTCTCGGTGGTAAATTTGATTGTCGAAGATAGATTTACTTGCAGTAGTCTGAGGGATAAATGATTTGGTAGCTGTAGGAAGTCTTGAAGCACTTGTTTGATTTGATCTCTTGGGGAGTTTACTTTTGGATGTGTTTGAACTTTGGTCATTATGAAAAGTTGGGTGCTCACGATCATCGTCAATGCAGCCTAAAGAGCTAAGAGAGTCGTTGCGAGAAAAGGACATAGGGGTCCCTTCCATTCCATAAACTCTTGGAGAATCACAGGCAGCGACATCTGTTAAAAACAATGACTGCTCATATCTTGCTTCTGCAGCACTCATTGCTCTCGTCGTCTCATTTGCTATATTATCTTCTGGGAAAGCATTGCAATTTTCTTCGTCAGGGTCAGAGAGTTTTCTGCCAATACCTTCAACAGAGTCCATGGTCAGGTCACTGAGAGAAGTAGCTGTTGAGAAATTGATAGGCGTTCCTTCAACGGCAAATGTCTTAAGTGAATCCGTTCCAGGCAATGACTGAGAATCGCTATCGTGACGAACTTTCATGAATGTTTGTTTTCTAGGCTGAGGAATTTGCTTCTTTTCTTTTGGAGAAACTTTCTCGCTGGTTCCTGAACTTCTTCTGTCTGCTGCAGCTTTTTTGGGAGATTTCCCTTTTGGCATTGCTGACTGGATCACCTCTTTAAGGAAGTCATCGTGATCTTCTAAGAAAGAGCTGTTATCAGATTTGGAATCGTCTGCTGTAATTTTTTCCAGCACATCTGATGTTTTTGGTTCAGACCTATCTGTGCATACACTTAAGTCACTAAGGGAACCTGTTCGTGAGAAGTTGAGAGGTGTGCCTTCAGTGGCGTAAGACTTCAGGGTATCTGGCTCCCCGTCCAAAACAGGATGAGGAGTTGGTTTCTTTGAAGCAGGTTTTTCTTTTTTGACACCTGGGGGAGAGAGGGGACCAGCTTTTGTTGTGTTGACAACTTTTGTAGGCAGTTTCGATTTGCTTTGGTTCAAATTCTCTATTTTGAAAAAGCCAACTTTTTTCTTGATAGTGTTGTCAGAAGCACTTTTCTTCATCCTTCTGCTAGAATTGTTTGGCATGGCTGAACTGATGCACTGAGCTAAGATATCTTCTTCGCCTTCAGAAACTTCTGACAGGGAGGAGTTATTGTCATGATCTTCCACATGTGTTACAGGGGCACTCCATTTGGTAGATATTGACTCCTCCTCCTTGCCGTTCTGTGTTGGGATTTCAGGCTCATCATGATTAACACTCAAACCACTTAAACTTGTTGTTTCAGAGAAGTTTAATGGTGTGTCTTCCGTGGCATAAGTTTTTGGGACATCCTCAGCAAGATGCAAGTCTTCAGCCATTTGAATATTTTCACCACGCTGTGATCTTTCTGAAGTAAGTTGAAGTTGAATAGATCGTGTTTGAGCATCTCTGCGTTCTTCTGCCTCAGCAGCTTTATCGGTGTCCGTTTTGTTTCCTTTGCTCTCACGGTTTTCAGCGGCATCTGAACCTCCACTGGTTATTGATGGAGATTTACATCGTGGTGTCGGTGGCATCGTTTCACTTGGCGAGTCAGGAAGATCACTAGGAGACGTGTGACCACTTGGTCTTCGACTGTAATCGCTCATGACAGAGCTGTGGACAGAATGAGCATCAAAACTGCTCAAGGATCCCAGAGAACTGCAACGTGAGAACATTAGAGGAGTTTCCTGTACCTGATGATTATCATCCCAAGTTACGGTCTTGTGTTCTTTTTCAGGTGAGTGTACAGCCGTGCCAGGACTAAGATGATCTTTATTCGGCTTTCCAGATTTATCTCTTTTCTTGGCACTTAAATCTAAACCTGATGCATTATCTTCGTCAATACTTTGTAGCTCAGCTCCATGCTTACTCGTAGGGTCTACACGGTCTCGCGCGTCACTACTGTGTAAACTACTAAGGGAGCTTACCCTTGAGAAACAAATTGGTGTACCCTCTTCACAATATGTCTTTGGTTTCTCTGAAGGACTTGTGGAGTCCTGTTCTGCTTCAATTACTGTTCTCTCTTGTATGGAATCATTGTACACTTCCCGGACACTGTCTGATAGACCATTATTTGAATTGTCTTCCTTTTCAAAATGTGTGGTGTAAGCATGTGTCTCGTCCTCTTCATTAATTATTGTCTTGTTGACATCTTTCTGTGGATGAGCACTGAGGTCCGTCATTGATGTTGCCGTGGACATATAATTCAGTGGCGTGCCTTCAGTGTAAAATGTTCTCACACAATCATTGTCTCCCATCATCTGCTCCAACATATCATTTGTCCGTCGAGCTTCTTCCAGCTTACAGTCAGCACAATCTCGGTAATGAGATGAATAATGTTCAGATTGATTACCATTAAAATGTTCATCAGAATGCTCAGGATAGAGTCTGCTGTAATCTGTAGGCAGATCGTCAGTAGCAAAGTCATTTTCATGCAAAGAATTCAGTTTTTTGGGATTGGTAGATAGCACAGGTTTCCCATTGAAATAATTTCTTTCAGCTTGGATGTTCTTGGGTGCAGGGAAATTATTTCTGACCATGTTTGGCATCTCAGATTGAGGTGTAAAGGCAGAGCCCACATAATTCCCAATTTTTGGCACAGGAGGTCTGTTGTTCAAATTAGGGGGTAAGTTTTGATTGTTTTTGGATCCATGATTATCCGGATCATATTTCATACTATAATTGATAGGCTGTTCATCCGATTCTGAATTGTCCATCATTCTGTGACCATCCATGTTTTTAACATTGTCTGTTATCCTATGACTCTTGCTTTCAAAGCCTTTGGCTGCTTGGCCAGGGTTGAGATTTCTAAATCTGGAATTCTGTTGCTCGATAACATGAGACTTATTGCCCTGATGAATATCTCCTTCCAGGCCGTTATGCATGGCAACCTCTTTCATAACTTGCATGATACGACTGTTGGCAGGGCTTCCGTTCCTGCCTCTGTAAATTTCTGCGGCGGAGTCCAAAGATCGACTAGCGTAATTGTTGAGGCCTTGATGTCCCTCTTTTCGTCGGTCGAGACTCCCCCCTTGTCTCTCGTGCAGCAGTTTGGAACTTTTGGCAAGCATGTTTTGAACTCTAGACCTATCATGAGAGATATCAGAATGAACACTTCCCACACTGTCTTGGCTCCCTGACCTGGCGACACGCTGAGGAGAGCAGATTCGATTTTCTATAAGCGGAGAACTATCACCACTACCACTTCTTGGAAAGAACTGACCTCTTATCAAAGACCGCCGATGTTCAGATTCAGGCTGTTGATGGAAGACATTTGAATTATCGCCGCCTTGATACAAGAATCGTTTTGGGTCCTGATCATCTTTCTTGACAGCATGATCAACAGGGCTTTCCCTTGGGCTGTCCACATTTTCACAGGTCTCCGAGAGACTCTGGTCGATTTCGGCCTCCAGAGCTCGCTGTTTTCTCACATGAAGAGATGGAGTGTTTGTTTTTTGTGGCATATCCATGGTAGAGATGGAAGGTTTTGCTGCCAGGAGGTTCTTCAAAGCTGCAGCACTACCCATGGATATCATTTTGTGTTTTGAATGAAGTAAATTTTTGAGCATGCTCACAGCACCCATATCCCATAATGCTTGCTGGTCTTCAGGACAGCGGGCCGATAAGTTCCACAATGTCCCACAGGCATTGCTTACGATTGTCAAACTTGGTGATCGTAGATGCTTCAGTAAGATTTGCAAGCAGCCATGTTGTCTAAGAACTTTCCGGTAATCCTCTCTTATTGCAACATGACTGGAAACATTGCGTAGGATTCCTCCTCCGTTTTCAATGATAGCAAGAGTCTTTGAAGGACTTTTATAAGTGAGAGTATGAACAAGAAAGACCAAGGCGTCCTCAACAACACAAATATCAGCCTTATTTTCACTGCAGTGGGCAGACAGGTTCCATAGAGCACTTAAAATACTTTTGAGGGTCGATTCTTTCTTGACGACCATTGCAGCTTCCATTAGAGTTGTCACCGCTCCAACTTCACGTAAAGTCTTTTTACTAGCTAAATCAGCTCTCCAAGACAAGTTCCTGAGCACACTTGCAGCGACTTGACACAAGTCTTCATTAGACGATTGCAGCTGATGAACAAGGGCCTTCATTGAAGATTTCATGGAGCACAGTAAAGCTTTGTTGGTCCCGTCGCCAAACGTCAGGTTAGTGAGCGCCATGCACGCATATCGCCTCATCGTAATATTGTACTGCTCAGCAGTGTTGTCGTGAATCAGCTGATCAACTTCTAACAGCTCAGCAATGGCTTGAAGACCCCCTACAAAAGAAAAGGAGACATTCAGTTAAATATGTGGCAAATTTTCCTGTTAATAAAACTGTTTTCTATACATAGTTATGTACACTAAAACACCCAGGAACAGGGAAAATCTTCTGGACTGAATCCTGTATTTATTGATTGATACAAGAGCCAACCTGCTTAAAACATGTTTTGCTTCACGATATTAGCAAATTGCTAGACTTATGTATTATGTCGCTCCCATATACTATATGACAGTGTTGCAATTTTAGGACTCTACAAAAACTTAAATAAAACAGCCAATTTAGTGAACGAAAATTCTTTTTTCTTAGAGGGTATTGAGTGAAGTGAATGAAATATAACAGTTCAGCGAGTTGCAGGATTTTTTCTATTCTTATTGAATAACAAAACATTACCTATATTTAATCCTACACCTAGACATTACATTCATGTAAATGTCATGAGCACGACCTATGTGGGACGGTTGCCAGTTACCAGCGGAAGGTCGCCATATAAGTGAAATAATCTTGAGCGAGGCGTAAAAAACACCAAACAATCAATGTCATGAGCAGCCAAAAACATTATATTTTGTAAAACAGAATTCAAAATTAACTTTGGTTTTTGTTTTGTTCAAAATACAAATAATGATCATTTCCGTGCTACATATTAACAAAGACTTAAAGCCAATTGACAGCTCATGTCACCTTAATTGATTGTTTGGTGTTTTACGCCGCGCTAAAGATTATCTCACTTATATGGCGGTGCTGCCAGTTTTATTGTGGGAGGAAACCGGACTCAATGCCGGGAGGAAACCCACGTCCTTCCGTTGGTAACTGGCAACCATCCCACACATGTCACCTTAAAGCCGAAATTAGTGGAATAAATTCTAAAAACTTACCTAATGTACAAATAGCATGTCGGTGTTCTTCGTCGAAGGATAGTTTCATCAAGGCAGCAATGGCAGGTCCTGGATGGTGGTCTATATCGGACGACTTGCCTAGAAATAAAATGTTTAAACTTAAAATAGCAAAATTTAAAAAAACAAAAATCTTAAAATGAAAAAAAATATTAACTTCGTTTTCGACAAGTTTTGAAGGAGGTAATTTAGATATAACAAAAAGATCCAATACCTGATTTGTCTTCTAAAGATTCTGCATCAAAAAGGTCTCGTAGTTGGTCACAGTGAGCTCGTATTTGCTCCAGAAGACGTAGTACTCGAGCCTCTCTCCGACCTCGCTTATCGTCTGGGTGAGAATGTACGATGTTGTGCAGAGCTGCTGCGGCTCTGGCTCGTGCAGGCTTACTCCCCCTTGTATTACCCAGCAGTCCCGATTCTTTGTCGCTACCGTGAAGCAGTTGAATTAGAAGAGGCATACAACCTGAAAAGGTAAATAGAGAGAATTAAATACATGAATAGAATAGCGTTAGTTTTGAAGCTATTATTTTTTAAGTTGAACATTTAATTTTTAATTTTCAAATTTTTTTTTTATGTTTTTTAATTATTGTTAAGCTACTGACATAAATAGGACAGTTTTAGTTTCGAGGCTATTATACTTTAAGTTGAACATTTAATTTTTAATTTTCAAAGTTTTTTATTAATGTTTTTAATTATTGTTAAGCTACTGTTTACAGCTTTATGTGTCATTGTTAGCATTATATATATAGAACGAAAAAGTTCAAAACATAGATTGGAATAGAACCCAGAGCCTGTTTCACAAAGCTGCGTAGTGCAAGTTTTTACGTAACAGCCATAGCAACCCATACTGTAGAGAAACGCTGCTATGGCAGTTACGTAAAAACTTACGCTCACCGCTTTGTAAAACAGGCTCCAGGAAGGGACAGATCGGCGAACAGACTTTCTTAAATAACCTTAACTTGGTTAATTTAATTATTTAGTTTAATTAAAAGTAAGAGTTAACAATTTTATGATTTGAAAGTTTTACCTGACTGTCTCATAGCTATACAGCTGTCCTGTGAACTTGACATGGCTAACAATGTCCGGCTCATGTCATCCTTATCATGGGTCCCTAACATGGATAACAATGAATACACCATCTCAACTTGAGGGGCCACAAAACATGGATACTGAAATAAAGGTGATATATTAAGTGTAAAATATAACCCACAATGCAGGGCTTGGGCCTTATCATGGGTCCCCAATATGGATAACAATGAACACACCATCTCAACTTGAGGGGCCACAAAACATGGATACTGAAATAAAGGTGATCTATTAAAGGCACACTTGCCGCGAAAATCAGGAATATTGTTTACATTAAAAAAGAAAGACCGTTTTCTGTATTTTTCCCAGACAATATAAGTTAGGAACTTTCTATTTTTACCAAAATTTAAAAGTTTGGACGTCACTTTGTATTTTTAATTTGAATTTGAAAATTTGAATTGTTACGTACCCGGAACGTAAACAAACCGAACTGCCCCCTATTGGCGATTTTATGTTTCAGTCGAGTGAGTGAACTAACGGCACAGTGTAATTTTACGTAGGCCTATTTATCTGAGAAATACAGACTGACGATCGGTTAACAGCGACTGGAAAAGCCTGCTAATAATTGTTTGAGTGTAAACCACAGATACAAAGGCCTGAAAGGAGGGTAATCCAACACGAAAGTTGACCGACACTGATCGTTGTTGTTGTAATCAGGCTTCGATTCTTCGTTTGTTTTTCACCCCATTTCTACAGTCTAAAGCTAACTGGACATGTTTTATGTGTCCTATGTTTAAGTTTAGTGGTATTAGTCGTAGTAAGCTCATGTAAATTGGTTTTCTTAGCAAATTTAAACAAGCTACGGCGGCAAGTGTGCCTTTAAGTGTCACAAAATATGGAAATTGGTATTGTGAATATTGGTACAGTCACTACCCTGTACGAACCAAAGATATGTGCTAATAACAGCCAAAATTAAAATAGCCGTGATGTAGGAGTTCATTTTTGGGACTTTTGCCGCTTATAAAACCACCATAACGGACATCCTCAAGATTGGTATCAACTGAAAGTTCTTATTTTGTAATTTCAGATAAAAAGAAACCTCAATTAGCCAATTCTGTTTCAATGAAATTTTCCTTATATTTGGCAGCTCATGCCACTGTAAGGTACATTAGCTCAATACATTTATGATCACTAAAACAGGGAAAATCTTGTCTAAAATAACCATGGAGGCAAGTTTCTAATTGTGTTAAAAAGGGGTATATCATTTAGACCTTTATACCAAATTATAAGTTGTTATAATATATATGAACACTAAAATACACGGATACAGGGAAAATCTTCTTCACTAAAATAACCATAGAGACAAGTTTCTAATTGTGTTAAAAAGAGGTATATCCTTGTTATCAAACAGATAGTGGAACAAGCCATACCTTTGTACTCTGATTGGCTGGTTTTTTGGGAGGTGACGGTGACGACTGGGCCGACCCATGTGAGTTACTGGAATTAAAACTCATCACACTGGCCGTCTCATGATGTGCCAGTCCCGTAAGACTCCCTTCACTCATCGAGCCTACAACAAAAACAACGGCGGCGATCCATTAGCAAGATATTAACAGCAATATTTTGGAACAACGGCGACGACGATCCAATGGCAAGATATTAACAGCAATATTTTGGAACAACAACGACGACGATCCAATGGCAAGATATTAACAGCAATATTTTGGAACAACAACGACGACGATCCAATGGCAAGATATTAACAGCAATATTTTGGAACAACAACGACGACGATCCAATGGCAAGATATTAACAGCAATATTTTGGAACAACAACGACGACGATCCAATGGCAAGATATTAACAGCAATATTTTGGAACAACAACGAGGACGATCCAACAGAAAGATATTAACAGCAATATTTAGGGATAACACTTGAAATAGGGGATTAAGTGCGTAGGCATTCCAAGACAAATTTCCTAATTGGTCCATGTGTCATTTTCACCTCGAGTTTCACCAATAATCTTGAGTGCGACGTTAAACATCAATCAATCAATCAGTTGTTATATAGAGATTGTGCTGCAGTCATAAAATCTTTGCAGCTGTATTGTGGATACAACGTTCTCTGTCTGGTTAGATACATTTTTGGTTAAACTACGCTGCTCAGTGAGTCTGTGTGGAGTTTGTAAGAAATGTTTGAAACTCTCTTTAAACGTGGGTTCAAAACAACTTACTACATGGTGATGTCTTAATTTTTTATCATTAGTGTGGAGGTTGTCGAATATCAAACAGTCAATGGAATGAGACCACCATTCTATAGATCTAGTTCAAGAGGATTGTGATGTCATAAATTTCTATTTGAGAACATGGCATTCTATTTTTAAGACTTGTCCAGAACCAATGGACAAAAAACTTTAATTTCCAGACTTTTGAATAGAAATATGTATTTGCGGAATTAGTAAATAACAGACACTTATGACCCGCAAAAAAATTCCAGGCCAGGGTGAGAATTGAAGTCATGACTTTGGGTTAGCCTAAATGTTAAATGTATTTAACCATTTTTTAATTTTTAAAACGTTTCATAACCCTGCCTCAATGAACATTGACCAACCTTTGGTCATCGGCCATGCTCCGTGATACAAGGCGTCCATGCTCGTATTCTGAGGAACGGGAATCTCAGGCAGCGAATCAAAATCAGGGATGATCACCTCCGCTGTCTGAGTTGCTATAGAAACCATACTTTTTCCATCCTCCAAACGAAGAACATTGCGATCACTCGTAAAGGCCGTGTCTTCGTTACCTTTAATAGGTGCAAAAGCCTAAAGAAAAGTAACAAATAATTCATTAAATTTTAGGAATAGAAATGGTAATTTAATTATTATTCCAAAAGAGAATCGTTTTGGAAATTATCTGATGATGTGTAGCCCCACCCACCCTAGCAAAATCAGACAACTGGTGTCATTCCTTTGACAGATTCAGATTCAGTCCAAACATTGGTAACTTTATATAACCATATATATGGTGTAAAAATGCTCATAGTCATACCACAGTGTACAAGACATTTAGCCACGCCCACTCACCCCATAGTCATACCACAGTGTACAAGACACTTAGCCACACCCTTTCACCTCATAGTCATACCACAGTGTACAAGACACTTAGCCACACCCACTCACCTCATAGTCATACCACAGTGTACAAGACACTTAGCCACACCCACTCACCTCATACCACAGTGTACAAGACACTTAGTCACACCCACTCACCACATAGTCATACCACAGTGTACAAGACACTTAGCCACACCCACTCACCTCATAGTCATACCACAGTGTACAAGACACTTAGCCACACCCACTCACCTCATATTCATACCACAGTGTACAAGACACTTAGTCACACACACTCACCTCATAGTCATACCACAGTGTACAAGACACTTAGCCACACCCACTCACCTCACAGTCATACCACAGTGTACAAGACACTTAGCCACACCCACTCACCTCATAGTCATCCCACAGTGTACAAGACACTTAGCCACACTCACTCACCTCATAGTTATACCACAGTGTACAAGACACTTAGCCACACCCACTCACCTCATAGTCATACCACAGTGTACAAGACACTTAGCCACACCCCCTCACCTCATAGTCATACCACAGTGTACAAGACACTTAGCCACGCCCACTCACCTCATAGTCCTACCACAGTGTACAAGACACTTAGCCACACCCACTCACCTCATAGTCATACCACAGTGTACAAGACACTTAGTCACACCCACTCACCTCATAGTCATACCACAGTGTACAAGGCACTTAGCCACGCCCACTCACTCCATAGTCATACCACAGTGTACAAGACACTTAGCCACACCCACTCACCTCATAGTCATACCACAGTGTACAAGACACTTAGCCACACCCACTCACATCATAGTCATACCACAGTGTACAAGACACTTAGTCACACCCACTCACCTCATAGTCATACCACAGTGTACAAGGCACTTAGCCACGCCCACTCACCCCATAGTCATACCACAGTGTACAAGACACTTAGCCACGCCCACTCACCCCATAGTCATACAACAGCGTACAAGACACTTAGCCACACCTACTCACCTCATAGTCATACCACAGTGTACAAAGACACTTAGCCACACCCACTCACCTCATAGTCATACCACAGTGTACAAGACACTTAGTCACACCCACTCACCTCATAGTCATACCACAGTGTACAAGGCACTTAGCCACACCTACTCACCTCATAGTCATACCACAGTGTACAAGACACTTAGCCACGCCCACTCACCTCATAGTCATACCACAGTGTACAAGACACTTAGCCACGCCCACTCACCTCATAGTCATACCACAGTGTACAGGACACTTAGCCACACCCACTCACCTCATAGTCATACCACAGTGTACAGGACACTTAGCCACACCCACTCACCTCATAGTCATACCACAGTGTACATGACACTTAGCCTAGCCCACTCACCTCATAGTCATACCACAGTGTACAAGACACTTAGCCACACCCACTCACCTCATAGTCATACCACAGTGTACAAGACACTTAGCCACACCCACTCACCTCATAGTCATACCACAGTGTACAAGACACTTAGCCACACCCACTTACCTCATAGTCATACCACAGTGTACAGGACACTTAGCCACACCCACTCACCCCATAGTCATACCACAGTGTACAAGACACTTAGCCACACCCACTCACCTCATAGTTATACCACAGTGTACAAGACACTTAGCCACACCCACTCACCTCATAGTCATACCACAGTGTACAAGACACTTAGCCACACCCACTCACCTCATAGTCATACCACAGTGTACAGGACACTTAGCCTAGCCCACTCACCTCATAGTTATACCACAGTGTACAAGACACTTAGCCACACCCACTCACCTCATAGTCATACCACAGTGTACAAGACACTTAGCCACACCCCCTCACCTCATAGTCATACCACAGTGTACAAGACACTTAGCCACACCCACTCACCTCATAGTCATACCACAGTGTACAAGACACTTAGCCACACCCACTCACCTCATAGTCATACCACAGTGTACAAGACACTTAGCCACACCCACTCACCTCATAGTTATACCACAGTGTACAAGACACTTAGCCACACCCACTCACCTCATAGTCATACCACAGTGTACAAGACACTTAGCCACACCCACTCACCTCATAGTCATACCACAGTGTACAAGACACTAGTCTTAGCCACACCCACTCGCCTCATAGTCTTACCACAGTGTACAAGACACTTAGCCACACCCACTCACCCCATAGTCATACCACAGTGTACAAGACACTTAGTCACACCCACTCACCTCATAGTCATACCACAGTGTACAAGGCACTTAGCCACGCCCACTCACCCCATAGTCATACCACAGTGTACAAGACACTTAGCCACGCCCACTCACCCCATAGTCATACAACAGCGTACAAGACACTTAGCCACACCTACTCACCTCATAGTCATACCACAGTGTACAAAGACACTTAGCCACACCCACTCACCTCATAGTCATACCACAGTGTACAAGACACTTAGTCACACCCACTCACCTCATAGTCATACCACAGTGTACAAGGCACTTAGCCACACCTACTCACCTCATAGTCATACCACAGTGTACAAGACACTTAGCCACGCCCACTCACCTCATAGTCATACCACAGTGTACAAGACACTTAGCCACGCCCACTCACCTCATAGTCATACCACAGTGTACAGGACACTTAGCCACACCCACTCACCTCATAGTCATACCACAGTGTACAGGACACTTAGCCACACCCACTCACCTCATAGTCATACCACAGTGTACATGACACTTAGCCTAGCCCACTCACCTCATAGTCATACCACAGTGTACAAGACACTTAGCCACACCCACTCACCTCATAGTCATACCACAGTGTACAAGACACTTAGCCACACCCACTCACCTCATAGTCATACCACAGTGTACAAGACACTTAGCCACACCCACTCACCTCATAGTCATACCACAGTGTACAGGACACTTAGCCTAGCCCACTCACCTCATAGTTATACCACAGTGTACAAGACACTTAGCCACACCCACTCACCTCATAGTCATACCACAGTGTACAAGACACTTAGCCACACCCCCTCACCTCATAGTCATACCACAGTGTACAAGACACTTAGCCACACCCACTCACCTCATAGTCATACCACAGTGTACAAGACACTTAGCCACACCCACTCACCTCATAGTCATACCACAGTGTACAAGACACTTAGCCACACCCACTCACCTCATAGTTATACCACAGTGTACAAGACACTTAGCCACACCCCCTCACCTCATAGTCATACCACAGTGTACAAGACACTTAGCCACACCCACTCACCTCATAGTCATACCACAGTGTACAAGACACTAGTCTTAGCCACACCCACTCGCCTCATAGTCTTACCACAGTGTACAAGACACTTAGCCACACCCACTCACCCCATAGTCATACCACAGTGTACAAGACACTTAGCCACACCCACTCACCTCATAGTCATACCACAGTGTACAAGACATTTAGCCACACCCACTCACCTCATAGTCATACCACAGTGTACAAAGACACTTAGCCACACCCACTCACCTCATAGTCATACCACAGTGTACAAGGCACTTAGCCACACCTACTCACCTCATAGTCATACCACAGTGTACAAGACACTTAGCCACGCCCACTCACCTCATAGTCATACCACAGTGTACAAGACACTTAGCCACACCCACTCACCTCATAGTCATACCACAGTGTACAAGACACTTAGCCTAGCCCACTCACCTCATAGTCATACCACAGTGTACAAGACACTTAGCCACACCCACTCACCTCATAGTCATACCACAGTGTACAAGACACTTAGCCACACCCACTCACCTCATAGTTATACCACAGTGTACAAGACACTTAGCCACACCCACTCACCTCATAGTTATACCACAGTGTACAAGACACTTAGCCACACCCCCTCACCTCATAGTCATACCACAGTGTACAAGACACTTAGTCACACCCACTCACCTCATAGTCATACCACAGTGTACAAGACACTTAGCCACACCCACTCACCTCATAGTCATACCACAGTGTACAAGACACTTAGCCACGCCCACTCACCTCAAGGTCATACCACAGTGTACAAGACACTTAGCCACACCCACTCACCTCATAGTCATACCACAGTGTACAAGACACTTAGCCACACCCACTCACCCCATAGTCATACCACAGTGTACAAGACACTTAGCCACACCCACTCACCTCATAGTCATACCACAGTGTACAAGACACTTAGCCACACCCACTCACCCCATAGTCATACCACAGTGTACAGGACACTTAGCCACACCCACTCACCTCATAGTCATACCACAGTGTACAAGACACTTAGCCACACCCACACACCTCATAGTCATACCACAGTGTACAAGACACTTAGCCACACCCACTCACCTCATAGTCATACCACAGTGTACAAGACACTTAGCCACACCCACTCACCTCATAGTCATACCACAGTGTACAAGACACTTAGCCACACCCACTCACCTCATAGTCATACCACAGTGTACAGGACACTTAGCCTAGCCCACTCACCTCATAGTTATACCACAGTGTACAAGACACTTAGCCACACCCACTCACCTCATAGTCATACCACAGTGTACAAGACACTTAGCCACACCCACTCACCCCATAGTCATACCACAGTGTACAGGACACTTAGCCACACCCACTCACCTCATAGTCATACCACAGTGTACAAGACACTTAGCCACACCCACACACCTCATAGTCATACCACAGTGTACAAGACACTTAGCCACACCCACTCACCTCATAGTCATACCACAGTGTACAAGACACTTAGCCACACCCACTCACCTCATAGTCATACCACAGTGTACAAGACACTTAGCCACACCCACTCACCTCATAGTCATACCACAGTGTACAGGACACTTAGCCTAGCCCACTCACCTCATAGTTATACCACAGTGTACAAGACACTTAGCCACACCCACTCACCTCATAGTCATACCACAGTGTACAAGACACTTAGCCACACCCCCTCACCTCATAGTCATACCACAGTGTACAAGACACTTAGCCACACCCACTCACCTCATAGTCATACCACAGTGTACAAGACACTTAGCCACACCCACTCACCTCATAGTCATACCACAGTGTACAAGACACTTAGCCACACCCACTCACCTCATAGTTATACCACAGTGTACAAGACACTTAGCCACACCCCCTCACCTCATAGTCATACCACAGTGTACAAGACACTTAGCCACACCCACTCACCACATAGTCATACCACAGTGTACAAGACACTTAGCCACACCCACTCACCTCATAGTCATACCACAGTGTACAAGACACTTAGCCACACCCACTCACCTCATAGTTATACCACAGTGTACAAGACACTTAGCCACACCCACTCACCTCATAGTTATACCACAGTGTACAAGACACTTAGCCACACCCACTCACTCCATAGTCATACCACAGTGTACAAGACACTTAGTCACACCCACTCACCTCATAGTCATACCACAGTGTACAAGACACTAGTCTTAGCCACACCCACTCACCCCATAGTCATACCACAGTGTACAAGACACTTAGCCACACCCACTCACCTCATAGTCATACCACAGTGTACAGGACACTTAGCCACACCCACTCACCTCATAGTCATACCACAGTGTACAAGACACTAGTCTTAGCCACACCCACTCACCCCATAGTCATACCACAGTGTACAAGACACTTAGCCACACCCACTCACCTCATAGTCATACCACAGTGTACAGGACACTTAGCCACACCCACTCACCTCATAGTCATACCACAGTGTACAAGACATTTAGCCACACCCACTCACCTCATAGTCATACCACAGTGTACAAGACACTTAGCCACACCCACTCACCTCATAGTCATACCACAGTGTACAGGACACTTAGCCTAGCCCACTCACCTCATAGTTATACCACAGTGTACAAGACACTTAGCCACACCCACTCACCTCATAGTCATACCACAGTGTACAAGACACTTAGCCACACCCACTCACCTCATAGTCATACCACAGTGTACAAGACACTAGTCTTAGCCACACCCACTCACCCCATAGTCATACCACAGTGTACAAGACACTTAGCCACACCCACTCACCTCATAGTCATGCCACAGTGTACAGGACACTTAGCCACACCCACTCACCTCATAGTCATACCACAGTGTACAAGACATTTAGCCACACCCACTCACCTCATAGTCATACCACAGTGTACAAGACACTTAGCCACACCCACTCACCTCATAGTCATACCACAGTGTACAGGACACTTAGCCTAGCCCACTCACCTCATAGTTATACCACAGTGTACAAGACACTTAGCCACACCCACTCACCTCATAGTCATACCACAGTGTACAAGACACTTAGCCACACCCCCTCACCTCATAGTCATACCACAGTGTACAAGACACTTAGCCACACCCACTCACCGCATAGTCATACCACAGTGTACAAGACACTTAGCCACACCCACTCACCTCATAGTCATACCACAGTGTACAAGACACTTAGCCACACCCACTCACCTCATAGTTATACCACAGTGTACAAGACACTTAGCCACACCCCCTCACCTCATAGTCATACCACAGTGTACAAGACACTTAGCCACACCCACTCACCTCATAGTCATACCACAGTGTACAAGACACTAGTCTTAGCCACACCCACTCGCCTCATAGTCTTACCACAGTGTACAAGACACTTAGCCACACCCACTCACCCCATAGTCATACCACAGTGTACAAGACACTTAGCCACACCCACTCACCTCATAGTCATACCACAGTGTACAGGACACTTAGCCACACCCACTCACCTCATAGTCATACCACAGTGTACAAGACATTTAGCCACACCCACTCACCTCATAGTCATACCACAGTGTACAAAGACACTTAGCCACACCCACTCACCTCATAGTCATACCACAGTGTACAAGGCACTTAGCCACACCTACTCACCTCATAGTCATACCACAGTGTACAAGACACTTAGCCACGCCCACTCACCTCATAGTCATACCACAGTGTACAAGACACTTAGCCACACCCACTCACCTCATAGTCATACCACAGTGTACAAGACACTTAGCCTAGCCCACTCACCTCATAGTCATACCACAGTGTACAAGACACTTAGCCACACCCACTCACCTCATAGTCATACCACAGTGTACAAGACACTTAGCCACACCCACTCACCTCATAGTTATACCACAGTGTACAAGACACTTAGCCACACCCACTCACCTCATAGTTATACCACAGTGTACAAGACACTTAGCCACACCCACTCACCTCAAGGTCATACCACAGTGTACAAGACACTTAGCCACACCCACTCACCTCATAGTCATACCACAGTGTACAAGACACTTAGCCACACCCACTCACCCCATAGTCATACCACAGTGTACAAGACACTTAGCCACACCCACTCACCTCATAGTCATACCACAGTGTACAAGACACTTAGCCACACCCACTCACCCCATAGTCATACCACAGTGTACAGGACACTTAGCCACACCCACTCACCTCATAGTCATACCACAGTGTACAAGACACTTAGCCACACCCACACACCTCATAGTCATACCACAGTGTACAAGACACTTAGCCACACCCACTCACCTCATAGTCATACCACAGTGTACAAGACACTTAGCCACACCCACTCACCTCATAGTCATACCACAGTGTACAAGACACTTAGCCACACCCACTCACCTCATAGTCATACCACAGTGTACAGGACACTTAGCCTAGCCCACTCACCTCATAGTTATACCACAGTGTACAAGACACTTAGCCACACCCACTCACCTCATAGTCATACCACAGTGTACAAGACACTTAGCCACACCCACTCACCCCATAGTCATACCACAGTGTACAGGACACTTAGCCACACCCACTCACCCCATAGTCATACCACAGTGTACAAGACACTTAGCCACACCCACTCACCTCATAGTCATACCACAGTGTACAGGACACTTAGCCACACCCACTCACCTCATAGTCATACCACAGTGTACAAGACATTTAGCCACACCCACTCACCTCATAGTCATACCACAGTGTACAAGACACTTAGCCACACCCACTCACCTCATAGTCATACCACAGTGTACAAGACACTTAGCCACACCCACTCACCTCATAGTCATACCACAGTGTACAAGACACTTAGCCACACCCCCTCACCTCATAGTCATACCACAGTGTACAAGACACTTAGCCACACCCACTCACCTCATAGTCATACCACAGTGTACAAGACACTTAGCCACACCCACTCACCTCATAGTCATACCACAGTGTACAAGACACTAGTCTTAGCCACACCCACTCGCCTCATAGTCTTACCACAGTGTACAAGACACTTAGCCACACCCACTCACCCCATAGTCATACCACAGTGTACAAGACACTTAGCCACACCCACTCACCTCATAGTCATACCACAGTGTACAGGACACTTAGCCACACTCACTCACCCCATAGTTATACCACAGTGTACAAGACACTTAGCCTAGCCCACTCACCTCATAGTTATACCACAGTGTACAGGACACTTAGCCACACTCACTCACCCCATAGTTATACCACAGTGTACAAGACACTTAGCCACACCCACTCACCTCATAGTTATACCACAGTGTACAAGACACTTAGCCTAGCCCACTCACCTCATAGTTATACCACAGTGTACAAGACACTTAGCCTAGCCCACTCACCTCATAGTTATACCACAGTGTACAGGACACTTAGCCACACCCACTCACCTCATAGTCATACCACAGTGTACAAGACACTTAGCCACACCCACTCACCTCATAGTCATACCACAGTGTACAAGACACTTAGCCACACCCACTCACCTCATAGTCATACCACAGTGTACAAGACACTTAGCCACACCCACTCACCTCATAGTTATACCACAGTGTACAAGACACTTAGCCACACCCACTCACCTCATAGTCATACCACAGTGTACAAGACACTTAGCCACACCCCCTCACCTCATAGTCATACCACAGTGTACAGGACACTTAGCCACACCCACTCACCTCATAGTTATACCACAGTGTACAAGACACTTAGCCACACCCCCTCACCTCATAGTCATACCACAGTGTACAAGACACTAGTCTTAGCCACACCCACTCGCCTCATAGTCTTACCACAGTGTACAAGACACTTAGCCACACCCACTCACCCCATAGTCATACCACAGTGTACAAGACACTTAGCCACACCCACTCACCTCATAGTCTTACCACAGTGTACAAGACACTTAGCCACACCCACTCACCTCATAGTCATACCACAGTGTACAAGACACTTAGCCACACCCACTCACCTCATAGTTATACCACAGTGTACAAGACACTTAGCCTAGCCCACTCACCTCATAGTTATACCACAGTGTACAAGACACTTAGCCTAGCCCACTCACCTCATAGTTATACCACAGTGTACAGGACACTTAGCCACACCCACTCACCTCATAGTCATACCACAGTGTACAAGACACTTAGCCACACCCACTCACCTCATAGTCATACCACAGTGTACAAGACACTTAGCCACACCCACTCACCTCATAGTCATACCACAGTGTACAAGACACTTAGCCACACCCACTCACCTCATAGTTATACCACAGTGTACAAGACACTTAGCCACACCCACTCACCTCATAGTCATACCACAGTGTACAAGACACTTAGCCACACCCCCTCACCTCATAGTCATACCACAGTGTACAGGACACTTAGCCACACCCACTCACCTCATAGTTATACCACAGTGTACAAGACACTTAGCCACACCCCCTCACCTCATAGTCATACCACAGTGTACAAGACACTAGTCTTAGCCACACCCACTCGCCTCATAGTCTTACCACAGTGTACAAGACACTTAGCCACACCCACTCACCCCATAGTCATACCACAGTGTACAAGACACTTAGCCACACCCACTCACCTCATAGTCTTACCACAGTGTACAAGACACTTAGCCACACCCACTCACCTCATAGTCATACCACAGTGTACAAGACACTTAGCCACACCCACTCACCTCATAGTCATACCACAGTGTACAAGACACTTAGCCACACCCACTCACCTCATAGTCATACCACAGTGTACAAGACACTTAGCCACACCCACTCACCTCATAGTCATACCACAGTGTACAAGACACGTAGCCACACCCACTCACCTCATAGTCATACCACAGTGTACAAGACACTTAGTCACACCCACTCAACTCATAGTCATACCACAGTGTACAAGACACTTAGCCACACCCACTCACCTCATAGTCATACCACAGTGTACAAGACACTTAGCCACACCCACTCATCTCATAGTCATACCACAGTGTACAAGACACTTAGCCACACCCACTCACCTCATAGTCATACCACAGTGTACAAGACACTTAGCCACACCCACTCACCTCATAGTCATACCACAGTGTACAAGACACTTAGCCACACCCACTCACCTCATAGTCATACCACAGTGTACAAGACACTTAGTCACACCCACTCACCTCATAGTCATACCACAGTGTACAAGACACTTAGCCACACCCACTCACCTCATAGTCATACCACAGTGTACAAGACACTTAGCCACACCCACTTCCCCTCATAGTCATACCACAGTGTACAAGACACTTAGCCACACCCACTCACCTCAGTCATAGCACAGTGTACAAGACACTTAGCCACACCCACTCACCACATAGTCATACCACAGTGTACAAGACACTTAGCCACACCCACTCATCTCATAGTCATACCACAGTGTACAAGACACTTAGCCACGCCCACGCACCTCAGACGCGATTGAAGTATTCGTAGAAGCATTTACAAATGATGGCCGTTCCTGGATTTCCTCCCTTAGTTCATTGCCCGCTATAATAGGTCGACACTGGTCCTGAAAAAAGAAAATAATATTTTTAGAACTGTGTCTCCAACAGGCATATGCTAATGAATTCTATTTGTACAGGGGGTCTCGGTGGCCCAATCGGTTAGAGTGACAGTCAATCAGTCCGACACAGGCCTTACTATAATGGGGGCGGGTTTGAATCTTATTTAGACCAAATGAAAATTTTTTAAATTTCTTTGTGGATTTTTCATGCGATCGCCGTATGTGGAAGAGTACTTGCAACGCCATATAAGTGAAATGATTTTGAACCAGCAGCGCATCGATGGAAGGTCTGTGTTGGACTGAGGGACTACCAATCTAACCGACTGAGCCACCGAGGCCTGTGTTGGACTATGAGGCCCCTGGATTGATTGGAGAGGTCCAGACTATTTTTATTTGTTCTGAGAGGGATTGATTTGAACCAGCATCGCATCGATGGTAAGACTGTGTTAGATTGAGGGACTATCACACTAGCCGACTGAGCCACTGAGGCCTGTGTTGGACCGAGGGACTATCACTCCAACCGACAGAGCCACCGAGGCCTGTGTTGGACTGAGGGACTATCACACTAACCGACTGAGCCACTGTGGTCTGTGTTGGACTGAGGGACTATCACTCTAACCGACTGAGCCACCGAGGCCGGTGTTGTGTTGGACTGAGGGACTATCACTCTAGCCGACTGAGCCACGTGTCTGATTGAGGGACTATCACACTAACTGACTGAGCCACCGAGGCCCGCAACTGATTGAGGGACTATTACTCTAATCCACTGAGCCCCCGGGGCATGCGTCTGAATGAGGAACTATCATTCTAACCGAAAGAGCCACCAAGGCCTGCGTTGGACTGTGAGGCCCCTGGATTGATTGGAGAGGTCCAGACTATTTTTGTTTGGTCTGAGTGGGATGGATTTGATTGAAAACTTGTGTCAGTCAATCATAATAATTAACCGTTACACTGAATCACCTGAAACATTCGCTAGACTATCAAAATTACCTGTAATTGGCTGTGTCGTTGTTGTAATCTCAACATCTCCCGTTCAATCATGTGGATTTTATGAAGTCTGGCTTCGTGTCTCGTGGCTATCGATTCTGAAGACCCCAGATTTTCCTGAAGAGAATCTCGAAGCTTCTGAAGCTCATACTCTAACTGCCTTCTGTTCATGTCAGCTTGCAAATTATACTGGAAAAATACACAAATGGGAAATACTTAAAATTAGCTCGTAGATCATACAGTGAAAATACACAAATGGGAAATAATTGAATCAGCCTGCTGATTATAATGGGAAAATACACCAATGGGAAATACTTAAAATTAGCTCGTATATCATACAGTGAAAATACACAAATGGGAAATAATTGAATCAGCCTGCTGATTATAATGGGAAAATACACAAATGGGAAATACTTAAAATTAGCTCGTAGATCATACAGTGAAAATACACAAATGGGAAATAATTGAATCAGCCTGCTGATTATAATGGGAAAATACACAAATGGGAAATACTTAAAATTAGCTCGTAGATCATACAGTGAAAATACACAAATGGGAAATAATTGAATCAGCCTGCTGATTATAATGGGAAAATACACCAATGGGAAATACTTAAAATTAGCTCGTATATCATACATTTAAATACATAAATGGGAAATAATTGAATCAGCATGCTGATTATACAGTTAAAATACACCAATGGGAAATAATTGAATCAGCATGCTGATTATAATGGGAAAATACACCAATGGGAAATAATTGAATCAGCCTGCTGATTATAATGGGAAAATACATCAATGGGAAATACTTAAAATTAGCTCGTATATCATACATTTAAATACATAAATGGGAAATAATTGAATCAGCCTGCTGATTATAATGGGAAAATACACCAATGGGAAATACTTAAAATTAGCTCGTATATCATACATTTAAATACATAAATGGGAAATAATTGAATCAGCCTGCTGATTATAATGGGAAAATACACAAATGGGAAATAATTGAATCAGCCTGCTGATTATACAGTTAAAATACACAAATGGGAAATAATTGAATCAGCCTGCTGATTATACAGTTAAAATACATAAATGGGAAATAATTGAATCAGCCTGCTGATTATACAGTTAAAATACACAAATGGGAAATAATTGAATCAGCCTGCTGATTATACAGTTAAAATACACAAATGGGAAATAATTGAATCAGCCTGCTGATTATAATGGGAAAATACACAAATGGGAAATACTGAGAAAATACACAAATGGGAAACTGACTCAGCCTGTTTTGTTATAATGGGGGGAAATACACAAATGGGAAATATTGTGGAAATACACAAAGGGGAAATAATTGAATCAGCCTGCTGAATATAATGTGAAAATACTGCAGTAAATTCATTGAAAAGCATATCATCAAGGTGAACTGATGAGTTATACATTACATTGCTGATTACAAACACACCATGGAGACTGATCAATGAGTTATTCCAATCAATATAGGGAGTGGGGGTAACGTGACAATTCCACAAATTTCCTGTCACCGGCGTTGTCATTACGCATGTGAGGAGCCTTTATTGTTCGAATTTGACGCTCAATTCTGACGTTTTAGAACAAAAAACGTCAATCGAACTGATGACGTCATCAAAAAGCGTCATCTGTCACCGGGTATCGCGAACTCTCTCGGTAGACTCCCAGCCCCTATTGTTCTTTGCCAGGCTGACAGACACAGCTTTATCAATCAAACTGTGAGCTGACCATAGTCTGAAGGCAATAAAGTGAGATTGCACCTGTTCAAGGGTACAGGTGAAAAATCAATAATTCTATTACCAGACCAGTATCATTGAAGTAATAAGCCTAAGTAGATCACTAGATTGTGAACTGTATTGCTACAACGGCATACAGTATAGTCAGTGACTAATTAGCAATCCTCCACCTTTCCCCCGCAGAGCTTTGCTAACATCTCCGCAGTGGATCGTAGAAGAAAAATCAAAAGCTCTGCGTGACATTTCTTGATTGTGAACTGTATTGCTACAACGGCATAGTATCAATGGCAATTCTATGGTGGGGTTGCCAGTTTTAGTGTGGGAGGAAACCGGGCTTTATGCTCGGAGGAAACCCACGACCTTCCGGTGGTAACTGGTGAAAACCCAGTCAGAAAATTTTCCAAGTTTTTTGGACTGAGTGGGATTCGAACTCCCGGCCCACTGGTGGAAGGCTGTTCGGATTGAGCGTCCAACGCTCTGCCTACTGAGCCACGGAGGCCCCCCAAAATGTGGACGAGTTACCAGGTACCTGCGAAAGTTGGACATTTCACTCAGTTCAATAGTAGAACCAGGTGTGCTTTTCACTTGATTGATTGATTGATGGGAGTTTTACGCCCCACTTCTTCACTATTTCACTTATATTTATGATCACTAAAACACACAGGCACAGGGATAATCTTCTTGTCTAAAATAACACTTATACATGTGTGGCGGTGAGATAGCTATGTGAAAGAGTTGCCAGGTTCTTGCCAAGGTTGCATATTTCACTGTCCAAGGAAAATAGACAATTTCTGAGTGGAAACTTCACTCAGTCCAAGGAAAATAGACAATTTCTGAGTGGAAACTTCACTCAGTCCAAGGTAAATAGACAATTTCTGAGTGGAAAATTTACCAGATTTCCACCAAAGGGCCCATGTTTCCTTTGGGCAAAAATTCGAGTTTCTTTCACACTAAACCGGGCACCATTGCAATATGATGGAAATAATCTTGAGTATGACCTAAAAAGATTAATCAATCAATCTAGTACCTCTGCAAAAAAATAGAACTCAAAATATGAAGGGAAGACAAAATTACTATAATGCTAAGATTAGAACAGACTAGGAGTAGGCTATTGCTAAAAGCAGATTCTATGGATATTTTTTTAGTTGATTGTCAATTATATACAATTAGAAACTTGTCTCCGTGGTTATCTTAGACAAGAAGATATTCCCTGTGCCCGTGTGTTTTAGTGTTGTTCATAAATATATATTTTTTTGGGAATACCTGAAGCCTTGCAAAATAAGAATTTATCAAGTTTACCAGAAACTTTAATGTTTTGGCAGCTTAAAATAAGAAATTCTCCCCTTTTGTGAAAATGGAATAAGCTGGCAATCTAAAAGGTATATTTATAACTCTGGACTATTCCATTTAGTAACTGAGCATGGGTTGTAATGTTGTCACAGTAAAGGTTTCCAATCTCAGTTTCTATGGTTACTAGGGCAAGTCAATACTTTATCAGGAAAGGTGCACCTGATGACTTTCCTGCTTAGAGATGTGTTAAATAAAAGTATTGATTGATTAATGTTTTACGCCGCACTCAAGATTATTTCATTTAAATGGCGGCTTTGCCAGGTTTAGTGGGAGAGGAAACCGAGCTCATTGCCCAGAGGAAACCCGGACCTTCGGCGAGTACCTAGCAACTCTTCCGAGTGAATTTTTTTCTCTTCATCGCTGTATTTGGAAAAGTTGCCTGGTCCTGGCCAACGGTCGGAGGTTTCCTCCGGGCATTGAGGTTTACTCCCACAATACAACCTGGCAACACTGCCATATAAGTGAAATATTCTTGAGTGAGGCGTCAATCAACATCAATCAATTTCTAGACAGGCATACAGTATCATTGTATCCGCAATGAAAGACAGGTTTTCATGGATAGAAGTTTTTTTTGTTATATCAAGAAATGTTCTTCTTTGAACTGTGATAAAAAATGTCTTGGTATAACACAAAATAATCAGTGATACGGGTATGTCAGTTTACAATAAAGCTATTCCTTCACTTAACTCAAAGATTTTACTATGAAGCTGCAAGACTTTCACTGTCACTACCTGGTTTTAGTTTTATTTATGATAACTAAAACACACGGGCACAGGGTTTGACCTGGTTTTAGTGATGGGTAACAGTAGTTTTAGTACAACAGTAACAACAGGCTACCCGAACCAATCGTTACTGTGAAATCCTATAGGGAGCGCAAGTCTCAAAAGAATTATTAAGAGATTTTGTGATCACTGTGCTCAAAGTAAACCCCCAACAGGTGTTCCATGGAGAAGATTCCACCTGGTGACCAAAAAGTAGCTCTATGTGGAACGGTTGCCAGGTATTTGCCGTGTGTGTGTGTGTGTGTGTGTGGGGGGGGGGGGGGGGGGGGGACCGATCACTGTGATCAAAGTAAACCCCCAACAGGTGTTCCAAGGAGAAGATTCCACCTGGTGACCAAAAAGTAGCTCTATGTGGAACGGTTGCCAGGTATTTGCCGTGGGGGTGGGGGTGTGGGGGGGGGGGGGGGGGGGGGGGGAAACCGATCACTGTGATCAAAGTAAACCCCCACCAGGTGTTCCAAGGAGAAGATTCCACCTGGTGACCAAAAAGCAGCCTTACGTAGATAGGCTGGTTCTTATGGTGGGCGGTTGGAAGGGGGGAAACCGATCACTGTGCTCAAAAGTAAACCCCCGGTGCTCCATGGAGAACATTCTACCTGGCGACCAAAAAGCAGCCCTATGTGGAACGGTTGCCAGGTACCGTCGAGCCCAAATGATTGATTCATTGATTGTTTTGTGCTTTTAACCTCGCTCAAGATTATTTCACCTATATGGCAGCGTTGCCAGTTTTATTGTGGGAGGAAACCGGGCTCTATGCCCGGAGGAAACCCAAGACCTTCCGTTGGTAACTCACAACCATCCGCGGAGCCCAAAAGAAACACCCACCAGGTGCTCTCCATAGTCAATGTATCACCAACACAAGACGTATAAAACCTTTGGTGACTTACTGTTTCTGTCAGAGGCAGACTTTCTATCTTCTTTGTAAACACATCCAACTGTTCATAATACCATTTGCGAAGCTTGTCTTCTGATTCTATGTCGTGTAAAATGGCCGTTCTGAAACAAAAGAGAGATAAACTCAAATGATATAGCAGTTATTAAATTTTATTTTAAGTGCCTTTTTTGCATATAAATGTTAAACCCTTACAAGCTGCAGAATAAGGCAGATAATTTTACTTGTATGATGGCACCGTGAGGATTATGCCAATGAACTATGTGTGTGGAATGGAGGTCACATGGTACAGGAGCTTCACGTTGGGTGTAATGTGAGTGAACAGTTGTTTCTTGGCTTTATCGTTGTCTGTTTTATAATTTGTGCGTGCGCCGATTAAGTGCCCTCCCAGAGCTTTTCTGCTTGACTGTGATAAACGGTCAGAATGTTTTTACAAGCCCGTCAGACGCATGCCGTGTCGGATTATAAACGATGGATTAACATTGAAAACATTGGGTTTGGACTTAAAACCCAAGTCGATGTTCAGAATAGACAAGTGTCAGAGTTTGTCTATCTATTTAACCTGTAAATATTTCCGGACCGCCTGAACCGGTCGAAGTTGACAAGATGTCGATGTTTAGATGTGTCGGTCTCAGCAAGTTCTACTGTATTAGATTTGCATCGAATGCCGCCGTTACTAGGAGATGGTGCAGTATCAATCCAGATCTGTTATGCATGTGCGCTTTTCATTTTACAAAGTCAGATTCTAACCAGCCAATGAGACATGTCCATACCGCGCATATAGTTCATTGGTTTATGTGTATTTTAGGGGAGGAAACTGGTGAACCGTATCTGGTGAAATAAAGTTTCTGCTCCTCTGCTAACAAGGCAGAAGGAAACCAAAAATGCAGTGAAGAAACCCGGACAATTTCAACCCAAAATCGGTGACCCATTGGTGGAGTCAAACAAATGAAAACCCAGCCATAAAATTTAGAGCACCTCAATGTGAAATAGTTAACGGTCAGATTTTACAGCGAATATATGTAAATAATCAAATAGGAGTTACCTTTCTTGATCAAGTTCGTCCATAAAAGCGTAAAACTCCCTATCATTCGGTCTCCGTTTTCCAGGACTGGCCATTATAGAGGGTGGCCCGTCACCTTGGCGATGACCTGGTCCCATTTTACGAGTTTCTTTAAAAGATGAGTTTTGATTGGAGAACATCACCTCGGTTTGCTGTAAGGAACTCTCATCTATTGGTGAAAAAAAAAAAACATGACTTAAAATTTGTGTCAATGACTGAAATTGAATGGCAAATTGTTCGGATTGGTTGATTGACGTTTAACGCCACAATCAAGATTATTCAATTTTTATTGTGGTTGCCAGGTTTTTTGTGGGGCGACATTCATTATTTTGAAACTAAACAAATTTGTTGAAGTTCTCAGAATATAGATTTGAGAAGAAAAAACGGGTAACCATGCTAACAAATTTTTTTTCGAAAGACTGAGCAAGAGATTTGATGTGCCCCAAGCAGGACTCCCAGCAAAACCTCATTTAGTTGTATTGCTCAAAGATGGAGAGATGCAAGACTGGCTGGTGAATTCTTAATCAGCAGATTGCCTACGGACTGACTGACCATTATCATTAACTAGTCCCTAGTTACCTGACCGTGAAATAAAATCTACTATACAATATGGTAAATAACTAGAAATAGTCGTAAAAGACTGGACGGATTTATTGATTATGATGTAGCACCACAATCAGGTTCATATTATTGAGGTGGCTTTGGTTATACCACTGAAGCATTTTGAGCATCCTGGAGGCTGGGGTATCGCTTGCATGCACAAAGGTGTAATGAAGATGTATTTAACACATGTGGGTTTTATTATAGAAGTAAACTATACCAGCATTTATAAGGTTGAGAGATTGCCAGAGAAAAATCAGCTTAGAAAGTTTGACTCTGGGATGGGAAAATAAAGCAGAGCAGGCAGTCTGAAGAATGACATACATGTACAAGATACAGTGTATAAGTAGTGTATAAGATGTTTTGATATAATAAAACACAAATATCATGTCAAAATTGCGCCATTCGTCTAATGGCTTTATTGTGCTTTACTGTATAATAGTCCATATATGACGGAAAACATACAGGAATAAAAGATAACACACACCGATTAACACATAAAACCGAATACCGGTTTATTTACCTTGACTGGCCTTATATAGGAAAGGGCCCTGTTTCACAAAGCGACGTAGATGTATTGTTTGCGTAACTTTCATACTAATATATCTCTACAGTATGGGTTGCTATGGCAGTTACGTGAAAATTTACGCTACACCGTTTTGTGAAACAGGCTCCAGGTATGATAATGTGGTCAGTTTGACCCTATACCATTGGTCAGTCGACCTCAGGGAAATGGGGCTCTGTAGGCTATATAGGTCAAAACACTACATTTACCATGCATTATTATGTTTAACTTTTTACCTTCCTTTCTTAATGAAATATAATCATGAACACTAAAACACATGGGCACAGGGAAAATCTTCTTGTCTAAAATAACCATGGAGACTAAATGTAGTTGCTAATTGTGTTGAAAAAAGAGGTACCCGGTATACATGTATCATTTAGACCGTAATACCCCATCATAAGTTGTTGTAATAAACTAAACCTATGTTATTTCATACGGTTGAGGACAGACAGGAGCTTGGCCTTAGTCAATAGAATTTTCTGGAACACTTTGTAATACATTGACAATGTTTACATATCTTCATCTAACGAAATATAATAATTGACTGATCTTGGTGTATTTAGACCAAAAAGAAAAAAAAATCCACAATGGTAAATAAGATAGCTTGAAAGTGGCATGTGCTGTCAAAATTCAAATTTTTTTCCCCATAAATTCTGATTCTCACGAGAGAAAGAGGCTTTGAAAGTCATCGAAAAATTTGGACGAAATAAGGAATATCTAAACAGTCTGAATCAGTGTCCTGTACAAAGTGAAATAGTGTACGAAAAGTGAACAAAATCCATTTGTACCACTGATAAGTTTAATATAGTACACAAGTGGCGTAACTCCGGAAAACGTAAGACCCATATTTGACTCAATATTTCGGCATTTTATTTCGCCATCATGAGTGATGAAGTGCCACAATATTGAGTCATATATGGGTCTTACATTTTTCGAAGTTACGCTACTTGTGTACTAAAAGCAAACAAAATTCAAATTACCGAGATAGGCCTTTATTCAACTAAGCATAATTAGTTTAAAACACAATTGAAACGTTCATTGTCGAAAATAGATACATTAAAACCGTTCTGAATTGCATGTCTTGAGAAAAATAGCGGATAATTTACACATTCTGATTGAAGGGACAAATATAAAAATTTTGGCAGCTCATGCCACTTTAAAGAAAAATAGAAGCACAAAGCAATTTGATGAAATACTACATGTATATGTCCAGCAATATAACATAAAAGTGTATCTGAAGGTACATGTAGGTTGGATTTCCTCCCGTAGAAAATTCAGTGAACAACCAGGGACTGGGCTGTAAAGATCAATATTAGCCCTGTATTCTGTCCCTGGTGTGTAATATAATATATGCATGTATCTGACTGTCGATGAGAAATGGGCTAAAACAACATATACCAAAGTGCAAATATAACAGATTTCCTAGTCCTGTTTTAATATCATCGATCCATTTAATTGTTTTCTGTCCAATTTTTAAGTGGCATGAGCTGCCAAAATGTTGATTTTTTGTCATTATGTTGAAATTATCCCTTATTTTTCTCCAGAAGTGCAATTCAGAAGTTTTTGGGCGTTTCTTTTCACAAATTGGAATATCTAATGCATTAGTGCAACCTCCCCCCCCCCCCCCCTCCCAATTTTGATTTCACTTATATACATGTAGCTGTGTGTTAAATACCTGACGAAGAGTTCTATAATCTATGAAAGTTTCAGAACAGCTTGGGAGTTTGAGTTATATAAGCAGGACCAAACTCTAGGCCTAACCCTAAAATAGATGTCTGAAACTATCCTAGTTTTGAAGCCTGCGTAGGATGCATGTAATCTTGAAGGAATCTTTGAGGGGAAGGCAAAGCTCTGGTAGTTTTTTATCATCTTATAAAGGTGCAAAGTGACAGAGATAACCAGCTGCCTGTTGGCATATATATATATAAACGGTTCTTAAAATAGTACTTTAGAAGATACTACATCATGTAACCTACACAGCCTCTATGTGCAAAAAAAAAGTTTAAAGGCACTCTTTTAACCAGCGGTTCATCCAGAGGGGTGGCCACGTGTCTTTTGGACTGTTGGGTGTATTTATCACCGACTTTAAGTAGTTGAACAATTCTATATATGCCCAATTTCATAAGTTTAGTATCGTTATATCTTTCCTGTTTAAAAATTGTAATTCTATACCAGCAAAGATTGATTGATTGATGTTTCACACCGCAATCAAGATTATTTCACTCATATACCAGGTTTAGTCAGTCATAAAAAACTGAACTGCTGTAAATTTAGCATGAAAATATTAAATTTCTGGCAACTAAAAACTCAAATGGACTCTAAATTAACTCAAAACAGGTTAATGGCATAAAAAATGTGACCTGCTATGAAACGCTGGAACTACTACCAATTTTATTACTCGTAATAGGAAGAAGGAGTATCGGGAGAATTCCAACAATTTTCTGTCACCAGCGTTGTCGTGGCGCATGTGGGGAGCTGTGACGCTCATTTCTGACGTTGCAGAAAAAAAAACGTCAATTGAACTGACAACGGCATCAAAAAACATCATCTGTCACTGGATATCCCGAAATCTCACTCCCAGATTCTATAAGTTATCATGCCATTTTAACCTGCCATCAATCCCACTCCCAGATTCTATAAGTCATCATGCCACTTTAACCTACCATCAATCCCACTCCCAGATTCTATAAGTTATCATGCCACTTTAGCCTGCCATCTCACACAAATGCAACCATCAAAGTATACTATACCAAATAACCAGTAAGGAACTTTACCAAAAACAATTTAGCCAGGTATGTTAAGAACGTATAACGAGTTAAGCAGCTATTCTATCCCATGGTGGTCTGAAGGTAAGAGTTACCACCCTTGGGGCTTGTCTATTCTGGATGCCTTAAAATTAGTTTTCCATTTTCTTAACACCTGCAATAGATTTATCATTAACCTGGGAAAATAGGTAAATAGAATATGAACAGGTATGCTGATTTAAGCACATGTGGATTGATTGATTGTTTGGTGTTTTACGCCGCGCTCAAGATTATTTCACTTATATGGCGGTGTTGCCAGTTTTATTGTGGGAGGAAACCGGGCCCCGTGCCCGGAGGAAACCCACGACCTTCCGCTGGTAACTGGCAACCATCTCACATAAGCACATGTGGAATTTCATCGTGTA
This sequence comes from Lepidochitona cinerea, assembly GCA_963971465.1. Lineage (NCBI taxonomy): Eukaryota > Metazoa > Mollusca > Polyplacophora > Chitonida > Tonicellidae > Lepidochitona > Lepidochitona cinerea. The sequence continues at coordinate 17,512,994 of OZ020559.1, forward strand.
ACACGTTTTACTCCGGCTTCAGAATTAATGTTCAAAACCGTAAATAAAAATTTTTCTGTCTCAGAATTTACAATCATATGACAATTATGCCGAAATAGGAGTGGACGCGCCAATAAGCTAAAACAACAAACCAACAATTATGCTGTTTTGTGTTTACAGAGCTGAATGCATTTGTTACTCACAAAAGATCATAAATCATATAGGCAAATCATCGAATGTATGATGTCCACGAAGGTTACAACTTTAAAATCATATTTGGGAATGGTTTTTCATTCAACTAATGAGACATAGTTGCTGCCAATGAACTATATACGTGGAATGGAGGTCAGGTGGTATTGGATATGCATTGAATGCCGCCCTTAATAAGAGATGGTGCATTATCAATCCAGATTGGTCATGCACACGCTCAACAATTAGTAATGGCAGCGCTTATCACAAAGTCTGAGCCAAACCAGCCAATGAGACGTGTCCATTCCATGTATATTGCGGTAGCTGGATTAAGATTCAGGGGGTTTCCTCAGGACCAGGACAGGGCTTGAAGACAATTCATTTTATCACAGTCCAATATTCTACTTGTTTTAACCTACAATGTATGTATCCCATGTAAAGACTAACATGAAATAATTTGTTGCTCTCCTGAAAATTTTGCTTTTGATGGATGGCATGAATGTCCAATTTTCAGTGTCCGAGAGAGCCCTGATTAATACTTCAATACACAGTATAGCAATGCAAGTTTCTTTTTGGAAACGCAACTCGTAAATGAGATGCTCTTGCGTGACATGTGTGCGAGACAGACCTGTTTAATACTTCAATACACAGTATAGCAATGTATGTTTCTTTTTGGGAAACGCAACTCGTAAATGAGATGCTCTTGTGTGAGATGTGTGGGAGACATCCCTGTTTAATACTTCAATACACAGTATAGCAATGTATGTTTCTTTTTGGGAAACACAACTCGTAAATGAGATGCTCTTGCGTGAGATGTGTGGGAGACATCCCTGTTTAATACTTCAATACACAGTATAGCAATGTATGTTTCTTTTTGGAAACGCAACTCGTAAATGAGATGCTCTTGCGCGAGATGTTTTCTAGATAACAATAATGTTTCTTTCTTGTCCTCATCTATATATTTTTTTCACCTTTAATTACCGCAAAGCCTGATGACGTCACATAGATTTACGCAAAGCTTTCTGGGTAAAATGTACCTCAGTTCACCATTTTGTTTATTGCTACATAGCAAGATGTCACTATTTTGGAAAACATTGATGGCATAGCCGGTTTTATCCACACATTTTTTCTGGTAACTTTACGCCTTTAACTCGATACATTAGTATTTCTTCCGCCATATTTCTAAATTATGTTTAACATCCCTCAATCCCCCGAAATGCTTTGTGCGTAAATTCCAAGTGACGTCATCAAGCAATCGGTCAATTCTCATTCATTCTTTTGTTGGACATAGCCATCTGTAAATGAACCAGCTCAGAGAGTCTGGTAGAGAAAGGTCAATTCAACAGACCTCTGCCCTTTGACCTTGATGACCTCTTGTGACCTTATAATGGACACCATATGTGAACTCTTCAGTCTGCCAATTAAGATGGCTACATTCCAGAGCTTTAGGTGGTCGTAATTTTATGTGAACTGTCATGATCATTCATCATCCACAATATCAAATCAAAAGTAATTCCTGGAGAACAGAATTTGTCAATATATATATTTATGATCACTAAAACACACGGGCACAAGGAAAATCTTCTTATCTAAAATATATATTTATGATCACTAAAACACACGGGCACAAGGAAAATCTTCTTATCTAAAATATATATTTATGATCACTAAAACCCACGGGCACAAGGAAAATCTTCTTATCTAAAATATATATTTATGATCACTAAAACACACGGGCACAAGGAAAATCTTCTTATCTAAAATATATATTTATGATCACTAAAACACACGGGCACAAGGAAAATCTTCTTATCTAAAATATATATTTATGATCACTAAAACACACGGGCACATGGAAAATCTTCTTGTCTAAAATAACCATGGAGGCAAGTTTCTAATTGTGTTAAAAAGAGGTAAAAAGAGGTAAAAAGAGGGGGGGGGACAACTTTTTCGCTGTCTTTTCCCATGAGGCTCAATCTCAGTCTGCCGATATTCTTGCAATAGCTTAAGATGCATAAGCATCGTCTATTTATTACAAAGTGTTCCAGAAAAATCTACTAACTAAGGCCAAGCTTCTGTCAGTCGTCAACCTAATGAAATATCATAGGTTTAGTTTATTACAACAATTTATGATGGGGTATAAAGGTCTAAATTATATACCTCTTTTTAACACAATTAGAAACTTGTCTCCATGGTTATTTTAGACCTGTGCCCGTGTCTTTTAGTGTTCTTAAATATTCTAGCCATAACTGAAAATGCGTAAGCATTGTCAATAAATTGCAAAGTGTTCCAGAAAACTCTACTGACTATCACTAAAGCCAAACTCTTTCGTCAACCAACTGAAATATCATGAATTTTAGTTCATTACAACAATAAAGGTCTAAATGATATACATGTACCCCTTTTTTAACATTACAGGGATTCATACACGTCCAATTTACTTACCGATATTCGGTTCGTAAAATTGAGTTTAAAACTGAATTTGGTGTTGAAAAACTCAATATTTTCAGTTTAAAATTTCCTTTTGAAAACTAAAATTTCCAAACTCAATTTGGGCGTGAAAAACTGAATATTGTTTGATTGATATCCACTGTTTATGATGAAAAAATCTAAGTTCAAAGGAAAAGTTTATTTAGAAACCGCCGTCAAACGACCATGGCCGTCATTCTCTTGTTGTTGTTGTTGTCCGTTTTCAGTGTCTCCACAACATGGCTTATTTTGCACTTTGGAAGTCTTTTAAAAGTTTTTAATTACCTAAACATTTCTAAAATAAGCTGATTTTGATGAACTGAGAAGTTTTGGGGAGTATTAACCACAATAATCGTAATAATTCGCGACTTGTTATATTTATTCAGCTGTTTTTGGTCGTATAGAAAATAAAAGGGGAGACAACTTGTGTCTTACAACATGAAGTTAGTTACCTGCACTGAACCATAGTTGCCAGATAGTTCAATTCATTTGTAACAAAATCATTGTGTATTTTTTTATTGTTGCACATGAAGAAGGGATTAGGGATAACTTTGATCTAGGCTTGACATTACATATACATGTATATTATTATCATTAGTTTTTTGTTAAACCTGATTTTTTTCTTGGAATTCATACTTTCAGAAAAAAAGAAATATTAAATTGGAACTGGTTTGTAACATAGATTTTAACTCAATTTTAACCCTAAAATGGTCGGTAAATTTAAAAAAAACTGAATTTCGCCTTTTAAGAAACTGAATTTTTCGATTTCGGTTCGTAAATTTTGGACTTCTATGAATCCCTGCATTATTAGAAACTTGTCTCCATGGTTATTTTAGAAATGCCCACATGTGTTAAAAAAATATATATGTAAACTGACACAAAATGTTTGGTCGTGGTAAGTTGTGTTTAATTTTGTGCTAGGGTAACGGGTCATTTGAAAGTCCTGTGAAATAAAGAAACATCAACTAAAAATATTTAAAAAACACCTTCAAACCCCACTCATAATGAGGCATACCTTTACTTGTTAAGTTTGTGATTACATTTGGTATTTGAAGTATTTATCTAAGATAGATTGAGTGATGTTTTATGTCGCACTCAAGATTTAGTTACACTGTATTTAAGAAAACATGGTCGTTGTATTTGTGGGCGAGTGTTCCAGCCAACACTAAATAAAAGTCTGGTATATAATTCAACAAGAGAATTGACTCAGGAAAGTCATTTAGTTATTCTATTCGTCAACACTTTTTTTTGAAGAGTTAGTGTGGCTGGGGTGGGGGTGGGGTGGGGGGGGCAGGATCTGGTCATTTTGGTTCTACACACCTTGTTAATAAGGAAGCTTTTAATTAATTGTTTAAATCAATTAGTAAATGTCAACATTGTAACACCTCTACCCCCCCCCCCCCCCCCCCCCCCCCCCCCCCCCCCCCCCGTCTGTACCCTCACAGTCGTTGTGTTGTCTTGGAATGGTCAGTGGTTACCCCCCTATGTACCCTCATGGTTCCTTACATTGGATAGTGGAGGGAAATGTCAGAGTAACATTTAGATTGGAGTAAACACAGCTTGTGTTGTCTTGTAATGGTCAGTGGTTACCCCCCTATGTACCCTCACAGTCCTTGTGTTGTCTTAATGGTCAGTGGTTACCCCCCTATGTACCCTCATGGTTCCTTACATTGGATAATGGTAATGGCGGGAAATGTCAGGGTAACATTTAGACTGCAGTAACCACAGCTTGTGATAATCAATGGTTTGTCTGGGCTGCCTTACACAAAACCTACATCATACAATGTAACATGAAGGTTCAATATAGTAGGTAATACTTATGGGCTTAAGTTATATGTATGGGCAGACTTGAAAAATGATCTAGTTTACTCTAAACATGTTTAAATTAAAATTTAATCTTGTTTGATTCAATTGACAATGATTGGTGCCAGTTTTGATCAACATCATCACTTAAATTTTTGGATGTACAACAAGAACAGCTTGTAGGGAGAACACGAATTTATATTGGAGATATGGCGGACAGGAGTGTATAAATTCAATAAGCCATTACTATGAGATGCCACCTGAGATGGAGATATGGCGGACATGAGTGTATAAATTCAATAAACCATTACTATGAGATGCCACCTGAGCCCAGGTTGAAGTATTTACATTAACAGTATATTGTCTTCAGGAATGCAAGAGTTAATAACAATCAATACTTGGCACATCTAGACCAACACATTCAAACAGGGTGTCAGTTGACCCCTGTAGCGTGGAATGCTAGAGTTGATCAACAAACAATACATGTTGATCAAATCAACACATTCAAACAGGGTGTCAGTTGACCCCTACGTCGTGACACATCTGTCTTCAGGACTCCCAGAGTTAATCAACAACCAATACATGTTGATCAAATCAACACATTCAAATAGGGTGTCAGTTGACCTCTACGTCGTGACGCATCTGTCTTCAGGACTCCCAGAGTTAATCAACAACCAATACATGTTGATCAGATCAACACATTCAAACAGGGTGTCAGTTGACCCCTACGTCGTGAAGCATCTGTCTTCAGGAGTACCAGAGTTAATCAACAACCAATACATGTAGATCAGATCAACACATTCCAACAGGGTGTCAGTTGACCTCTACGTCGTGACGCATCTGTCTTCAGGACTCTCAGAGTTAATCAACAAACCAATACACGTTGATCAAATCAACACATTCAAACAGGGTGTCAGTTGACCTCTACGTCGTGACGCATCTGTCTTCAGGACTCCCAGAGTTAATCAACAACCAATACTGTACATGTTACGTAGATCAGATAAACACATTCAAACAGGGTGTCAGTTGACCTCTACGTCATGAAGTCATTGACCCCTGCGGTGTGATGTATCTGACTAAAGAAAACAGTCGGACAAGTCATATCTTTTTTTCCCCAGTCTCTGGTTTGTCCAAGAGAAGGTTATTCATGTATCAGTGCAGGCCATATAATTTCAGTGTCAGTCAGAAACATTGAAGCGGTTCCGCATATTGAAATGCTGGGAAACAACTGGTACCGATGCTAGTTTCGTTATACATCATACCATATACTTGCTTTCATGATGGGTGACAGTTTTCAGTTTCCGAAGTTTTAGAGCAACAGTAGTAACAGGCTACCGTTACCGTGAAATCCTATGGCCTGCAGTGGTCGCTGTATACATTTAATGATGTATTCCTCACCCAGTGGAGTACATCATTTAACAGAATGGAGCCGCCAAAGAATCAAATCATATATGATAATGTAAGTGAAATAATCTTGAGTACGAGGTAAAACATTAATCAATCAATAGCCTAAAGTTAGAAAATGCAGGCCATATGATTTCACGGTAACAATCGGTTCCGGTAGCCTGTTGTTCTAAAACTACGGAAACGAAAATCTGTTACCCATCATGAAAGCCATTACGTAGTATGATGTATAACAAAACTAGCATTGGTATCGGTTGGTTCCCAGTATTTCAATATACGGAACCAATTCAATGTTTCCTACTGACACTGAAATTATATGGCCTGATAATGTTCACATTGAAGGATGAGTTGAATGATTTTATGTACACAGTGCAGGAATCCCAGTCTACCAGCGGACCAATATCACAGCACAGGCTGGTCTATAAGGTACGCTTATCAACCCACACATACTGACATCATTCTACAGTAGCCAATGAAAACATACAAGAGTGTGCAATAAGTATCTCATATCAGCCCTCAATGACTAACTGCCCTTTCCCCATGTAAACAACCCTAAGGGGGTTACAGTGTGAAATATACTTTGTATGTTATATCATCTTATGGCATGGGTTAGGTGATGAGTAGGCAGGAGAGAGTGTGTAATATGTAAATGATATCATCCCTGCCTGAGATATAACCAAGGCCAATATGTTCCACTTATAGCCCTTGTCTGTACACCCAAGAGGTTCATATGAATATGAGAAGAATACTACATGTAGACTGTAGCCCTGAAATTATTACAAAAATATATACTGTCACTTTAATAATTAATATCCAAGTCAACTTGACTTTGTAATGAATACCTTTATAAAATAAATAATGGGAAAATATAAAACGTAAATATTTGAACTGAAACCATCCACAAATGTTTTACCAAAAGGCAAAATTCTCAGATTGATTGATGTTTTACACTGGCAACAAAGATGTTTTGTGCCTGTACCTAACAACCATTCGTATAGTATGTTACAAGGCAACTAAATGAAAAACTCCCTGATTAGAACGAGAGGGATTTGAACCCGCATCCTATTGATGGGAGGCTTACAGTGTCGATGCATCAGACTATGTGACTCAGCCACCGAGGCCAAACAAAAATGGCCAGACGAAAGATAAAATGTCAAACAAGAGTTTTAGTAAACTCAACATACGCCCGCCGTGGCAAAGACGAACCGCTACGATTAACAACTTTACATTTAATATAACATTTGTTTTAATTTCATCAATTCAAATTTCTTGTTCACATTAGTAGTTTTTCTTTTCTGAATTTGATGAAGCTGCAACTAAATACCAGTACGTTATAGTACACACATATTATCATTTTAATTGCAAAAACTGAAATATTGTGGCTGTTTTGACATTGCTGTTATGTTCCATAATAGCTTACAATTCTTGAATTTTAACAGCTTTGACTGGGACACTGTTCTATTAGACTTGGCAGTGATAGTTTTATTACAAAGCAAACAATCTTCAGGCTGACCACTGATATGCTGACCACTGACATTGTCCCCTTATCTCTATTTAAACAGCCACTCTGGTAAATTCCAGATGGGCAATAAAGCTGTGAAAATGGTCCTTTTTTATCATAGCACACATTTAACTATCCAAAAAAACAGTCTCAGAATGTATAAATTAATTGGCTTCAAGTATTACCCTGGACCAAGTGTACTAAAAAAAGCATTGATATATATTAATATATATATATTAAACATCAGGTACACATTTCTGATAAAAAAAACTCTTGAAAAGACAAAAAATATGTGGACCCAAATCAAATTTGGTATGTGACGCATCGTCTACCTATTAGGTATATATACTCTAGAAGAATTGGAGAAATTATATCAAAACGAAAGAAGTTCTGGGGCCGAAAGGGAAAATTACATAATCCAATAGGGCTGCCATATTATGCAACAGGTGATGTCAGAAATGGTACTTGAAACACCGTCTGCCCATAAGGTATATACTCTGAAAGAATCGTCAAGATCGGATCAAAACTTTAGAAGTTATGGAACGGAAGGGAATATTACATAATCCTATATGGCTGGCAGATTATGCAATGGGTGAAGTCAGAAATGGTTCATGACACACCTTCTACCCCTAAACTATATGTTGTAAAAAAAATTGTAAAGATCGGATCAAAACTCTTCAAGTTATGGAGCGGAAGGGAACGAATATATAGACTAAGACAGAATATTACATAATCCAATGTAGAAGCCATATTATGCAATGGACAATGTTCTTAATGGTTCATGACACACCTTCTACCCCTAAACTATATGTTGTCAAAAAATTGTAAAGATCGGATCAAAACTCTTGAAGTTATGGAGCGGAAGGGAACGAATATATAGACTAAGACAGAATACTACATAATCCAATGTAGAAGCAACATTATGCAATCGACGATGTCATAAATGGTTCATGACACACCTTCTACCCACAAGGTATATGTTGTGAAAGAATTGTAAAGATTAGATCAAAACTCTTCAAGTTATGGAGCGGAAGGGAATCCGGGACGGACGGACGGACGGACGGACGGACGGACGGACGGACGGACGGCGCTGGTGATACCATAATACGACCGACTTTTTTTAAGTCGGGCGTATAAAAAGTACATGTACATATAAACTGTCAAGAAAAAACGTTTAGAGGGGTAATGTACATGTAGGAAGGTTGATTGATTGATGTTTTAATAATTTAGTGTCTTTTAGAACTTGAGTATTACAGTATTTGTTATTTTTTGGGATTACACTTTCTCATAGACTGATCCAGAGACATTTTGATACCTGTATACAGGTATGGGCGCCCAAACTCACAAGCAAAAAATCCGCCCAAATTCTTAAAACCAACAGATTTTAATGTCAAAATCGCATTTAATGTTGAATTTTGGGCCAGAGATGTTGTTTTTGTCTTATTGTTGGAACGTTTTGAACTGAAATGGTATGCCCAAATTTTCCCTGGATCAGTCCCCGTTTCTTGAAAAATGGCAGAAATTCTTTTACCGATTTTGGGTGAAACTTGCAGAGTATGGCACCTATCGCCAGCACTAAATGCCGGCTGTCTTATCCATTCAGCCAACCCGCCTGATGCGTTACGACGCACTCAACAATATTTCATTTATATGCCGGTGTTGGAGGAAACCAGGCTCTATGCCCAGAGGAAACCCCCAACCTACAGCGAGTACCTGGCAACTCTTCCACATACTGGGACCTGAGAAATGCGTGGAAGGAGAACTGAAATTTCCCAGCTCAAATTCCTATGAGAAAATAGAGAGTATGGTATTGCTGTGAGATTTTCCCGAAGTACGCTCATTGATTCCTTCTGGTATAGAGAAGTAAGAAAATCAATAAATGACACAGTATTTCTGCAGATAACTGGTGAAAGATGTACATACCTTATGGCCAGGCTTTTTTGTATATAGGTAAAACCCTTAACAAAATCCAGTTTTACATCAACAGCTCCAGGTTAAATCCTCATGAAAACTATAAACACATTCCGTCATTTTACGCAGACTTCTTCCAAAATTTCAGCAAATTTCAGACAGGTGTTTAAACATTGTCATCAAATCAAACCTGGAGCATTTTTTGATTGGATAGAATCAAGAAATCCGGGTTGTAAACATTTTTAAAAAATTGGAAGTTTCCCCTACAGTTATTACATAACCTGGTTGATGAGGAAACCCTCAGGTTAAAATACTGGTGAATACTTTAGTTAATCCACTGAACATCACTCAGTAAAGGTATCCATGAACTGGCAAACTACGAACAGTAAATTCAAAATACACCACCCCGGAAGCCATCGATTGGGAACTAGTCATGACATACGCACTGGCACTGTCAACCGTAATAACAACCACCTTCTCTGTAGAAACGCTTAGCAAATTCACAGTGAACGCAATTCACCAATGCGATAAACTGAAGCATATGGGTCCTGTACATTTAAAAGGAGTTGCATAGACGATCAGATAATCCAACACTAGGGAATATACATGTATATAGACCAGAACCAGAAGATTTTCCCTGTATCCGTGGGTTTTAGTGTTCGTAAATACATGTATATAATCTGAGTATATTCTTCACAGGTTAATCTCAAAATGAAGATGGAGATTAACAGGTATATAATTCCTACTTATCCTTGCCTGTTTGGGTGAACCAGACTACCATAGACCTATACTTTTAATCCCCCTGGTCAATGTACAGCTCTTCAATATGAAGAAAAATAAACCAGCACTTCAGAAATCCCATGTCAGTATACTGAAATATTCAATTTCATGTAAAACCAGCACTTCAGAAATCCCATGTCAGTATACTGAAATATTCAATCTCATGTAAAACCAGCACTTCAGAAATCCCCTGTCCGTAAACTTAAATATACAATCTCATGTAAAACCAGCACTTCAGAAATCCCATGTCCGTAAACTGAAATATACAATCCTCTGTAAAATCAGCCCTCCAGAAATCCCCTGTCCGTAAACTTAAATATACAATCCTATGTACAAGGTGGAAATAATGTTGACTGGTAGAAGCCAAAGTCAAAATGGTGTGTGAGATCACTGGGCTATATAGCTGCTGTAACTGGTGTGTGTTGTTACAATGACTGGAATCCCAGTCTGATCATATATAATGCATGGAGAGGGGGAGACTGAACAGAAGGCAACCTCGGAATCCACCACAAACACATATATTAGTGAGTAAGCTAGTACATTTCACAATAACCTCCACTGGAATGGATGACTTGCTTCAGCTCTCTGATGAATATACCGTTATCATAAATGATCAGTTTCCGTAGAGCTATTGTTGTCATGGCAACACCATGGAATGGTTAGGTCGTTAAGATGGTATTGCCCAAATTACACAGGGTACAATTTGTAGATATATAGCAGTACAATGACAGATGCTGCTGACCAGAATCCTATTGTTTCTAAGTAACAGGGTGATAAGACTGATATTGCCCTCAGCTTCCAGGGCCAGATAACAGCATTTATAGCCCTGTCACACTGACAGTAGCTACTACTTGAAATAGCACAGTGAACCTGCTGGCACTATCAACAAGCTGAGAGAGAAACATTACAGATAAACATATTGTAGGCTACTGGCTTAATCAGCCTCAGCTGGGGTTACATATAACTACCGTGGTGCATAGTGACCATGAAATAGGGTAGTGCAACCTAGGGCATTGCAACCCAATTGAGATTGATTGATTGATTGTTTGATGTTTTCGCTCAAGATTATTTCACTTATAAGCAGTGACCATGAAATAGGGTAGTGCAACCTAGGGCATTGCAACCCAATTGAGATTGATTGATTGATTGTTTGATGTTTTCGCTCAAGATTATTTCACTTAATTGGCGGCGTTGCCAGTTTTATTGTGATTGATTGATTGTTTGGTGTTTTACACCGCGCTCAAGATTATTTCACTTATATGGAGGCGTTGACAGTTTTATTGTGAGCCAATTGAGTCATTTCAGAATCAAGAAATTCAATTATGCAAATTAGGGGACATAAATATGTGTACTAAGTAAGAAATTGAGAGCAAAAAAAATTGCAATTAGCTTGTAATAATATTCAAATTTGGGGCCTAAATATATTAAACTTAAAGTGGCATAAGCTGCCAAATATATGACAAATTTTGTTCAAATAGAATTAGCCAATTGTTCATCATTTTTATCAGCTTCCCGTCGATACCAATATTGGGGATGTTTGTTCTGGTAGTTTAATCAGCTTCCCGCCGCCGCCAAAAATGTACTCGTACATACCAGTTGTTTGAATCTTGTTCGTTATTAGCACACATTGCGTCATCAATCTTTTAGCTTTTCAATCAATCAATCAAACACTTAACTTGTCTTCTCTTGACAATCAGAACTTATTTTTTAAAATATGAATTATGGCAGCTCATGCCACTTTAAGCCTCATTGATTTATCTTAAAACTGCGCAAATAGCCAATTCCGAACTAGTGAGCAGGAAAAGACACTATTTTCGGACACTATTTCGGTTCGTATAGGCCATAGACGTTAAGGATTTCCCTCATTCCAACACTGGGCATTTAGTTTTTCGATGGAATTCAAAATCTCTTACTGTCGTGACGATCAGAAATTTTGAAAAAAAATGTTAATTTTGGCAGCTCATGCCACTTTTAAAAAAATTAATTGCAGTTAATTTAGCATGGAAATATTCAATTAAATACTCAACTAGACTTGAAATTAACTCAAAACTTAGATCTCTGACCTAAAAAATGTGAACTTCTACAAAACCCTGAAATATTAACGATATTAAACTAGAGTCTGTGCCAATTAGAGAAACTAGTCTTAATAATAATACTTTTATTTCAGACTATAGTCCATATACATGTTATGTTAAGTACATAGGAGGAATGAGATTATAGATACACTTTTAGTTATTTGCCATATAAAGTAGTTCTCCCCACCTAGTGGTGAGACAGGAGAGAGAGAGTGTAAGTCTGACCTACGTCAGATTGTCATTAACAGCTTTTGAAATATTCGTGTTCCAATTACTTTCAACAAATGAAGTACAAATCCAGGAAAAGTTATAAATATGCTAAATTCATACATATTAAAGTTTGTGTCAGTGATTTTCTTCCATAGTTAATATGACATGTACATACATGATATGTGAATAATTAATAAGCTGTCATTAATATATATTGTGAATGGTTATATCACTTATGAATATTGTAACGCGTATCTCACACCCACCCATCTGGAGGGCAATAAGTCAGTTATTAGCCCTCTATCAGTGGCCACTCAACCAATGGAATGCGATAACAGATGTGATGACATTTCACACGGTCAGTATGTCCAGTTTGGATTAGCTGATAATTATACACATGAGAAAAGGCCTGTTGAATAATGATCATGAAACCCTGTTGCATTGTGGGTGAAACTGAGTGGTCTGTCTTTGATGAACAGCTATGAAGGATGTCGTTAACACATTTTAAATGTTTATAAATCGCTTGTCAAATTGCATGAGAACATAAATTTTGAGCCAATTTGAGCTTTCTCAGACCATGAATTCAGTTTTTCATTACAATCGAGAAACGTTGGAATAAAAACTATTGATTGAATGCGTGACCTGAACGAACAAAATTTAAATAAACTGGACAAGCGTGTAATAAAGGATAATTGGCAAATTTAAGACCATATCTCCTATTTTGTAATCAATAAGTTTAAAACCATGTACTGTACGAACTCTGCCAAAATAAAATGAGACTGTATGGGCTAGGCAAAAAAAAAACATGAGATTTCTGGTGCAAAGACTACAAAATTCTAGGCACTTTTTCTCTCTCTAAGACCTCTACAGAAAATAATAAGCTTAGAGCCTTCACTTCATACTTGGTATTTATTATCCGTATTGTGATGTCACACATGTCCCACGTGGAGTCCCGGTTAAAATGATGATGAAACAGTTCAAAAGTCAAGTATGACGTCAAATATGAACATATTTCCAATTGACCAGCTGTCAATCTAATTTGTTATCCAATGAAAGCGCTTGATTACCGTCACCGCATAGCTGTCCGCCATTTTGCCCATCATTTTATTAGGTTGACGACTGACAGAAGCTTGGCTTAGTCGACTAATGTATGCATGTACAAGTATGCTCAAAATTTACACCAACCAATTAAAATTATTAAACCATTTTTTTAGACTTTTCAACATAGCTAAAGGATTTTTAAGATATTCATAACAAATCATAACTATATTGGTGTACTAATGCTAAAAATTTAAGACATCACCACCTAGTTAGTTGTTTTGAACAACACAAGCTTTCGACACCTACACCGATGTCTTCGTCAAGTGAAACTACTTACACTACTTCAAAAACAACATACTACGTGATATCTTTATAATTTTTTATTATTGGTATGGAACCCTCGTTTAAAGAGAGTTTCAAACATTTCTTATATTGGTGTATGCTAGTGACTGTCACCTTGAAATCTGCAAACATAAACATATGACCACAGTAAAAAAATGCCCTCCCCCCCCTAAATAATGAATATCTTATGAACACAAAATGCTTTATACTCACTCAGGCCAGTATTGTTTTGATCCAATGCTTCGGCACCCCCTTCGTGACCCTCTAAACTTTGTGACTGATCCAGAAACGATGGCTGGGATTGGTTGAAAAAATCTTCTTCCCCCAAATGTGATTGGTCAAAAATGGACTGATCAGCAGCTTCAAGAGAGCCTTTTTGTGATTGGTTCAAAATTGATCTGTCTTCCCTCTTAGGTTTTTCATGAAGAGATTTGTTGAAATAGGAGTTACCCTTTAGATGAGGTTTAGAGTGAGAATTGAGCACTGTGGTTTTGAGTGAATGGGATTGGTTTGTCAGATCCAGAGAAGTTGATTGTTCGAGTGATGATGGTTGGGATTTGCTAGGGAACAAGCCTTCCCTGTGATGTGAAGTGTTTAGTGACAAATCGCCTGGTTTTGATTGGTCCAAAATGCCAAGCCTTGATTGGTCCAAATTAACATGTTTTGATTGGTCCAAATTAACATGTTTTGATTGGTCTACATTTGAGTGTCTGGTATGATTTTTAATACTTTCTCTAGAATGTGATTTATTGAGGAAAGACACATCTCTGCCCTTTGATTGGTTCAAAACTGATGTATCCTTGGCAACCGTAGAAGCATGGTAGGAGCGATTATGCGATGATAAATCTAATAATCCCGGATGGGACTCGTTTAGTAACGACGAATGACCGTTTGGCAAATGGCCGACAAACGAACCCTCGCCTCTTTTGGATTTGTCTAAAAAAGAAGTTCCTTGGTTTTGTGATTGGTCCAAGTTTTGTTGCTTATTTTCCGTATCATTTAAATTTTCTTGAGAATGGTTGCTAAGGGCATCAATCATGTTCGTTGACTCGCGCTCCAGTTTGGTCACATGATTAGACTTGTAATGGACATATTGGCGGAGATGCGTGTTCTCTGCTTGTAGACTCGCTATTTTCTTCACCAGTTCCTCATACGATGAGTTCTCCATTTTGATTGGTTCACCAGTAATCCTCTAGTATATGATCTGGAAAATAGAAAAGAAAAAATTAGTTTTAAAATATGACTGAATTTCAGAAGGTGGGGGGAGGGGGGTGGAGTATATTGGGAAAACTTAGATCGCAAAAAAGAAAATTGTCTAGAGATTTAAACAGAGAAAACATTGGTTCTGTTTATTGTCGATGTTTTAAGGCTAAAGCTGTAATAAAGATTGTCTAACTTTAATATGTGGCAGAGTTCCCAAGCTTAGTCTGGGGAAAAACATTGCTTTATGGAGAAGCCCAACCTTCGGCAAGTACAAAACATCAGTTATTAACTCTTTACCCCATAATAACGCTATTTGACGCCTGGCTTGCATCCATGAACTGTTCTCTGGGTCAACCCATAATGACGCTATAGGATACCTTGACATAATTAATATTAGACCTACAAAATCTATGGACAGAGAGAGGCTATCGCTATATTCTTGCAAAGTTGTCAAAATTCTTTTAATTTGCTGTTATCAAACAGATTCATGCTTTTGTGTCCCAAAAACATCAGAGAATCAAAAAATGAGTTAAACCATAAATGCCTGTATAAGTTTATAAAAAGGCTATAAACACAGAGGATTATTTTAGAGAGACATCAAATATTGACCTTTGCATATATCAATATTTATGATCACTAAAACACACAGGCACAGGGAAAACATTCTTGTCTAAAATAACCATTCACATATATATACATGTATTATTCATTCATTGACATACCTCTTTTAACAACAATTACAAACTTGTATCTATAGTTTTTTTAGATAAGAAGATGTCCCTGTGCCTGTGAATTTTAGTGTTTATAAATATATATTTATGATCACTAAAACACACGGGCACAGGGAAAATAAATCTTCTTGTCTAAAATAGTGTTTATAAATATAAATTTGCATGGTTTTCGTGTTTATAAATATAAATTTGCATGGTTTTTGTGTTTATAAATATAAATTTGCATGGTTTTTCGGGTTTATAAATATAAATTTGCATGGTTTTCGTGTTTATAAATATAAATTTGCATGGTTTTCGTTTAAAACCTGATGATGAGATACACAGACAATCACTATTGATTCACAGAAAAAAGAAAACCAGATCAAAATCAATAACCATCAAACTCTGCATGAGCCAGAAAACAGTAATTCAATTTACCAAATCGACTTGCTTAAAATTTACACTTTTTTCTGTCCATGTGTAAAAAAAATTCCCATAATTCATTGCAAAGTACGTTAAGAGAGAATGCTGCCAGAGTTATTAAGGAGAATTGGTCAAATTGACTACGTGAAGACAACTTACGCCTCAGGCCCTTCTTCTTTGGACATGGTAATCACTGATCCACGTTAGGCGTAATAAAAAAAATGACACAAGTACTTCGTGCGGTAATTAAAAATCCAATAAAATTCAAGACATCGATTTGAACGAAATGTCTTGCCAGAATGCTCCTTGAACACCTGGTATGCTTCAAATTCCTTTTTTCAAGCAACTTTTTCTGCAAATCTGCGAAGACGAGTTGATGGTCTTGCAAGCTAAAGAGTATCAACGGAACAAGTGTTTCTGGAAGAAGGAGGTGTGTTCCTGATTGAGATTTAACCCTCAGCTACAAGTGGACAATTCCATTTCACAAACCAGATCACAATTTCATTTGCAGGAATTTCAGATGCACGATGATAGCAGGCTGATTAGATGCAGCGATGCACGGGTTCAGGGTTATAGGAACAACATCAACCTGCAGTGCCAGGCGTTGTTATGGTTATGACTCATTCACTCTCTCCCACTGTGACAGTCAATCACTGGAGGTGCATGCATGCTATGGCAGAAAGGGACAACCAGACCAAGTGTATTAGAAGCGTTCGTGTATAAAGGAAACAATCTGAAGACAGTCTTATTTCAGGCAAACATTGTAGCAAAATTAGCTGATTGGTTTATTTTAGGCATTTTTGTTTAAATCTGAACTCAAAAACAAAAGGGGTGGTCATATGGAAAATTAACTGACCTGAGTTGCATTTTGCACAAAATAATGAGCTAATTGGTTGATTTTAGGCATTTTTTGTTATTTATTCAAAATAAAGGGGGTGGGGGGGGGGGGGGGGGGGGGGGGCATATGGAATGATATGAAGACAGAGTGGTATTTAGGACATATGAATTGTCAAATTGAATGGCTTTGGACTAAAAACTCAAAAGGAAAGGGGACAAAGCTCTGTACGCTAGGATGAAAACTCGGGTAAACTTACGTGTATACCCATGATTCATTTATGTTTCACACTGCATTCAAGTTTATTTCACTTACATGTATATGGCGGTGTTGCCAGGCTTAGGGGGGCAAGGGTTCATCCAGAGGGGTGTCAGTCCACGTGTCTTTTAGACACCCTGTGCCACAGGGCCTGCGGTCAAAATTTATCTCCTATGGACACCCAATAATCCAGCAATTTAACATGGTCAACATACAATAGTAGGTCATAGACTCCCAATTTTGTGGAGACTGTGCAAAAATAGCTATTTTTGACACCCTATTTTTGGATCCTGGATGAATGTATGTATATGGGGGGGGGGGGGGGGGGGGCCTTGGCCTTCAGGAAGCATTTGGCAACTCTTCAAGTAAACATTATAAGGCGAGTGAAAAATTCACTCAGACATTTTTCAATGTACAATGATGCAGTCATAAACCAAAAAAGCGCATTCATTTACAGGTACATGTACATGATGAACAAATTTGCCTTTATTGTTTTTTGATAAAGGGCCAGAATTTTTACACGTGATCTCTATAACAAAATCTCAAGCTCAATCTTTTTGTAGTTGTACAGAGATTCAGAACACAATTTTTTTTAATGCCTTTTTAAAAATGTTCATGAAGTTCAGAGGTTTTTTTTTTACAATTCTTCACTGCTTTTATAAAACATCGTGCAAGTTATAGCGAAGACCTACATGTAAAAAGCAACAAATCCCGAAATAGGCCATTTTTTTCTTAATGATGTGATTTAACTCCGACAACATGCACATTATAGGCCAAAAAAAAAAAGCTTAAGTGCAAAAGAAAAAAAAATTCCCAAATTTGATGAGTTGTTTCTTTAGTCAGAATGGATACCAAATAAAGACTGCACCATTGATACTATCAATCATTAGTGAGAATTACAGGGTAGCAATCTCTGGAAACACCCCCTAATGACAGCCCCCAGGGATTTGTGGGATTGATGGGCAAACCGTCCAATACGTGGAGTGCAAAATCTTCAATTTAAGTCTTTATTTCACACGTGCTGACGATGGAGAATTCATCAAGTTGTCAATTTAGTTGAATCAATATTCTGTGTGGAGGAATGTGACCAATGCCCTGAGGAGTACTGAATCCTGTAAGAGGGCAATACGAGTGTTATTGCCCTGATACAGTTATTATGAACCAGCCAAGCAATCTTCATCACATTATTGCCTTTCTGTTTATCAGTTGGGTTGTTGATTTTCTAGTTTGCTTTTTTTTTCTCTTGAATCCAACTTGATATGCACTATTGAGAATTATCATGGGTTTTGTATTATTGATTGATTGATTGATTGATTGATTAATTGATTGGGGCTAACATCACACTCTGGTTTTAATATAATTATTACAACAACCTATGATTGGGTATAAATGTACCCTACTTTAAACACAATTAGAAGATTGTCTTCATGGTTGTTTTATTCAAGAAGATTTTCCCTGTGCCTGTGTGTTTTAGTGATCATAAATATTGATATTGATAATTATCATGGGTTTTGTATTATTACATTGATTGGTTGATTGATTGATTGGGGCTCGCACTCTGGTTTTAATATAATTATTACAACAACCTATGATTGGGTATAAATGTCTAAATGATATACCCTACTTTAAACACAATTAGAAACTTGTCTTCATGGTTGTTTTATTCAAGAAGATTTTCCCTGTGCCCGTGTGTTTTAGTGATCATAAATATTGATATTGATAATATTAAATATTGGTAATCAGATATGTACAGTGAGTTAAACATATGTATTAATTCAGGAACAAAGCAAATAATACTAAATTCTAAAAATCTTCCAAAATCCATAAACCCAAAAATCAAACAAGGCATCGCAAACGATACAAATCCCCTTGCGTGCTAACACAAGAACTCTGACGCAAAATGGGGGGGGTGGGGATGAAGTTTGGTCAGAACCCATTTAAAAATGAAGTCCCAAAAGCGGTGACGCGTTAGAGGTATTGCCATGCTGGACCCGTATATGAGGTTTGGTCAGGATCCATTCAGAAATGAAGTCGCAAGAGTGATGATAAAGATTTTCTATAAATAGTAACGATGAACTTGACCTTGGCACCCTGAAACATGAACTTGTTCCAGGTATTCCTATGCTGGACTCATATATGAAGTTTGGTCAGAATCCGTTAAAAAATGAAGTCGCTAGAGCGCTGTCAAAAGGTGAACATACGTACGTACGATTTTCTATTAATAGTAACGATGACCTTGACCTTGGCACCCTGAAACATGAACTTGTTCGAGGTATTCCTATGCTGGACTCATATATGAAGTTTGGTCAGAATCCGTTCAAAAATGAAGTCGCTAGAGCGCTGACAAAGATTTTCTATAAATAGTAACGGTGACCTTGACCTTGGCACCCTGAAAAACGAACTTGTTCGAGGTATTCCTATGCTGGACTCATAAAAGAAGTTTGGTCAGAATCTGTTCAAAAATGAAGTCGCTAGAGCGCTGACAAAGATTTTCTATAAATAGTAACTGTGACCTTGACCTTGGCACCCTGAAAAACGAACTTGTTCGAGGTATTCCTATGCTGGACTCATATATGAAGTTTGGTCAGAATCCGTTCAAAAATGAAGTCGCTAGAGTGATGACAAAAGGTGAACATACGTACGTACAAACGCAACGCTATATCCCTCCCCGACTTTCGTCGCGAGGGGATAACAAGCTTAAACCAATAAATTAAAGTCACCATGAATTTCTGTTAACCTAATTTCAAAATTAGACTTAATTCTTGTATTTTTACTTGATGGATAAATGATATGTTTAAGTCAATGCCTCCTATTTGGTAATCAATTTGTTTAAAAACTTGCACCTTCTGGAACAAAAACTGAAGATTCTTCCTGGTTATTTAATTTTTGTTTACTTTTCGAATATTATTTTAGCTTTTACAGACCACAGACTGTATTAATTTTCTTCATTCCAACATCAATCATTTAGTTTAATTAGTTAGTGTCTTTTAGAAAGTGAGCGTAACAGTATTCTCGTTATTTTTAGGATTATACTTTCTTGAAAATACGGCAGAAATTCCTCTATCGAATTTTGAGTGAGGCCCGAAACGGGAATCGAACCCGGGTCCCAAAGTATGGCACCTATCGCCAGCACTAAATGCTAGTTTGTTTAGTTTGTCGTGACAGAATTTCTGAAAAAAGTGTGAATTTTGGCAGCTGATGCCACTTTAAAGGGTAATGCCAAGTGATATTAAAAAAAAACAATGGATATTAATTTTTTTTTTTTAAATATACAAAAAAATGACCCTGAAACTTCCTTGAATATTTTCATGCAAAGTGAACCATTTTTCCTTTTTGAATTTCAACATTCAAATACAGACTTCTATGAAACCATGCATCTGGTGATCTAAAAGCTGTAACTACGTCAACTCAATCAAAGCCCATCTCTGGCAGAGCTCTATGACTCACACGTCCTTAATTAGGTCATTTTTCTCGCCCGTCTTACATCTCAAACCATTCCTTGTCAAAGGCAATCCTACTACGGCCTACAATTTTAACACGGCTGTTTGGGCATGGCACAGGTTTGACACATGCTATGAATTCAACAGGGTTTCAAAAAGGGGACAAAAAACACACGATCTCCAATAACAGCCAGGCAGATTGTTAAAGGCCGATATTCAAAACCCAATTTTATTTCACGGAGATTCCTCGGAAGCACGAGTTTATCTAATTTTGTATGAGGTCATGCAAGCACGGGACAGTTTCCGTTTATATTTGGAGACAATTTAGAAATTTAAGCAAAATGACAGGTTGAGGGTGCACGTAATCTTAAAACTGTCTGCAGTTAAATCTATATTGTTAAATTATCACAACTCAAAGTTACCCAAAATCAAACTTTTTTTATAAAATCTAATTGTGAATACACTTTGAAAATAAAATCTGCATTTCATAGAAAAAAAAACACTGAATAAACAACGAAAATTGAACCTTCACTTGAATTGCTCATGTTAACTTTACAAAGGTTTTGCATCAAAACGAATACAGGCTTTAACTGTAATAAACATGAATTTTCTATATAAAAGGTTAAATACATGTACCATATTTCTTCTAAATATCCAGCCATTCTAATGGCCTAAATGTTCCATTGAGTCAGACAAAAATTGAGAGGTGGAGTTGTGTTAAAGGATAACCATTTTCACACACTGCACGGTTGGTCATATTGCCTTAAATTCCCTCTTAATGGGCAAATTTTTCTGGCCACACTTAGCATATTTCTTTTTCTAATGGTCGAATCCTTATGAGGAAAAAAGTGGCTGAATTTTTAGAAGAAATACGGTACCTTGTTCTTTCTGAAGACTTACATGTAACAGTGATTTGAAACTGTAAATTAGCTAAATATGTACAAAATGTTCTAAAGCAACACAAGATTCTTGACAGGTATTGGGTTACAAATTAAATTGAAAATATGCATATCTTTCGTCACTAATAAATCTGAAATTTATATCTTTTTATTTGAGTAAAACGCGAAGGCGTGCATATTATGGATATCAACTTCTTCATTTATTGGTTAGCAACGTTTCGATCTTGATACTTAGACCGTTTTAAAGCTATGTTACAAATATCAACTATACATTGTCTTTCAAACATTTCAAATAGTAAGGTCTAAGTATCAAGACTGAAATGTTGCTAACTAACGAACCGGAATAGTGTTCGAAAAGTACCGTATTTCCTCTAATGTTTCGCACACCAGTTTTTACCCACACTGTTGGCACTGCTGTTGATATGAAAGGAACCGCCCAGAAGTGGGGGGACATATTCACACCTCTGCTAACGAGCCCCGCGGTGACGAGTCGAGTGACTGCAAAGCGGCTGGCAGGGGAGCTAGTTATTCATCACTGATCGGTCAGTAAACGGCTTAGCCAATAGCCTGCATAATTAGGTTACCAGTGAAGACAGTTACACTTACTTGATAACTGCATTAGAAACAACACACCGAAACATCATATTTATATTAAATCCGTTCCAGAAGTTGTAAATAATGTATTTAAAATGAACTCGTCGTCCACAACAGTCTGGAAAATCACACGTTTGAGGTGTAAGGTTTTTACAAAGCCGGATCACGCTGTCAGTGTCACACTACGGCGTACGTTATCCGTAAATAGGAAGAGTGAAAAAAAAACCTTTTCAAATAAGCGATTACTTGTACATTTTTATTGATTTTATTAAAAAATATTTTCCATAATAGATCTTTTTGTAAAGGAGAATCCAAGTTTGTTCCAATATAACGGAATTATTTTTAATAATCGGTCCCTGACGAAACTTTGAGTTTGACTTCGAAGTCGACTGAGTTGATCTCAAGTCGTGTCAAGAGTAAAGTTCACACTTCAAGCCAGTAACTGCTTTTTTCTTTCTTTTTAAATTTTGATAAAAAGGTAAGCTTGGGCTTTTAATCATACTAGCTCTACAAATTTAATCTAAATGATCGAATGGGTTGTTATACGCCGTACTCCGTGAATTTAATTCTTATGGTTTTCTAATTTGGACTGAGCCATCACCCCTGTTATTAAGTAGACCGTTCCGTTTATACTTTGGCATTCTGCAGCTCCATGTAGGCTATAACAAACAAGATTTCCGTCATTAAAACTTTATTTCCTCATGATCATACCATCTTTTTACATCGGGAATATTGTACTCGTGAGAAAAAACTTAGTTTTCCCCACAATCTTTGACCGCATGACATAAATTTGCAGCTCCGTAACGGACGTTGTTGCCGTGCTGTACTCTGTACATGTGTGTACTGATGTAGCCTTTGTAGGTCTATACTATAGAATAAAGCGCAAAAAGTTGAAAACAGTGAAGATATGCATACAATACGATCGCTGTAAAAAGAAAAGAGAAGAATGAAAGTAATTTATTGTTTAGAAATTTACTTTTATAATCAATTTGGTAATATAATCACGCCTATTCTCACCAAAATAAGCAGCATTGCACATATAACCCGCACACGACTAATATTACTCGAAAGAATAAATAACTTTAGTAAGTGCCGATAGCTTCCCTTTGATTTGTTCTTTATCGTGGAGGTATTTTTTAAATCAAAAGCGGACATTTACTAAAAAATTGTCATAGTTGATCTCGGCATTTCTCCACAATCTGTAAAGTATAAGTTGAAAGTATTTAAGCCCAGAACAAAGACTTGACAAAGTGTCATTTTACTTATAATATCTGCTGTATAATTAAAACACTGGCAAAGTGTTCATCTATTGACAGTACGTACTATCTACTTAGGCCTTTGTATACCGCCCACTGTCACAGTCGTCACCTCCGTGGTCCAATGAAGCGGTTCATTGTTTGGTGATTATAGGATTATCCCCTCGTTCCCCATACTCTCTCCAGGGGGTTATCGTCTTTTTTTGCGTGCGAAACATTAGAGGAAATACGGTAAACAAAATTGAAATAACCGAAACGACAATTCATTCATTCTAAGCCAAAGTTAGTTCAAAACAATACTTTATCGTACATTCTCGAGACTAGAAGCACTAAAAAGCCTCTGAATTTTACTTCTTGAGAAAAATAGCCGATAATTTCAACATTCTGTTTTTACATCAAAATATCCACATTTTGGCAGCTCATGCCACTTTAACTTATCAGTTATCATTTATTGGGATGATTTACGGTAGTTTTTCAATGCCTCTGAATCACTTGATTTTCTTTGCAAACTGATTCAATAAAAAATTGCATATTTTAACAGCTAGTGCTTAAGTTATTTGAATTTTTTAGTCACCGAGGAATTACAGGTTTTGAAAATTGTCTTGCGTGGAAGCCATTCTGAAAGATGTGTGAACAAAACGGCTATGATATTTGCATAAGAGTCCAAACACTACACACCTCACAAATTTTAAGTCTCTTGATAATTCTTTTGCGTGAGCTAGGGTATTCTTAAAGAAAATCAATAATCAGTCTCGGACTAGTCAACCCCACTCAGACCATATCATCCCCCATGAGGTGAACGCTTTAACTAAAATACATTAAAAAGACACACCGTGGCCTTCAGATTATTAACAAGGCCTGGGCCATATCTTTATACAAAGCTGGGGCTCGTTTCACAAAGCAGTCGCATCGCAAACGTAGCATAGTTGCCAATGGATACCATAGTGAAGAGATACGGAGTCATGGCAACTACGTTTGATTGCACTTTGCGATGGCTTCGTGAAACGGCCCCCTGGTGTAAGTAATTACGTCGGTCGCAAACCAGTGTTAAAACTATAGAAACTTACACCCAAGTTGCAACTTGTCCATGCTGTAGGCCAAGGCGCAACTTTATGCCAGTCTTGTAAGACGGGACCCTTCAGAAGGGTTTCAAATTTCATGCTGATATCCCGCGGATACATTTTCTTCCAGAGAGCTAGAACCAAAAACACTCAGCCACATGCTGATTTCACTACTAGTGACATGCAATTTGTGGAATTGTCACAACATTTGCACTACTTCTAGCTTTCTTTCAAAGCTGGGGCCTTGGTGGTCCAGAGGTTTAGAGGGATCGTGCCTCAGTCCCACACAGGCCTCGGTGGTCCAGAGGATGAGGGATCGTGTCTCAATCCCACACAGACCTTCCATCAAAGCAGCACGGGTTTCGAATCAGAATAAAAATTGTCAAATTTTTGAGTGGATTTTTCACTTGATCGCAGTATATGGGAGAGTTGTCAGGTACTCGCCAAATGTCGGGGGTTTTCTGCGGCCAATGCCGCCATATAAGTGAAATAATTTTGAGTGCGGCATAAAACATCAACCAATCTAGACTTTCTGCTGTCACTTCGTTAAATAATCTGGATAAACTGGCCCCCGGACATTTTGTTTTCTTTCCTCAATACAGGTCAGCATATAGAGTTTTCACCGTACATGTATGGTCAAACAATGAATCATGCATTTGTTAAACTGATCGGGGATCTGTTATTAGATTATCATCTGTATTCATATTTAAACAGCTTGACCAACCTAAACTCGGTACCGTATGGTTCCCAGCATTTCAAAATGAGGAACCGATTAAAGGTTTCCAAATGACACTGAAATTATGTGGCCTGGAACAAGGTTATTTGATTTGTGGTTAACATGTCAACTTTTGAGGCCATGAGTATTGAGAATTCAGAGCTCCTATCCCCCCCCCCCCTCCTCCCTCTCAATTTCCTTCAAACTTTGACGAAGTTAAGTGCCCGCGTGGTAACAATGTCGATGGAACAATTACTCAGTTGATGGAACAATTATCAGTCTCTTCATGGCTGTAATTGTAGACGAAAATTGGGTTATAACAACAACAGCAGCTGCCAGTCCGTGCTTAACATGTACCAAGGGAGACAAACATGATTAGTCACAGGGGGGAAACTGACCAGTAATCTGATTTGGTCACTCTATTCTTCATGTAACTGGGGATTTGGTTGGTTTAATGCTTGATGGTTTAAGCTGCACTAAAGATTATTTCACTTTTATGGTGCTGGTGCCGGGTTTACTAGGGGAGGAAACCAGGAAACCAATAACCTTTGTAACGGATAACTTTGTAACAGAAGGACAGTAAAACCACACTCAGAAATGTTTCCATTTTTCTTTAGACGTCGAGAAATTTGTTATGAAGATATTGAAACAGGCATTTTAAACAAAGTCTTTCTTTTTTCTTGTAACCGTTTAATTGTTAATTGTATTTATCATGGATATCAAGTAAAAACACACTCAGAAACGTTTCCATTTTTCTTTGGACTGAGTTGGATTTGAACTGGTGACTTTTCCAGAAATACATGAATGTTATGAAGATATTGAAATAGGCATTTTAAACAAAGTCTTTCTTTTTCTTGTAACCGTTTAACTGTTAATTGTATTTCTCATGGATATCAAGTAAAACATACTCAGAAACGTTTCCATTTTTCTTTGGACTGAGTTGGATTTGAACTGGTGACTTTTCCAGAAATACATGTATGTTATGAAGATATTGAAATAGGCATTTTAAACAAAGTCTTTCTTTTTTCTTGTAACCTTCTAATTGTTAATTGTATTTCTCATGGATATCAAGTAAAAACATACTTAGAAATGTTTCCATTTTTCTTTGGACTGAGTTGGATTTGAACTGGTGACTTTTCCAGAAATACATGAATGTTATGAAGATATTGAAATAGGCATTTTAAACAAAGTCTTTCTTTTTCTTGTAACCGTTTAACTGTTAATTGTATTTCTCATGGATATCAAGTAAAACATACTCAGAAACGTTTCCATTTTTCTTTGGACTGAGTTGGATTTGAACTGGTGACTTTTCCAGAAATACATGTATGTTATGAAGATATTGAAATAGGCATTTTAAACAAAGTCTTTCTTTTTTCTTGTAACCTTCTAATTGTTAATTGTATTTCTCATGGATATCAAGTAAAAACATACTTAGAAATGTTTCCATTTTTCTTTGGACCGAGTCAGGTTTGAACTGGAGACCCGCCCAGAAATATATGAAGATATTGAAATAGGCAAAGTCTTTCTTTATTCTTGAAACCGTTTAATTGTTAATTGTATTTCTCATGGATATCAATTACTCAGAAATGTTACCATTTTTCTTTCGACCGAGTGGGATTTGAACTGGTGACTTTTCCAGAAATACATGTATGTTATGAAGATATTGAAATAGGCATTTTAAACAAAGTGTTTCTTTTTTCTTGTAACCGTTTTATTGTTGGATTTGAACTGGTGACTTTTCCAGAAATATTTATGAGCACTAAAACACACGGGCACAGGGAAAATCTTCTTGTCTAAAATAACCACGGAGACAAGTTTCTAATTGTGTTAAAAAGAGGTATATCATTTAGACCTTTATACCCCATCATAAATTGTTGTAATAAAGTAAACCTATGATATTTCATTAGGTTGACAACTGACAGGAGCTTGGCCTTAGTCAGTAGAATTTTCTGGAACACTTTGTATTGCATTGACAATTTTCCAGAAATACATGTATATGTATGTTATGAAGATATTGAAATAGGCATTTTGAACAAAGTCTTTCTTTTATATTGTAACCGTTTGTTAATTGTATATGGGCCATTTTCAAAAAAATGTACAAGTTACGGTAAAGACATTTTTATTGATTTATTTTAGGTTAAAAGGTTGATAAGCTCAGATTTAGTGGGGAAAATGGTTTAAGTAAGACTAGCTTATATGTTTTGCACAAGCAAATTACCAAAACTTTAACACTGAGCCATATTCTACAAAGCTAGACACGCTTAAAGTGCTGGTTGTCTTTACCGTTATCAAGTAACTTTTGTTTTCAGAGTCACTTTTTTGAAAAGGCTATTATGATTTTAAAAAAGAACCTATTTTATTTGAATTAACTCGACAATATTGATTAAAATGTAGAATTTCACTGCTTAGAAACATTTGCAAGCATTAAAATTTTGAGAAAATGTTAGAAAATAAAGATATGTCTTTACCATAATTTTTATAGTTATCTCACTTTTCTCACTTAAATACACAGGAGAAAGGGGGTGGCTTTAACACTTCCTGTAGAATCAGGATGTAGGTAGCCATTTTGAACTATATGGAGTCACAGGAGAGCACATGTTTTTCACAGATTCTGACTTTTATCAAGTGTCACACAAATTGTCTGTCTTTACCGTTGTTAGGGTATGGTTATCAATTAGTTTATGATTGTAGTTAAACAAAGCACAAGTGTTTTAAATCCATACATGAATAATTTTAGAAAAATAAAAAAGATTTTATAAGCTCAACATGTAACCTGGTGGGAAAAGTTTTTCTTTACCGCAATTTGAATGTGTCTTTACCGTAAAAAAAAGCAGTGACGGTAAAGACAAGCCATTTACGGAAAAGAAAAAAGTGTATTCTTTTTCTCATTCAACTTAAAATACTGTTATAAGTTTACACTGTGACAACAATTTAACTACACTGAATTTTTATTATTACAATTAATACCTTAAATTTAATTTTTTTCAAAGGCTTTGATGAGCATTGCACTGGTGTAAGAAACATTATTTATACTTGTACTGTAGAAATGCGACATTTACAAGTAAAAGAGTAAATTTCTTAAACAAAATTTAAAGAGTATATACAAGCCATCGAACAAAAGCTTGAAGAAACTGTCGTGGCGAAGTTTTACAAGTGTCTAGAGGAGGAATCAGTGATCAGTGATGCAGACCAAGACCAGTGTCGAGACCAGTTTGGCTAGGACTTGGTCTCGGTTTTTTAGGCCAGGACCAGCACGAGCCCAACAATATAAGGTATATGCGCAACGCCTGGACGCCCGTCGCGAGTGGACGTTAGCTCTATGTATAACTAAAAAAAACTCCTGGCAGCTTTCTTGTTAAAAGGCGAGCCTAGCCCTTAGCTCCCTAAAGTCCAAATGTAATGCGTTGTTATTTTTCTTTTATAGAAAATTAACAATTTTTAAAAGCTTTTCAGGACTGGGGATATAAACATGACATTCTCAGCGTCACTACAAAGTGCTTAATGCCTGTTGTTCAATGTCGATTACAGAGATAAGGGCCTGATATCTTCAGTCTGTGTACGGGTTTCTTCTCCCAGGCCATGGTCGTTGCCCGGCTTGCGCCGCATCTGTATTATTAGTTATACGTTACCCTTGTGGATAATACAAGATGAGATTTGGTTATATTTGTCAGAGAACCAAATCTCATCCCTAATTACCCAGAAAGAACGACGTAATACAAATTTATTATATTTCAAAGCCAACTATCTATAACTTACTAACTTGTATATAATTTGGTCACATTTCCAAGAAAACGTCAAAATTGGCTTATGTAATGTTTAGAGCAAATCGATTAAAGTTAAGAACAGGCCTACTGTTGATCGTACAACTGACACAGATGGTTTCAATATGAAATTTACATGTCTGGAATGCTTCATAAAGTTGATATTGTACAGTTACTACAGGACGGTTGACCGTCCGGTGTCTGCCAAATTTTGATTGACAGTCTAGAATGCATGAACAGCTGTTACAATGGACTACGGGAAAGTTTAAAATGTATTTGCTTCCAGGTGTAAAACAGCTCTTAACCAATAAAATGCTTGCGATTTTCTCTGTTATCATGGGATAACCTTCTTTAGTAATCTGTCGGCACTCTATTCGTGTATGTGTGGACAGTGGTATTTTCTTCGTCCTGTCAGTCACATCGACGATAATAAAATCTACCTTTCGGGATCACATAGCGTATGATGATGCCTGTGAGAAAATGGTTATCCTTTAACATAACTCCATGTCTCTGTCGATCGGGCCCGTTGAGCGGGCATTCAGCAGAGGGGGCATCATCATGCAAATCATTCTTCAGCAATGCAACTTGTTCAATATTTTGTTTGACAACTTTTAATTTTATATCAAAGATCGTTCTCTAGCCTAACGAGGGCAGGAATCTTTCTGCATTCTTCAATCTTCACCCAAAACATTACAACATCTACTGACTTATGTCATACCATTCATCTCAAATTCATTTCTTTAAAGTGGCACGAGCTGGAGTTTGGAGTGAGGAAAATCCATACAGCATGTGACCTATATGAACCTAAATAGTGTTCGAAAAGTACGGTAAGCAAAATTTAGGTAACCGAGACGACCATTCATTCATTCTAAGTCAAAGTAGCTTCAAAACAATACATTATCGTACATTCTCGAGATTAAAATCACTAAAGAGCTTCTGAATTATACGTCTTGAGAAAAATAGCCATTAATTTCAACGTTCTGTTTTAACGTCAAAATATTAACATTTTGACAGCTCATGCCACTTTAACAATCTTAAAACAATACATGTATTATGACTGGCCCCAATAGTCAATACACAGAATATCAAATTCAATAATTATCAAAGAAATATAGCGTTGATTACTTTATTAATGTCAAGTTTACAAGTCTTAGTACGCAGTTTACTGGGACTTCGAAAAAGTGCTCTAAATCCCGTAACACGTATCATTGGGTGGCCGTTGTTCGATATAATTTTCCCGCAATCTTTCATCCCTTGTATGCAAGGCAGTGTGAAGGTCTCACAGCTCTGTACTTGGAGATTAAACATTTATAGTTATTTGTCTTTACCGTTATGTCTTTGCCGTTAACCCGTTAACGGTAAAGACAAAATGTAACAAGAGTTTTAGTAAACTCAACATACGCCCGCCGTGGCAAAGTCGAACCGCTACGATTAACAACTTTACATTTAATATAACATTTGTTTTAATTTCATCAATTCGAATTTCTTGGGCAAGTTAGAAGTTTTTCTTTTCTGAATTTGATGAAGCAGCAACTAAATACAAGTACGTTATAGTACACATATATTATCTGTTCAGGTAATTTCAATCACATTTTAATAGCAAAAACGGAAATATTGTGGCTGTTTTGACATTGCTGTTATGTTTCATAATTGGGAAGGAGCAATAGCTTACAATTCTTGAATTTTAACAGTTTTGACTGGGACAGTGTTCTATTGGGCATGGCTGTAATAGTTTTATGACAAAGCAAACAAACTTCAGGCTGACCACTGATACAATGGTGTGTAAATATACAAACCTAGGGTGCCCACTTCAGGGGATGTCATTGTCCCCTTATCTCTATTTAAACAGCCACTCTGATAAATACCATATGGGTAATAAAGTGGGAAAATGGTATTTTTTGTTATTATAGTGCACATTAAACTATCCAAGAAAACAGTCTCAGAATGTATAAATTAACTGGCTTCCAGTATTACTCTGGACTAAGTGTACTAAAAAAAGCATTGATATATATTAATATATATATATTAAACATCAGGTACACATTTCTGATAAAAAAAGCTCTTGAAAGCAGACAAAAAATATGTGTACCTAAATCAAGTTTGGTATGCGACACATCATCTACCTATAAGGTATATATACTCTTAAAGAATTGGAGAGATTATATTAAAACGAAAGAAGTTCTGGAGCCGAAAGGGAATATTACATAATCCAATAGAGCTGCCATATTATGCAACAGGTGATGTCAGAAACGGCACATGAAACACCGTCTGCCCATAAGGTATGTACTCTGAAAGCATCGTCAAGATCGGATCAAAACTCTTCAAGTTATGGAGCGAAAGGGAACGAAGATATAGACTAAGACATAATCCAATGTAGAAGTCATATTATGTAATCGGCAATGTCCCAAATGGTTCATGACACACCTTCTACCCCTAAACTATATGTTGTAAAAAAAATTGTAAAGATCGGATCAAAACTCTTCAAGTTATGGAACGGAAGGGAAGGAAGATATAGACTAAGACAGAATACTACATAATCCAATGTAGAAGCCATATTATGCAATGGACAATGTTCTTAATGGTTCATGACACACCTTCTACCCACAAGGTATATGTTGTGAAAGAATTGTAAAGATTAGATCAAAACGCTTTAAGTTATGGAGCGGAAGGGAATCCGGGACGGACGGCCGGACGGACGGCCGGACGGACGGACGGACGGACGGACGGCGCTGGTGATACCATAATACGACCGACTTTTTTTAAGTCGGGCGTATAAAAATTAAAATTTTCAATTTAGCTAATTTAAAAGTAGATTAAGCTTTGCTACTTTCAGGTTAGCCTTTGGCACACACTTGGAGTTTTCAAAATTATTTTAAGATTATTTTGGAGACTTTTTTATTTTTTATCGTTCTTTACCGTAATTTGTACATTTTCTTGAAAATGGCCCATATATCAAGTAAAAACACTCAGAAATGTTACCATTTTCTTTTTTTCTTTCGACGGAGTTGGATTTGAACTGGTGACTTTTCCAGAAATACATGAATGTTAAATAAAGATATTGAAATAGGCATTTTGAACAAAGTCTTTTTTCTTGTAACTGTTTAATTGTTAATTGTATTTCTCATGGATATCAAGTAAAAACATACTTAGAAATGTTTCCATTTTTCTTTGGACCGAGTTGGATTTGAACTGGTGACTTTTCCAGAAATACATGAATGTTATGAAGATATTGAAATAGGCATTTTAAACTAAGTCTTTCTTTTTCTTGTAACCGTTTAACTGTTAATTGTATTTCTCATGGATATCAAGTAAAAACATACTCAGAAACCTTTCCATTTTTCTTTGGACTGAGTTAGATTTGAACTGGTGACTTTTCCAGAAATACATGTATGTTACAAAGATATCAATTGAAATAGGCATTTTGAAAAAAAGTCTTTCTTTTTTCTAGTACATGTAACTGTTTAATTGTTAATTGTATTTATCATGGGCACTACAATAAATGGGACTGTTAGCACAAATGGAATCTATTTTACAGTTAAGCTGCTCGAGAGATAAACAGATTTGGTTGATTGATTGATTGGTGTTTTATGCCGCGCTCAAGATGATTTCACTTACATGGCGGCGTTGCCAGTTTTATTGTGGGAGGAAACCGGGGTCTATGCCCGGAGGAAACCCACGACCTTCCATTGGTAACTGGCAACCATCCCACATAGGATGAACAATCAGGAGACAGTGCAATACTTTTGGACAACATCATTTTTTGTCTGACAAACAAGGAAAATTTCAAACCACTATCAGGTACATAAAATATAAAAGTAGATTACCATATTTCTTCTAAATATTCAGCCATTCTAATGGCCTAAATTTTTAATTGAGTCAGACGAAAATGGAGACGTGGAGTTGTGTTTAAGGATAACCATTTTCACACACTGCAAGATGGGTCATATTGCCTTAAATTCCCTTTAATGGGCAAATTTTTCTGGCCACATTTAGCATATTTCTTTTCTAATGGTCGAATCCTTATGAGGAAAAAAGTGGCTGAATCTTTAGAAGAGATACGGTATTTAAATATGGGGTTAAGAACTTACCACTCACCAGCTTATATCCTTTTGAACTCTAGAGTACAGGACACCATTTGAAAGTTAACTGTTGAAGTAGAAATATAGAAATTATAATTTACATTTTTCGAAGGATTTATGAACAACTTACATGTAGGCAATATTTCATAGTGTTATTTTTAATATGTTTTAAAAAAAGAGTCAAGTGTATTTGGTTAAAGTGACACGAGCTGCCAAAATTTTTATTTTAATTTCTGATCATCATGACAGTAAGAGGCTTTAAAGGCCATCGAAAAACTAAATGATTAGCGTTGGAATTAGGAAAATCCATACAGTATATGGCCTATACAAACTGAAATAGTGTTTAAATAACCAGGACGACCATTCATTCATTCTCATCCAAAATTAGTTCAAAACAATACTTGATCGAACATTCTCGAGACTAGAAGCACTAAAAGCTTCTAAACTAGCCGATAATTTCCTGCGAATAGAGTGCTCAGTGTCAATGAAGAAACATGTGAATTATATTTATGATCACTAAAACACACAGGCACAGGGAAAATCTTCTTGTCTAAAATAACCACGGAGACAAGTTTCTAATTGTGTAGTGTTTTTTCAAAAGTTGGCGTGAACGATCCAGCGTTCTCGTGAAATTTAACCAGCATAGTAACTGTAGTTTAGTGTTTTCTTAGTAAGCCTTGTTTTTTTTTTTTAATTGCTGATTTACCCTGCGTGACCGAACAATCATTTGAAGGCCTGGTGTGAGGCCTGCACTACTCGAGTTAATGGAGTTACCTGTAGCATTAAGAATTAGACGGTTGCAGGTAACCAGACCAAACCGATTTTTAATTAAAGCGTAACCTCGGGAATTTGACTGCAGCTGATTCTTGTCTAGTCCGCCTTAGGCTGAATCTGACTGAATTTGAACGCGCTGCTCGATAGACTGGACCCCTGTGTTCATGCAGCATGAACCAGTGTTCGACAACTAAACAGTTTGTACGCCTTATCACACAGCGAGCAGAGCATGGATAAACTGATATTTGGTTACCATGTAACCTCAACTCGAAGCAGATTATCTCAATTACAATGACACTGTTTTCAAATCCGATCAGAATTAACGTCCGAAGTCGAGAATGGATAAACAATTTAGCAGATTCTAACCTGTCGATTTTCATTTTGTAATGCTTTCGTGCAGGTCCGCGACCGACTTCTCAGAAATCTATTTTCATTGGTCCGAGTATCTGTAGTTTGCAAATTCATACAGCTAATACATAGGTCCATACTGGCGTCCGATCATAAAAGTGTTTATTTATGCCACTTGCAATTCGCGAAAGCTAATTAAATTTCTAACTAAATAACACGTACTACATAGATTTTCCAGACGTTCACAAGACATGATCAGTTTGTCATCTACTCTGCTTCTGACACCCGCTTTGCACTTTTGTCAAGCGAGTCCAGCTGTGAAATTTT
Source organism: Lepidochitona cinerea (assembly GCA_963971465.1). Lineage (NCBI taxonomy): Eukaryota > Metazoa > Mollusca > Polyplacophora > Chitonida > Tonicellidae > Lepidochitona > Lepidochitona cinerea. The sequence goes on from OZ020559.1 coordinate 17,547,381, forward strand.
CAGTGTTTGTCGACGTTTTACCAGCTGAGGAGTGTGCGGTTACGGTAAAACTATTATTTGTAAAAATGTCGGTACCTGTTCTGACCAGGCAGCTATTCCCAAGAAAAATCAAACTTTATTGTCTACGGCATTTTTGATTGCCTTAGAAAAAGCATGTTTAAGACGTCTAAAGTACAATCTCTGTGACATCACCGATTTTTGCTGTGAATTGCGAGGACTTTGAACGTAGTTAATTGTCATGACGAAAGTTTGTAAAAAGTTTTTTATTCTCTAGCAATCGCAGGCATTGCCGACCTCAATGAATATCAAGTAGGGAGGTACGAGACGCAACTTACACAAAATTAGCGTCAGTATAATTTTTTTTTTAAAAACCCGACCGACCGGTCTTCCAAAAGTAAGGCTTGTTACCTGCAACCTACTAATTCTTAATGATCGCCTGGCGGGTTTGAGAGATCCTCGTTTTATGTAACACCAAGTCATCGGTCCATTTAGCATGTGTTGTTGTTGTTGTTCGGAAAACAACACTCCGCGACCAGGACAACATAACTAGATAACGTGTATTTATTTGGAAAGGGTTGGCTCAAAAAACGCCTTTTAGGTAGTAACATTTGTACTTAAAGATAGGGTATCTATAGAAAGAAATTTCGGAGCGAAAAAAGGTAAAATTACCTGAAACATTCTCGAATAATCATTGTTGTTATTTTTACAGTCCGAGGAAGCCTTTGTGGATATCGTGACGTCATCGTGGAATATTCGAGTGTATTGCCTTTCTATTGGTCAATATTCATTGTGGCAGGTGCACGCGCGAAGTTCGATCAAGGTGAAAAACACCTTTTTGTTGTCAGCTGTCCGATACGCTCGTGTAACCATCACGTTTCTTCAATACCCACCCAGGGCAGAATGGAAGAGAAGCAAACACCGTAAAATGATACAGTTTCAAATTGCAATTCCCATAATGATATTAAATGGCTGGGGCCGGTTGCACAAAGCTGTATTATAATTTATATGTAAATGAATGACATTTACGTTGGCCTATAGGCTATACATGTAGTCTTACATTTGAAAGTTAAATACTTCGTGCCACAAAGGAATTTGATGGTACGGTAACGCTGCCTATAGAATGGAGTTTAAGCTCCATACACCGCCTTTGCCCAACCGGTCCCCACTCAACATATTGCGGACTAAAGGGCTACCTTTGGCTTGTGAAGATGATGCAGGAATGTAAGATTTCACTGTCTATCTTTTAGCATTATAAAACTCGACGCGGAGGTCGACGTCGAGTACGTCGCGACTTGTGTAAGAGACGGAGAGGTGGCCCAAATAGAACTATATTTCATTTCTAATATCTGTTGTAAAATATCGAAAATTTGAAGTTAAAAACAGACGGATCCTATGTCCGTTCTACCACTTGGGGCATCGGAATTAATGCCACGCTCAAGATTATCTTATGCACTTATAATTGTTATAATATTGATTGATTAATTGTTTGGTGTTATGCGCCGCGCTCAAGATTATTTCACTTATACATGTATGGCGGCGTTGTCACTTTTATTGTGGGAGGAAACCAGGCTCTGTGCCCGGAGGAAACTCACGACCATTCCACATCTAGGTCGTTCGTATGAAAACCCAGTCAGAAAATTTTCAAATTTTTCGAACTCATGGCCCAGTGGTGGAAGGTATATCTGTTCGGATTGAGCATCCATGTTACGCTCTACCTAGGCCTACTGATCGCCACGCAGCGCAAAACTGGCAAATGGTCAATCCCACCTATATATGGCACTAATATGCCTCCTTAGGTTTCTGTCCTAAAATATGTTGTAAAAATGTTGAAAATTATGAGTAATAAACACACAGATGCTTTGTCCGGTCTATCATTTCGGGTCGTAATTATGACGTCGCTAAATTACGTCCTTAGCAAATCACCTATTCGCTTTAACTACGTTACGTCATTACGTCTAAAACGTGACGTAGCCTACATATATATGTCATGGTGACGTACTCATACTCGAATCCTCATGTACACATTGTTACGTCACAAGAGAAACTGGACGTTGTCACGTTGGTTACATGACCAAACATGTGTTCCCTCTGTAATTTTATTCTGGTCACTAACCTGACGTATACTATTATTCACGATCCGGACTGGTCAAAGCCACGGCCTATATATATAGGCTACAGCTAGATCGTACATACAGAGGTTAAAAGGTTAATATATTACCATACTACTGAGTCTGTGAGGAAAAAGGTAAGATAATTATACACTGAAATTACTGTTAAGGTTAGAATTGATCAAGAAATGTACTAATGGCCTAGCTAATCTTTTTTTTAATTAGAATCCACAGTCAATAATCGAAGGTTTTAATCAAACTACGGCACGATAGGCCTAACAAGAAGAACATTTTGAATACCGCGGGGCGTCTATAATCAAAATGGTAATGTAGGCTATTGGCCTAGCCTTTCTTTCTGTATGAATGTTTTTTATACGACGTACGCCCTATATCTTGGCCTAAACTCAGAGTGTGGCCGAAACGTCGGCTTCCCTTTAGCGAAGTTAAAGTTCGGGTCGTGTCGACCTTAATCTCGGCCTGGTTGTAACAATCTAAAATAAAGATTGACCCTTCTGCCATCCGTTGAGATATCAACTCTAAAACGATTGAGTGAGTCGACATGTTGCTTGAACAAAGGGAGGCCACTGCTGTCGACGTCCTTAAAGGGGCATGAGCTGTCAAAATTCACAGTTTTTTCATAACTTCTGATCGTCACGACAGTAAGAGGCTTTGAAGGCTATCGAAAAACTAAATGATTGGCGTTGGAATGAGAAAAATCCATACAGTATGTGGCCTGTATGAACCGAAAAAGTGTTCAAAAGTAAACAAAATTTAAATAACCGGGACGACCATTCATTCATTCTAATCCAAAGTTAGTTTAAAACAGTACTTTATCGTACATTTTCGAGACTTGAAGCATTAAAAAGCTTCTGAATTCTACCTCTTGAGAAAAATAGCCAATAATTTCAGCATTCTGTTTTAACGTCAAAATATCAACATTTTGGCAGCTCATGCCCCTTTAAAATTGTAAACAACGACACGGGACACTGACAGTTGACTCGGTTGTGTAGAGAGATATCCGATATAATTCTGGTAGGTAACGTTTAAACCGCCGATAACCTGTTTTGTTATATTGATTGCTACTCTCCTAATACATATTAAATACCTTGAAATACCTTGAAGTCCATTTCATAATTTGCCTTGACATCCATGGGCGCTGCCATCTTGTTTTAGAATGTATATATGAGCTGATGTAGTGCCGATTATATTTTTGATTTCTAACAAGTATTTCTGCCCAAAGGCCTTGCGATACAGTTTATTATTGTAGGGTTTACATGTTTGGGAACAGTATAGAACAGAGAATTAAATATCATACACATTATAAATTCTCAGTAAGATTCTTACTGTTCACTATGCGCGAAAATGGAGTGCGACGGCTCTCGAGCCATGTCTCGTGTTGAAGATCTCGTAGAATGGCACGAGATCTCGATTGCTGGTTGTAACTAGCCAATAAATAAATCTATGCTGGTTGTATCGTGGCCGTGCTCGGCCTTTATCAAAGGTCATTACGAGTCAACATCGTCGACCACAGGTTGACCTTCTATGCATACATTTATACCGGTAACGAAAAATAATATTGCCTAGACATTTAGTAAAGTAATTTTTAACATACGTCTTTGGGTGTAACACCCGCTTGATTGGAAGACAATATAGACATTGTTCATGTCCTTATTACTATGTATTAGGCTAGGTTAAAATTTGACTAAATAATTTTGGTCCCCTTTCCTAGAACTGGTCGTTCGGAGTTACTCCCCTTGATTTTTGTACCTGCATTTCATCTTATAAACACAACGAGTCTATAGACCCATTCCAGACATTTCGTATAATCGGGATCAGGATAAAAAACAATTGACGGTGACACAAGAAGAATGGGATTTCACGTTGGACGTTGAATCAGAGCCAGTGCGATTCTCGGTGTTGGCATTGTGCAGGGGAAGGTGGGGTAAGATTAGTCCGGGTTTCTGGCCCCAAAATTACTTTTTTTTTGTACTGACGGTCGTATTTTGGAGACTCAAATAGTGTCAGCACGACATTCATTAATAATTTAGCCTTTTGTAAAGTGAATTTAACGTTGAAAAAACGCTAAACTGTGTCACGTCATCAATGGCGGAGAGTGTAGGCCTAAGACTGGAGAAGGCAAAAGTGAATTCAGAGGAAGAATAAAGTTTACTGGCCGATCTTGCTCGTTCATATCAGGCACTGGTAGGTAGCGAAATTATCCATGAACGTGATTATGACCGTTTAGACACGATCTGAGTAGGTTGTATTGCTATTTCTTTGTCTAATTCGGCTTCTGAGCGGGCAGCCAACTCCGGCTTTTTTATTACAGTAAACCGACTTCAAAATACGGCCGTCAGTATAAAAAAAATAGTCATTTTGGAGTCAGAAACCCGGACTAGGGTAAGATGAAATAATTTTTACATTTCTTCAAGTGGATCCGACACCAATAAGGGCTGTGCATCACAAGTATGGCTGTCTGAAGCAGTATGTTTTCAACTTTAAAGAAGCCCAAATCGAGGCTATACCCAAGAAAGGAAACATCAATATTTTCAAGGTTAAGAAAAGTACGTCGTCTGTATCATTTTAATCTCTTTAAGTGGCATTTAGGAGTTGATCATGATATTAAGAAATGAACACGGTTTTTTATGGGTGGCAACTCCTGGATTTTTATTGTACACAACGTTTCGATGTAGAAACTAACATCGTTATCAAGTGAATGTGAAAAAACAGACAAACATTTAAATACTAAAAAAATCATTAAAGATTTTAAATTCATCAAAGGGCTTAAAGGGGGGGGGGGGGGGGGGGCAACAAACAATGGCTCTGCTGGCTTAGTTAGGATTCACAGTCACAGTTGGTTAGCTTTGATGAAGAATATAGTCATATGCAGAAGGGATCAGACGGATCATAAAGCCCTGATCTCTATTCATTGCTGGCTTGTTAATATTAATATGTACAGCTTCTAGAAATTTCCTTTCTTTCCAATTTGTTTTGTTAATTTCGAGGGCTTTAATTTCTTGCCATTTAATTCTGTGGTCGGGGTGGGCTGCTATGTGGTCAGAGATGGCTGATTTTACCCGATGCGAGGGGTAAGATGATACACATGAAGTAACTGTGACGTCATTTGAAGCACTGTATCATCTTGCCCCGTGGTTCATCTTACCCCACCTTCCCCTACAAACTTAGAATAAGTGATTTGGCAATTACGTACTTGCAAATGCTATAATTTGGCGACGTCGAAATTAAGTGGTAGATATTTTAACTCAAATTTTCAGCTTTTTGACGGCATATTTTAGAAAGGAACCCCGATTTTATCTCTGAAGGAATCGAGTAAAGCGATACAAAAATCTTCCATGAAACGGGAGCTCGACTGAACATGGGCTTGTCCTCTCTAAAAGTTGGTGCCATCACGTACGCCATTAGTCCGTAATATCTGCGATGATGATGTAAGACATTTTCTGACAGATAGGCCTATCTGTCAGAAAATGTCTTACATCATCAGCGCAGATATTTCGGACTAGTACGCCATGTCATCGTTGTGCGAAAAACTGGCAGATGGTCTATTATATGTACATAGGGTTTGAAAATATCAAATGTCTTCAAATAAACTTAAACTTCTTTGTAGTCTTTTCATTTTGTTTCGTCTACTCTTTGTTTTACGGTTCGCAAAACAGTAAAGTGCTGCATTCGGATAACCTCCTGGTTTTTTTTTTTTACAGGCGAGAATAAAATCTTCCGCCTGTCATGGATGCAGAGCATATTCTACGCCAGCTTGGTACGTGTGGTCGATATCAAGTGAAAGTATTTACGTTAATGAGTTTAATTTGTCTCCGAGGAGTTTGGCAACTTTTTGCTCCAGTTTTTCTTGGAGCTGACCCTGGACATCGTTGCGCATCACCTGGAAATACGTCATCATTTTATGACGTCATAAAAAACGATACCACATCGTTGGGCGAGTGTCAAGTATTCATAGGTGGTAACTATAGCAACAGCACCACGCCGTGTAAATCAGGATGGGAATATGGGAAAGAATTTCAGAGAACAATAGTGACGGAGGTATGCCCAGTTCTTTCATTTATTGTTACACGTCTTACTACATCCTTCTTACGCGCTAAGATTATTTTTATTTATTCGTTTACCGGCAACTTATTGCTTTTAACTGTTAAAGGTCCATTCACACGTTGCGATTTATCGTACAGACTTGTAGCATGCGATTAAAATGGATGCTTTTAATTGGTTGATACGGTTTGTCAACCAATCAAAAACATCCATTTGTATCGCATGCGACAAGTCGGTACGACAAATCGCACCGTGTGAGCGGGCCTTTAGGTCTACCATCGCAATTTTGCCAGGATTAAAAATAGAATGTGTCGACTTTAGTTTTGTCGAATCTAAATGTAAACAAACGCAGACTAAACATCTTACGTAACATATGGTTCAATGCATTGATATCAGAATGTAATTGTAATTGTAATTATTTGTTTTATGAGGATAATCCACAGCCAAATGGCCACTATGGGATCTCCTCCTAGTGTTATAATGTTGCCAATTATAATGTTGCCAATTATAAGGCCGAGGCATCAAATTCGTACATCGCAGTGAATTGCATATTTGTGTATTTTAGTCACTGTCTCGATCTATGCCCTTTTGACATTTCTGATGGGCTTTCAACTTTTTTTTTAGAGTTTGCCTATTAGACCCAAACAATTGAATGAGTTTTTTTTTAATTTCTGATTTTTGTTTTTGTGACAGGTGTGCGGAGCCGTAAAAGGGACATCCGAAAGTTTTTTTTTACTCAAGGCCTGTTCGAAAATGCGATTTTTGGACCAAATTTATGTCGTGGTACGACTTATTATGAGATAATTATCTCGTACCACGACATAATTATCTCGTACCACCACATAATTATCTCGTACCACGACATAATGATATCGTACCACGACATAACTATCTCGTGGTACGACTTATTTATCTCGTACCAGGACATAAATTATCCAATGAAATTGAATCTTTCAAGAGTTAGCAAAACTAAAGTACTCGACGTCAAATGCTAGCCACTCACTGACTGCAAGCAGGCAACTTGCTTATCTTTATTCCATGTTCTAAACTGAGAATATGCCGTATATCTGAGACCTTAAACTTTTGCTCGAAGTAAGTGCCTACAATTTTCTGACGTTTCTCGATATCAGCCATGTTTTCCTGCACCCATTGCAATGGTACAGACCAGAAATTGCATTGGCTATTTTATACCACGACAGGATACTTAAGGCACATTGTGATTGGCCAATTATGTCGTACCACGAGAAAATTATGTCGTACCACGAGATAGTTATCTCGTGGTACGACTTATTATATCGTGGTACGAGATAAATAAGCCGTACCACATGATAATTATGTCATGGTACGAGATAAGTATGTCGTGGTACGAGATAATTATGTCGGCGGTACGAGAGTCGTACCATAAGTCGTACCACGATATAATGTTAGTCCAAAAATCTTTAACAGGCCGTGCGTAAAAAAAAACAACTTTCGGATGTCCCTTTTACGGCTCCGTACGGGTGACATAAAATGACAAGTATATGTCAAACTGGACAATGGATTATTCTGACTGTTTTCCACACATTTAAAAGGGGCCTAGGGGGCCGTTTCACGAAGCCGTCGCACAGTGCGATCAATCGCAGTTGCCATGACGTCGTATCTCTTCAATATGGTATCCAATGGCAAATAGCCTCGATCGTTTGCGATGCGACTGCTTTGTGAAACGAGCCCCAGCGGACTGAATAGAAATACAGTGATCGTGTAGTTATTGAACAGTGGATATATACATAAAGTGTTGAATCTGGTTTCAGTGGGACCTGGTCTGCGAAGATGCATATTTACTAGATTTATCGTCGTCTGTCTTTATGTCCGGTATGCTGATCGGCTCAGTTGTTCTTACTCCCTTAGCTGACCGATTTGGACGAAAAAGGGTCCTCCTTGCGGCGTTATGGGCACAAGGTATTGTGGGAGCTCTGACGTCACTGGCAAACAGTTTCATCCTGTTCACAATTCTACGTTTTGTAATCGGTGTTTTAAATCAGGTGAGTGAGAAACAGCCACATGCATCTGAGATGAATAGTAACTCTTCACAACTCTTATCTGATCTCATCCGTAACTCCTCAGAACTCCTATCTGAGCGCACCCGGAACTCCTCAGAACACCGTACAACTCCTTTCTGAACGCACATGTAACACCATACAACTCCAATCTGAACGCACCTGTAACGCTGTACAACTCCTATCTGAACGCTGTACAACTCCTATCTGAACGCACCCGGAACACCGTACAACTCCTATCTGAACGCACCTGTAACACCGTACAACTCCAATCTGAACGCACCCGTAACACCGTACAACTCCTATCTGAACGCACCTGTAACGCCGTACAACTCCTATCTGAACGCACCTGTAACGCCGTACAACTCCAATCTGAACACACCTGTAACGCCGTAAACTCCTATCTGAACGCACCTGTAACACCGTACAACTCCAATCTGAACGCACCTGTAACACCGTACAACTCCAATCTGAACGCACCTGTAACACCGTACAACTCCAATCTGAACGCACCCGTAACACCGTACAACTCCTATCTCAACGCACTTGTAACACCGTACAACTCCAATCTGAACGCACCTGTAACACCGTACAACTCCAATCTGAACGCACCTGTAACACCGTACAACTCCAATCTGAACGCACCCGTAACACCGTACAACTCCTATCTGAACGCACCCGTAACACCGTACAACTCCTATCTGAACGCACTTGTAACACCGTACAACTCCTATCTGAACGCACTTGTAACGCCGTACAACTCATATTTGAGCGCACCCGTAACACCGTGCATTCCTATCTGAATGCACCCGTAACACCGTACAACTCCTATCCTAACCCATCCGTAACACCGTACAATCTATCAGAACACACTCGTAACACCTTTCAACTCGTACCTGAACTCATCTGAACATAGTACAACTCGTATCTGAACACACCCGTAACACGGTACAACATATTTTAGTGGAAACTCAATTGACGTTTTCGATTTGCCAGAGTATCCTGGTAAAAACAGATGGCGAATCTTCCCTTACTATTATTTCTTTATCTGTTTTCTTTTAGACAATAGGTTTGGTCGCCTGTGTGATACTACCCGAAGCCTTCCCGGCCTCTAACCGTACCGTACCGTACATCGGCATGTTTCTCTTTTGGAGCGCTGGAGTTATGTCCCTTGCCTTACTTGGATTTCTCGTTCGTGATTGGCGATATCTCCAGCTTGTGATATCTCTCCCAAACTTCCTCATGATATCATATTACTGGTGAGTCTCAATCTTTATATAAGCCTCATACCTGGACTCACTCTGAAAAAACTTGCATGCACGGGGTTTTAGGGATCACAACTCTTATAATAATCACTTCGATATTTCGGGATATCGGGTGACACATACGGCTATTAAGAACGTTCCTGGTGACTGTTCTAATGGACTTATTTTGCTCTATAATGTCAGATGCAAACGTCATGTTAGAACGAAAAAAACGCCCAGCGACATCCGCAATGCAGCGCCGGTGACAGGAATTTGGTGGAATTCCTGTGAGACTTGCGCTCCTTATAAGCTTTAAGTTAAAACTTGTAGCCTGCCCGAGGGTGCCGACTCCCCGAAGTGCACTGAACGGCTGTCGGTTAGTTAACCACAGGTAGGATTTTGGATCAATATTGATTAAGGCCCGTTCTCCCGTTGCGATTTGTCGTACCGACTTGCAGCACGCGATTGTAATGGATTGTTTTAATTGGTCGATACGATTTGTCAACCAATCAAATGCATCCATTTTTATCGCATGCTACAAGTCAGTAAGACAAATCGCAACGTGAAGACGGGCCTTAACCCAACCAAACCACCGTTTGCTCAATTCTTGCTCTATTGCCCAACGCTGGTCAACCATACTTGTCGTTTAGGTTGCTACTCGATCCATAAACTGACCTCGATAGACTAACTGCCAATATCCCTGTAGTCTTGAGCCGTTTGCAGGTTTTCCGGATTGTTTTTAAAAGAAAATAATAACATTCATCCTTACTTCCTCCGAACGAGTCTGCAACCCCTCCCCCCCCCCTCCCCTAAACCTGACAAGGCCTCCGTACAAGTGAAATAATCTTTATAGGGAGCGGGAGTAACGTGACGATTCCACAAATTTCCTGTCACCGGCGTTGTAATTACCAATGTGGGGAGCCTTTATCGTTCGAATTTGACGCTCAATTTTTGACCTGATAGAACAAAAAACGTCTATCGAACCGACAACGTCATCTGTCACCGGATATCGCGAAATCTCTCGGTAGACTCCCAGCTCCTATTGCGGCGTCAATCAAGCGTATTTTAATATTTACAGGTTCCTTCCGGAGTCAATCCCATGGTTAATGTCTACGTCCAAAACTCAACAAGCCAATAAAGTTGTTAAGGAAGCAGCTAGGATGAACAAAAGAGAGATTCATTCTGATTTTAGTGTCATCACGTTTAGTGCCTTCAATAAGTCATTGTTGGACACCGAAACACGAAGACCGCCGGAGGAAACCGAAGTGACTACGGGAAACCATCATGGCCGCAATTCTGTAACAGCGCCTGAGATACAATCACAAGCTACTCAAGTAAAACCAGATACTGTTGCCACGCCCATGTTTCATGTGACGACAAAGCAAACTCTTGCCTTTACACAGGATACAACGTCACAATCAGACCTGACGTCAACAGAGCTACGTTTGCTGCCAGAGCTCGATGACATCCCCAAGGAGACCGGCTTAAAGAAAAATTGTATTTCTAATCACAAATTTTCTTCAGAAGGTAGCGATCAAAATGAGTTGAACAATTCAGAAAAGGTTGTGTTCCCATGTTTAGGGGTTCCTCTTTCATCTGGCACGGACCTTCAAACAAACTCGTGCTGCGTTCCGGGATCGGACGTGGGAATGACGTCATCGCAGTCTGAGTCTGTTTTACATGAGGTTGACAGGGAACAACCTTACCCATTAGATGAGACATCGCAGTCTACAAAATTTGGAAAAGTAAAATATGGAATATTGGATTTGTTCCGGACTCCCAAAATGAGACTTTACTCTCTTTTAGTGTTTTATTTGTGGTAAGCATGATATAAGGCCCGATCTCACTGTGCGATTTGTCTTACCGACTTGTAGGAGGCGATTAAAATGGATGCTTTTAATTGGTCAATAAGATTTGTCAACCTATCAAATGCATCCCTACTAAGTCCCTACGACAAATGACATAGTGAGAACTGGCCTATACTAATACACCTAATGCGCAAATTCTCTTTTCCCAAAGCTTTTCATTATGCCTTCGTTGAAACAAAAACAAAAAATACCATGAAGTTTACTTATATTATCTTTGACTGCGGTTGCTAAAAATCGTAATGGTAGACTAGATGACCCCCGTGACAAAGAAAATATTCAGTCACACGATGTCATCGAAGCTTTAATTAGCTAACGGGACTTTGAACAAGCGGCTTCAAGGCCTTGTTCCACAAAGCGTGATGTAAGCATTCACGTAACTCATCGTAACTGTCCAAATAACACACTGGCGTTCGGCCAACGTTGGCTTTTGGTTAGCATGGTTGGTTAAAGGTCACGGTTGGCCAGCCAACAGACCAGCGTTGGCATGGTCGGTCAGGTTATGGTTGGCCAATGGTTGGCTGGCCAACGTTGACACAACGAGCAAACCACCCTTTAGCCAACGTTGACTAATGGCTGGCATATGGCTGGTTTGCCAACGTTGGCCCAACGAGCAAACAGCCCTTGAACCAACGTTGGCCCAACGGTGGTATGGTTGGCTGGCCAATGTTGGCCCAACGGCAGGGCGTTATCTGGGTGTCATGACAAAGAGTACACACATTAAAGGTTGCTATAGCCATTTCTTAAAAAAATAAGCCTATGACTCCTAGTGTCAATTGTGTTTTATTTTTCGTTACAGGTTTGCCAATAGCGTTGGTTACTTCGGTATGACATTCCTATCAAGTAGTCTCCATGGAGACAGATTTTTAAATCTCTTCTTCAGCGGATTGGCAGAAATTCCTGCTTACGTCATAGCCATGTTTTTTCTGGAGCGGTAAGGTGTAAATTGCCCATTTTTTGATGTCCTTGAAATTCCTCCAGAAATATTTTAAATATCATAAATCTTTTTTAAATTTTATTTCATTCTCTTTTTTATGTTATCAGTGTTGGCAGACGACTTCCGTTGTGTATATTTATGGTAACCTCCGGGGTTTTTAGCATCGTGGCCACCATTTTACCACAAAGTGTAGGTCGGTGTCCAATTATGTTTTGCATTATTTCAATCAAACATTCTCTGAAGATTAAAACCAGTGGGATGTGCTGTAACATTGTAGGCCTACTTGTACTTCAGGGGCCAAAACAAAAAAACAACATGCAATTGTATCGAATGGGCTCCCATAGACCATCGTATTTATGTGTGTGAGTCTTGCACATGGTTTACGGTGTGAAAATACAATGAAAATGAATCTGACAGACAAACTCGTGCTCGATCGTCAGTGGAGCGCGCCATTGACGGTTTGAAATTGACCGGAAAAAGTATTAGTAGATTACTTCCCTTGCGAGCTTATCATATCTTGTATGGTTATAACCTGCAATGTCAGCGGTAAGACTACCTTTTCTGAAAATTCTACAACGATCCTCAAAAGTCGCGTAGACAACATAGCAGCCTGTCACGTCTTCCCAAAAGGTTGATTTACTAGCTAGTGTACATTTCAGAGTTGTTAGAGTGTTCGTCTTCTCTTATTACCGCCTCGAAGTGATCGAAATTAACCTAGGTTTAAATGGCAGACTTTCAGAGTTGACCAATTTCTCTTACGCTAGCGAGTGACTGGTGGCCAGGCGTATGCTGATTGGCCGATCGAGACACACAGCTTAGCTCTGCTGTGAAGATGGCTGCCGAGTCAGTTTAGGCGTTCTCTGATAACGATTATTAACTTTCTTATAGCACAGTTTGGCGAGGAAAAATCGCAGAAATATGGTTTTGGTACCGTTAGAAAGGAAAATGTGTCGCGCCTGTACTGTATTTACTTGGTTCTTTCCTTTTCTTCCCCTTTAAGCTTAAGTCTGACTTATCTAGACATAGCCACAATCAAATTCCTTTGTGACACAACGTATTTAAGCCTGATACACTTTTGAACAACCGTTCCCGTGAATACCGGTTTAAATGTGTAACGTCACAATTTAATTTCTTTATTACGCGACGCGACCTCCTCGCTAAGCCTAATGCACTTTTGAACAACCCAACTGTAAATGACGTCGCGTCGCGTAACAAAGAAATTCAATTGTGACGTTACACATCTAAACCTAATTCACTTTTGAACAACCCAGCCCTGTAGCCTAATTTTGATTAATCCCACTTACACTATCATTTTAAAGTCTCTCAAGTGTCAAGATTATGGTATCGTCGTTTTGGCTCAAAATAGTCAACTCTTAGGCCTACATCACCAAGATTGGCTTGCACTTTTAAATGTATGTAGTTGGTTACAAATTGTTGATGCTACCGAAGACAACGTTAGCGCAATGTGGTTTAGCTTTACTAGGTAATTGTGTACCCCTATCCAAAGTGGAGAACAAGATATGCCAAAAACATTTCTGAGGTAATTTACTGCATGCCCTCAGTCGGAACACACTTCGGCTATCTTCGCTACCGGTCGTGTATTTCACGCACGTAAATCCCCGCAGTTATCACATGCCCTTTTAGTTCAACCTCGTTCTGGCGTTTACGATCTCTATTCAACCAATCACAATTCGCGGAGCTTAAATATGTCGATGACAAACAAAACTAAGATGGACAATTTTTAAAACGACATTTTTTCTTTCACTTTGCCCAGGGTAATAGCGCACTCGTTGAGATTTTAAGAATATTGGAACGAGTCCACACACATTGTCTTACATTTAATATAAACAGTTGTAGTAATTTGTTTAGCGTGATGCAGTTTGTTTCTTATTTTGTTCTTAGAATCTGACCTAGACATTGGTTGGTTGAGAACATCCTGTGCTCTGATAGCTAAGTTTGCCGTCACAGGATCGTATGTTACCATCTACCTACTGTGTGTGGAGATTTTCCCAACTGTATTAAGGTCAGTCCGCGTGGGGAAGATCTTTATTTCTTTTTCACTAGTAGGCCTATACAATATGAACTCAATTTTGCCCTACTTCCACATCGAGGTTACTGCGCAAGCGTCAATTCTTAAGCCGAAAGGGTTTAATAAAGTGGCATGAGCTGCCAAAATGTTGACATTTTGACGTTGAAACAGAATGTTGAAATTATTGGTTATTTTTCTCAAGACGTGTTATTCAGAAGCTTTGTAGTGCTTCTAGTCCCCAGAATGTACGATAAAGTATTGTTTTGAACTAACTTTGGCCTAGCCGAGAAATCTTGGCTCTGCCGAATTTTTTTTTTCCGTGTTCGTCATAGCCAAGATCACTTCCATAGTAAAAAAAGGATATATGTTAAGGAGGCCCGCCTAAAAAATCGGCGGCGCAAATTTCACAACAAATAAGCAAAGAATAAAATATTTACCACTGCATTCCGATAGCATAGACCACGAAGAAGGAGTTTGTCAAACTTATGCCGCTGTAAAGTGACTAAAGATATATGATTGAAGTATTTCTACGACGCCCCGCACAGTTTAACTGGTCGTTTAAATGTTTTACAATGGCGGTTACGTCAGGTTGAAAGCCAGTGGACTTCGAAACAAATATTGACTGCATAAGGGAAAGTTTACCACTTTACAGCGGCGTAAGTTTGACAAACTCCTTCTTCGTGGTCTATACTATCGGAATGCAGTGGTAAATATTTTATTCTTTGCTTATTTGTTGTGAAATTTGCGCCGCCGATTTTTTAGGCGGGCCTCAACATATATCCTTTTTTTACTATGGAAGTGATCTTGGCTATGACGAACACGGAAAAAAAAATTCGGCAGAGCCAAGATTTCTCGGCTAACTTTGGCCTAGAATGAATGAATGGTCGTCCCGGTTATTCAAATTTTGTTTACTTTTCGAACACTATTCCGGTTCGTATAGGCCACATACTGTATAGATTTCCCTCGTTCCAACGCCAATCATTTAGTTTTTCGATGGCCTCCAAAGCCTCTTACTGTCGAGACGATCAGAAATTATGGAAAAAAATGTAAATTTTGGCAGCTCATGCCACTTTTAAAAGAAAAAAATAAAATATTCAAGCCAGATTAATATAATCCTATTTTTGTTGTTTCACAATTGACAGGAATCTCGGTACAGGTATAGCTGCTGCGTTTGAAACTTTGGGGGCTATGGCCGCTCCATTTGTGGCTTCCAGTGTGAGTTTATTTGTTGTTTATTATACCACATGCACCTGGACTGAGTTGCTCGAAAGCGTATTACTAATAATTAGGCTTAATACCAGTCTTAATGACGTCGCGTAACAAAGCAATTCAATTGTGACGTTGCAAAGTTATACCAGTATTAAGCCTAATACACTTTTGAACAACCGGCCCCTGGTAATGGCGTCTATTAAAATGTTCTCAGTTGTTAATGCTATGCTGATGTAGATTCACGGATAGGCTGTTCATTCAAAAGTCTACCGGAGCCATTGCAATAACTGGCTCATGGGGCTGTTTAGATCCCAAAACATTTACGCCCGACGTAAGACCAATATGCAAGGCCTAACTTTCAACATTTGCCGGTTGTTCGAAAGTGCATTATGCTTGAATTTCTTTGTTAGGCGACGTCATTTAGACCGGCATCAAGCCTAATACACCTTTGATAAATGTCTCTAGAAACTTCCCCCGGGTGTAGC
Organism: Lepidochitona cinerea; assembly: GCA_963971465.1. NCBI lineage: Eukaryota > Metazoa > Mollusca > Polyplacophora > Chitonida > Tonicellidae > Lepidochitona > Lepidochitona cinerea. The sequence continues at coordinate 17,563,353 of OZ020559.1, forward strand.
AGGTGTTACAGATTTAACTTTGTAACGTCACAAATGAATTTCTCTGTTACGCGACGTAAATTAGATGTGGCTCAACCTTAATGCTTTTTTGAACAACCCAGTTGTTGTGCCCGTTACAGCCACACATGTGTTTTAGTGTTCAGAAAATTTCAAATGTATAGATTATGTTGATCACCATAGAAACCAATGAATTGATGGAAATTATTTCGGTTGTATGATGGCGGTGTTCGGTTTATTGGAGCTGAGGGAACCGGGCACTATGCCTCAGGGGCTAGTTGCACAATTTTCTTAATTGTTGACATCGATTAAACTGTTTTGTTTTTTATTCACAGGCAAAAGACATGCCCGAGTTGCCTCTTACCCTATTCGCGGCGTTGACCATCGTTGGGGGTGGTCTATGTTTAGTTCTCCCGGAAACGCACGGAAAACCCCTTCCGGAAACTGTCGAGGAGGTGGAAGGCTGGAGAAGAAAGGCATCTGGGTCCGGAAGATGACAAAAAAGTGATGATGATGATGATGATAATGAAATGAACTTAAACAACAACAACAACAACAAAAAAAACTGTTTTTTTTTCCGATCTGTCTAGAAATCAAGCGGTGACATTTATTGTCGGCTGCTTTTATAATATGAGCGGTTTATGTGAGAACTTTTATGGATGAAGGAAAAGGATCAATCAATCGACAGTGTGTGCCCACGTGTTAATTTTCATGCATCATTTGTCAGATTGTCGCTCAACAATGACATGACGTCGTGAGATTAACCTCAGTTTAGACCAGCCCAGCTTCCATTTGGACTTCAGCCATGTTCAGCTAAACTCCCGTTTCATTCAAGAATTTTTGGAAGTACTTGATTCACTCAGACATAAACTGTAGCAGTATCGGTTTTCCTTTCTTAAATCTAAGTCAATATCAGCCCTATCTTTTATCGGGTCTACAACTTATGCAGTAATTGTGACGTAGCTAAATTACGTCATTTGCAAGTAAGTATTTTATGGCATTTTATCCTTTCTAACAAAGATATCCCCAAGAACAGCTTAGTCGAAAAATCTGGGCTCTGCTGAACTAGGGTGCAAACGTCAGGGACTGCATATTAAATTTTCATTGCCATACAGACCGATTTTCCGACCGACGTGTACCACAAATGTTTGTTGAAGTCCAACATGACCGAGCGGAAATAGCCGAAGTTTGTTCCGATTTTGTTTTGATCTCGTGGGGTTTCCGCTCGGCATAAAGGTGGGAAATCCCCCAAGTGCCATTCATCAAACAAGACTGGGTACAAGTACGAAAGCCGTAGCGGTGTACGAGAAATACATTAAAAGGGAATTAATGAAAATATATTTTGTATTAATTGTAATATTTTTTGATAAAAATAAAGAAACTAACATGTGTAATTTAACCATTGTGTTGATGATTTATTCAATGAAATATTAAGAATGAGTGACCGTTAAAAGCCAATGCTAATGCTGTTGACTTCAGCCACCAGGAGCCGGTTGCCGAATGTGTATTCGCCGCCGTAGCTTGTCTGGCATTTGTGAAGGGCCCAAATTTACACGATATTCAGTTATGCTTAAAATGAATAAATAGCCGCGTGACACGATACTTGAAAATGAAGCCTGAACGACAACCCATGGATTTGAAACCGCCTATCTAAATGGCGGACTACACTCACTTGGAAAACTTTCTGTATTGAGTTTACTATCTCAAATCTATTACGCTGTGTGATTCTAAATCCGAATCCGATTTGTAAATTTTAGCAAAAGTAGAAGGTTCGTTACCCGTTTCCGTCTGTGGGAATTACAGAAAACCGCTCTTCTTTCAATGTAAACATTGTTTTGAATTTTAACTGGGAGTGTGCCGTTAAGTGTCTTAAATACTTCGTGGGGATGCCTTAATCATTTCTCATTAGTATGGAACCCACGTTCAAAGAGAGTTTCAAACATTTCTTAATGGGGGTGTACATAGCATATGTTAACTATGATGTCATGACACTAAGGTAGACAGGTAGAGAGAAAAAGAATGCATTGTATTTTGTAGGGCTCTTTCCTTTTCTTTTTGGCCGAGCACAGTACATGTTCTTGGAGAATTGATTACAAATATACTGAACCGTAATAAACTCCTTTTTTCACTCCTTTTTGGATATTGATAATCAGTGTATTTCAAATAGATGTAAACAACACACTTATCAACGGAATGATTCCAAATTTGACATGATCAATCATCATCATTGGCGGACAAATGTTAGAGAATTTCAAGTGAAAGTGAGGAAAGGTGGCGCCACAATGCGATCTAAAACTCAATAATGTGTATGGCCACCACGGTCGTTGATTACAGCGTTGCATCGAGTGGATGAGACTGTTGATAAAGATGATAGGAACTTGGGCCCAAACTCTGTGATATGCCTGAGCGGTTACACCATTTCCTCTACCAGGATCAACATTCTGGAACACCACAGGGCCTAGTTTTTGATTCAGTGCTATATAGCACTCCATAACATAATGCTGGGACCTCCCCTCGAGTCTCTTTCCAGAACACATCCTCATCTGCAAAACGCTCCCCTCGTCTACGCCACACTCTCATTCGCCTATCAACTGTCGAGATGCAAACCGGGTTTCATCAGAGAAGACTACTGTTCTCCACTCCCGGTTGAGAGACAAAGCTGTGCGGATTTTAGCTATGGCAAGAAGACTGGTAAACTGAAATTAAACAAAATATGATAATGGGAAACGAAAGTGGAAATATATAATTGGATTCCTAGGTAGAAGATACCCAAGGGAGTTTAGCACTGACTATAGTAGATATGCTATATAGGGAGCGGGAGTAAGGTGACAATTCCACATATTTTCTGTCACCGGCGTTGTCATTACGCATGTGGGGAGCCTTTATCGTTCGAATTTGACGCTCAATTCTGACGTGTTAGAAAAAAAAAAACGTCATCAAAAAACGTCGTTTGTCACCGGATATCTCGAAATCTCTCGGTAGACGGATACAGGTCACAGTTTCTGACTTCTGGAAAGAAGTTCCAGATATTTTTGTGTGTTTTTTTTAAATCGTTTTTTCCTTGACCCCTGCATTTTTTTCTGGGCATTTTTAGCCCGCCATCATTCTGATGGAGGGCTATTCAAATCGCTTTTCCGTGGTCCGTCGTCCGTCGTCCGTCGTCAGTCGTCCGTCGTCCGTCGTCCGTCCGTTAACATTTTGCTTGTTACCTTTATTCCAAGAAAACTACCAGTCCAATCTTAATCAAACTTAACATACAACATCACCCTATGGTCTAGTTGTGCACCGTACGTTTTCATCTCATTTGCATATTCAATGTGGCCACCAGGGGGCGATATTGTTTTTTTTTGTTACCTTTATTCCAAGAAAACTACCTGTCCGATTTTCACCAAACTTGGCTGACATTATCTCCATATAGTCTAGTTGTGCATCCTACATTTTCATCTCATTTGCGTATTCAATATGGCCGACAGGGGGCGATGTTGTTTTTTCTTTTTTACCTTTATTTCAAGAAAACTACCTGTCCAATCTTAATCAAACTTAACATACATCATCACCCTATGGTCTAGTTGTGCACCGTACACTTTCATCTCATTTTGCATATTCAATATGGCCGCCAGGGGGCGATATTGTTTTTTTTTTGTTACCTTTATTCCAAGGAAACTACTAGTCCGATTTTCCCCAAACTTGGCTGACATTATCTTCATATAGTCTAGTTGTGCATCCTACAGTTTCATCTCATTTGCATATTCAATATGGCCACCAGGGGGCGATGTTGTTTTTTTGTTGTTACCTTTATTCCAAGAAAACTACCTGTCCAATCTTAATCAAACTTAACATACATCATCTCACCCTATGGTCTAGTGGTGCACCGTACATTTTCATCTCATTTGCATATTCAATATGGCCGCCAGGGGAGATGTTTTTTTTTTCGTTACTTTTTTCCAAGAAAACTACCAATCCGATTTTGACCAAACTTGGCTCACATTATCTCCCTATAGCCATGTTGTGTACTGTACATTTTCATCTCATTTGCATATTCAATATGGCCGCCAGGAGGCGATGTTTTTTTCTTTATCTTTGTTCCAAGAAAACTACCTGTCCAATCTTAATCAAACTTAACATACATCATCTCACCCTATGGTCTAGTTGTGCACCGCACATTTTCATCTCATTTGCATATTCAATATGGCCGCCAGGGGGAAATGTTTTTTTTTTCGTTTATTGCAAGAAAACTTTTGCTTGTTACCGTTATTCAAATAAAACTATCAGTCCAATCTTAATCAAACTGAACATACACCACCCTATGATCTAGTTGTGCACCATACATTTTCATCTCATTTGCATATTCAATATGCCTGTCAGGGGCGATATATTTTTTTTGTTACTTTTTTCCAAGAAAACTACCAATCCGATTTTCACCAAACTTGGCTCACATTATCTCCCTATAGCCATGTTGTGTTCTGTACATTTTCATCTGATTTGCATATTCAATATGGCCGCCAGGGGGCGATGTTTTTTTTCTTTATCTTTGTTCCAAGAAAACTACCTGACATTAATCAAAATCAACATACATTATCACCCTATGGTCTAGTTATGTACCGTTCATTTTGATCTCATTTGCATATTCAATATGGCCGCCAGGAGGGCGATATTGTTTTTTCGTTACTTCTATTCCAAGAAAATACTGGTCTGATTTTGACCAAACCTTGCCGACATTATCTCCCTCTGATCTAGTTGTGCACCCTACATTTTCGTCTCCTTTGCTTATTAAATATGGCCGCCAGGAAGCAATGTTCTTTTTTAACCAAATTTGAAAATGAAACTTATTATCATTATTCCAAGAAAACTACTGACCTGTGTTTGCTATGTCAATAATTCTGCATGCTTCCAAAGTTTACTATGTTTATGATTCTAACCATGTATGTGTATTTTGACTGTTGCATTTGAGTTGTGATATTTTGTAAATATACCCTATGTGTGCTATGTCAATAATTCTGTATGCTTCCAAATTCTCTTATGTTTATGATCCTAACCATGTATGTGTATTTTGACTGTTGTATTTGAGTTGTGTGATATTTTGTAAATATACCCTGTGTTTGCTATGTCAATAATTTTGCATGCTTCAAAATTCTACTATGTTTATGATTCTAACCATGTATGTGTATTTTGACTGTTGCATTTGAGTTGTGATATTTTGTAAATATACCCTGTGTTTGCTATGTCAATAATTCTGTACGCTTCCAAATTCTCTTATGTTTATGATTCTAACCATGTATGTGTATTTTGACTGTTGCATTTGAGTTGTGATATTTTGTAAATATACCCTGTGTTTGCTATGTCAATAATTCTGTATGCTTCCAAATTCTCTTATGTTTATGATTCTAACCATGTATGTGTATTTTGACTGTTGTATTTGAGTTGTGTGATATTTTGTAAATATACCCTGTGTTTGCTATGTCAATAATTTTGCATGCTTCAAAATTCTACTATGTTTATGATTCTAACCATGTATGTGTATTTTGACTGTTGCATTTGAGTTGTGATATTTTGTAAATATACCCTGTGTTTGCTATGTCAATAATTCTGTACGCTTCCAAATTCTCTTATGTTTATGATTCTAACCATGTATGTGTATTTTGACTGTTGCATTTGAGTTGTGATATTTTGTAAATATACCCTGTGTTTGCTATGTCAATAATTCTGTATGCTTCCAAATTCTCTTATGTTTATGATTCTAACCATGTATGTGCATTTTGACTGGTGTATTTGAGTTGTGATATTTTGTAAATATACCCTGTGTTTGCTATGTCAATAATTCTGCATGCTTCCAAATTCTACTATGCTTATGATTCTAACCATGCATATGTATTTTGACTGTTGCATTTGAGTTGTGATATTTTGTAAATATACCCTGTGTTTGCTATGTCAACTATTCTGTATGCTTCCAAATTCTACTATGTTTATGATTCTACCATGTATGTGTATTTTGACTGGTGTATTTGAGTTGTGTGATATATTGTAAATATACCCTGTGTTTGCTATGTCAACAATTCTGCATGCTTCCAAATTTTACTATGTTTATGATTCTAACCATGTATGTGTATTTTGACCGTTCTATTTGAGTTGTGTGATATATTGTAAATATACCCTGTGTTTGCTATGTCAACAATTCTGCATGCTTCCAAATTTTACTATGTTTATGATTCTAACCATGTATGTGTATTTTGACCGTTCTATTTGAGTTGTGTGATATATTGTAAATATACACTGTGTTTGCTATGTCAATAATTTTGCATGCTTCCAAATTCTCTTATGTTTATGATTCTAACCATGTATGTGTATTTTGATTGTTGCATTTGAGTTGTATTATATATTGTAAATATACCCTGTGTTTGCTATGTCAACAATTCTGCATGCTTCCAAATTTTACTATGTTTATGATTCTAACCATGTATGTGTATTTTGACCGTTCTATTTGAGTTGTGTGATATATTGTAAATATACACTGTGTTTGCTATGTCAATAATTTTGCATGCTTCCAAATTCTATTATGTCTATGATTCTAACCATGTATGCGTATTTTGACTGTTGTATTTAAGTTGTGTGATATTTTGTAAATATACCCTGTGTTTGCTATGTCAATAATTTTGCATGCTTCCAAATTCTCTTATGTTTATGATTTTAACCATGTATGTGTATTTTGACTGTTGTATTTAGGTTGTGTGATATTTTGTAAATATACCCTGTGTTTGGTATGTCAATAATTTTGCATGCTTCCAAATTCTCTTATGTTTATGATTCTAACCATGTATGTGTATTTTGATTGTTGCATTTGAGTTGTGTTATATATTGTAAATATACCCTGTGTTTGCTATGTCAACAATTCTGCATGCTTCCAAATTTTACTATGTTTATGATTCTAACCATGTATGTGTATTTTGACCGTTCTATTTGAGTTGTGTGATATATTGTAAATATACACTGTGTTTGCTATGTCAATAATTTTGCATGCTTCCAAATTCTATTATGTCTATGATTCTAACCATGTATGCGTATTTTGACTGTTGTATTTAAGTTGTGTGATATTTTGTAAATATACCCTGTGTTTGCTATGTCAATAATTTTGCATGCTTCCAAATTCTCTTATGTTTATGATTCTAACCATGTATGTGTATTTTGACTGTTGTATTTAGGTTGTGTGATATTTTGTAAATATACCCTGTGTTTGCTATGTCAATAATTTTGCATGCTTCCAAATTCTCTTATGTTTATGATTCTAACCATGTATGTGTATTTTGACTGTTGTATTTAGGTTGTGTGATATTTTGTAAATATACCCTGTGTTTGCTATGTCAATAATTTTGCATGCTTCCAAATTCTCTTATGTTTATGATTCTAACCATGTATGTGTATTTTGACTGTTCTATTTAAGTTGTGTGATATTTTGTAAATATACCCTGTGTTTGCTATGTCAATATTTTTGCATGCTTCCAAATTCTGCTTTGTTTATGATTCTAACCATGTATATTATTTGTGACCTGTTGTAAATTTCCATGATAATTTGCCTGACTACAACATTAGTGTATGTTCTAATTCCCTACAATAATTTTATTCTCAGACTACAAAAACCAAGTATAATTATACTTCAGCTGTTTATGGCGAACTTAAACTGAAACAACAATGTTATATTTTAACCTCCTTAGCTCAACTAACTTTCTATCTATCGTCCACTTCTCTTATGTTCTGTAAATATTCTTCTTTGTTTGTATGTATGTTTGCTATTAACTTTCCTTTAATCCTTTCTATTGTATCCTCTATGCTTTTTTGTCATTTTCACTCGAGAATTAATATGGCCTGCTGGGTTTGGTCAAGGTTTGACGCACATAAACATTCGATACTATTCCGTGATAATGGTTAGAAGATACGTAGACTATTGTGCGTCAGTTAACCTATCTCGGTGTATCCGTGAACTGGTCAGTTTACAGTTCTTCTTCTTTAAATACCTCCATACAAGTTACCTTTTCATCTCCCTTTCCAAAAACACTTCACATGCCTCACTCAATCCTAAATACCAGTTTCAACTTGAATGGTTAATAAATCTTCTGCTCCTACTGTCAGGTGACATTGAGCTAAACCCAGGTCCACAAAACACCAATGACCCTTCCCTTTCTTTTGTTCATTTAAACGTATGTGGAGTTAGGAATAAACTGGACTTGGTCCTTGCCAATTTATCAGAATTTGATATAATTGCATGTACCGAGAGTCACTTAACACCCAATGTTCCTACCAATTCCATAACTCTGCCCGGCTACCACGACCCTGTGCGTTGTGATCGGGATCAGGCTTGGGGTGGAGTTTGTATATATGTATCCTCAAGATTATCGTTTAGACGTCGCCCTGACCTTGAAACCAATCAAATTGAAATGATATGGATTGAAGTTTTAGATAAACCAACATCCTTGATATGTGTCATCTATCGTCCACCAAGTATAGAGTTATGGAATGATTTGGAAAACAATATCTCTAACGCTATTGAACTTAATAAAAATCTTAACTTTATTATTGCTGGTGATCTGAATGAAAATTTATTGGATTCCAAAAAACGTAACTTAAAAAACATTTTACTATCACATGGTTTAACGCAGCTTATATCCGAACCCACTAGGCCAATCTCAAATACTTTACTAGACCCAATTGCATGCAGCCACAGATCAATTATTAAAAATGTTGGTGTGTTATCTAATTTTATTGCTATGTCAATAATTCTGTACGCTTCCAAATTCTCTTATGTTTATGATTCTAACCATGTATGTGTATTTTGACTGTTGCATTTGAGTTGTGATATTTTGTAAATATACCCTGTGTTTGCTATGTCAATAATTCTGTATGCTTCCAAATTCTCTTATGTTTATGATTCTAACCATGTATGTGCATTTTGACTGGTGTATTTGAGTTGTGATATTTTGTAAATATACCCTGTGTTTGCTATGTCAATAATTCTGCATGCTTCCAAATTCTACTATGCTTATGATTCTAACCATGCATATGTATTTTGACTGTTGCATTTGAGTTGTGATATTTTGTAAATATACCCTGTGTTTGCTATGTCAACTATTCTGTATGCTTCCAAATTCTACTATGTTTATGATTCTACCATGTATGTGTATTTTGACTGGTGTATTTGAGTTGTGTGATATATTGTAAATATACCCTGTGTTTGCTATGTCAACAATTCTGCATGCTTCCAAATTTTACTATGTTTATGATTCTAACCATGTATGTGTATTTTGACCGTTCTATTTGAGTTGTGTGATATATTGTAAATATACCCTGTGTTTGCTATGTCAACAATTCTGCATGCTTCCAAATTTTACTATGTTTATGATTCTAACCATGTATGTGTATTTTGACCGTTCTATTTGAGTTGTGTGATATATTGTAAATATACACTGTGTTTGCTATGTCAATAATTTTGCATGCTTCCAAATTCTCTTATGTTTATGATTCTAACCATGTATGTGTATTTTGATTGTTGCATTTGAGTTGTATTATATATTGTAAATATACCCTGTGTTTGCTATGTCAACAATTCTGCATGCTTCCAAATTTTACTATGTTTATGATTCTAACCATGTATGTGTATTTTGACCGTTCTATTTGAGTTGTGTGATATATTGTAAATATACACTGTGTTTGCTATGTCAATAATTTTGCATGCTTCCAAATTCTATTATGTCTATGATTCTAACCATGTATGCGTATTTTGACTGTTGTATTTAAGTTGTGTGATATTTTGTAAATATACCCTGTGTTTGCTATGTCAATAATTTTGCATGCTTCCAAATTCTCTTATGTTTATGATTCTAACCATGTATGTGTATTTTGACTGTTGTATTTAGGTTGTGTGATATTTTGTAAATATACCCTGTGTTTGGTATGTCAATAATTTTGCATGCTTCCAAATTCTCTTATGTTTATGATTCTAACCATGTATGTGTATTTTGATTGTTGCATTTGAGTTGTGTTATATATTGTAAATATACCCTGTGTTTGCTATGTCAACAATTCTGCATGCTTCCAAATTTTACTATGTTTATGATTCTAACCATGTATGTGTATTTTGACCGTTCTATTTGAGTTGTGTGATATATTGTAAATATACACTGTGTTTGCTATGTCAATAATTTTGCATGCTTCCAAATTCTATTATGTCTATGATTCTAACCATGTATGCGTATTTTGACTGTTGTATTTAAGTTGTGTGATATTTTGTAAATATACCCTGTGTTTGCTATGTCAATAATTTTGCATGCTTCCAAATTCTCTTATGTTTATGATTCTAACCATGTATGTGTATTTTGACTGTTGTATTTAGGTTGTGTGATATTTTGTAAATATACCCTGTGTTTGCTATGTCAATAATTTTGCATGCTTCCAAATTCTCTTATGTTTATGATTCTAACCATGTATGTGTATTTTGACTGTTCTATTTAAGTTGTGTGATATTTTGTAAATATACCCTGTGTTTGCTATGTCAATATTTTTGCATGCTTCCAAATTCTGCTTTGTTTATGATTCTAACCATGTATATTATTTGTGACCTGTTGTAAATTTCCATGATAATTTGCCTGACTACAACATTAGTGTATGTTCTAATTCCCTACAATAATTTTATTCTCAGACTACAAAAACCAAGTATAATTATACTTCAGCTGTTTATGGCGAACTTAAACTGAAACAACAATGTTATATTTTAACCTCCTTAACTCAACTAACTTTCTATCTATCGTCCACTTCTCTTATGTTCTGTAAATATTCTTCTTTGTTTGTATGTATGTTTGCTATTAACTTTCCTTTAATCCTTTCTATTGTATCCTCTATGCTTTTTTGTCATTTTCACTCGAGAATTAATATGGCCTGCTGGGTTTGGTCAAGGTTTGACGCACATAAACATTCGATACTATTCCGTGATAATGGTTAGAAGATACGTAGACTATTGTGCGTCAGTTAACCTATCTCGGTGTATCCGTGAACTGGTCAGTTTACAGTTCTTCTTCTTTAAATACCTCCATACAAGTTACCTTTTCATCTCCCTTTCCAAAAACACTTCACATGCCTCACTCAATCCTAAATACCAGTTTCAACTTGAATGGTTAATAAATCTTCTGCTCCTACTGTCAGGTGACATTGAGCTAAACCCAGGTCCACAAAACACCAATGACCCTTCCCTTTCTTTTGTTCATTTAAACGTATGTGGAGTTAGGAATAAACTGGACTTGGTCCTTGCCAATTTATCAGAATTTGATATAATTGCATGTACCGAGAGTCACTTAACACCCAATGTTCCTACCAATTCCATAACTCTGCCCGGCTACCACGACCCTGTGCGTTGTGATCGGGATCAGGCTTGGGGTGGAGTTTGTATATATGTATCCTCAAGATTATCGTTTAGACGTCGCCCTGACCTTGAAACCAATCAAATTGAAATGATATGGATTGAAGTTTTAGATAAACCAACATCCTTGATATGTGTCATCTATCGTCCACCAAGTATAGAGTTATGGAATGATTTGGAAAACAATATCTCTAACGCTATTGAACTTAATAAAAATCTTAACTTTATTATTGCTGGTGATCTGAATGAAAATTTATTGGATTCCAAAAAACGTAACTTAAAAAACATTTTACTATCACATGGTTTAACGCAGCTTATATCCGAACCCACTAGGCCAATCTCAAATACTTTACTAGACCCAATTGCATGCAGCCACAGATCAATTATTAAAAATGTTGGTGTGTTATCTAATTTTTGCAGTGACCATTGCCCTGTTTATGTTGTACTTAACTCAGTTGTTCCCCGTCCCCGAAAATTCAAGCGACATATTTGGAACTATAAAAGTGCAGATTGGGATAAATTCCGTGATCTGTTGAGTAATGTGGACCTGGGTTTGGTTCATTCTGATGTTAATGAGATGTGCTCGTTCCTGTGTAATACCATTATGGAGGCTGCAAAAGAAACTATACCAAACCATATGGTCACAATTGATTCTAGACACCAGGCATGGATAAGTAAAGAAATTAAAAATGAAATAAAACTAAGGGATAAGCTATTTAAGCAATCAAGGAAATATAAAACCGAATTACACATAAATAGTTACAAAAAACAGCGAAACCACGTAACATCCCTTATCAGACAGGCGAAACGCGCTCATGACGAGAAGATTTCGACGCAAATATCAAATGGTAATACAAATAAAAAGTTTTGGTGGAAATTGTGTAAGATGAATCTAGAAAATTCCAATGTAAATTTTAACCAAATCCCCGCGCTTAAATCCCAAAGTGGTGAAATTCTGTACGAAAGTGAATCGAAAGCACAGGCCTTTAATGACTATTTTGCATCAATCTGTTCTGTCGACGACGATTCCCCTACGGGTGAAAGGCTAAACTTCTCACAGAGTACAGAAAACCACTTACGGGAAATAGTGATCACAGAAGCTGAAACATTGAACGAGTTAGATAATATTGATACAAGTAAAGCCATAGGGGCCGATGGAATGAGCCCCAAGCTATTGTTTGAGGCTCGTTGCCATCTCTCCCCGCACTTAACAAAATTATTTAACCTCTCACTATCCACATGTACATTTCCAAGTGAGTGGAAAATTGCCAATGTCAACCCGGTTTTCAAATCCGGTGACCCAGCCTGTTTATCTAATTACAGACCAATATCGATTCTAAGTTGCATGAGTAAAGTATTTGAGAGGATAGTATTTAAACATATTTATAACTTTATTAAGAGTCAAGTCACACCCTGCCAATTCGGGTTCCTCCCCGGTAAGTCAACAGTCTTTCAACTGTTAGACATATATTTCGACTTGGTAAAGGCCTTGGATGATGGTAAAGAAGTTGTCTTTTTATTCTTCGACATTTCCAAGGCGTTTGATCGCGTATGGCACAAAGGGCTATTGGCTAAACTTCATAGTATGGGTATATGTGAAAATGTTTTGAGATGGTTTGCCGACTACCTCACAGATCGTCAACAAAGAGTAGTTTTGAACGGATCCAGATCTGATCTTAAATCTTTATCAGCTGGAGTCCCTCAAGGTTCTGTTCTTGGACCCTTATTATTTATTGTATATATCAATGACCTGCCTAACTCTATCTTGAACAACATTAGACTATTTGCTGATGATACTTGCCTGTATATTTTATCCGAGAATTTACTTCAGCCAGAAATAACCAGATCAATTATTGATGATTTACTTTGCATTGAAAATTGGGCCAAACGTTGGAAAGTTACTTTTAACCCCACAAAAAGTAAATTATTATTGTGTTCTAGACGCCATCAACCTTCTGATATTGACATTGATTTCATGGGTATCCAGATTACACCATGTGAAACCCATAAGCATCTAGGTCTAACGTTGAATCGTCTTGCAAACTGGTCCACTCATATTGAAAACCTAATCTCCTCTGCACATTGCGAAATATCACTCTTTAGAGGAATGAAATACCGTTTGAATAGAAAATCATTAGAAATCATGTACAAATCTTTTATTCGTCCATCTTTAGAGTACGCTGATGTTGTTTGGGATAACATTACTGAGTACCAAATCAATTCATTGGAAAGTCTACAAAAAGAATGCTTAAGAATTATTTCTGGATTGACAAAGAGTGTATCCAGTGCACTTCTATATGAGGAAACTGGATTCCAAACTCTAAAAATGCGTCGAAAAATTCATCGTCTGAGGGCGTTTCACCTGGTCATAAGTGATACATCAAATCTCGACCTTTACAAAAAATTACCTGCTCAAGTATCAGACCGAAATCCCTATCCACAGCGATCAAATCACAGTTTTACTACTTTTTTTTGCAAAACTGCCACATTCAGTAAATCCTTTTTTCCTTCAACCGTACGCGATTGTAACAACCTTCCTGGTAATATTAAGTCTATAGAAAACCACTCAGAGTTTGTCATTAAATTGTCTCGCGTATTTCCTTTGGGGAAACCTCCATCGTGGTATTATACCGGCGAGCGCCTCTCTAACATTCACTTATGTCGCATGAGGGATGGTTGTAGTTTCCTCAACGATGATTTATTTAATAACTTTGTAACAGATTCATCCAGATGCCTCTGTGGATCTCCCTCCGAGACAGCTAACCACTTTCTTCTCTACTGCCCGCTGTTTAATGCACAGCGCACATTATTATTAAGAGATGTAGAATTTATTATCCCTATTGATAGCATTAGTACCACCATCCTACTATATGGAACCGCTGACTTGAGTGCTGACCTAAATAAAACTATTATGAGATCAGTATACACATTTATTACAAACACAAAGCGATTTTTATAATACTTCACGGGTTCACCGAGGTTGGTAACCGTTTGATCTTGCCCAGCCTGCCATATTTCACTCATGTGTTATGTATGTACATCTATAGATGTCACAAACAAATTTATATAATACAATGTTCTCTTCATCATCGTTAAGTAAGGATTAAAGATACTGTAAATAGTCTACTCTCATTAAAATACAATGTATTACTGTATATGCAATAGTACACAGTATAAGCCCTTGGCTTAAAGTGTACATTCATTGATTAAATAAACATGTTTAGAAAAAAAAAAAAAAAAAAAAAAACTACTGACCTGATCTTAACCAAACATGACACACATCATCCCTCTAAGTTCTAGCTGTGCACCGTACATTATCATTTCATTAGCATATTGAAGATGGCTACCAGGTGGCAATGTTGTTTTCAACCAAAATTTCTAGGGGAGCTAAATTTTGCATTTCACAATTTAATTTTCCTCAACAATAGTTATCTCCCTGGAATAAGATTTTTTATGTAGGCCCCAACTCCTATATCCAGTTATTGCTGTAAGTGAAATAATCTTGAGCGCAGCGTAAAACACCAAACAATCAATCAATCAATTTAATATGAATAGATGAACGCGGGCGTTAAGATCCCTTTAAGGGATCTCTTGTTGTAGTTTTTATGAAAGGACAGGGGTTGAGTTACTGTCTGGAAATGATTTTAGAAGTGGAATGGGACCAGTTCATGTGGATTGGGCGTGCTTTGGTCTGTTTACATGTGTGTAAAGGGACCCCTATCACCTGTTTGTCATGATAGTGAAAAATTTCTACCTTTAACCTATGAAAAAAGTGTGCTTAAAATACTGCCAAAGGACTGTTCAAGGCCCCCACTGAAGGATTTGGTTCAACGAAAGTTAGGGAAGGTGCTGTGAGAGCAGACATTAACATTACCGCAAATGGGAAATGAAGGAAAATGAAACTGTGACCTGCTGCCAGACTCCCAGGTCATATTGGTATTCAGAGACGCCTGGTTAGAAGGTTCAACCTGTTTAAAAAAAATGTATTATACAATACAGTACCATGTAAAAGTATGGGAAGCGAGGGGGGGGGGGAGACACTTTTTTTGGCTATTCTGCTTTTCTAAATATTTTTCAAGTCAACAACACCATTTTTTATATTTTATCGCGTCCGTGTGTCATTATGTACCCTTCCTTTATTTTCAAATATATAACAATGTTTTCGGTACATTTAAAACCAGTGACCCGTGTCTCTTACGTGACAAGCATCAGGCAATATATAAGACAACGGAGTTAAATCTCCTTAGAATAAAAAAAAAACAGCTTACGATTTATTTTGTCCAAACAATGTCAGTCAACAGGTTATGTGAGATGAACTATATGCTTTCTGTTTAATGCTTGCCTTTAAAATAAAGTGGCATGAGCTGCCGAAATTCGGTATAGTTTTATATATTCCGATTGTCAAGAGAGGTTTGAAGCACCTTGAAAAATAGGCCTAAAGGATTGCCTATGAAGTAAAAAATATTGGTGAGATTAAGTGGCATGAGCTGCCAAAATGTTGATATTTTGACGGTAAAACAGAATGTTGAAATTATTGGCTATTTTTCTCAAGACGTATGATTCAGAAGCTTTTTAGTGATTCTAGTCTCGAAAATGTACAATGAAGTATTGTTTTGAACTAACTTTGGCTTAGAATGAATGGTCGTCCCGGTTATTTACATTTTGTTTAATTTTCGAACACGTTTTCGGTTTGTACAGGCCATATACTGTATGGATTTTGCTGATTCCAACGCCAATCATTTAGTTTTTCGATGGCCTTCAAAGCCTCTTACTGTCGTGACGATCAGGAATCATGCCAAAAGTGTAAATTTTGGCAGCTCATGCCACTTTACTAACGCGTACGGTCCGAAGAAATAACGGATAACGGACAAAATTCAATTAGCTGGGATGTATGAATAAAATTTTTGTTGCTTATAAAACTATACTTAAAATTGCACAGTCTGCAAGATTGGTATCAACGGAAAGCGTCGCGGGTTCGAATCCCACTCAGTCCAAAATTGGAAAATTTTCTGACTGGGTTTTCACTCGAACGACCTATGTGGGATGGTTGCCAGTTACCAACGGAAGGTCGTGGGTTTCCCCCGGGCAAAGAGCCCGGTTTCCTCCCACAATAAAACTGGCAATGCCGCCATATAAGTGAAATAATCTTGATCGCGGCGAAAAACACCAAACAAACAAACAATCAAAGGAAAGCTCTTGTTTTGTACTTTTTGGTAAAGATAACGAACAATTAGCTAAATCTGTTTCAACCAAATGTTATTTATAGTTGGCAGCTCACGCCGTTTTACTGTCATTGTCAGAAATTGTCAGAAAATAAAATGACATGCGATGACCCATTTTTGACTACAGGCCATATTTACCTATTCCTGAGACCCATTGTGACCTATGTGCTGTTGACATTAATATATTGGAGGTCAGTGTGCAGTGAAATAGGCCTACATTTTATGGGGTATTCGGTGAGTTTATTTTACATTTATACATCGCGTATTCATGCAACGAAAGTGAGGCACTTTAGTTTTGCTATTCTTAATGTAATGTTGATACAGATTTACTCGTCATCGTCTGAAGTTTTAACATCTTGGAGTGACACTATATAGTGTTTTGGCTAAAGTTACCGGTTCACAGTTCGGAGTTACATGGACCAAACTTTTTGATTTTCCTAGAATCACTTTTAATGTAAGTAAAACACATTTATCTTGCTTGAGTGGAATTCAAAATACGAAATTGTGTTAAGCTGTTGGGACCAAAACGCATCACTTGATAACGGTGCTAGGAGCTACACCGAAACGTCGTGTTCCCAATAAGCCAAGAAGTTGTAAATCCATACGCAAGAGAGTTCTTTCATCAAAACGTTTATACACAAAACGTTTGGTGGTGGTGGTGGTGGTGGGGGGGGGGGGGGGGGGGAGGGGGGTTACCAAGCTTTAAGCGTTCAAAATTGTTTTAATTTTTACTCAGTGATCCAGGATTAAAACTGTTTTATAATATTAGAAACGTCGTTCACGATTTAGATAAAATAATTCAGGAAATCGTGAAAATATTATGTGACGTTTTAAAAAACTTTTTTTTTTTCACAAGCACATCAACTCACAGGGTGAGTCTTGTTTATGGTATTTCTGATATCAACAGTTTAATTTTTAACGTATGACGGGCGGTATAGCGATGAAAAGTTACTTGCAGGCTTCCCGCCATTTATTAATCATTAGACCGATTGGATAATGATCGAGGTATAATGATCGGGGATCAACATGGCGGACAAAAACCAGTCTCCACAGAAAAGTAGTCCTATATAAGTCAAAGTCAAACTTCAAATATCCAACATTTTGAAGTGACGACTATAGGCTTCGGGCCTATTTAGGGCCTATAAATTAAGGATTTTCCCTGTGCCCGTGTGCTTTAGTGTTCATAAATATAAAGTAAGGATTTTTTATGTTGGTTTTTGTGTTGGTTGTAGTAGGTCTTAAGCGGAATGGTATAGGTGATCTTACTTTTGCGATTTGAAAACCCCGAGCAAGTGTTGTTTTTAAACGTATCTTTGGCCTCGTAATCATCAGGGTATATATATTGAGGGATCAACGTGGCCGATGTGAGGTATTGTGCACAGAGTAGCCTACTGTATGTCTGCAGTCATGCGTGTCGTTACAAGGGCTTGTAACAAAACCGTCACTTCAAACAAGACATCTTTTATATCCCTTTCCTTTTGGAGTGATGTCATTATAGGCTCCAAGTCTATAGACCCTTTCGGCTTAAGGATTGACGCTTGCGCAGGAGCCTCGTTGTATGGCAAAATGACGCTAAATTGAGTTTTTGGATGAATCTGACGTCAGCTAGAATGGTGTTCATTTCGTCGATGACGTAATGCAAAAGAGGCGTGGTATACATAGCGACCGCAACACAGTCAATCAATGAACTATATGCATATAGTTCATTGGAGTATTGGTATAATGTTTGGTATCGTATGGTATGATGTTATCGTTTTCTTTGTCATTGTTGTAGTATACTGCCACATATTTGGTGTTTTGTACAATAAAATTGAATTGAATTGAATTGGAGTCATTGCCCTACAATTCGAACAACGTCATAAAAACATCATTCTAAGCCGAAAGGGTCTATTAAGTTTAATACCGAGAATGTTTTCATTTTTGGCAGCTGGTGATGGATCCACTTTAAAGCAACGATCATATTGAACTATAGGCCTATGTATATATATGTGGCAAATATCCCACCGTTGCTTTGTTTTTATTGGTCATTTATTTTTCTTTGCAGAATCCAGGAGATCTAATAACCATGGATAATACCATTGATATACGGGATGAGGGGGAGGGCGAACAGCCAAAAACAGTTGTGACGTCATCGGGAGAAGGGAGTGTATTGACGAGCGACGCAGCTTCGCACTCTCACCAGTTATCAGAACCAAGGTACGAAACTGGAGACTGTTTCACAAAACTTCAAAAGGCTGTAAGCCTATCGATAGCGTTACTTTTTTTTAGTAAATGTTCTATACCTACGTCATCGCAACGTCAATACCGCGTGCATGTGCCATGGCAAATATGTAACAAAACTTACTTGGCATCAGCTGCCAAAATTTGAATTATTTTCAGAAATTCTGATTGTCACAACAGGAAGCGGTTTTAAGGGCCATCGAAAAACTAAATGATTGTCCAGGGTATTACAAAATAGGCCCTATTATACTTTATTATTTATAGCCAATAGGCCTATAGGTGCGCTCGTCAACGCCGTCAGCGTCAGGCGAAAGATTTGTCGTATCGCCTGGTAGTTAGCAAACTTCAGTTAGGCCTATATAGTTCATTTTATTCACTCTAAAACCACTTAGGGTGGCATGAGAGGTTACAATGTATATGGCGAGACTTAAAACAACATTTGATAATACGAATATCACGGTATGGCAAGAAATAATGAATAAATATAATAAATAGGGGCAGGCCTACATCTAGACCTGACTATTAGATTGGTTATATATCGCATTAGATTGGTTTATTTATTATAAGGGCCCGCCTTCTTTTAGTTTCTAAACAAATTCCTTCTTTATTTGAAATTCCTGAAAATATCTTAATTTTGGCAGCCCCTTTAAAGCGTGCATCGGGGATCGAGATGTAAGCTTTGGTTGTTTTTTTCAAACGGCGTGTAAATTTAATGAAGCTGGTTTACCTCCCCCTAGTGGAACTCTCTTGCGTGTTTTCATTTGAAGGTTAGCAGACGAAAACTACGACATGCTGTCAACAGATTGAATCATCTTAACCACTGATCTTTTATCAGCCATTTTAAATGAAAATCTAAGATCTCGGGAAGAGCAAAGAATAGCAGGTATCACGTGGGTCTTCTTCTTATTTCCTATATCAGCTGCAACAGTGCTGGTCCGCAATGACGGAGTTGAGCATTTGACTCTTTTTAGAAGTTGAACAGAAGTCAGCAGGTTGGGGAAAGTCCCCGATCGACGGGTTGTCCATCGATTGACGGACAAACCGTCGAACGACGGACAATAGAGCCCGTCGATCGGTGGGTGAAGTTTGGACAAAAATGACAATTTCCTCTATCTGCCCTCATTCGCGTTTTCGCCGAAGGGTGCAAATATAGTTAGAATAGGTCCGTCGTTTTTAACTTCTCTTCAAATTCGTCTTTTAGTCTGGATGTTATTTATTTTAACTTTTAGTAGGGATACCCGGATAGTTTAGTTTTAAGCTTGTAATACTAAATTATTCAAAAGTTCTAGAAGAAATGAATAAAACAGGCTTGCCCCCCTGACGATTATAGCTGTTTGAGACTGACGGACCAATTCTATACTATAGACTATATATATGTACACTGGGCATAACGTGACGGCAACGACACACAGACAGACTGTCGCAGGGAAACTATCAGCTTTTGTAAGGTATAATTAATGGTTTATGTCTAATCAATTGACAAGCGTGTCTTCTTATATTTTTCACTGATTTTATCTCAAATTGCCACATGGATAACCTCTTTCATCAAAAGACACAAAGCAATGTCATTTGTATGCTGTTTTATTATTATGTTTTCAAAATCAGTTTGATACCATTCGTCTGTCTTGTTATAATCGAATACGACAATTTGGCTAAGAATCAGTTTTACGACCGCCATGTTGGAATTGTCAGTCAAAACATGACAGTCAGAGCTCGGTGAGTTGACCTCCGTGAAGTATTTTTTAACCTTGTGCTAACGCCAAAGTAGTGATTTATCAAATCTTTGAGACATATGCTGTATTGCGTGCAAATTTATTTCCACTTCCAAGTCATTTAAGGCTCGTAACAGACACTGTGAAAACTGACTCTAACTTAGTTGTTTTCATATTGAGTGGAGACAAATTGCGTGACGTCATTGGGCATCCCTATCTATAGTCTGTCCCGCCAAACTAACAAGTTCTATGAGTATGACAACAGTGCATGTTCCCAGCTTGTTGTGAATGGCTAACTTCAAAGTCAACTCGCCACGTGCGCCAAAGCCTGTGAAATTTATTTCGTAAAAGTCTCAAACAAACTGTGCCGTTTTAAGCATGTGTTTTAAAATAAACCGATATATCTACATGCTTCACCTATCCACGTGTAATGCACGCTCTGTAGTTTCCAAAAATGACCATGAGGCGTAAATCCATGCCCAAGTAAGGCGGAAATTGTTGAAGTATTGGAAGCGTGCAGCTCTAACATGGAACTTCCTGTCACTCTTCTGATTGACCTCAGTTGGCCTTTGCGGTACCATTTTTGGTAGATGTTGCATCCAGTTCTTCCGATACTTCTTATTCTGATACGCTACTAATAGTGATAACCGCCTGCATGGGCATGGTCCACGTGGACATTGGGTGTCTTGAAAAATCTAAGAGTTACTCTCAATGACAACTCGAAATTATTAAACACTACTTACCGTACCTAAAATTGTGTTAGATACTTTTGATAATCCCTTCGTAGAGCTAAACGGGTAAAGCATCATCAGTGGCCCTACAAGTACAACGTATTAGGGATTATCAAAGATAAATTCAATACGTTTTATTTCCATTAAAGTGGCATGAGCTGCCAAATTTCACACTTTTTTTTATAATTTCTGATCGTCACGACAGTAAGAGGCTTTGAAGACCATCGAAAATCTAAATGATTGGCGCTGGAATGAGGGAAATCCATACAGTATGTGGCCTGTACGATCCGAAAACGTATTAGAAAGTAAACAAAATTTAAATAACCGGGACGACCATTCATTCATTCTAAGCCAAAGTTAGTTCAAAACAATACTTTAGCGTACATTTTCGAGACTAGAAGCACTGAAAAGCTTATGAATTATACGTCTTGAGAAAAATAGGCAATAATTTCAACATTCTGTTTTAGCGTCAAAATATCAACATTTTGGCAACTCATGCCACTTTAAGCAATAGTTACCCACCAATATTGTGCTCTCTATTGAACGGAGGAAGCATTTCCCCTCTCTCGTCAGATTTCTATGACGGGCCTTGTGTTTAATGAATAGGGAATTGTACAGAAAACAGTAGACAGGCCATACGGTCAAAATATTTCTTTTGAGTTTACCTCAGATAGTTGAAATAAAAATATTGAGGTTTAATTAATTCCTTGAAAGCTAGTGCTGAAACGAATACTCGAATATTCGCGAGCGAATACTAAATCGTTAATATTCGAATACTGATTTACTATTCGAATATTCGTCAACTCATTTGGATGCTTAAAAATTTTCAACAAATAAAATCCGAATCTGACGTAATTAAATTTTACTCACTAGTATTTTAAGAATAATGAAATTTCAGTGTAGCTCTTTAATATTCCATGTAAAGATCTTGGTATTTTCAATTCCTTTTCGCTGCGCTAACTTAATTTTATCGACCGCCATGTTTGACATTGATGAGGATGAAATTCGTAAGTTTTGACTGCTTCATTTTCAAGATCTGTACGCTTTTAATGGATATCACCAGCTTGAAATAGTTAAAAGAACTAATTACGTATTGAAGTTTTTGGCAGAGATGCGTATATTGCGTTGATCAACTGGGAATTTATCGGCAAATTTGAGACAAGGTCTGTCAAACCGGACAGGTGTTTAGAGTTCAGGGGGACGTAACTCTTATCTGACATAGATACAACGAATATTATCCAATCAGTAGCCTGCATTCCATTTTCTTTCGTTCTGCAAAGTGATTTCTCGCAGCCAGAGTTCACGCATAGAATGTTATCACAGGCACACGGAGTGCTCTCCCTTATCCACCCTCTGTTATACTATAAATATGGACAAGGCAGGAAACACTTATTCTGACTGCCTCCAGCAAAACCCGTCAGAATTTCTTAAAAATATCTCCTTTGTACATTAAACTTCACACGAGTCTCAGAGAGATCCTTGTCAAGCAATATCGAGGCCTAAGACCAAACAAAACACCCTTTGCCGAATGATTTATCAAGTTTTCCAGCGAAATTCAAGTTGACAGAAAAGTCCAACCGAAGTCTCAGACACTTGCCGCTCTGGGAGCCTCGCTTTCACTTTTGGGCTTTACGGGATCTTACGAACGGTTGTGCGCGCCAATTCCAAACCGTTTTACAAATTCCGTAAAGCTCCGAAGTAAAAGCGAGGCTCTCAGAGCGGCAAGTGTCTGAGACTTCGGTTGGACTTTTCTGTCAACTTGAATTTCGCTGAAAAACTTGATAAATCATTCGGCAAAGGGTGTTTTGTTTGCTCTTGGGCCTCGATATTGCTTGACAAGGATCTCTCTGAGACTCGTGTGAAGTTTAATGTACAAAGGAGATATTTTTAAGAAATTCTGACGGGTTTTGCTAGAGGCAGTCAGAATAAGTGTTTCCTGCCTTGTCCATATTTATAGTATAACAGAGGGTGGATAAGGGAGAGCACTCCATGTGCCTGTGATGTTATCAAACGTTTTAACTGATTTAAACCAAAAGTTATGAATTTTCGAGTTTTCTAATAAATTTGTGGATGGTTGGATTTGCAGTGTGAAGCAAATTTGTCAATCATGCGTGACAATTATTTTATTTCAACATTTTTTCGACTGGAAACTGAGGTACGTGCAAGGCATGGTAGGCGGCCTCGATCGGATCTCATGTCGTTTGGCTGTCAGGGCTATTTATACGCGAATACTCGAATACTATTCGAATAGCAGAACCGAATATTCGAATACCAAAATCAACCATTCGTTTCAGCACTATTGAAAGCTAACGGAATTATCGGTAAATAGATCTCTTTCATTTTTTGTATTCCTGTGCATTACAATGAGAACAAGGCTGTCCCACTCAAGCCACTAAATGTACCTCCAGTTTGAAGAGTTTTAATAATGGAAAAATACCGTATTTGGGGCATGTTAGCCTAATTTTGTTGATCACAGAGCTCGTTAAAATCAAATTCAGAACTTTGCTTTGGGAGACAGTATTATGCAGCGACCCACCACCCAGATTTACATTTTTCGTCTACAGGTGAACTTTATAATTGGACCTTGTTCAAGTTTCATTTTCGTGCTTGTTGAACTGAATTCTACAAGTCAGTGGGGTACTTAAAGCAAAATCAGGACCTGAGTGAGATAACTTAAAGTTGCATGAGCTGCCAAAATACAAACAGTTAACTTTTTAATAGTTATAAATTTAGGTTGTCAACAAAAATAGAGCGTTTGAAGTACCCTGAAAAACTTGATGATTGACGTTGAAATTAAAATTGTTGGTAAAGCGACTAACCCGTACGAATGGAAAAATTAAATGTGTGCTAATATTGGACAAAATTCAAAAAGCCCGGATGTATAAATGTTTTAAAGGGTCTTTGTTGTTTATCATTACAGACATATTCTCAATATTTTCATACTAACCCAGACAATCTATCTAATTCTAAAAGTAAAAAATCCGGCACAGCCCAGATTTCTCGGCTAGTTTTATGCTAGACATAGTTTTTGTGTGTTTCCCTTAAATGTCTGTCAATAGTTGGATATTTGATAAGCCATCTTGCAGCTAAACAGTCTATTGCAGACTACAAAGATATCTAAGTCAGTTAAAAGTAACTTTTTTCCTTATATCCCAGCTGTCACAGATAAGTTTTATTGTTCCTTCCATATCAGTGCTACGGGGCGTTGCTTTCTCTAGCACTGTTTGTTTTGTGTTCTGTCTTTTTACCTCTTCTTCAAGCACTAACTGGCTTCATATTTGTTGTTCCTGTCACATGATTACTGGTCACCGCTGTCTCTAGCACTGTTTGTTTTGTTCTGTCTTTTTACCTCTTCTTCAAGCACTAACTGGCTTCATATTTGTTGTTCCTGTCACACGACTACTGGTTACCGATGTCTCTAGCACTGTTTG
Source organism: Lepidochitona cinerea (assembly GCA_963971465.1). Classification (NCBI taxonomy): domain Eukaryota; kingdom Metazoa; phylum Mollusca; class Polyplacophora; order Chitonida; family Tonicellidae; genus Lepidochitona; species Lepidochitona cinerea. Next base: position 17,588,064 of record OZ020559.1, read on the forward strand.
TTTTGTTCTGTCTTTTTACCTCTTCTTCAAGCACTAACTGGCTTCATATTTGTTGTTCCTGTCACACGACTACTGGTCACCGCTGTCTCTAGCACTGTGTGTTTTGTGTTCTGTCTTTTTACCTCTTCTTCAAGCACTAACTGGCTTCATATTTGTTGTTCCTGTCACACGACTTCTGGTCACCGCTGTCTCTAGCACTGTGTGTTTTGTGTTCTGTCTTTTTACCTCTTCTTCAAGCACTAACTGGCTTCATATTTGTTGTTCCTGTCACACGACTACTGGTCACCGCTGTCTCTAGCACTGTGTGTTTTGTGTTCTGTCTTTTTACCTCTTCTTCAAGCACTAACTGGCTTCATATTTGTTGTTCCTGTCACACGACTACTGGTCACCGCTGTCTCTAGCACTGTTTGTTTTGTGTTCTGTCTTTTTACCTCTTCTTCAAGCACTAACTGGCTTCATATTTGTTGTTCCTGTCACACGACTTCTGGTCACCGCTGCTTCAAGAACTGTGTGTTTTGTGTTCTGTCTTTTTACCTCTTCTTCAAGCACTAACTGGCTTTCATAATTTCTGATCGTCACAAGAGTAAGAGGCTTTGACTACCATCGAAAAACTAAATGATTGGCGTTCGAATGAGGAAAATCCATACAGTACATGTATGTGGCCTGTACGAAGCGAAACAGTGTTCGAAAAGTAAACAAAATTTAATGATTGGCGTTGGAATGAGGAAAATCCATACAGTACATGTATGTGGCCTGTACGAAGCGAAACAGTGTCCGAAAAGTTAACAAAATGTAATTAACCAGGACGACCATTCATTCATTCCAAGCCAAAGTTAGTTCCAAACAATAGGCCTACTTTATCATACATTTTTGAGACTAGAAGCATTAAAAAGCTTCTGAATTATATGGTTTGAGAAAAATAGCCAATAATTTCAACATTCTATTTTAACCTCAAAATAACAACATTTTGGCAGCTCATGCCACTTTAACATCATTTCTGTATGGCCACTTCTGTTATTTTTTCTGGGTGAGAAATACATGTAACAAGCGGCGAACTGTCAAATTGACTAAAATTCATTTTGTTATGTATCTATTTTTTATGCTGATTGGCAATCAATTGCTGTTTTGTCTAAATGTTGGCAAAATTTATTTCCTTTTTTATAAACATGTTTTCCTTTGAAGTTTTACTCCAGTTTGATTTATTTCTTGAATTTCTCCCATTAACCATGATGTTAATCCTAACCCACAAATCTCCAGCTGTGTCTGGCAGAGTCTAAAAAAATTCGACCTTTTGATTGGAGCTTCTGTGACGCAAAGCAGAAGCCGAGAAAGTATAATAAAATCTCTTACCTAACTACATGTATAAACAGGTGTTATTGATAAAGCAGAGTCATCAGGACCCGATGCCAGGTGTTACATTGATCATATAAGGCCTGTATGTTTGATTTTCTATAATGTTAGCTGATGTTACAGCTGTGGGGCTCAATGGAATCTGTTATATTAAAAGGCACACTTGCCGCGAAAATCCAGAATACTGTTTACATAAACAACTTTAGGCGGTTTTCTGTATTTTTCCCAGACAGTAGAAGTTAGTAACTTTCTTTTCTTACCAAAAAAAGAAAGTTTGGGCATCATTTAGTATTTTTAATTTGAAATTGAAAATTAGATTTATCAGGTACCCGGAATGTCAACAAACCCCAAACCTGAACATGGACACAAGCGCCCCCTAATGGTTGAGTCATGTGAGTGATCTAACGGCACAGTATAATTTTACGTACTTTATGTGAGAAATACAGACTGGCGATTGGGTAAGAGTGACTCGAAAAGCCTGCCGATAATTTTTGGAGTGTAAACCACAGATAAAAAGGCCTGAAATGGGGGTAATTCAACCACTAAGTTAACATACACTGATTGTTGTTGTTGTAATCAGGCTTCGATTCTTCGTTTGCTTTTCACCCCCATTTCTATATTCTAAATCTAACTGGACATGTTTTACGTGTCCTATGTTTGATTTTAGTGGTTTTAGTTGTAGTAAGCTTATGTAAATTGGTTTTCTTAACAAATATTTAACAGGCTACGGCGGCAAGTGGGTCTTTAAAGATCTTCTTGTTTGATTTAATTAGTTTATTATTGATAATTGATATTTGATTGAAAATGAAGTCACACTTGGTATGTTAAGAATTTGTATCTTGTACCAGGATAAGACTGTCAGCACTCTAAATGGGGGGGGGGGGGGGGGGGGGGTAGGGGAGGTCAGCTCTAAATTGCAAATTCAATACTGAGTTAACAATTTATTAATTGACCAACAAGATAAGTACAATACTGAGTTAACAATTTATTAATCGACCAACAAGAGAAGTACAATATTGAGTTAACAATTTATTAATAAACCAACAAGAGAAGTACAATATTGAGTTAACAATTTATTAATTGACCAGCAAGAGAAGTACAATATTGAGTTAACAATTTATTAATTGACCAACAAGAGAAGTACAATATTGAGTTAACAATTTATTAATTGACCAGCAAGAGAAGTACAATACAGAGTTAACAATTTATTAATTGACCAACAAGAGAAGTACAATATTGAGTTAACAATTTATTAATTGACCAACAAGAGAAGTACAATATTGAGTTAACAATGTATTAATTGACCAGCAAGAGAAGTACAATATTGAGTTAACAATTTATTAATCGACCAACAAGAGAAGTACTATACTCAGTTAACAATTTATTAATTGACCAACAAGAGAAGTACAATATTGAGTTAACAGTTTATTAATTGACCAACAAGACAAGTACAATACAGAGTTAACAATTTATTAATTGACCAACAAGAGAAGTACAATATCGAGTTAACAGTTTATTAATTGACCAACAAGACAAGTACAATACAGAGTTAATAGTTTATTAATTGACCAACAAGAGAAGTACAATATTGAGTTAACAATTTATTAATCGACCAGCAAGAGAAGTACAATATTGAGTTAACAATTTATTAATCGACCAACAAGAGAAGTACAATATTGAGTTAACAATTTATTAATTGACCAACAAGACAAGTACAATACAGAGTTAATAGTTTATTAATCGACCAACAAGAGAAGTACAATATTGAGTTAACAATTTATTAATTGACCAACAAGAGAAGTACAATACTGAGTTAACAATTAATTAATCGACCAGCAATAGAAGTACATATAAACTTATTATTTCTATCTTATAACGGCTGCTCTTTAAACCTATACTCTTTGTGTTTTTCATTCCAATTTATGCATTTTAAACCTAACTGGGCATGCATTATGTGTCCTACATGTAGGTTTAATTTCAGTGGTTTTTCTCTCTTTAAACGTGGATTCCATACTAATGATAAAAAATAAGACATCACCACGTAGTTAGTTGTTTTTAACAACATGAGCTTTCGACACCTGTACCGATGTCTTCGTCAAGTGTAACTGACATAAGCTCTTGTAAATTGGCTTTATTGAGAAATGTCATAAAGGCTACGGATACGAGTGGGCGTGTAAATAAACTTCCACTGTCAATGTTGCTGTTTGTGATTGATTGATTGTTTGGTGTTTTACGCCGCGCTCAAGATTATTTCACTTATATGGCGGCGTTGCCAGTTTTATTGTGGAAGGAAACCGGGCTATGCCCGCAGGAAACCCACGACCTTCCGTTGGTAACTGGCAACAATCCCACATAGGTCGTGCTCAAGATTATTTCACTTACATGGCGGCGTTGCCAGTTTTATTGTGGGAGGAAACCGGGCTCAGTGCCTGGAGGAAACCCACGACCTTCCGCTGGTAACTGGCAACCATCCCACATAGGTCGTTGCTGTTTGTGAAGTTTGCCTTTTGCTCTCTGCCTGGGAAGAAGATAGTTCTTGTCAATGTCTCAGTTTTAACTTGACTTTATCTTTGAATTAATAGAGGGCGGGAGTAACGTGACCATTCCACAAATTTCCTGTCACCGGCGTTGTCATTACGCATGCGAGGAGCCTTTATCGTTCGAATATGCTCATTTATGATGTTTTAGAACAAAAAACATCAATCAAACATCATGAAAAACGTCGTCTGTCACCGGATATCGCGAAATCTCTCGGTCGACTCCCATACCCTATATTGATATAATTTGTTCTTTATTCCCAGGTGTTTAAATGATCATCCAATGGAATCAGAGGAAATTCTGCAAATACTGGGCCGATACGGACGTTATCAACTTCTAGTTTTCTTCCTCATCAGTTTTGTGTGCATGAGAGGTGTTTGGCATCTGTTCGGGACCATATTCCTCGCAGCGGATCCGGGGCATTATTGTAACGTTCCCATCAACGCCACGATTAATGCTACCATTCTATATCAGCTTAACGATGCAGGGGAAGTAGCCAGATCTCAGTGTAGTATGTATGTGGATGGAGACACTAACAATACACAACCATGTACAGAGGGATGGCAATACGGTGACGGTTTCCAATCAGTTCTGTCAGAGGTAAACGTTTTGAATTTCCTATTAAGTTTGGCACCCTTTTTTGGGCCATAGTTTTAGTTTCAAATAAAAAAAAAATAGTTTTGAGGCATTTATTGATAACTTTGTGGTATTTTTGTAGCATTCTAGTAGATTTTAAAGGGAAAAGTTTAATTTAACAGCAAATTTATCATATTTTCGTCTGCTTTGTAAATTATCTCTGTGCTATGATTTTGTAAGCTTTTGAATTTCCTGTAAAGTTTGGCTGTCTTTTTTGGGGCCATAGTTGTTCAATTTTAAATAAAATTGGGCCCCAAGCAGTTTCCAACCAGTTCCCTCAGTAGTAAGGCTTTTGAATTTAAACAAAATCCCCTCCCCCCTCTCCTTTTTAGGTTGCAGTTTCTACCCAGTTCTGTCGGTGGTAAAGGCTTTTGAATTTCAACAAAATCCCCTCCCCCCTCTCCTTTTTAGGCTGCAGTTTCTACCCAGTTCTGTCGGTGGTAAAGGCTTTTGAATTTCAACAAAATCCCCTCCCCCTCTCCTTTTTAGGTTGCAGTTTCCACCCAGTTCCCTCAGTAGTAAGGTTTTTGAATTCCAACAAAATCCCCTCCCCCTCTCCTTTTTAGGCTGCAGTTTCTACCCAGTTCCCTCAGTAGTAAGGCTTTTGAATTCCAACAAAATCCCCTCCCCCCTCTCCTTTTTAGGTTGCAGTTTCCACCCAGTTCCCTCAGTAGTAAGGTTTTTGAATTCCAACAAAATCCCCTCCCCCTCTCCTTTTTAGGCTGCAGTTTCTACCCAGTTCTGTCGGTGGTAAAGGCTTTTGAATTTCAACAAAATCCCCTCCCCCCTCTCCTTTTTAGGCTGCAGTTTCCACCCAGTTCCCTCGGTAGTAAGGCTTTTGAATTTCAACAAAATCCCCTCCCCCCTCTCCTTTTTAGGTTGCAGTTTCCACCCAGTTCCCTCGGTAGTAAGGCTTTTGAATTTCAACAAAATCCCCTCCCCCCTCTCCTTTTTAGGCTGCAGTTTCCACCCAGTTCCCTCGGTAGTAAGGCTTTTGAATTTCAACAAAATCCCCTCCCCCCTCTCCTTTTTAGGTTGCAGTTTCCACTCAGTTCTCTCGGTGGTAAGGTCTTTCAATTATTAAAAAAATTAAGCTCCCTTTTTATGCTACAGTTTCTGATATTTTTTAGATTTTATTTTGTGTGAGTGGGTTTTGACCCTGCGCTTCATAAATGACATGTAGAGCGATACAGTGAAATAACCTGTCAGAAATGTTTAGATTTTATTTTGGACTGATTAGGATTCAAGCTCTTGACCCCTTGGTGAAAGGCAAACATCGCTCTTCCAACTAAGGCCCTTAATGAATTGGGAAGGAACGACACATTTTAAAAATTCACCATGCACACTGACAGAAAATCTTGTGAAGCAGGGGCTGGTTGCACAGAGGTGTATTAAGCTTGAGTCAGACTTAAATATGTCGCGTCACAAAGGAATTTGATTGTGACGTCTCTCAGATAAGTCAGACTTAAGCTTAAAACACATTTGTGCAACCGGCTCCAGGGCTGAGTTGTTCAAAAGTGTATTAGGCTTAATCTAAATGACGTCGCGTAACAAAGGAATTGAATTGTGACGTTGCAAAGTTATACCGGTATTAAGTCTAATACACTTTTGAATAACTGGCCCCAGAGCTTCAATTCTCATGTTTTTTATTCTATTTTTTTTTTACAGTGGGATTTTGTGTGTGACCGATCGTACATGACAGATTTGAGTTCGTCTGTGTTTATGGCAGGCATGATCATAGGATCACTGTGCATCAGCCCACTTGCCGATAAATTTGGTCGTAAGACCATTCTACTGTCGGCATTATGGGTACAGGGTGTATTTGGAGTAGCCACAGCGTTTGTTAACAGTCCTGTTCTGTTTCTGGTGATGAGGTTTTTTTTAGGAGCGCTTAACCAAGTAAGTTGAAAGTTTCTTTGAGATAATATGTTTATAGACACAAAGGTCTAAATGATATACCTCTTTTAACTCAGACCAGCCCACGATAGCTCAGTCGGTAGAGCGTCCGCTTCAGGGCCGGGAGATCCGGGTTCAAGCCTGGGTCGAGTCAGACCAAAGACTTTAACAGTGGTAGCTGTTGCTGCTTCGCTTGGTGCTCAGCAATAGGAGTTAGAGCAGCGACTGGTTGGCCCGGTGTCAGTATACTGTGACTGGGTGAGGGGGCTTGCTGGTTGTCTTCGGCGAATCGTCTCGGAGAGGCAATACCTAAAAGAGCGGTGGACATCCGCCCTGCAACAAGGAGACAACATCTTCATATAACTGAAATACTGTTGAGCAGGACGTAAAACCCAAATCACTCACTCACTCTTTTAACACAATTAGAAACTTGTCTCCATGGTTATTTCAGACAAGACGATTTTCCCTTTACCCTTGTTGTTTTAGTGTTCATAAATACACTCGAGCACAGGAAAAATCTTGTTGTCTAAAATATAATAACCATGGAGAGGAGTTTCTAGTTGTGTTATAAAGAGTTATATCATTTAGACCTTTATACCCCATAAAGTGTTGTAATAAACCAGACCTATGTAAGATATATTTATGAACATTAAAACACACGTGCACAGGGATAACTTCTTGGCGAAAACAGTCATGGAGACAAGTTTCTAATTGTGCTAAAAGGGGGGAGGTAATTAAACCTTTAGAAGAAACATATACATGTTTGCGTTTGGATTTTCAGTATAATTGATTTTGTTTCTTTTTTTACGTACTTGGCATCCTTCTTTTCCTTAACGTGGCATGAGCTGCCAAAATTCACACTTTTTGCATAATTTCTGATCGTCACGACAGTAAGAGGCTTTGAAGGCCATCGAAAAACTAAATGATTGGCGTTGGAATGAGGGAAATCCATAAAGTCTACGGCCCATACAAACCGAAATAGTGTCTGAAAAGTAAACAAAATTTAAATAACCGGGACGACCATTTGTTCATTCTAAGCCAAAGTGAGTTCAAAACAATACTTTATCGTACATTTGTGAAACTAGAAGCACTAAAACGCTTCTGAATTATACATGTACATCTTGAGAAAAATAGCCAATAATTTCAACATTCTGTTTTAACGCCAAAATATCAACATTTTAATCAACTTAAAAGTAGCAAAGAAATAAGATATAATAAAATTCATCATACTTCATTTGATAGACATATGAACTTGTTTTAAAACAGGCTTCCATTATTTTTTATAAGCAATAGCTTGTTACGGTCAAATTTTTATTCATGCATGGATTTCTGAACAATGACTTGCAGGGGCTTGAATAAATTGTTCTAGTTTTTGATTTTATCTACTTTATGGCAGAGTTTAATAACAGATCTGATGTGACAACTCAAAATAAAAACAAAGTAAAATGTTTCTGTTTCAATTTTCATCCAATTATACAATGTTGGATGGTTGCCAAATATGTAGAAACATAAACGATAGTTATTGCGAAACAAATCTTACCATTCAACAGTAGTCATACAAAGTAAATAAGTTTACTATTTCAATTTCTGCTGTTTAATTCATGTCCATACAATGTATGTTCAAACGGTTCTCTGGGTCTCGCTAGCTTAGTAGGTCAGAGTTATAGTCCCTCAGTCCAACACAAGCCTTCCATCGATGCGGTTCGGGTTCAAATCCCACTCAGACCAAAGAAAAATTGTGGATTAGAGTGGATTTTGCCCTCTATCGTCTCATGAGGGAGAGTTGCCAGGTACTTGCCGAAGGACAATTTAAATCAAACAACCCTGGCTAGGAATAGCCATAAATAACGAAAAGAAAGCGATAGACAAATCTTACCATTCAACAGTAGCCATACAATATTAGTTATCATGGTTGGTGGAGGGGGGATACGAAGTATTTACATGGTCAGTGTGCTAATTGATAGCGGTCTCGCCTTTGAGACCGCTATCAATTACCACGCTGACCATGTAAATACTTCGTATTCCCCCTCCACCAACCCTGATAACAATTTTATAATCACAAAGAGCTTTACTTTTGCGTAGAATCAGCCAAAATATCACACAAAATAGTTGCAAATGGTGACGAGCACGCGCTACGACGTCATCAAACGACGTCGCCAAAAAAACGTCGACAACATTCGCCCGTCACCCACAGTATAGTTGAAAAAGGTGAGTGATGCGAGCACAAAACAACGTTCAAAATAGCGTTTGCTCGACACCGTATCGGATGTGTGTGAAAACAAGGTTTTACTGTATCGGGTGTGTAGGACACCTAATACGAATATTTATCGGATGGCAATTGACCAATCAGATTGCAGAGAAACTACTCTGAGGGATAATAAAGTAAATTAGCGGGGATGTCAACAACACCGCTGATGAATAAGTCTCCGTGTAACACTGGCACCAATCCCTAAGTTTCCTTGTGCAAATAAGCACGTCAGCAATTCAGTGAAATAATCTTGAATTTTACTTAAAGCACTTATCAATCAATAAATCAATCAACTAATCAATAAATCTTCTATAATTTAAAATATCTTTTTTGAGAAATGGTTGCGAAATAGAAACAGAAAGCCTGGGTTATCTCCTGTCATAAAGCTCTGTTTGAGTCTCCTATCCTTAATCCTCCGGGCACAGAGCCCGGTTTCCTCCCCCAATAAAACTGGTAACGCCGCCATATAAGTGAAATAATCTTGAGCGCGGCGTCAAACACCAAACAATCAATCAACCTACAGTATCCTTAATACACATGATGAGGATTCAGCAGGGTGTCCACGTCCTGTCTTTTGAACACCCAATGGTCAAAATTCATCTCATTTGGACACCCAATAAGCCAGCAATTGAACATGGTCAATAATCCTGAATGTCACTTAAAGTGGCATGAGCTGCCAAAATTCAGATTCTTTCATATATTGATTGTCCAAAAAAAATTGAAGGTTTGAAGCCCCTTCAAAAACTAAAGGTTTGACTTTGATAAAGAAAACATGGATAAAGCCATTGAACCGACGATTTGAACATGTGTGCCAATAACGGACAAAATTCAAATAGGGGTTTGTTTTGCTTATAAAACTACCTTAACGTACATCCCCAATATTGGTACCAGCCGAGCGGGAAAGCACTTATTTTGTACTTCTTGATAAAAGCGAGAAACAATTAGCTTACTTCGTTTTAACAGAACTTTCACTATATATGGCAGCTCATGTCACTTTTAAGCATCAACCAATCAATGAATCTTCTATTTCATATATTTCTTTTTCAGTCTATTGGTTTGGTGGCTTACGTTCTTGTTCCGGAAGCTTTTCCTTCATCTAGCCGAACAGTTCCGTATATCGGTTTGTTTTTATTTTGGAGTGGAGGAATTATGTCCCTTGCATTGCTAGGATATCTGATCAGAGATTGGAGATATCTTGAGCTGGCCATTTCTATTCCAAACTTCCTGACCATTATTTATTTCTGGTAAGTGTTTTTTTCTTTTTCCCGGTTTCGTTATAAAAGTACTACATTTTGTGTGTTGATCGTTTGTTTCTGGTGAGCGTTTTTTTCTTTTTCTGGTTTCGTTATAAAAGTACTACATTTTGTATGTTGATCGTTTATTTCTGGTGAGCGTTTTTTTCTTTTTCTGGTTTCGTTATAAAAGTACTACATTTTGTGTGTTGATCGTTTATTTCTGGTGAGCGTTTTTTTTCTTTTCTGGTTTCGTTATAAAAGTACTACATTTTGTATGTTGATCGTTTATTTCTGGTGAGCGTTTTTTTTCTTTTCTGGTTTCGCAATAAAAATGTACTACGTAACATTTTGTATGTTGATCGTTTATTTCTGGTGAGCGTTTTTTTTCTTTTTCTGGTTTTGCAATAAAAATGTACTACATTTTGTATGTTGATCGTTTATTTCTGGTGAGCGTTTTTTTTCTTTTTCTGGTTTCGCAATAAAAATGTACTACATTTTGTATGTTGATCGTTTATCTCTGGTGAGCGTTTTTTTTCTTTTCTGGTTTCGCAATAAAAATGTACTACGTAACATTTTGTATGTTGATCGTTTATTTCTGGTGAGCGTTTTTTTTCTTTTTCTGGTTTTGCAATAAAAATGTACTACATTTTGTATGTTGATCGTTTATTTCTGGTGAGCGTTTTTTTCTTTTTCTGGTTCTTCAATAAAAATGTACTACATTTTCTATGTTGATCGTTTATTTCTGGTGAGCGTTTTTTTCTGGTTTTTGCTATAAAAAGTACTACGTAACATTTTTGTATGTTGATAGTGGATTTCTGGTTAGCATTTTTTCGGTTTAACGCATAAAATGTTGTCTGTTCATTAATTTGTGTATTTCTTCTTCTGGTTTCACAATAAAAGGTTGTGCATTTTGTATGTTGATAATATATTTCTGATGAGAAACAAGTGTTGTGAACAAGTGTTGTGAACAAGTGTTGTGAACAAGTGTTGTGAACAAGTGCTGTGAACAAGTGTTGTGAATAAGTGTTGTGAACAAGTGTTGTGAACAAGTGTTGTGAACAAGTGCTGTGAACAAGTGCTGTGAACAAGTGTTGTGAACAAGTGTTGTGAACAAGTGCTGTGAACAAGTGCTGTGAACAAGTGCTGTGAACAAGTGTTGTGAACAAGTGTTGTGAACAAGTGTTGTGAACAAGTGTTGTGAACAAGTGCTGTGAACAAGTGCTGTGAACAAGTGCTGTGAACAAGTGATGTGAACAAGTGCTGTGAACAAGGGCTGTGGGCAAGTGCTGTGAGCGAGTGCTGTGAGCGAGTGCTGTGAGCGAGTGCTGTGAGCGAGTGCTGTGAGCGAGTGCTGTGAGCGAGTGCTGTGAGCGAGTGCTGTGAACAAGTGTTGTGGACAAATGTTGTGGACAAGTGTTGTGGACAAATGATTTGAACAAGTGTTGTGAACAAGTGTTGTGGACAAGTGCTGTGACCAAGTGCTGTGAACAAGTGCTGTGAACAAGTGCTGTGAACAAGTGCTGTGAACAAGTGTTGTGACCAAGTGTTGTGAACAAGTGTTGTGGACAAGTGTTGTGGACAAGTGTTGTGAACAAGTGCTGTGGACAAGTGCTGTGAACAAGTGTTGTGAACAAGTGTTGTGGACAAGTGTTGTGACCAAGTGTTGTGACCAAGTGTTGTGAACAAGTGTTGTGAACAAGTGTTGTGAACAAGTGTTGTGAACAAGTGTTGTGAACAAGTGTTGTGAACAAGTGTTGTGAGCAAGTGCTGTGAGCAAGTGCTGTGAGCAAGTGCTGTGAGCAAGTGCTGTGAGCAAGTGCTGTGAACAAGTGCTGTGAACAAGTGCTGTGAACAAGTGCTGTGAACAAGTGCTGTGAACAAGTGCTGTGGACAAGTGTCGTGGACAAGTGTCGTGACCAAGTGTCGTGAACAAGTGTCGTGAACAAGTGTCGTGAACAAGTGTCGTGAACAAGTGTCGTGAACAAGTGTCGTGAACAAGTGTCGTGAACAAGTGTCGTGAACAAGTGTTGTGGACAAATGTTGTGAACAAGTGTTGAGAACAAGTGCTGTGAACAAGTGCTGTGAACAAGTGCTGTGAACAAGTGCTGTGAACAAGTGCTGTGAACAAGTGCTGTGAACAAGTGCTGTGAACAAGTGCTGTGAACAAGTGTTGTGAACAAGTGTTGTGAACAAGTGTTGTGAACAAGTGTTGTGAACAAGTGTTGTGAACAAGTGTTGTGAACAAGTGTTGTGAACAAGTGTTGTGAACAAGTGCTGTGAACAAGTGCTGTGGACAAGTGCTGTGGACAAGTGCTGTGGACAAGTGCTGTGACCAAGTGTTGTGACCAAGTGTTGTGACCAAGTGTTGTGACCAAGTGTTGTGACCAAGTGTTGTGACCAAGTGTTGTGAACAAGTGTTGTGAACAAGTGTTGTGAACAAGTGTTGTGGACAAGTGTTGTGGACAAGTGTTGTGACCAAGTGTTGTGACCAAGTGTTGTGACCAAGTGTTGTGACCAAGTGTTGTGACCAAGTGTTGTGAACAAGTGTTGTGAACAAGTGTTGTGAACAAGTGTTGTGAACAAGTGTTGTGAACAAGTGTTGTGAACAAGTGTTGTGAACAAGTGTTGTGAGCAAGTGTTGTGAGCAAGTGCTGTGAGCAAGTGCTGTGAGCAAGTGCTGTGAGCAAGTGCTGTGAGCAAGTGCTGTGAGCAAGTGCTGTGAGCAAGTGCTGTGAACAAGTGCTGTGAACAAGTGCTGTGAACAAGTGCTGTGAACAAGTGCTGTGAACAAGTGCTGTGGACAAGTGCTGTGGACAAGTGTCGTGACCAAGTGTCGTGACCAAGTGTCGTGACCAAGTGTCGTGAACAAGTGTCGTGAACAAGTGTCGTGAACAAGTGTCGTGAACAAGTGTCGTGAACAAGTGTCGTGAACAAGTGTCGTGAACAAGTGTCGTGAACAAGTGTCGTGGACAAGTGTCGTGGACAAGTGTCGTGGACAAGTGTCGTGGACAAGTGTCGTGGACAAGTGTCGTGGACAAGTGTCGTGGACAAGTGCTGTGAACAAGTGCTGTGAACAAGTGTTGTGAACAAGTGTTGTGAACAAGTGCTGTGAACAAGTGTTGTGAACAAGTGTTGTGAACAAGTGCTGTGAACAAGTGTTGTGAACAAGTGTTGTGAACAAGTGCTGTGAACAAGTGCTGTGAACAAGTGCTGTGAACAAGTGCTGTGAACAAGTGCTGTGGACAAGTGCTGTGGACAAGTGCTGTGGACAAGTGCTGTGGACAAGTGCTGTGGACAAGTGTTGTGACCAAGTGTTGTGACCAAGTGTTGTGACCAAGTGTTGTGACCAAGTGTTGTGACCAAGTGTTGTGACCAAGTGTTGTGAACAAGTGTTGTGAACAAGTGTTGTGAACAAGTGTTGTGAACAAGTGTTGTGAACAAGTGTTGTGAACAAGTGTTGTGAACAAGTGTTGTGGACAAGTGTTGTGGACAAGTGTTGTGAACAAGTGTTGTGAACAAGTGTTGTGAACAAGTGTTGTGAACAAGTGTTGTGAACAAGTGCTGTGAACAAGTGCTGTGAACAAGTGCTGTGAACAAGTGTTGTGAACAAGTGCTGTGAACAAGTGCTGTGAACAAGTGCTGTGAACAAGTGTTGTGAACAAGTGTCGTGAACAAGTGTCGTGAGCAAGTGCCGTGAGCAAGTGCCGTGAGCAAGTGCCGTGAACGAGTGCCGTGGGCGAGTGCCGTGAGCGAGTGCCGTGAGCGAGTGCTGTGAGCGAGTGCTGTGAGCGAGTGCTATGAGCGAGTGCTGTGAGCAAGTGCTGTGAGCAAGTGCTGTGAGCAAGTGCTGTGAACAAGTGCTGTGGACAAGTGTCGTGGACAAGTGTCGTGGACAAGTGCCGTGAGCAAGTGCCGTGAACAAGTGCCGTGAACGAGTGCCGTGGACGAGTGCCTTGGACGAGTGCCTTGGACGAGTGCCGTGGACGAGTGCCGTGGACGAGTGTCGTGGACGAGTGTCGTGACCGAGTGTCGTGACCGAGTGTCGTGACCGAGTGTCGTGACCGAGTGTCGTGAACGAGTGTCGTGAGCGAGTGCTGTGAGCGAGTGCTGTGAACGAGTGCTGTGAGCGAGTGCTGTGAGCGAGTGCTGTGAGCGAGTGCTGTGAGCGAGTGCTGTGAGCGAGTGCTGTGAGCGAGTGCTGTGAGCAAGTGCTGTGAGCAAGTGTCGTGACCAAGTGTCGTGGACAAGTGTTGTGACCAAGTGTTGTGACCAAGTGTTGTGACCAAGTGTTGTGAACAAGTGTTGTGAACAAGTGTTGTGAACAAGTGTTGTCGTGACCAAGTGTTGTCGTGACCAAGTGTCGTGAACAAGTGTTGCTGTGAGCGAGTGCTGTGAGCGAGTGCTGTGAGCGAGTGCTGTGAGCGAGTGCTGTGAGCAAGTGCTGTGAGCAAGTGCTGTGAGCAAGTGCTGTGAACAAGTGCTGTGAACAAGTGCTGTGAACAAGTGCTGTGAACAAGTGCTGTGAACAAGTGCTGTGAACAAGTGCTGTGGACAAGTGTCGTGACCAAGTGTCGTGACCAAGTGTCGTGACCAAGTGTCGTGACCAAGTGTCGTGACCAAGTGTCGTGGACAAGTGTCGTGGACAAGTGTCGTGACCAAGTGTCGTGACCAAGTGTCGTGACCAAGTGTCGTGACCAAGTGTCGTGACCAAGTGTCGTGAACAAGTGTCGTGAACAAGTGTCGTGAACAAGTGTCGTGAACAAGTGTGGTGAACAAGTGTTGTGGACAAGTGTTGTGGACAAGTGCTGTGACCAAGTGCTGTGAACAAGTGCTGTGAACAAGTGCTGTGGACAAGTGCTGTGAACAAGTGCTGTGGACAAGTGCTGTGAACAAGTGCTGTGAACAAGTGCTGTGAACAAGTGTTGTGACCAAGTGTTGTGACCAAGTGTTGTGACCAAGTGTTGTGACCAAGTGTTGTGACCAAGTGTTGTGGACAAGTGTTGTGGACAAGTGTTGTGGACAAGTGTTGTGAACAAGTGTTGTGGACAAGTGCTGTGAACAAGTGCTGTGAACAAGTGCTGTGGACAAGTGTTGTGACCAAGTGTTGTGAACAAGTGTTGTGAACAAGTGTTGTGAACAAGTGTTGTGAACAAGTGTTGTGAACAATGTTGTGAACAAGTGTTGTGAACAAGTGTTGTGAACAAGTGTTGTGAACAAGTGTTGTGGACAAGTGTTGTGGACAAATGTTGTGAACAAGTGTTGTGAACAAGTGTTGTGAACAAGTGTTGTGAACAAGTGCTGTGAACAAGTGCTGTGAACAAGTGCTGTGAACAAGTGCTGTGAACAAGTGTTGTGAACAAGTGCTGTGAACAAGTGCTGTGAACAAGTGTTGTGAACAAGTGTTGTGAACAAGTGTTGTGAACAAGTGTTGTGAACAAGTGTTGTGAACAAGTGTTGTGAACAAGTGTTGTGAACAAGTGTTGTGAACAAGTGTTGTGAACAATGTTGTGAACAAGTGTTGTGAACAAGTGTTGTGAACAAGTGTTGTGAACAAGTGTTGTGAACAAGTGTTGTGAACAAGTGTTGTGGACAAGTGTTGTGGACAAATGTTGTGAACAAATGTTGTGAACAAGTGTTGTGAACAAGTGTTGTGAACAAGTGTTGTGAACAAGTGTTGTGAACAAGTGCTGTGAACAAGTGATGTGAACAAGTGTTGTGAACAAGTGCTGTGAACAAGTGTTGTGAACAAGTGTTGTGAACAAGTGTTGTGAACAAGTGTTGTGAACAAGTGTTGTGACGAAGTGTTAGTCACAAAAACTGATTTTCTGGTGATGCCTTAATTATTTCTGATTAGAATGAAACCCACATTTAAAGAGAGTTTAGTGGTATTTTTATATGTGGATAATTGATAATTTGAATTGATTTATTGGTGTTGTATGTCACACTGAAGATTATTTCACTTTTATGGCGGCATTACCAGGTTTATTAGGCAACCCTCGCAATTCAGATTTTTACCACGGCAAAAAAAAAAAAAGTTGCCGCGGAAAAGTCAATTTTCCACGGCATTTTTATCCAAACAATTCTCACTGCTCTGTTAACTGTATTTAAAGTGGCAAATAGCAAAAACTGACATCTAAAAGGTGCATTAACAAAAGAAAAAATGTTCAACAAAGATTTTTTAAATTTCTTATATCATAGAAACCAGTATAGAGAAAAGGCTAACTTTGTCTTACGTCCGACTCGGAAAGGCCGTAATTCTTTCCTCATAAAATCCACATGAAATATCCTTTATTTGCATGGAAATAATTCCTTGTTAAATGTATGTTCCTGGTGATAAGTCACTTCACTCGGCAAAGCATTTCTTTTTCAAATCAATCTCTAAAACCTAACCTAAAGGTTATAGCCACCGTTTGTGTAATACTGCATAGTTAAATCCATACAGACACGTGCACAGCTGATCAACAAAGCCTGGTTGAGTCCATCTCTAAAGTTTATGAGGGTTGAAAGTTTTGAATGTGTTTATTTACAAGTATAATCAACAAGAAATATATTTATTATTTTGTAAGAACCCCTTTAAATCGTTTTGTTTTAAATAAAAATTAGAACCTCTTTAAATCGTTTTTTTTTTTTTTAAATAAATTCAAATTCTATTTCTTGAACAACAATAAACATGTACATGAGGGTAACACCCCTATTAAACTTGAATGGGGATTACCCAATGAGACATAACTGACAGACAGTCGGAGACATTCTGACGCCAACCACCTGCAGAGTGAAACTTTGTTTCAATCTTGGTGTGGGAATTACATGTAGCACTTCACATAGGCCAATGTATAGAGCTGCATATGCAGAGTCCTTGGCTTTGTTGTGACCTGATTTGATACAAATGAATGAGTGGTTTCTATATTAAATACACCTTGATTCTGAACAACGGTGACGGTCGAAGGTAAAACTATTAGTTGCAAAAATCTCCATACATATAAAGTATTCAAGTATAAATATTCTATTTTCCCAAGATGAATATTTTATTTTGTCTGCAGCATTTTTGATTGCCGTGGAAAAGCAGTTTTACGGCGGCAATCTCTGCGGCATTGCCGATTGCCGCGGTGAATTGCGAGGGTTGTTAGGAGATGAAACCCTCAACCTTCGGCGTATCGACAGACTGGGGGACTATCACTATAACCAACTTAGCCACTGAGGCTCTCGTATTGATTTATTTCCTAATGTAACTTTAACAGCATTTGAATTTGATGGGATTTTAATTGTTGTAAAATCGTTAAATATCATTCTCTGTTTTTAACTCTGTGAAAAATTACCAGCCCAAAATGTTGATGTCTTTTACAGGCTTCTACCAGAGTCCATTCCATGGTTAATGGCGAAACAAAAGTTTAAAGAAGCAGAGGCGGTGATACGCAAGGCTGCTAAATTGAATGGGATTGAGCTGCCGAAGGAAATTCTTAACCTAGCTTCCTCTTCCACTACGAAATGTTTAGCGCCAGCAAGCTCAGAATTGACTGATTTTGGTGGGGAAAACAGAAATATGAGTGATTTCCACCAAGATAAAATCCCAAGTGAACAGCAAAGGGCTTCATCAGATGAAAAACATTCATACAATAGAAAAAAATTGGTGTCAGAAGTGGGATTTTTAGAAAATACAAACGGTGTATCCTTGAACAAATATGTGAATTTAGGACAGACAAGTGCTGAAACAACACCAGTCTCAAATAAACATTCAAATAATATAGATGATAATAGAATAGACTGTGATCATTCTACAAATGGTGTGGCTTCACCCAGTGTTTGTGAAGAGTTTAGAGGAGCAGAGCAGCAGCCGTTAAAACCAACATCTTACACTATTATTGACTTGTTTCGATCTCCCCGAATTAGGATATACTCTCTCATTACATTTTATCTATGGTAAGGTTTCTTTTAATTTTGGTTACCTGATTTATTTTTTAAGTCTTTTATTGTCTTCATTGCTTTTAATTTTGGTAACCGTTTCACCTGTTCCACCAATGAGTCGCTGGTTCGAATCCCACTCAGTCCAAAAAACTGGAAAATTTTCTGACTGGGTTTTCACTCGAACGACCTATGTGGGATGGTTGTCAGTTACCACTGGAAGGTCGTGGATTTCCTCCTGGCATATAGCCAAATTTCCTCCAACAATAAAACTGACAATGCCGCCATATAAGTGAAATAATCTTGAGCGCGGCGTAAAACACCAAACAATCAATCAATTCTTTAAAAGAAACCACTATTTATAGTATACTTTTAGTGCACCTTAGAAAAAATTACTAAGTGTATTGTGGCCTCTTCTGTCTGTTTGTCTGTCCGTCCGTTCGCATTTTCTCTTAAAATATCTCACACTTAATGAGAAATTGTGCACTTGTCTAAATTCGTCAAGCAAACAAACAGTTTTAGTTTGAATTTTTGGCTCTGCCAATAACATCCCTGTTAACACATTATCTCAAAAGAATTTTCACTCACAAATTTGAACTTTGAACGACTGGATGGTTTCTTATCTAGTGTTAAATTCATAACTTGTCTGTTGAAATTCTGTATACTACCAGTTTGAATCCTCAACCTGTTGTCTACATGGTAACCGTACATGTACCACATCAAGGGATATCCATTGAATCCCCAGTCAGAATTTTTTCAGTGTTTTTTTTGTGTGATTCTAATGTTGCCCATTATTTATTTTATTTCGAATCCTCAATCGCCACCTGTTGTGTACATGGTAACCGTACATGTACCACATCAACGGTTATCCATTGAATCCCCAGTCAGAATTTTTTTTTTGTGATTCTTATGCTGCTCATTATTTATTTTATTTCGAATCCTCAATCGCCACCTGTTGTCAACATGGTAACCGTACATGTACCACATCAACGGTTATCCCAGTCAGAATTTTTTCAGTGTTTTTTTTTATGATGCTACTGTTGCTCATTCTTTATTTTAGGTTGGTTAATAGCTTGAGCTATTTTGGGATCAGTTTTCTGGTGCCAGTTTTACACGGAGATATATTTATCAACTTATTCATCAGCGGCGTTGTTGAAATCCCCGCCTATTTACTTTGTATGGCTACTGTTGAATGGTAAGATTTGTCTATCGCTTTCTTTTCGTTATTTATGGCTATTCCTAGCCAGGGTTGTTCGATTTAAATTGTCCTTTTATCTTTTAAAAAATCTGGGTGTAAATATGTTACAAATAAAAAAAAATCCCAGATTAATGCTAATTTTGAAAATTTTGTTTTAAATTTATAGAAGAATATTCCCATTTTTTCAGCTGATGCGACATTAAATAAAGATCCCCCAAAAGAGTCCCAATTACTTCTGAATGACTGGCTTCGTTTTAATGAATTCATCTATATAATGTAATCAATGAGCCATTGAACAAGGCTGTATTGCACTCTGATAACTTCAGGGATTTACGTGCGTGAAATACCCTCTGATAGACTGCAGGTCATTTTGAATGTGCGACCAAAAAGGTAGCCGTGTAACGTACAATTTCCATATCCTCTTCAGGGCCCATCGTGATAATGTAAGGGACCGAAATACTCTGTTTGTTAACTTTCAGGCGCGATCAGTTTTATAATTGAAGTATTGCAGGATTCCTGAAACTGCGTCTCTTCTTTGCGTTACACAACATGTGCTTTAACGGGCTAAATATAATATATAAACAACTATTTTTATAAAACAATATATAAAAATATATATCGTATAAAAAGCGCAGACTGTCCGAGGTGTGTCAAAGCCGACTGGTAGGGAACGAAGATAGCCGAAGAATGTTCCGAGTGGGCTGTTTTAGCCTACTTGTTTACCTCCCTTTGCTCTTCGAAAGAATCCGCCGTCCCATAAGTAAGTTCACGATTCCACCAATCTGTTTTAGCCTAGGTCGCCGCCGTCCCATAAGTGTGTTCATGATTCCACCAATCTGTTTTAGCCTAGGTCGCCACCGTCCCATAAGTGTGTTCATGATTTCACCAATCTGTTTTAGTCTAGGTCGCCGCCGTCCCATAAGTGTGTTCATGATTTCACCAATCTGTTTTAGGCTAGGTCGCCGCCGTCCCATAAGTGTGTTCATGATTCCACCAATCTGTTTTAGCCTAGGTCGCTGCCGTCCCATAAGTGTGTTCATGATTCCACCAATCTGTTTTAGCCTAGGTCGCCGCCGTCCCATAAGTGTGTTCATGATTCCACCAATCTGTTTTAGTCTAGGTCGCGGCCGTCCTGTAAGTGGTGTTCATGATTCCACCAATCTGTTTTAGCCTAGGTCGCCGCCGTCCCATAAGTGTGTTCATGATTTCACCAATCTGTTTTAGCCTAGGTCGCTGCCGTCCCGTAAGTGTGTTCATGATTCCACCAATCTGCTTTAGCCTAGGTCGCCCCCATCCCGTAAGTGTGTTCATGATTTCACCAATCTGTTTTAGCCTAGGTCGCCGCCGTCCCATAAGTGTGTTCATGATTTCACCTATCTGTTTTAGCCTAGGTCGCCGCCGTCCCATAAGTTTGTTCATGATTTCACCAATCTGTTTTAGCCTAGGTCGCTGCCGTCGCGTAAGTGTGTTCATGATTCCACCAATCTGTTTTAGGCTAGGTCGCCGCCGTCCCGTATAAAGTGTGTTCATGATTCCACCAATCTGTTTTAGGCTAGGTCGCCGCCGTCCCGTATAAAGTGTGTTCATGATTCCACCAATCTGTTTTAGGCTAGGTCGCCACCGTCCCATAAGTGTGTTCATGATTCCATCAATCTGTTTTAGCCTAGGTCGCCGCCGTCCCATAAGTGTGTTCATGATTCCACCAATCTGTTTTAGCCTAGGTCGCCGCCGTCCCATAAGTGTGTTTATGATTTCACCAATCTGTTTTAGGCTAGGTCACCGCCGTCCCATAAGTGTGTTCATGATTCCACCAATCTGTTTTAGCCTAGGTCGCCGCCGTCCCATAAGTGTGTTCATGATTCCATCAATCTGTTTTAGCCTAGGTCGCCGCCGTCCCATAAGTGTGTTCATGATTCCACCAATCTGTTTTAGCCTAGGTCGCCGCCGTCCCATAAGTGTGTTTATGATTTCACCAATCTGTTTTAGCCTAGGTCGCCGCCGTCCCATAAGTGTGTTCATGATTCCACCAATCTGTTTAAGCCTACATTGTAAGTCGCCGCCGTCCCATAAGTGTGTTCATGATTCCACCAATCTGTTTTAGCCTAGGTCGCCGCCGTCCCATAAGTGTGTTCATGATTCCACCAATCTGTTTTAGCCTAGGTCGCCGCCGTCCCATAAGTGTGTTCATGATTCCATCAATCTGTTTTAGCCTAGGTCGCCGCCGTCCCATAAGTGTGTTCATGATTCCACCAATCTGTTTAAGCCTAGGTCGCCGCCGTCCCATAAGTGTGTTCATGATTCCACCAATCTGTTTTAGCCTAGGTCGCCGCCGTCCCATAAGTATGTTCATGATTCCACCAATCTGTTTTAGCCTAGGTCGCCGCCGTCCCATAAGTGTGTTCATGATTCCACCAATCTGTTTTAGCCTAGGTCGCCGCCGTCCCATAAGTGTGTTCATGATTCCACCAATCTGTTTTAGCCTAGGTCGCCACCGTCCCGTAAGTTTGTTCTTGATTCCACCAATCTGTTTTAGCCTAGGTCGCCGCCGTCCCATAAGTGTGTTCATGATTCCACCAATCTGTTTTAGCCTAGGTCGCCGCCGTCCCATAAGTGTGTTTATGATTCCACCAATCTGTTTTAGCCTAGGTCACCGCCGTCCCATAAGTGTGTTCATGATTTCACCAATCTGTTTTAGCCTAGGTCGCCGCCGTCCCATAAGTGTGTTCATGATTCCAGCAATCTGTTTTAGCCTAGATCGCCGCCGTCCCATAAGTGTGTTCATGATTCCATCAATCTGTTTTAGCCTAGGTCGCCGCCGTCCCGTATAAAGTGTGTTCATGATTGCACCAATCTGTTTTAGCCTAGGTCACCACCGTCCCATAAGTGTGTTCATGATTCCACCAATCTGTTTTAGCCTAGGTCGCCACCGTCCCATAAGTGTGTTCATGATTCCACCAATCTGTTTAAGCCTAGGTCGCCGCCGTCCCATAAGTGTGTTCATGATTCCACCAATCTGTTTTAGCCTAGGTCGCCACCGTCCCATAAGTGTTTTCATGATTCCACCAATCTGCTTTAGCCTAGGTCGCCGCCGTCCCATAAGTGTGTTCTTGATTCCATCAATCTGTTTTAGCCTAGGTCGCCGCCGTCCCATAAGTGTGTTCATGATTCCACCAATCTGTTTAAGCCTAGGTCGCCGCCGTCCCGTAAGTGTGTTCATGATTCCACCAATCTGTTTTAGCCTAGGTCGCCGCCGTCCCATAAGGGTGTTCATGATTCCACCAATCTGTTTTAGCCTAGGTCGCCGCCGTCCCATAAGTGTGTTCATGATTCCACCAATCTGTTTTAGCCTAGGTCGCCGTGGTCCCATAAGGGTGTGCATGATTGCACCAATCTGTTTTAGCCTAGGTCGCTGCCGTCCCATAAGTGTGTTCATGATTCCACCAATCCTTTTTAGCCTAGGTCCCCGCCGTCCCATAAGTGTGTTCAGGATTTCACCAATCTGTTTTAGCCTAGGTCGCCGCCGTCCGATAAGGGTGTTCATGATTCCACCAATCTGTTTTAGCCTAGGTCACCGTCGTCTCATAAGTGTGTTCATGATTCCACCAATCTGTTTTAGCCTAGGTCGCCGCCGTCCCATAAGTGTGTTCATGATTCCACCAATCTGTTTTAGCCTAGGTCGCTGCCGTCCCATAAGTGTGTTCATGATTCCACCAATCTGTTTTAGCCTAGGTCGCCGCCGTCCCATAAGGGTTTTCATGATTCCACCAATCTGTTTTAGCTTAGGTTGCCCCCATCCCATAAGTGTGTTCATGATTCCACCAATCTGTTTTAGCCTAGGTCGCCGCCGTCCCATAAGTGTGTTCATGATTCCACCAATCTGTTTTAGCCTAGGTCGCTGCCGTCCCATAAGTGTGTTCATGATTCCACCAATCTGTTTTAGCCTAGGTCGCCGCCGTCCCATAAGTGTGTTCATGATTCCACCAATCTGTTTTAGCCTAGGTCGCCGCCGTCCCATAAGTGTGTTCATGATTTCACCAATCTGTTTTAGCCTAGGTCGCCGCCGTCCCATAAGTGTGTTCATGATTCCACCAATCTGTTTTAGCCTAGGTCGCCGCCGTCCCATAAGGGTGTTCATGATTCCACCAATCTGTTTTAGCCTAGGTCGCCGCCGTCCCATAAGTGTGTTCATGATTCCGCCAATGTGTTTTAGCCTAGGTCACCGCCGTCCTGTAAGTGGTGTTCATGATTCCACCAATCTGTTTTAGCCTAGGTCGCCGCCGTCCCATAAGTGTGTTCATGATTCCACCAATCTGCTTTAGCCTAGGTCGCCCCCGTCCCGTAAGTGTGTTCATGATTTCACCAATCTGTTTTAGCCTAGGTCGCCGCCGTCCCATAAGTGTGTTCATGATTTCACCAATCTGTTTTAGCCTAGGTCGCTGCCGTCCCATAAGTGTGTTCATGATTCCACCAATCTGTTTTAGCCTAGGTCGCCGCCGTCCCATAAGTGTGTTCATGATTCCACCAATCTGTTTTAGCCTAGGTCGCCGCCGTCCCATAAGTGTGTTCATGATTTCACCAATCTGTTTTAGCCTAGATCGCCGCCGTCCCATAAGTGTGTTCATGATTCCACCAATCTGTTTTAGCCTAGGTCGCCGTGGTCCCATAAGTGTGTTCATGATTCCACCAATCTGTTTTAGCCTAGGTCGCCGCCGTCCCATAAGGGTGTTCATGATTCCACCAATCTGTTTTAGCCTAGGTCGCCGCCGTCCCATAAGTGTGTTCATGATTCCACCAATGTGTTTTAGCCTAGGTCGCCGCCGTCCCATAAGTGTGTTCATGATTCCACCAATCTGTTTTAGCCTAGGTCGCCGCCGTCCCATAAGGGTGTTCATGATTCCACCAATCTGTTTTAGCCTAGGTCGCCGCCGTCCCATAAGTGTGTTCATGATTCCACCAATGTGTTTTAGCCTAGGTCACCGCCGTCCTGTAAGTGGTGTTCATGATTCCACCAATCTGTTTTAGCCTAGGTCGCTGCCGTCCCGTAAGTGTGTTCATGATTCCACCAATCTGCTTTAGCCTAGGTCGCCCCCGTCCCGTAAGTGTGTTCATGATTTCACCAATCTGTTTTAGCCTAGGTCGCCGCCGTCCCATAAGTGTGTTCATGATTTCACCAATCTGTTTAGCCTAGGTCGCTGCCGTCCCATAAGTGTGTTCATGATTCCATCAATCTGCTTTAGCCTAGGTCGCCACCGTCCCATAAGTGTGTTCATGATTCCACCAATCTGTTTTAGCCTAGGTCGCCGCCGTCCCATAAGTGTGTTAATGATTCCACCAATCTGTTTTAGCCTAGGTCGCCGCCGTCCCATAAGTGTGTTCATGATTCCACCAATCTGTTTTAGCCTAGGTCGCCGCCGTCCCATAAGCGTGTTCATGATTCCACCAATCTGTTTTAGCCTAGGTCGCCGCCGTCCCATAAGTGTGTTCATGATTCCACCAATCTGTTTTAGCCTAGGTCGCCGCCGTCCCATAAGTGTGTTCATGATTCCATCAATCTGTTTTAGCCTAGGTCGCCGCCGTCCCATAAGTGTGTTCATGATTCCATCAATCTGTTTTAGCCTAGGTCGCCGCCGTCCCATAAGTGTGTTCATGATTTCACCAATCTGTTTTAGCCTAGGTCGTTGCCGTCCCATAAGTATGTTCATGATTCCACCAATCTGCTTTAGCCTAGGTCGCCGCCGTCCCATAAGTGTGTTCATGATTCCACCAATCTGTTTTAGCCTAGGTCGCCGCCGTCCCATAAGTATGTTCATGATTCCACCAATCTGCTTTAGCCTAGGTCGCCGCCGTCCCATAAGTGTGTTCATGATTCCACCAATCTGTTTTAGCCTAGGTCGCCGCCGTCCCATAAGTGTGTTTATGATTTCACCAATCTGTTTTAGGCTAGGTCACCGCCGTCCCATAAGTGTGTTCATGATTTCACCAATCTGTTTTAGCCTAGGTCGCCACCGTCCCATAAGTGTGTTCATGATTCCACCAATCTGTTTTAGCCTAGGTCGCCGCCGTCCCATAAGTGTGTTTATGATTTCACCAATCTGTTTTAGCCTAGGTCGCCGCCGTCCCATAAGTGTGTTCATGATTCCACCAATCTGTTTTAGCCTAGGTCGCCGCCGTCCCATAAGTGTGTTCATGATTCCACCAATCTGTTTTAGCCTAGGTCGCCGCCGTCCCATAAGTGTGTTCTTGATTCCATCAATCTGTTTTAGCCTAGGTCGCCGCCGTCCCATAAGTGTGTTCATGATTCCACCAATCTGTTTTAGCCTAGGTCGCCACCGTCCCATAAGTGTGTTCATGATTCCACCAATCTGTTTTAGCCTAGGTCGCCGCCGTCCCATAAGTGTGTTCATGATTCCACCAATCTGTTTTAGCCTAGGTCGCCGCCGTCCCATAAGTGTGTTTATGATTTCACCAATCTGTTTTAGGCTAGGTCACTGCCGTCCCATAAGTGTGTTCATGATTCCACCAATCTGTTTTAGCCTAGGTCGCAGCCGTCCTATAAGTGTTTTCATGATTCCACCAATCTGTTTTAGCCTAGGTCGCCGCCGTCCCATAAGTGTGTTCATGATTCCATCAATCTGTTTTAGCCTAGGTCGCCGCCGTCCTATAAGTGTTTTCATGATTCCACCAATCTGTTTTAGCCTAGGTCGCAGCCGTCCTATAAGTGTGTTCATGATTCCATCAATCTGTTTTAGCCTAGGTCGCCGCCGTCCCATAAGTGTGTTCATGATTGCACCAATCTGTTTTAGCCTAGGTCGCCGCTGTCCCATAAGTGTGTTCATGATTGCACCAATCTGTTTTAGCCTAGGTCGCCGCCGTCCTATAAGTGTTTTCATGATTCCACCAATCTGTTTTAGCCTAGGTCGCCGCCGTCCCATAAGTGTGTTCATGTTGGTGTGTGGAGTGTCCAATATAATTGCAATCTTCGTCCCGGATAGAACTGGTATGTATATTACATTCATGTCTCTGAACTTGTACACCAAGAAGGAAATCTGAAAGAAATTCTGACTCATCATTGTTTGGGAGTGGGGGGGGGGGGGGGGCGGGGGGCAAGTAAGTTGATTACACAGGAAACAGTTGATAGTCGCTATACTGCACACTTACTGGTGTATTTAGATGAAATGGAGGAATCTGGATCTCTGACATTAAAGTGGCATGAGCTGTCAAAATTCACACTTTTTTCATAACTTCTGAACGTCACGAAAGTAAGAGGCTTTAAAGGCTATCGAAAAACTAAATGATGGGCGTTGGAATGAGGAAAAATCCGTAAAGTATGTGGTCTGTACAAACCGAAAACGTGTTCGAAAAGTAAACAAAATTCAAATAACCGGGACTACCATTCATTCATTCTAAGCCAAAGTTAGTTCAAAGCAATACTTTATCGTACACTCTCGAGACTAGAAGCACTAAAAAGCTTCTGAATTATACGTCTTGAGAAAAATAGCCAATAATTTCAACATTCTATTTTTACGTCAAAATATCAACATTTTGGCAGCTCATGCCACTTTAACAACTTCGTGGAAGATTAGCCATGTAGGTTCTCACCAAAGGTTGGGGGTTTTAGCCAGGAAAAAGCCTGATTTCCTCACCCACTATACATGTACATGGCAACACCTTCATCTTTATGGCCATAAATGTTTAGATTTTTTTTAAATTTTGAATTTTCATTTAAATTTTATTTCAGAGTTTGTTCATGGTTCAAAAACATTATCATAAATTGAATTATGTGAAATAATCTTCAGTGCGGTGTAAAACACCAATCAACAAAGATTTTGACAACAGAGAATGTTCGAGGGGAATAATGTTGAGATTTACTGAAATAATTGTTTGAATTTTAGAAGGTGATGTTGATCTATTGCCTTTGAGAACCACCCTGGCAATGATCAGTAAGTTTGGAATAACAGGAGCCTATGTGACAGTTTATTTGTTCTGCCTGGAGATTTACCCCACTGTTGTCAGGTAAGCGGGAACATTTTTCTAACCAGTGGTTCACTTAGAAATACGCTCAGCAATAGGAGTTAGACCAGCCCCAATAGCTCAGTCAGTAGTGCGTCCGCTTCAGGCTCGGAGATGCGGGTTCAAGTCACCAGCCCCGATAGCTCAGTTGGTAGAGCGTCCGCTTCAGGCCTGGGAGATCCGGGTTCAAGCCCAGGTCGAATCAGACCAAATACTTTAACAGTGGTAGCTGTTGCTGCTTCGCTTGGCGCTTTAGCAATAGGAGTTAGAGCAGCGACTGGTTAGCCCGGTGTCAGTATACTGTGACTGGGTGAGGGGGCTTGCTGGTTGTCTTCGGCAAGTCGTCTCATCTCGGTGAGGCAGCAGCTAAAAGAGCAGTGGAAATCCGCCCTGCAACAAGGAGACAACGTCTTAATATAACTGAAATACTGTTGAGCAGGACGTAAAACCCAAATCACTCACTCAATGACTTAGAAATATGTGATGTAAAAGGGGTCGGAGGGGGGAGGGGGAATCTTAGGAGTGGGGCGTGGGGGGGGGGGGGGGGGGGGGGGCTATTATTTTACAACATTACGGAAAATCAGCACTATACTGAGAAATTATATTCAAAAGTAACGTGACTAAATCGTCTGTAGGGATAAGAAATCCCTTTCTTTTACAGCCAGTGTGCTCTCCGCACTTGAGATCCGTATTGTTTGTCTCAGACATCTAGTGAGGGCATTAGTGAATAACAGCAACCAGTGTTGAGTCGGCCATTCCAGTCAGCCTGAAGAAAATTGAGCAATTTTTGGGAAGGGTTTTCATTTGATAACCCTATGTGGGAGACTGGCCTGGTACTCGCTGAAGGTAGGGGGGGGGGGGGGGGGGTCCTCCAGGCAAAGAACAATTATTTCGCTCACTGGATGTATGATTATCATGAAATTCATTTCAACGATTTCAACACATTGGCTGAGATAGCTATTAAATATTTTCTGGCGTGCATTAAAGTGGCATGAGCTGCCAAAACTCTTTTCATAATTTCTGATTGTCATGACAGGAAAAGGCCTTGAAGGCCATCGTAAAACTAAATGATTAGCATTGGAATGAGGAAAATCCATACAGTATCTGGCCTGTACGAACCGGAATAGTGTTCGATCGAAAAGTAAACAAAATTTAAATAACCGGGACGATCATTCATTCATTCTAAGCCAAAGTTAGTTCAAAACAATACTTTATCGTACATTTTCGAGACTAGAAGCACTTGAAAGCTTCTGAATTATACGTCTTGATAAAAAAAGCCGATAAATTCAACATTCTGTTAATACGTCAAAATAGCAACATTTTGGCTGCTCATGCCACTTTAAGCAAGAGAAAAAACATTTAGGTAGATTTTATTAGGAATTCACATGGTTTGTAGGCTACTGTTTGTAGAGATTTACTGTCCTTTGTTTTGTAGGAATTTAGGTGTTGGAATTGCAGCTGCGTTCGAAACTGCAGGAGCTGTGGCAGCTCCTTTTATTGCATCTAGTGTAAGTTCGCTAATTAATTATTTTAATTGACCAATTGCTTAATGACTTATCTTTGAATTTCGGCGCAAAGCATTTGGGGGGATTTGGGGATGTTTACATCATTTTAGAATATGGCGGAAGAAATAATACTGTTTAGAGAAGAAGACGTATGTGTGGATAAAAACAGGTTATGTCATCAATGTTTTCCCCAAAAGTGACAACTTGCTAAGTACCAATAAACAAAATGGCGAACTGAGGTACATTTTACCCAGAAAGCTTTGCATAGATCTATGTGATGCCATCAGGCTCTGCAGTTATTGGGTAGATAGGAATTACAAAGTGTTTATTAACAGTATAGTAAATTTGGGTTTGGTCGATATCCATCGTGGGTCATGGTTTTGAATCTCACTCCGTTCAAAGAAAAATTGGAAACATTTCTAAGTTGGTTTTTCACTCTATTACACCAAACAGAAGAGTGCCTGATAATCCCCAAAGGTCAGGGTTTCCTCCCCCAGTATTTTTTTTTTATATATTTTTTTTTTATTATTTACCTAAAGTTATTTCCCTTGCGTCTCTTTAATTTCAGGCAAAGTCCAAGCCTCATCTTCCGTTGAAAATATAATTGTTTTTTTATATTTGTGTTTTTTTTATTATTTACCTAAAGTTATTTCCCTTGCGTCTCTTTAATTTCAGGCCAAGTCCATGCCTCAACTTCCGTTGACCATATTTGGAGTGTTGACTGTAATTGGGGGTATTCTGTGCTTGGTTTTGCCAGAAACTCACAGGAAACGTTTGCCTGAAACTATAGAGGAGGTGGAAAGTTGGAACAGAAAGTCAGGAGAAAAGGCAGTCAAAGGGAGATAACTGAATAAAAGGATGGATAGAAATACCACACATATGTTTACCTCCCTTTATAAGGCACCATAAGTTATCATCATCCTCTCAGCAGGGATTAATGCATCTTCTCTAGCCAAGATAAAATCTGCATGTCCCCATTCCGTGTTTTACCTTGGCGGACTACTCCACTTGAACCCGTAAATCGAACAGCTCATTTTGATTGGATACGAGTAAAACTTCTCGCAGCTAATCAAATCCTCGGGCGCTTACACTGAAAATAACATAATGGCGGGTGTGTATACCTTGAACTTTTGTTTAACGAGTGCTGATTGGCCAAGACCCTGTAAGTCCAGGAAAGACAACTCTTACATTCTCACCAGTGGGCGCTGTTCGATTTACGGGTTCAAGTGGAGTAGTCTGCCAAGGTAAAACACGGAATGGGGACATGAAGATTTTAACTTGGCTTGTGAAGATGGGATTAATGTTATTAAGAAGGTGGAGAGCACTGGGAGGTACTCAGGGAGGTAACACTGAATAAAAGGTGCTAAAAATAGCACCAATATGTTTACCTCCCTTTACAAGGCACCATAAGTTATCATCATTCTCTCAGCTGGGATTAATGTTATTGAGAAGGTGTTGGGTTGGAACAGAAAGTCAGGAGAAAAGGCAGTCAAAGGGAGATAACTGAATAAAAGGATGGATAGAAATACCACACATATGTTTACCTCCCTTTACAAGGCACCATAAGTTATCATCATCCTCTCAGCTGGGATTAATGTTATTGAGAAGGTGTTGGGTTGGAACAGAAAGTCAGGAGAAAAGGCAGCCAAAGGGAGATAACTGAATAAAAGGATGGATAGAAATACAACACATATGTTTACCTCCCTTTACAAGGCACCATAAGTTATCATCATCCTCTCAGCTGGGATTAATGTTATTGAGAAGGTGGTGGGGTTGGAACAAAAAGTCAGGAGGGAAAGCAGTCAAAGGGAGGTAACACTGAATAAAAGGAGTGATAAAAATACCACACATATGATTACCTCCCTTTGTTCTTTGAAAGCCTCCAGCTGCGAAATGCCTGAAAATAGGTCTATGACTGAATCCCACGATAACAAACTGGAGGTGTCGGAACTTCATGTCTCATACAAGTTAGTAAAAGAGACAGGATTCTGAGTCCGTGTCAAATTTGCAAAATACGGATGATTTTTGAACAATCAAACGTGATTTCTACTGACAGATATTTACAAAGTGGCGCAAGGAGGCAAAAACTGTTACTAATTAGATTATTTTTCACCACCATGATCTTTGTTGAAGTTACAGGATCTGCTGATATTCAAACTTTTTTTGGGGACAAATTCTGATTTTCAAGACAAAAATTATATGGGGTGTAAAGTTCAGCGAATAAAAGTAAATGATTGTCGCTGAAATGAGGAAAATTCCTAAATTTTGTTTGAAAATGAAAAAAATTTCAGATAACTGGATGAATGTTCATTCATTTTAGGTCTAATTTACTTCTAAACACTACTTTGACGAACATTCCCAAGACTAATGTAAAAAAAAAGTCTCTAATTTGTACCTGTGCAGAAATGTTTCCAATACTTTCTAAATTTTGTTTTAACGAATAAATAACCGCTTTCTGTAGCTCATTCCCCTGTATATCAATGCATTTGATAATTGTATATGAATTTTAATAACGTTTTATTGTGTACGATGTGGACACTAGTTGGTGGTTGTTTGTATATTTTTTTTTCACTGGACGGTTTTTGTTTAGCTTTGAAAAAAAATACAATTTGAGAGAAATTATTGACTGGCAAGTTTGTTTGTATGAATATTTTTGGTTAAATGTAAAAACTGATTATTTGCTATTTTCTCATATTTTGGGCTTTTGTAATTTTAAGGAAGACCCCTTTTTATTATATTTGCCTGAAAATATTTTGTGTGGGTTTTGTTTGAAATTTTTTTTTCTTCAATCAGATTGTTGCATTTTTTGTTTTTCAAGAGTCTAGACATATCATTGGTGAGCGTTTAGTGATTTTTAATTTTAACCAATCAACATTTTCTTTATCATCCCTCAGAGAAGTTTCTCTGCAATCTGATTGGTCAATTGCTCTTTGATAAACACTCTTATTGGGTGTTCTAGCGAGCTATTATTATGCAGCTCCTGGGGGATGTTTCTCAAAAGAATTACGGCCGATTCAAGTCCAATGCAAGGCCTTAAGGCTAACTGTCATGGTAACATATCCTTTCAACATAACATTACGACCAAGCGTTAAGTTACGTCAGGCGTATGTGAGTTGAGAAACAACCCCTTGGGGGTCGAAAGCTTAATGACGTCACTGATTATGGGATACTAATGGGATCTTGCTTGAAGTGATTTGTTGGTTACAATCCACTGTAGCGACACTCAAGACTGCCTGCCTGTATACTATAGCGACACTCAAAACTGCACGCCTGTATACTATAGCGACACTCAAGACTGCATGCCTGTATACTGTAGCTACACCCAGGACTGCATGCCTATATACTGTAGCGACACCCAAGACTGCATGCCTGTATACTGTAGCGACACTCAAGACTGCATGCCTATATACTGTAGTGACGCTCAAGACTGCATGCCTGTATACTGTAGTGACGCTCAAGACTGCATGCCTGTATACTGTAGCGACACTCAAGACTGCATGCCTGTATACTGTAGCGACACTCAAGACTGCATGCCTGTATACTGTAGCGCCACTCAAGACTGCATGCCTGTATACTGTAGCGACACTCAAGACTGCATGCCTGTATACTGTAGGGACACTCAAGACTGCATACATGTATACAGTAGCGACACTCAAGACTGCATGCCTGTATACTGTAGCGACACTCAAGACTGCATACCTATATACTGTAGTGACGCTCAAGACTGCATGCCTGTATACTGTAGCGACATCCAAGACTGCATACCTATATACTGTAGCGACACCCAAGACTGCATGCCTGTATACTGTAGCGACACTCAAGACTGCATGCCTGTATACTGTAGCGACATCCAAGACTGCATGCCTGTATACTGTAGTGACACTCAAGACTGCATGCCTGTATACTGTAGTGACGCTCAAGACTGCATGCCTGTATACTGTAGCGACACTCAAGACTGCATGCCTGTATACTGTAGCGACACCCAAGACTGCATAACTATATACTGTAGCGACACCCAAGACTGCATGCCTGTATACTGTAGCGACACTCAAGACTGCATGCCTGTATACTGTAGCGACACTCAAGACTGCATGCCTGTATACTGTAGCGACACTCAAGACTGCATGCCTGTATACTGTAGCGACACCCAAGACTGCATAACTATATACTGTAGGGACACTCAAGACTGCATAACTATATACTGTAGCGACACCCAAGACTGCATGCCTGTATACTGTAGCGACACTCAAGACTGCATGCCTATATACTGTAGCGACGCTCAAGACTGCATAACTATATACTGTAGCGACACTCAAGACTGCATAACTATATACTGTAGCGACACCCAAGACTGCATGCCTGTATACTGTAGCGACACTCAAGACTGCATGCCTATATACTGTAGCGAAGCTCAAGACTGCATGCCTGTATACTGTAGCGACACTCAAGACTGCATGCCTGTATACTGTAGCGACACTCAAGACTGCATGCCTGTTTACTGTAGCGAGACTCAAGACTGCATGCCTGTATACTGTAGCGACACTGAAGACTGCATGCCTGTATACTATAGCGACACTCAAGACTGCATGCCTGTATACTGTAGGGACACCCAAGACTGCATGCCTGTATACTGTAGTGACACTCAAGACTGCATGCCTGTATACTGTAGCGACACCCAAGACTGCATGCCTGTATACTGTAGCGACACTCAAGACTGCATGCCTGTATACTGTAGCGACACCCAAGACTGCATGCCTGTATACTGTAGCGACACTCAAGACTGCATGCCTGTATACTGTAGCGACACCCAAGACTGCATGCCTGTATACTGTAGCGACACCCAAGACTGCATGCCTGTATACTGTAGCGACACTCAAGACTGCATGCCTGTATACTGTAGCGACACTCAAGACTGCATGCCTGTATACTGTAGCGACACCCAAGACTGCATACCTGTATATTGTAGCGACGCTCAAGACTGCATGTCTGTATACTGTAGCGACACTTAAGACTGCATGCCTATATACTGTAGTGACACCCAAGACTGCATGCCTATATACTGTAGCGACACTCAAGACTGCATGCCTGTATACTGTAGCGACACTCAAGACTGCATGCCTGTATACTGTAGCGACGCTCAAGACTGCATAACTATATACTGTAGCGACACCCAAGACTGCATGCCTGTATACTGTAGCGACGCTCAAGACTGCATAACTATATACTGTAGCGACACCCAAGACTGCATGCCTGTATACTGTAGCGACACCCAAGACTGCATGCCTGTATACTGTAGCGACACCCAAGACTGCATGCCTGTATACTGTAGCGACACTCAAGACTGCATGCCTGTATACTGTAGCGACACTCAAGACTGCATGCCTGTTTACTGTAGCGAGACTCAAGACTGCATGCCTGTATACTGTAGCGACACTCAAGACTGCATGCCTGTATACTGTAGCGACACTCAAGACTGCATGCCTGTATACTGTAGCGACACTCAAGACTGCATGCCTGTATACTGTAGCGACACTCAAGACTGCATGTCTGTATACTGTAGTGACACTCAAGACTGCATGCCTATATACTGTAGTGACACTCAAGACTGTATGCCTGTATACTGTAGCGACACCCAAGACTGTATGCCTGTATACTGTAGTGACACTCAAGAATACATACCTGTATACTGTAGTGACACTCAAGAATACATACCTGTATACTGTAGCGACACTCAAGACTGTATAACTATATACTGTAGCGACATCCAAGACTGCATGCCTGTATACTGTAGCGACACTCAAGACTGTATGCCTGTATACTGTAGCGACACTCAAGACTGCATGCCTGTATACTGTAGTGACACTCAAGACTGCATGGAATAGGCGGGGGCCTCCGTGGCTCAGTAGGTAGAGCGTTGGACGCTCAATCCAAACAGCCTTCCACCAATGGGTCGCGGGTTCGATTCCCACTCAGTCCAAAAAATTGGAAACTTTTCTGACTGGGTTTTCACTCGAACGACCTATGTGGGATGGTTGCCAGTTACCAACGGAAGGTTGTGGGTTTCCTCCGGGCATAGAGCCCGGTTTCCTCCCACAATAAAACTGGCAACGCCGCCATATAATTGAAATAATCTTGAGCGCGGCGTAAAACACCAAACAATCAATCATATATGTAGGCTCATATTGATTTGCCCACATTTACATATCCGACACAACAGCTCTATAATCAATGATAAAAAATTAAGACATCACCACGTCGTCAGTTGTTTTTGAACAACACAAGCTTTCAATATTTTGAAACATTAAATTCAGTTACACTTTACGAAGACACCGGCACAGGTGTCAAAAGCTCGTGTTGTTCAAAAACAATTGAAGACGTGGGGATGTCTTAATTTTTTATCATTAGTATGGAACCCACGTTTAAAGAGAGTTTCAAACATTTCTTAGATCTATAATTGTTCCAAGAAGCTGGATTGTGTTTTTTTTTTACAGTGTCAGCATCAGGTTTGTTAACTTTGGTTTTTAAGTATATCCTACGTGTGCAAAATATATTTTTTCATTAGATCTTGGTTTATTTTAACTTTTTTTTTGTTTTAACTTTTCTGTCAGGCCAAACCGAAAGTTGGGTAGCTAAGCATGCTTGTTAAAGTCGCTTACATTTTTGTTATTTTTTGTGAGTTAATAAACCCATTCCAAAATAGAGTACACATCGCACATGGTTCTGTGTTGAGATTTTGACTCGGGAGGACTTGCCCGCCATCTTATCCCCAAGGAGTCCGCCATGTTGTTTTAAAATAGATCACGGTTTATAAAGATCTGTGTCTTAATTTCATCAAAATGGCGTTTGATATTATTCTAGCATTGTCAGACTTTCCTTATACCACAGTCCTAGAGCGACTTTTTAGACCACCATGATCTCATGGTGGTCTTATCAAATCGAATTTTGTCCGTGGTCCGTCGTCCGTCGTCTGTCGTCCGTCGTCCGTCGTCCGTCGTCTGTCGTCCGGTGTCTGTAAACTTTTCTTGTGATCGCGATTTCAAGAGACCTACTGGTCGGATCTTCATCAAATTTCATAGACATATATGTTCCCCTTATAGTCTAGTTGTGCAACATCTATTTTGTTTGCTCATTTGCATAATAAAATGGCCGCTGGCGGCCATTTTGTGATTTTTACCTACATAGTTTGTGATCGCGGAATCTAGAAAACCACCAGACCGATATTGATGAAATGTTTTTGTGTTGATTCCCCATATGGTCTAGTTGTGCAACATCTATTTTTCTGAGCTCATTTGCATATTAACATGGCCGCTAGGCGACCATTTTGTTTTTCTACTTTTTATCACTTTTCTCCTAAAGTAATGAGAGGATCTTCGTAAAACTTTGTACGCAGATTAGCCCTATGGCCTCGTTGCGTACTATGTACTTTTTTGCTCATTTGCATATTAAAATGGCCGCTGGGCGACCATTTTGTTTTTCTTCTTTTTGTCACTTTTCTCCTAAAGTAAAGAAAGGCTAGGATTTTCGTAAACTAATTTACGCACGTTAGCCCTATGGTCTCGTTGCGCACAATGCACTTTTTTGCTCATTTGCATATTCAAAATGGCGGCCACTAGCCATTTTTTTTATCACTGTTCTCCTAAAGTAATGAAAGGATGTTCGTAAAATATTATACGCAGGTTAACCCTACGGCCTCCTTGCGCACTATGCACTCGCTGCTCATTTGCATATTAAAAATGACGGCGGGTAGCTTTTTCTATGATTTCTATGTACATAGTTTGTGGTCGCGGAATCAAGAAAACTACCAGGTGGATCTTTAATTGATGAATTTTTTTGTATTGCTTCCTCATATGGTCAAGGTATGCAAGATGTATTTTTTTGTCGTTGATGTTTTCATTTAACACATTCGGTACCGCTGTCGCCATATGGCGTTAGAGTGCTAGCCTGCTTCATTACCACAGACATCGTATGGCGACAGCAGAAAAGTCGGCTAAAACCCCACTGACGCCGTATGGTTATTTTTTCTTACAACTTCAACTAATTTTGAAAATGAACAAATAAAATCACATGTTGCATCTGTTGGTTACTTTGTGTTTTGTTTTTTCAATTTTCGAATACGGTTAAGAGGTTTAATTTACTTTAACGGACGCGTAATTCACTGATAACTACCAACTTTGTCTAGGTTAGAACGGACACCTCAAGCATACGTATTTAACAAGAAAAGGAATTCCTTATATTTACAGCTTCAGATCGTAATATGTATTTCCTTGTCTCCAATATACTGACTGTGAGTGAGATATTTAAATATCTATGATTAAAAAGTACTAAAATCGGGTGGTGAAGTTTGCTAGTGCGAGTTCCCGCTGTCAATCACAGGGCCCCTACCAGGCATTTTAAAAGCACGACCCAGTTAAAGACAGAAAAGCTATTTTTGGCACTGAGGACGTTATTTTGAAATTTCCGAGCCCAGGGTAGTGAAAAACAAGACATTTATCGGAGCTTTTATAAACCCCAGAGTGAAATTGCAATCCTCGGGTCATTTTAAAACGTATAAAAATCGACTCCTTTCAGAATTCCAAGGGCGACTATAAGTATAAGAAATAGTTTACTATGCATGTTGCTGGCCGCCACGGCTTGTTCGAAGTCGGTAAAATGGCCTTCTCGAATTTGGATTTTAAACGCCTAAATTCTTTCCAAAAATGTAACAATAATAAATATTTTTAAAGGAGAGTGTTCCCTAAGACACTTAAGAAGATCCATATTGTATTATTCGAGTGTGAAAGGAAGGAATATTTCAAAATGAAGTGAAATACACGGCAACGTACAATCACTATTTTGCCAAACGAATTTGCATTCAGGCAGCTATGTACAGCAACTGACTTCGCAATTGTAAATGCTATTTACCAATAAAGTAACTGAAATGTTTTTATTCAATCATATATTTATATCAAATCGTGCATGAAGATTTTTTTTATCAGAGTTTACTAATTTCTGAACGAATCGGGACATTTTTTGACATTAATTTTTCAACTGACTTTCGTCATGTGTATATTTTTACTCATCAGACGAGTGATACGCCCCCCATTCTTCACTTTTCACGGGCTAATTTTGACAGATATACATTATCTTTTGATTTGTAAACAAACACTAAATGCATCTTAGTAACATGTGTACAATCGTTTTGGATTTTGTAAATTTTAATTGTGTACAGGACTCAAACAAGCGATATCACTGACTGGCCTGTGTGCATGTACATGTAGGCTACTATGTAGCTCCGGTAAGTAGCGTTAATGTGCGGCCTGTTGCAACGAGTTTTGTCACAACGTACGAGTTTTATTCCAACTCACGAGATTTGTTACAATGTTGACGAGTTTTGTCACAAAAGGTTACGAGTTTTGTCACAAGAGCGCCAGCTTTTGTTACATGTCCCAAGTTTTGTTCCAACCCTGCCGAGTTTTGTTACAAAATCAATGTTACGAGTTTTGATACAAACCGTCAACAGCTATTGTAACAATTTTAATAGGACACGAGTTTTGATACAAAGAGTCAACAGCTTTTGTCCCAAAATGTCAACTGTAGGCAATTTTATAGTGGCTGATAGCTTTTCTCTCCGAAAACTTTCGACGGAACATTTAGTCGCCACCTTGTCCGTCCGTGAGTCCGTCCGTCATGATTTCTTGTCCTGACCATGTCCCCGTTAATATTTTGAGGATTGCTTTGGAATTTGGCTGGTATTTTGCCCTTTTTGTGGCAATGGTCACATTCTGCCGATATTTTTTGTCTTGGTCATATTTCGTTTAATATTTAGAGGATTATTTTGAAACTTGGTACAAACTCACTACCAAGTAGTTGTGCTATGTTTCATTTTCCAGTGTTGTTGATATTTTAGAGAATTTCTCGTATTTTGTCAAATTTCTTGTGCGTATATATGAGATAGGGTATTCTCGTCTAATAGGCTTTAGATTGTGTGAGTTTTTCTTTTGGAACAAATTGTTACTCTAC
This sequence comes from Lepidochitona cinerea, assembly GCA_963971465.1. Lineage (NCBI taxonomy): Eukaryota > Metazoa > Mollusca > Polyplacophora > Chitonida > Tonicellidae > Lepidochitona > Lepidochitona cinerea. The sequence goes on from OZ020559.1 coordinate 17,626,578, forward strand.
TAATACAACACTCAGGACGTAAATTGAAAAAAAGCGAGATTTTCACTATCAGCAAATAAGTAGGATGGGTTTCTTATGGCATATGCATGTTCCCTATCCCGATCGATCATTGTTGAGGGCAATCGTCAAAACCTCCATATGAACAAACAAACCGTTCACTGTCCCGTTGGTAAAACGATATTGCTACCTCTTTTTTAAACGTACACGAGAAAAACAGTGCATACGAGCTCATTTTCATTTCGGTTTTCAGTTCCTTGGGTTCAACAGGAATTAAGTTTGGTTACAGGCCTATAGGAATGTCCACGTATAGTAAAAATGTTCCACAATAAAACATCCCCCCCCCCACTCCCTTTCAATAAATAACAATTTTTTTTTTATTTTGTTCGAGCGTTTTTTTTTAATTGAACAAACACAATACACCAGATATGGTTGGAAACAGTTTAATTTAAATAGATAACTGATGTTTTGCGTAAAATACTGTTCCAAATGGACTTCTTACTTGACAGTCTGATAACCTCGGGGATTTACGTGCGTGAAATACCCTCTGATAGACTGCAGGTCATTTTGAATCTGGCGACCAAAAAGGTAGGCGTGAAACGTGCAATTTTCATATCCTCTTAAGGGCCCTACAGTTTCGGTACAATTCAGAAATCCTCCCATGCTTCAAATATAAAACTGATCGAGCCTGATAGATACCAAACAGAGTATTTCGGTCCCCTACATTATCACGAGGACACTTTTTTGGGGCCTTTGATATGGTATGGAAGTTGTACCTTACACGGCTTTAGTACATATTTGGTAGCCACATTCAAAATGACCTGCAATCTATCAGAAGGTATTTCACGCACGTAAATCTCATAAGTTATCAGACTGTGTCCGAGGCGTCACTCGGAACATCCTTCGGCTATCTTTGCTGGCTACCGGTCGGCTTTGACACGCCTCGGACAGTCTGCGCTTTTTATACGGTAAATCACCGTATTTTTGGGCTGAATAAAAATGGCGTCGAAAGTAAATATCAAAATGTTTTACTAAGACGAAAAAAGAAAATTAAAAATAATTTTAAATTTATTAAATGCTAATATCATTTAGAAAGATATTTGTTTATATCAAAATGGTTTACTAAGACGAAAAAAGAAAATTAAAAATAATTTTAAATTTATTAAATGCTAATATCATTTAGAAAGATATTTGTTTATATTCATGTCACTATAATCACATGTTGTGTAACGCAACGAAGAGACGCAGTTTCGGTACATTCCAGGAAGCCTCCAATACTTCAATTATAAAACTGATCGCGCCTGAAAGTTAACAAACAGAGTATTTCGGTCTCTTATATTATCACGAGGACACTTTCGATGGGCCCTGAAGAGGATATGGAAATTGTACGTTACGCGGCTACCTTTTTGGTCGCCACATTCGAAATGACCTGCAGTCTATCAGAGGGTATTTCACGCACGTAAATCCCCGAAGTTATCAGAGTGTCCGAGGCGTGTCAAAGCCGACCGGTAGCAAGCGGAGATATCCGAAGTGTGTTCCGATTGCTTACTTGACATCAACTTTTTTATAACTTTCAACTGATACAAGTTTGATAAGATAGTCATGTAAATTGCAATGTACTTATTTGTAACATTGTTTCCTTGCAAATAAAACAAAAATCCAAAGTATTTGAAGAGATCGAATAATCTGTTCTCAAACTAACACAGATTATTTTACTAGTTTAAGTAGAAATGGAACCGTGGTATGGTTTGCCTGCTATCCGGTACAATTATGTCGAATTACCCAAAATGAACGAGAAAAAGCTTTGCCTTAGATTGAACTTTACCTGTTAGCCTGTACAGGTAGGCCTATGACGAATTACCCAAATGAAGACGATTTTACCCAAATGAATTATTCTTCATCGTCGCGTTCCCAAGGCTTTGCAGGGAAATTCCGCATCCCCCCTTTCCCTAGCCAGGCTGTTCTTAGTAACCGTATCCCATACTTTTAACCAGAGACATATACTGACGTACTGAAGTGGAATTAGAAGCCACTTTGTGGTTTATCGGGCAACTATTGTAGGTATGCCAATCACAATTTTCCCCTACTGTTCATGTAGGTAAATTTTTTTATTTGGCTTGGCTTTATTTGGAAATTCAGCATACTAATACCAGCAAACAAGGTCGGCCTACACATCGCGGCTTCGAGCTCAATTCATGGGAAGGATTTTTTCGTTCTTTTGGTGAAAAGTAGTCTTCATATCGGCATTTTTCGTCTACATTGGATACCAGATAATTCACATAGCCGAAAAAAACAATAAAACCCATCGCCACTTCGAACTTTCCAGTGTCACCAGGATTGGGCCTATGTTATATATAACTGATTGGTCGATCATATGAAAATCAATAATCAGCATTTGATTTTTTTTTCTTTGTGTTGATTTAACTACCTTTCCAAAATATATTATGGTTAGCTAATTTACTCCCAACTCCATCTACTTTTTTAAAAAGGCCATAAACATCAGCCAACATTTGTTACAAATCCTGTCGACTGTTTGTATCAAAACTCGTGACATGTAAAATTTGGTACAAAAGCTGTCGATTGTTTGTATCAAAACAGGTGACATGTTTGGAACAAAACTGGTCAAGATTGGAACAAAACTCGTGAGTTGTGACAAAACTCGTCGACCGTGTGACAAAACATCATGAGTTGGAATAAATCTCGTACGTTGTGACAAAACTCGTTGCAACAGGCCTCGTTGAAGAAAGTTGGTTTTGAGTTTTCAGATAACAGCCACTATCTACCGAAGAAACTTTTTTCTTGTCCAGCCAGCCACCAACCGAAGAAATAAATTTCACATATCAAATTTGCGATCCGTTTACAAGCAGCCCCACTTTCTGATAGTGTTCTATGGTGGTCGCCTAGATCAGTTTAACTGATCTCTTGTTTTACTCTTGCAATCTTGTGTAGTATATGTGTACAATCAGGGGTTCTTCTTCTTTTAAAATTTGATTGGCGACTCCATTCTACAAGAATGATTCGCGCCAAAACACACACAATCAGGGGTTCGACACTTCAGTTTAAGATATAGTAATACGTCGATGAACTATAAACGTGGAATTGAGGTCACGTGGTATGTGATTCGCATCGAACACCGCCATTACTAGGAGATGGTGCAATATCGATCCAGATCGGGCAGCAGGTCACAGTTTCCTTTTCCTTCATTTCCCATTTGCGGTCCCATTCCACTTCTAAAATCATTTCCAGACAGTAACTCAACCCCTGTCCTTTCATAAAAACTACAAAAATGCCCAGAAAAAAATGCAGAGGGCCAGGAAAAAATAATAAAAAAACACACACAAAAATATCTGGAAAATCCGGAAGTCAGAAACTGTGACCTGTATCCATCGGTCATGCACGCGCTCATCACTCAGCAATGGCGGCGCTTTTTACAAAGTCAAATCCAAACCAGCCAATGGGACGTGTCCATTCCACGTATATAGTTCATTGCGCTACATTATGCAAATATCAAGGACGCGAGAATCTCGCTGATTCTTGGGCTTACCTATCGGGATCTCGCGCCATTCTACTATATCAACGCAAGACAGATGGGCAATAGAAAATTGTAATTGCTATCAAACATGCGACAAAGGGAACTAAGGACAGACAACTCACCTGGAGTCTGTTTCACAAAGCATCTTCGCATAAGTTTTTACTTAACTGTCATGGCAACCCATACTGTAGAGATACGTTGCTATGGCAGTTACGATAGAACTTATGCTGCGCCGCTTTGTGAAACATGCCCCATATAACCCTGGCAACGCGGGTAAAAACCAACTTTTTCTTGATAGGCTTGCGGCAATCTAAAATTAGAAGTTACCCTAGTTCTAAAGGCCAGCTTTAACCTCTAAGGCCAATGGTCGACATTTTTATCAGAAATATCCATTCGAATGGGGTTGCAGAGTTCACATAGGAGGTCAATTGATCATGTGACTTTTAAGTTTTGGACAAAACAACAACACCATGGAATTTTACCTAGCATTTGCTCGCATCTACGTGCTTTTCTATTATTCTCTTACCCTTAGCTAGAGCTATTGTTAGTTACATCGCACATTAAAACACTAGCTATTGGAAACGCCCCGTGGAATCTATCACAGTGGCCAGTTCAAAGTGAATCGGATTGACAGGGAACTTCGCCATTTTGCCTGTTTTCGTCAAAATGGAACTATTTCGTAAAATGTTAATCTTAGTAACGAGGAACTCACTGTTGATGATATATCTCTACTCAATAGAGGACTCTCATTTGTGCCTTGCCCAAAACCATTATCTGATAGGGACTTTTCTATTAGTAAATTAGTGCATGTTATGGAGTTCTCCAGAAATCTTAGTCTGGCTGATATCTACCGAGATTCTAGTGGGGTACGCAAGCCATTTACATCTAAAAGCGGCTATACACCCCCTTCTCACATGTATGACCCAGAGATAAACATTAGTCGTGACTCTGTATCTAGGAAGTTTGATGTTTTAACTAATCAGAAAAACAAACATAACCTTACTCATTCAGAATGTCTTGCCTTAAGTAAGCTAAGGAGAAATCCAAACATAGTTATTAAACCTGCTGATAAAGGTTCGGCAACAGTTATTATGTCAAAACAGGATTATATTGAAGAGATAGAACGGCAGCTAAGCAACCCTCTTCATTACAAAAAACTTGATAAGGAAATTTGGCCTGAAAATGTTAGGAAGTTTAATAAAATTCTGGTTTCTCTTCAAGATAAAGGCTTACTTAATGAAAAACAGTATCGCTATTTGGAATCTGATCATAACTCTAAAAACAGGGTCTTCTATATTCTTCCGAAAATTCACAAACCCATTGAAAAATGGCCGAAGCCTACAATGCCCCCTGGGCGTCCTATTATCTCAGATTGTGGCAGTGAAAGTTACAGAATATCAGAGCTAATTGATTACTATCTAAAACCAATAGCGAATCGGCATCCTAGCTTTATAAAAAATACGGATGATTTATTGGCCAAATTATCTGAGAAATCCATCCCACAAGATGTGATTTTAGTTACTCTGGATGTGGAGTCTATGTATACAAACATTGACATAGATTTGGGTCTTAAATCCATAAAATCAGCATTCCAAAGATATCCTGACCACCGTCGTCCAGATAAAGACATTTTAGAATTGCTGGAACTCAGCTTAAAAGGAAACGATTTTGAATTCAATGGGGAGATCTTTCAGCAAATTAAAGGGTGTGCTATGGGGAAACGTTTTAGTCCTAACTTTGCTTCTATTTTTATGGCTGAGTGGGAGAGTGACATTCTTCACAAATGTCACAAACAACCTTTTATTTACCTTCGGTATCTGGATGACATTTTTATCATTTGGCAACATACGTTGGAAGACCTTCATATTTTCATTGATACTCTTAATTCTCACGACTCAAGCATTAAATTACAGCCTACTATTGATCACACTTCTGTGGATTTTTTGGATGTAACTATTTACAAGGGTCATACATATCATACTACTGGGTATCTAGATTACAAAGTATTCTTCAAACCTACTGACACGCATCAGCTGCTACATGCTGGGTCATACCATCCTCCTCACACTTTCAAGGGAGTCAAGGGAGTCTCAGATATTTAGATTCTATAGAAACTGTAGTTCTTTAGATTTTTTTAACCAGGCTTGTTCTGTTCTTTTTAAAGCTCTCCTCCCTAGGAAGTATTCTATTAGATTACTCCGAAGGATTAAATCTAACACAGTAAGACAAATCATGTTCCCCCCTTCATCCCCCGATACGCTTACCTCCCCTTCACGAGTGTACCATTACCGTCCAACATTTCTCTCAGGTACATCAATGAAATGCCTTAAGACGCGATGCAAACTCGATATATACGTACCCGATCGCGGTACCTTTTTCGGAGAACAAACTCGCGACAAATATCAAATGGCAGAGAATCTTAATTGTGACTCCTCTAATATCGTGTATGTAATCACGTGCAAAAAATGTCGCAAACAGTACGTCGGAGAAACTCAGAATTCTCTACGACAAAGAGCAGCCAACCATTTATCTAGTATAAGACTTAAACATGATGTACCCGTGGCACAACATTTCAATACTCAAGGTCATTCGGTCAAGGACCATTTTGAAATTATGCCTATTGAGAAAATCCCTTTTCTCACTTCCGCTGCAGATACCAAACACAAACGTTTGGAAAGGGAAAGTTTTTGGATTCAAACATTACAAACTATTTATCCTTTGGGTTTGAACTTGGACCCCGGAAGATGTCGTGAAAAAACTATAATACCATTTGTGTTTCAGTATAACAAAGCTAGCATTGCTATGGCCAAGATTATAGTAGAAGAATACAAACTACTTCAAAGTAAACTTGCTCGACCTCTGACCCAAAGGCCAGTCATTGCTTATAAAAAGAACAAGAGTTTGAAAGACATACTGGTCAGGGCTAAACTCCCCTGTCTGCCTTCTACCTAGGTTTTCTGGGAAAGGGGTATGGGGGGGGGGGGATGGGGGAATTTTCACTGTCTTTTCCCATGACCCCATAATATATAGTCTGACGATATTCTTACTATAGCTTAAGATGCATCAGCATTGTCAATGCAATACAAAGTGTTCCAGAAAATTCTACTGACTAAGGCCAAGCTCCTGTCAGTCGTCAACCTAATGAAATATCATAGGTTTACTTTATTACAACAATTTATGATGGGGTATAAAGGTCTAAATGATATACCTCTTTTTAACACAATTAGAAACTTGTCTTCGTGGTTATTTTAGACAAGAAGATTTTCCCTGTGCCCGTGTGTTTTAGTGCTCATAAATATATATATTTGCCTGTGCCAGGGGCTCAAAATAACCATTGTTTTAAAACAAAAAACTATCCACACATTTGTACACGGTTGGAAGCAGTCTGCAGCATTGTTGAACTTTCTTGATATATATTTTACTTTTTTACCTTCCATCTTCATTAGTTTTCATCTAAAAAATTATTTCTCCCGTTTGAATTCTGTATTTTAACGTTTACATATTTTATTAGTTTTCATCTAAAAATTATTTTTATCGTTTGAATTCTGTATTTTAACGTTTAAATATTTTATTGCATTCAATATACAATAGGCTAGGTGTTCCCACCCTAGATTTCTTCTGCTACCTTATATTGTTTCTCTTCAGTTACTGTAATTTCCTTTTGATTTAATCTCCTTTATTCCAAAACCACAGGATATTTATACTCCAGCTCTCTCTAACCATATGACTAGACTTAACCATACCACCAATGGATATGAGTATAAACTAACTTCATCAAGCGTCCATGCTTTAGTTAAATGTTTTGATAGCTTAATCTTCCCTGGTTTACAAAAATATTCCTTAATCACCCAAGCCCTTTTTATTTCCTGTCATTTTTCCATATAAACACAAGAAATTCAACATAACTTTAGACTTGTTTCTACTGCTATTGAGAAAGGATAACCAATCCGAAAAGCTTCTAGCAAAACCGTGTGCGATCCCGTTTTCTGCTAAGTATTCTTTGCTTACTGTAAAACGTTGTATATATTACTTTCTTTTATATTCCTCTTGTACCTTTTTCATCTCTTTATATAATTTCATTTTTTAGGCTTACTATTGTTTTGCCCTTTTATTTATGATTTAACCTCATCTTCCATTTACAGCCCTTGTATATTTTTCTTCCAAATTGTATTTCTAGGACTTCATTATTATTTCCTGTTCCAATTGTACATTAATTTTAATCTTAGTGTCTTATTAAGTTTTTTTTCCTTCCCGCTCTATTTAGTTTTCCTAAGTCTTCACAATTTGTGACTGAGATTTATTACCCCTTTTACTTTAGTCCTTCTGTCTCCAGACACATTTTTATTCTTTATCTCTGCCTCTTTGTAACACATATTTTCCAAACTCCATCCTTTTTTCCCCCTAAGTCAGCCAGTTCAATTAAGTTCTTTTATCTCTAGCTTGAATCAATTCTTTTTGTTTCCAGACATAATTTTCCTCTTTATCTCTGTCTCACTTTCCCAATTCTATTTTCCTTTTTCATCTAGTTAGACTAATTAAGTATATTGGCATTTAGGCAGAATGACAAAACAAGGGCGTGGTAACAGAAGCAGGCAATTTTCAGTTAGCAATAGGCATGGAAATTCAAAATCTAAAAGTCCCCAATATTCAGAATTCTCGGCTCTGGTGAAAGCCCTTTTCAAAATTTTACAATGTCTTCACCACATTGGCATCCTTGAGGGACATTTACGTGACCAAACCCTCCCAAATTCCTTAAATAATAAAATTAAAGAGCTAAATTCTTTTCTTAAACCGGCTCAACGCAATCGGGAAGTTGATATTGCGTTTGACCATGTACACAAAAATTGGGCCCATAAGATCATACAAGAGATGATTTCACATTATGCGGCATGTTTAAATAGATTAAAAGCACAGGTGACTTCTGCCAGGTCATCCAATGGTCTAAACTTTGACAGTGCTTTCAAAAATGCTTTAAAATGGGGCAAACAGAATTATAAAGGTAAATTACAACTTTCGACCATTCAAAATTTTTATTCTTTTCTTTCCATCACTAAATCTGTCACTTCTGCTGCTACTACTCAGTTTAGTCCCCCATCGTCTCCCCAACCCCTTCCGCCTGTCAGTCCGTCGACACCCGTTATCTCACCTCCTACTCTGCAGTCACAGACTCCTAGGTCTGTAACTTTACCTTCTGTTTCCCCTTCGCCTTTCCCTACTGGTGCTCCCTCCCTTAGACCTAGTACCTCTGCCCCCTCTTGTTCATCCCCTCAGCCCCCCTCCCCTAGACCTAGTAGCACCTCTGTCCCCTTTCGGCCTCCACCCTCCCCAGTTTCTACTAGGGTCACTTCTCCTAGACCCAGTACATCTAGTCCCTCTCCTCCTCCCCCATCCCCAGTTTTGTCAGTCCATTCTCCTATGAGATATTCAGATGCAGTGAGATCCCCTCCGAGGGGTCAGCGCAGCCCTCGGAATAATTTAGCTAATTCTAAATTTTGGAAATTTCGGCACTCCTCCTCTAATTGGCACCTTCCTAATGTAACTAAGAAAGTTCTTTTACTTGGGGATTCTAATCTATCTAGAATTAACCTTGACCCCCCACATTGATATGCAGGTAGAATGTTTTCCTGGTGCCAATTTCAATTCATTTCGGACGCTAATTCAAAAGTATCAAGGTCCCAAACCTGAGAAAGTTATCTTGAATATTGGTATCAATAACAAGACAACTACTGAGCCAAACGCTTCGTTAAATCAAATGCGCAACATGATGACAGCGGTTAGGAAGACTTTTTCCAATTCGCTCATCTACTTTGTAGAGATCCAGTCATCCACAAAATTACCGGCCAGTGAAGTTTCGAACCTGAACCTATATAACTCTTCTGCTTCCAAGATGAAGAGAGTTATGGTCATACCAAAAATTCCCAATTCAAAATTTAGAGTATCCACGGACAAAATTCACTGGACCGAAGATACAGCAAATTGCTTGTATACTCACTGGCTTCAGACACTAGATTTAAACTAAATTTGGGACAGGGCATGTGCCACCCTACTTTCGGCTTAGGAAGTAATATTGTTAATCTTAGTAACGAGGAACTCACTGTTGATGATATATCTCTACTCAATAGAGGACTCTCATTTGTGCCTTGCCCAAAACCATTATCTGATAGGGACTTTTCTATTAGTAAATTAGTGCATGTTATGGAGTTCTCCAGAAATCTTAGTCTGGCTGATATCTACCGAGATTCTAGTGGGGTACGCAAGCCATTTACATCTAAAAGCGGCTATACACCCCCTTCTCACATGTATGACCCAGAGATAAACATTAGTCGTGACTCTGTATCTAGGAAGTTTGATGTTTTAACTAATCAGAAAAACAAACATAACCTTACTCATTCAGAATGTCTTGCCTTAAGTAAGCTAAGGAGAAATCCAAACATAGTTATTAAACCTGCTGATAAAGGTTCGGCAACAGTTATTATGTCAAAACAGGATTATATTGAAGAGATAGAACGGCAGCTAAGCAACCCTCTTCATTACAAAAAACTTGATAAGGAAATTTGGCGTGAAAATGTTAGGAAGTTTAATAAAATTCTGGTTTCTCTTCAAGATAAAGGCTTACTTAATGAAAAACAGTATCGCTATTTGGAATCTGATCATAACTCTAAAAACAGGGTCTTCTATATTCTTCCGAAAATTCACAAACCCATTGAAAAATGGCCGAAGCCTACAATGCCCCCTGGGCGTCCTATTATCTCAGATTGTGGCAGTGAAAGTTACAGAATATCAGAGCTAATTGATTACTATCTAAAACCAATAGCGAATCGGCATCCTAGCTTTATAAAAAATACGGATGATTTATTGGCCAAATTATCTGAGAAATCCATCCCACAAGATGTGATTTTAGTTACTCTGGATGTGGAGTCTATGTATACAAACATTGACATAGATTTGGGTCTTAAATCCATAAAATCAGCATTCCAAAGATATCCTGACCACCGTCGTCCGGATAAAGACATTTTAGAATTGCTGGAACTCAGCTTAAAAGGAAACGATTTTGAATTCAATGGGGAGATCTTTCAGCAAATTAAAGGGTGTGCTATGGGGAAACGTTTTAGTCCTAACTTTGCTTCTATTTTTATGGCTGAGTGGGAGAGTGACATTCTTCACAAATGTCACAAACAACCTTTTATTTACCTTCGGTATCTGGATGACATTTTTATCATTTGGCAACATACGTTGGAAGACCTTCATATTTTCATTGATACTCTTAATTCTCACGACTCAAGCATTAAATTACAGCCTACTATTGATCACACTTCTGTGGATTTTTTGGATGTAACTATTTACAAGGGTCATACATATCATACTACTGGGTATCTAGATTACAAAGTATTCTTCAAACCTACTGACACGCATCAGCTGCTACATGCTGGGTCATACCATCCTCCTCACACTTTCAAGGGAGTCATTAAATCTCAGATATTTAGATTCTATAGAAACTGTAGTTCTTTAGATTTTTTTAACCAGGCTTGTTCTGTTCTTTTTAAAGCTCTCCTCCCTAGGAAGTATTCTATTAGATTACTCCGAAGGATTAAATCTAACACAGTAAGACAAATCATGTTCCCCCCTTCATCCCCCGATACGCTTACCTCCCCTTCACGAGTGTACCATTACCGTCCAACATTTCTCTCAGGTACATCAATGAAATGCCTTAAGACGCGATGCAAACTCGATATATACGTACCCGATCGCGGTACCTTTTTCGGAGAACAAACTCGCGACAAATATCAAATGGCAGAGAATCTTAATTGTGACTCCTCTAATATCGTGTATGTAATCACGTGCAAAAAATGTCGCAAACAGTACGTCGGAGAAACTCAGAATTCTCTACGACAAAGAGCAGTCAACCATTTATCTAGTATAAGACTTAAACATGATGTACCCGTGGCACAACATTTCAATACTCAAGGTCATTCGGTCAAGGACCATTTTGAAATTATGCCTATTGAGAAAATCCCATTTCTCACTTCCGCTGCAGATACCAAACACAAACGTTTGGAAAGGGAAAGTTTTTGGATTCAAACATTACAAACTATTTATCCTTTGGGTTTGAACTTGGACCCCGGAAGATGTCGTGAAAAAACTATAATACCATTTGTGTTTCAGTATAACAAAGCTAGCATTGCTATGGCCAAGATTATAGTAGAAGAATACAAACTACTTCAAAGTAAACTTGCTCGACCTCTGACCCAAAGGCCAGTCATTGCTTATAAAAAGAACAAGAGTTTGAAAGACATACTGGTCAGGGCTAAACTCCCCTGTCTGCCTTCTACCTAGGTTTTCTGGGAAAGGGGTATGGGGGGGGGGGGGGGATGGGGGAATTTTCACTGTCTTTTCCCATGACCCCATAATATATAGTCTGACGATATTCTTACTATAGCTTAAGATGCATCAGCATTGTCAATGCAATACAAAGTGTTCCAGAAAATTCTACTGACTAAGGCCAAGCTCCTGTCAGTCGTTAACCTAATGAAATATCATAGGTTTACTTTATTACAACAATTTATGATGGGGTATAAAGGTCTAAATGATATACCTCTTTTTAACACAATTAGAAACTTGTCTCCGTGGTTATTTTAGACAAGAAGATTTTCCCTGTGCCCATGTGTTTTAGTGCTCATAAACATATACCGCAGGCGTAGAGCGACTTAGTAAAATAGAAAGTCACTCTACGCCTGCGGTATATGATAATGCTTGCAATGCTAAGTCTAACTTAGTCTAACTTAGCCACGTCTATCTCGCGACAAAACGATTGAGGCTTGCAGGTTTCGTTTATTCCCTCTTATACTTGAAGCACCTGCATATTACCAAAACTTGACAAAGGGTTGGACAAGTACACGTGTTGAAAACAGCAAAATCCTATAGATCTATTGAAGGCCGTGCCATAGCGCATGTACTTATTGTAAATAACAGATTAGTGTCTAATCGCGCTTTTTGTAAGTGGAAATCAATGTGTTATGTATATACAATTGTGTTGGACCACTCGAAACTGTAGACATGTACAATGGTAAACAAAAAATCGATGTTTTACTGTACAATTGTATAGAACGAGTGGAAACAGATGTTGAGGTTGTGGCTATCCATTGTTTACACGTCAAAATTACGTCAGTTCTCCATAGATCTCTCGCCACGCGCTATTCTACAAGCAAAGCTTTTGGTTTTCGGATTGTCGTGTGTAACAGTGGAGGGTGATGCAGGGTAACAGACGATTCTAGTCAGTTATGGCCCATTTTCTGTACCGAAACGTGAAAGTGTGGTAATTTTATAAGCATCGAAGACCCTTAAAGTGGCATGAGTTGCCAAAATTCACACTTTTTTCATAATTTCTGATTGTCACGACAGTAAGAGGCTTTGAGGGCCATCGAAAAACTAGATGATTGGCATTTGAATGAGGAAAATCCATACAGTATGTGGCCTGTACGAACCGAAAACGTGTTCGAAAAGTAAACAAAATTTAAATACCCGGGACGACCATTCATTCTTTCCAAGCCAAAATTAGTTAAAAACAATACTTTATCGTACATTTTCGAGACCAGAAGCACTAAAAAGCTTCTGAATTATATGTCTTGAGATTTCAATACTATGTTTAAATGTCAAAATATCAACATTTTGGCAGCCCATGCCACTTTAATACAATCATACTTCCTGACTAGTTTTACGTTTTTTTCAACACAAGTTTGCACAATCAATCTTAATGATATCGTTTGGCAGGAGTGTGTGTGATAACTTGAGCTGAACAAAGTTGGACTTTGATATAAAGCCACAAACGTGAAATAATGTGGCGTTAACCTCCAATCAATCTTTCAACCGTTCTACCTCGTGTTGACATTCTTAGTGTCTATATGGAAGTTATGCAAAAACGCCGCGAGATTTCGAATGATTCTAATACTTCCTGACCTATCGTATTAACGACAATCTCCTTATGAGGTACGGGGGCCTCGGCGGTCCAGTGAGTGATCTTCCCTCAGTCCCACACAGACCTCGGTGGTCCAGTGAGTGATCGTTCCTCAGTCCCACACGGACCTTCCATCGATGCGGCGCGAGTTCGAATCACACTCGGACCAAATACAAATTGGAAAATTTCTGAGTCGATTTAAGTCGGTCACCGCATGTGGAAGAGTTGCCAGGTACTCGCCGAAGGTCGGGGGTTTCCTCCTGGCAATGAGCCCGGTTTCCTGGTAACGCCGCCATTAAGTGAAATAAACTTGAATGCGTCTTGAAACAGCAATCAATCAACCAACCTATTGAGGTATAATTAAGGCATTCCAGCTCTGTTTGTTATGGAATAAATGTAAGACTCCATATACGGTCAGGCGATTCTTTCAGATATAGCGGCAGATTGTCCGAGAGGTCAAAACCTCACCTGTGCAGCAGAGGTTATGCTCGAATGACAACTACAAACGGCAGAGTGAAAGGTGAACATGTGTTACTGGCGGTGAGGTGGGAGACCGTGTGGCCGAGTCCGCAACAGGCAGTGCAGTTTATACTCTCTACAGAGACACACAGCTGTTTAACAAGGGGCCTTACTTCAATATCTCACCGGCAGCAGTTTTCTAAAAGTAAGTTGTCCATATTTATAGTGTTTAAAAACATGCTAAAGTTAACTGAAATAGTCGATCAAGATCTGTACTTAGCTTATCGTATCTTAGCTTATCGTTTGCAGTGAGAGTCCTGTATAGAATTAGATGCTTTCCCAGCTTGTTTCTGGATTCAAATCTAGGCTAACCTGCGAGCGGGCAGAGTTTGTATTATTGACATCTGTTGCCTTGGTTAAACAGAATCCAGGATGGCGTCGGAATGTCAAAAGTTTATTTTCATGCATTGCCCAGCCGTTTAGTTCGCGGAGAATGCACACAGTATAGCAAGTCGGCCTAAATACCAGCTCAGCATCATTGCTTACGATCATCCAACCCGCTACTCTCTCACGGGCGTCAGCATATATATAGCTTGCAGTTTTGCTGTATCAGCGCTTAACCCGTTTTTTATTCCAATCTTCCCGAAATTCAGACGAAAACCTGTTCTGTCGGCTTTCTATGGTTATACTTAAGGTCCCAATTCAACAAGCCATACATGGACGCTTGCCCAAGATGTTCAATTTTATACTTTAATAGTTAAATTTGAACTTTTCAGTTTTGGCGTTTGAAGCGATCTCTTTTGATTAAAGTTGTTTTCAAACTATCTTTACGTCAATCTCAATAGGCCTATAAAGTATAACTGTCAGATTCCTTAATTTGGTGATAACAAAACCTATACTCTTTATGTTGGTCGTTCTACTTATATGGGAAAGGGGACCTTTCATCTATGTGAATCTCGATCGTATCGATAGTAACAAGTATACGGGTGCCACGATCAGCTACATGTAAAACAAATTATGCGGGTTTCCGGTCTTTCATTAAAGTGGCATGAGTTGACACTACACTTTTTCTGTTTTTTACTACACAAAGAGGCTTTGAAATTCATCGAAAAAAAGAATGATTGACGCTGGAATGAGGAAAATCCATACAGTCTGTGTGCTAGCTGTACAAGCCGAAATAGTGTCCGAAATGTCAACAAAATTTAAATAAATGAGATGAACACGGTCATTCATTCTATGTCTAAGATAGTTAAAAAAAAACACACTTTTTAAACATACATTCTGGTATAGCACTAAACAGCAATCTGAAGGAGGCTACACGTCTTGAGAAAAATAACCGATAATTTCCACATTCTGTTTTAATGAAAGGATATAAGCATTTTGGAAGCTCGACCAAAATCTACCCTATATTTGGTAGATCATGCCACTTTTAGAACATAAGAAATCCATCGTTCCAATGGACCGTTTTAATAGCTGTATGCGATTTTCAGCAACAGCACAGGCATCGCGTTACACGCCTTTCATTTTGTCCCGGTGCGATCTGTCACCAATGGGCGTGGCAATCGATCGTCTCCAACCGTCGTATATTATACGGTTGCTTGGAGATTTTCACCCACCTTACAAATCAATGGAATGTGACCCAGATAACTTAAGACAATACAATATCTTCTCGTCTGACCCACATATTTACTTTTTTAAACATGTTAACCAGGGTCATGGTATATAGGTTAGGACGGGCCTGCTAAAGAGGGCATTTGACTTAATTACGTTTATTGTAACAATACTAATATTCCAATTACTTTCAATAGATGATTTGCCAATTACTTGCAAAGGACGTAATTTAGCGACGTCACAATTACTGCCCCAAATAGTAGACCGGACAAAGGATCCCTCTGTTTTTAACTTCAAATTTTGGTTATATTACAACAGATATAAGAAATGAAAACCCATATTCGAACAGTTTATATCCGAATGAATCTAGAAATGTGAAAAAATCGTGGATGAAAACGGATTTTGACCGAATATGGTAAAAGTCCAGATGTCTGCTGGGCTTGTCCGGTGTAAGATTGATGCCGCGACGTCATTTCATTGTTGCGCGCAAAACTGGCAAATGGTCTATTACTTGCAAAGGACGTAATTTAGCGACGTCGCAATTACTGCCTCAAGTAGTAGACCGGACAAAGGATACGTCTGTTTTTAACATCAAATCTTTGGTATTTTATAGCAGATATAAGACATGAAAAGCAATATTCGGACAGTTTATATCCGAATGAATCTAGCAATGCGAAAAAAATCGTGGGCGAAAACAACTAAACCATGTTTTTACGTACTAACTTAAGTTACTCAATCTTTTATTAAGATAATTTGTTTCGGTCATGCAACTTGTCCGGAATATGTTTACCCAACATTCTTAGTGTGTATAAACCATACGTTTGATAAAGATGAGTATGTATGTACCTGAAATGTTCCTATATTGAGAAGAACGCTTTTACTGGTGCCAGGGCGGCGTCCCAGGCTTCTCGTGTATCAATTCTATATAGCCTAATGTAGATAGGTGTGTAGGCCCCTATGTTCTGGATTGAAATTTAATCGTGTGGGGTATTTGAAATGTCAAATCACCAAGCTTTCCCTCGATTGACTCTATTTCTATTTAGCGTGATTACAATTTAGAGTTATTTCTGAACACACATGCGATACACTTGGATTTGATGGAGTTTTTGTTAAGAACCGATAATGAATTAAAATGTCCATGATTATATGCAAAGTCACAAAGCCGTGGTGATTTTAGCATCTAACTATGATCGTCCGGGTTTTTTATTTATCCTATGCCGTATTTAGTGGTACCTATGGCTACAGTCGCAACTGCTTTTATTTGGAATTGGGGGGCCTCCGTGGCTCAGTAGGTAGAGCATTGAACGCTCAATCCGAACAGCCTTCCACCAATGGGTCGCGGGTTCGAATCCTCCTCAGTCCAAAAACAATCGGACTGTCTGACTGGGTTTTCACTCGAACGACCTACGTGGTCGTGGGTTTCCTCCCGGCATAGAGCCTGGTTTCATCCCACAATAAAACTGGCAACGCCCCCATATAAGTGAAATAATCTTGAGCGCGGTTTAAAACACCAAACAATCAATCAAACCTAATGAGGTGTTTTATACGAATGGGGCGCCAATAAGCTAAAACAACCAATTCATTTGGAATTGTCCTGTTTTGTTTAGGAGTTAAACATTTTTATATAAAAGTTCTTTATATTGGCCCTTTCTCTTTGGACAAGTAGTTCTGGTTTTAGATAGCGTATCCAGGAGCCTGTTTCACAAAGCGGCGTAGCTTAAGTTTTTCCGTAACTGACATAGCAGCCCATATTGAAGAGATACGATGCCAGGGTAGTTACGTAAAAACTTACTCAACGTCATTTTGTGAAACGGCTCCTATAAGTCTATTCCATGAACAGACGTAGCGCAAGTTCTCGCGTAACTGTTATATAGCGACGTATTTTCCCTGTGTCCGTGTGTTTTAGTGTTCATAAATATATAGCGACGTACTTCTACAGCATGGGTTGCCACGACAGTTGCGTCGAGACTTACGCTACCCGCTTTTTGAAACAGGTCCCAGGGATCTTTCAAAATTAGTCTGAAAACTGCATACTTCATTATTTGTTTAGATTTTGACTCGAAAGGGGTTGGACGCCATGTTTTTTTTCTTTTTTTCGGTTTCAACAGAATTTTCCGTGGGCATGCATTTGGCATAACTGAAAACAATTCTTAATGGATTTTTTACTCAATCGCCAGGTACTCGCCGAAGGTCTGAGGTTTCCTCCTGGCAAAGAGTCCGATTTCCTCCCGCACTAAACCTGGCAACGACGCCGTATAAGTGAAATAATCTTGAGTGCGGCGTAAAATATCAAATCGATCCCTATACTTGACAGCTCATGCCACTTTAATAATTCCTATGTGTCATTGTGTTTTGATTTTCAAACTATAAACATACATGGGCGTGTGTTTTAGTGTTCAGGGTCCGATTGCACAAAGGTGTATTAAGCTTAAGTCAGGCTTAAATACGTTGCGTCACAAAGGAATTTGATTGTGACGTTGCTTACATAAGTCAGACTTAAGCTTAATACACTTTTGTGCAACCGGCCTATATATATATACTATTGTATATCCAGTGCATATTATTATACAGCCCTTAATACAAGCTGGCGCGTGTAATTTCTATACATGTAGTAGTAAAAAAAGTTAATTGTGATATTAATATGTACATTGTATACGTGTAGAAAGTATAAAGAGCGTGTAACTATATATGAGACAGCCCTGCTATTAGTTCTACACTGCAAAAAATGTTTGTAGAACTACAAGAAAAACTTTTGTATTTCATCACAGGAGAATGTGTTGTAAACGTTTTACCCCTGAGTGCGATGTTATTATATTGGCTATCATGTAAATTTACGTAAATACACTGTAAATATACATAGATTTGTAAAAGTACCTATAAGTATTGTTGTTTTACATGTAACCCTGTAACACATTTCGGTAATTTTACTCTTTTTGGTTAATTTACAAATCTACACAACAAACTTGGTAGATTAAATAAGTAAGAGAGGAGAAAGCACGAAGTGCAGTAAATCCACTGTAAATCTACTAACACCACACTGTAAATTTGCATATTCGCACAGATGTAAATCTACAGCAAATTTTACTTGTCCTACGATTGCCCGTGAACTTTGCTGTAAAATTACAACCACATTTTTTACAGTGATATTATGTCGTGATATTTCGATGCTTACATAGAGTATAACCTCCTCATATTTTAAAATTAGGCCTAAGTCCATACGTGTTCTTCCGACTTCCACTGAGGCTGTTGAACAAGCTTTGGGCTCAAATCTCATTGGCTGTTAAATGTTTTTGTGGCGTAAAACATGAATCAATACAGCACGACACACGGCTGTACAACGAAAGTCCGCGAAGCACCACTGGTTGCATTGTATATGTCCGACGCTATAGGGTTATTTAACCGAATTTAACTGAGTTTAACCGCCTACACACTTTTGCTTGTTGAAATAACGTACACCGATGGCTAAACTAAAATAGGCTTTATAGTAGGTGCGTGGAAGTAGGCCAGCGGTTTTGTGAGTTTTTAAAGTTTAAGTAAAAGAAAGTGGAAGGGGAAACTAGTTTTACAGGTTTTATACAAAACACTTATATATCAATATTTCTGCAGTAATAATTCAGAAGTAGGTCCCCTGTGGCTCTCCGTTGTTATTAGTGACTGAGGCGTGCCACCCGTATGACCGGCTTTAGTTCATTTACAGAAAAACATTTCCCATCTTCTTCTGACTCCAGCTACCGAGGTGTCAAACTACATGTGAACATACAGGGGAACAGCATTCTATACACACCATGCAAACAAAGGCACTTTCAGCTATGCAGGTTGTAGCCCTGTGCACTCGGTGAATACTTTTACGTTTTAGTAAATAACCGACACTAATTGACCCGGACCAGGGTGAGAATCGAACTCACGACTTAGGCTTACCTAAGTTATTTACTAATTCAGTAATTTCTCTGTTGTCAACTACCTTATATCCGTGGGTACGTGGGCGTTGTAAAAATTCCGGGCCAGGGCGAGAATCGAACTCACGACTTAGGGTTACCGAAGTTATTTACTTATTCAGTAATTTCTCTGATGATGATTGCAGCTTTTTGCATTATATCCGTGGTTACGTGGGCGTTGTACGCTCAATTTCCTCCAACCAATTCAAGCTATGCATCGATGGTTCTAAATTCCATTCACCCACACCCACCCCCTCTTAATACAATAACAATACCGTTTCCATTCTGAAACTTCGGGGATTTTTGTAGGCCTATGTTTGTGTTGAAATGTTTCAGTAAAATAAATTAAAGTTTTACGTACAAATTCTCACAATAGAGTTAGTGTTTGGAAACCTCTTATATCATACCGGATTATTAACTGACCTGGCATTAAAATATTGATCCATGTCTCTCGCGAGATCTCGGTTATTCTAGCCTCTTGATAATGTAGCTATATCGATTAGCCTCACTTACCATTCAACTTAACATGGGAATTTACACAGTCAAACAAAATACAAACTTTCACTGAATTAATGTGTCCATTCTTAGGTCCAGTTCGATTATGCATTTGACGTACGCAGGAAACTGTAAACGGAAAAGCCATGGCGCGCTCTGAATTTCAAAATGGCGCCAATGTTATATAAACGGAGGAAACAAACAGCCATGACAGCTATGATGTTTGCTAACCTTCCTTAGTGCTTATACGTTCGATTTTAACACCGATGATTACACGTATTGTGCATACGTAAAGCATTAACAAACTCTACCTCAATACAACCTACATTCGTCTAAGACACTTCAGGTGTCAAACAATACAATCTTATACCAATACCAATTAAGGATCCTGAATTCAGTATCAGGTTAGGGACCTTGGTGGCTCACTCTGCAGGAGCCTGGGCTGAGTTGTTCAAAAGTGTATTAGGCTTAATACCGGTTTAAATGACGTCGCGTAACAAAAGAATTGAATTGTGACGTTGCAAAGTTATACCGGTATTGAGCCTAATACACTTTTGAACAACCAGCCCCTGTTTCACAAAGCGGCGTAGCGCAAGTTTTTACGTAACTGCCATAGCAACCCATACTGTAGAGATATGTTGGTATGAAAGTTACGCCAAACATACATCTACGCCGTTTTGTGAAACAGGCTTCACAGCTGTAACCTCTCAGTCCGCAACAGATGCCAATTTCACTCCGTGCAAAAAAACAATAATTGAGAAAAAAAAATTTGTGTGCGGACCATTCAATTGCTGTTCTATAAGTGGAACTGTTAACAATTAGTTTCCGCTGAACGTTGAGCCTGGGGTCTGTTTCACAAAATGGCGTAGCATTTTTACATAATTGTCATGGCAACCCCATACTGTAGAGATATGCTGTTCAGAAAGTAACGCAAAAAAAAAAATACATATACGCCTTTTTGTGAAACAGGTTCCGAGTTTTCTCTGTTACCAAACTTGGCATCGTCCCCATGCTTTAAGTGAAATCATCTTCAGTCTCGTGTCAAATATAAATCAATCAAGCAATCAGTCCTTCTCAATTCCATCTCATAAGTTTTGGGCCGCTGTGTTTCACAATGTCAGACAAGTGCTACTTTTAGGAGAATTTTGAAACGCAAATAAACGGGTTGCATGATGATATTCTCTCCTTTGTTAGGCTAAATGGTTTATAGCAACAAAGCTGGTGTAAGTTACGTAGGACGTAAATCAGTGTTAAAGCTATAGGAACTTACGCCCTAGTCGCAACTGGTCCATGCTGTAGGCCTATGCGCAACTTTACGCCAGCTTCGTAAGACAGGCCCCTGGGGTTTATCCTGTGGGCAGCGGGTTCGACATTTTTGATTTTTTTTTAACTAACAGTCTTTTGTCTTTCTCTCCAGGTTGAACAATGGGTCAAGGAGAAGGCGGAGGAGAAGGAAGTGGGCAAGGCGCCGGACGTGGAGCAGGAATACTATGGGCCATTCTTTGGTTCCTTATCTTGATTTTCATTGGATGGCCAGTGGGATTCTTTATCGCGTGGCTTTACGTGTTTTTGATTCCCTTCAGTGCGTGCATCGAACCCCTTAAAGGCGTCTGCGATGCTATTCTAAAACTGGTGCAACTTCCGCTCACGTGCGCTGAGAACATGATTGCTATGAAACCATTGTGTTAATCAAAAGGAAATGAACATTGCTCATGCTCACAAAGTTGGCGTGTCTCCATGGTTACCGGACTCCAACAGACTATAAGAATGTGACTAAGCGGTGTAAGAAAGTCCCATTTCTGCAAAGGGAACTGGAGTAAAGTGGAATATTTCTAAGAAGAACTATGTATATCTGGCTGACAGGGACTGCTTCTTTTCGAGAGATAACGTCCACCATTTTGAAAAGAACTGAATCTAATCACGTGACCTTTATATTTCTCTCAGGGTTACATTACTGACACAATCAAATGCAGCAGCTGCATGTCAAAACCCATGCTCTATTTTTTATATATGGCATCAATTGTTTTCTATCAAAGGTCAAAGGTCGATGTGAAGCTTCCTTCATATTGTTTAATTTAAAATATCAAAGGTCAAAGTTCGCCAGAATATCAAAAAGCCTTATGCTATAGTATCTATCAAAACACATCAACACTTTTAAGGCACAGAATCCTATCTTTCTATTCGCATCTCATAGCCACTTATGATATTATTATAATGAACTTATTCAGTGTTTTTTAAATTATTTTCTGGGACTTCGGAATCATTTTACAACTGCGTGTACATTTTTTCACTTATAACTCTTTACGTTGGAATTCCATCTAACCGAAATAAAATTGTTTTTGTTGTTTATCATAACAAATATCCCAATTGTGTTAGCTCGTTTTTACACATCCTTGAAATAAACTTTCACGGTTTCAATTAAAAAAATCATAGCTGTGAAAACAAAAATGTAAAGTTCAGGGTAAAGCACTCGTTGGAATACCCAACTTCTATGGGCAAAGCTTTGTGCTGACCAGGGGCCGGTTGTTCAAAAGTGTATTAGGCTTAATACCGGTATAACTTAGCAACGTCACAATTGAATTCATTTGTTACGCGACACCATTAAGACCGGTATTAAGCCTAATACACTTTTGAACAACTCAGCCCTGGGGCTTGTTTCACAAAGCAGTCGCATCGCAAACGAGGCGTAGTTGCCAATGGATACCATAGTGAAGAGATACGACGTCATGGCAACTGCGGTTGATCGCACTTTATGACGCCTTCGTGAAACGGCGTGAGTAGGCCTATAGGACACTCTATGTACATTGGCCATAGAGTTATTCCAACTATACGTAATTTAAAGATTGTGAATTTGGTCGTGAGTTTCGAAACGGACAGGGGGTGGGGGGGGGGGGGGGGGGGGGGGAGGGCTATGTTTCTGGCTGAACTTCATCAAGGGGCTGTTTCTCAACACAACTTACGCCCGTCGTACCTTTGAGCCTGGTCGTAACGTAATGTTGAAGGTATATGTTGCCATGACGTTACGACGAGATCTGTCCTTGTGAGGTTACCTGGGGCCGGTTGTTCAAAAGAAAATTAGCTTAACGGCAGGTTAAATGACGTGACGTAACAAAGAAATTCCTTTGTGACGCGACGTCATCTAACCTACCGTTAAGCTAACGGCGCTTTGAACAACCCACCCCAGGTAGAGACCCTTTCGGCTTAGAACGACGTGTTTATGACGTTGTTCGAGTTGTATAGCATTGACTCTGTTGCGGGCGCTATTACACGCTCCTTTTGCATTACGTTATAGACGAAGTGAACACGATTCTGACGTCAGATTGATACAAAAACTCAATTTAGCGTCATTTTGCTCTACAACGAGGCTTCTGCGCAAGCGTCAATCCTTAAGCCGAAATGGTCTATAGGGCCTGGGAGTCTACCGAGAGATTTCGCGATATCCGGTGACAGGTGACGTTTTTTTATGACGTTTTCAGTTCGATTGGCGTTTTTTTGCTCCAAAACGTCAGAGATGAGCGTCATATTCGAACGACAAAAGGCTTCCCACATGCGTAATGACAACGCCGGTGACAGGAAATTTGTGGAATTGTCACGTGACTCCCGCTCCCTATTACCGTAAATTAGGATCAAGTGTAGAGTCCGGCTTACTTCTTAAGTTACCTGGCAACGTTAGCCAATCGGAATATTAACGAAATAATCTTGTGCTACTACGTATTACCCCAAGAACATATTACGTATTACCCCAAGAACATATTACGTATTACCCCAAGAACATATTACGTATTACCCCAAGAACATATTACGTATTACCCCAAGAACATATTACGTATTACCCCAAGAACATATTACGTATTACCCCAAGAACATATTACGTATTACCCCAAGATCATATTACGTATTACCCCAAGAACATATTACGTATTACCCCAAGAACATATTACGTATTACCCCAAGAACATATTACGTATTACCCAAGAACATATTACGTATTACCCCAATACCGTATTACCCCCAAGAACATATTACGTATTACCCCAATAACGTATTACGTATTACCCCAAGAATATATTACGTATTACCCAATAACGTATTACGTATTACCCCAAGAACATGTTACGTATTACCCCAAGAACATGTTACGTATTACCCCAAGAACATACATGTATTAAGTGTTACCCCAAGAACATATCACGTGTTCCCCAAGAACGTATTACGTATTACCCCAAGAACATATTACGTATTACCCCAGAACATATTACGTATTACCCCAATAACGTATTACCCCAAGAACATATTACGTATTACCAGAAGTCTATGAATGTGGAAGTGTGAAGCGTTCCATTACATAGTGTTGAGGGCATTGGCGCCGTTTGACCCAGAGGTCACCATACACAGAGCCCTCTCTCGGTTAGTCAGAAAGCGTGGCTTTTCTTCACTTTCTCATATGAACTATTATGGGATGCATAAGAAAAAACATGGCGAACATTTTATTTATGATAACAGTACTTGATGAAGCAAAAGTTAAAGTTTCCGAAGAACTTCATAAAGTTGAAAATGAGACAAGAAGACTTGTTTGGAACGATTTGAGTCCAAATGGAGATATCAGAGTCGCATGTTCGGTAAAGCTTTTATAAAAACCAATGCATTCTCCGAACTGCGGTTACTGGAATTGCCGATAGATGCAGTAAGTGGAGAATGAATTTATTTTCTGATTTGAAATTGCGCAACCGTTGACAATTTCAAAATCTACCGCGCATAAACGTCACATAATGTAGTATAAGCAGGCTGAAAGCGCCAGTGCCCTGAATATGGGGTAATGCGACATTTCACACTTCCCTGTTCATAGACTTCTGGTATTACCCAATATCGTATTATGTATTACCTCAAGAACATATTACGTATTACCCCCAGAACGTATTACGTATTACCCCAAGAACGTATTACGTGTTACTCCAAGAACATATTACGTGTTACCCCAAGAACAAATGACGTATTACCCCAAGAACATATTACCCCAAACATTATATTGCCTTGCTGTGTCGTATTATAGCGTTGTATATAACGATCAGAAAGGCTGCCTGTTATCCAATTCTTGTCAACTCATTAACATATCTTCTTTAAACTTGGTGTGCACAAGTTATTGTGTTGGTTCGATTGTTTTCGGGGCCTCGATGGTCCAGTGGGTTGGAGTAATCGTCCCTCAGTCCCACAGAGACCTCGGTGGTCCAGTGGGTTACAGTTATCGCCCCTCAGTCCCACACATACCTTCCATCGATGCGACACGGGTTCGAATCACACTCAGACTAAATAAAAATTGAAAAAAATCCGAATGAATTTCTCTCTCGGTAAGTCGAGGTTTCCTCCAACAAAGAACCCAGTTTCCTCCCCAATAAACATGGCAACGCCTCCAAAGGCCTATAAGTGAAATAATCTTGAGTGCATCGTTAAACATGGACCAATCGATTGTTTTCAGAGTTATTGCCCCTCTTCAACAGTATTTCAGTATGTCGAATGCGGGTGCTTGTCAAGGTATATACCGCCTCAAACAGATTTCATCGAAGTTATTGTAAAGTGGCATGAGCTGCCAAAATGTATTTCTCACCCAGAAAAAATAACAGAAGTGGCCATACAGAAATGATGTTAAAGTGGTATGAGCTGCCAAAATGTTGATATTTTGACGTTAAAACAGAATGTTGAAATTATTGGCTATTTTTCTCGAGACGTATAATTCAGGAGCTTTTTAGTGCTTCTAGTCTCGTAAATGTACGATAAAGTATTGTTTTTAACTAGCTTTGTCTTAGAATGAATGAATGAATGATCGTCCCGGTTATTTAAATTTTGTTTACTTTTCGAACATGTTTTCGGTTCATACAGGCCACATACTGCATGGATTTGCCTCATTCCAGCGTCAATCATTTAGTTTTTGGATGGCCTTCAAAGCCTGTTGCTGTCGTGACGATCAGAAATCATGAAAAAAGTGTGAATTTTGGCAGCCCACGCCACTTTAAACTTGGTAGGCATACTTAAGGGCCTGTCATGTAAGGATGTGCGTCTCCTGTATACATGTAGGTTACGTTGGTTAAAATATTTCCATGGTATCACATTTTTCTGCAGTAAATTTAGGCTACAGCCGGTAGGCCTAGCAAGTGTGTTTGTTAGTTCGACACTGTCACATGACTTTCCAAAACCGCCCACGTAATTACAATTGACCTACAAAGAAAGGAAAATAATGTCACGAGACAATATGACAAACTCAGCATCAGCTGATCTCCGTTTCATTGTGTGGAGATTATAGGCCAGTTTATAATATATGGAAGCTCATTTTGACCACCCTATGGATATTTAACGGTCAATCTCAAATTAGAAATCATCATAATCATAAAGCCCAGAAATTGTCGCTAACAAATTTACAGGGGCCTCGATGGCTCAGTCGGCAGAGTGGTGGTCTCTCAGTCCAACACAGGTCTCGGTGGCTCAGTAGGCAGAGTGGTTGTCTCTCAGTCCGACACAGGTCTTGATGTCTCAGTCGGTAGAGTGATAGTCCGACAAAGGTCTCGATCGCTCAGTCGGCAGAGTGGTGGTCTCTCCGTCCGACAAAGGTCTCGATCGCTCATTTGGCAGTGTGGTGGTCTCTCGGTCCGACACAGGTCTCGTGGCTCAGTCGGCAGAGTGATAGTCCGACAAAGGTCTCGATAGCTCAGTGGGCAGAGTGGTGGTCTCTCGGTCCGACGTTGGTTCTGATCCTACGCAGACCAAATAAAATTGCTGAGTGTTTTTTTTTTAATCGGTCACTCTGTATGTGGGAGAGTTGCAATGCAGGTACTCACCAAGATTTTAACTGCAGTGTAGGAATCACAACTTATCAGTGATTAACTTTTGTATTTATTTGTTCATTCTTGATGTGTATATAAAGCCTGTTTTACCATCCCGACGTTGTGTTGCTGTAATTTCTGATGATGAGAGCAGGTTCCCTCGAAAGCTCATATTAAACATCACCATGTACAAAGTTATACAAGTTGTCCTATGTGTTTTGGTTTTAAGCTTGTGAATGTTGCATACGGTCTTCCATACATTTGGCCTTGACATGGGATTTCCCGTTTTAACTGATAACATAGAGCGTGCAATTCTGTTATTAAAGTTATCTTATTGATATCGAGCTATATCTAGATAGGGATTCATGGTTAATGGTAATATTTGGAACACATCGTTCTTTGGAACTTTGCAGAACATATCCCCAAGATTCAACTGGACTTCCCCTCCGTCAATCCGAGCCCGTATCTTTCAGAGGTAAGCCATATTCAATGCTATTGCATATACATCAACAGGTGCAAGTAAAATACAACGACGGTCGCGTTGAATCAGTTATAGTTTAGCTGCGTTTTACAAGGCTTTGTTAAAAGCTGGATGTGGTTGCTTAAAGTGGCATGAGCTGCCAAAATGTTGATATTTTAAGGTTAAAACAGAATGTTGAAAATGTTGGCTATTTTTTTCAAGACGTACAATTCAGACGCTTTTTAGTGCTTCTACTCTCGAAAATGTACGATAAAGTATTGTTTTGAACTAACTTTGGCTTAGAATGAATGAATGAATGGTCCTCCCGGCTATTTAAATTTTGTTTACTTTTCGAACACGTTTTTGTGGTCGCCAATTTAAAAACGTAAGTCTACGATTGGCATATACAGCCGAGCCGGTACCTTTTTTTCTGCCGAATAAATGCCATAAAATGAATTACCAACCTTTAGTTGGAGTTATTGCATTACATCCATATCTAGAGCTGCTTGGAACACTTTCCCGCGTTCACGGCGGTCATGTTTTGCATTCTTATCTATTCAGGTATCTTCCTGTTTTACAAATGGCTACCCTTCGTAACGTTTGGCCCTTTGGGCCTCGCATTAACGCTATAACGCCGCAGCTACCCTCCACCCCGATAAACTAAATTGTTACAAAGGTCAATAAGCTTGACCAGAGATTATTGGGATTTTCAGCGTATGTCTGGAACTCTAAGGAATGTTTCTCAAAACATTAACACCGATGTGTAAGACCAATATACCCTTTCGGCTAATAAGGGTTGACGCTTGTGCAGAAGCCTCGTTGTACGGCAAAATGACGTTTAATTGAGTTTTTGGATCAATCTGACGTCAGAATCGTGTTCATTTCGTCTATGACGTAATGTAAAAGAGGCATGTCACAGAGAGATGACGTCAATGCCCTACAATTCGAACAACATCGGGTCGCAGCAAAACTCTCAGTGAATAGGCCTACCGGGCTTTACTGCCATGGCAACATATAGCTTCAACATTACGTTACGACCAGGCGCAAAGTTACGACGCGCGTAAGTGTGTTGAGAAATAGTATAAGAGAATTGACTCTAGGTATGGTCCTACCGGTCTCACTTTCTTTACTTCTTTTAATAGAAATATAGAGCGTTGTCTTTTTGAAAAGATCATTTGTTGTTTCGCCCCGCATGTAAGATTAATTCACGGACTGATTGATCAAATACGATGAAAGTACCCACGAAAGGGGAAAAATCCTGTTCTTCCTGATCCATCCCCTTTACGTCTACCAGATTGGAGACAGTCATGAAGACGTATGCGTTTAGCGTTCTACTATCTCTCGTTGCTAAGATTTATATTATTTTTTTATAATTATTCATGACTGATTTGTTTTTATTGAGTTCTTGGCTTCCAACAAAATCCCGGTTTCGGCACTAAATTGTACGGAAGCCTCGTAGGTTATTGTATATTTTAGGATCTGTTTAAACCAGCTGTTCTTATCACCATGTAGGCGTATTGCAATCCTGTTATAGCAAAGTAACTCCGAATAAATTCGACAATCGCTGCTTGCATTGGCGCTACACTGTCATTTCATTATGCTAAGCTAACCAGTGGATCAACAAGTTATGTATTAATGATAAAAAATTAAGACATCACCACGTCGTCAGTTGTTTTTGAACAACACGAGCTTTCGACACCTGTGCCGGTGTCTTCATCAGGTGTCGGAAGCTCGTGTTGTTCAAAAAACAACTGACAACGTGGTGATGTCTTAATTTTTTATCATCAGTATGGAACCCACGTTTAAAGAGAGTTTCAAACATTTCTTACAAGTTATGTATTGCAATCTCATTATAATTTGACATGTATGTGTTTCAGGTTTTTTTACGACTTCCTTTCCATTGAGCAATGCGGATGTAAGCCAGGGAGTTAAACAGTTAACTGACATAATGAGTGCCGGAGGACTGTGTTGGTCGTTGCTATGGTTTCTCGTGCTCATTTTCCTGGCTTGGCCAATCTCGTTTTGTCTCGTGTGGTTCTACGTACTTTTGTTACCATTCGGAGCGTGTATCGGACCTATAAGAGAGGCGTGTGACAATATCCTACATGTACTACCGTTTCCAATGCGATGTGTAGACAACATGAAGAGTCAAAAGGCCATGTGTTGATTCTGTCTCACAAGACATAGGGAGCGGGAGTAACGTGACCATTCCACAAATTTCCTGTCACCGGCGTAGTCATTAAGCATGTGAGGAGCCTTTATCGTTCGAATATGACGCACATTTATGACGTTTTAGAACAATAAACGTCAATCGAACTGGCAACGTCATGAAAAAAAAAAACGTCATCTGTCACCGGATATCGCGAAATCTCTCGGTAGACTACCAGGCCCTATTGGATGCAAAGTTATTATCTGACAGTTTTAAACAATTAACAAAGATCTCTTACAGCCAATCGGAATGATTCCCGGGTCTTTAAGCTCTGTTCCGATTTTTATTTTTTATCTCATGTAATTCACAGAAAGTTAAAGACGTAGACTACTCCGTAAACATTTTTAGCACAGAATTGAATACAAGCAAAAAAACGGAAGAAATAATGATGAGAATTCAGGCGACCCCCCCCCCCCCCCCCCCAAAAAAAAAAAAAAAAAAAAAAAAACATTTACTTTCGTATATGATAACCGTCAGTTAATCTCACTGCCTCTCTCCCCTCCTCCCACCACTACACACAACTTTGTCTTTAGGATGCAATAGAACGTATAGACTTACATAGCTGGTCTGTTTTTACTATCAAAGTTTTGTTGGATATCACAAGTGAATTATTCATGCCATTATGCTTCTATCGATCAATCTTCGGGGATTTCCGGCATAGCCTACTTCGACTTTTCAAGAATTCCACAAGACCGCTAACAGATTGAAAAGGCCGCCAGCGGTTTTACTTGGTATCAAGAAACTTCAATTGTGTTTATTTTTATACTTGATATTAATATAAGAATACTCCTATGACCTAGTTACCTGTCCACCTCCGTAACCATGACAACGTTATCTTAACACACATTTACCATGGCAACTTGACATGACTGGATGAGTTCAATCGGTTGACAATTTTTCCTTTGTATACATGTTTATCTACATGTAACAGAAGATTTTCCCTGTGCCCGTGTGGTATAATGTTCAAAAATATATATATGTAACAGTGACATTAAATAAATGCCAGATAATAGATTTTACTCGAATTTAATTTAGCTCAGAATAATGATTTTCAAACTGTGATTGGTCAAACAGTGTTATCATCTTCTTAACTGTCTTCCTGTCTTTTCCCTAGTCACCTGTTACTACAAGGTAGAAAAAGGGCTGTAAAAACGCCATTTGCGCCTTGGCTTGTGGTCATAAGCGGCCTATAGCTGTCCACTACATTGAATTATAGCCTATACGTGAAATGGACACGTCTCATTGGCTGGTTTGGGTCTGAAGTACTTAAAGTACCGCCGTCGAGTGTTTTAGTCTTACAGTATCACGGGACTCTTTTGTAGGGCCATCAAGAGGATATGGAAATTGTACGCTTCACGGCTACCTATTTGGTCGCCATATTCAAAATGACCTGCAGTCTATCAGAGGGTATTTCACGTACGTGAATCCCCGAAGTTTCAGAGTGTCTATCAGAGGGTATTTCACGTACGTAAATCCCCGAAGTTTCAGAGTGTCAGAGGGTATTTCACGTACGTAAATCCCCAAAGTTTCAGACTGTGTTGGTTTAGAGTGTGTAATTGTCTCCCCTGTTTAACTGAGACGAAGAGTATGTACTTGTCTCCCTTGTTTAACTTAGACGAAGTAGGTTATTCGAATAATCCTCCATTTTATAGGATTATATATTCTAAAACACACGGGTACAGGGAAAAATCTTTTGACTAAAATAACCATGGAGACAAGTTTCTGATTCTAACAGGGGGTATATCATTTAGACCTTTATACCCAGTCATAGGTTGTTGTAATTAACCCTAACCCATGATATTTCATTAGATGGAAGACAGACAAGAGTTTGGCCGTAGTTAGTAAATTTTTTTTCTGAAATACTTTGTTATATATTGACAAAGTTCTACTGATCTTCAGCTATGGCTAAACGTCGGGTAAACTAAATTTGAACAAAATATGATAATGGCAAAAAGAAGTGTCTCTATTTATTAGAATTACTAGTTAAGAAGCTGATTAAAAATCCGTTTTTAACTGAAACACCTTTTTTATGAATCGCAGGGAAATAAACTAAGTTTGAAATTGGGTTCAAATTTAGAATGGATATCTTCAATATGAATAATTCAGCTTTTTGTGTTTTCCGATTTTAAAGTGAACACTTTAGATAAAATGCAGTATACATTATTTCATTTTTGCGACATTTTCCTCTTTCTATGCGGAAAGTTTTGTTATTTTTTTTAAAGTTATTCTTAAATATGCATTTGCGGACAGGCATATTTACTACCTTGAGTGGCAATAAATACGATGCTCATGTATCTATAATAAGGCCTGAAAATGTTGGAAATTGGAATAGAATTATTCGTTCCCTTGAAGAAAAAAGCTATATTAATAAAACGCAGTATTGCTCTTTGGAATCTGACCTTAAACAGGACCTTCTAAAAACAGGGTACTCTATATTTTGAAAATACACAAACCCCTTGAAAAAAAATGACCCAAGCCTCTAATGCCCCCAGGGCGTACTATTATCTCGGATTTTGGTAGTGAACGTTAAAGAATATCACAGCTAATTGATTACTATCTAAAACTTATAGCAAATCGGCGTGTTAGTTTACCAAAAATACTGATGATTTGTTGCCAAACTATCTTTTCCAGAAAATTCTGCCGACTAAACTAATGCCTATCGCCCACCTAATGCTTTAGCAGTTACGTAAAAGTTTTGGGGAACAGCCTAGTTTCACAAACCGATCTTAGCTTAAGATGATCTTAATTACCAATGGCAACGTATACCTTTAGCATTGGTTACCATGGTAGTTAAGATCACACTTAGCTAAGATCGCTCCAGAGCGTATCTCTGTATGGCTTGTCACTACGATCATGCCCTACAACCAGCTGGTTATTAATTTCCCACGCCCACATTCTATCTCTCTGACTTAGATAAATATTGCCATTTGATTGATTGATTGATGTTTTACGCCGCACTCTAGATTATTTCACTTATATGGCGGCGTTGCTAGGTTTAGTGGGTGAGGGATCCAGTCTCATTGCCCGGAGGAAACTCCCGACCTTCGGCGAGTACCTGTATGGCAACTGCCGCCACTGGATAGATTGATCGTGTTGATGGTACACGGTCCTTATGCCAGTTAATAGGAAAACACAAAAAGATCATTCAAGTTATTCATATCAATGTCAAACTGCATCAATGGGAGAAAAATAAATTTCACTTAAAACAAAACAAGTCTGCTTCCAAACTTGCGATTAATTTAAACAAAAAGTTGGTTTTTGAGAACAACGAATAATTTCTCTGATGATGATTGCAGTTTGCTTTCGATACACTGACTTCATCACGAATGAATATAGTAAGATCAGGTTTTATCATTGCGGATTTGAACCGTCTTTGGTTAGTGGCAGTAACGGGAGTTAATTATGCCGCGGAAAGTTTGTCAATGTACAGGGTTGTCGATTATACTCTTCAATTCAGAGAAATTTATTTCTAATGATGTCTGATTTAATATAAAAGAAACAGCCTCCAGAGTTTCTGTGATAAACGCGACCCTTGGAGACCTGTGAATTATTGTAATTGTGATGTCATTACATATAAAGGCATTACGCTTTTGGCTAAGGGCCTAGATATCTAGGCCTACGCGCTTGTTTATTAATACCATTTCACCAATAAGCTCTTATGTAGTTGTATCGCGGTGCATTGGATATTCTGAGATTTGTCATATTATGAATCACAAATAAATGCCCTAAAGGTTTGTGTAGGATGTCATAAAAAGGTGTAACAGAAAAAAGAGTTCTTGTAATAAATGATTTATTAACTGGGGTATTTCCTGCTATGATCGTTGACGTTAGAGTGACTGTATATCGGCCTAGGTAAGCCCGATACGTTTATGTTAAGCATTATGTTCCTTGATTGTGTTTAGGGCGGTGTACGTGCAGAGTTGCAGGTGATCGGGACGTGTGTTCAATACCATATCACTGACCATACGTCAACACTTTTACCAGTATCGTCGTCTGGCAAACGGTTATTTTTCTTAACGTTATCAACAATCGAGCATACAAATGGCTACTCTATTACGCCATTCTGTTTCCCGTTTACTGGTGAATCCCTCCAGGAAGCAGTTCTCCACAACTGTCCGAAGAACCGGTCCTGAGTGGCAACAGCATGGAGTTCCGGGCTCTGTAAGTCCTTCATGTTCAATGTCATAGCAAAAACTCAATAATTTATATTGATACGATATTATTCTCCCATTATTTTAATGAGTCGCAAGTTTAAAAACTGATTTGAAATAAAGATAAAAAAATTTCGATCGCCGTAGGTGGAAGAGTTGCCAGGTATACTCGTCGAAGGGCGGGGGTTTCCTCTGGTGAAAAAAGCCGGGTTTTCACCACCTCTAAACCTGGTAACGTCGTCATATAGGCCTACGCGAAATAATCTTGAGTGCGGCGTTAAACATCAATCAATCAATCTTTAATTCACACAGAGTAACAAACCAAGATTGATATCTGCTTCAAATTTCAAATGATGAACATGAACAATTTGTCAGAGCTTTTAGTGTTTCCAATGTTAATTGCCCTAAGGACCGTTTTTCATCAGCATGAGCAAAACATCGAGTGACGGCAACATGTATTCGAATCCTTGAGGTCAAATGTCAGATGGCGTGGAAAATTAATAACCGTCAATGATAGACGACCTTTGGTAAATCTTTGAGAATACGTTTTCACAAACAACAGAGAAACCTTAAAGTGGCATGAGCTGCCAAAATGTTGATATTTTGACATAAAAACAGAATGTATAATGTATAATTCAGAAGTTTGTTAGTGCTTCTTTTCTCTAAAATGTACGATAAAGTATTGTTTTGAACTAACTTTCGCTTAGAATGAATGAATGGTCGTCCCGGTTATTTAAATTTTGTTTACTTTTCTATCATGTTTTCGGTTCGTACAGGCCACATACTGTTTGGATTTTCCTCATTCCAAAGCCAATCATTTAGTTTTTCGATGTCCTCTTACTGTCTCTTATTGTCGTGACGATCAGAAATTATGAAAAAAGTGTAAATTTTGGCAACTCATGCCACTTTAAAGTGTACTCATACATCTTGGCTATGAATGTTCCCGTTATAAGCTATAGTAACATCTAAAGTTCGCACTGCTTACTGATATTGTTTTATTAAACGACAATCCTTTAGATTAGAAAAGAATAGGGGAAAAAACTCTGGATTCCTGGGGAAAAAACCCGGAATATTGTAAGTCCATGCCAAATTACGTGTTCCATATATCTTCAAGGGCTGGAGAACGCTTGCAAATTGTCAATAAAAATGTAGCCTATCTCTCAATATAACTTGACAGGCCCTAAAGTTTGGTTAAGCTAACGTGGTCACGAGGAAGTGGGCCGGTATCGTCGGCCTGATTGGGTTGCAGGCATAGACTAAATAACCTTATAAGTATTTTATGCATTTCTGAAATTACGCCGCCTGCTTTCCTTAGGTGTCGTCAAGGCATGAATTGACGTTACGATTACATCAATTATTTTTGTTGGAGCCCATTTCATAATTATGTCATCACAGAATAATGAGACAGGCAGCAACCTTTCATTTTTGAATTTCTAAGAAACTCTTTCAAAATGAGATATCCTATGCCCTATAGGATATCCGGGTTTAGTTGTTTAGGTTAACACGACCTCGTACCAAAACAACTGGAGAGGGATTCGCGCAGTTTGAAAGAGTGAGTGAGTGAGTGAGTGATTGGGGTTTTACGTCCTGCTCAACAGTATTTCGGTTATATGAAGACGTTGTCTCCTTGTGAAAGGGCGGATTTCCACCGCTCTTTTAGGTGCTGTCTCACCGAGACGACTTGCCGAAGACAACCAGCAAGCCCCCTCATCCAGTCACAGTATACTGACACCGGGCCAACCAGTCGCTGCTCTAACCCCTATTGCTGAGCGCCAAGCGAAGCAGTAACAGCTACCACTGTTAAAGTCTTTGGTCTGACTCGACCCAGGCTTGAACCCGGATCTCCCAGGCCTGATGCGGACGCTCTACCGACTGAGCTATCGGGGCTGGTCAGTTTGAAAGAAGACTCACGTATTCATATAACTTATAACTGTAACATCACAAAGTCAATCAGCGTTTTGCTTTTGGGTAACGTCTTAAATGCTCTCGGCTCCCGGCTATTTCAATTTTCTCTGTCATTATAACGCACCAGTTCGGTTCGCACGGCTTAGCGGCTTTGTCAATATTTTTATTTTAGCGCCAATCCTTTAGTTTTGCAATGTACTTTAAACACCCAACTTTTCTTGACAATCAAAATTTATTTAAAAAGTCAAAATTTTGAAAGCCCAAAAAAACAGGATTCGTAGCAATTGTTTTTATGATATACCCCATCATAAATTGTTGTAACAAACCAAACCTATGACATTTCATTAGGTTGACGACTGACAGGAGCTTAGCCTTGGTCAGTAGAATTTTCTGGAATTGTTTTTTAACACATTGACAATGGTTACACATCTTAACTATGACAAGAACATCGGTGGACTGATATTGAACCCCATAAATCTATGCCCAGAGGAAACCCCCATCCGTACCTGCAAGGCAACTCTTCCACATACCGCGATCTAGTGAAAATCCATTTTTTTTATTTGTTCTGTGTGGGATTCGAACCCCCGCCCCTATAATGGTATGCGTGTGTCGGGTTGAAGGACTGTCCCTCTAACTGTCTGAGCTACGGAGGCCTTGTGGGGCTGAGGGACTATCACTCAAACCGACTGAGCTACCGAGGCCCACTGTGTCAGACTGGGACTGTCACTCTAACTGTCTGAGCCACGGAGGCCTGTGTCGGGCTGAGGGACTGTCACTCTGTCTGAGCCACGGAGGCCTGTATCGGGCTGAAGGACTGTCCCTCTAACTGTCTGAGCCACGGAGGCCTTGTGGGGCTGAGGGACTATCACTCAAACCGACTGAGCCACCGAGGCCCACTGTGTCAGACTGGGACTGTCACTCTAACTGTCTGAGCCACGGAGGCCTTGTGGGGCTGAGGGACTATCACTCAAACCGACTGAGCCACTGAGGCCCACATGTGTCAGACTGGGACTGTCACTCTAACTGACCCCCCTGGGTTAATTTGGATGCTACATTTTAACGTCTGAACTGTTTGTGAAAAGTCAGTCAGTTTATTTAATATATACGTGAGCTTTCGAGAGAAAATACTCCCATCGTCAGCATTGTTAAATTACGTAGCGACAAAGTGGAATTGATGCAGATACATCGTGCATTCTACAAAAAACCAACATCCCTTCATTTCGACAATTAAATAATACTCACTGTTGCCGTGAAATGAACCTTCCTGTAAAACATGATTTTCCCAAATATTATTAGTAAATATTAAAACACAGTGGGTTGGCTCTGAGAGAAAAAGGCATGACAACGTTAAACAAAGTCTGCCGTGTCGAAACCAGGAGCCTGTTTCACTAAACCGCGTAAATGATTTTTTTGCGTATCTCTACAGTATGGGTTGCTATGGCAGTTACGTGAAAACTTACGCTACGCCGCTTTGTGAAACAGGGTCCTGTGAGTTTTGTTAAAAGTTAAAAAAGAAAAAAGACAATTTAATTATCCCGTTTATATAAATTTTCTACGATGATCCTACCCAGTTATGGTCATCGACGATCACATGGTTAATCGATACTTTTTACATAATCCTTAATGATTCAGCCGTGGATAGGTGATTTATCCGAGGGAGAAACCCTGTTGCCTACACCTGCAAAGTGACACGAGCTGCGCTTAAAGTACTTGTACCTTGGAAAATTAAAATATTTACGTTGTTATAAAAATATATATATTGGTAAAGCCATTTACCTGTGTGAACCGAAAATGTGTGTCGATAGCGGACAAAATTCAAATATGTTTTAACAGAATTTTCCCTTTTATTTGGCAGCTCGTTCCTCTTTAAACACGGCAACCCCGCCAGTTAAGTCTGTCTGGAAATTATACAAAACAGTACACAGCCAACAAATGTTGATTTTTGCCCAACGTTTAAAGTTTCTCAACCAAATAATGATTGTCTCTAATTCTCATTTTTTCTTGGATTTTCAGACTTTACCGTTTTCCATAAGCAATCGCTACAAGCTCACAGCTTTGATGTTCCTGTACATGGCTTCAGCATTTAACGCCCCATTCCTCTTAGTTCGTTTTCAACTGAAGAAAAACTAGTTCGGCAAGTGGATTTCGCTTGTAAGTTAATTGTTTCGTTGAAATTCCATTTGACGTATTTTTCTTCAAAGCCGTCAGATGTAAGCAGTATTGACGACAAACACTTAGTCGCATGCGCAATGAAAGCACAGATGACAGGGGGTCTGTGTAATTCTCCCAAGACTTTTTATGGGTACTTTTGAAACTCCCAGGCCTGGGGGGATCTGGTGTCGGTTGTTCTAAAGTCGATTAGACTATGCCCAGTTTTAACTTCGTAACGTCACAATTTAATTTCTTTGTTACACATTTAGGCCGGTTTCAAGCTTAACAAATTAAAAAAAAAAAAACAACCCAGTGATAACACGGTATGCAACAGAATTCCTTTTAGCGATGTACCTTGGCATAAACGAAAACTTTAATGATATTTGTGTCACACAACCAAGACCGAGCTAATGACGTCATTTAGCGACGTCACAATAACTGTTCTAAGTTGTAGACCGGACAAACGACAAAGAGAGTAGATTGACAAGAGTGGTCACTTCGTCCAATCAGCATTGCTGGCATGTTCTTCTGGCCCCCTAGCGAAACTTAGGTGTTCCGACTGTACACGATTCGATGAGGGCGCCCCCTACAGGAAAGATGTTCCTAATCAAATCGTGTCAGTTCAAATTCAACATGGCGCGAACGAAGTGACCACTCTTGTCAATCTACGCTCTTTGCAAACGATCCATTTGTTTTTAACATCAAGATTTCGGCCGTTTTACAACAGATTGTAGAAAGGAAGCCAGATATTGTGACAGTTTATATTCGAATGAATCTAGTAATGCGAAAAAATTGTGACCGAAAAGGGATTTTGACTGAATATGACAGAAGTGTAAATGATAGCTTGGGTTGTCTGGTCTAAGATGGGTGTTACGACGTCATGACAGTGTTGCCAGCAAAACTGGTAAATGGCCTATTTTTTAAAAGGGAGAGGAAGCGTGTGGATTTGCGTTCGTTTTATGTTTTACAACTGCAATGAACGTAGTCGTCAACTATATACGTGGAATGGAGGTCACGTGGTATTTGATTTGCATCGAACGCTGCCATTACTAGGAGATGGCATTAGTAGACGTATGTTTGGTTAGGGTTATGGGGACGTCAAAACTGTCTACTAGATGCAGGTCAATCTAAAATTACCTACACCCTATTCCTAGCGTTAAGATGTGACCTCTTAGGCTTTTATCCGCCATCTTGTTATTTCACACGGGTTTTCCCCTTTCTACGAAAGCCCAGAGAGCTCATTCGAAATTCGAGTTGCAGCATTTGAAATTAGGAAATTGACTTTTTTTTTTTTTTTTTTTTTTATATATATGCTTTATTTTGTGCACAGTAAGCTGTATCAGCTTATTTTGTACAACAATTCAAAGAAAGGTCAAATAATTGAAATAGACATAAAATGAATGGTAATCACAATGATGGCAACTATTGCTGAAGAAAACTTTGTACAAATTATCAAAGAAACGATTATAGATTAAGATGTTAAGAAAAATAGGGGAAAAATATGCAATTAAAGATAATAGACCGCATACATTCATTACTGAGATATATAAAGGTTTTGACATATACTTAAAACAGTTGTTTACATATGACAGAAGCAAAACGTAAGAACACAAAGGATAGGTTACACGGACACATACAAACCATAACAGTCACTAGATTTACGTACATAACATGAAAACATCATACAATAGTCGTCATTATAAAAAAAAATGAAAACATGTTGTTGTTGGCCGTCCAGACCGCGTCACACAATTGGTCCC
Organism: Lepidochitona cinerea; assembly: GCA_963971465.1. NCBI lineage: Eukaryota > Metazoa > Mollusca > Polyplacophora > Chitonida > Tonicellidae > Lepidochitona > Lepidochitona cinerea. Next base: position 17,666,007 of record OZ020559.1, read on the forward strand.
TTGGTATTAAAAACGTTTTGATTGTGTAATGAATTTGCAAACGGAATCGAAAATATGATTGTTAATATCTAAACTTAATTCATGAGAGCCGTACAGTAGCAGTGTAGGTGACAAATCGCCTGCATAACCATTTAGCCGTATCCGGTCAATCATAAGCGTGCGCGGCAGTACGAAATTGTTACAGACAAGTAGGTAATGTGAAGCGCTTTCGATAGAACATCCACATGTACATTTTGGGGAATCAGAAATGAAGTTATTAAATAGGTCCTCGTTCAGAGAACTGCAACCATTGCGCAGTCGACAGTGTATTATGTTACTTTTACGTTGACCAACGTAATACCAAGGAGGAACTTTTGGTATAGGGAAAAGCTTTTGCAGTGAACTTTTAAAACTAGATTTGTTAGGTTGTGATCGAATCGGTTCGGGTAACTCGTTCCATTCACGCAGAGTTTGTGGATAAAACGATTTGCTGTAATTTGCAGTTCGACACCTGAAGGAAGTTAGTTGATTTTTGTTTCTGACTGGGTATGGATTACGTACGTTAGTTGGAGGGGGTAAAATATTGTTAAGTCTACTGTCTGGGTTATTAAGGTTATCGTGAAAAATTAAAAGTCGCTGGATTTTGCGTCTATGTTTTGTAATAACGTTACAAACATCAGGTATAGATACAGCTCAACGACGCTAAGTACAAATGGAGCACGATCTTAACAATGCCATTGTTCATTGTCGAAAAAAAAGATAACGGAATATAAGCCGAGTTCATCAATTTGAAGGGAATTCAAAACGAAATTGGTATAAAAGTATTAAAATATTTTAGCTTAGAAAAAGACGCTCAAATGACTATAAACATAAACGACCAGGGGTGGGTTGTTCGAAGCGCCGTTAGCCTATCGGCAGGTTTTTCTTTGTTACGTCACGTCATTTAACCTGTCGTTAAGCTAATTTTCTTTTGAACAACCGGCCCCAGCTCACTTTGCTATTTTATTCATCAATAGACACATTGAACATCGCTAATCAATATAAACGACCAGCTAGTTCACTTTCATCCATAGACACATTGAACATCGCTAATCAATATAAACGACCAGCTAGCCCACTTTCATCCATAGACACATTGAACATCGCTAATCAATATAAACGACCAGCTAGCTCACTTTCATCCATATAAACACACATTGAACATCGCTAATCAATATAAACGACCAGCTAGCTCACTTTCATCCATATAAACACACATTGAACATCGCTAATCAATTTACTTTTTATAGGAATAGTTGTGGGTGAACATTTATCTGTCAAGGATTGACATGATAGATACTTTGAAATGTAGTCACTGTATTTCTAGATTAACGGATTAAAGGTTTAGGGATTAGCGGATCACTGCAGGACAGCGCGGGGGAGGATTATCACTCTACAGGGACCCCTGTTTTCAATCGTAGTCATAAGTGGACTGAGTGAAATTCAAATCGTAGTCATAAGTGGACTGAACTGAACTGAACTGAACTTTATTACACCTCAGACCGTAATTACAGTATATGAGGGCATACATAAATTACAATTGAACAGGCTGACAAATTTTCTAGGGATTGTCACAAATTGGATTGAAAAATAATCTAACAAAGGATGATGTTTTCAGAGATCTTTACGAATAGAGAGAGACTTATTTATATAATACCAGTGTCAAAATTCTTAATAATCAACAGGATAAATTTAGCAAATTTTAGCAGTTTGGGTTTGTAATTACAAGCTAGCAAATCTTGCCATTTGGGTACGTATAATAATACTTAGGAATATGAAGAGTTCTTTGCTGTTGGAAAAAAGGACACTCTAGAGCATAATGGTATTCATTTCCAATGGCTTGTTTATCACAGAGTTGACAAATTCTTTCCGTTTTCGGAATAGAGTTCCAGCGGCCGACTTCAATAGATGGCTATGATTTGTCGTTCTAAATTTAGACATGGCAATTTTAAATGCTTTTGGTAAAACAAACAGGTAGTTTTCACAATTTAGTTCAAATTTGAAGTTTTTGTAAAAGCTTCCTTTGGAGGAGTTGGAAATTAATTCAAGCCAGGATTGTTGGAAGTGATCGTTCAGTCGCTGACGAAAGCCGACCAGCTAGCTCACTTTTATCTATATAAACACACATTGAACATGGCTAATCAATATAAACGACCAGCTGGCTCACTTTCATCCATAGACACATTGAACACCTTCGTAGCGCTTGGGCTGTGTGGAATCCCCTTAAAGGAAGGGAAATCTCTAGAAATACATAGGGATTATCGTCGATAACAACCTTCAAAGTACTTAAAACATTTCACGCCAATTACCTCCAGTGACCCTCAAGCTAATAAAAACAGACAGAAGTTTGTCCTTTCAGTGGCTTATCTGTGTAGCCATTTTTCCGTTTTAGGATGACGTGATGTTGGTGTAGCTATTTTTAGATCAATAATGGCGTATTTTTACCGCTCTCTAGTGTATGGTGCTAGATTTAGGTCCAAAAAAAAACAAAACATGGCGACAAACTTGAAGTGGGAAGATTGTCTCCGAATATATAGGCCAGTATGCAACCGCACGCCATTACTTAGCCAGCCATTGGCTAAATTGCATCACATGACTACTCTATAACGCACTTAAATTTTTATTCAACAATAATTGGATAAAACTAATGAAAAAATGGTGGCGGCCTTGAGAATGGCCTATGCAGCTTATTCTCTATTGTAACGCCACCTTCAAATTTCAATTATTCACTTACGAGGGAATAAAATATACATTGGACAGTTGTTTTGGACTAAATGAACTCTACTCTTTCCATCTAAACTAGTCTAAAGCTTAGATTTTCTTTCCCTTTAAAAGAAATAAAACAATATAATACAATAGTATGGAAGGAAACCGGAATCTTTACCCAGAGGAAACCCCCGACCGTTGACACGTACCTGCATGGCAACTCTTCCACATACCGCGATCTAGTGAAAATCCATTTTTTTTATTTGTTCTGTGTGGGATTCGTACCCCCGCCCCTATAATGGTATGCGTGTGTCGGGTTGAAGGACTGTCCCTCTAACTGTCTGAGCCACGGAGGCCTTGTGGGGCTGAGGGACTATCACTCAAACCGACTGAGCCACCGAGGCCCACAGATGTCAGACTGGGTCTGTCACTCTAACTGCCCCCCCCCCCCCCCCCCTGGGTTAATTTGGATGCTACATTTTAACGTCTGAACTGTTTGTGAAAAGTCAGTCAGTTTATTTAATATGAGCTTTCGAGAGAAAATACTTCCATCGTCAGCATTGTTAAATTACGTAGCGACAAAGTTAAATTTATCCAGATACATCGTGCATTCTACAAAAACCAACATCCCTTCATATCGACAAATAAATAATACTCACTGTTGCCGTGAAATGAGCCTTCCTGCAAAACATGATTTTCCCAAATATTATTAGTAAATTTTAAATCACAGTGGGTTGGCTCTGAGAGGAAAAGGCATGACAACGTCACACAGAGTCTGCCGTATCCAAACCAGGGAGTTTTGTTATAAGTTGAAAAATAAAAAAGACAATTTAATTATCCCGTCTATATAAATATTCTACGATGATCCTAACCAGTTATGGTCATCGACGATCACATGGTTAATCGATACTTTTTACGTAATCCTTAATGATTCAGCCGTGGATAGGTTTTTTATCCGAGGGAAGAACCCTGTTGCCTACGCCTTTAAAGTGACACGAGCTGCGGTTGAAGTACTTGTACCTTGGAAAATTAAAAGATTTACGTTGCTATAAAATATATATATTGGTAAAGCCATTTACCTGTGCAAACCGAAAATATGTTCCGATAGCGGACAAAATTCAAATCGGTTTCAACGTAATTTTCCTTTTTATTTGGCAGCTCGTTCCACTTTAAACACGGCAACCCCGCCAGTTAAGTCTGTCTGGAAATTATACAAAACAGTACACAGCCAACAAATGTTGATTTTTGCCCAACGTTTAAAGTTTCTCAACCAAATAATGATTGTCCATAATTCTCATTTTTTCTTGGATTTTCAGACTTTACCGTTTTCCATAACCAATCGCTACAAGCTCACAGCCTTGATGTTCCTGTACATGGCCTCAGCATTTAACGCCCCATTCCTTTTAGTTCGTTTTCAACTGAAGAAAAACTAGTTCGGCAAGTGGATTTCGCTTGTAAGTTAATTGTTTCGTTGAAATTCCATTTGACGTATTTTTCTTCAAAGCCGTCAGATGTAAGCAGTATTGACGACAAACACTTAGTCACATGCGCAATGAAAGCACAGATGACAGGGGGTCTGTGTAATTCTCCCAAGACTTTTTATGGGTACTTTTGAAACTCCCAGGCCTGGGGGGATCTGGTGTCGGTTGTTCTAAAGTCGATTAGACTATGCCCAGTTTTAACTTCGTAACGTCACAATTTAATTTCTTTGTTACGCCTTTAGGCCGGATTCAAGGGTAACAAATTTAAAAAAAAACTCAACCCAGTGATACTTAGATATGCAACAAAGTTCCTTTTAGTGATGTGCCTTGGGCTCGATCCCCACATTATTGTGAACATGGTTTTAAGCCCCAGAGCTCTGGCATAAACGGAAACTTTAATGATATTTGCTTCACCAATTACCGTAATGACGTCATTTAGTGGTAGACCGGACAAACGACAAAGAGAGTAGATTGACAAGAGTGGTCACTTCGTCCAATCAGCATGGCCGGCATGTTCTTCTGGCCCCCTAGCGGAAGAGTGTTCCGATAAAGGCGCCCCCTACAGGAAGGAGGTTCCTAATCGAATAGTGTCAGTTCAAATACAACATGGCGCGAACGAAGTGACCACTCTTGTCAATCTACTCTCTTTGCAAACGATCCATTTGTTTTTAACATCAAGATTTCGGCCGTTTTACAACAGATTGTAGAAAGGAAGCCAGATATTGTGACAGTTTATATCCGAATGAATCTAGTAATGCGAAAAAATTGTGACCGAAAAGGGATTTTGACTGAATATGACAGAAGTGTAAATGATAGCTTGGGTTGTCTGGTCTAAGATGGGTGTTACGACGGCATGACAGTGTTGCCAGCAAAACGGGTAAATGGCCTATTTTTTGAAAGGGAGAGGAAGCGTGTGGATTTGCGTACATTTTATGTTTTACAACTGCAATGAACGTAATCGTCAACTATATACGTGGAATGGAGGTCACGTGGTATTTGATTTGCATCGAACGCCGCCATTACTAGGAGATGGTATTAGTAGACGTATGTTTGGTTGGGGTTATGGGGACGTCAAAACTGTCTACTAGATGCAGGTCAATCTAAAATTACCTACACCCTATTCCTAGCGTTAGGATGTGACCTCTAAGGCTTTTATCCGCCATCTTGTTATTTCACACGGGTTTACCGCTTTCTACGAAAGCCCAGAGAGTTCATTCGAATTTCGAGTTTCAAAATTTGAAATTAGGAAATTGACTTTCAATTTCGAATTTTGAATTTCAAAATCTGAAATTCGAAATTAGGAAATTGACTTTCAATTTCAAATAAATTATTTGCAAGTTTACAAAACATGGTAGCTACATGGAACTATATTTGTGGAATGGACACGTCTCATTCGCTGGTTTGGACCTGACTTTGTAAACTGTGCCGCCATTAATAGTTGAAGCGCGCGTGCATAACATATCTGGATCGCTATTGCACCATCTCCTAGTAATGTTGGCATTCGAGGCAAATCAAATACCACCTGACCTCCATTCCACGCATACAGTTCATTGTGCTTGTGTTTGAGATCTAGACGGCCCTCTTTAATGTGACGATTTCGTTTTGAAACCTCGAAACTCACGTTGAAGTTTCCAATTTCAATATTTGAAATTCGAAATTCGAAACTCACCTTCCAATTTCGAATTTCAAATTGTGAAACTGGGTTTAAAAAAAAATGAAATTCAATAATGAAATCGCTGATCTACCAGTGCACATTTAGTGTTAACAATAATTTGATTGGTGAACCTAATTTAAAAGCTGTCAGTGATTGTTTAATTTTAATTAACTAAGTGTGAATATTGAATTTCGAAATCAAGAATGTGAATTTCGAATTTCAAAATCTGAAATTCGAATGAGCCCTCTGGGCTTTCGTACCTTTCGGATAAATAATGGTCTTTGTTTAGCATTTATGTTTTTTTTTTTTCCATTTCAGATAACCACGGCTTGCTTCTATATAGAGTTATTTCCCTTACACTGCCTTTCTGTGCTTGAAAAGAGGATTTCCGATTTTGCTGGTATAAATTTACGCTGTGTTCCATGTGAAACCTCCGAAGGTTTCTCTCTGGAAGACCCAATAGTTAAAAAGCAAGATTTAAGCATTTTACTTTATAAACAATTTGCTCGTAATGTTGACGCCTTTTAGATAAACCCTTAACGGCAAAAGTTTATCATGGTTTGATTGGTTTCATTTATGGCGGTGTTGCCAGGTTTAGCGGGGGAGGTAACAGGGCTCTTTGCTAGGAGGTACGGAGCACTATTAGTGCCATGGCTGGAATTTTGACATTTTCAGTGTTTTTTGTCTTTAACAGAATTTTACACTAGTGGAAACTTGGTTTGGAGACGAGAGATTATCTATTTCGAAGAAGATCAAGCGTGTATCATAGGAATCATAGCCTAAAGTAAAACAATCTGCATAGAAAGTAGAAAAACGCATGTAAACTGTCAAATCACAAGAAAAAACATTTACTCCGCCGTGAAGAGGTTTCTACCAAACACAAAACTTTTCTCAGCGGAAAAAACATTTCCGCCTTGTGATTTAACAGTTTACTTATGGGTTTCTCTGCAAATCGTTTTAGTAAACATATATTTCTTAGGGTGCACCCTTGGTTTTCTATAACAAACATAAAAAACCGTTTCTGAGAAGAAATTTCTATAAGGGTACAATTCTGATAACGGCCCAAAAACACAAGAAATATGGAAATTCCACCCATGCCACTGTTATGCCCCTGTACGGAGGAAACCCCCTGACAAATCTACCACGTATGGGTTTATTATGGTGATGTCCAGATCAACAGTGTATAGAAATGAAATGCTTTGTCTTTAGAGGTCATGTAAACTCAATTGAAATATACTTATGTGTTAAAAAGAATCGCACAAGCGGATTGTTGTCATAAGAGATAAGTCCTTTGTTTGATTTTCTTTGAGAAGCGCCAGGTCGAAATGTCTGGCAATAGGGCCTAGCTGTACTCGTGTCTCAGTAACATTGCAATGGGGCTGAAGACACTATGATTGATTGTTTGGTGTTTTTCGCCGTGCTCAAGATTATTTCACTTATATGGCGGCGTTGCCAGTTTTATTGTTGGAGGAAACCGGGCTCTATGCCGGAGGAAACCCACGACCTTCCGTTGGTAACTGGCAACCATCTCACATAGGTCGAGTGAAAACCCAGTCAAATTTTTTTCCAATTTTTGGACTGAGTGGGATTCGAACCCGCGACCCATTGGTGGAAGGCTGTTTGGATTGAGCGTCCAACGCTCTACGTACTGAGCCACGGATGCCCCCGAAGATAATATGAACTGGCGCGTTGTCACCTATGAAAGATGTACGATGAGAGCATGGAAGGAGGTCCACCCACTGTCAATTTCTGATATACCTGTCAATTTAACAGGTCTACACCGGGACTGAAGTGACGAGGGAGTAACTTTGCTGGAAAATAACCTTTAGCCAATACCTTTTTAATACCATACCTTCCATTGACGCGGCGCGGGTTTGAATGTATTTTCACTCGGATGCCGTATGTGGAACAGGTGCCAGGAACTCGCCGAAGGTTGGTGGCTTCTTCTGGGCAATGAGCCCCCCCCCCCCTCCCCTCCCAACTATACCTGGCAACACCACCATATAAGAGAAATAATTTTGAGTGCGGCGTAAAGCGTCAACCAATCAAGCAATCAATCCAGATGCAACTCGGCTTCGTTTGTGATTCAACTGCTTTGTAAAACGAACCCCTGGTGAACACCCCGGAAACCAACCAACCAACAACCAACCAACCAACCTACCAACCAACCATCCAACTGGTTTGTTCGGTTGTTGGTTGTGGAATAGCCGAGAAATCTTGGCTCTGCCGAATTTATTTTTTTTCCGTGTTCGTCATATGTATGACGAACACGGAAAAAAAAATTCGGCAGAGCCAAGATTTCTCGGCTAGTTGTGGAATTGTCAATTCGTCAGATCAGTTTAGATAGATCTGAGGAAGGAACCTTGATTGATAAGTAATTAATTCTCTAATAGACATCAAGTAATGCATTAGTGTATATTTACTAATAATCAACTTGAGTTCATGTGTGAAGAATTAGTATCAATTACAGTGGGAGACTCTACCGTTCAATTACTACGCTAAATATTCTTTTTATTAAAGGTACACGAGCGGTCAAAGTTCAGACTTTTTTGTGAATGCTCATTATCCAGAAAATGTGGTCGTTTGATTGATTGATTTATGTTTTATGCTGCACAATATGCTGTAAAGCATTTCCTTTCTTAACACTTTTATCGCATTTTAGCGAAACCTTAAAGGATAAGGAAATGAAAGAACAGGCGCACTAAATTTTCCTTTCTAACGGTACCAAAACCATATCTCTACGATTTTTCCACGCAAATCTGCGCTATAAGAGAGTTAAAGGCACACTTGCCGCGAAAATCCAGAATACTTGTTTACATAAAAAGCAGTGGGCGGTTTTCTGTATTTTTCCCAGACAGAGGAAGTTAGGGACTTTCTATTTTTACCAAAAATTGAGTATCTTTTATTTGAAATTGAAAATTAGATCTATCAAGTATTCGCAATGTAAACAAACCCCGAACACGAACATGCGCACAAGCGCCCCAATGCGTTGAGTCTTGTGAATGATCTAACGGCACAGTATAATTTTACGTACTTTTTCTGAGAAATATAGACTGGCGATCGGGTAAGAGGGACTCGAAAAGCCTGCCGATGATTTTTTTTAGTGCAAACCACTGATAAAAAGGCCTGACATTAGGGTAATCCAACACTAATAACGTGACATGAGCTGCCATAATTCACACCTTTTTCATAATTTGTGATCGTTACGACAGTAAGAGGCTTTGAAGGCCATCGAAAAACGAAATGATTAGCATTGGAATGAGGAACATCCATACAGTATGTGGCCTATTCGAACCGGAATAGTGTTCGAAAAGTAAACAAAATTTAAATAAACGAGACGACCATTCATTCATTCTAAGCCAGAGTTAGTTCAAAACAATACTTTATCGTGCATTCTCAAGACTAGAAGCACAAAATAGCTTCTGAATAGCGTCTAGAGAAAAATAGTCCATAATTTCACCATTTTGTTTTTACGTCAAAATGTCAACATTTTGGCAGCTCATGCCACTTTAAGTTAACCTACACTGACTGTTGTTGTTGTAATCAGGCTTCGATTCTTCGTTTGTTTTTCTCCCCATTTATATATTCTAAATCTAACTGGATATTTTTTATGCGTCCTATGTTTTAGTTGAATTAAGCTCATGCAAATTGGTTTTCTTAACAAATGTTCAACAGGCTACGGCCGCAAGTGGGGCTTTAATAATCTCTATCAGATAATGTGTAACTGACTCGGGAGCCATCTTCACGGCAGATCTTAGCGGTGTGTCCCGATTGGCCAATCAGCATACGCCTAGCTCACAAGTCACTTCACTAGCGTAAGAGAAATTGGTCAACTCCGAAAGTCTGCCATTTAAACCTAGGTTAATTTAGATAAATTCGAGGCGCTAATAACAAAAGACAAATACTCTAATAACTCTGAAATATATACTGGCTTGTAAATCAACCTTTTGGGAAGACGTGACAGGCTGCATTTGGTGTCTATGTGACTTGTGGGGGTCATTGTAGAATTTTCAGAAAAGGTAGTCTAACCGTTGACATAGCAGGTTATAACCATACACGCTCGCAAGGGAAGTAATTTACTAATACTTTTTTCCGGTCAATTTCAAAATATAAATGGCGCACTCCACTGACGATTGAACACGAGCTTGTCTGGCAGATTCATGTTCAGTGTAGAATGCGTCTCCATGTTAGCCCGTGAATCAAGGCCAACCGGATTCTCACGAGTTCGATACTGGCATAGAATGTAATGTATGGATTTAGAAGCTAGAAAGTCATAGCGGACTTCTTGTGGATAACATGGACATTGCTTCAGAGTAAACATTCTCCACAAAGGATGATGTATGAACCTTTGTACTTTATTTAAAGTGGCATGAGCTGCCAAAAATGTTGATATTTTAATCTTAAAACAGAATGTTGAAATTATTGGCTATTTTTCTCAAGACATATAATTCAGAAGCTTTTTAGTGCTTCTAGTCTCGAGAATGTACGATAAAGTATTGTTTTGAACTAACTTTGGCTTAGAATGAATGAATGGTCGTCCCGGTTATTTAAATTTTGTTTACTTTTCGAACACGTTTTCGGTTCGTACAGGTCACATACTGTATTGATTTTCTTCATTCCAACGCTGATCATTTATCGGCTTTGAATGCCATCGAGAAAACTAAATAAATGGCGTTGGAATGAGGTAAATCCATACAGTATGTTTTAACATGAAAATATCAACATTTTGGCAGCTCATGCCACTTTAAGAATCATACATGTAGGTTTTGTTATCTTATTCTTCTGTGACAGCAATTTACGTCGCCCAGAGAGGAGTCTTACAAAGTTGGCGTAAAGTTGCGCATTGGCCTACAACATGGCCCAGTTGCGACTAGGGCTTAAGTTACCATATTTTTAACACTGATTTACGTCCGATGTAACTTACGACAGCTGCGTAAGACAGGGCTGTGGTTGTAATGACCAATTCAGTGCAATATGTGTTATTCAAGGGCCTTCTCCACTATGTCCATTTGGACAATTAGCCCAAAAGACTCAAAAGACTATAAACAAAAACGACCTGGGGGGTGGGTTGTTCAAAGCGCCGTTAGCTTAACGGCAGGTTAGATGACATGAATACCACCCAAAACGTCCCCAGTCCAAAACGTCCCCACCCAAAACGTCCCCAAGTAAACCCAGAACGTCCCCACTATTAAACCCAAAACGTCCCCACTATTAAACCCAAAACGTCCCCAAGCAACCCAAAACATCCCTATCCATACCAGTAGCTTGACATCATCTTGTAAAACTGGTAAATTTTTATATGTTTTTATTTCATAATATGGGTCAATAAAGAAATTTAAAAAAACACGGATTTATTAATTTCATCGTTTTTCACTATAAAATTTCAAATTTGTTATGGGTATATTCCCAATTTAATTCTACATATACAATTTTGTGCCGGCGTTATGATAATACAAATAAGTGAAATAAATGATGCTGGGGTTATAATAATTTTAAAAAGTTAAATGATATGCATATTTTACAACACTGTAAATGCAGTTCAGTTTAAACAATGTTGGGTCTGGCTTCCTTGCCTGGTGAATGGCATCGTAATATATGAATGATAACCCCGCTGGGTGTAGAGTAAAGAATGCCACGACTCTTTGAACCTTGCGATCTGTAGGTATATAAGTTGCTGCATTTTGTATCTTTACCAAAGCAATCATGAGTCCCGGCCAGGAAGACTGCGTTGTTTGTTTCAACAGAGTGCGTCCACGTCAAGAAGGCCTCCAATGCGATAACTGTAACCGATGGCAAAGAATTACTTTACAAAGAGTCACAATATGTCAATATTCAGGTCAAACTTTACTTGTATCTGAAAGGAAGTTGAGACGGATCCAAAAAAATCACTTATTCACTTATAAGTGCTAAACTTATTCAGTAGATAAAGTTTTATTGTTTGTCATACATTTCTGTACACTTTTGTAATAAAATAAAAATCAGTCTTGCAAATTGTTTTGCGAATTATTTTTTAATTTTTGTATTTATGTGGCAATGTGATTTGTTATTAGACTAAAATCTTAACTGGGGACGTTTTGGCCATTTTGTGGGGACGTTCTGGGCATTATATGGGGACGTTCTGGGTTTACATGTGGACGTTTTGGGTGGGGACGTTTCGGACTGGGGACGTTTTGGGCAGTTCCCGATGACATCACGTCACAAAGGAATTTCTTTGTTACGTCACGTCATTTAACCTGCCGTTAAGCTAATTTTCTTTTGAACAACCGGCCCCAGGGGTGGGTTGTTCGAAGCGCCAATAGCTTATCGACAGGTTTGATGACGTCGCGTCACAAATGAATTTCTTTGTTACGTCACGTCATTTAACCTGCCGTTAAGCTAATTTTCTTTTGAACAACCGGCCCCAGCTCACTTTGCTATTTTATTCATCCATAGACACGTTGAACATCGCTAATCAATATAAACGACCAGCTAGCTCACTTTCATCCATAGACACATTGAACATCGCTAATCAATATAAACGACCAGCTAGCTCACTTTCATCCATAGACACATTGAACAGCGCTAATCAATATAAACGACCAGCTACCTCACTTTCATCCATAGACACATTAACCATCGCTAATCAATATAAACGACCAGCTAGCTCACTTTCATCCATACAAACACACATTGAACATCGCTAATCAATATAAACGACCAGCTAGCTCACTTTCATCCATACAAACACACATTGAACATCGCTAATCAATATAAACGACCAGCTAGCTCACTTTCATCCATAGACACATTGAACAGCGCTAATCAATATAAACGACCAGCTACCTCACTTTCATCCATAGACACATTAACCATCGCTAATCAATATAAACGACCAGCTAGCTCACTTTCATCCATACAAACACACATTGAACATCGCTAATCAATATAAACGACCAGCTAGCTCACTGTCATCCATAGACACATTAAACATCGCTAATCAATATAAACGACCAGCTAGCTCACTTTCATCCATAGACACATTGAACATCGCTAATCAATATAAACGACCAGCTAGCTCACTGTCATCCATAGACACATTGAACATCGCTAATCAATATAAACGACCAGCTAGCTCACTTTCATCCATAGACACATTGAACAGCGCTAATTAATATAAACGACCAGCTAGCTCACTTTCATCCATAGACACATTGAACATCGGTAATCAATATAAACGACCAGCTAGCTCACTTTCACCCATAGACACATTGAACATCGCTAATCAATATAAACGACCAGCTAGCTCACTTTCATCCATAGACACATTGAACATCGGTAATCAATATAAACGACCAGCTAGCTCACTTTCACCCATAGAAACATTAAACATCGCTAATCAATATAAACGACCAGCTAGCTCACTTTCACCCATAGACACATTGAACATCGCTAATCAATATAAACGACCAGCTAGCTCACTTTCATCCATAGACACATTGAACATCGCTAATCAATATAAACGACCAGCTAGCTCACTTTCATCCATAGACACATTGAACAGCGCTAATCAATATAAACGACCAGCTAGCTCACTTTCATCCATAGACACATTGAACATCGCTAATCAATATAAAAGACCAGCTAGCTCACTTTCATCCATACACACATTGAACATCGCTAATCAATATAAACGACCAGCTGGCTCACTTTCACCCATAGACACATTGAACATCGCTAATCAATATAAACGACCAGCTAGCTCACTTTCATCCATACACACATTGAACATCGCTAATCAATATAAACGACCAGCTGGCTCACTTTCACCCATAGACACATTGAACATCGCTAATCAATATAAACGACCAGCTAGCTCACTTTCATCCATACACACATTGAACATCGCTAATCAATATAAACGACCAGCTGGCTCACTTTCACCCATAGACACATTGAACATCGTTAATCAATATAAACGATCAGCTAGCTCACTTTCATCCATATAAACACACATTGAACATCGCTAATCAATATAAACGACCAGCTAGCTCACTTTCATCCATAGACACATTAAACATCGCTAATCAATATAAACGACCAGCTAGCTCACTTTCATCCATAGACATATTGAACATCGCTAATCAATATAAACGACCAGCTAGCTCACTTTCATCCATAGACACATTGAACATCGCTAATCAATATAAACGACCAGCTAGCTCCCTTTCATCCATATAAACACACATTGAACATCGCTAATCAATATAAACGACCAGCTAGCTCACTTTCATCCATAGACACATTAAACATCGCTAATCAATATAAACGACCAGCTAGCTCACTTTCATCCATAGACATATTGAACATCGCTAATCAATATAAACGACCAGCTAGCTCACTTTCATCCATAGACACATTGAACATGGCTCATCAATATAAACGACCAGCTAGCTCACTTTCATCCATATAAACACACATTGAACATCGCTAATCAATATAAACGACCAGCTAGCTCACTTTCATCCATAGACACATTGAACATCGCTAATCAATATAAACGACCAGCTAGCTCACTTTCATCCATAGACATATTGAACATCGCTAATCAATATAAACGACCAGCTAGCTCACTTTCATCCATAGACACATTGAACATCGCTAATCAATATAAACGACCAGCTAGCTCACTTTCATCCATAGACACATTGAACATCGCTAATCAATATAAACGACCAGCTAGCTCACTTTCATCCATACACACATTGAACATCGCTAATCAATATAAACGACCAGCTAGCTCACTTTCATCCATAGATACATTGAACATCGCTAATCAATATAAACGACTAGCTAGCCATTTTCATCCATATAAACACACATTGAACATGGCTAATCAATATAAACGACCAGCTAGCTCACTTTCATCCATAGATACATTGAACATCGCTAATCAATATAAACGACCAGCTGGCTCACTTTCATCCATAGACACATTGAACATCGCTAATCAATATAAACGACCAGCTAGCTCACTTTCATCCATAGACACATTGAACATCGCTAATCAATACAAACGACCAGCTAGCCCACTTTCATCCATAGACACATTAAACATCGCTAATTAATATAAACGACCAGCTAGCTCACTTTCATCCATAGACACATTGGACATTGCTAATCAATATAAACGACCAGCTAGCTCACTTTCATCCATAGACACATTGAACATCGCTAATCAATATGAACGACCAGCTAGCTCACTTTCAACCATAGATACATTGAACATCGCTAATCAATATAAACGACCAGCTAGCTCACTTTCATCCATATAAACACACGTTGAACATCGCTAATCAATACAAACGACCAGTTAGCTCACTTTCATCCATATAAACACATATTGAACATCGCTAATCAATATAAACGACCAACTAGCTCACTTTCATCCATAGACACGTTGAACATCGCTAATCAATACAAACGACCAGCTAGCTCACTTTCATCCATAGACACATTGAACATCGCTAATCAATATAAACGACCAGCTAGCTCACTTTCATCCATAGACACATTGAACATCGCTAATCAATATAAACGACCAGCTAGCTCACTTTCATCCATATAAACACACGTTGAACATCGCTAATCAATACAAACGACCAGTTAGCTCACTTTCATCCATATAAACACATATTGAACATCGCTAATCAATATAAACGACCAACTAGCTCACTTTCATCCATAGACACGTTGAACATCGCTAATCAATACAAACGACCAGCTAGCTCACTTTCATCCATAGACACATTGAACATCGCTAATCAATATAAACGACCAGCTAGCTCACTTTCATCCATAGACACATTGAACATCGCTAATCAATATAAACGACCAGCTAGCTCACTTTCATCCACAGACACATTGAACATCGCTAATCAATATAAACGACCAGCTAGCTCACTTTCATCCATAGACACATTGAACATGGCTAATCAATATAAACGACCAGCTAGCTCCCTTTCATCCATATAAACACACATTGGACATCGCTAATCAATATAAACGACCAGCTAGCTCACTTTCATCCATAGACACATTGAACATCGCTAATCAATTTAAACGACCAGCTAGCTCCCTTTCATCCATATAAACACAAATTGAACATCGCTAATCAATATAAACGACCAGCTAGCTCACTTTCGTCCATAGACACATTGAACATCGCTAATCAATATAAACGACCAGCTAGCTCACTTTCGTCCATAGACACATTGAACATCGCTAATCAATATAAACGACCAGCTAGCTTACTTTTATCCATAGACACATTGAACATCGCTAATCAATATAAACGACCAGCTAGCTCACTTTCATCCATAGACACATTGAACATCGCTAATCAATATAAACGACTAGCTGGCTCCCTTTCATCCATAGACACATTGAACATCGCTAATCAATATAAACGACCAGCTAGCTCACTTTCATCCATAGACACGTTGAACATCGCTAATCAATATAAACGACCAGCTAGCTCACTTTCATCCATAGACACATTGAACATCGCTAATCAATATAAACGACCAGCTAGCTCACTTTCATCCATAGACACGTTGAACATCGCTAATCAATATAAACGACTAGCTGGCTCCCTTTCATCCATAGACACATTGAACATCGCTAATCAATATAAACAACCAGCTAGCTCACTTTCACCCATAGACACATTGAACATCGCTAATCAATAGAAACGACCAACTGGCTCACTTTCATCCATATAAACACACATTGAACATCGCTAATAAATATAAACGACCAGCTAGCTCACTTTCATCCATAGACACATTGGACATCGCTAATCAATATAAACGACCAGCTAGCTCACTTTCATCCATAGACACATTGAACATGGCTAATCAATATAAGCGACCAGCTAGCTCACTTTCATCCATAGACACATTGAACATCGCTAATAAATATAAACGACCAGCTAGCTCACTTTCATCCATAGACACATTGAACATCGCTAATCAATATAAACGACCAGCTAGCTCTCTTTCATCCATAGACACATTGAACATCGCTAATCAATATAAACGACCAGCTGGCTCACTTTCATCCATAGACACATTGAACATCGCTAATCAATATAAGCGACCAGCTAGCTCACTTTCATCCATAGACACATTGAACATCGCTAATCAATATAAGCGACCAGCTAGCTCACTTTCATCCATAGACACATTGAACATCGCTAATCAATATAAGCGACCAGCTAGCTCACTTTCATCCATAGACACATTGAACATCGCTAATCAATATAAGCGACCAGCTAGCTCACTTTCATCCATAGACACATTGAACATCGCTAATCAATATAAGCGACCAGCTAGCTCACTTTCATCCATATACACATTGAACATCGCTAATCAATATAAGCGACCAGCTAGCTCACTTTCATCCATAGACACATTGAACATGGCTAATCAATATAAACGACCAGCTAGCTCACTTTCATCCACAGACACATTGAACATCGCTGCAACAGTTAATCACTATCCAGTGTCAGTTACTATTTTAATATACTGCATACTGTTCATTAGCCCATTCAGCACAATCATATAGGGATGGAGAGATGACCTTTTGGGAAGCTAATTCGGAAGATTGATTGTTTGGTGTTTTACGCCGCGCTCAAGATTATTTCACTTATATGGCGGCGTTGCCAGTTTTATTGTAGGAGGAAACCGGGCTCTGTGCCCGGAGGAAACCCACGACCTTCCGCTGGTAACTGGCAACCATCCCACATCGGTCGTACGAGTGAAAACCCAGTCAGAAAATTCGGAAGAAATTCCGTCGAGAAGTTCACATTAATTAATTTTACAACTATATAATTTATGTCCACTTCTTAAAGGCAGTATGTTTTATCTCACTGTCGGTCGTCTTTGGTAAGTGCTCTGATCGCTGCCTGAGTAACTTGGTCCCATCGATTTTATACGACCGAGTGCTTCTTTTCAATGAATATAAAACCTCGTTAATACCCATTGGTAATTACACCTGTTCTAGCACGAAAATCAAAATGATATAGACTTTCCTGACATCAGACAAATTGTAGATGTGTTTCCCTTTTCATTTCTCAGATTCTCTTCCTGAAAAGGTTCACTTTGTGATACAAACACCGTTTAATGTGTTTATAATTGGTTTCTCGTGGACATAACATTTTTTTTAATTTTTTTTTATTTCAACTACGAAAATGTGATGTACATATCCCTGAACCATAAACAATACCCCTGAGGCCCGGCGTTCGAAAGATTGAATGACTGATGTTTTACGCCTCACTCAAGATTATTTCACTTTATATATGGCGTTGCCAGGTTTAGTGGGGGAGGAAATCGTGCTAATTGCCCGGAGGAAACCCCCGACATTCGGCGAGTACCAGGCAACTCTTCTACATACGGCGACCGAGTGAAAAATCCACTCAGAATTTTTTTAATTTGTATTTGGTCTGAGTGTGATTCGAACCAGCGTTGCATCGATGGAAGGCCTATGTGTGACTGCATCTATACCTGCTTTTAAGTGGCGCTTTGACCAATTGATCCCGGGTTGCATCGGTCGGCTGATTTATTGAATTGTTTTTTTACGACGCACTGATGAATTTAATTTTTAGAGGAGGCCGGTTGGCTGAATGGATAAGGCAGTCGGCATTTAGTTCTGGCGATAGGTGCCATACTCTGGGACGTGGGTTCGATTCCCGTTTCGGGCGTCACCCAAAAATCGGTAGAGGAATTTCTACCATATTTTCAAGAAAGTGTAATCCCAAAAATAACGAGAGCACTGATGAATGTTTATTTTGTCAGGTTTAGCCAGTGAAGAAATCGTGTTTGTTGTCTGCACGAAACCTTCCATCAGGTGCCTGGCAAGGTCGATAGCAAATTTTGTTTGTTTTGACTGAATGGGATTCGAACCCATGGCCCATCGATGAAAGGTTTTATGTCGGGATGAGAACCTGCGGGTGTGGGGTCATAAAGTGATAAATTGGGTCGGTTTTACCTCCTTTCAGATTTCCATCCACTTGTCATTCATAAAAAAAACTACAGAAATACTCAGAAAAAAATTAACGGGACCAAGAAAAATAAATGCGCGCAAAAAATATATGGAACTTCATTCGTCCCTACCAAGAATCGGAAATAGGTAATTGTGATCTATACGTCATGGCAACTCTTTATAACATCTGCTTGACGATTAATGGAAATATACAATTTTAACATCTTAAGAATGCCCATAAACAACTGGCAGCCGATTGTGTCCGTTTATTTGCACTTCCTTTGTTTAAAGCACTATCTGCAGATTCAACGAAACAAACCATTAATTTGCATAAAGAATAAAATATCCATCAGCTGCTACATGCTGGGTTGTATTATTCTCCCCACACTTTCAAGGGAGTCATTAAGTCTCAGGTTTTTAGATTCTATAGAAACTGTAGTTCTTAAGATTTTTTTGATCAGGCTTGTTCTGTTCTTTCTAAAGGTCTTCTTCATAGGTGTATTCTATGATGTTAATCAAATCCGATACATTAAAACAAATCATTTTCCCCCATTGGCATCCGACCCGCTTCTCCTTCAAGAGTGTACAGTTTCCGCTCAACATTTTTCTCCAGTACATCAATGAAATGCCTAAAGACGCGATGCAATTAAAGCTCGATGAATACGTGCCAGATCGTGGGACTTTTTTCGGAGAACAATCCCGGAACAAATATCAAATGGCAGAGAATCTTAATTGCGACTCCTTTAACACCGTGTATGTTGTCACGTGCAAAAATATCGCAAGCTATACATAGGAGGAACTCCGAATTCTCCACAACAAAGAGCAGACCAACCATTTATCTAGTATTAGACTTAATCATGATGTGCCAGCCGCACAACATTTCAACACTTTAGGTCATTCGGTCAAGGACCATTTTGATATCATGCCTATCTAAAAATCCCTTTTCTCACTTACACTGCAGATAACAAGCAAAAACGTTTGGAAAGGAACAGTTCTTGAATTCAAACGTTACAAACTATTTATCCTTTGGGTTTGAACTTGGACCCGGAAAGATGTCGTGAAAAAAGTATTTACCAATTGTGTTCAGCATAACATAATTGGAAGAATACAAGTCATTGCTTATAAAATGTGTTTGAAAGACGTACTGGTCAGGGCAAAACATCATTGTCTTTTTTCTACCCAGGTTTTTCTGGAGAACCAAATTTTTTATTGCTCCCTTTTTGATCCGATGGGGTTAAATCCCAGTCTACCGATATTCTTGCCATAGCTGAAGATGTGCAAGCATTGTCAATGTATTACAAAGTGTTTCAGAAAATGCTACTGACTAAGACCAGGGAGTTGTTTCTCAACAAAGTCACGACCGACGTAGGTCCAATACAAGGCGTAACTACCATGGCAACATATACCCTCAACATTACGTTAAGACCAGGCGCAAAGTTACGACGGGCGTAAGTGTGTTGAGAAACAGCCCCCAGGCTCCTGTCTGTCGTCAACCTAATGAAATATCATGGGCTTCAGATTATTAATTTACAATAACGTATGCTTAGGTATAAGGCCTAAACGATATACCTCGTTTTAACACATGGTTATTTTAGACAAGAAGATATCTCCCGTGCCCGTGTGTTTTAGTACTCATAAATATATAGGCCATACTCTTGATGTTAGTATTATATGTATTTAAACCTATCAAAGTACAAGATAAACGGATAACTGTGCCGGTGTTGATTAAAACTAGGATTTAGTTTTGATAGCTGTGATGTTAATCTGTAATTCTCACACTACACCCCCCATAATTTCACTCTCAGGCAGTGTGTTATTTTTGTCATAATCAACTAGTGAGATTATAGCCCAACTTACTGCTGATTGGTTAACAAACATGATTTTCCAAGTTCAACTAATCAAAACACAAGGTTGCATTCTCAGCGTAGGGATAATACGTTCGTTTTCCTTTTATGTAATAACTGGAAGACATCCTTGTTAGATTACAAGTGATTGGCAGTATAACTCACAACTGTGCGAGTCGGTAGCCAATCATGTGATGGTTTACATACAGCGGACTACATTTATGCAAAATAGTATGATTTTCCCACGATCACGTCATAGCTACTTCCATATAAGGAAAGCATTTGAATGTACCGTACATGACATACTTCTTGACATAAACAAACTACTTCGTCTGCTTACTTCCGTTTTTCTAACAAATTATGATTGAATACGAATATATCATAGCCGTATTTACTCCTAACTGTATTTACACTCTCTGTATCAATAATTAAACACGGGATAATTAAAACTTTCAATCAATCAATCTACCCAAACTGGCGTCTCGCAGATTTCTCAATGCAGATGCATTGACCTAGTTATCGTAATTGTGTCACAGCAAAACATGACTTCGTCATTGGGTTACAGACATTGAACTATTGATATGTTTATTTTTGTTTTATTCTAAGAAGTGCCCTTCATTTGTAGGATAAATATTTTATCTCTTTATTCTTAAGAATTCGTGAGAAACAAAACTGTTTGATTTTAGAGACCTTTCTTGTGTAGCGTAATGAATACAGTCTCCATGTCAACGCAGTGAAGCGGTCTGACTTCTGAATGGCTGGATTGAACGATGTGATGTAGAGCTGCATTTCAGAATAAAATGCAGTATTTTTGTGTATTGTGAGAAAAAGATTAACCAACTCGAGTCCGTTTGTTACGATGAATATCACTCTCATCTATTAATTTCCAAAGTCACTCGCCAGAGGCTCGTGACTTTGAAAATTAATAGACTCGAGTGATATTCATCGTAACAAACGGGCTCTCGTCAGTTAACCTCTATTTAAATCGACGGTGACTGGACATGGATGATGTAGGCCATTCAAAACACTGTTAAAAGCTCCTCAAACCTTATCGATGCGGAATTTGTGTTATAGGACCTGGGAGTCTACCGAGAGATTTCACGATATCCGGTGACAGATGACGTTTTATGATGACGTTGTCAGTTCGATTGACGTTTTTTTGTTCTACCACGTCAGAACTGAGCGTCAAATTCGAACGATAACGGCTTTCCACATGCGTAATGACAACGCCGGTGACAGGAAATTTGTGTAATTGTCACGTGACTCCCACTCCCTATTATCTCTCTTACATAGAATATTAAATTGATATGATACATTGTGACTACTTGATTGGTATTTAGCGCCACACACAGGATTGATTCCCGTGTATGGCCGCGTTGCCTAATTAACTTGGAGAGGAAAGCGCTCTTGCGTCTCAACTGTGGTCAGAGTGAATAAAGCCGAAGTGTTTTTATGCAAGATGTTTTTATAAGGTATTGGCCTAACTATAGGGAGGGGCTAATAGCTCACGAGATTGCCATGGATACTCTATAAGTCCTTCTAATGAATGGGAAGTATAATTAGCTTAATTATCATCAGTAAGTCAGAAGAAATTAATGAAACACGATTTTCAGAAGGGCCTCTCTTATCCATACCCTTCAGCCGAGTGTTAACGGAAATAAATGAAGAACAAAATACCCGTCATCAAGCAGGCTTGTCATCGAAGACTAATCCAGATTTCAGCTGATTAAACAGGTACAAGTCACCTGTCCACAGCAGCTCGTCTAATCAGCCTTCACCATCTACCAAGCTAAACGGCGCCCTTTGTTGTCAACATCTGACAGGAAGAAGTCCAGCTAAGTTCGCGGTGAACGAAAGAGTTAATGGTGTTTGCGCTACTGCCATTATTTCCGGTCATCGGTATCAAGGCTTTTGAATTCTGAGACACTGGACACATCTCTGTCATGCTGATCTGGGTACAAATGTCTTTCTCTTTAACGACTTGTATTGGCCACCGTAGAGAAAAAGAACATCTTCAGAAACAGGTTGGTAACTTTGATATTTTGTAAATTTACAAAGCCATATCCTCCTAATCCCAAAAGAGATATTGGTTATTTTTTGTCCTTTATTTCACAAGAATTCGGAATCTGTTTTTATTTATCAAATTTAGTAAAAGCCATAAATCGCATATACAGGTATGAACGTAAAATCATTTAGTGTTTGTTTAGGCAGTATTTATTCGGAAATGTGTTAAATTTCAATTCCACATTTATCGTTTGGTAAGAAGAGATTAAATCTTTCTATGGCATTTAGAAGAAAGTGAAGAATTACATACGGATATAACAACTTCTTGGTTTATTGGGTGAGGACGTTTCAATGTAGTTCTTCCATCGTTATCAAAGTTATTATGAAGAGATTATCGGTACAGCCTCATTCCCGATAAACTATAATTTTAAAGTGGCATGAGCTGCCAAAATGTTGATATTTTGACGTTAAAACAGAATGTTGAAATTAGTGGTTATTTTTCTCAAGACGTATAATTCAGAAGCTTTTTAGTGCTTCTAGGTTCGAAAATAAACAATAAAGTTTTGTTTTGAGCTAACTTTGGCTTAGAATGAATGAATGGTCGTCCCGGTTATTTAATTTTTGTTCACTGTGACTTATCTGACACTATATTTCGGTTCGTATAGGTCGTAGACTTTATGGATATCCCTCATTCTAACGCCAATCATTTTGTTTTTCGATGGTTTTCAAAGCCTCTTACTGTCGTGACGATCAGAAATTATGAAAAAGGGTGAATTTTGGCAGCTCATGCCACTTTAAATATTTCAACAATATGATACAAAATCGTATCCTCTTCAAATTGTATTTTGTTGAGAAAGGAGTAATATTTTCCTCATACAATGATAAAAAAAAAATGGAGCCAAGTTAAAGTTGGTTGATTGATTGTTTGATGTTTTACGCCGCGCTCAAGATTATTTCCCTTATATGGCAGCGTTGCCAGTTTTATTGTGGGAGGAAACCGGGCTCTATGCCCGGAGGAAACCCACGACCTTCTGGTGGTACATGTAACTGACAACCATCCCAGATACTTTAAAGTTTGTAATATAATGTCATTTTTGTACATTTGAAATGCTTTTCACATTTGAATAGAACATTTATCTATTGGGTTGAGTAGGATTCGATCCCAAGAAGATTTTGCCCGTGTGTTTTAGTGTTCAAAAATGAACGGTTTGTGTTGGCCTATCGCTTTACCGACTGATCCATCGGGACCCAGTCTATACCCACTCGGAACATCCTTCGGCTATCTTCACTCGCTACCGGTCGGGCTTTGACACGCCTCGGACAGTCTGCGCGTTTTATACGGTAAATCAACGTATTTTTGGGCTGAATAAAAATGGCGTCGAAAGTAAATATCAAAATGTTTTCCTACAGACGAAAAAAGAAAATAAAAATAATTAGAAATTTATTAAATGCTAATATCATTTAGAAAGATATTTGTTTATATATTATATTTAGCCCGGTAAAGCACATGTTGTGTCACGCAAAAAGGAGACGCAGTTTCGGTACATTTCAGGAATCCTCCAATACTTCAATTATAAAACTGATCGCGCCTGAAAGTTAACAAACAGAGTATTTCGGTCCCTTACATTATCACGAGGACACTTTCGATGGGCCCTGAAAAGGATATGGAAATTGTACGTTACACGGCTACCTTTTTGGTCGCCACATTCAAAATGACCTGCAGTCTATCAGAGGGTATTTCACGCACGTAAATCCCCGAAGTTATCAGAGTGAGTCTATACCCGATCTCATTCTCGCGAGATCCCCTGCTAATACGTGAACGCGACGGACCTCTCAGGCCGTTCCAAGCCATTTTACCCAAAATTTGGGTAATCAAACTTACTTCCAAAATTGATTTGTACGTGATCTTTACCTGATTCTATATGTTGGCTTGTATTTCGTTTTTGGTACACGCTCTTAAGTTTTGAATTATCGTTGAGGAAATACAGGGACTATATTTCTACCCTCCGCGATTGTGAACAGGCCAGCGTATAACATGCTATTTTGTATGTCTACGTCACGTGATTGTAGTGAGAGTATTTCTCCGCAGCTCTGGCAAAAGGGGATTCCCCTTAGCAGACTAAGGCAAATGGCTTGTAACGGCCTGAGAGGTCTGTCGCGTTCACGAAGTAGCAGGGGATCTCGCGAGAATGAGATTGAGTCTATACCGTGTCAAAGCCGACCGGTAGCGAGCGAAGATAGCCGAAGAGAGTTCCTACTGCATCGGAACTCCCGATTAACTGACAAAAATGAGAAGAAGGGATGCATAATTGAAAAAAACCGACCAATTCAGTTTTTAATTGATGGGATTTTAAGGCAGTTGAGAAATCTTTAATGTCTAATTTATTGCTTGATATAATTAATTCGGACATTTTCGTACATTTTGTCATTCTCTTTCTTGAAAGTATTTAGTTGGCGGGAATTTAAGGCAGTTTGTGAAATGTTATCTTCCATGTCTAATTCACAGCTTGATATAATGAATTCGGACATTTTGTAACTCTCTTTCTTGATCAACGGGAGAAACTCAATACCGTAATCTATTTTGTATTTGCAGACTCGATGAACTGACGTCGACTTTCACTGCTATGAAAAGACGAGCACAATGCTTGACAATGCGACACATTCGGTTAATACAACCTCATATATCGGGCTTCCGGAAGCTTTCCAAGTTATTCGATTCCCATTAAGCCCTACTGGTTATTTGGTCTCCTCTGTTTACTTAACAGTCATAGGTAAGTACAAAGCTGGCTGAAAATCTCTCAACAAGCTTTCATGGGCTCAATGCTCATGAATTCGCAGTTAAAACGGCATAACCTGCCTATATCAGACTCTTTTTTACCCGAATTCCGATAAGCAATTTGTTAATGTGTGCTTTTGAAGTAAGCCATACATGTACGTTGTAAAAACCCGTGCGAACCAAAGATGTTTGCTGATACCGGCAAGATTATAATATATGGGATAAAGTTAACAATTTATGAGTTGGAGGCATCAAACACCGGCTGTCAAATGTAGGCACAATTTTGCTGAAACAAAATTGGTTATTTGAGGGTCATTTTTATAAAAAACAAAATGTCTTAAGAAATGTTTGAAACTCTCTTTAAACGTGGGTTCCATACTAATGATAAAACATTAAGACATCACCACGCAGTAGAAACAACTTACTACGTGGTGATGTCTTAATTTTTTATCATTAACAAAATGTCTGTTGACTAAAACAGTTCATGAAAAAAATCCGAATTTGCAAGCTCCTGAAAGTTTCATAGGAATTTCCGAGTTGTCCAAAAGCAAGTAAGCTTAGCATCACAAATTGATTCCACTTAACTATAGTTAGCTGACATAACTTAGAACAATGTCATGTACCTCGTGGATATTTCGGGAATGAACCAGGACATATCTTGTGACAAAACCTATCACGGTAGAGTGAAAAACTTTAAATTATTGAAAAACAAGATTTAGATTTCAATTGATTTAAACATTCATCTTTATTTTCTTTGTTCCTTTTAGAATTTGTACCTATAGAATTTATTTGCCTCAGCTAAAAAAATATCAGCTGTTTACGACATGACGTTGTACCGCCTTTTTGTTAGGAAATGCACCTCTCCATTAAATTTGTACCGGCCACTAGGTCTTGACGGATGAGATCAATACAACCTGCTTGTCATGCGCGTCTTTCTGACAGTTAATCAAACACCTCCCACCTATATTCATAACAATTATATAAAAGGATATGTAGGTTTAGACTTTATTAGAGAACTCGGAATAAAACCTGAGCCTGTATATGACTAGTGATTGCATGGAATATAATACGATAATAAAAAATCTTAGATAAAAAAAAATAATCACGCAAAGAATTGCTGCCATATTCACCTAGGCCGAAATAAATAATTGGTTTCATCCGACGTATCATGCAATCATATCGAACGGGATCGTATAGAGTATCATAGTCATATGTGTGTGTATCTTACTTGTGGTTAGCCGCACTCATGTGTCTCTTCCCTGTGTTACTTACTTGCCGGCCATTAAAAGGGTGGGGTAACTATTCTCTGTCAACAGGGCCGAGTTGTTCAAAAGTGTATTAGGTTTAATACCGGTCTAAATGACGTCACGTAATAAAGAAATTCAATTGTGACGTCGCAAAGTTATAACCCCGCAATCATGTGATGCGAGAGTTACGTTGTCATCAAATTGTCCAGCTATTGAGGAAATTCTCGGACATACTCCGGACCATGTGACAGGTTGTCATCATACGAGGAGAGTTTGAAATCTTCTTACGAAGAGGGATTTGGTACATTTGCAATGGAATTCGAACAAATTAATGAGTAAAATGAAAAGAGGAATGCTTTAAATGTGTGTTGAAGGTAAAATCTAAAAGGTAGGTGGGATTAATAGATATTTGAAACTTGGTTTAAATCTGAAAACCGAAGTCCTTCCAAATAATTTATTTTAAAGCCGTAACTAACTCGTGGTTTACGTTGTGAAAGAAAAGTGACAATGAACCTGTCAGATAAACTCTTGTTCGATCGTCAGTGAGCACGCAATTTAGAAGTAGAAATTGACAAGAAGACGTTTTAGTGAATTACTTCCCCTCCGAGCTTATCGTATGTTGTATGACTATAACCTGCAATATCAGCCGCAAGACTACCTTTTTTGCAACAACCCCCACAAATCCTGTAGACACCAAATGCAGCCTGTCACGTTATCCATAAAAGTTTATTTACAAGCCAGTATAAATTTCAGAGAAGTTAGAGTGTTATCAGCGCCTCAAATGATTAAAATTAACTAAAGCGGCCCATACGTGATCAATTATATTGTGCAATTTTATTTTCAATAGTCTGAATTGACAATTAAATTGACCGTGTATGGGTGATATTGATGACTTGCGCAATTGTATTGAGTGAATCAAACTCTGCTTGATAGTTTATTGCGCGATTATATTGTGCAACCAGGCTTGTGCAATATAATTGATCGTGTATGGGCCGCTTCATGTTTAAATGACGGACTTTCGGAGTTTACCAATTTCTCTTGCGCGCGTTCATTAACTGGTGAGCTATATGCCTACTGATTGGCTGAACGAGACATACCGCTAAGCCTTGCAGTGAAGATGGCTGTCATTTTAGTAAATCGTTCTCTGATAAACGTCCAATCATAGAGATCAACAAGCTGTTAACGAGACTGGTATCCAGCGAAATATACCAGCAACTGACACGTTTTCTTTTATATTCGTTTTAGGTATCATTGCAACGATTGGTAACGGATGTGTGATCAGTGTGATTCTGCGCTGTAGCAAGTTCCGGTCCAAACCACATAACATGTTGTTGTTGAACATGGCGATTGCCGATATTAGTATTTCCATTTTTGGTTATCCGTTCACGACGGCTTCTGGTTTTGCAGAGAAGTGGTTATTTGGAGATTTGGGGTGTACAATTTGTGGATTTACTTGTTTTACATTCGCTCAAACCTCGATGGCCACTTTGACAGTGATCAGTGTATACCGCTACTGCATTGTGTGTAGACCACGTAAGTATAGAAATGTATGCACCGATAAAGGCGATCGGCTGAATAACCATGGTCCACAAGAGCTCTTAAAGTGGCATGAGCTGCCAAAATGTTGACGTTTAAAAACAATGTTTAAATTATTGGCTATATTTCTCAAGACGTATAATTCAGAAACTTTTTAGTGCTTCCAGTCTCGAAAATGTACGATAAAGTATTGTTTTGAATCAACTTTGTCTTCCAATGGTGAATGATCGTCCCGGTCAAATTTTGTTTACTTTTCGGACACTATTTCGGTTCGTAGAATTTACCTCATTCCAACGCCAATCATTTAGTTTTTCGATGGCCTTCATAGCCTCTTATTGTCGTGACGATCAGAAATTATGAA
This sequence comes from Lepidochitona cinerea, assembly GCA_963971465.1. Classification (NCBI taxonomy): domain Eukaryota; kingdom Metazoa; phylum Mollusca; class Polyplacophora; order Chitonida; family Tonicellidae; genus Lepidochitona; species Lepidochitona cinerea. The sequence continues at coordinate 17,694,654 of OZ020559.1, forward strand.
GAAAGTGTGAATTTTGGCAGCTCATGCTACTATAAGAGGACTCTTAGCATATCTCTAAAACATAGAGCCATCTTATACCATTCTCTACTTTATCATGAGAGTATAGCGAAGCAGTAATCAGTGGAGTGTTCCACTTGGAGAGTTAACACAGTTGGTGTAAACCATATAGTTTGTTAAGCAATCACCATGTGTGCAAGAGTTGCCAGTTAATGGCCGGAGCTTTCCCCCAACGCCGCCATATAAGTGAAAAATCTTGAGTGCAGCGTAAATCATCAATCAGTCAATCAATATAAAATTCCACACTGATTATTAAAGGGCTCAACGTCAACATTAACCAATTTCCAAAAGCATTTTCAGCTAAAACTCCCGACTGTTTGAAGCAGTCATGATATACCCCTAGCAGAGAAATCTGGGCCCTGCCGAATTTTTATTTTTTCCCTCCGTGTTCGTCATAGACACATTAGCAGCCATATTATACCAGTCGCCGTAAGACCGATAATCCGGGCTAGATATACCCCCCGATAGTCATCGTTTTGTATTCGTCCAGAGATGGAATAAAAGGTATACGTAAGGTGTCTAATAAAATGACAGGGGCTTACTTTTCACAATGATATTAAATAGCAGGGAAAACACTACTGCTGAAGATCTGCAATTTATTGCCTTTTTCCTGTTTTTTTTTCTTCAGAATACCATATTACCGCCAAAAAGACCTATTACGTCATCTTATGCACATGGTTATATTCCCTGCTGTGGACCTCACCGCCTTTGGTAGGATGGAGCAGATATACATTTGAGCCGTTTGGGACATCGTGTAGCATTAACTGGGACGGGCGTGATATTGGTGACATTCTCTACTCACTCTGTTTAACCATTTTCTGTTTTCTACTACACGTGGTTACTATGTGTTACTGTTATTGGCATGTGTGGAAAGTATCACGAAAACTGGACCCTCACCGTTTAGCCCGTGCCCCAGCTTCCCTAGACCTCGTTATCAAAGCACACACTGTGCATTCGGAATCCAAGCCAACACAGGTGAGTCTTAAAAGTCTTTTTATGCGGCATTCAAAATGTCAACCTAAAAAAAGTTTTATCATCCTGGTTTGTGTTGAGACTTTAAACCCTAAAATTAAACAGCATTTTTCACATGGGCTCATTCATGCTATATTAACAAAAAATATAGCCACGTGTGTTAAACAAACGCTCCAAAGGGTTAGACAAAACTAGAGTGTTTTCTTTGTGACGTTGTAAATGTCATGACATCACACAGCTATTTCGCTGTTTGCGTTACCTTAAAGAATAAAGAACGTTTGGCTAAAACACGTGGAGCTGGCGAAGACATCAATTGTCATATTCTCAAAAACTGAAAATCCGTGATAACGTCGATGTGCAGACACACTGAATGGTGCGAATTCACGATTAATTACATATCTTGAAGTAACTTTTTCCCTTGCTGATCGTACCGACGGTAGTTTTTCATTGCATGGGTCGGTGGTTCAAAAGCTAACTTTTTTACCGTTGACAAACTAACCTGTGAAGACGAGCTAGTAACAACTGTATATTGTGATGTATCTTGATTAAGACCACATCAAATAAAGTTATGCAGACGGCATGATTCATGCTATAACAGGAAGTGGTACGTTTATTACCAAGAAACACAGAAGAGTTAGTACAAAATTCTCCAAGATGTGGGAATAACCATAGCATTAAAGAGCAATATATTTAAGATAGTAAATACTTAGCGTTCTCGGCGGTTAAGTGGGTCAGGGTCCAACGTAAGCACGTCCACAATGTAATTCCGGCTCATAGAAGCAGCGTCGGTTGATGGAAGCCTGAATACACCACAGCCCACCTAAGTTTATATATTGACACTAAAACGACCGGACACAGCTACAATGAGCAGCTATCATCACTCCTCGTGCAATGCAGCTTCTTATTCATGCACATTTTGTAGATGAGGATCCCGCCATTGAATCTTTCATTCCAAAATGTCTCACACATGTTCCAGGGGATTTAGATCTTGATTGATTGATTGATTGATCTTTTACACCGCACTCAAGATATTTTCGCATATATGGTGGAGTTGCCAGGTTTAGTGGGGGAGAAACCAAGGTCCATTGCTCGGAAGAAACCCCCGACCTTCGGCGAGTACCTGGCAACTCTTCCACATACAGCGACCGATTGAAACAATCCACTCAGAAAGTTTTCAATTTTTATTTAGTTTTAGTGTGATTTGAACCCGCGCCGCATCGACGGAAGGCCCGTGTGGCGATCACTCTAACCCACTGGACCACCGAGGCCCCTTGAGATCTTGAATGATGGGGCCAAACGTTTTGATCCATGAATAGTGGCCAGGTTGCTCAAAAGAAAATTAGCTCAACGGCAGGTTAAATGACGTAACAAAGAAATTTCTTTGTGACGCGACGTCATCTAACCTGCCATTAAGCTAATTTTCATTTGAACAACCGGCCCCTGATGGGTAATAGTGATTGTATAAATTGTGGAAGGACAACTGGATCGAGTACTGCCTGATTGTAGGAACAGGTTGCCTTGTATGGATTCCAATCTCGAATTCTGTCATCAATACATAAGAAATTTGCCCTCGTCGCACCAATTGACTTTTCTGCAAGATCTCAAGTTCCATCCATGTAGATGTCGAAAGGGTTGGTAAGCAACACATGGGTCGAGAGAGTTTTCATCCGAGAAAAAACAAATTGTTTCCTTCTTCCCCAGGACAAATCTGACTACACCGCCATTTTAGCGAAATAATCATAAATATAAACGTTTCTGCAAATGAAATAAGTTTCCGCTATTCAATGTACTATATTTTATTATTTTTTTATTTTATTATTGCAGATGTCTATCCTAATGATTGGCTGTTTCTTGGTCTGTTGGTGTCCGTACGCAGTTATCTCCCTTTGGGCCGCTCTTGTGTCTCCTCTGCCAGGGTGGATAACTCCTTTGCCAACATTTTTCTGCAAGGCCTCGTGTGCTCTGAATCCTATAATATATGCAGCCACCAATTCCACATTCAGAAAAGCCATGTTGGCACAATGCTCAAAGCGCCATAAACGTGTTGGAGACAGAAACATTGAGATAAACAACATACAAGGGTAAGTTTAATATTAGTCTTTGCATTAACTATAGCTTGGCATAATATATTTATGATCACTAAAACACACGGGCACAGGGAAAATCTTCTTGTCTAAAATAATATAGTTGGGTAAGCAATCCCAAGAAATATATATTGGACCGGTTGTTCCAAAGAGTATTAATAGTTATCATGGTTCGTGGAGGGGGGATACGAAGTATTTACATGGCCAGCGTGGTAATTGGTAACGGCGAGACCGCTATCACTTATCACGCTGACCATGTAAATACTTCGTATTCACCCTCCACGAACCATGGTAAAGATTTTATAATCTCGAAGAGCTTTACTTTCGCCTGGATTCAGCCAAAAAATCGACCATTAATTCAATCGCACACACACCAACTAGTGGCAAAAGGTGACCCGATCAATCACGCGTTCTTTTGGCGACGTCGTTGATGACGGCGTAGCGCGTGCTCGTACTAGGTCACCTTTTGCAACTATTTTGTGTGTGTGCGATTGAATTAACCAGCGATTTTTGGCTGATTCCACGTGAAAATACCGGTATAATTTTAAAACGTCACAATTCAATTTCTTTGTTACGCGACGCCATTTAGACCGATATTAAAAGCCCGTTCTCACTATGCGATTTGTAGTACCGATTTGTACATGTAGCATGCGATTCAAACGGATTCATTGGTTGACAAATCGTATCGACCAATTAAAAGCATCCATTTAAATCGCACGACAAATCGCACAGTGAGAACAGACCTTTAATACACCTTTGAACAACTCATTCCAGGAACCAATATTATGGTATAATAAATAGAGGATATTTGTTGTTTTATCGGTAAATACCATTTATATTTCATCGAGTGGATAACAAATCTGTATTTTCACGATTGGCGAAGCCAAGAGTGAAAATACAAGATTTTTTTTATCCACGAGATGAAACATAAATGATATTTACCGATAAAACCACAAATATTCTATTTATTATATAATTATTAGTGAGATTTTCTGCGACAAACTGAACAATTCGCTGTCGTCAGTTGACCTAGAAAATGACCTACATTTGGGCTCATCACACATATACATGTACGGCGTAGGATAAAATAGCGCACCGTTTGGAGGCTCAACACAATCAAACCTTATAACTTTGCATCCAAAGTTCTTATTTTCATATTGCAGTTCCAATTTTTGGATAGAAAATGATTTTATGAAACAAATTACAGTTCAAATAGTATACTTATTTCGGAGGAAAATCCTGCGTTTGTCTGCGCGGAAGGACACACGGTGTGCGTGCGACGACAAACATCGAGGTCTGTCATCGTTAGTGACGTTAACTTGACATTTTCTTTTGTTTAGTTTTATATTAATTTTTTTGTGGCAAGGTCTTATTATTTTAAAATGAAGATTTACTAGATTATGTGGGTTGGAATGTTCTACGATAAATTAGATCTTTAATTGTTTGTTACCAAAATCAATCGAGTCGGCTCTTCTACACTGACAGTGGCAGTAGACTCTACTCGTACTACCCTACGGCCTAACTATCAGCAAGCACTGATTGCCGCATCCCACAGTCTTCGTTTTCTATGATTTGCGTCAGTTCTAAATACATTTTGTTAAAAATAAGCAATTTTAATACTTCAGCTGTAGTCCTAACACTTTTATTTACATTATAGACTAAGAGTGGGGTGGATTTACTTCACGTTTTCTCGTGTAGCGAGTCCTGCTGCTACTGTACTAGGCCTATGTTAAAAATATAATACGGCAAGCATCACAGAAAGGCCAAAGCCAAAAATATATTTGGTTGTGTAAAAGTATTTAACAGCCAATTAATAATGTTCGATAATTTATAAATTAAGAATTGATTACAAATTTTGGCAATTTTCACAAATTAAAGATTTAATAATGAGAAGATAATATTCCAATGGAAATAGTTCCGGCACTGGCAGTGATGATATAAACGTTATCGGTAAAAGTGGTGATATCCCTTATATCAGAGCTGTATAACTCAATATCTCACTACTAATTATATAATAAACATGCATACCACAGTCAATAACCCTTGTTCATTACCTGCCACCAAAATCCCCAATGCTCTTCTTCCGTTATCCCCAAATTGTTCATAACTTTTATTTTTTTATTATCTTGTCTATGTTGTTTGAACTTAAAGGAAGGGAAATCTCTAGAAATACATAGGGATTATCATCAAAGTACTTAAAACATGTCACGATAAATGGGAAGATTGCCTCGGAATATGTAGGTCAGTCCTGCAACCGCACGTCATTTCTTAGCCAAGCCATTAGCTAAAATGCATCACATGACTGCTCTACAATGCACGTAAATTTTATTCACCAATAATCACCGCCTGGCCTGGTGACGTCATACAGATTTTCGAAAGCTTTCTGGGTATAATTTACCTCAGTCCGCCATTTTGTTAACCGGTACTTATAAAGTTATAGCAAGAAGTCCCTTCCTTGGAAACCATTGATGACATAACGTATTTAAAAATTGATACCCATAGAGTTAAGAAAACAACATGTTGTGTACCGAACTGCACGTCTTTAAGTCAGAAGCATCGCAGATAAGCGCCGTCGAAAGATCTGACACCTTTTACGCCCTCTTCTCTACACAGTATAATTCCTTCCGCCATTTTGTAAAATTATGTGAATATCCCTCAATCTCCCGAAATGCTTTTTGCGTAATTTCCAGGTGACGTCATCCAGCAATCAATCAATAGGATAAAACTAATGAAAAATGGTGGCGGCCTTGTGAATGGCCTTTGGAGCTTATTCTCTATTGTAACGTCACATTTAAATTTCCATTATTCGCTTACGAGGGGATAAAACATACATTGGACAGTTGTTTTAGACTAAAATGAACCTTTATCTTTCCATCTAAACTAGTCTAAATTTGAAATTGTCTCTCCCTTTAATCTGAGTACCATGCCTACGACCTCTATAGATACTGTTATGTTCTTTTTATTCTCCCTTGCTAATGATGGTTTCGAAATAAACCGAAATATTGAGTAAATATGTCTTTGTTCGCTTACTCTACTATAATAATATGATAGTGGCGCACATCATTCAACAGAATGGAGCCGCTAAAGAATCAAATAGTGCATGTATGTCTACCATATAAACTTAACTTTACTCCCAAAATCGCTCCCAAAATAAAGCCGGGTTTTAGACATTCGAATTTCAGATTCAGGTTGGGGCTAAAATAATAAATATTGGGCTCGATTCTTTCAGATTCTGTCCGGTTAAAGGCACAATTGCCGCGAAAATCAGGAATATTGTTTACATTAAAAAAGAAAGACCGTTTTCTGTATTTTCCCCGGACAATATAAGTTAGGAACTTTCTATTTTTACCAAAATTTAAAAGTTTGGACGTCACTTTGTATTATTAATTTGAATTTGAAAATTTGAATTGTTAGGTACCCGGAACGTAAACGAACCAATCTGCTCGCTGGGGCGCATTTATGTTTCAGTCGAGTAAGTGAACTAACGGCACAGTGTAATTGTACGTAGGCCTATTTATCTGAGAAATACAGACTGACGATCAGTTAACAGCTACTGGAAAAGCCTGCTGATAATTGTTTGCGTGTAAACCACAGATAAAAAAGCCTGAAATGAGGGTAATCCAACACGAAAGTTGACCGACACTGATCGTTGTTGTTGTAATCAGGCTTCGATTCTTCGTTTGTTTTTCACCCTATTTCTACATTCTAAAGCTAACTAGACATGTTTTATGTGTCCTATGTTTAAGTTTAGAGGTATTAGTCGTACTAAGCTCATGTAAATTGGTTTTCTTAGCAAATTTAAATAGGCTACGGCGGCAAGTGGGCCTTTAAAATGACATGACTTAACCAAAATTGACATTTTTTTCACGAATAAGGTGCAGACTAAAATTCCAGAGATTTTTGTATCTAATAATAATCTATTATTATTATACATATGAATATGTAATCCAATAAAAACATCGTATTACTATCATGTGACTGCCCATAACCGATAGACGTAATGGTCGCTTTAGAGGTGTTACTGTTATATGTGTGTTAGAAAGGACCAATAGACATAAAATACTTTAAGCTTTTACGAGTTTTGTTTTTGAGAAAAATTAAAAAACAATTTAAATATTTAAACAACATGGCGGACACCAAATACGGAAACCATAGAGATGATGTCTTTTATGGCCAATATCTCAACTAGTTATGATGTATTTAGTTTTGTACTAGAATGGAACTGACGTCACTTTCGTATGTGGAAAATGGAGTATTTTTTATCTGACACAGAGCCCAGAATCCCTCTTAAGTTGACAACGCCGCCATATTTAGATGAAGAACGCGGCGTAAAACGTGAATCCGTTAATTCAAGATAGGCTTTATCCAGTGGGTGTGTTCCTCCAATGAAGCACATGAGTGGAATGGAGGTCACGCCATTACTAAGAGATTGTGATCCAGAGATTTCCAGATCGATATTGCACGCGCTCATCACTCAGCAATGGCGGCACTTTTTACAAAGATCCAAACCAACCTGTGACAACCATTTTATCGATCTCGTTAGCGTATGAAGTACTGTATATTCCCTAGATCAGATTAAGACACACTATCGGTTTTATTGTATAGACTTACGCGGAGAACCAAAACGGGAAAAGCAATTATCTTCATTGCTGAAGCTATCAATCCTGTTAAAATCAATGGAATTATATCTGGTAGCTAATAAGTTGTCTTATGTAATAGTGGATAGACGTAATGAGATAAGGGACACGTTGACCCCAACTGCTGGAATTATAGGCAAATTTAGTTCGCAGATTACGTCCCTTTCAGCTAACACCTACGCGGCCTGACCTTTGTTAATTAACTAGGACTGATCCGTGGTAGAAATGTTCAAATAGCACGTGCATCCCCAATAGACGATATCGCTATTCATCTTTCAGTTGCGCCATATATGGAATGTTTGCAGCCAGGTACCAGCGGTAACATCCCGAGAGGGTCGAGACAAAGTCTAGTAATCTCGGACACTGACAATATCGCCTTATTAGGGAAGTCATCCTGAGTGCAACGTAAAAAACAATCTTTTAACCTCTAATAGTTTTCCTGATGAAGAAAGATGAAATATCACATTGACATGTGGAAGTACAGTTGCTACTAAAAACAGGTCATGATCGAATTATCAAATGTAACATTAAAGTGGCATGAGCTGCCAAAATTCACACTTTTTTCGTAATTTCTGCTTGTCACGACTGTAAGAGGCTTTGAAGACAATCGAAAAACTAAAAGATTGGCGTTGGAATGAGGAAAATCCATGCAGTATGTGGCCTAAACGAACCGGAAACGTGTTCGAAAAGTAAACAAAATTTAAATAACCGGGACGACCATTCATTCATTCTAAGACAAAACAATACTCTATCGTGCATTTTCGAGACTAGAAGCACTAAAACCTTCTGAATTTTACGTCTTGAGACAAATAGACAATAATTTTGTTTTATCGTAAAAATATCAACATGTTGGCAGCCGTGCCACTTTAAAAAGGTACCGTGGGTATAAGACAAATTTAAGGATGAAAAAAATTCCGACATTTTACTGTCGTACACATATTGGGAAGGTGTTCGAATCATCATTGGTATCCTTCTTTTCTCTGACAGACCGTTAAATCACAAGTTAAATGTGTTTTTTTTAATTCTTTTGCAGCTGATATGTTTACTTTTAGTTTCAGCCAGGCTAGAGTTTCTAATAGAGGCTCCAGAGCGAGCTGTTGCACGCTTGCAGCCTGACCGATCGTTTCGTCGTCTTCTGACGATGTGCTTGATGTGCTTTTTGTCCTGATCAAATAATGCAGAAATAAACTAAAAAAACCTCACAGTTAATCAGATGGATGAATATTAGTAACGTTTTCGCAACTCACTACAGTAGGGCTGACCCATGTAGGACCTAGGTTTACATTAACCCGAAAGCATCCGTCAGATAGTAAACAAAGTACCACAAAACTCACACTAGTTGCTCGTTAATTCTACATTTTCCCCTGGAAATCCATCTACCATCTTTCATCCCAAGTCAATCAAATCGTATTTATCTATTTAGCAGAAGTTTTAGCAAAAATGTAAACAATTCTCTACAAACAGTCCCTTTAAAGAAGCAAAACGTGACATTCAGTAAAAGCTATGTAGTTTCCCCAAGGCATATTTTAAAATATCCGTCTTGTCACTGATATGTATCAGTCAGAGATCGGTGCTTTTCGTTGAACTTTCTCCGTCGTTAGTTTCTCAAGGTGCATACCTCTATATTTGCGAGGGGGGCTTCGGTGGCTCAGTCGGTTAGAGTGATCGTCCCTTATTCCGACATAGGCGTTCCATCCATGCGGCGCGGGTTTGAAGTTCCCACACCAAATATAAACTGAAAGATTTCTGAGATCGCCGTATGTGAAAGAGTAGCCAGGTACTCGACCTTTAAGTGGCGAAGTCTTGTAATTTTAAAATGAAGATTCACTAGATTAAGTGTGTTGAAATGTGCTAGGATAAATTAGATCTTTAATTTCTCGTTACCAGAATCAATCGAGTCGCTTCTTTCACACTGGCATTTTCGCCCAGAGCGAGCGTGACGATCAGCCGGCACTCAGACCACATCCCACTGTCTTCGGTTGCAATGATTTGCGTCGGTTCTCGATACATTTTCCATATTCTTGAAAATAATCAATTTGAATGTTCCAGGTGTACAATATTGTTTTACATTAGGCCCTATAAAGTGGGGTAGACTTGCAACACGTTTTGGCATTTAGCGAGTCTTGCTGGCCCAGGCCAAAGTAATACCCCGGCGAGCACCACATAAGGCGAAAGCGAAAAAAATGTTTGGTTTGTGTAAAAGTGTTTAACACCCAATTTATAATGCTAAGAATTGTTCGATAATATATAAAAGGAGACTTGATTACAAATTTTACCAATTTTCACAAATTAAAGATTCAATCAGGAGAAGATATTTCCAATTCCAATGAAAATAGTTCCGGCACTGGCAGTGATGATATAAATGTTATCGGTAAAAGTGGTGATATCACTTATATCAGAGCTGTATAACTCAATATCTCACTACTAATTATATAATAAAGCACACTACCTGGGAGTGGAAATATCGGGGGTGTAGTGTGAGAACATTGGATACATTATCGAAGTTTGCTCTCTGATTTTTTCGTCCAGGTAGGCTTATTATGTCCAGTCCTTACTGAGCATAATACATAAGCTACCTGGACTAACAAAGAACGCTTTCAGCATTAAAGGTGACAAGTTTTGTCCAGGAGGATATTTCATTAATTCAGATAAAACCTTGCAGCGACACGCTTTCAGCAGTTACTCATCTTATCTGCCTGAGCTGTTATTGACTAGATTCCCCTGAGGCAATGATTAAGAATCGGCCTATCACAAAAATTGCGTGTTCAATGATGACGTTCATTTCGTAAACGAACAAAAAGTTATTTACTCCTCTTTTGAATCGATATATAACGTATCTGGATAGAAAAATCATTCCCAGATGATGACAAATTAAAGATTAATAAAACTCCTCGATAAAAGGCGTCATTTATTGTCTGATCCTATCGACACTGATATTGACTGGATTACCCAACTAGACTTCATAATGAAAGACGCTGCAAAATCACAGGCACACGGAGTGCTCTCCCTTATCCGCCCTCTGTTACTATAAATCTTTATAATAACAGAGGGTGGATAAGGGAGAGCACTCTGTGTGCCTGTGTGCAAAATGCTCACCGTAATCAGACACTTATCGACATTAGTTGGGCGGCACAAAGTTATATCAAGCGGATTTAAAACATTAAGCTGATTAATGACTAGATAACTCTAATTTATAAATCCTAGACAATCATTAGATAGCCATGAGTTGAACACTTTCTCTCTTAGGACGCGCCAATAAGCTAAAACAACCAACCAACCACTTTCTCTCTTGCGACGTCAATCTTGATTTACGATGTTAGCAGATAAGGAAGTTTCGAAATGGGTATTTTGGTTAACAAATTGAATTGTAGAAACTAATTGTAGAAAACGATATCAAGAAGGGAATCGAACAAAATAGTACGCGCGAAACACTCATTAGGGAATCGAATAAATAGTACGCTCGATACACTCATTATGGAATCGAATAAATAGTACGCTCAAGTCACTCATAGGAGAATTGAACAAATAATTCGATCGAGACACTCATAGGAGAATCGAACAAATAGTTCACTCGAGACACTCATAGGGGAATCTGATAAAATAAAACTTCACAGCCTACAAAAGGCTCACATGCATCGTGTGCTAATTCAATTCAATATTGGTCGAAAATTTAATCTTTTTAATTTTTTATTATTCAGAGACAAAAAGAAGATAATGCTGACAGTCGATAGGACAAAGGAGGGTATTTTCATTGGTCAACAACAGCTGTCGCTCGAGCTTAAAGAGTCCGTGTTTTGAAAGGTGAAACCCCACTTAAATTGTTTTGCAGGCAATGTGTAATCTAATGCATCAACGAACAAGCAAACAGTCGAAAAGTTTTGAAGCAGAAATGGTTCTGGGGCTTCATCTGCATAACCATTGTGGGTCTAAGATAACATTTAAAATCGACTGTTTCCTGATAAAGTCGATTCGTCCTGTGAAAGAACATGTGTTTGCTGACGTTTACTTTTGTTACTGGATTTACTGCGATGCTGGAAACTGTTAACTGGAGCCCCATTGAAATCGGATAGATTGTGCATCCATCATAAAAGGTTTAATTAGTTAGTGTTTGATTCGGGTTCGATTCCTCTGTCGGGCGCCGCCCAAAATCGGTAGAAGAATTTCTGCGTAATCCCCAAAAATATCGAGAATAATATCATAAAGGGTACTGAGTCATATAACCGATTCCACCGACTTCTGCATTCTGAATGCCTACTTTGAGTGTTAGACGTGCTTGATTGATTGATTGATTGATTGTTTGGTGTTTTACGCCGCGCTCAAGATTATTTCACTTATATGGCGGCGTTGCCAGTTTTATTGTGGGAGGAAACCGGGCTCTATACCCGGAGGAAACCTACGACCTTCCGTTGGTAACTGGCAACCATCCCACATGGGTGACGTGCTTGATAAATCACTGGCTTTGTCGAAATTCAGAATAACTATTGTGATATTTATCTTTATAACTAACATTATTTTCCGCCTCGATAAAACATGAAATGCTCACGTTTGTGTTATAGATGTTCGGAAGAATAAAAACTTCCTATATTAATAACAAAGTGTCCAAGTTATGATTTCCTCATTTTAATTGTTAGTTAAAGTGGCATGAGCTGCCAAAATGTTGATATTTTGACGTTAAAACAGAATGTTGAAATTATTGGCTATTTTTCTCAAGACGTCTCAAAAATGTACGATAAAGTATTGTTTTGAACTAACTTTGGCTTAGAATGAATGGTCGTCCCGGTTATTTAAATTTTGTTTACTTTTCGAACACGTTTTCGGTTCGTATATTTTCATTTCATTTCATTTATTTCACCAATATACAAAGATATTAGCGGGAATAAAGCTCGAGGAGCTTGTTTTATCCCTTACATCAACAGATTTATTTTGGTGGAACTTTAACTGTACTATTTGTATTTTGTATTTTTTTTTTTTTGATAGTAATCATAATAAAACAAAACATTATTTACAAGCACACATTGAATTACGTACCATAACATAAAATATAGGATAACAACCTAGATTTGAAAAGAGATGTAGATAAAATACTTTTTAATGATATTGGAAGCTTATTCCATTCTCTGGGTCCCGCAATTTTCAAAGAATAGTATGACAAATTCGTCTTGTAAAATGGCCGCACCAAATCAAAAGTACGTCCACGTGTACCGTACAAATGGACCTCTGCCTGTTTAACGAAATAATGACGAAAAACAAGTGGGATCTTTTCAGGATGATACAAAATTGTATGGGTCTGGATGAGAACTGAGAAGATGTTGTATCCTTCAATGGGTAGTATGTTGAGCTGATTGAATAACGGGGCAGTGTGATCAAGGCGATGGGATAGACTGATGACTCGGATCGCTCGTTTTTGGAGAATTAGAAGTGGTTTAAGATGAGATTTGTAGGTGTTACCCCATAAGATGTTCGCATAATGAATATAGGGATGAATGAGCGAATGATAAAGAACTAAAAGAGATCTTTTATTAACCGAATGCTTAATATGATTAATGATACCTATATTCCTTGCTATTTTCCCCCGAACGTAGCTAATATGGTCAACCCAATTCAGACGGTCATTAAAAATAATGCCCAGAAACTTAAATTGGTTGACCTGATTTATAATAAAATCATCTATTTTCAAGGGAGATGAATTATGTTTCATATGTTGCTTATTTGTTGGTGAAACTATCATGAACTGTGTTTTCTGAATATTTAATGAAAGCCGATTAGCTGCAAACCAAATTCGAACATTGTCTAATTCTCTGGACATAGCTTGAATCGCATCTTCTAAGTTATGACTTGATATAACAGCACTAGTATCATCAGCATACAACAGAAAATCAAGGATATTGCTGGATTTAGTCAAATCATTAATATAGATCAAGAATAATATGGGCCCAAGGATTGATCCCTGTGGCACGCCGTAGCTCAAATGAGCAGGCTGAAATCGCAGGCCATTAAATGTTACATATTGAGTTCTATTTTTTAAGTAGCTATCTAACCAGTTGTTTATAATTCCGCAAAAACCGTAATGGCTTAATTTATCTTTAAGAATGGCGTGATTAACTGTATCGAACGCCTTGGATAAATCCAAGAACGTCACAATACTGAATAACTTATTTTCCTTGGCTGTTACAAGTCTATCAAACAAAGAGCATGCGGCATACGTGGTGGAATGGTTGGCCCTAAATCCAAATTGCTTAATGTCTAGTATATTATTGACTTCTATGTAATCAACAATTGCTTTGGCGACTATTTTTTCTAAAATCTTACTGAAACAAGGTAGGACTGATATGGGTCTGTAGTTTGTTATGATGTTAGGTTCTCCATTTTTAAAAACAGGTGAAACTTGTGCTGTTTTATAATAATTGGGGACAATGCCTGATGAAAAGGATAAGTTAATTATGTGAGCCAATGGAGAGGAAATATTTTCAGCCACTAGCTGAACAATGGACGCTGGTACGCCATCCAACCCTGGAGCAGCTGAAGGCTTCAAGTCCTTAATAGTTGTTTAAGGGTTTAATACCGCCGTAGCGGTGTTTGTTGCGTAACCCGATACCGCTGAACGTTGGTTCGTACAGAGTCAAACCACGAGAATGCGCAGCATTCAAGGGGTTTGACGAGGTGCGAACCAACGTTCAGCGGTATCGGGTTATGCAATAAACACCAAGACGAAGGTATTAAAGTCGATTCTACCCCGATAATTGAGAAAAATGATGAAAAAGTGACCTGTTGTTGATTGCCGTTCCTTTTCCCTCCCTCGGGCAGAGTGGGAACTTTTAACCAATCAACGATAAGCTTTGGTCACGTGCAACGCTTGACCCAGATATTTTGAAGCAGAATGACATAATGTCACTATGGCTACCGCTTTGACAGGCTGGGTTGCTGACGACGCTAGCGGGGGAAATGTTGTGAAATCAACCCTTTGGTGACTGTATACGTTCATGACAGCCCAGTTTTCAATATAAAAGGACAGAATGTAACCAAACTCACAACATTATCAGGTTAAATCCTTCATTTTGTATGATAACAAGCAAAAGATCACTTCTTCCGGGGGAGGTAAACCTACCAGCCGATGATGCACTACAGACTCGATGTTGTTTGAAAAGTCATCTCTACTTAACATGTATATTTGCACACGGCACGCACATGCAGGAGGGGTAGAATTCAACATCAATACTGCTTATTTGAGGAAAGAGAAACCTAGTGTCTAGTGGGGTACCTAGGTACTCCGAATAGGGAGTTTCTACTGAAGGTATTTGAGCGTCGAAATCAGCAGCAACCGAACTGTAAAACTGATTAAAGCTATTCGCAATGTCAAGTCTGTTATCAGTGTCAATTCCATTTATGTTAAATGTAGGCGGTAATTGGTTGCTCTTCTTCCTGTGAGTAAGTTCGTTGAGTATTTTCCATGTATTTTTTTATATCGTTTGTGTATTTGTCAAATTTCCTTTCAAAATATTGTTTTCTAGAAGACCGGATCATACCATTGAGTTTATTTCTGTAACGGCGGTATTCTTTGCGATGACCTACGTCATTGGACTTTAACTGTAATCTATAAAGGCGATTTTTTTCTCTTATAGAAGCCAAGAGGCCTTTTGTTATCCATGGGCGGATTATCCTGCTTGTCTTACCAGCCGTAGTGGTCAGGGGAAAGCAGTCCTCAAAGATAGAGTTAAATTTATGAGAGAAAGAGCCTACTGCATGATTCACGTCATTTCCCAACAGTACGTCATCCCAATCCGTAGTTTGGATGGCTTGTTTAAAGTTTTGCTTAGCCTCAGCAGTATATCTACGGAAAGGAGTGTTGTTTGGGGATTTCTTGTCAATACGGATAGTTGATATTACATGAAATATTGGATAATGATCTGTTATGTCAGTTAATATTATGCCTGAAAGAACATTTCTATCGAGAAAATTAGTAATAATGTTATCTATAAGAGTGGCTGACTGCCCTTGGACTCGAGTTGGTTTATGTATGAGAGGAAAGAAATAATGAGATTTTAAAATCTCCAAGAAGGCTTTTGATGGTTGATGATGATCTGATTTTAGAAGATCAATGTTGAAGTCTCCTACGATGATACACTTTTTATTTTCACGATGACAAGTTTGTATAATGGGTAGGAGCTTAGTGTTAAAATCATTAATATCCTTACCAGGAGGACGATAGATGATTCCAATGAGATACTTAATCTGGTTAATCTCGACTTCCACAAAGAGGCATTCACAACTGCCTGAATTATCTATGTAACCGAGGTCTTCTCGAACAGAACAAGATAAGATAGCCTTGTCCAGGTAAAGAACGAGACCCCCGCCTTTTCTAGAAGGACGCTGCAATGAAAAGAGATTGTAACCTGGGATTTCAAATAAAGTTTCGGATTCCTGTGAGAGCCAGCATTCAGAAAAGCCAAGAACAGTAAAACGATGGTTTAATTCATGAACGAAACCAGTGATTTCGGTGAAATGTTTTTTTAAACTACGTGCGTTGATATAAATAAGTATCCGCCATCGTATCTTTCAGGAGAGGTTCACTGATGAAGGATGAATGGGAAAAGTAGTTCGATTGATGTGTATGAATTGGGTGCCAGTAGGAAATCTCATAGTTGTTGTCATCAGTAGGGTTGACCGGGCGATCAGTGTCATTCAATGCCAGTGGATTGAAACATAAATTATCAAGAAAATCCAGATTATAGTTTCTATGATCAGAAGACATTGAACTATCATGAGTATGGATGATATCGTGATTGAAAAATGGTAAGACAGAGGCGGGATTTGAGAGAGGGATGTTTTCATTGATGATGGTCATTTAATAACATGTATGTTGGGTTGACAGTCATGGTATAATAAAAAAAGTCATACAATTCTATAATGTGTGCAAAAAATGAGAAAAAAAGAGAAAAAAATTCGAATGAACTTCCTAATATATACATTTTCTATTCGAAAACTAACCTAAAAGATTAGTATACGCGGCTATCCGCAAAAAGAAAAGAAATGAGTGTCCAATATACATTATGGACAAATCAAATACATTTCTGTACATTCGAAACACGGAAGATAGCAATTATCAACAAATCATAGATTTATTTTTTAGGCGAAAAATTCGTTGCTGCAAATAAATTATGAATCTATCATTTTGAAATAAAATGCCAATTACTAATGGTGCACTGGTTCAAGGGAGCTAACTCGTGAAGACTGTTTGTGAACCTCAAGGTGTCTTGACTTGGCAGGGTTCAGTAAAAGAAAATAAACAAAAACTATATGCAATGCATATGGATTATGGAGCAGAGCTGTAAACTTACTGCAAAAAGATACAGTAAAAAGACAGGGATATCAACTAGATAACACATTAAAGATCAATAGGACTACTTAATAGGTCACATTTAACTTCTGACCCTTAAAAGGATATATTTAAAAAATTGTTAGAGTAGAATGTCTAATAACATAACTAACTATTAGTTGATTCTGGATGATTCACTTTGTCTGTAGTTAAGCAAGATATCCATAATCATATTTTAAATCAAGGGAGTTCACTCTTCTCAGATTCAAAAACCTTAATGTACAAATGCATTGATATTGTATTATATGATTATATCCTGTTGGCTGGGTTCAATGGCTATTTTGATGTTAATGCAGTAATGATATGGAGTTATTAAGCCAGAAGTATAAGCAGTGATCATAAATCATATCCTCTACCAAGAGATAAATCAGTAATACTCACAATTGTTCTAGACATGAAAAGGATTATGCTTCACAAGCAAACACAGCCAAACATGAGACAAGCATATGAATATTATGCCTGGAGAGAAGAGTCAATCTCCCTGAATTTAACAATGTCCTAAATATTATTATGAAATTTCAGAAGAAAAAAAAATAGAAGGCAGATTTAATACCATACCTTTGTAGATTAGTTGCATAGTCTGGGATTTTAAATGAATATAAGAGTCAATATAACTTATAAGGGTCATCCCAGGTTATAAGTCTTCAGATAGAATATATATTGTCAAAGGAAGACTAAACACATAAGAGTCAATATAACTTATAAGGGTCATCCCAGTAAGTCTTCAGATATAATATATATTGTCAAAGGAAGACTAAACACATAAGAGTCAATATAACTTATAAGGGTCATCCCAGGTTATAAGTCTTCAGATAGAATATATATTGTCAAAGGAAGACTAAACACATAAGAGTCAATATAACTTATAAGGGTCATCCCAGGTTATGTCTTCAGATAGAATATATATTGTCAAAGGAAGACTAAACACATAAGAGTCAATATAACTTATAAGGGTCATCCCAGGTTATGTCTTCAGATAGAATATATATTGTCAAAGGAAGACTAAACACATAAGAGTCAATATAACTTATAAGGGTCATCCCAGTAAGTCTTCAGATAGAATATATATTGTCAGAGGAAGACTAAACACATATCTATGCAAAACACAAAAAGGAAAAAATATTATATGCACAGTGTATTTGCAGAATTTGGTTATGCAATTTGCAGTTATTCTCACTATTAGGCCTATACCGTGTGTAGAGTCCATGGTGCAGTTCCATTCGATGGTCTTGTCTCCAAAATAACAGAGGTATCACAAAACCCTAATCCTAGTTTGTTTGTCCTTAGTTGTACAGAGTGTGTAGGCGAGACTTGCAAGCCTCCCTCGCTCGCGCTTCATCTCAGGAGGAAGGTCAGTTCGGACACTCTTCTTCGTCCCTCGAAGCTTCCCCGTGGCCCGTAAAACCCGGTCTTTATCCTTCATGTACACAAACTTGGCAATAATAGACGGAGGGGACTGTGTGGACAGTGTATGTGCAGTTTTCTGCCTGGGTAGCCTATGCACGTTTGAAATATTTAGAGAATAAACCCAGTCAGCATCGAAACCCATATCTGATTGAAGAAAGTCTCGAAAAACAGTGTCTGTATTCTCATTTGTAGAAATTTCTGGTATACCATAGAAAAGTAAATTAGATTTTCTATCATGGATTTCCTGCCGTAATACCACATACTAGGCCACATACTATATGGATTTTCCTCATTCCAACGCCCAACATTTTTTTTTTTTAGGAAGAAGTTGTTTATTCACAGATAAATTTCATACAGCATACATACAAATTCAAAATGAGGCAAATACAGTGGCAGCTTAGTTAAAATTGATTATCACAGTCTATTGGCCGCCTATTAATTTGCTCTCAGTTTCCTTAATTAAGACCAATGACTTATTTTAAAGCAAAGACAGGTTTATCATTTATAAGTTTACAAAAGACACTTCCTTTACACCAAATTTTTACAAACATATCTTTATCCAGTCTATAATAATCTACAGCTACTCTGGTTTTTATTATACTTATAGCTGACTTAACGATAGATTGTGAGTCTCTAGACTTTTTGTCGAACACTATGTCATTTCTGGCACACCAAATAGAAAATTGTATCACATTTAATAAGTACAGACACATAGTTTTCTCAATTTCTGACAAACTGGAATTGAATTGCTTGAACAACAGTACTTCTCTGCCCAAAACAGGTATAAACCTAGCATGTAAAAAGAAAATTCTGTCAAAAATTGGAAAACCTCCATGACAACTTTACATTCCCCAAACAAGTGTATTTGCGTCTCTGACGCGGAGCAAAAACTACACATATCATCGGTCACCACATTTCTCCTCAACAATCTCTCTTTAACTGGTAAAATATCATGTGTAAGTTTGAAACAAAAATTAATTAAGTTATTGTCCCCGAATGGGTGAAAAACTGAGTTCCAAATTAAATTCCAACCTAGGTTGGGATGTTTTAACATTATTCGGGGAACCTCAACAATTTTACTAACAAAGCATGTGTAAATAAACTTGGTATTGTACATAAGTGGAGGAAGAATCTGACCAGAATAAAACTCTTTCCAAGAAGTTAACACAAATTTGTAAAAATCTGGCAAATTTTGACTGTGTGGAATACTTGGTCTTGCAAGTTCGGGGCGAATGTTTCTCAATGAAAGCCCAAGCCAGTATATTGCAAAATATGTCCATTCTGCCTTTGATCCATATAACAATTTAAGCAAGTGTTTTACAGCAAAAGCTTTACATTTACTTTCTATATGCTGAATATTAAAGCCACCATCACTGTTTTTATTATACATGACATTTCTCTTCAGACTTTCGGGTTTATCATTCCATAAAAATTTGAAAATAGTCTGAGTACATTTTGCTATACAATTTTTAGGAAGACAAACACATTGGACCATGAACCATAGTGAACATAACGCAACTGAATTAACAAGTACTGATTTCCCGCGTAGGGTTAAATACCTGCCCTTCCAATGTTTTACATTTTTCTTAACTTTGTCTGTTACAGTATTGGAATTTAGCTTAGTATGATTTGGACCAAAGTAAATACCACATATCTTTACATTGTTACAAATTTTTAGACCTGTGTTGGAAACAGAGCCATTATCCCATTTACCTATCGGTAAAATATTACTTTTAGAGATGTTTAATTTCGAACCCGATACTTCAGAAAAAGACTCAGCTAAATCAATCACGCTGTTAACACAATATTCATCGGAAAGGATTATCGTGGTGTCATCTGCATATGCAGAAACCTTAGCCTCTTTGGTGGTACCTGGCATCTTAACACCTTTAATTGTATTACAATTTTTTAAAGCTTGAATGAAAGGTTCGAGAGTTAAAATATACATAAGGGGAGACAACCCACACCCTTGACGGACACCACGTGATAGGTTGAACTTCTCTGTGATGTGACCGTTTACAATCACACTGCTACTAATTTCATTATATAGTAGTTTCACCCAAGTTAAAAAGTCATCCCCAAAATTAAAACTTTTCAAACATTTAAACAAAAAATCCCAATCTACTCTATCGAAGGCTTTCTCTTTGTCTAAGTTTAAAAAACTCGCCTTCAAATCTTTTTGTTCGACATAATCATGCACATTGCGTAAAAGATGAAGGTTGTCGAAAATACTACGACCGGGTACCCCACATAAAGGGCTTCATAGCTATACTGTGTGGTTAAAGTTAAGTAAAATGTCTTTTTAAAGAAATTCTTTTGAAAGGTAGACATATCAGCTGGGTCAATTACAGATCTCAATGCAGGCATAAACTCTTTATGGAAAGTCGAAGAAAAGACAGACGGGTCGGTCGTTGATATAGCCACGGTCAATGGCTTACCAGGGTTTACATCACGGCTTACATACACTGGTCTAGACATGTTACACTGTTAGGGCTATGCCCCAAAAAGATTCACTCCAAAAGTCGTTTATAGTTCTCACTAGATGTGTATAGAGTCTTACAACACAAAAATAAAAACATCAAACTGACCATAGAAGCCGAAACCAAGATGGCGATCTGGGCTTTAAAAAAAAAAAATCGAACCCTCGAAAAAAAAAGAAAATCAAAAATATCTGTCCTCCCCGGCGGGGAATCGAACCCCGGTCTCCCGCGTGACAGGCGGGGATACTCACCACTATACTACCGAGGACTGACTTACATTAGACTGCATTTCAAAGCTCCTGTTTATGGCATTTTGGGGGCAGCGCGATTAGCATCTCTGCTAAAGAAGACTGACTGACAAGAAAACGCATTTTAAAGCTGCTGTTCTTGGTATTTTGGGGACAGCGCGATGCTCAGATTATGATGTTCGTATGCAGCTAAATATAGAAAACGAAGCAGCAGCATAGTCAAAGGCGTCCATTGGAAAACGAGAAAATGAAATATGCAAAAGAAAATAAAAATTATCTGTCCTCCCCGGCGGGGAATCGAACCCCGGTCTCCCGCGTGACAGGCGGGGATACTCACCACTATACTACCGAGGACTGACTTACATTTGACTGCATTTCAAAGCTCCTGTTTATGGCATTTTGGGGGCAGCGCGATTAGCATCTCTGCTAAAGAAGACTGACTGACAAGAAAACGCATTTTAAAGCTGCTGTTCTTGGTATTTTGGGGACAGCGCGATGCTCAGATTATGATGTTCGTATGCAGCTAAATATAGAAAACGAAGCAGCAGCATAGTCAAAGGCGTCCATTGGAAAACGAGAAAATGAAATATGCAAAAGAAAAATAAAAAATATCTGTCCTCCCCGGCGGGGAATCGAACCCCGGTCTCCCGCGTGACAGGCGGGGATACTCACCACTATACTACCGAGGACTAACTTACATTTGACTGCATTTCAAAGCTCCTGTTTATGGCATTTTGGGGGCAGCGCGATTAGCATCTCTGCTAAAGAAGACTGACTGACAAGAAAACGCATTTTAAAGCTGCTGTTCTTGGTATTTTGGGGACAGCGCGATGGTCAGATTATGATGTTCGTATGCAGCTAAATATAGAAAACGAAGCAGCAGCATAGTCAAAGGCGTCCATTGGAAAACGAGAAAATGAAATATGCAAAAGAAAATAAAAATTATCTGTCCTCCCCGGCGGGGAATCGAACCCCGGTCTCCCGCGTGACAGGCGGGGATACTCACCACTATACTACCGAGGACTGACTCACATTTGACTGCATTTCAAAGCTCCTGTTTATGGCATTTTGGGGGCAGCGCGATTAGCATCTCTGCTAAAGAAGACTGACTGACAAGAAAACGCATTTGAAAGCTGCTGTTCTTGGTATTTTGGGGACAGCGCGATGGTCAGATTATGATGTTCGTATGCAGCTAAATATAGAAAACGAAGCAGCAGCATAGTCAAAGGCGTCCATTGGAAAACGAGAAAATGAAATATGCAAAAGAAAATAAAAATTATCTGTCCTCCCCGGCGGGGAATCGAACCCCGGTCTCCCGCGTGACAGGCGGGGATACTCACCACTATACTACCGAGGACTGACTTACATTTGACTGCATTTCAAAGCTTCTGTTTATGGCATTTTGGGGGCAGCGCGATTAGCATCTCTGCTAAAGAAGACTGACTGACAAGAAAACGCATTTTAAAGCTGCTGTTCTTGGTATTTTGGGGACAGCGCGATGGTCAGATTATGATGTTCGTATGCAGCTAAATATAGAAAACGAAGCAGCAGCATAGTCAAAGGCGTCCATTGGAAAACGAGAAAATGAAATATGCAAAAGAAAATAAAAATTATCTGTCCTCCCCGGCGGGGAATCGAACCCCGGTCTCCCGCGTGACAGGCGGGGATACTCACCACTATACTACCGAGGACTGACTTACATTTGACTGCATTTCAAAGCTCCTGTTTATGGCATTTTGGGGGCAGCGCGATTAGCATCTCTGCTAAAGAAGACTGACTGACAAGAAAACGCATTTTAAAGCTGCTGTTCTTGGTATTTTGGGGACAGCGCGATGGTCAGATTATGATGTTCGTATGCAGCTAAATATAGAAAACGAAGCAGCAGCATAGTCAAAGGCGTCCATTGGAAAACGAGAAAATGAAATATGCAAAAGAAAATAAAAATTATCTGTCCTCCCCGGCGGGGAATCGAACCCCGGTCTCCCGCGTGACAGGCGGGGATACTCACCACTATACTACCGAGGACTGACTTACATTTGACTGCATTTCAAAGCTCCTGTTTATGGCATTTTGGGGGCAGCGCGATTAGCATCTCTGCTAAAGAAGACTGACTGACAAGAAAACGCATTTGAAAGCTGCTGTTCTTGGTATTTTGGGGACAGCGCGATGGTCAGATTATGATGTTCGTATGCAGCTAAATATAGAAAACGAAGCAGCAGCATAGTCAAAGGCGTCCATTGGAAAACGAGAAAATGAAATATGCAAAAGAAAATAAAAATTATCTGTCCTCCCCGGCGGGGAATCGAACCCCGGTCTCCCGCGTGACAGGCGGGGATACTCACCACTATACTACCGAGGACTGACTTACATTTGACTGCATTTCAAAGCTCCTGTTTATGGCATTTTGGGGGCAGCGCGATTAGCATCTCTGCTAAAGAAGACTGACTGACAAGAAAACGCATTTTAAAGCTGCTGTTCTTGGTATTTTGGGGACAGCGCGATGCTCAGATTATGATGTTCGTATGCAGCTAAATATAGAAAACGAAACAGCAGCATAGTCAAAGGCGTCCATTGGAAAACGAGAAAATGAAATATGCAAAAGAAAATAAAAATTATCTGTCCTCCCCGGCGGGGAATCGAACCCCGGTCTCCCGCGTGACAGGCGGGGATACTCACCACTATACTACCGAGGACTGACTTACATTTGACTGCATTTCAAAGCTCCTGTTTATGGCATTTTGGGGGCAGCGCGATTAGCATCTCTGCTAAAGAAGACTGACTGACAAGAAAACGCATTTTAAAGCTGCTGTTCTTGGTATTTTGGGGACAGCGCGATGGTCAGATTATGATGTTCGTATGCAGCTAAATATAGAAAACGAAGCAGCAGCATAGTCAAAGGCGTCCATTGGAAAACGAGAAAATGAAATATGCAAAAGAAAATAAAAATTATCTGTCCTCCCCGGCGGGGAATCGAACCCCGGTCTCCCGCGTGACAGGCGGGGATACTCACCACTATACTACCGAGGACTGACTTACATTTGACTGCATTTCAAAGCTCCTGTTTATGGCATTTTGGGGGCAGCGCGATTAGCATCTCTGCTAAAGAAGACTGACTGACAAGAAAACGCATTTTAAAGCTGCTGTTCTTGGTATTTTGGGGACAGCGCGATGGTCAGATTATGATGTTCGTATGCAGCTAAATATAGAAAACGAAGCAGCAGCATAGTCAAAGGCGTCCATTGGAAAACGAGAAAATGAAATATGCAAAAGAAAATAAAAATTATCTGTCCTCCCCGGCGGGGAATCGAACCCCGGTCTCCCGCGTGACAGGCGGGGATACTCACCACTATACTACCGAGGACTGACTTACATTTGACTGCATTTCAAAGCTCCTGTTTATGGCATTTTGGGGGCAGCGCGATTAGCATCTCTGCTAAAGAAGACTGACTGACAAGAAAACGCATTTTAAAGCTGCTGTTCTTGGTATTTTGGGGACAGCGCGATGGTCAGATTATGATGTTCGTATGAAGCTAAATATAGAAAACGAAGCAGCAGCATAGTCAAAGGCGTCCATTGGAAAACGAGAAAATGAAATATGCAAAAGAAAATAAAAATTATCTGTCCTCCCCGGCGGGGAATCGAACCCCGGTCTCCCGCGTGACAGGCGGGGATACTCACCACTATACTACCGAGGACTGACTTACATTTGACTGCATTTCAAAGCTCCTGTTTATGGCATTTTGGGGGCAGCGCGATTAGCATCTCTGCTAAAGAAGACTGACTGACAAGAAAACGCATTTGAAAGCTGCTGTTCTTGGTATTTTGGGGACAGCGCGATGCTCAGATTATGATGTTCGTATGCAGCTAAATATAGAAAACGAAGCAGCAGCATAGTCAAAGGCGTCCATTGGAAAACGAGAAAATGAAATATGCAAAAGAAAATAAAAATTATCTGTCCTCCCCGGCGGGGAATCGAACCCCGGTCTCCCGCGTGACAGGCGGGGATACTCACCACTATACTACCGAGGACTGACTTACATTTGACTGCATTTCAAAGCTCCTGTTTATGGCATATTGGGGGCAACGCGATTAGCATCTCTGCTAAAGAAGACTGACTGACAAGAAGACGCATTTGAAAGCTGCTGTTCTTGGTATTTTGGGGACAGCGCGATGGTCAGATTATGATGTTCGTATGCAGCTAAATATAGAAAACGAAGCAGCAGCATAGTCAAAGGCGTCCATTGGAAAACGAGAAAATGAAATATGCAAAAGAAAATAAAAATTATCTGTCCTCCCCGGCGGGGAATCGAACTCCGGTCTCCCGCGTGACAGGCGGGGATACTCACCACTATACTACCGAGGACTGACTTACATTTGACTGCATTTCAAAGCTCCTGTTTATGGCATTTTGGGGGCAGCGCGATTAGCATCTCTGCTAAAGAAGACTGACTGACAAGAAAACGCATTTGAAAGCTGCTGTTCTTGGTATTTTGGGGACAGCGCGATGGTCAGATTATGATGTTCGTATGCAGCTAAATATAGAAAACGAAGCAGCAGCATAGTCAAAGGCGTCCATTGGAAAACGAGAAAATGAAATATGCAAAAGAAAATAAAAATTATCTGTCCTCCCCGGCGGGGAATCGAACCCCGGTCTCCCGCGTGACAGGCGGGGATACTCACCACTATACTACCGAGGACTGACTTACATTTGACTGCATTTCAAAGCTCCTGTTTATGGCATTTTGGGGGCAGCGCGATTAGCATCTCTGCTAAAGAAGACTGACTGATAAGAAAACGCATTTTAAAGCTGCTGTTCTTGGTATTTTGGGGACAGCGCGATGGTCAGATTATGATGTTCGTATGCAGCTAAATATAGAAAACGAAGCAGCAGCATAGTCAAAGGCGTCCATTGGAAAACGAGAAAATGAAATATGCAAAAGAAAATAAAAATTATCTGTCCTCCCCGGCGGGGAATCGAACCCCGGTCTCCCGCGTGACAGGCGGGGATACTCACCACTATACTACCGAGGACTGACTTACATTTGACTGCATTTCAAAGCTCCTGTTTATGGCATTTTGGGGGCAGCGCGATTAGCATCTCTGCTAAAGAAGACTGACTGACAAGAAAACGCATTTGAAAGCTGCTGTTCTTGGTATTTTGGGGACAGCGCGATGGTCAGATTATGATGTTCGTATGCAGCTAAATATAGAAAACGAAGCAGCAGCATAGTCAAAGGCGTCCATTGGAAAACGAGAAAATGAAATATGCAAAAGAAAATAAAAATTATCTGTCCTCCCCGGCGGGGAATCGAACCCCGGTCTCCCGCGTGACAGGCGGGGATACTCACCACTATACTACCGAGGACTGACTTACATTTGACTGCATTTCAAAGCTCCTGTTTATGGCATTTTGGGGGCAGCGCGATTAGCATCTCTGCTAAAGAAGACTGACTGACAAGAAAACGCATTTGAAAGCTGCTGTTCTTGGTATTTTGGGGACAGCGCGATGCTCAGATTATGATGTTCGTATGCAGCTAAATATAGAAAACGAAGCAGCAGCATAGTCAAAGGCGTCCATTGGAAAACGAGAAAATGAAATATGCAAAAGAAAATAAAAATTATCTGTCCTCCCCGGCGGGGAATCGAACCCCGGTCTCCCGCGTGACAGGCGGGGATACTCACCACTATACTACCGAGGACTGACTTACATTTGACTGCATTTCAAAGCTCCTGTTTATGGCATATTGGGGGCAGCGCGATTAGCATCTCTGCTAAAGAAGACTGACTGACAAGAAGACGCATTTGAAAGCTGCTGTTCTTGGTATTTTGGGGACAGCGCGATGGTCAGATTATGATGTTCGTATGCAGCTAAATATAGAAAACGAAGCAGCAGCATAGTCAAAGGCGTCCATTGGAAAACGAGAAAATGAAATATGCAAAAGAAAATAAAAATTATCTGTCCTCCCCGGCGGGGAATCGAACTCCGGTCTCCCGCGTGACAGGCGGGGATACTCACCACTATACTACCGAGGACTGACTTACATTTGACTGCATTTCAAAGCTCCTGTTTATGGCATTTTGGGGGCAGCGCGATTAGCATCTCTGCTAAAGAAGACTGACTGACAAGAAAACGCATTTGAAAGCTGCTGTTCTTGGTATTTTGGGGACAGCGCGATGGTCAGATTATGATGTTCGTATGCAGCTAAATATAGAAAACGAAGCAGCAGCATAGTCAAAGGCGTCCATTGGAAAACGAGAAAATGAAATATGCAAAAGAAAATAAAAATTATCTGTCCTCCCCGGCGGGGAATCGAACCCCGGTCTCCCGCGTGACAGGCGGGGATACTCACCACTATACTACCGAGGACTGACTTACATTTGACTGCATTTCAAAGCTCCTGTTTATGGCATTTTGGGGGCAGCGCGATTAGCATCTCTGCTAAAGAAGACTGACTGATAAGAAAACGCATTTTAAAGCTGCTGTTCTTGGTATTTTGGGGACAGCGCGATGGTCAGATTATGATGTTCGTATGCAGCTAAATATAGAAAACGAAGCAGCAGCATAGTCAAAGGCGTCCATTGGAAAACGAGAAAATGAAATATGCAAAAGAAAATAAAAATTATCTGTCCTCCCCGGCGGGGAATCGAACCCCGGTCTCCCGCGTGACAGGCGGGGATACTCACCACTATACTACCGAGGACTGACTTACATTTGACTGCATTTCAAAGCTCCTGTTTATGGCATTTTGGGGGCAGCGCGATTAGCATCTCTGCTAAAGAAGACTGACTGACAAGAAAACGCATTTGAAAGCTGCTGTTCTTGGTATTTTGGGGACAGCGCGATGGTCAGATTATGATGTTCGTATGCAGCTAAATATAGAAAACGAAGCAGCAGCATAGTCAAAGGCGTCCATTGGAAAACGAGAAAATGAAATATGCAAAAGAAAATAAAAATTATCTGTCCTCCCCGGCGGGGAATCGAACCCCGGTCTCCCGCGTGACAGGCGGGGATACTCACCACTATACTACCGGGGACTGACTTACATTTGACTGCATTTCAAAGCTCCTGTTTATGGCATTTTGGGGGCAGCGCGATTAGCATCTCTGCTAAAGAAGACTGACTGACAAGAAAACGCATTTTAAAGCTGCTGTTCTTGGTATTTTGGGGACAGCGCGATGGTCAGATTATGATGTTCGTATGCAGCTAAATATAGAAAACGAAGCAGTGCTAGCATAGTCAAAGGCGTCCATTGGAAAACGAGAAAATGAAATATGCAAAAGAAAATAAAAATTATCTGTCCTCCCCGGCGGGGAATCGAACCCCGGTCTCCCGCGTGACAGGCGGGGATACTCACCACTATACTACCGAGGACTGACTTACATTTGACTGCATTTCAAAGCTCCTGTTTATGGCATTTTGGGGGCAGCGCGATTAGCATCTCTGCTAAAGAAGACTGACTGACAAGAAAACGCATTTGAAAGCTGCTGTTCTTGGTATTTTGGGGACAGCGCGATGCTCAGATTATGATGTTCGTATGCAGCTAAATATAGAAAACGAAGCAGCAGCATAGTCAAAGGCGTCCATTGGAAAACGAGAAAATGAAATATGCAAAAGAAAATAAAAATTATCTGTCCTCCCCGGCGGGGAATCGAACCCCGGTCTCCCGCGTGACAGGCGGGGATACTCACCACTATACTACCGAGGACTGACTTACATTTGACTGCATTTCAAAGCTCCTGTTTATGGCATATTGGGGGCAGCGCGATTAGCATCTCTGCTAAAGAAGACTGACTGACAAGAAGACGCATTTGAAAGCTGCTGTTCTTGGTATTTTGGGGACAGCGCGATGGTCAGATTATGATGTTCGTATGCAGCTAAATATAGAAAACGAAGCAGCAGCATAGTCAAAGGCGTCCATTGGAAAACGAGAAAATGAAATATGCAAAAGAAAATAAAAATTATCTGTCCTCCCCGGCGGGGAATCGAACTCCGGTCTCCCGCGTGACAGGCGGGGATACTCACCACTATACTACCGAGGACTGACTTACATTTGACTGCATTTCAAAGCTCCTGTTTATGGCATTTTGGGGGCAGCGCGATTAGCATCTCTGCTAAAGAAGACTGACTGACAAGAAAACGCATTTGAAAGCTGCTGTTCTTGGTATTTTGGGGACAGCGCGATGGTCAGATTATGATGTTCGTATGCAGCTAAATATAGAAAACGAAGCAGCAGCATAGTCAAAGGCGTCCATTGGAAAACGAGAAAATGAAATATGCAAAAGAAAATAAAAATTATCTGTCCTCCCCGGCGGGGAATCGAACCCCGGTCTCCCGCGTGACAGGCGGGGATACTCACCACTATACTACCGAGGACTGACTTACATTTGACTGCATTTCAAAGCTCCTGTTTATGGCATTTTGGGGGCAGCGCGATTAGCATCTCTGCTAAAGAAGACTGACTGATAAGAAAACGCATTTTAAAGCTGCTGTTCTTGGTATTTTGGGGACAGCGCGATGGTCAGATTATGATGTTCGTATGCAGCTAAATATAGAAAACGAAGCAGCAGCATAGTCAAAGGCGTCCATTGGAAAACGAGAAAATGAAATATGCAAAAGAAAATAAAAATTATCTGTCCTCCCCGGCGGGGAATCGAACCCCGGTCTCCCGCGTGACAGGCGGGGATACTCACCACTATACTACCGAGGACTGACTTACATTTGACTGCATTTCAAAGCTCCTGTTTATGGCATTTTGGGGGCAGCGCGATTAGCATCTCTGCTAAAGAAGACTGACTGACAAGAAAACGCATTTGAAAGCTGCTGTTCTTGGTATTTTGGGGACAGCGCGATGGTCAGATTATGATGTTCGTATGCAGCTAAATATAGAAAACGAAGCAGCAGCATAGTCAAAGGCGTCCATTGGAAAACGAGAAAATGAAATATGCAAAAGAAAATAAAAATTATCTGTCCTCCCCGGCGGGGAATCGAACCCCGGTCTCCCGCGTGACAGGCGGGGATACTCACCACTATACTACCGAGGACTGACTTACATTTGACTGCATTTCAAAGCTCCTGTTTATGGCATTTTGGGGGCAGCGCGATTAGCATCTCTGCTAAAGAAGACTGACTGACAAGAAAACGCATTTTAAAGCTGCTGTTCTTGGTATTTTGGGGACAGCGCGATGGTCAGATTATGATGTTCGTATGCAGCTAAATATAGAAAACGAAGCAGTGCTAGCATAGTCAAAGGCGTCCATTGGAAAACGAGAAAATGAAATATGCAAAAGAAAATAAAAATTATCTGTCCTCCCCGGCGGGGAATCGAACCCCGGTCTCCCGCGTGACAGGCTGGGATACTCACCACTATACTACCGAGGACTGACTTACATTTGACTGCATTTCAAAGCTCCTGTTTATGGCATTTTGGGGGCAGCGCGATTAGCATCTCTGCTAAAGAAGACTGACTGACAAGAAAACGCATTTGAAAGCTGCTGTTCTTGGTATTTTGGGGACAGCGCGATGGTCAGATTATGATGTTCGTATGCAGCTAAATATAGAAAACGAAGCAGCAGCATAGTCAAAGGCGTCCATTGGAAAACGAGAAAATGAAATATGCAAAAGAAAATAAAAATTATCTGTCCTCCCCGGCGGGGAATCGAACCCCGGTCTCCCGCGTGACAGGCGGGGATACTCACCACTATACTACCGAGGATTGACTTACATTTGACTGCATTTCAAAGCTCCTGTTTATGGCATTTTGGGGGCAGCGCGATTAGCATCTCTGCTAAAGAAGACTGACTGACAAGAAAACGCATTTTAAAGCTGCTGTTCTTGGTATTTTGGGGACAGCGCGATGGTCAGATTATGATGTTCGTATGCAGCTAAATATATTTTTTTCTTTTTGAATAGAAATAATTTATTCCCGATAAAGATTTACAAGTATTTCATTATACAACAGGTTTCAATACATTTCATTTTTATTTAATTAAGACACTTGGTAGAATAGTTAAAATATTACATATCACAGAATAAGTTCTACCATCTTGTGGTCTTTAAATACAATCAAATTATCTTGTAATTACTTTAAAGTCCAGACAAGTTTGTCATCACATATTTTACATATAACGTTGTTTTTACACCAGATATGTTTAAAGATTTCCCTATTTAATCGGTGAAAATCCATCATCACTCTGGTCTTAATCATACTCTTAGCAGCGATAAGAATAGAGGCCGCATTTCGGTCGTTGCCATTAAAAACAATGTCATTTCGCGCGCACCATATACAAAATTGCAAAATATTTAAAAAATACAGAGCCATTAATTTGTTACTTTCAGACAAGGGTACGCTTATTTTCCTAAATATTAAAAATTCTTCATTCAATGTAGGCAGAAACCCTGTGTACAAAACAAAAATCCTAGTGAATTTATCAAACACTTCTGTAACTATTTTACACATAACAAATAAATGGGTTTGTGTTTCACAACCAGAACAAAAGACACACACATCATCTGTTACAATATTTCTCCGTAACAGTCTCTCTTTAACGGGCAAGATATCATGGACTAACTTATAACTGAAATTCACCAAATTATGATCAAAGAATGCGTGAAAAACATAGCTCCATATTAAAGGCCAGTCAAAAAATGGAAACTTTACCATAACACGGGGGTTTTCTAAAACATTTCCGAGTAGTTCTTTGTAAATAAATTTGTTACCATATATAAGAGATGGCAACGCTTGACCTTTGTAAAACTCTCTCCATGACGTAAGAACGAACTTATAAAACGGAGGAAGGTTCTGTGAGTGGGGTGCACTTAGCTTATACATGTCGGGCTTAAGTCCCTTAAGAACAAACCAAGCCAATATTTGGCAAAATACGTCCAGTCAGCTGTGGACCCGTAAACTAACTTTAACAGATGTCTAATTGCAAAGGCTTTACATTTAATCTCTATGTTTTGCACGTTTAGCCCACCATTTGAAAAATTATGATACAATACATTTCTTTTTATGCCCTCAGGTTTGCTATCCCACAAAAAACCAAAAACATCTTTAGTACATTTATTTACACATTTCTTAGGCAGTAAAAAACACTGGGCAGTAAACCAAAGTATACATAACGCAACTGAGTTAATCAAAACAGATTTTCCTCTTAATGTTAGGTATCTGCCTTTCCATACCGACAATTGCTTTGAAACCTTATTTTGGATTCTTTCACTATTCAACTCAACAGAATTTCTACCAAAATAAATACCACAAATTTTGGCCTGCTGTGAAACAGTTATAGCACTTTTGGCACATTCATTAACATCAAATTTACCCATGGGAAGAAGTGTACTTTTAGATAAATTTAACTTAGCTCCAGACACACGACAGTATTTTTCAGCTAAATCAATACCTGGTTTAACAGACTTTTCCTCAGAGAGGATAATGGTCGTGTCGTCTGCATAAGCAGATACCTTTGCCTCTATGGTAGTTCCAGGCATTCGTACACCTTTAATCAAATTATTTTCTTTGATTGCATTTAAGAAAGGCTCGAGAGACAGTATGTACAAAAGAGGCGACAATGAACATCCCTGACGGACACCACGTGACAATATGATGTCATCCGTTAGATGACCATTTACAATAATTTTACTTGAAATACCAGTATACAAAAGATTGACCCACTTACAAAAGTCGGTTCCAAAATTAAAATTTTTCAAACATGTAAATAAAAATGACCAGTCCACTCTGTCGAAGGCGGTTTCCTGGTCCAAATTAAGTAAACAACAGCTCAATTCTTTCTGCTCGACATAATCAAAAATATTACGAAACAAGTGTAGATTATCAAAGATACTTCTATCAGGTATCCCACATGTCTGATTCTGTTGTATTATATGGCTAATTGTTTGTTTTAATCGATTACATAATGCTTTTGACAAAATTTTGTAATCCACGTTGAGTAGGCTTATCGGTCGCCAATTTTTCAGATTCTGAGTTTTATTTGTATCTTTACACAGTAGCGTTATTAACCCTGATCTTTGGGACAAACTAAGACTACCCTTACGAAAACACGCATTTATCACATCTGTGTACACATCCCCTAATAATGACCAATAGTGTAAATAGAACTCAGCTGGAAGGCCATCGCTGCCCGGCGAACGATGCTTGTTCATATTAACGACAGCTGTATATAACTCATCTTTTGTGATACTTCCCTCACACAATTCTTTCAAGTCGTCACCTAGTTTCGGTAAGCTAGTAAGGAACTCATCTCTTTCACCAGTATCGGTGTTACATTTCGAATAAAGTTCCTCAAAATATTGTTTTACTTCATTAGATATGTCAGTTTGATTAGTATAGCTAACATTTGGGTCTTTATGGCATGATATACTCGTGATCAATTTCTTCTTCCCCCTAGCTGCTTCTTTTTTAATAAAAAACTTAGTTGGTTTTTCCCCCTGATCAAACTGTATAGCTTTTGCCCGAATTACAGCCCCCCTTCTGGATTCTTGTTGTAACCCATTTATATTTTTCTTCACGTTATCAATTGTTTCAGCATTTCTGACAGGGTCACTGTTTAGGTACTGAAGCTCCGCTTCCAGATCAGAAAGCTGAGCTCTTCTATCTCTAGCTATTTGGTTGCAATGACATTTAAAGATTTGTTGACACGATTCCTTAAAACTGTCCCAGGCATCAATGATTTCAAAGCCTGGTTTATTACGAGCCTCAGGACTAAATATTTTCTCAAATTCTGTCTCTACTTTAGAAAAAAGAATGTCATCTTTTAACACAGACACATTCAACTTCCAATAAAACGGACCCCATGTTATTACGTTTTCAAAATTAATATCAACATACACAACAGAATGATCAGAAAAAGCAACATGAATAGTATCAGAACATGAAATATTTGAACATAAAGAATTAGGTAAATAAAACCTGTCTAACCTGCTGGCCGATATTCCCCGGGACCAGGAAAAACTTTTTTTTGTTGGATGAAGTTTTCTATAAACATCACAAATATTAAAATCTTTTTTTAAATCATCGAGTTCAGTCTTTCCATCATTTCTATTGTCTTTTGATCCATATCTATCCAAACTAATGTTTTCTACGCAGTTAAAATCCCCACCTAGAATCACAAATTGACTTCCTAACAAAATATCAGACAGAGATGAAATAAAATTTCGCCTATCTTTCGAGCCATTTGGGGCGTAGATGCATACAAGATTAAGAGCAGTATCGTTAATTGTAACTTTCATACATAAATATCTACCATATGGGCATCTTACAACTTTATTTATTGTACAGTTGACCGTATACAGAACGACTATCCCTACTCCACAGCTTTTAGTGGTTCCATACGCCCACCTACAATCACCCGGTATATCTAGAGATTTAGTGTCTCCGTAGTTCTGAAAATGTGTTTCTTGCAAAAACAATATGTCAATATTTTTATCAAAAATTAACTGCTTTACTTGAGCTTGTTTTTCAGCATTACGTAAGCCGTTGACATTTAATGACGCAAACCGAATAAAGTTATGCGTTACCATTAAACAAAGAAAATGAAAAATACAGTACATACCGAATGTGAATGTTAATATTAATCCTTTGACAAACGACGTCTACCCAGGGAGGCAGTAGACTTCTTCTTCCGATATTCTAATAACATGGTGGAGCTGTCATTTAACGGCAAAGGTGTCATTTGACTAGAGCATGAACCTAAGTCTGTATTGTTAATGTCGGAGTCAGTTTTCATGGGTTCTTGACGAGGACTGTGGGCTTCATTCGTTAATTTGGCTTTTTTCTGTTTAACAGGTATAGGTGAACGCTCAGAATGGATATCAGCACGCACAACTACTTCCTTGTTGCAAACTCCACTTGTTTCATTAGAAGCCTCTACCGCACCATCAAAAACAGTTTCCTCCTGTTCCTGATGGGAGGAAACTTTTGTTTCCTCCGAAGTTTCCTCCGTTTCCTCCACATTATGTTCTTCATCTTCTTCTTCCATAGACTGGTCTTGTTGATCATCGGACATTTCTTCTTCGCTATCACTGTCGTCAGAGTGGCGCAATTCCATTGTAGAACTCGCTATAAAATCAGCGTCAATAATGACGTCATTTTCGTCTTCGTCACGACTCATGGCTCTAGGCTTTCCTTTTACCCTGGTAGCGTAAGAATAAAGTCGAGCACAGCAATCCACGCTGGTGTGGTCATAGGAGCCACATGTACGACATGGGTGGGGGCAATTTTTCTCGTCGTGTGGTTCCTCGTGACACGAGAACCCATCACAGTTTCTGCAGAAAATTGCCTTACAATCCGCAATTTTGTGGGCCTTTTGCCCACAACGCCTACACTCTTGAACTTGGCCTGCGTATGTGAACATCACAATCTCCCCCCCAAAACTTATGAAATTGGGGACGTACCTGGTTTTATGACATTTGAATCTGTAAACTCGCATACCACTCTGTACATGTTTGAGTTTTTCATATGAACAACATGGTCTATTGATCCGTTGTATTTCACCATAAGGCCGTAAGGCTCTGCCAATTATATCGTCGGTTAGCTCATCAGGGGCCCAGTGTACGGCTAAGTTCATATAAATCGAGGAGGCGTGGGAGATCGCCCACTCGTTATTACCAAGTGTAAAGCATTCCTTACTCAATAAGGCATTTAAGGCCGCCTGTGTGGAGACTCGAATATAGAACATTTTCTGTAAATAGTTCTTTTGAAACGAGATCAGTTCCTTTCTGATATCCAGTAGTTCAGACAGCATGGGCACAAAGTCTCTATGATACGCTGCACTGAAGGCTTCACTACTCCGGGTCATAATGGCTACCGACATAACCATACTTGGGCGAACAAAGTCGTCGAACTTCACAGGCTTAGACATAGTTGTTGTCTAGGCTTTCGCCCAAAACAACTTGACAGATACAATCAGCAGAATGTGTAGATTATGATAGCACAAAAATACTCAAAGTAAACTAACCCTGTAAGCCGATGTCAATGGATTTATCGCACTGAAGAAAAACACGTCTTCTCAGTCAGACATGCCCTCCCTAATCCCTTCGGCTAAATATAGAAAACGAAGCAGCAGCATAGTCAAAGGCGTCCATTGGAAAACGAGAAAATGAAATATGCAAAAGAAAATAAAAATTATCTGTCCTCCCCGGCGGGGAATCGAACCCCGGTCTCCCGCGTGACAGGCGGGGATACTCACCACTATACTACCGAGGACTGACTTACATTTGACTGCATTTCAAAGCTCCTGTTTATGGCATTTTGGGGGCAGCGCGATTAGCATCTCTGCTAAAGAAGACTGACTGACAAGAAAACGCATTTTAAAGCTGCTGTTCTTGGTATTTTGGGGACAGCGCGATGGTCAGATTATGATGTTCGTATGCAGCTAAATATAGAAAACGAAGCAGCAGCATAGTCAAAGGCGTCCATTGGAAAAGGAGAAAATGAAATATGCAAAAGAAAATAAAAATTATCTGTCCTCCCCGGCGGGGAATCGAACCCCGGTCTCCCGCGTGACAGGCGGGGATACTCACCACTATACTACCGAGGACTGACTTACATTTGACTGCATTTCAAAGCTCCTGTTTATGGCATTTTGGGGGCAGCGCGATTAGCATCTCTGCTAAAGAAGACTGACTGACAAGAAAACGCATTTTAAAGCTGCTGTTCTTGGTATTTTGGGGACAGCGCGATGGTCAGATTATGATGTTCGTATGCAGCTAAATATAGAAAACGAAGCAGCAGCATAGTCAAAGGCGTCCATTGGAAAACGAGAAAATGAAATATGCAAAAGAAAATAAAAATTATCTGTCCTCCCCGGCGGGGAATCGAACCCCGGTCTCCCGCGTGACAGGCGGGGATACTCACCACTATATTACCGAGGACTGACTTACATTTGACTGCATTTCAAAGCTCCTGTTTATGGCATTTTGGGGGCAGCGCGATTAGCATCTCTGCTAAAGAAGACTGACTGACAAGAAAACGCATTTTAAAGCTGCTGTTCTTGGTATTTTGGGGACAGCGCGATGGTCAGATTATGATGTTCGTATGCAGCTAAATATAGAAAACGAAGCAGCAGCATAGTCAAAGGCGTCCATTGGAAAACGAGAAAATGAAATATGCAAAAGAAAATAAAAATTATCTGTCCTCCCCGGCGGGGAATCGAACCCCGGTCTCCCGCGTGACAGGCGGGGATACTCACCACTATACTACCGAGGACTGACTTACATTTGACTGCATTTCAAAGCTCCTGTTTATGGCATTTTGGGGGCAGCGCGATTAGCATCTCTGCTAAAGAAGACTGACTGACAAGAAAACGCATTTTAAAGCTGCTGTTCTTGGTATTTTGGGGACAGCGCGATGGTCAGATTATGATGTTCGTATGCAGCTAAATATAGAAAACGAAGCAGCAGCATAGTCAAAGGCGTCCATTGGAAAACGAGAAAATGAAATATGCAAAAGAAAATAAAAATTATCTGTCCTCCCCGGCGGGGAATCGAACCCCGGTCTCCCGCGTGACAGGCGGGGATACTCACCACTATACTACCGAGGACTGACTTACGTTTGGCTGCATTTCAAAGCTCCTGTTTATGGCATTTTTGGGGCAGCGCGATTAGCATCTCTGCTTAAGAAGACTGACTGACAAGAAAACGCATTTTAAAGCTGCTGTTCTTGGTATTTTGGGGACAGCGCGATGGTCAGATTATGATGTTCGTATGCAGCTAAATATAGAAAACGAAGCAGCAGCATAGTCAAAGGCGTCCATTGGAAAACGAGAAAATGAAATATGCAATTAAAATAAAAATTATCTGTCCTCCCCGGCGGGGAATCGAACCCCGGTCTCCCGCGTGACAGGCGGGGATACTCACCACTATACTACCGAGGACTGACTTACATTTGACTGCATTTCAAAGCTCCTGTTTATGGCATTTTGGGGGCAGCGCGATTAGCATCTCTGCTAAAGAAGACTGACTGACAAGAAAACGCATTTTAAAGCTGCTGTTCTTGGTATTTTGGGGACAGCGCGATGGTCAGATTATGATGTTCGTATGCAGCTAAATATAGAAAACGAAGCAGCAGCATAGTCAAAGGCGTCCATTGGAAAACGAGAAAATGAAATATGCAAAAGAAAATAAAAATTATCTGTCCTCCCCGGCGGGGAATCGAACCCCGGTCTCCCGCGTGACAGGCGGGGATACTCACCACTATACTACCGAGGACTGACTTACATTTGACTGCATTTCAAAGCTCCTGTTTATGGCATTTTGGGGGCAGCGCGATTAGCATCTCTGCTAAAGAAGACTGACTGACAAGAAAACGCATTTTAAAGCTGCTGTTCTTGGTATTTTGGGGACAGCGCGATGGTCAGATTATGATGTTCGTATGCAGCTAAATATAGAAAACGAAGCAGCAGCATAGTCAAAGGCGTCCATTGGAAAACGAGAAAATGAAATATGCAAAAGAAAATAAAAATTATCTGTCCTCCCCGGCGGGGAATCGAACCCCGGTCTCCCGCGTGACAGGCGGGGATACTCACCACTATACTACCGAGGACTGACTTACATTTGACTGCATTTCAAAGCTCCTGTTTATGGCATTTTGGGGGCAGCGCGATTAGCATCTCTGCTAAAGAAGACTGACTGACAAGAAAACGCATTTTAAAGCTGCTGTTCTTGGTATTTTGGGGACAGCGCGATGGTCAGATTATGATGTTCGTATGCAGCTAAATATAGAAAACGAAGCAGCAGCATAGTCAAAGGCGTCCATTGGAAAACGAGAAAATGAAATATGCAAAAGAAAATAAAAATTATCTGTCCTCCCCGGCGGGGAATCGAACCCCGGTCTCCCGCGTGACAGGCGGGGATACTCACCACTATACTACCGAGGACTGACTTACATTTGACTGCATTTCAAAGCTCCTGTTTATGGCATTTTGGGGGCAGCGCGATTAGCATCTCTGCTAAAGAAGACTGACTGACAAGAAAACGCATTTTAAAGCTGCTGTTCTTGGTATTTTGGGGACAGCGCGATGGTCAGATTATGATGTTCGTATGCAGCTAAATATAGAAAACGAAGCAGCAGCATAGTCAAAGGCGTCCATTGGAAAACGAGAAAATGAAATATGCAAAAGAAAATAAAAATTATCTGTCCTCCCCGGCGGGGAATCGAACCCCGGTCTCCCGCGTGACAGGCGGGGATACTCACCACTATACTACCGAGGACTGACTTACATTTGACTTCATTTCAAAGCTCCTGTTTATGGCATTTTGGGGGCAGCGCGATTAGCATCTCTGCTAAAGAAGACTGACTGACAAGAAAACGCATTTTAAAGCTGCTGTTCTTGGTATTTTGGGGACAGCGCGATGGTCAGATTATGATGTTCGTATGCAGCTAAATATAGAAAACGAAGCAGCAGCATAGTCAAAGGCGTCCATTGGAAAACGAGAAAATGAAATATGCAAAAGAAAATAAAAATTATCTGTCCTCCCCGGCGGGGAATCGAACCCCGGTCTCCCGCGTGACAGGCGGGGATACTCACCACTATACTACCGAGGACTGACTTACATTTGACTGCATTTCAAAGCTCCTGTTTATGGCATTTTGGGGGCAGCGCGATTAGCATCTCTGCTTAAGAAGACTGACTGACAAGAAAACGCATTTTAAAGCTGCTGTTCTTGGTATTTTGGGGACAGCGCGATGGTCAGATTATGATGTTCGTATGCAGCTAAATTTTTTTTTTTTTTTGAGAAAAAAAAGGTTTATTCCCATAATATTCAAATCATTACATCAGATGCATTCATATACAA
Source organism: Lepidochitona cinerea (assembly GCA_963971465.1). NCBI lineage: Eukaryota > Metazoa > Mollusca > Polyplacophora > Chitonida > Tonicellidae > Lepidochitona > Lepidochitona cinerea. The sequence continues at coordinate 17,734,720 of OZ020559.1, forward strand.
ATGTAACTAGGCAGCGTAATAAAATTAAATTATCACAGACAAACAAAAGCTGCCCGTACATTAGTTTTACAATATAACACAATTACAGAATCACAATTTATCAATTACAAATTGAAGTTTGTTGTTGAGAGATTTGCAGATTATTTTGGTTTTACACCATGTTCGTTTAAATTCGGTTTCATTTAACCTGAAAAAATCAACAGAGACTCTCGTTTTAATCATGCTTTTACTGCCTGTACAACATTTGTTACATTTGGTGATTTATTATTGAAAACAACTTCGTTCCTACAACACCATATACAAAACTGTATGACGTTTATCAAGTACAAGTATAAATCATTATCATTTTTTGAAAGTCCAACAGGAAATGATTTAAAAATTAGGGTTTCTTCATTTAAAGGTGGCAGAATCCCTATACACAATACAAATACTTGACTGAATTTGTCAAAAACATCATGTACAATTTGACAGTTTACAAATAAATGCGATGTTGTCTCGGATGCACCACAAAAGACACACAGGTCATCCGTGGCTATGTTTCTCCTGAGTAATCTTTCTTTTACTGGCAGAATGTCGTGAGTTAATTTAAAACTGAAGTTAATTAATTTGTGATCTAAAAATGGGTTAAAGACCGATTTCCAAGTGAGGGGCCAGTTTACAAGAGGATGTTTTAAGACTATTCGGGGAACCTGAGTATTTTTATTTGCTAACTGAGAATAAATAAACTTCGTTGTATACATTGCAGGTGGTAGTGGCTGACCAAAATAAAATTCTTTCCACGAGTCTAGAACAAATTGGTAAAATGGGGGTAGACTCTGACAATGTGGAATATTAGTTCTTGCGAATTCAGGGCGAATACGTCTGAGAGAGATACCCAGCCAATAAATGGCAAAATATACCCAATCCGCTGTTGAACCATAAACCAGTTTAAGCAGATGCCTGATTGCAAATGACTTACACTTTAACTCAATATTTTGGACATTAAGTCCGCCTTTAGAATAGTCATTATATAGAACATCTCTCTTGATACCCTCTGGTTTACCGTCCCATAAAAACTTAAAAACCGACCTTGTGCATTGTGAAATGCACTTTTTTGGCATCAAAAAACATTGTACTGTAAACCAGAGGGCACAAAGAGCGACGGAATTAATGAGAACAGATTTTCCCCTTAGAGTCAAATATCTTCCATTCCAAGATGTAACATTGCTATTGACCTTATTTAAAATGCGGTCACAGTTTAACTTCTTTTGATCTTTTCCGAAATTAATGCCACAAATTTTTACATTGTCAGTAACACAAACATTTGTTAATTCTGTTAAGTTATCTGTCCAGTTGCCAAGAGGTAATAAGGTGGTCTTCGACAAATTGAGCTTGGAACCAGCGGCGTCGCCGTACTTTTCCGCTAAAGAAATGACTTTATTTACAGATGACACATCGGAAAGAATAACAGTTGTGTCATCTGCATACGCTGAAACTTTGGCCTCTCTAGAAGTGCCAGGCATGCGCAGTCCTTTTATATCATTGTTGCTCATTACCGCTCGTATAAAAGGTTCCAATGTCAATATGTACAATAAAGGTGAGAGGCCACACCCCTGACGGACACCACGTGACACTAAAAACTCGTCAGAGATATGGCCGTTTACAATAACCTGGCTTTTAATATTGGCGTACAATACTTTTACCCAATTACAAAATTGTGGACCAAAGTTAAATTTTTCTAAACATTTGAACAAAAACGACCAATCCACCCTATCAAATGCTTTTTCTTGGTCTAAATTGAGGAAGCATGCTTTGAGGTCTTTCTGCTCTACGTAATCAAACACGTTGCGTAAAAGGTGTAAGTTGTCGAAGATGCTCCTTCCAGGAACACCACATGTCTGGTTAGGGAGAATAATATGATCAATCACTTGTTTAAGTCGGTTACAAAGTGCCTTTGAAACGATCTTATAGTCGGTGTTTAACAAACTGATGGGGCGCCAATTTTTAATCTCTTCGGGGTTATCTAAGTCTTTACACAAAAGAGTTATTAGACCTGACCTTTGAGAATGAGATAGTTGACCATTATAAAAACAAGTATTCACGACCTTTGTAAAGACGTCCCCAATGATTGACCAATATTGCTGGTAAAACTCTGCTGGTAATCCATCATTCCCAGGTGAGCGATAACTATTCATCTCTCTCACGGCAGAGTGCAATTCAGAATTTGAAAGTAAACCTTCACACAAATTACTTAAGTCGTCATTTAATGATGGTAAATGGTCCAAAAAGGCTTCCGTACTTTCCTGGTTTGTTTCACATTTAGTGTATAATTCTTCATAATACGCCTTTATGCAATGTGATATACTTGATTGACTAGTATGGGTTACAGACAAATCATGAGAACAATTAATAGATTTAATCATTTTTTTTCTACCTCTGACGGCTTCTCGATGAATAAAATATTTGCTAGGTTTTTCACCTTGGTTAAAATCAACTACTTTAGCTCTTATAATTGCCCCTTTTCTGGATTCGTTTTGTAAAGCACATATAGCTTTCTTACAATCGTCAATTAGGTGAGCATTGACCACAGGGTCAGACTTGAAGCCATTTAATTCAGCCTCCAGTTGAGTCAATTTAGACCTTTTAGATTGGTTTATTGATTTACAATAGTCCTTAATTGACTCCCTGCAGTCAGACTTAAAGTGCTCCCAAGCCTCAATTAAGTGGTCTCCCTCTTCTATTTCCCCACTGAAGTGATTGTCAAACAGGGCTTTAATTATTTCACATAAAGAATCATCATTTAACACTGACACATTACACTTCCAGTAAAATTTCCCCCAGCTAATTACATTTTCAAAATTTACATCAAAAAAGATACAAGAGTGATCTGAAAAGGGTACAATAATTGTATCACATTTGGTAACTTTACATGTTAAAGCAGATGGTAAATAAAACCTGTCGAGCCGACTAGCGCTCTGTCCTCTTGACCATGAATAACATACTGTATTAGGATTTAATTTACGATAAACATCAGATATATTAAACTCATTCTTTAAAGATAACAACTCATCTCTACCATCGTTTCTTTCATTGTGTGTACCATACTTATCCATTTTTACATTCTCCACACAGTTAAAATCGCCTCCTAAAATTATGAGTTCCCGACCAAGCATGATATTGTCTAACGATGATAAAAATTGTTTTCTATCCGATACATTGTTTGGGGCATATATACAGATCAGGTTTAGAGATACACCATTGATAGTAGCTTTTAAGGAAAGGTATCGCCCATAGGGGCACCTGGCTACATTATGTATGACACAATCAACTGTATATCTTATAATGATTCCCACCCCACAGCTTTTATTTGTCCCGTAAGCCCACCTTGAATACCCAGGAATTGTCAATTTCTTCGTATCTTCATAACACTGAAAATGCGTTTCTTGTAAGAAAAGAATATCTATGTTGTTATCAAATACAAATTGTTTGAGAGATGATTGTTTTTCTGGACTTCTCAAACCATTGACATTAAGGGAAGCAAATCGGAAGAAATTATCTATTGACATAAATGCAAGGAAAATGAGAAACACGTACATACCCATTTTAAAATTGATTGGGAGTCGGTTAGTCCTTACTGAGACGTCGTCTACCAAGGGCAGCCAACGACTTCTTTTTCCTATATTCCAACAATACTGTGGAACTGTCCTGTAAGGGGATAGGGGTCATACTTTCACAAGGTGTTGGCATCATGCTGGTATCTGTCGTAGAATCTTTAATTTCGTCTTCGTCCTCTTGACTGGGGGTTCGATCTTCTAGTCGAGCTTTCTTCTGTTGGACTGGGTCTGGGGATCTCGTATGGTGAATATCTGCTTTGACCGAGATGACCTCACTTTCTTCGTTTGCGAATTCCTTGTCGACTTCTCTCCGCACAGCAGCAACGATGGCTGCTGGTTCGATTCTGTCGATTTCTTCTTCGTTGTCAGTCATCATGTTGTCCTCATCATCACTGTTTTCCATTTCATCGTTAGAATCCTCAGATGCTGTACTGCCACACACGTCCACTTCATTTGGATCATCGTCTTCACTCTGCCCTCTTGTATGCGGGTTCGAGCCTGGTCTAGCCGAACCACCTTTAACACAGGCTGCGTAGGATGCAGCACGAATACAGCAATCACTGATGGTATGATGTGAAGAATTACACATGCGACAAAGGGCACGACAATTCTCTTCCGAGTGTGGGTTTTCATGCTTGGTAAATCCATTACAGTTCTCACACCAAACAGATTTGCAATTAGGTGACTTATGCCCGGGCTGAGAACATTTTTTGCATTCGTAAGACTGGCCTGGATACGTAAACATAACGACGTCCCCTGCAAAGTTGATAAAGTTGGGAACATATCTGGTTTTATGACATCTAAACCGATAAACACGGATACCCGTAGATACGTGGGCTAGGGCCGGGTCAGAACACTTAGGCTTGGTCACACTTGTACATTCTCCATAGTCCTTTAATGCCTTCGCTATAGTGTCATCAGACAGTTCAGCTGGTGCCCAGTGAGCAGTTATGTTGACATATACAGCCGATGCAGGTGCAACGCTCCAGGTGGTATTGAGCACTTCAATAGAGCCCTTTCTAACAAGGGTGTCGTGGCTAGCCTGGGTTAGAAAGGTAGCATAGAAAGCCTTTTAAAATAATTTTTCTGGAATGTTTCCAAATCTCGAAGGTCTACGACAGATCTCAACGCAGCAACAAAATCATCATGAACCGCCTTTGAAAAAACTACCGAATCGGTTGTCGAGATCACTACAGTCAAAATTTTCGGTGACTTCGCCTGTGGGGTGTAGTAGACAGGCCTAGACATTTTGAAAGTTTCCAAAATTTAGGGCTATGCCCTACACCCCAGTAACAAAATCTGCTACAATCAATGTCTAAAGTATTGTGGAGTGCCAATGTCAACAAAATATAACAAAAGACTGACCATAGGTGAAGATGATTACAGATTTCCAAGAGCAGTAAAAACACGTCTTCACTGTTCGACAGCCAAAATGGCGATCCCTTTTGCAGCTAAATATAGAAAACGAAGCAGCAGCATAGTCAAAGGCGTCCATTGGAAAACGAGAAAATGAAATATGCAAAAGAAAATAAAAATTATCTGTCCTCCCCGGCGGGGAATCGAACCCCGGTCTCCCGCGTGACAGGCGGGGATACTCACCACTATACTACCGAGGACTGACTTACATTTGACTGCATTTCAAAGCTCCTGTTTATGGCATTTTGGGGGCAGCGCGATTAGCATCTCTGCTAAAGAAGACTGACTGACAAGAAAACGCATTTTAAAGCTGCTGTTCTTGGTATTTTGGGGACAGCGCGATGGTCAGATTATGATGTTCGTATGCAGCTAAATATAGAAAACGAAGCAGCAGCATAGTCAAAGGCGTCCATTGGAAAACGAGAAAATGAAATATGCAAAAGAAAATAAAAATTATCTGTCCTCCCCGGCGGGGAATCGAACCCCGGTCTCCCGCGTGACAGGCGGGGATACTCACCACTATACTACCGAGGACTGACTTACATTTGACTGCATTTCAAAGCTCCTGTTTATGGCATTTTGGGGGCAGCGCGATTAGCATCTCTGCTAAAGAAGACTGACTGACAAGAAAACGCATTTTAAAGCTGCTGTTCTTGGTATTTTGGGGACAGCGCGATGGTCAGATTATGATGTTCGTATGCAGCTAAATATAGAAAACGAAGCAGCAGCATAGTCAAAGGCGTCCATTGGAAAACGAGAAAATGAAATATGCAAAAGAAAATAAAAATTATCTGTCCTCCCCGGCGGGGAATCGAACCCCGGTCTCCCGCGTGACAGGCGGGGATACTCACCACTATACTACCGAGGACTGACTTACATTTGACTGCATTTCAAAGCTCCTGTTTATGGCATTTTGGGGGCAGCGCGATTAGCATCTCTGCTAAAGAAGACCGACTGACAAGAAAACGCATTTTAAAGCTGCTGTTCTTGGTATTTTGGGGACAGCGCGATGGTCAGATTATGATGTTCGTATGCAGCTAAATATAGAAAACGAAGCAGCAGCATAGTCAAAGGCGTCCATTGGAAAACGAGAAAATGAAATATGCAAAAGAAAATAAAAATTATCTGTCCTCCCCGGCGGGGAATCGAACCCCGGTCTCCCGCGTGACAGGCGGGGATACTCACCACTATACTACCGAAGACTGACTTACATTTGACTGCATTTCAAAGCTCCTGTTTATGGCATTTTGGGGGCAGCGCGATTAGCATCTCTGCTAAAGAAGACTGACTGACAAGAAAACGCATTTTAAAGCTGCTGTTCTTGGTATTTTGGGGACAGCGCGATGGTCAGATTATGATGTTCGTATGAAGCTAAATATAGAAAACGAAGCAGCAGCATAGTCAAAGGCGTCCATTGGAAAACGAGAAAATGAAATATGCAAAAGAAAATAAAAATTATCTGTCCTCCCCGGCGGGGAATCGAACCCCGGTCTCCCGCGTGACAGGCGGGGATACTCACCACTATACTACCGAGGACTGACTTACATTTGACTGCATTTCACAGCTCCTGTTTATGGCATTTTGGGGGCAGCGCGATTAGCATCTCTGCTAAAGAAGACTGACTGACAAGAAAACGCATTTTAAAGCTGCTGTTCTTGGTATTTTGGGGACAGCGCGATGGTCAGATTATGATGTTCGTATGCAGCTAAATATAGAAAACGAAGCAGCAGCATAGTCAAAGGCGTCCATTGGAAAACGAGAAAATGAAATATGCAAAAGAAAATAAAAATTATCTGTCCACCCCGGCGGGGAATCGAACCCCGGTCTCCCGAGTGACAGGCGGGGATACTCACCACTATACTACCGAGGACTGACTTACATTTGACTGCATTTCAAAGCTCCTGTTTATGGCATTTTGGGGGCAGCGCGATTAGCATCTCTGCTAAAGAAGACTGACTGACAAGAAAACGCATTTTAAAGCTGCTGTTCTTGGTATTTTGGGGACAGCGCGATGGTCAGATTATGATGTTCGTATGCAGCTAAATATAGAAAACGAAGCAGCAGCATAGTCAAAGGCGTCCATTGGAAAACGAGAAAATGAAATATGCAAAAGAAAATAAAAATTATCTGTCCTCCCCGGCGGGGAATCGAACCCCGGTCTCCCGCGTGACAGGCGGGGATACTCACCACTATACTACCGAGGACTGACTTACATTTGACTGCATTTCAAAGCTCCTGTTTATGGCATTTTGGGGGCAGCGCGATTAGCATCTCTGCTAAAGAAGACTGACTGACAAGAAAACGCATTTTAAAGCTGCTGTTCTTGGTATTTTGGGGACAGCGCGATGGTCAGATTATGATGTTCGTATGCAGCTAAATATAGAAAACGAAGCAGCAGCTTAGTCAAAGGCGTCCATTGGAAAACGAGAAAATGAAATATGCAAAAGAAAATAAAAATGATCTGTCCTCCCCGGCGGGGAATCGAACCCCGGTCTCCCGCGTGACAGGCGGGGATACTCACCACTATACTACCGAGGACTGACTTACATTTGACTGCATTTCAAAGCTCCTGTTTATGGCATTTTGGGGGCAGCGCGATTAGCATCTCTGCTAAAGAAGACTGACTGACAAGAAAACGCATTTTAAAGCTGCTGTTCTTGGTATTTTGGGGACAGCGCGATGGTCAGATTATGATGTTCGTATGCAGCTAAATATAGAAAACGAAGCAGCAGCATAGTCAAAGGCGTCCATTGGAAAACGAGAAAATGAAATATGCAAAAGAAAATAAAAATTATCTGTCCTCCCCGGCGGGGAATCGAACCCGGGTCTCCCGCGTGACAGGCGGGGATACTCACCACTATACTACCGAGGACTGACTTACATTTGACTGCATTTCAAAGCTCCTGTTTATGGCATTTTGGGGGCAGCGCGATTAGCATCTCTGCTAAAGAAGACTGACTGACAAGAAAACGCATTTTAAAGCTGCTGTTCTTGGTATTTTGGGGACAGCGCGATGGTCAGATTATGATGTTCGTATGCAGCTAAATATAGAAAACGAAGCAGCAGCATAGTCAAAGGCGTCCATTGGAAAACGAGAAAATGAAATATGCAAAAGAAAATAAAAATTATCTGTCCTCCCCGGCGGGGAATCGAACCCCGGTCTCCCGCGTGACAGGCGGGGATACTCACCACTATACTACCGAGGACTGACTTACATTTGACTGCATTTCAAAGCTCCTGTTTATGGCATTTTGGGGGCAGCGCGATTAGCATCTCTGCTAAAGAAGACTGACTGACAAGAAAACGCATTTTAAAGCTGCTGTTCTTGGTATTTTGGGGACAGCGCGATGGTCAGATTATGATGTTCGTATGCAGCTAAATATAGAAAACGAAGCAGCAGCATAGTCAAAGGCGTCCATTGGAAAACGAGAAAATGAAATATGCAAAAGAAAATAAAAATTATCTGTCCTCCCCGGCGGGGAATCGAACCCCGGTCTCCCGCGTGACAGGCGGGGATACTCACCACTATACTACCGAGGACTGACTTACATTTGACTGCATTTCAAAGCTCCTGTTTATGGCATTTTGGGGGCAGCGCGATTAGCATCTCTGCTAAAGAAGACTGACTGACAAGAAAACGCATTTTAAAGCTGCTGTTCTTGGTATTTTGGGGACAGCGCGATGGTCAGATTATGATGTTCGTATGAAGCTAAATATAGAAAACGAAGCAGCAGCATAGTCAAAGGCATCCATTGGAAAACGAGAAAATGAAATATGCAAAAGAAAATAAAAATTATCTGTCCTCCCCGGCGGGGAATCGAACCCCGGTCTCAGGGGATACTCACCACTATACTACCGAGGACTGACTTACATTTGACTGCATTTCAAAGCTCCTGTTTATGGCATTTTGGGGGCAGCGCGATTAGCATCTCTGCTAAAGAAGACTGACTGACAAGAAAACGCATTTTAAAGCTGCTGTTCTTGGTATTTTGGGGACAGCGCGATGGTCAGATTATGATGTTCGTATGCAGCTAAATATAGAAAACGAAGCAGCAGCATAGTCAAAGGCGTCCATTGGAAAACGAGAAAATGAAATATGCAAAAGAAAATAAAAATTATCTGTCCTCCCCGGCGGGGAATCGAACCCCGGTCTCCCGCGTGACAGGCGGGGATACTCACCACTATACTACCGAGTGTTCCCAAATAAACCAAGAAGTTGTAAATCCATACGCAAGAGTTTTCTTTCCTTCATTGTTATACTACCGAGGACTGACTTACATTTGACTGCATTTCAAAGCTCCTGTTTATGGCATTTTGGGGGCAGCGCGATTAGCATCTCTGCTAAAGAAGACTGACTGACAAGAAAACGCATTTTAAAGCTGCTGTTCTTGGTATTTTGGGGACAGCGCGATGGTCAGATTATGATGTTCGTATGCAGCTAAATATAGAAAACGAAGCAGCAGCATAGTCAAAGGCGTCCATTGGAAAACGAGAAAATGAAATATGCAAAAGAAAATAAAAATTATCTGTCCTCCCCGGCGGGGAATCGAACCCCGGTCTCCCGCGTGACAGGCGGGGATACTCACCACTATACTACCGAGGACTGACTTACATTTGACTGCATTTCAAAGCTCCTGTTTATGGCATTTTGGGGGCAGCGCGATTAGCATCTCTGCTAAAGAAGACTGACTGACAAGAAAACGCATTTTAAAGCTGCTGTTCTTGGTATTTTGGGGACAGCGCGATGGTCAGATTATGATGTTCGTATGCAGCTAAATATAGAAAACGAAGCAGCAGCATAGTCAAAGGCGTCCATTGGAAAACGAGAAAATGAAATATGCAAAAGAAAATAAAAATTATCTGTCCTCCCCGGCGGGGAATCGAACCCCGGTCTCCCGCGTGACAGGCGGGGATACTCACCACTATACTACCGAGGACTGACTTACATTTGACTGCATTTCAAAGCTCCTGTTTATGGCATTTTGGGGGCAGCGCGATTAGCATCTCTGCTAAAGAAGACTGACTGACAAGAAAACGCATTTTAAAGCTGCTGTTCTTGGTATTTTGGGGACAGCGCGATGGTCAGATTATGATGTTCGTATGCAGCTAAATATAGAAAACGAAGCAGCAGCATAGTCAAAGGCGTCCATTGGAAAACGAGAAAATGAAATATGCAAAAGAAAATAAAAATTATCTGTCCTCCCCGGCGGGGAATCGAACCCCGGTCTGCCGCGTGACAGGCGGGGATACTCACCACTATACTACCGAGGACTGACTTACATTTGACTGCATTTCAAAGCTCCTGTTTATGGCATTTTGGGGGCAGCGCGATTAGCATCTCTGCTAAAGAAGACTGACTGACAAGAAAACGCATTTTAAAGCTGCTGTTCTTGGTATTTTGGGGACAGCGCGATGGTCAGATTATGATGTTCGTATGCAGCTAAATATAGAAAACGAAGCAGCAGCATAGTCAAAGGCGTCCATTGGAAAACGAGAAAATGAAATATGCAAAAGAAAAAAAAAATTATCTGTCCTCCCCGGCGGGGAATCGAACCCCGGTCTCCCGCGTGACAGGCGGGGATACTCACCACTATACTACCGAGTGTTCCCAAATAAACCAAGAAGTTGTAAATCCATACGCAAGAGTTTTCTTTCCTTCATTATTATACTACCGAGGACTGACTTACATTTGACTGCATTTCAAAGCTCCTGTTTATGGCATTTTGGGGGCAGCGCGATTAGCATCTCTGCTAAAGAAGACTGACTGACAAGAAAACGCATTTTAAAGCTGCTGTTCTTGGTATTTTGGGGACAGCGCGATGGTCAGATTATGATGTTCGTATGCAGCTAAATATAGAAAACGAAGCAGCAGCATAGTCAAAGGCGTCCATTGGAAAACGAGAAAATGAAATATGCAAAAGAAAATAAAAATTATCTGTCCTCCCCGGCGGGGAATCGAACCCCGGTCTCCCGCGTGACAGGCGGGGATACTCACCACTATACTACCGAGGACTGACTTACATTTGACTGCATTTCAAAGCTCCTGTTTATGGCATTTTGGGGGCAGCGCGATTAGCATCTCTGCTAAAGAAGACTGACTGACAAGAAAACGCATTTTAAAGCTGCTGTTCTTGGTATTTTGGGGACAGCGCGATGGTCAGATTATGATGTTCGTATGCAGCTAAATATAGAAAACGAAGCAGCAGCATAGTCAAAGGCGTCCATTGGAAAACGAGAAAATGAAATATGCAAAAGAAAATAAAAATTATCTGTCCTCCCCGGCGGGGAATCGAACCCCGGTCTCCCGCGTGACAGGCGGGGATACTCACCACTATACTACCGAGGACTGACTTACATTTGACTGCATTTCAAAGCTCCTGTTTATGGCATTTTGGGGGCAGCGCGATTAGCATCTCTGCTAAAGAAGACTGACTGACAAGAAAACGCATTTTAAAGCTGCTGTTCTTGGTATTTTGGGGACAGCGCGATGGTCAGATTATGATGTTCGTATGCAGCTAAATATAGAAAACGAAGCAGCAGCATAGTCAAAGGCGTCCATTGGAAAACGAGAAAATGAAATATGCAAAAGAAAATAAAAATTATCTGTCCTCCCCGGCGGGGAATCGAACCCCGGTCTCCCGCGTGACAGGCGGGGATACTCACCACTATACTACCGAGGACTGACTTACATTTGACTGCATTTCAAAGCTCCTGTTTATGGCATTTTGGGGGCAGCGCGATTAGCATCTCTGCTAAAGAAGACTGACTGACAAGAAAACGCATTTTAAAGCTGCTGTTCTTGGTATTTTGGGGACAGCGCGATGGTCAGATTATGATGTTCGTATGCAGCTAAATATAGAAAACGAAGCAGCAGCATAGTCAAAGGCGTCCATTGGAAAACGAGAAAATGAAATATGCAAAAGAAAATAAAAATTATCTGTCCTCCCCGGCGGGGAATCGAACCCCGGTCTCCCGCGTGACAGGCGGGGATACTCACCACTATACTACCGAGGACTGACTTACATTTGACTGCATTTCAAAGCTCCTGTTTATGGCATTTTGGGGGCAGCGCGATTAGCATCTCTGCTAAAGAAGACTGACTGACAAGAAAACGCATTTTAAAGCTGCTGTTCTTGGTATTTTGGGGACAGCGCGATGGTCAGATTATGATGTTCGTATGCAGCTAAATATAGAAAACGAAGCAGCAGCATAGTCAAAGGCGTCCATTGGAAAACGAGAAAATGAAATATGCAAAAGAAAATAAAAATTATCTGTCCTCCCCGGCGGGGAATCGAACCCCGGTCTCCCGCGTGACAGGCGGGGATACTCACCACTATACTACCGAGGACTGACTTACATTTGACTGCATTTCAAAGCTCCTGTTTATGGCATTTTGGGGGCAGCGCGATTAGCATCTCTGCTAAAGAAGACTGACTGACAAGAAAACGCATTTTAAAGCTGCTGTTCTTGGTATTTTGGGGACAGCGCGATGGTCAGATTATGATGTTCGTATGAAGCTAAATATAGAAAACGAAGCAGCAGCATAGTCAAAGGCGTCCATTGGAAAACGAGAAAATGAAATATGCAAAAGAAAATAAAAATTATCTGTCCTCCCCGGCGGGGAATCGAACCCCGGTCTCCCGCGTGACAGGCGGGGATACTCACCACTATACTACCGAGGACTGACTTACATTTGACTGCATTTTAAAGCTCCTGTTTATGGCATTTTGGGGGCAGCGCGATTAGCATCTCTGCTAAAGAAGACTGACTGACAAGAAAACGCATTTTAAAGCTGCTGTTCTTGGTATTTTGGGGACAGCGCGATGGTCAGATTATGATGTTCGTATGCAGCTAAATATAGAAAACGAAGCAGCAGCATAGTCAAAGGCGTCCATTGGAAAACGAGAAAATGAAATATGCAAAAGAAAATAAAAATTATCTGTCCTCCCCGGCGGGGAATCGAACCCCGGTCTCCCGCGTGACAGGCGGGGATACTCACCACTATACTACCGAGGACTGACTTACATTTGACTGCATTTCAAAGCTCCTGTTTATGGCATTTTGGGGGCAGCGCGATTAGCATCTCTGCTAAAGATGACTGACTGACAAGAAAACGCATTTTAAAGCTGCTGTTCTTGGTATTTTGGGGACAGCGCGATGGTCAGATTATGATGTTCGTATGCAGCTAAATATAGAAAACGAAGCAGCAGCATAGTCAAAGGCGTCCATTGGAAAACGAGAAAATGAAATATGCAAAAGAAAATAAAAAGTATCTGTCCTCCCCGGCGGGGAATCGAACCCCGGTCTCCCGCGTGACAGGCGGGGATACTCTTTTTTTTTCTTTTGAAGTAAATTTATTCATCCAATAATAATATGTTTTACAGTTTGGGCTGAGATTAAAAGTTAAATATCACAGAAAAGTAGCCCATAGGTTATCATAAAGACAAATTTGTTATACACACAATGTTTCATGAAATGTTTTGCATTATTAAACATCAGTGACAGGTATCTATATTTTCTATAATTCATATAGCATAGTGATGTTATAGATGCTGTAATAATACATGGTATTTTATATATCTGAACATTACATACCAATTAACATATTTTATTAGTACTTTAGCAATGTCGTTTGGAATATAGCACTATAACAGTTTGAGGGATTTTTTGGATGTCATAAACACAGAGATAAATTCCCTTCACAATCTTGTTTGATTACAGGGTTGTTTTTTAAATACTTTTGTTTAAATTGTTCTTCTGATAACTTATTTACATAGTACCATTTGGTTATTTTAAGACGTTCAATTAAATGTATCTTAAATATCCTATTGACATCAAAAATAACATTTTCATAGAGGGCCTTATTCCTCCTTTTCCAAATAGACATTCTTGCACAACTTAACATGAGATTTAAGAAATCTACATTGACATTTTTGATTGGTTTTGTGCATCCAAACAACATAAGATAATTAAATGGCCATTTGTTTAATACACTTGGATGAGTAAGTGAAAACAATAATTCAATAATTTCCCCAACATATTTTAAACAACTGTTCAGTCTTGCACAATTAACAAATAAATGGGGCAAGTCTTCAATATCAGAATTGCAAACTTTACACAAGTCAGTTGTAGAATATCCAATTCTTTTAAGTTTTACCATGTTAAAAATTATATTGTGACAAATTTTAAAATCTAACTGGATGAGATCAGGTGGTTTGTCTGGTTTACATACTGTTTTCCATGTGTCATTCAATTCAAAATTTGTGAGTACAGTAGACCAGAAATTAAGAGCAGCTGGTTTGCAGATTATTTTATTCAACAGTATCCAATAGAAAGACCCAGTTGTGAGATTAAATATAGGAACAGTTTTGTTATTAAAAACAACATTTGGTGTTATACATTGTTCAGTGTCAACTTTAATATTTTTAAGATTTACTATATTAACCCAATGTGTAGGTAAGACAGACTTAATCAGCCCATACAAGAGTCTGATTTTCTGAGGGTCAGTTTCTGGAAAACTATTAAGCACAATTTCTACAATAGCTGTTTCAGGCAAAAATCCAGGTATGACTTCATACATAAAATCCTTAACACAAAAAAGTTTTGATTGAACAAATAATTCTGCATATAGAGTTTTGCCATTAACAGTAACAGAAGGGTGATAGAATACTGGCTGACACAACACATCTTTCCTTGTTACAATGGGTACATCAATGCATTTCTTAAATTCAGCCCAGGCAATTAGCATCTCTTTATAAAAATCAGGTAAGATTGAAATCAGAGACTTTTCACATGACATATAAAACAAAGACACTGTTTCAGAAACACCTTTCCATTTCATTAAAAAATAATTCAATACATTTTTCCACATAGCTTTGTGAGAGTTATCAAAATATCTGCTCAAAAATTTCAATCTAAAGGATTTTACCTTACTGACTATATCAGGGATATTTAACCCACCAAATTTACATTTCTGTACAGCCACACCATAGGATACAAGTGGTGTTCCTCTAAGCCATATAAATTTCACACAAATGCTTTTAATTTCTTTTATATACTTTTCTGGTACTGGTAAAACTCTCACAATATACCAAAGTTTAGACAATAATAGAGATAAAACAATAGTGGATCTACCATGCAAAGTCAGTTTTCTCTGTTTCCAAATGTTAACAATGGCATTTATTTTTTTTATTTTGGTTTCCCAGTTTTTCTCATTACATATGGTCTTATTTTTACCCAAGTACACTCCCAAAATGCAAATACAGTCTTTAGCAATTTTCAGTCCTTCAATTTTGGACTCAGTTATATCAAAATTAAATGGCATCACTTCACATTTTGCTATGTTTATTTTTGCATTTGATGCTCTTCCATATAGATTAACACAATCCAATACTGTATGTATACTAGATTGATTACTTACAGTCAGTGTGGTATCATCAGCATGTTGATACAACAAACTAGTATCCTCACTACCAGGTATCTTAATGCCACTTATATTTAAATTTGCCCTAAGAAGGCCACCCAATGGTTCCGCACTAAGAACATACACCAAAGCAGAAATTGGACAGCCTTGCCTTATTGATTTACTTACATTAAAATACTTAGTCACATGGCCATTGCATTTCACTGCACTTCTCAGATCACCATAAAAAAGTTTAATCCACCTAACAAAATTGTTACCAAACCCAAACTTAGACAAGACATTAAATAAATACTGATGAGACACTCTATCAAATGCCTTCTCCTGGTCAAGTTTAACCAAGAACCCTTGGACCTCCTCACCTTCCATATATTCAATAATATCTCTGATGCTACAAATGCTATCAGCTATATCTCTGCCAGGGATACAACAAGTTTGACTGATATCAACAATGGATCCAATGACATCCCTTAACCTAAGGGCCATACAACGAGATATAATCTTGTAGTCTACGTTTAATAGTGAAATGGGCCTCCAATTTTTTAAATAGGACCTGTCACCTTTATCCTTATACACAAGGGAGATAACTCCACTCCTCATACATCTAGTCAATTCACCTTTCTGAAAGCTCTCATTATAAATATCCAATAACACTGGACCAAGTTCAGTCCAGAAATACCTGTAAAACTCTACAGTTAATCCATCATTTCCTGGACTCTTATTATGGGACATACCATCTAGTGCCTTTTTTATTTCATTAAGAGTAATTGGCACATCACAACTTTCTGATTGGTCACCAGTTAGTTTGGTTTGGATATTATTCAAAACCTCCTGCTCAGCTATATTATCAATGGCATCAAACTTATACAAATCAGAAAAAAAATCATACACAGTCTGAAGCATATCCTTAGATTCTACTACAGAAACACCCTCTTCAGTGGTTATCCTAGTGATCAATTTATTTTCTTGTTTTTTCTTTTCTAAATTAAGAAAATATTTCGTGTTTCTATCACTTTCATGAGTCCAAATGGCCTTAGATCTTATAATAGCACCATTGCATTTATCGCTTTCATAGCCAGCCAACTCATTCTCCAATTCAAAAATCTTTTGTTTATCATAATTGTTTATCTCAGCAGCTCTTCTGTACTCATTTTCTAGACACCTTTGAATGCTATTTATTTTTTTGTATTTTTCTTTTTTCTTTTTTCTTTCGTTCACCCCAATTTTGAGCTAATTTCTTAAGTTTATACTTGAGGTTATCCCACCATGTCAATTTATCTGTTAAATATAAAGGACACTTAAACTGTTCTGCAATAACCAACCTAACTCGATCACAAAATTCCAAATCCGAAAGTAAAAGATTGTTGAAACAATAGAGACTTGGTCCCCTTTCTACTGAAGAAAAATTGCATTTCAGATTCAAAATATCATGATCACTTATTGTTGTCTGGTTCACATAAACACACTGACATTGAGGTAGGATAGCTGCTGACACCAGAAAATAGTCTATTCTACTTTGTTGCAAGGTATGATTAACATGTCTATGCCAAGTAAACGCTCTCCTATCAGGGTTTCTTAATCTCCATACATCAACAAGATTAAATTTGTCTATGATACCTAATAATACCTTTCGAGAGACATCGCTGTCTAATTTACCAGTAGACCTATCAAAAGATGTAAAAACGGTGTTAAAATCACCCACAAGGATTGTTGGTTGATCTGTAACATAGCTATCTAATTCTTTGAAAAACTCCCTTCTTTCTGAAGGTGAATTAGGGGCATATATATTTATAATGTCCACATAATAATCATCAATTTTTAAATTCACCTTAATTAATCTGCCAGTATCACCAGTCTGTACAGAATCGACAATACATTTAAAATCATTGCTGATAATAATAGCTACACCTTGTTTATTATTGATACCATTACAAGTGTAAACTTTACCCTCAACTTGGTTTTCAAATAATTTTAAAGTACTGTCACAAAAATGAGTTTCCTGTAAACAAAGTATGTCAAAATGAGAATTTGAAAAAATTCCACTCACGTTTTTAATTTTCTCTGCGCTACGTAGCCCATTGCAGTTAAATGACCCGACTAAAACCATAAGACAGAGATAATAAAAAGAGAAATC
Organism: Lepidochitona cinerea; assembly: GCA_963971465.1. Lineage (NCBI taxonomy): Eukaryota > Metazoa > Mollusca > Polyplacophora > Chitonida > Tonicellidae > Lepidochitona > Lepidochitona cinerea. Next base: position 17,752,283 of record OZ020559.1, read on the forward strand.
GAAAATTACGAATGTCAGTTTAATTTTACCGTTAATCAGTCCAAATCTTCTCGAGCACTGTGCTTCTTAAATGTTGTTTTCCTTTTTGCTTTAGAAATATTCGGCTGAGGGGTTAAGCGTTTTCGGCGACGGTTCCGTACAACAGAGAATTGTGATGACTGAGACATCATCTCACTATCCTCCTCACTAGTGACCGGTTCCGTAGACATGGTAATATCTACACTAGTAGTTTCCCCAGTATTTACTTCATCTGTATTAGTATCATCCTTTAAGTCTTGGTTATTTTCACCAGGGACTGAGGGTTCGAATCTGTCTTGGGTAGGCAGTCAGAGTCACAATCATTAGTCACACAATGTGTGGTATGCTGGACAGTTGTATTAGTCGGCATTATTGTGTCCGACTTGTCACATTGACCTACAACTATGTTGGTTGCCAGGCACCCACATTCAAACAAACCACAGGTGGTACACAGATCCTCTATAGCACTCATACAGTTATCTTCAGGTACTTGTTCACATTTACAATTAGCCTCAAATTCCCCACATTCATCACACATCACAGCCCGACAATTGCGCGCCAAATGGCCGTTAAAATGGCAACGATGGCACTTCAGATCGGGACAATTTTTGAAAATATGTGTATCCGATAAACACGACGAACAGACTTTTAGTTGATTGTCATGGATCACCTTAAAATGTTCAGTGCCGTACTCTGTCACAAAGCACATAGCATAGGGTAAGGATTTCAGTGTCGGGGGGAATTTAACTCTAACGTAGCGTGTCCCATCTACTACATTACTTCCCTTATAAAAGCGACGCCTAATTCCGGATATCAACTCAATATTTAAAGCTTGCAATTTGAAAGCGATATCGTCATCTTCAATATAACTTGGTAGATGAAGAAAACTCACCACAATGGTTATATTAGTCACCTCACTCACAGCATACACATGGCCGTTTATTTCCAGTCCACTCAATAACAGTTCGCACGAATCCTTATCTTCAACTTCATAGCAATCCGATCCTCTAGGTACACAAGCCAAAATTGAATTTAATCCACACGTTTCTTCCACTGCACTAATCACCATTCCTGCCGTAACTTTCCTAGTATCTTCGACTTGAACATACAGCGATAGGTCTTTCGAATAGCGTGTATGGCCCGCCCCAGATGAAGCTCCAAGCCCCGCAAGACCGGCCATCGCAGCAATTAGCCCTCCTTACAAACAGTGCCGAAGAAATTACACCAACTATACACTGTAAACAGCAAGCTGTGCAGACACGTCTACACAGCTCAACGGTCACCAGGCGAGTCTCAGGATACTCACCACTATACTACCGAGGACTGACTTACATTAGACTGCATTTCAAAGCTCCTGTTTATGGCATTTTTGGGGCAGCGCGATTAGCATCTCTGCTAAAGAAGACTGACTGACAAGAAAACGCATTTCAAAGCTGCTGTTCTTGGTATTTTGGGGACAGCGCGATGGTCAGATTATGATGTTCGTATGCAGCTAAATATAGAAAACGAAGCAGCAGCATAGTCAAAGGCGTCTATGGAAAACGAGAAAATGAAATATGCAAAAGAAAATCAAAAATATCTGTCCTCCCCGGCGGGGAATCGAACCCCGGTCTCCCGCGTGACAGGCGGGGATACTCACCACTATACTACCGAGGACTGACTTACATTTGACTGCATTTTAAAGCTGCTGTTTATGGCATTTTGGGGGCAGCGCGATTAGCATCTCTGCTAAAGAAGACTGACTGACAAGAAAACGCATTTTAAAGCTACTGTTCTTGGTATTTTGGGGACAGCGCGATGGTCAGATTATGATGTTCGTATGCAGCTAAATATAGAAAACGAAGCAGCAGCATAGTCAAAGGCGTCCATTGGAAAACGAGAAAATGAAATATGCAAAAGAAAATAAAAATTATCTGTCCTCCCCGGCGGGGAATCGAACCCCGGTCTCCCGCGTGACAGGCGGGGATACTCTTTTTTTTCTTTTGAAGTAAATTTATTCATCCAATAATAATATGTTTTACAGTTTGGGCTGAGATTAAAAGTTAAATATCACAGAAAAGTAGCCCATAGGTTATCATAAAGACAAATTTGTTATACACACAATGTTTCATGAAATGTTTTGCATTATTAAACATCAGTGACAGGTATCTATATTTTCTATAATTCATATAGCATAGTGATGTTATAGATGCTGTAATAATACATGGTATTTTATATATCTGAACATTACATACCAATTAACATATTTTATTAGTACTTTAGCAATGTCGTTTGGAATATAGCACTATAACAGTTTGAGGGATTTTTTGGATGTCATAAACACAGAGATAAATTCCCTTCACAATCTTGTTTGATTACAGGGTTGTTTTTTAAATACTTTTGTTTAAATTGTTCTTCTGATAACTTATTTACATAGTACCATTTGGTTATTTTAAGACGTTCAATTAAATGTATCTTAAATATCCTATTGACATCAAAAATAACATTTTCATAGAGGGCCTTATTCCTCCTTTTCCAAATAGACATTCTTGCACAACTTAACATGAGATTTAAGAAATCTACATTGACATTTTTGATTGGTTTTGTGCATCCAAACAACATAAGATAATTAAATGGCCATTTGTTTAATACACTTGGATGAGTAAGTGAAAACAATAATTCAATAATTTCCCCAACATATTTTAAACAACTGTTCAGTCTTGCACAATTAACAAATAAATGGGGCAAGTCTTCAATATCAGAATTGCAAACTTTACACAAGTCAGTTGTAGAATATCCAATTCTTTTAAGTTTTACCATGTTAAAAATTATATTGTGACAAATTTTAAAATCTAACTGGATGAGATCAGGTGGTTTGTCTGGTTTACATACTGTTTTCCATGTGTCATTCAATTCAAAATTTGTGAGTACAGTAGACCAGAAATTAAGAGCAGCTGGTTTGCAGATTATTTTATTCAACAGTATCCAATAGAAAGACCCAGTTGTGAGATTAAATATAGGAACAGTTTTGTTATTAAAAACAACATTTGGTGTTATACATTGTTCAGTGTCAACTTTAATATTTTTAAGATTTACTATATTAACCCAATGTGTAGGTAAGACAGACTTAATCAGCCCATACAAGAGTCTGATTTTCTGAGGGTCAGTTTCTGGAAAACTATTAAGCACAATTTCTACAATAGCTGTTTCAGGCAAAAATCCAGGTATGACTTCATACATAAAATCCTTAACACAAAAAAGTTTTGATTGAACAAATAATTCTGCATATAGAGTTTTGCCATTAACAGTAACAGAAGGGTGATAGAATACTGGCTGACACAACACATCTTTCCTTGTTACAATGGGTACATCAATGCATTTCTTAAATTCAGCCCAGGCAATTAGCATCTCTTTATAAAAATCAGGTAAGATTGAAATCAGAGACTTTTCACATGACATATAAAACAAAGACACTGTTTCAGAAACACCTTTCCATTTCATTAAAAAATAATTCAATACATTTTTCCACATAGCTTTGTGAGAGTTATCAAAATATCTGCTCAAAAATTTCAATCTAAAGGATTTTACCTTACTGACTATATCAGGGATATTTAACCCACCAAATTTACATTTCTGTACAGCCACACCATAGGATACAAGTGGTGTTCCTCTAAGCCATATAAATTTCACACAAATGCTTTTAATTTCTTTTATATACTTTTCTGGTACTGGTAAAACTCTCACAATATACCAAAGTTTAGACAATAATAGAGATAAAACAATAGTGGATCTACCATGCAAAGTCAGTTTTCTCTGTTTCCAAATGTTAACAATGGCATTTATTTTTTTTATTTTGGTTTCCCAGTTTTTCTCATTACATATGGTCTTATTTTTACCCAAGTACACTCCCAAAATGCAAATACAGTCTTTAGCAATTTTCAGTCCTTCAATTTTGGACTCAGTTATATCAAAATTAAATGGCATCACTTCACATTTTGCTATGTTTATTTTTGCATTTGATGCTCTTCCATATAGATTAACACAATCCAATACTGTATGTATACTAGATTGATTACTTACAGTCAGTGTGGTATCATCAGCATGTTGATACAACAAACTAGTATCCTCACTACCAGGTATCTTAATGCCACTTATATTTAAATTTGCCCTAAGAAGGCCACCCAATGGTTCCGCACTAAGAACATACACCAAAGCAGAAATTGGACAGCCTTGCCTTATTGATTTACTTACATTAAAATACTTAGTCACATGGCCATTGCATTTCACTGCACTTCTCAGATCACCATAAAAAAGTTTAATCCACCTAACAAAATTGTTACCAAACCCAAACTTAGACAAGACATTAAATAAATACTGATGAGACACTCTATCAAATGCCTTCTCCTGGTCAAGTTTAACCAAGAACCCTTGGACCTCCTCACCTTCCATATATTCAATAATATCTCTGATGCTACAAATGCTATCAGCTATATCTCTGCCAGGGATACAACAAGTTTGACTGATATCAACAATGGATCCAATGACATCCCTTAACCTAAGGGCCATACAACGAGATATAATCTTGTAGTCTACGTTTAATAGTGAAATGGGCCTCCAATTTTTTAAATAGGACCTGTCACCTTTATCCTTATACACAAGGGAGATAACTCCACTCCTCATACATCTAGTCAATTCACCTTTCTGAAAGCTCTCATTATAAATATCCAATAACACTGGACCAAGTTCAGTCCAGAAATACCTGTAAAACTCTACAGTTAATCCATCATTTCCTGGACTCTTATTATGGGACATACCATCTAGTGCCTTTTTTATTTCATTAAGAGTAATTGGCACATCACAACTTTCTGATTGGTCACCAGTTAGTTTGGTTTGGATATTATTCAAAACCTCCTGCTCAGCTATATTATCAATGGCATCAAACTTATACAAATCAGAAAAAAAATCATACACAGTCTGAAGCATATCCTTAGATTCTACTACAGAAACACCCTCTTCAGTGGTTATCCTAGTGATCAATTTATTTTCTTGTTTTTTCTTTTCTAAATTAAGAAAATATTTCGTGTTTCTATCACTTTCATGAGTCCAAATGGCCTTAGATCTTATAATAGCACCATTGCATTTATCGCTTTCATAGCCAGCCAACTCATTCTCCAATTCAAAAATCTTTTGTTTATCATAATTGTTTATCTCAGCAGCTCTTCTGTACTCATTTTCTAGACACCTTTGAATGCTATTTATTTTTTTGTATTTTTCTTTTTTCTTTCGTTCACCCCAATTTTGAGCTAATTTCTTAAGTTTATACTTGAGGTTATCCCACCATGTCAATTTATCTGTTAAATATAAAGGACACTTAAACTGTTCTGCAATAACCAACCTAACTCGATCACAAAATTCCAAATCCGAAAGTAAAAGATTGTTGAAACAATAGAGACTTGGTCCCCTTTCTACTGAAGAAAAATTGCATTTCAGATTCAAAATATCATGATCACTTATTGTTGTCTGGTTCACATAAACACACTGACATTGAGGTAGGATAGCTGCTGACACCAGAAAATAGTCTATTCTACTTTGTTGCAAGGTATGATTAACATGTCTATGCCAAGTAAACGCTCTCCTATCAGGGTTTCTTAATCTCCATACATCAACAAGATTAAATTTGTCTATGATACCTAATAATACCTTTCGAGAGACATCGCTGTCTAATTTACCAGTAGACCTATCAAAAGATGTAAAAACGGTGTTAAAATCACCCACAAGGATTGTTGGTTGATCTGTAACATAGCTATCTAATTCTTTGAAAAACTCCCTTCTTTCTGAAGGTGAATTAGGGGCATATATATTTATAATGTCCACATAATAATCATCAATTTTTAAATTCACCTTAATTAATCTGCCAGTATCACCAGTCTGTACAGAATCGACAATACATTTAAAATCATTGCTGATAATAATAGCTACACCTTGTTTATTATTGATACCATTACAAGTGTAAACTTTACCCTCAACTTGGTTTTCAAATAATTTTAAAGTACTGTCACAAAAATGAGTTTCCTGTAAACAAAGTATGTCAAAATGAGAATTTGAAAAAATTCCACTCACGTTTTTAATTTTCTCTGCGCTACGTAGCCCATTGCAGTTAAATGACCCGACTAAAACCATAAGACAGAGATAATAAAAAGAGAAATCGAAAATTACGAATGTCAGTTTAATTTTACCGTTAATCAGTCCAAATCTTCTCGAGCACTGTGCTTCTTAAATGTTGTTTTCCTTTTTGCTTTAGAAATATTCGGCTGAGGGGTTAAGCGTTTTCGGCGACGGTTCCGTACAACAGAGAATTGTGATGACTGAGACATCATCTCACTATCCTCCTCACTAGTGACCGGTTCCGTAGACATGGTAATATCTACACTAGTAGTTTCCCCAGTATTTACTTCATCTGTATTAGTATCATCCTTTAAGTCTTGGTTATTTTCACCAGGGACTGAGGGTTCGAATCTGTCTTGGGTAGGCAGTCAGAGTCACAATCATTAGTCACACAATGTGTGGTATGCTGGACAGTTGTATTAGTCGGCATTATTGTGTCCGACTTGTCACATTGACCTACAACTATGTTGGTTGCCAGGCACCCACATTCAAACAAACCACAGGTGGTACACAGATCCTCTATAGCACTCATACAGTTATCTTCGGGTACTTGTTCACATTTACAATTAGCCTCAAATTCCCCACATTCATCACACATCACAGCCCGACAATTGCGCGCCAAATGGCCGTTAAAATGGCAACGATGGCACTTCAGATCGGGACAATTTTTGAAAATATGTGTATCCGATAAACACGACGAACAGACTTTTAGTTGATTGTCATGGATCACTTTAAAATGTTCAGTGCCGTACTCTGTCACAAAGCGCATAGCATAGGGTAAGGATTTCAGTGTCGGGGGAATTTAACTCTAACGTAGCGTGTCCCATCTACTACATTACTTCCCTTATAAAAGCGACGCTTAATTCCAGAAATCAGTTCTATATTTAAAGCTTGCAATTTGAAAGCGATATCGTCATCTTCAATATAACTTGGTAGATGAAGAAAACTCACCACAATGGTTTTGTTAGTCACCTCACTCACAGCATACACATGGCCGTTCATCTCCAGTCCACTCAATAACAGTTCACACGAATCTTTATCTTCAACTGTGATTTCAAAACAATCCGATCCTCTCGGTACACAAGCTAAAATTGAATTTAATCCACACGTTTCTTCCACTGCACTAATCACCATTCCTGCCGTAACTCTCCTCGTATCTTCGACTTGAACATACAGCGACAAATCTTTAGAATAGCGTGTATTGCCCGCCCTAGATGACACTCCAGGCCCCGCAGGACCGGCCATCGTAACAACTAGCCCTCCTTACAAACAGTGCCGAAGAGATTTCAACTACTATACACTGTAAATAGCAAGCTGTGCAGACACGTCTACACAGCTCAACGGTCAGCAGGCAACCTCCCCAGGCGGGGATACTCACCACTATACTACCGAGGACTGACTTACATTTGACTGCATTTCAAAGCTCCTGTTTATGGCATTTTGGGGGCAGCGCGATTAGCATCTCTGCTAAAGAAGACTGACTGACAAGAAAACGCATTTGAAAGCTGCTGTTCTTGGTATTTTGGGGACAGCGCGATGGTCAGATTATGATGTTCGTATGCAGCTAAATATAGAAAACGAAGCAGCAGCATAGTCAAAGGCGTCCATTGGAAAACGAGAAAATGAAATATGCAAAAGAAAATAAAAATTATCTGTCCTCCCCGGCGGGGAATCGAACCCCGGTCTCCCGCGTGACAGGCGGGGATACTCACCACTATACTACCGAGGACTGACTTACATTTGACTGCATTTCAAAGCTCCTGTTTATGGCATTTTGGGGGCAGTGCGATTAGCATCTCTGCTAAAGAAGACTGACTGACAAGAAAACGCATTTGAAAGCTGCTGTTCTTGGTATTTTGGGGACAGCGCGATGGTCAGATTATGATGTTCGTATGCAGCTAAATATAGAAAACGAAACAGCAGCATAGTCAAAGGCGTCCATTGGAAAACGAGAAAATGAAATATGCAAAAGAAAATAAAAATTATCTGTCCTCCCCGGCGGGGAATCGAACCCCGGTCTCCCGCGTGACAGGCGGGGATACTCACCACTATACTACCGAGGACTGACTTACATTTGACTGCATTTCAAAGCTCCTGTTTATGGCATTTTGGGGGCAGTGCGATTAGCATCTCTGCTAAAGAAGACTGACTGACAAGAAAACGCATTTGAAAGCTGCTGTTCTTGGTATTTTGGGGACAGCGCGATGGTCAGATTATGATGTTCGTATGCAGCTAAATATAGAAAACGAAGCAGCAGCATAGTCAAAGGCGTCCATTGGAAAACGAGAAAATGAAATATGCAAAAGAAAATAAAAATTATCTGTCCTCCCCGGCGGGGAATCGAACCCCGGTCTCCCGCGTGACAGGCGGGGATACTCACCACTATACTACCGAGGACTGACTTACATTTGACTGCATTTCAAAGCTCCTGTTTATGGCATTTTGGGGGCAGCGCGATTAGCATCTCTGCTAAAGAAGACTGACTGACAAGAAAACGCATTTTAAAGCTGCTGTTCTTGGTATTTTGGGGACAGCGCGATGGTCAGATTATGATGTTCGTATGCAGCTAAATATAGAAAACGAAGCAGCAGCATAGTCAAAGGCGTCCATTGGAAAACGAGAAAATGAAATATGCAAAAGAAAATAAAAATTATCTGTCCTCCCCGGCGGGGAATCGAACCCCGGTCTCCCGCGTGACAGGCGGGGATACTCACCACTATACTACCGAGGACTGACTTACATTTGACTGCATTTCAAAGCTCCTGTTTATGGCATTTTGGGGGCAGCGCGATTAGCATCTCTGCTAAAGAAGACTGACTGACAAGAAAACGCATTTTAAAGCTGCTGTTCTTGGTATTTTGGGGACAGCGCGATGGTCAGATTATGATGTTCGTATGCAGCTAAATATAGAAAACGAAGCAGCAGCATAGTCAAAGGCGTCCATTGGAAAACGAGAAAATGAAATATGCAAAAGAAAATAAAAATTATCTGTCCTCCCCGGCGGGGAATCGAACCCCGGTCTCCCGCGTGACAGGCGGGGATACTCACCACTATACTACCGAGGACTGACTTACATTTGACTGCATTTCAAAGCTCCTGTTTATGGCATTTTGGGGGCAGCGCGATTAGCATCTCTGCTAAAGAAGACTGACTGACAAGAAAACGCATTTTAAAGCTGCTGTTCTTGGTATTTTGGGGACAGCGCGATGGTCAGATTATGATGTTCGTATGCAGCTAAATATAGAAAACGAAGCAGCAGCATAGTCAAAGGCGTCCATTGGAAAACGAGAAAATGAAATATGCAAAAGAAAATAAAAATTATCTGTCCTCCCCGGCGGGGAATCGAACCCCGGTCTCCCGCGTGACAGGCGGGGATACTCACCACTATACTACCGAGGACTGACTTACATTTGACTGCATTTCAAAGCTCCTGTTTATGGCATTTTGGGGGCAGCGCGATTAGCATCTCTGCTAAAGAAGACTGACTGACAAGAAAACGCATTTTAAAGCTGCTGTTCTTGGTATTTTGGGGACAGCGCGATGGTCAGATTATGATGTTCGTATGCAGCTAAATATAGAAAACGAAGCAGCAGCATAGTCAAAGGCGTCCATTGGAAAACGAGAAAATGAAATATGCAAAAGAAAATAAAAATTATCTGTCCTCCCCGGCGGGGAATCGAACCCCGGTCTCCCGCGTGACAGGCGGGGATACTCACCACTATACTACCGAGGACTGACTTACATTTGACTGCATTTCAAAGCTCCTGTTTATGGCATTTTGGGGGCAGTGCGATTAGCATCTCTGCTAAAGAAGACTGACTGACAAGAAAACGCATTTGAAAGCTGCTGTTCTTGGTATTTTGGGGACAGCGCGATGGTCAGATTATGATGTTCGTATGCAGCTAAATATAGAAAACGAAGCAGCAGCATAGTCAAAGGCGTCCATTGGAAAACGAGAAAATGAAATATGCAAAAGAAAATAAAAATTATCTGTCCTCCCCGGCGGGGAATCGAACCCCGGTCTCCCGCGTGACAGGCGGGGATACTCACCACTATACTACCGAGGACTGACTTACATTTGACTGCATTTCAAAGCTCCTGTTTATGGCATTTTGGGGGCAGCGCGATTAGCATCTCTGCTAAAGAAGACTGACTGACAAGAAAACGCATTTGAAAGCTGCTGTTCTTGGTATTTTGGGGACAGCGCGATGGTCAGATTATGATGTTCGTATGCAGCTAAATATAGAAAACGAAGCAGCAGCATAGTCAAAGGCGTCCATTGGAAAACGAGAAAATGAAATATGCAAAAGAAAATAAAAATTATCTGTCCTCCCCGGCGGGGAATCGAACCCCGGTCTCCCGCGTGACAGGCGGGGATACTCACCACTATACTACCGAGGACTGACTTACATTTGACTGCATTTCAAAGCTCCTGTTTATGGCATTTTGGGGGCAGCGCGATTAGCATCTCTGCTAAAGAAGACTGACTGACAAGAAAACGCATTTGAAAGCTGCTGTTCTTGGTATTTTGGGGACAGCGCGATGGTCAGATCATGATGTTCGTATGCAGCTAAATATAGAAAACGAAGCAGCAGCATAGTCAAAGGCGTCCATTGGAAAACGAGAAAATGAAATATGCAAAAGAAAATAAAAATTATCTGTCCTCCCCGGCGGGGAATCGAACCCCGGTCTCCCGCGTGACAGGCGGGGATACTCACCACTATACTACCGAGGACTGACTTACATTTGACTGCATTTCAAAGCTCCTGTTTATGGCATTTTGGGGGCAGTGCGATTAGCATCTCTGCTAAAGAAGACTGACTGACAAGAAAACGCATTTGAAAGCTGCTGTTCTTGGTATTTTGGGGACAGCGCGATGGTCAGATTATGATGTTCGTATGCAGCTAAATATAGAAAACGAAGCAGCAGCATAGTCAAAGGCGTCCATTGGAAAACGAGAAAATGAAATATGCAAAAGAAAATAAAAATTATCTGTCCTCCCCGGCGGGGAATCGAACCCCGGTCTCCCGCGTGACAGGCGGGGATACTCACCACTATACTACCGAGGACTGACTTACATTTGACTGCATTTCAAAGCTCCTGTTTATGACATTTTGGGGGCAGTGCGATTAGCATCTCTGCTAAAGAAGACTGACTGACAAGAAAACGCATTTGAAAGCTGCTGTTCTTGGTATTTTGGGGACAGCGCGATGGTCAGATTATGATGTTCGTATGCAGCTAAATATAGAAAACGAAGCAGCAGCATAGTCAAAGGCGTCCATTGGAAAACGAGAAAATGAAATATGCAAAAGAAAATAAAAATTATCTGTCCTCCCCGGCGGGGAATCGAACCCCGGTCTCCCGCGTGACAGGCGGGGATACTCACCACTATACTACCGAGGACTGACTTACATTTGACTGCATTTCAAAGCTCCTGTTAATGGCATTTTGGGGGCAGCGCGATTAGCATCTCTGCTAAAGAAGACTGACTGACAAGAAAACGCATTTGAAAGCTGCTGTTCTTGGTATTTTGGGGACAGCGCGATGGTCAGATTATGATGTTCGTATGCAGCTAAATATAGAAAACGAAGCAGCAGCATAGTCAAAGGCGTCCATTGGAAAACGAGAAAATGAAATATGCAAAAGAAAATAAAAATTATCTGTCCTCCCCGGCGGGGAATCGAACCCCGGTCTCCCGCGTGACAGGCGGGGATACTCACCACTATACTACCGAGGACTGACTTACATTTGACTGCATTTCAAAGCTCCTGTTTATGGCATTTTGGGGGCAGCGCGATTAGCATCTCTGCTAAAGAAGACTGACTGACAAGAAAACGCATTTGAAAGCTGCTGTTCTTGGTATTTTGGGGACAGCGCGATGGTCAGATTATGATGTTCGTATGCAGCTAAATATAGAAAACGAAGCAGCAGCATAGTCAAAGGCGTCCATTGGAAAACGAGAAAATGAAATATGCAAAAGAAAATAAAAATTATCTGTCCTCCCCGGCGGGGAATCGAACCCCGGTCTCCCGCGTGACAGGCGGGGATACTCACCACTATACTACCGAGGACTGACTTACATTTGACTGCATTTCAAAGCTCCTGTTTATGGCATTTTGGGGGCAGTGCGATTAGCATCTCTGCTAAAGAAGACTGACTGACAAGAAAACGCATTTGAAAGCTGCTGTTCTTGGTATTTTGGGGACAGCGCGATGGTCAGATTATGATGTTCGTATGCAGCTAAATATAGAAAACGAAGCAGCAGCATAGTCAAAGGCGTCCATTGGAAAACGAGAAAATGAAATATGCAAAAGAAAATAAAAATTATCTGTCCTCCCCGGCGGGGAATCGAACCCCGGTCTCCCGCGTGACAGGCGGGGATACTCACCACTATACTACCGAGGACTGACTTACATTTGACTGCATTTCAAAGCTCCTGTTTATGGCATTTTGGGGGCAGTGCGATTAGCATCTCTGCTAAAGAAGACTGACTGACAAGAAAACGCATTTGAAAGCTGCTGTTCTTGGTATTTTGGGGACAGCGCGATGGTCAGATTATGATGTTCGTATGCAGCTAAATATAGAAAACGAAGCAGCAGCATAGTCAAAGGCGTCCATTGGAAAACGAGAAAATGAAATATGCAAAAGAAAATAAAAATTATCTGTCCTCCCCGGCGGGGAATCGAACCCCGGTCTCCCGCGTGACAGGCGGGGATACTCACCACTATACTACCGAGGACTGACTTACATTTGACTGCATTTCAAAGCTCCTGTTTATGGCATTTTGGGGGCAGTGCGATTAGCATCTCTGCTAAAGAAGACTGACTGACAAGAAAACGCATTTGAAAGCTGCTGTTCTTGGTATTTTGGGGACAGCGCGATGGTCAGATTATGATGTTCGTATGCAGCTTAATATAGAAAACGAAGCAGCAGCATAGTCAAAGGCGTCCATTGGAAAACGAGAAAATGAAATATGCAAAAGAAAATAAAAATTATCTGTCCTCCCCGGCGGGGAATCGAACCCCGGTCTCCCGCGTGACAGGCGGGGATACTCACCACTATACTACCGAGGACTGACTTACATTTGACTGCATTTCAAAGCTCCTGTTTATGGCATTTTGGGGGCAGCGCGATTAGCATCTCTGCTAAAGAAGACTGACTGACAAGAAAACGCATTTTAAAGCTGCTGTTCTTGGTATTTTGGGGACAGCGCGATGGTCAGATTATGATGTTCGTATGCAGCTAAATATAGAAAACGAAGCAGCAGCATAGTCAAAGGCGTCCATTGGAAAACGAGAAAATGAAATATGCAAAAGAAAATAAAAATTATCTGTCCTCCCCGGCGGGGAATCGAACCCCGGTCTCCCGCGTGACAGGCGGGGATACTCACCACTATACTACCGAGGACTGACTTACATTTGACTGCATTTCAAAGCTCCTGTTTATGGCATTTTGGGGGCAGCGCGATTAGCATCTCTGCTAAAGAAGACTGACTGACAAGAAAACGCATTTTAAAGCTGCTGTTCTTGGTATTTTGGGGACAGCGCGATGGTCAGATTATGATGTTCGTATGCAGCTAAATATAGAAAACGAAGCAGCAGCATAGTCAAAGGCGTCCATTGGAAAACGAGAAAATGAAATATGCAAAAGAAAATAAAAATTATCTGTCCTCCCCGGCGGGGAATCGAACCCCGGTCTCCCGCGTGACAGGCGGGGATACTCACCACTATACTACCGAGGACTGACTTACATTTGACTGCATTTCAAAGCTCCTGTTTATGGCATTTTGGGGGCAGCGCGATTAGCATCTCTGCTAAAGAAGACTGACTGACAAGAAAACGCATTTTAAAGCTGCTGTTCTTGGTATTTTGGGGACAGCGCGATGGTCAGATTATGATGTTCGTATGCAGCTAAATATAGAAAACGAAGCAGCAGCATAGTCAAAGGCGTCCATTGGAAAACGAGAAAATGAAATATGCAAAAGAAAATAAAAATTATCTGTCCTCCCCGGCGGGGAATCGAACCCCGGTCTCCCGCGTGACAGGCGGGGATACTCACCACTATACTACCGAGGACTGACTTACATTTGACTGCATTTCAAAGCTCCTGTTTATGGCATTTTGGGGGCAGCGCGATTAGCATCTCTGCTAAAGAAGACTGACTGACAAGAAAACGCATTTTAAAGCTGCTGTTCTTGGTATTTTGGGGACAGCGCGATGGTCAGATTATGATGTTCGTATGCAGCTAAATATAGAAAACGAAGCAGCAGCATAGTCAAAGGCGTCCATTGGAAAACGAGAAAATGAAATATGCAAAAGAAAATAAAAATTATCTGTCCTCCCCGGCGGGGAATCGAACCCCGGTCTCCCGCGTGACAGGCGGGGATACTCACCACTATACTACCGAGGACTGACTTACATTTGACTGCATTTCAAAGCTCCTGTTTATGGCATTTTGGGGGCAGTGCGATTAGCATCTCTGCTAAAGAAGACTGACTGACAAGAAAACGCATTTGAAAGCTGCTGTTCTTGGTATTTTGGGGACAGCGCGATGGTCAGATTATGATGTTCGTATGCAGCTAAATATAGAAAACGAAGCAGCAGCATAGTCAAAGGCGTCCATTGGAAAACGAGAAAATGAAATATGCAAAAGAAAATAAAAATTATCTGTCCTCCCCGGCGGGGAATCGAACCCCGGTCTCCCGCGTGACAGGCGGGGATACTCACCACTATACTACCGAGGACTGACTTACATTTGACTGCATTTCAAAGCTCCTGTTTATGGCATTTTGGGGGCAGCGCGATTAGCATCTCTGCTAAAGAAGACTGACTGACTGACAAGAAAACGCATTTTAAAGCTGCTGTTCTTGGTATTTTGGGGACAGCGCGATGGTCAGATTATGATGTTCGTATGCAGCTAAATATAGAAAACGAAGCAGCAGCATAGTCAAAGGCGTCCATTGGAAAACGAGAAAATGAAATATGCAAAAGAAAATAAAAATTATCTGTCCTCCCCGGCGGGGAATCGAACCCCGGTCTCCCGCGTGACAGGCGGGGATACTCACCACTATACTACCGAGGACTGACTTACATTTGACTGCATTTCAAAGCTCCTGTTTATGGCATTTTGGGGGCAGCGCGATTAGCATCTCTGCTAAAGAAGACTGACTGACTGACAAGAAAACGCATTTTAAAGCTGCTGTTCTTGGTATTTTGGGGACAGCGCGATGGTCAGATTATGATGTTCGTATGCAGCTAAATATAGAAAACGAAGCAGCAGCATAGTCAAAGGCGTCCATTGGAAAACGAGAAAATGAAATATGCAAAAGAAAATAAAAATTATCTGTCCTCCCCGGCGGGGAATCGAACCCCGGTCTCCCGCGTGACAGGCGGGGATACTCACCACTATACTACCGAGGACTGACTTCCATTTGACTGCATTTCAAAGCTCCTGTTTATGGCATTTTGGGGGCAGCGCGATTAGCATCTCTGCTAAAGAAGACTGACTGACTGACAAGAAAACGCATTTTAAAGCTGCTGTTCTTGGTATTTTGGGGACAGCGCGATGGTCAGATTATGATGTTCGTATGCAGCTAAATATAGAAAACGAAGCAGCAGCATAGTCAAAGGCGTCCATTGGAAAACGAGAAAATGAAATATGCAAAAGAAAATAAAAATTATCTGTCCTCCCCGGCGGGGAATCGAACCCCGGTCTCCCGCGTGACAGGCGGGGATACTCACCACTATACTACCGAGGACTGACTTACATTTGACTGCATTTCAAAGCTCCTGTTTATGGCATTTTGGGGGCAGCGCGATTAGCATCTCTGCTAAAGAAGACTGACTGACTGACAAGAAAACGCATTTTAAAGCTGCTGTTCTTGGTATTTTGGGGACAGCGCGATGGTCAGATTATGATGTTCGTATGCAGCTAAATATAGAAAACGAAGCAGCAGCATAGTCAAAGGCGTCCATTGGAAAACGAGAAAATGAAATATGCAAAAGAAAATAAAAATTATCTGTCCTCCCCGGCGGGGAATCGAACCCCGGTCTCCCGCGTGACAGGCGGGGATACTCACCACTATACTACCGAGGACTGACTTCCATTTGACTGCATTTCAAAGCTCCTGTTTATGGCATTTTGGGGGCAGCGCGATTAGCATCTCTGCTAAAGAAGACTGACTGACTGACAAGAAAACGCATTTTAAAGCTGCTGTTCTTGGTATTTTGGGGACAGCGCGATGGTCAGATTATGATGTTCGTATGCAGCTAAATATAGAAAACGAAGCAGCAGCATAGTCAAAGGCGTCCATTGGAAAACGAGAAAATGAAATATGCAAAAGAAAATAAAAATTATCTGTCCTCCCCGGCGGGGAATCGAACCCCGGTCTCCCGCGTGACAGGCGGGGATACTCACCACTATACTACCGAGGACTGACTTACATTTGACTGCATTTCAAAGCTCCTGTTTATGGCATTTTGGGGGCAGCGCGATTAGCATCTCTGCTAAAGAAGACTGACTGACTGACAAGAAAACGCATTTTAAAGCTGCTGTTCTTGGTATTTTGGGGACAGCGCGATGGTCAGATTATGATGTTCGTATGCAGCTAAATATAGAAAACGAAGCAGCAGCATAGTCAAAGGCGTCCATTGGAAAACGAGAAAATGAAATATGCAAAAGAAAATAAAAATTATCTGTCCTCCCCGGCGGGGAATCGAACCCCGGTCTCCCGCGTGACAGGCGGGGATACTCACCACTATACTACCGAGGACTGACTTACATTTGACTGCATTTCAAAGCTCCTGTTTATGGCATTTTGGGGGCAGCGCGATTAGCATCTCTGCTAAAGAAGACTGACTGACTGACAAGAAAACGCATTTTAAAGCTGCTGTTCTTGGTATTTTGGGGACAGCGCGATGGTCAGATTATGATGTTCGTATGCAGCTAAATATAGAAAACGAAGCAGCAGCATAGTCAAAGGCGTCCATTGGAAAACGAGAAAATGAAATATGCAAAAGAAAATAAAAATTATCTGTCCTCCCCGGCGGGGAATCGAACCCCGGTCTCCCGCGTGACAGGCGGGGATACTCACCACTATACTACCGAGGACTGACTTACATTTGACTGCATTTCAAAGCTCCTGTTTATGGCATTTTGGGGGCAGCGCGATTAGCATCTCTGCTAAAGAAGACTGACTGACTGACAAGAAAACGCATTTTAAAGCTGCTGTTCTTGGTATTTTGGGGACAGCGCGATGGTCAGATTATGATGTTCGTATGCAGCTAAATATAGAAAACGAAGCAGCAGCATAGTCAAAGGCGTCCATTGGAAAACGAGAAAATGAAATATGCAAAAGAAAATAAAAATTATCTGTCCTCCCCGGCGGGGAATCGAACCCCGGTCTCCCGCGTGACAGGCGGGGATACTCACCACTATACTACCGAGGACTGACTTACATTTGACTGCATTTCAAAGCTCCTGTTTATGGCATTTTGGGGGCAGCGCGATTAGCATCTCTGCTAAAGAAGACTGACTGACTGACAAGAAAACGCATTTTAAAGCTGCTGTTCTTGGTATTTTGGGGACAGCGCGATGGTCAGATTATGATGTTCGTATGCAGCTAAATATAGAAAACGAAGCAGCAGCATAGTCAAAGGCGTCCATTGGAAAACGAGAAAATGAAATATGCAAAAGAAAATAAAAATTATCTGTCCTCCCCGGCGGGGAATCGAACCCCGGTCTCCCGCGTGACAGGCGGGGATACTCACCACTATACTACCGAGGACTGACTTACATTTGACTGCATTTCAAAGCTCCTGTTTATGGCATTTTGGGGGCAGCGCGATTAGCATCTCTGCTAAAGAAGACTGACTGACTGACAAGAAAACGCATTTTAAAGCTGCTGTTCTTGGTATTTTGGGGACAGCGCGATGGTCAGATTATGATGTTCGTATGCAGCTAAATATAGAAAACGAAGCAGCAGCATAGTCAAGGGCGTCCATTGGAAAACGAGAAAATGAAATATGCAAAAGAAAATAAAAATTATCTGTCCTCCCCGGCGGGGAATCGAACCCCGGTCTCCCGCGTGACAGGCGGGGATACTCACCACTATACTACCGAGGACTGACTTACATTTGACTGCATTTCAAAGCTCCTGTTTATGGCATTTTGGGGGCAGCGCGATTAGCATCTCTGCTAAAGAAGACTGACTGACTGACAAGAAAACGCATTTTAAAGCTGCTGTTCTTGGTATTTTGGGGACAGCGCGATGGTCAGATTATGATGTTCGTATGCAGCTAAATATAGAAAACGAAGCAGCAGCATAGTCAAAGGCGTCCATTGGAAAACGAGAAAATGAAATATGCAAAAGAAAATAAAAATTATCTGTCCTCCCCGGCGGGGAATCGAACCCCGGTCTCCCGCGTGACAGGCGGGGATACTCACCACTATACTACCGAGGACTGACTTACATTTGACTGCATTTCAAAGCTCCTGTTTATGGCATTTTGGGGGCAGTGCGATTAGCATCTCTGCTAAAGAAGACTGACTGACAAGAAAACGCATTTGAAAGCTGCTGTTCTTGGTATTTTGGGGACAGCGCGATGGTCAGATTATGATGTTCGTATGCAGCTAAATATAGAAAACGAAGCAGCAGCATAGTCAAAGGCGTCCATTGGAAAACGAGAAAATGAAATATGCAAAAGAAAATAAAAATTATCTGTCCTCCCCGGCGGGGAATCGAACCCCGGTCTCCCGCGTGACAGGCGGGGATACTCACCACTATACTACCGAGGACTGACTTACATTTGACTGCATTTCAAAGCTCCTGTTTATGGCATTTTGGGGGCAGCGCGATTAGCATCTCTGCTAAAGAAGACTGACTGACAAGAAAACGCATTTGAAAGCTGCTGTTCTTGGTATTTTGGGGACAGCGCGATGGTCAGATTATGATGTTCGTATGCAGCTAAATATAGAAAACGAAGCAGCAGCATAGTCAAAGGCGTCCATTGGAAAACGAGAAAATGAAATATGCAAAAGAAAATAAAAATTATCTGTCCTCCCCGGCGGGGAATCGAACCCCGGTCTCCCGCGTGACAGGCGGGGATACTCACCACTATACTACCGAGGACTGACTTACATTTGACTGCATTTCAAAGCTCCTGTTTATGGCATTTTGGGGGCAGCGCGATTAGCATCTCTGCTAAAGAAGACTGACTGACAAGAAAACGCATTTGAAAGCTGCTGTTCTTGGTATTTTGGGGACAGCGCGATTGTCAGATCATGATGTTCGTATGCAGCTAAATATAGAAAACGAAGCAGCAGCATAGTCAAAGGCGTCCATTGGAAAACGAGAAAATGAAATATGCAATAGAAAATAAAAATTATCTGTCCTCCCCGGCGGGGAATCGAACCCCGGTCTCCCGCGTGACAGGCGGGGATACTCACCACTATACTACCGAGGACTGACTTACATTTGACTGCATTTCAAAGCTCCTGTTTATGGCATTTTGGGGGCAGCGCGATTAGCATCTCTGCTAAAGAAGACTGACTGACAAGAAAACGCATTTGAAAGCTGCTGTTCTTGGTATTTTGGGGACAGCGCGATGGTCAGATTATGATGTTCGTATGCAGCTAAATATAGAAAACGAAGCAGCAGCATAGTCAAAGGCGTCCATTGGAAAACGAGAAAATGAAATATGCAAAAGAAAATAAAACTTATCTGTCCTCCCCGGCGGGGAATCGAACCCCGGTCTCCCGCGTGACAGGCGGGGATACTCACCACTATACTACCGAGGACTGACTTACATTTGACTGCATTTCAAAGCTCCTGTTTATGGCATTTTGGGGGCAGTGCGATTAGCATCTCTGCTAAAGAAGACTGACTGACAAGAAAACGCATTTGAAAGCTGCTGTTCTTGGTATTTTGGGGACAGCGCGATGGTCAGATTATGATGTTCGTATGCAGCTAAATATAGAAAACGAAGCAGCAGCATAGTCAAAGGCGTCCATTGGAAAACGAGAAAATGAAATATGCAAAAGAAAATAAAAATTATCTGTCCTCCCCGGCGGGGAATCTTTTTTTTTTTTTTTTTGATGATAAAATGGTTTATTCACAAATTAAAATCTTACAAAGGTACATAAATTATGATGTCAATGCTTTCATGAGAAGTTAAAACCTTATCTATCACAGTATGTTTGTTAAAACACAGATTATCAACTAAAACATAAATAAAAGATTATTGTTTCTAATGATACACAGAGCAGAGTTTTTGCACCAAATATCTTTAAATATACGTCTTTCCAATCTTTGAAAATCAATATATATTCTGTTTCTTAAGGCGGTGTCTACACTTTTGACAATCAAATGTCGGTTAACAGATACATTTTCAAATACAACTTTGTTACGGTGACACCACGTACAAAACTGAATTAGTGTAATTAAAAAGGTATACATATTTCTATCCCTTTCTGTACCAATTAAGTGTTTAAACTGTTTATGTATCATATCTTCTTTGTTAAATTGAGGAAAAAAACATCCATAAGTAATAAAAAGCGGATAAAAAAACCTCAATGTGTTCTTTATAGTGGAACACTGGAAAAATAAATGATCCTGTGTTTCTGCGTCACCACAAAACACACAAGCATCATCAATACAAATATTTCTTCTAAGCAATCTTTCTTTTACTGGCAACACATCATGAACAAGTTTAAAAGAAAAATTAATAAGATTGCAGTCTAAAAACTTGTTAAAAACTGCCTTCCAAATGCTATTCCATGGGGAAATAGCATCGGATAACATAACTCTTGGTAATTCAATTACTCTGTCCAAAAACAAATTATAAATAGATTTAGAATTAAATGTACTGTTTCTTACACAAGTTAGAGTACCAAACTCTTTCCATGAACCCAACACGAATTTGTAAAATACAGGACACGTTAAGGAATGCGGTACACCAGGCCTACTAAACTCTGGGTTTAAATCTCTTAAAAACAGACCAAGCTAATATTTTGCAAAATATTTCCATTTTGCTGGTTTTTCACGATTAAGATTAAGTACATGCTTCACAGCAAAGGCTTTAAGCTTACAACTTATGTTTTGGACATTTAATCCACCCTGCAGAAATGGACGATAAGCCACATTTCTTTTAATACATTCGGGTTTACTGCTCCAAATGTATTGAAAAATTTTGGTAGTACACTCATTTACAAATTTTGCGGACATAAAAGAGCATTGAGCAATAAACCATAATAAAGGTAAGGCTGCACAATTTACCATCGTACTTTTTCCCCTTAGAGTCAAAGTCCGCCCAGTCCAAGATGACAAAGTCTTTTTAAGCTTTAGACCAACCCGATCACAATTTAACTTTTCGTGGTCTTTACCAAGATAGCTGCCACATATCTTGGCGGAATCCACAACAGCAACGTCAGTGTCATTTAGACTAAGGCGGTCAAATGACCCTAAGGGGAGTACAGTACTTTTCCTAATATTAAGCTTGGATCCCGATGCTTTACAGTATTTAACAGAAGTATCAATAACAGCATTAACAGATTTGGTATCAGTTACTATGACGGTTATATCGTCAGCGTAAGCACAAACCTTAGCCTCATTAACACTACCTGGAATTTTAACCCCAGATATAGATTTGCTGTTTCGTAATGCTGATATAAACGGTTCCAAAGTTAAAACGTACAGCAGAGGCGAAATACCACAGCCCTGCCTAACGCCCCGTGATAGGCCGAATGGCTCTGTCACGTGACCATTCACAAGAACACTACTGGTTATGTCCGTGTACAATAAATTCACCCACCTACAGAAGGAGGGCCCAAAGTTGTAAGCATTTAGACATTTGAGCAGAAAGCCCCAATTGACCCTGTCAAATGCCTTTTCTTGGTCAAGGTTAAAAAAACAAACACTAAGATTTTTTTGACCGACATAATCGTGAACATTTCTTAACAAATGTAAGTTATCAAAAATTGATCTATCTGGTATACTACAAGTCTGATCTATGTCAATAACATTTGACACAACTGTCTTAAGTCTGTTACACAGCGCTTTCGATATAATTTTATAGTCCACGTTAAGTAGGCTAATAGGACGCCAATCCTTCATAGACTTCATTTCAGTTGGATCTTTAGCCAACATTGTAATAAGACCATACCTCTGACTATCGGCCAGACATTCACTTTCATAGCACTGATTAACAACCTGGGCAAATGTGTCACATATTATCGGCCAACAACATCTGTAAAATTCGGCTGGTAGTCCGTCACTACCAGGTGACTTAAAATTGGGCATACTATGCAATGCATTAAATAATTCATCTTTTGTTAAATATCCTTCACATAGCTGCTTATCAGAATCATTTAAAGATGGTAAGTTAGATAAAAACTCTGTCTGAAGATCTGCGTCACAAATATCAGACGAATACAAACAATGATAAAAATTTCTTACACAATCGGAAATTTCACTTTGTTTTGAGTGACAAACCCCAGGGTCATGATGACATTCAAGTTTAGTTATAAGTTTCTTTTTAGCTCTATTAGTCTCCCTTTTAAAAAAATATCTGGTTGGTTTTTCAGCTTGGTCAAAGTCAACTGCTTTAGCGCGGATAACCGCCCCAAATTTAACTGCCCGTTGATTAGCACTAATTGACTCTTTTAGTGCTTTAATTTTGTCAGAGTTTTTCACCGGGTCATCATATAAATCTTTTAAATCCTTTTCGAGGCAAAACAATATTTTCCGATTTTCTTTGGCTTTGGCCTTGGAAAGTTTTCTAATTTCATGTTTAACATTTTTTTTAAAACATTCCCACTCCTCAACAATACAGCTTTTATCCCCTGAAAATGTTTCCTGGTGGATTTCGGTAATCATATCCACCACAATAGGATCGGATAGTAGCGACACATTACATTTCCAGTAGCTTGGACCCCACGAAATAACATCATCTAAATTTACCTGAAAACTTATGCAACAGTGGTCTGAAAAAGCTACAGGAATTGTATTAACGTCTAAAACGGATTCCATTAAACGATTGGTTATATAGAAACGATCGAGCCGACAGGCTACATTACACCGACTCCAAGTGAAATTTTTGGTATTAGGATAAAGTGAGCGGTAAACATCGGTAATACTAAAATCATTCTTTAAATTTGACATTTCAATTTTCCCCTCTGATCCGTTAATAACACTGCCCCCAGATTTGTCTAGACTGATATTTTCCACAAAATTAAAATCACCACCTAAAATTAAAAGGTCGCTTCCAGTTAACACTTTGTCTAATTCCTTTAAAAATTCATTTCTTTGAGAAGTATTATTAGGGGCATATACACAAACAAATTTAACAAAAGTATTGTTCAAACGAGCAGATATTGCAATATACCTCCCATAGGGGCAGCGAGTTACATGTAAAATTTCATAATCCAGGTGGTATCGAAAAATAATTCCTACTCCACAACTTTTGTTTGTACCGAAAGCATAAAAGCTTTCTCCAGGAATATCTAAAAATTTCGCATCGGATTTTTTTTCAAAATGAGTTTCTTGTAAATAAATTACATCAATATCATTAGCAAACACAAAATCTTTTACTTTATCTATTTTATCATTATTTCTAAGACCGTTAACATTTAAAGAGGCGATGTTTATCAAACACATTAGAAATGTTATAAAATAATATCTACCTGTGAATGTCATTGTTTAAGAAAACCTGCTGACTTCTTTGAAGCTCTCTTTGACCTTTTCGCATCAGAAAGTTTCTGTCGATATAAGGATAAAGGACTGTCCAATGTTTGTAACGGTATAGGGGTCATCGTTGGCTGACTCATCGGTTCCTCACAGGTACTGGACCCATCATTATATTCCTCTGGGTTTCTGGGTAAATCCTCACTCGCCACTTTTGGTTTTTTGGGGGCCTCCGCCTTCGGAGAAACAGAATTTCCATCGACATGGATTTCTACTTGAACTCGTTTCAAGTTACTAGAGGAATCCATACTTTCCTCCGGCTCGGTAGAAGCGACAGGTTGCATTTCTACCAAATCTGGTGTGGAGCTAAACATTTTATTGACCGGTTCCACTAAAATATCATCGGACACTAAGCTGAAAATTTCGTTTCTGGAAATCTCCTCAACATTTACATCACAATTATCATCTGGTTCGTTTTGCTCAACGTCACACGTTTCCTCTCTATCCGATCGATCCTCACCCACAGGCTTAATCTGCTGCAACCCACCTTTCACCCGTGCAGCATAAGATGACATGCTTGCCCTGCAATTGATCACACTATGTTCCGTAGACGAACAACTTCTACATGGCTCCGAACATTCCTCTGTATAATGGGGGTCCTCATGGGGGGTATACCCATCACAATTTTCACAATAGATTGCCTTACAGGCTGGGGCTCGGTGCCCATGTTGGGCACAACGGCGACATTCTTGAATTTGAGCTGGGTACGTGAACATTAGTACCTCACTTCCAAACTTGATAAAATTAGGAACATATCGCTTTTGGCAGCATTTAAACCTGTAAATACGTATCCCGGTTCGTACTTGACCAAATACAGGGTTCGATAAAAATGGCTTGTTGATAGATAAACACTCACCATACGGTTTAAGTTCATGTAAAATCTCCTCGTCTGTCATCTCATCGGGTGCCCAATGTACTGTAACGTTCATTACAGTAGCACTTGCAGGCGATATACTCCAGTCCCCATAATCACTAGTGGCCAACACACCCTTGGTAAGTAAGGCAGTATGAGCCCTTTCACTTCCAACACGTAGGTAAAACGATTTCTTGAAATAATTTTTTTTGGAAACATTTAAGGTCTTTTGTAACATCAATTACCTCCGACAAAGCTTGGGCAAAATGATCCTGTACTGCAGATGAAAAATGATCCATGTTCTTTGCAGTTAAACACAGAGACAAATTCCTGTTCAACTTTCTTCCCGGAGCTTGAATGGGTCTCGACATAGTGGATAGGCACGGGCTCCGCCCGGCTACCTCGCCGAACTCCCCTTACAGCTCTGTAACACTAGACCGTACACGTTCCCGAAGACACTGAGGTATAGCTAAGTATACACACAACACCAACAACGTAATGTTAAACTGGAGCACTAGGAAACACGTCCTTCTTCTCCAAAGGTTCAAACTGAACTCCCCGGCGGGGAATCGAACCCCGGTCTCCCGCGTGACAGGCGGGGATACTCACCACTATACTACCGAGGACTGACTTACATTTGACTGCATTTCAAAGCTCCTGTTTATGGCATTTTGGGGGCAGCGCGATTAGCATCTCTGCTAAAGAAGACTGACTGACAAGAAAACGCATTTGAAAGCTGCTGTTCTTGGTATTTTGGGGACAGCGCGATGGTCAGATTATGATGTTCGTATGCAGCTAAATATAGAAAACGAAGCAGCAGCATAGTCAAAGGCGTCCATTGGAAAACGAGAAAATGAAATATGCAAAAGAAAATAAAAATTATCTGTCCTCCCCGGCGGGGAATCGAACCCCGGTCTCCCGCGTGACAGGCGGGGATACTCACCACTATACTACCGAGGACTGACTTACATTTGACTGCATTTCAAAGCTCCTGTTTATGGCATTTTGGGGGCAGCGCGATTAGCATCTCTGCTAAAGAAGACTGACTGACAAGAAAACGCATTTGAAAGCTGCTGTTCTTGGTATTTTGGGGACAGCGCGATGGTCAGATTATGATGTTCGTATGCAGCTAAATATAGAAAACGAAGCAGCAGCATAGTCAAAGGCGTCCATTGGAAAACGAGAAAATGAAATATGCAAAAGAAAATAAAAATTATCTGTCCTCCCCGGCGGGGAATCGAACCCCGGTCTCCCGCGTGACAGGCGGGGATACTCACCACTATACTACCGAGGACTGACTTACATTTGACTGCATTTCAAAGCTCCTGTTTATGGCATTTTGGGGGCAGCGCGATTAGCATCTCTGCTAAAGAAGACTGACTGACAAGAAAACGCATTTGAAAGCTGCTGTTCTTGGTATTTTGGGGACAGCGCGATGGTCAGATTATGATGTTCGTATGCAGCTAAATATAGAAAACGAAGCAGCAGCATAGTCAAAGGCGTCCATTGGAAAACGAGAAAATGAAATATGCAAAAGAAAATAAAAGGGGTCGCCATTTTGGTGTTGAAGAGATAGGACGTCCTGTA
Source organism: Lepidochitona cinerea (assembly GCA_963971465.1). NCBI lineage: Eukaryota > Metazoa > Mollusca > Polyplacophora > Chitonida > Tonicellidae > Lepidochitona > Lepidochitona cinerea. Next base: position 17,778,625 of record OZ020559.1, read on the forward strand.
TAGAGCTCCTGAAAATCTGTCAACATCGTCGCACATGGTCAGTTTTTATTACATATTTTTGTGTTGTGGCATTCTATATACACAAGTTGAACTACTGATAAGACTTTTATGTGACAGTTTGCTGGGGCTTGGCCCTTAGACAGTGTAATGTCTCGACCAGTATACTTTAACCCACAGACAAAGCCGTGCAAGGCGTTGACTGTAGTTATATCTACAGGCAGCTCTGCTGTCTACTCGTCAGCTGTCCACAGAGATTTCGTACCAGCGTTACGGGCAGTGTTTGATATGAGTCAACTGGTTACCTTCCAAAAGAATTTCTTTAAGAAAACGTTCGAAGTAACTGTATTAAATCAAGCAAGTTATGATGCCTTAATAAACAAAGGTACTTTGGATGTCCTTGACTGTACATGGAGTATCTTCCCAGCGACGGCAATTTATGTAAATTTGACGGCTCACTGGGCACCGGAGGGCCTTTCTGACGACACTATATCAAAGGCACTGAAGGAGTATGGAGATTGTACGTCTGTTAATAAGCCTAGATTTTCGGAACCCGGGTTGACACATGTACGTACGGGCATTCGAATATATCGGTTTCGGTGCCACAAAACTCGGTACATACCGAACTTTATTAACTTCGGAGGTGATGTGGTGATGTTCACCTACCCCGGACAAAAGTACGAGTGTAGAAAATGCTCGCAGACCAATCATAAGGCCCCTGATTGTAGGGCCACATGGTGCAACAATTGTGCTGGCTTTTCACCACATGATGATCCCCATACAGAAAAAAACTGTCCCGCTGAGTGTTATGTCTGCCATTCAGTGACTCATACAATAAATGAGTGTTGTTCACGTGTAGCCTCTTATGCCGCCTGTGTTAAGGGCAGTTCCACTAGACCCGGGTCTGGGGTAGTTAAATCAGCATCAGCCCAAGAGGACGAAAATAGTGACGTTGATGTGTGTGCCTTAGATTCCGACGAGACAGATGAAGAAATGGCGTGTGACACCAATGACGAATCTTCTGAAGAGCAATCTCCAGAACTCGAACCCGCGACCATTGACTGTTGTCCAGATATCTGTACAACCAGCGACCCTAGTATAATGCAGACAGAAAATACAAATTCCATGACTATCGAGGCTGAAATTCACCACGACCGGTCACCCGACCCTGTTAGCGTCCAGAAGAAGGCCAAGTTGGAAGATCGATCCCCCGAACGTGAGCAAAAAACAGATTCCACTGAGTTCGACGTTGACAACGATACTCCCAACACAAGTTCTAGTGATATGACTCCAATACCTTCCCAGGACAGTTCAACCATGCTATTGGAATACCGTAAGAAGAAATCGTTGGCCTCGTTGGGTAGACGTCGCCTGAATAAGGACTAATTTCATCATCTTTCTTAATGGGTATGTACGCTCTACTCCTACAGTTTACAATAATGTCTCTGGATAACACCTTACGTTTTGCTTCTCTAAATGTAAACGGACTGCGTAACCTCGAAAAACAAGCTTATGTAAAACAGTTTGTGATAGACAATAACATCGATGTTTTATTTTTGCAAGAAACACATTTTCAGTGTTATAATGATTCCAAAAAATTAAATATTCCCGGAGATTCACGGTGGGCATATGGGTCTAACAAAAGTTGCGGGGTGGGAATTATTGTACGCTACACTATTGATTGTGTTATAAATAGCGTTATTAGATGCCCTTATGGTCGTTATCTTTGTATGAAAGTCAATATTAATAATGTAGCTTTAAATCTTTTGTGCATTTACGCACCTAACAATGTAACTGAGAGAAAACAGTTCATTTCCTCTCTTGATAGTTTGTTGCTCGGCTCAGAGTTAATTATTTTGGGAGGGGACTTCAATTGTGTAGAGAACGTCCATTTGGATAAACACGGAGTAAAAATTGACAAAAATGATGGAAAGGAAGAAATAAATATTTTGAAAAATGATTTTAATGTCACGGATATTTTTCGTAAAGTTCATCCTAATAAGATAAGTTACACCTGGTCTAGGGGTCAAGCTGCCAGTCGATTAGACAGATTTTATTTGCCTTCTTCAATAATTTCATCAGTTTTAGCTTGTGATGCGATCCATGTGTCCTTCTCCGACCATTCATGCCTTTATTTTGACGTTAATTTTAGAAATGTCATTACTTGGGGTAAATCATATTGGAAATGTAACGTTTCAGTATTAAGTGATGATTGTTTAAATGAACAAATTAAAGATCTCTTTGGGCAGCATTTTCTTCCAGACAGTAAGCAAGGGGTTGAACTTATTGAGACATGGGAAAAATTTAAACTTGATTGCAAGCAGTTAATTAAAGACCATTGCAAATTGATTGGTCATGCTAAGAGGTCTCACTTGTCTCAGCTGGAGACCGAATTAGATATTTTAAAGGCTGATCCGGTTCCTAATGCTGATAAGATTGACGATGTTAAAGCTGCAATCAATTCCTTACATAAAGAATCTAGATCTGGGTCAATTATTAGATGCAAAGCCACCGATTTTGAAAGCGGTGAAAAACCAACAAAGTATTTTATACGTATGGAAGCCAATAGAGGCAAAAAGAAAATGATAAAATCAATTAAATGTCATCAGGATTCTTCTGTAAAACATACTTCCCCATGTACTATTAAAAATTGTATTCATAAATATTACAAACAATTGTATACCAAATGTGATACCGACCCCGAGCACTTGGATGAGTTTTTGAACAATTTACCATGTCTTAATGATGAGCTCAAAGAATGTTGTGAAGGTTTGTTTTCTGAAGCAGAATTGTATTTTGCATTGAAAGAAATGAACAAATACCGGTCACCAGGTGAAGATGGTTTACCGGCTGAGTTCTACTGTCAGTTTTGGTCAATTTTAGGCAAAACCTATACTAAAGTTATTAATAACTGTTTCGGGGTCGGTAAGTTAAGTAAGTCTCAAAGGTCAGGTTTGATCACACTCTTATGTAAAGACCAGTGTAATGCCGACGACATCAGGAACTGGCGGCCTATAAGTCTACTTAATGTCGACTACAAAATTCTGTCCAAGGCATTATGTAACAGATTAAAAAATGTCATTGAATCGATTGTTGAAAAAAACCAAACATGTGGTATTCCGGGGAGAACTATTTTTGATAATCTTCATTTATTTCGCAATGTATATGATTATGTAGAACAGAAGGATCTTGGCGCCTGTTTTCTAAACTTAGATCAGGAGAAAGCCTTTGACAGAGTGAGTTGGTCTTTCCTTTTTAGTTGTTTACAAAAATATAATTTTGGCCCTCAGTTCTGTAAATGGGTAGAAATACTGTATAAAGATATAACGAGTAAAGTCATTGTTAACGGCCACATCACTGAAGAGTTTGCTTTATCACGTGGTGTCCGTCAGGGGTGTGGACTGTCACCACTTATGTACATATTGTCGTTAGAGCCATTTATTCAAGCTGTAAATAATTGTAATCAGATTAAAGGTGTACGGATGCCTGGAACCACCAAAGAGGCAAAAGTGTCAGCATACGCAGACGACACAACGGTCATCTTATCAAACGAATCGTCTGTAAAACAAGTTATATATTTAGCTGATAAATTCGGTAGCGTCTCTGGGTCCAAACTGAACTTGTCAAAGACTAACTTACTACCGATTGGTAATTGGGAACAAACTGATATTTCACGAATGGGTGTTACTCTGTCAGAAAATGTTAAAATATGTGGCATATATTTTGGTAAAAATCAGAAACAGTTAAACTCTGACCATGTTTTTAACAAGGTATCAACAAATGTAACATCTTGGAAGAGTAGGTTTCTGACGCTTAAAGGAAAATCTGTTCTTGTTAACTCTGTAGCATTATGTAGTTTATGGTTTACCTTGCAATGCTGTTTTTTACCCCCTAAATGTATCACACGATGTACACAGTCTGTTTTTAAGTTTCTATGGGACGGCAAGCCGGAGGGAATAAAACGAGATGTCTTATACAACAGATATTTTGAAGGTGGTCTTAATATTCAGAACATCAATGTTAAATATAAGTCATTTGCTGTCAAACATATCTTAAAATTGATTTATGGTTCGACAGCAGATTGGACATACTTTGCAATCTACTGGCTCGGTTTATCCCTCCGTGATATTTGTCCAAGATTTGCTAAATGTAATAAGCCACATAATCCCAATTTGCCCGAATTTTACAAGCTTGCCTTAAATGCCTGGAAAGAATTTTACTCTTGTCAACATTTACCTTCTGTCGCGTTTAAAACAAAGTATATTTACGATTGTTTGCTTAAAAATAACCTGACTGCCCCACGTATTATGACTAGATATCCACAGTATAACTGGTCCACGATATGGAAGTCTGTTTTTAATTCATTTTTAGAACATAATTTGATTAATTTTAGTTTCAAACTAGTCCATGACATTCTTCCTGTAAAAGAAAGATTGTTGCGAAGGAATGTGGCAACTGATGACCTTTGTGTGTTTTGTGGGGCATCAGAAACAACGGAACATTTATTTGTTAATTGTAAAATTGTATCTGAGGTTTTCAACATATTTGAACGATTGTTTGTATTGTATGTCGGTTATTTCCCTATGTTGAGTGAACAAGTTCTCATTTTTAAGAAGTTTACTGCAAGTCTAGACAAATCTAATTATGATATCTGTTTATACCTTGTTAATGTATTGCAGTTTTCCATTTGGTGCAATCGAAATAAAGCAGTGTTTGAGGGAAAGACAACAGATTGTAAACTATTGCAATGACTGCTAAATCGATGATTAAATTAAGAATGAATGTTGATTTCTTCCGACTTCCTGAGAGGGAATTCAAACAAATTTGGTGCCAAAACAAAGTATTCTGTAAAATCCATGATAACAAACTTAAGATAACTTTAAAATAAGTATCTAACACTGAAGTAAAATTGTATATCTAGACAGCAACCTCATCTGTGATAATTGTTTTTATTATGCTGTCTTGCAACAACTGTAATGTAATTACATGTAATTGATTTGTACATCATAATGGGAATAAACTTTTTTTTCACAAAAAAAAAAAAAAAAGAAAATAAAAATTATCTGTCCTCCCCGGCGGGGAATCGAACCCCGGTGTCCCGCGTGACAGGCGGGGATACTCACCACTATACTACCGAGGACTGACTTACATTTGACTGCATTTCAAAGCTCCTGTTTATGGCATTTTGGGGGCAGCGCGATTAGCATCTCTGCTAAAGAAGACTGACTGACAAGAAAACGCATTTGAAAGCTGCTGTTCTTGGTATTTTGGGGACAGCGCGATGGTCAGATTATGATGTTCGTATGCAGCTAAATATAGAAAACGAAGCAGCAGCATAGTCAAAGGCGTCCATTGGAAAACGAGAAAATGAAATATGCAAAAGAAAATAAAAATTATCTGTCCTCCCCGGCGGGGAATCGAACCCCGGTCTCCCGCGTGACAGGCGGGGATACTCACCACTATACTACCGAGGACTGACTTACATTTGACTGCATTTCAAAGCTCCTGTTTATGGCATTTTGGGGGCAGCGCGATTAGCATCTCTGCTAAAGAAGACTGACTGACAAGAAAACGCATTTGAAAGCTGCTGTTCTTGGTATTTTGGGGACAGCGCGATGGTCAGATTATGATGTTCGTATGCAGCTAAATATAGAAAACGAAGCAGCAGCATAGTCAAAGGCGTCCATTGGAAAACGAGAAAATGAAATATGCAAAAGAAAATAAAAATTATCTGTCCTCCCCGGCGGGGAATCGAACCCCGGTCTCCCGCGTGACAGGCGGGGATACTCACCACTATACTACCGAGGACTGACTTACATTTGACTGCATTTCAAAGCTCCTGTTTATGGCATTTTGGGGGCAGTGCGATTAGCATCTCTGCTAAAGAAGACTGACTGACAAGAAAACGCATTTGAAAGCTGCTGTTCTTGGTATTTTGGGGACAGCGCGATGGTCAGATTATGATGTTCGTATGCAGCTAAATATAGAAAACGAAGCAGCAGCATAGTCAAAGGCGTCCATTGGAAAACGAGAAAATGAAATATGCAAAAGAAAATAAAAATTATCTGTCCTTTTTTTTTTTTTTGGATAAAATAGTTTATTCCCATAGCACAGAAGTTACAATAGTCTTTTGTTTAGTATTTCAATTATCACAGCTTGTGTTAGTAATTAAGATCATTTAAAACATAAAAAGTATTCGATCATTTGCAATGGTACATATTGCGTTGTTTTTACACCAGGTTGTTTTGAACAAATCATGATTCATACGATGATTATCTACATAAATTCTAGATCTCAAAGCAGACTTAACAGTTCTAATAACTGTATCTTGATTTACCTGTTTATTTTCAAAAACACTACTATTGCGGTTACACCATGTGCTAAACTGTATTAATGTTATTAAGTAGATGTACATATCAATATCGGCTTTAAGTATGTCATTGGATTGAAAATGTTTAAAAATTAAAGTCTGTTTTGTGAAAGTAGGGAAAAAACAGCCATATAACATAAATATCGGGTAGAAGTATTTAAAAACGTTTTTCAACGTATAACACTCAACAAAAAGATGAAGCTGTGTTTCGCTCTGACCACAAAATACACATGCATCATCTGTACAAATGTTTCGTCGTAAAAGTCTTTCCTTGACTGGTAAAACATCATGGGTTAGTTTAAAAGAAAAATTTACAAGATTGTTGTCTAAAAATCGGCAAAAAACTGTTGACCAAATGTAATTCCAAGGAGCTGTACTATCTGACAACATAACTCTGGGTAATTCTAAAATAGGGTTTAAAAATAATCTATACACATCTTTAGGCTTCATTGTGTTTTGTCTTGTTGTAGTTAAAGTACAAAATTCTCTCCAAGAGGATAAAACAAATTGATAAAATTTTGGACGATTGAGAGAGTGAGGGATGCTGGTTCTACCAAATTCTGGTCTTAAATCTTTTAAAAACAAACCTATCCAGTAAATTGTAAAATATTTCCATTTAACATTTCTGCCATCAATCAAATTGAAAATGTGTTTAACAGCAAATGATTTTAATTTACAGATTATATTCTGCACATTTAGACCTCCCTCCAGGAAGGGTCTGTAAGCAACATTTCTTTTAATGCATTCTTTTTTTTTTTTTGTGAAAAAAAAGTTTATTCCCATTATGATGTACAAATCAATTACATGTAATTACATTACAGTTGTTGCAAGACAGCATAATAAAAACAATTATCACAGATGAGGTTGCTGTCTAGATATACAATTTTACTTCAGTGTTAGATACTTATTTTAAAGTTATTTTAAGTTTGTTATCATGGATTTTACAGAATACTTTGTTTTTGCACCAAATTTGTTTGAATTCCCTCTCAGGAAGTCGGAAGAAATCAACATTCATTCTTAATTTAATCATCGATTTAGCAGTCATTGCAATAGTTTTACAATTTGTTGTTTTTCCCTCAAACACTGCTTTATTTCGATTGCACCAAATGGAAAACTGCAATACATTAACAAGGTATAAACAGATATCATAATTAGATTTGTCTAGACTTGCAGTAAACTTCTTAAAAATGAGAACTTGTTCACTCAACATAGGGAAATTTTTTTTTGTTTTGAAGTTGTGTTTATTAACATACAATAAACATTACATCATTGAAGTACATAGTACAAAGTATATCGATTCACATGCAGCAGAATTAAAACTAAATGAATCACAGACAAGGTAAGCTGCAAAGTGATACCTAATTACAGATGCCAACACAAACTATTAGATAGTCCAAAGTTTATCTTATTTTAACTTTAAGGCAAACTGCAACTTGTTGTTCTGTATTTTACATATTACTCCGTTTTTACACCACAACTGTTCAAACATTAATTTTTCCATTCTATAATAATCTATATGTACACGCAACTTAATGGTTTCTGTAATTATTTTCAAGACGGAGTTTAAGTTATGTCTTTTATCATTGAAAATGATGTCGTTGCGACAGCACCAAACCGAAAACTGAATTACAGATAACAAATACAAATAAACAGGAAAACTCTGTTCTTTACAGTTTGGTAACATCTTGTACACCAGAGTTAGCTTATCATTTGGAAATAGCTGACCATCAAACATTAGAAAAATACGATCAAAACTATTATATACACTATTTACAAATTGGCATTCAACAAAAAGATGCTGCTGTGTTTCTGAAGCACTGCAAAATACACATTTATCATCGGTAGCCACACTGCGGCGCAATAGCCGCTCTTTTACAGGTAGAACATCGTGGACCAATTTAAACAAAAAGTTAACAAGATTATGATCCAGAAAATTATGAAAAACTTGTTTCCAAATTTTATGCCAAGGTAAAGTTACATCTTTAAAATACACTCTTGGCCTTTCCACGATTTTATTTACGAAAAATGAATATACATCTTTACTTGAACAAATAACAGGCGGCAAAGTCTGTCCCGTAAAAAACTCTCGCCAAGCGTTTATGACAATTACATAAAAAGGCGGACAATTAAATGAATGCGGGATACTAGATTTACCAAATTCTGGACACACTTGCCTCAAGGACAATCCCAACCAATAGATCGCAAAATATTTCCAATCTGCATTGGTTCCATAAATTAATTTTAAAACATGACGTACGCAGAAAGACTTAACTTTACATTCAATATTTTGAATTTGTAAACCACCTTTAGAGAACTGATTATACAACACAATGCGTTTGATACTCTCTGGCTTTTTATCCCAAAGAAATTGAAATACCACTTGACAACATTGTTTGATTGTTTTTGGCGGGAGTACAGCACACTGTACTGTAAACCATAAAACTGCTAGTGCCACCGAATTAATAAGGACACTTTTACCTCTTAATGACAAATACCGAGAGGACCAATTAGATACATTTGTCTTTATTTTGTTCAACACTCTATCAGAATTTAACTGCAACGCATCCTTACCAAAATAAATCCCACATATTTTACAGTTTTCTGCCGTTTTCAATCCATTATGGTTTAGTACGTCTTTATTGAAATGGCCAATTGGCAAAGCTACAGTTTTTGTGAGATTTAATTTGGCACCGGATGCCCTGCAGTATTCTTCTGCGAGAGAAACAACAGGTTGAACACATTTTTCATTAGACAAAATTATAGTTGTATCATCAGCGTAAGCGCTGGCTATTGCTTGTTTATTTGTTCCTGGCATTTTTATCCCTTCTATCAACTCTGATCGCCTCACTGCCTCAATGAATGGCTCCAAGGTTAGTATGTACAATAGAGGCGAGGCCCCACAGCCCTGACGGACCCCTCGCGGCAAAGCGAACTTTTCACTTATGTGGCCATTCACTATAACACTGCTTACAATATCCGTATACAAAAGCTTGATCCATTTACAAAATTCGGGACCGAAATTATAACATTCTAAGCATTTAAACAGAAAGTCCCAGTCAACCCGGTCAAAAGCTTTCTCTTGATCTAAGTTGACAAAACAAGCTTTAAAATCATTCTGCTCAACATAATCGTAAGTGTTTCGTAACAAATGGAGATTGTCGAAAATACTGCGGCCAGGAATACCGCATGTTTGATTCTGATTAACAATTTCTCCTATTACATTTTTAAGACGATTACATAGAGCTTTGGATATTATCTTATAGTCTACATTCAGGAGACTTATGGGTCTCCAGTTCTTAATATCTTCACCATTGTCTGGGTCTTTACATAAAAGAGTTATCAAACCAGTCCTTTGACTGCTACTTAAACACCTATTTACAAAAGCTTTATTTACAATCTTTGTGAACATAGGGCCCACAATGTTCCAATAACGAACGTAAAATTCCGCTGGTAGTCCATCACAGCCTGGTGTTTTATTTTGGTTCATGGTTTTTACTGCTGCATACAACTCAGCCTGTGATAGACTACCCTCACAAGACAGTTTTAATTCATTAGATAATTTTGGCAAACCTTTTAAAAAATCATCCTGAAGGTTTTTGTCGGTCTCCTGGCATGTGTATAACTGTTTGTAATAGGCACATATACAAGAGGAAATATCATTTTGACAAGTGTGTTTAACATCACATCTTTTAAAACAATTTAAGCTCTTAATCATTTTTTTCTTACTTCTGGAAACCTCACGCCTAATAAAGTATTTTGTTGGTTTCTCCCCTTGACAAAAATCCTGACATTTAGCTCTTAATATTGCACCTTCTTTGCTTTGCTTAGCTATTGCATTTAGGGTCTTTTTCACATCACTTATTTCTATCTCATTGGCTAGAGGATTTTCTTTTAATGTATTTAACTGTTTCTCTAAATCGGATACAACGCGCCTCTTCTGTTGGGAAATTGAAATACAATGGTTACGGATTACCTGCTTACATTCATCTTTGAACGCATCCCAGCGTTCTACCAGATCATTACTTGATTCATTCAATTCTTTAAAAAACAAATCATAAGTTTCATTAATTTTCACATAAAGGTCATTATCATTAAGTACAGCGGTGTTACATTTCCAATAGAAGGTGCCCCAAGAAATTACTCCCTCAAAACAAACATCAAAATATGCACAATCATGATCAGAAAAAGGTACAGCAAAAAAATCAACAACAGAAACATGTTTTAATAGCGCATTAGACAAATAAAAACGATCAAGTCGACAGGCAACTTTGTTCCTGCACCAAGAAAACTTTTTATCTAACGGATGCATTTTTCTAAACACATCACTCATAGAAAAATCAGACTTTAAGGCTGTGATTTCATCTAGACCATCATTTCGCGCATCTTTGTTTCCGCCACATTTATCAAAGCAATTATTTTCAACAAAATTAAAGTCGCCACCCAAAACTAATAATTCACGACCTAATAACAATTTGTCTAAATCGGAAACAAATTCTTTTCTTTCTGTTGGGTTATTAGGTGCGTACACGCATACTAAATTAACAGACGTATTATTTACAGTGGCTTTCACAGATATGTAACGACCTGCCGGGCAACGCTCAATGTGATGGATTACGCAATCAACAGAGTAGCGTATTATAATGCCTACTCCACAACTTTTTGTTGTTCCATAGGACCATAAACAATCAGCTGGTATGTTCAAACGTTTAGTATCGGAAAAAGTAGAAAAATGGGTCTCTTGAAGAAAAAGAATATCAATGCCGTTATCAAAAATAAAATTTTTAACTTGATCTTGTTTAGTTATATCTCTTAAACCGTTAACATTTAGTGAACCAAATCTAATAGAACTCAAATTAGACATGATGATACAGAAAAATAATAAATGACGTAACATACCCATTGCGAATATCTTGTTGAAAGTTAAATGTCCTTGGTCTTAGCGAGGCGTTTTCTAGTACGCTTGCTAAGTGACTTCTGTTTTCTGTATTCAAGCATCAGGTTTGTACACGGTTCCCGTGTTACAGGTGTCATCACCATAGAGTCTGAGTCCATACTGTCGTCCTGTTTGTCATCCATCGTCTGTTCCTTGTTTTCGTTTCCATCGGGTGTTTCTTTCTTAGAGGAACCTGCTTCAGGTTTAGTGGAACCAGTTGGTTCCACCCCGTCCCAAATCGAGCACTCTGTTTCTTCCATGGTTGAAAAGACTGGTTCGTTTATTACGTTTTCTTGTGCCTCTCCGATAGGTTTTCCGGGACTGCTTTCCTCTATCTCTTCAGAATATTCAATATCAGCCGTTTTCGTATTTTCGTCGTTTTCGTCGTCCACAATAAGGTCGACTTCAGCATCTTCAATCTCAGATTCCCGTTCATTAGTATCATCTACCTGGGCAATATTTCTCTTAACACGAGCCGCGTAAGAGAAATGCCTAGCACAGCATTGCGAACAGGTATGCTCCTGTGAACCACAGGTACGACATGGTTCCACACACTTTGATTCATCATGGGGGTCGTCGTGAGGAGAAAAGCCGTCGCAGTTCCTACACCAAACAGAACGGCATTCAGCAATTTTGTGGGAATTTTGCCCACAACGTCTACATTCCTGAATTTGAGCCGTGTAAGTAAACATGACAATTTCTCCAGCAAAGGAAATAAAATTAGGCACATATCTCGTCTTATGGCACTTGAAGTTGTAGATCCGTATGCTGGATCTAACGTGACGTAATTCAGGGTCTGAGCAAAACGGTTTTTTAATACTCAGTATTTCTCCATATGGTTTCAATGCAGCCGCCAAAACATCATCCCCAAGTTCATCGGGAGCCCAATGAACAGTTACATTCATAAACAATGAAGATGCTTGGCTAATTATCCATTGTGTCGATCCAATAAAAAAATTATCTTTAATCAAAAGGGCATTAACGGCATTCTGTGTTTTCAGACGAATATAAAACGTTTTCTTTAAGTGGTGTTTCTGGATTACAAGAAGTTCATTCTTTACATCAATCACTTCTGACAATGCGGGCATAAGGTCCTTATGGACCGCCGTAGAAAAGGCCTCCTTGCTCCGAGTCGTAATGGCTACAGACATAGCTCTGCTAGGGCGAGCAAAATTGTCAAATCTCACAGGCCTAGACATGGTCTGACTCAGGGCTTACGCCCGAGTTCTTTGCACAAATAAATAAATGTCAATATAAGGATTGTTATACCACAAAAAGTATAAGGAAACACTGACCGTAGCGACAGATGTCAATAGATTTAAATCAGCTAACAAAACACGTCTTCCCTGTTCAACAGCTGACATTCCTCTCCCAAAATGAGAACTTGTTCACTCAACATAGGGAAATAACCGACATACAATACAAACAATCGTTCAAATATGTTGAAAACCTCAGATACAATTTTACAATTAACAAATAAATGTTCCGTTGTTTCTGATGCCCCACAAAACACACAAAAGTCATCAGTTGCCACATTCCTTCGCAACAATCTTTCTTTTACGGGAAGAATGTCATGGACTAGTTTGAAACTAAAATTAATCAAATTATGTTCTAAAAATGAATTAAAAACAGACTTCCATATGGTGGACCAGTTATACTGTGGATATCTAGTCATAATACGTGGGGCAGTCAGGTTATTTTTAAGCAAACAATCGTAAATATACTTTGTTTTAAACGCGACAGAAGGTAAATGTTGACAAGAGTAAAATTCTTTCCAGGCATTTAAGGCAAGCTTGTAAAATTCGGGCAAATTGGGATTATGTGGCTTATTACATTTAGCAAATCTTGGACAAATATCACGGAGGGATAAACCGAGCCAGTAGATTGCAAAGTATGTCCAATCTGCTGTCGAACCATAAATCAATTTTAAGATATGTTTGACAGCAAATGACTTATATTTAACATTGATGTTCTGAATATTAAGACCACCTTCAAAATATCTGTTGTATAAGACATCTCGTTTTATTCCCTCCTGCTTGCCGTCCCATAGAAACTTAAAAACAGACTGTGTACATCGTGTGATACATTTAGGGGGTAAAAAACAGCATTGCAAGGTAAACCATAAACTACATAATGCTACAGAGTTAACAAGAACAGATTTTCCTTTAAGCGTCAGAAACCTACTCTTCCAAGATGTTACATTTTTTGATACCTTGTTAAAAACATGGTCAGAGTTTAACTGTTTCTGATTTTTACCAAAATATATGCCACATATTTTAACATTTTCTGACAGAGTAACACCCATTCGTGAAATATCAGTTTGTTCCCAATTACCAATCGGTAGTAAGTTAGTCTTTGACAAGTTCAGTTTGGACCCAGAGACGCTACCGAATTTATCAGCTAAATATATAACTTGTTTTACAGACGATTCGTTTGATAAGATGACCGTTGTGTCGTCTGCGTATGCTGACACTTTTGCCTCTTTGGTGGTTCCAGGCATCCGTACACCTTTAATCTGATTACAATTATTTACAGCTTGAATAAATGGCTCTAACGACAATATGTACATAAGTGGTGACAGTCCACACCCCTGACGGACACCACGTGATAAAGCAAACTCTTCAGTGATGTGGCCGTTAACAATAACTTTACTCGTTATATCTTTATACAGTATTTCTACCCATTTACAGAACTGAGGGCCAAAATTATATTTTTGTAAACAACTAAAAAGGAAAGACCAACTCACTCTGTCAAAGGCTTTCTCCTGATCTAAGTTTAGAAAACAGGCGCCAAGATCCTTCTGTTCTACATAATCATATACATTGCGAAAAAAATGAAGATTATCAAAAATAGTTCTCCCCGGAATACCACATGTTTGGTTTTTTTCAACAATCGATTCAATGACATTTTTTAATCTGTTACATAATGCCTTGGACAGAATTTTGTAGTCGACATTAAGTAGACTTATAGGCCGCCAGTTCCTGATGTCGTCGGCATTACACTGGTCTTTACATAAGAGTGTGATCAAACCTGACCTTTGAGACTTACTTAACTTACCGACCCCGAAACAGTTATTAATAACTTTAGTATAGGTTTTGCCTAAAATTGACCAAAACTGACAGTAGAACTCAGCCGGTAAACCATCTTCACCTGGTGACCGGTATTTGTTCATTTCTTTCAATGCAAAATACAATTCTGCTTCAGAAAACAAACCTTCACAACATTCTTTGAGCTCATCATTAAGACATGGTAAATTGTTCAAAAACTCATCCAAGTGCTTGGGGTCGGTATCACATTTGGTATACAATTGTTTGTAATATTTATGAATACAATTTTTAATAGTACATGGGGAAGTATGTTTTACAGAAGAATCCTGATGACATTGAATTGATTTTATCATTTTCTTTTTGCCTCTATTGGCTTCCATACGTATAAAATACTTTGTTGGTTTTTCACCGCTTTCAAAATCGGTGGCTTTGCATCTAATAATTGACCCAGATCTAGATTCTTTATGTAAGGAATTGATTGCAGTTTTAACATCGTCAATCTTATCAGCATTAGGAACCGGATCAGCCTTTAAAATATCTAATTCGGTCTCCAGCTGAGACAAGTGAGACCTCTTAGCATGACCAATCAATTTGCAATGGTCTTTAATTACCTGCTTGCAATCAAGTTTAAATTTTTCCCATGTCTCAATAAGTTCAACCCCTTGCTTACTGTCTGGAAGAAAATGCTGCCCAAAGAGATGTTTAATTTGTTCATTTAAACAATCATCACTTAATACTGAAACGTTACATTTCCAATATGATTTACCCCAAGTAATGACATTTCTAAAATTAACGTCAAAATAAAGGCATGAATGGTCGGAGAAGGACACATGGATCGCATCACAAGCTAAAACTGATGAAATTATTGAAGAAGGCAAATAAAATCTGTCTAATCGACTGGCAGCTTGACCCCTAGACCAGGTGTAACTTATCTTATTAGGATGAACTTTACGAAAAATATCCGTGACATTAAAATCATTTTTCAAAATATTTATTTCTTCCTTTCCATCATTTTTGTCAATTTTTACTCCGTGTTTATCCAAATGGACGTTCTCTACACAATTGAAGTCCCCTCCCAAAATAATTAACTCTGAGCCGAGCAACAAACTATCAAGAGAGGAAATGAACTGTTTTCTCTCAGTTACATTGTTAGGTGCGTAAATGCACAAAAGATTTAAAGCTACATTATTAATATTGACTTTCATACAAAGATAACGACCATAAGGGCATCTAATAACGCTATTTATAACACAATCAATAGTGTAGCGTACAATAATTCCCACCCCGCAACTTTTGTTAGACCCATATGCCCACCGTGAATCTCCGGGAATATTTAATTTTTTGGAATCATTATAACACTGAAAATGTGTTTCTTGCAAAAATAAAACATCGATGTTATTGTCTATCACAAACTGTTTTACATAAGCTTGTTTTTCGAGGTTACGCAGTCCGTTTACATTTAGAGAAGCAAAACGTAAGGTGTTATCCAGAGACATTATTGTAAACAGTAGGAGTAGAGCGTACATACCCATTAAGAAAGATGATGAAATTAGTCCTTATTCAGGCGACGTCTACCCAACGAGGCCAACGATTTCTTCTTACGGTATTCCAATAGCATGGTTGAACTGTCCTGGGAAGGTATTGGAGTCATATCACTAGAACTTGTGTTGGGAGTATCGTTGTCAACGTCGAACTCAGTGGAATCTGTTTTTTGCTCACGTTCGGGGGATCGATCTTCCAACTTGGCCTTCTTCTGGACGCTAACAGGGTCGGGTGACCGGTCGTGGTGAATTTCAGCCTCGATAATCATGGAATTTGTATTTTCTGTCTGCATTATACTAGGGTCGCTGGTTGTACAGATATCTGGACAACAGTCAATGGTCGCGGGTTCGAGTTCTGGAGATTGCTCTTCAGAAGATTCGTCATTGGTGTCACACGCCATTTCTTCATCCGTCTCGTCGGAATCTAAGGCACACACATCAACGTCACTATTTTCGTCCTCTTGGGCTGATGCTGATTTAACTACCCCAGACCCGGGTCTAGTGGAACTGCCCTTAACACAGGCGGCATAAGAGGCTACACGTGAACAACACTCATTTATCGTATGAGTCACTGAATGGCAGACATAACACTCAGCGGGACAGTTTTTTTCTGTATGGGGATCATCATGTGGTGAAAAGCCAGCACAGTTGTTGCACCATGTGGCCCTACAATCAGGGGCCTTATGATTGGTCTGCGAGCATTTTCTACACTCGTACTTTTGTCCGGGGTAGGTGAACATCACCACATCACCTCCGAAGTTAATAAAGTTCGGTATGTACCGAGTTTTGTGGCACCGAAACCGATATATTCGAATGCCCGTACGTACATGTGTCAACCCGGGTTCCGAAAATCTAGGCTTATTAACAGACGTACAATCTCCATACTCTTTCAGTGCCTTTGATATAGTGTCGTCAGAAAGGCCCTCCGGTGCCCAGTGAGCCGTCAAATTTACATAAATTGCCGTCGCTGGGAAGATACTCCATGTACAGTCAAGGACATCCAAAGTACCTTTGTTTATTAAGGCATCATAACTTGCTTGATTTAATACAGTTACTTCGAACGTTTTCTTAAAGAAATTCTTTTGGAAGGTAACCAGTTGACTCATATCAAACACTGCCCGTAACGCTGGTACGAAATCTCTGTGGACAGCTGACGAGTAGACAGCAGAGCTGCCTGTAGATATAACTACAGTCAATGCCTTGCACGGCTTTGTCTGTGGGTTAAAGTATACTGGTCGAGACATTACACTGTCTAAGGGCCAAGCCCCAGCAAACTGTCACATAAAAGTCTTATCAGTAGTTCAACTTGTGTATATAGAATGCCACAACACAAAAATATGTAATAAAAACTGACCATGTGCGACGATGTTGACAGATTTTCAGGAGCTCTATACAGGACGTCCTATCTCTTCAACACCAAAATGGCGACCCCTCTTTTAATGCATTCTGGTTTTGAATTCCAAATAAATTGGAAAACTGTACATGTGCATTGCTTAACAAATCTAGGAGAAACAAATGAGCATTGAGTTATAAACCATAACATGGGTAAGACTGAACAATTTACTAGGGTGCTCTTCCCCCTTAGGGTTAATGACCGACTCGTCCATGACGTAAGAGATTTTTTCAGTTTGTTCATAACACGGGAACTAATTATCTGTCCTCCCCGGCGGGGAATCGAACCCCGGTCTCCCGCGTGACAGGCGGGGATACTCACCACTATACTACCGAGGACTGACTTACATTTGACTGCATTTCAAAGCTCCTGATTATGGCATTTTGGGGGCAGCGCGATTAGCATCTCTGCTAAAGAAGACTGACTGACAAGAAAACGCATTTGAAAGCTGCTGTTCTTGGTATTTTGGGGACAGCGCGATGGTCAGATTATGATGTTCGTATGCAGCTAAATATAGAAAACGAAGCAGCAGCATAGTCAAAGGCGTCCATTGGAAAACGAGAAAATGAAATATGCAAAAGAAAATAAAAATTATCTGTCCTCCCCGGCGGGGAATCGAACCCCGGTCTCCCGCGTGACAGGCGGGGATACTCACCACTATACTACCGAGGACTGACTTACATTTGACTGCATTTCAAAGCTCCTGTTTATGGCATTTTGGGGGCAGTGCGATTAGCATCTCTGCTAAAGAAGACTGACTGACAAGAAAACGCATTTGAAAGCTGCTGTTCTTGGTATTTTGGGGACAGCGCGATGGTCAGATTATGATGTTCGTATGCAGCTAAATATAGAAAACGAAGCAGCAGCATAGTCAAAGGCGTCCATTGGAAAACGAGAAAATGAAATATGCAAAAGAAAATAAAAATTATCTGTCCTCCCCGGCGGGGAATCGAACCCCGGTCTCCCGCGTGACAGGCGGGGATACTCACCACTATACTACCGAGGACTGACTTACATTTGACTGCATTTCAAAGCTCCTGTTTATGGCATTTTGGGGGCAGCGCGATTAGCATCTCTGCTAAAGAAGACTGACTGACAAGAAAACGCATTTGAAAGCTGCTGTTCTTGGTATTTTGGGGACAGCGCGATGGTCAGATTATGATGTTCGTATGCAGCTAAATATAGAAAACGAAGCAGCAGCATAGTCAAAGGCGTCCATTGGAAAACGAGAAAATGAAATATGCAAAAGAAAATAAAAATTATCTGTCCTCCCCGGCGGGGAATCGAACCCCGGTCTCCCGCGTGACAGGCGGGGATACTCACCACTATACTACCGAGGACTGACTTACATTTGACTGCATTTCAAAGCTCCTGTTTATGGCATTTTGGGGGCAGTGCGATTAGCATCTCTGCTAAAGAAGACTGACTGACAAGAAAACGCATTTGAAAGCTGTTGTTCTTGGTATTTTGGGGACAGCGCGATGGTCAGATTATGATGTTCGTATGCAGCTAAATATAGAAAACGAAGCAGCAGCATAGTCAAAGGCGTCCATTGGAAAACGAGAAAATGAAATATGCAAAAGGAAATAAAAATTATCTGTCCTCCCCGGCGGGGAATCGAACCCCGGTCTCCCGCGTGACAGGCGGGGATACTCACCACTATACTACCGAGGACTGACTTACATTTGACTGCATTTCAAAGCTCCTGTTTATGGCATTTTGGGGGCAGCGCGATTAGCATCTCTGCTAAAGAAGACTGACTGACAAGAAAACGCATTTGAAAGCTGCTGTTCTTGGTATTTTGGGGACAGCGCGATGGTAAGATTATGATGTTCGTATGCAGCTAAATATAGAAAACGAAGCAGCAGCATAGTCAAAGGCGTCCATTGGAAAACGAGAAAATGAAATATGCAAAAGAAAATAAAAATTATCTGTCCTCCCCGGCGGGGAATCGAACCCCGGTCTCCCGCGTGACAGGCGGGGATACTCACCACTATACTACCGAGGACTGACTTACATTTGACTGCATTTCAAAGCTCCTGTTTATGGCATTTTGGGGGCAGGGCGATTAGCATCTCTGCTAAAGAAGACTGACTGACAAGAAAACGCATTTGAAAGCTGCTGTTCTTGGTATTTTGGGGACAGCGCGATGGTCAGATTTTGATGTTCGTATGCAGCTAAATATAGAAAACGAAGCAGCAGCATAGTCAAAGGCGTCCATTGGAAAACGAGAAAATGAAATATGCAAAAGAAAATAAAAATTATCTGTCCTCCCCGGCGGGGAATCGAACCCCGGTCTCCCGCGTGACAGGCGGGGATACTCACCACTATACTACCGAGGACTGACTTACATTTGACTGCATTTCAAAGCTCCTGTTTATGGCATTTTGGGGGCAGCGCGATTAGCATCTCTGCTAAAGAAGACTGACTGACAAGAAAACGCATTTGAAAGCTGCTGTTCTTGGTATTTTGGGGACAGCGCGATGGTCAGATTATGATGTTCGTATGCAGCTAAATATAGAAAACGAAGCAGCAGCATAGTCAAAGGCGTCCATTGGAAAACGAGAAAATGAAATATGCAAAAGAAAATAAAAATTATCTGTCCTCCCCGGCGGGGAATCGAACCCCGGTCTCCCGCGTGACAGGCGGGGATACTCACCACTATACTACCGAGGACTGACTTACATTTGACTGCATTTCAAAGCTCCTGTTTATGGCATTTTGGGGGCAGTGCGATTAGCATCTCTGCTAAAGAAGACTGACTGACAAGAAAACGCATTTGAAAGCTGTTGTTCTTGGTATTTTGGGGACAGCGCGATGGTCAGATTATGATGTTCGTATGCAGCTAAATATAGAAAACGAAGCAGCAGCATAGTCAAAGGCGTCCATTGGAAAACGAGAAAATGAAATATGCAAAAGAAAATAAAAATTATCTGTCCTCCCCGGCGGGGAATCGAACCCCGGTCTCCCGCGTGACAGGCGGGGATACTCACCACTATACTACCGAGGACTGACTTACATTTGACTGCATTTCAAAGCTCCTGTTTATGGCATTTTGGGGGCAGCGCGATTAGCATCTCTGCTAAAGAAGACTGACTGACAAGAAAACGCATTTGAAAGCTGCTGTTCTTGGTATTTTGGGGACAGCGCGATGGTCAGATTATGATGTTCGTATGCAGCTAAATATAGAAAACGAAGCAGCAGCATAGTCAAAGGCGTCCATTGGAAAACGAGAAAATGAAATATGCAAAAGAAAATAAAACCTATCTGTCCTCCCCGGCGGGGAATCGAACCCCGGTCTCCCGCGTGACAGGCGGGGATACTCACCACTATACTACCGAGGACTGACTTACATTTGACTGCATTTCAAAGCTCCTGTTTATGGCATTTTGGGGGCAGCGCGATTAGCATCTCTGCTAAAGAAGACTGACTGACAAGAAAACGCATTTGAAAGCTGCTGTTCTTGGTATTTTGGGGACAGCGCGATGGTCAGATTATGTTGTTCGTATGCAGCTAAATATAGAAAACGAAGCAGCAGCATAGTCAAAGGCGTCCATTGGAAAACGAGAAAATGAAATATGCAAAAGAAAATAAAAATTATCTGTCCTCCCCGGCGGGGAATCGAACCCCGGTCTCCCGCGTGACAGGCGGGGATACTCACCACTATACTACCGAGGACTGACTTACATTTGACTGCATTTCAAAGCTCCTGTTTATGGCATTTTGGGGGCAGTGCGATTAGCATCTCTGCTAAAGAAGACTGACTGACAAGAAAACGCATTTGAAAGCTGCTGTTCTTGGTATTTTGGGGACAGCGCGATGGTCAGATTATGATGTTCGTATGCAGCTAAATATAGAAAACGAAGCAGCAGCATAGTCAAAGGCGTCCATTGGAAAACGAGAAAATGAAATATGCAAAAGAAAATAAAAATTATCTGTCCTCCCCGGCGGGGAATCGAACCCCGGTCTCCCGCGTGACAGGCGGGGATACTCACCACTATACTACCGAGGACTGACTTACATTTGACTGCATTTCAAAGCTCCTGTTTATGGCATTTTGGGGGCAGCGCGATTAGCATCTCTGCTAAAGAAGACTGACTGACAAGAAAACGCATTTGAAAGCTGCTGTTCTTGGTATTTTGGGGACAGCGCGATGGTCAGATTATGATGTTCGTATGCAGCTAAATATAGAAAACGAAGCAGCAGCATAGTCAAAGGCGTCCATTGGAAAACGAGAAAATGAAATATGCAAAAGAAAATAAAAATTATCTGTCCTCCCCGGCGGGGAATCGAACCCCGGTCTCCCGCGTGACAGGCGGGGATACTCACCACTATACTACCGAGGACTGACTTACATTTGACTGCATTTCAAAGCTCCTGTTTATGGCATTTTGGGGCCAGTGCGATTAGCATCTCTGCTAAAGAAGACTGACTGACAAGAAAACGCATTTGAAAGCTGCTGTTCTTGGTATTTTGGGGACAGCGCGATGGTCAGATTATGATGTTCGTATGCAGCTAAATATAGAAAACGAAGCAGCAGCATAGTCAAAGGCGTCCATTGGAAAACGAGAAAATGAAATATGCAAAAGAAAATAAAAATTATCTGTCCTCCCCGGCGGGGAATCGAACCCCGGTCTCCCGCGTGACAGGCGGGGATACTCACCACTATACTACCGAGGACTGACTTACATTTGACTGCATTTCAAAGCTCCTGTTTATGGCATTTTGGGGGCAGCGCGATTAGCATCTCTGCTAAAGAAGACTGACTGACAAGAAAACGCATTTGAAAGCTGCTGTTCTTGGTATTTTGGGGACAGCGCGATGGTCAGATTATGATGTTCGTATGCAGCTAAATATAGAAAACGAAGCAGCAGCATAGTCAAAGGCGTCCATTGGAAAACGAGAAAATGAAATATGCAAAAGAAAATAAAAATTATCTGTCCTCCCCGGCGGGGAATCGAACCCCGGTCTCCCGCGTGACAGGCGGGGATACTCACCACTATACTACCGAGGACTGACTTACATTTGACTGCATTTCAAAGCTCCTTTTTATGGCATTTTGGGGGCAGTGCGATTAGCATCTCTGCTAAAGAAGACTGACTGACAAGAAAACGCATTTGAAAGCTGCTGTTCTTGGTATTTTGGGGACAGCGCGATGGTCAGATTATGATGTTCGTATGCAGCTAAATATAGAAAACGAAGCAGCAGCATAGTCAAAGGCGTCCATTGGAAAACGAGAAAATGAAATATGCAAAAGAAAATAAAAATTATCTGTCCTCCCCGGCGGGGAATCGAACCCCGGTCTCCCGCGTGACAGGCGGGGATACTCACCACTATACTACCGAGGACTGACTTACATTTGACTGCATTTCAAAGCTCCTGTTTATGGCATTTTGGGGGCAGCGCGATTAGCATCTCTGCTAAAGAAGACTGACTGACAAGAAAACGCATTTGAAAGCTGCTGTTCTTGGTATTTTGGGGACAGCGCGATGGTCAGATTATGATGTTCGTATGCAGCTAAATATAGAAAACGAAGCAGCAGCATAGTCAAAGGCGTCCATTGGAAAACGAGAAAATGAAATATGCAAAAGAAAATAAAAATTATCTGTCCTCCCCGGCGGGGAATCGAACCCCGGTCTCCCGCGTGACAGGCGGGGATACTCACCACTATACTACCGAGGACTGACTTACATTTGACTGCATTTCAAAGCTCCTGTTTATGGCATTTTGGGGGCAGCGCGATTAGCATCTCTGCTAAAGAAGACTGACTGACAAGAAAACGCATTTGAAAGCTGCTGTTCTTGGTATTTTGGGGACAGCGCGATGGTCAGATTATGATGTTCGTATGCAGCTAAATATAGAAAACGAAGCAGCAGCATAGTCAAAGGCGTCCATTGGAAAACGAGAAAATGAAATATGCAAAAGAAAATAAAAATTATCTGTCCTCCCCGGCGGGGAATCGAACCCCGGTCTCCC
The DNA here is from genome assembly GCA_963971465.1 of Lepidochitona cinerea. Taxonomy (NCBI): domain Eukaryota; kingdom Metazoa; phylum Mollusca; class Polyplacophora; order Chitonida; family Tonicellidae; genus Lepidochitona; species Lepidochitona cinerea. The sequence continues at coordinate 17,801,882 of OZ020559.1, forward strand.
GCGTGACAGGCGGGGATACTCACCACTATACTACCGAGGACTGACTTACATTTGACTGCATTTCAAAGCTCCTGTTTATGGCATTTTGGGGGCAGCGCGATTAGCATCTCTGCTAAAGAAGACTGACTGACAAGAAAACGCATTTGAAAGCTGCTGTTCTTGGTATTTTGGGGACAGCGCGATGGTCAGATTATGATGTTCGTATGCAGCTAAATATAGAAAACGAAGCAGCAGCATAGTCAAAGGCGTCCATTGGAAAACGAGAAAATGAAATATGCAAAAGAAAATAAAAATTATCTGTCCTCCCCGGCGGGGAATCGAACCCCGGTCTCCCGCGTGACAGGCGGGGATACTCACCACTATACTACCGAGGACTGACTTACATTTGACTGCATTTCAAAGCTCCTGTTTATGGCATTTTGGGGGCAGCGCGATTAGCATCTCTGCTAAAGAAGACTGACTGACAAGAAAACGCATTTGAAAGCTGCTGTTCTTGGTATTTTGGGGACAGCGCGATGGTCAGATTATGATGTTCGTATGCAGCTAAATATAGAAAACGAAGCAGCAGCATAGTCAAAGGCGTCCATTGGAAAACGAGAAAATGAAATATGCAAAAGAAAATAAAAATTATCTGTCCTCCCCGGCGGGGAATCGAACCCCGGTCTCCCGCGTGACAGGCGGGGATACTCACCACTATACTACCGAGGACTGACTTACATTTGACTGCATTTCAAAGCTCCTGTTTATGGCATTTTGGGGGCAGCGCGATTAGCATCTCTGCTAAAGAAGACTGACTGACAAGAAAACGCATTTGAAAGCTGCTGTTCTTGGTATTTTGGGGACAGCGCGATGGTCAGATTATGATGTTCGTATGCAGCTAAATATAGAAAACGAAGCAGCAGCATAGTCAAAGGCGTCCATTGGAAAACGAGAAAATGAAATATGCAAAAGAAAATAAAAATTATCTGTCCTCCCCGGCGGGGAATCGAACCCCGGTCTCCCGCGTGACAGGCGGGGATACTCACCACTATACTACCGAGGACTGACTTACATTTGACTGCATTTCAAAGCTCCTGTTTATGGCATTTTGGGGGCAGCGCGATTAGCATCTCTGCTAAAGAAGACTGACTGACAAGAAAACGCATTTGAAAGCTGCTGTTCTTGGTATTTTGGGGACAGCGCGATGGTCAGATTATGATGTTCGTATGCAGCTAAATATAGAAAACGAAGCAGCAGCATAGTCAAAGGCGTCCATTGGAAAACGAGAAAATGAAATATGCAAAAGAAAATAAAAATTATCTGTCCTCCCCGGCGGGGAATCGAACCCCGGTCTCCCGCGTGACAGGCGGGGATACTCACCACTATACTACCGAGGACTGACTTACATTTGACTGCATTTCAAAGCTCCTGTTTATGGCATTTTGGGGGCAGCGCGATTAGCATCTCTGCTAAAGAAGACTGACTGACAAGAAAACGCATTTGAAAGCTGCTGTTCTTGGTATTTTGGGGACAGCGCGATGGTCAGATTATGATGTTCGTATGCAGCTAAATATAGAAAACGAAGCAGCAGCATAGTCAAAGGCGTCCATTGGAAAACGAGAAAATGAAATATGCAAAAGAATATAAAAATTATCTGTCCTCCCCGGCGGGGAATCGAACCCCGGTCTCCCGCGTGACAGGCGGGGATACTCACCACTATACTACCGAGGACTGACTTACATTTGACTGCATTTCAAAGCTCCTGTTTATGGCATTTTGGGGGCAGCGCGATTAGCATCTCTGCTAAAGAAGACTGACTGACAAGAAAACGCATTTGAAAGCTGCTGTTCTTGGTATTTTGGGGACAGCGCGATGGTCAGATTATGATGTTCGTATGCAGCTAAATATAGAAAACGAAGCAGCAGCATAGTCAAAGGCGTCCATTGGAAAACGAGAAAATGAAATATGCAAAAGAAAATAAAAATTATCTGTCCTCCCCGGCGGGGAATCGAACCCCGGTCTCCCGCGTGACAGGCGGGGATACTCACCACTATACTACCGAGGACTGACTTACATTTGACTGCATTTCAAAGCTCCTGTTTATGGCATTTTGGGGGCAGCGCGATTAGCATCTCTGCTAAAGAAGACTGACTGACAAGAAAACGCATTTGAAAGCTGCTGTTCTTGGTATTTTGGGGACAGCGCGATGGTCAGATTATGATGTTCGTATGCAGCTAAATATAGAAAACGAAGCAGCAGCATAGTCAAAGGCGTCCATTGGAAAACGAGAAAATGAAATATGCAAAAGAAAATAAAAATTATCTGTCCTCCCCGGCGGGGAATCGAACCCCGGTCTCCCGCGTGACAGGCGGGGATACTCACCACTATACTACCGAGGACTGACTTACATTTGACTGCATTTCAAAGCTCCTGTTTATGGCATTTTGGGGGCAGTGCGATTAGCATCTCTGCTAAAGAAGACTGACTGACAAGAAAACGCATTTGAAAGCTGCTGTTCTTGGTATTTTGGGGACAGCGCGATGGTCAGATTATGATGTTCGTATGCAGCTAAATATAGAAAACGAAGCAGCAGCATAGTCAAAGGCGTCCATTGGAAAACGAGAAAATGAAATATGCAAAAGAAAATAAAAATTATCTGTCCTCCCCGGCGGGGAATCGAACCCCGGTCTCCCGCGTGACAGGCGGGGATACTCACCACTATACTACCGAGGACTGACTTACATTTGACTGCATTTCAAAGCTCCTGTTTATGGCATTTTGGGGGCAGCGCGATTAGCATCTCTGCTAAAGAAGACTGACTGACAAGAAAACGCATTTGAAAGCTGCTGTTCTTGGTATTTTGGGGACAGCGCGATGGTCAGATTATGATGTTCGTATGCAGCTAAATATAGAAAACGAAGCAGCAGCATATTCAAAGGTGTCCATTGGAAAACGAGAAAATGAAATATGCAAAAGAAAATAAAAATTATCTGTCCTCCCCGGCGGGGAATCGAACCCCGGTCTCCCGCGTGACAGGCGGGGATACTCACCACTATACTACCGAGGACTGACTTACATTTGACTGCATTTCAAAGCTCCTGTTTATGGCATTTTGGGGGCAGCGCGATTAGCATCTCTGCTAAAGAAGACTGACTGACAAGAAAACGCATTTGAAAGCTGCTGTTCTTGGTATTTTGGGGACAGCGCGATGGTCAGATTATGATGTTCGTATGCAGCTAAATATAGAAAACGAAGCAGCAGCATAGTCAAAGGCGTCCATTGGAAAACGAGAAAATGAAATATGCAAAAGAAAATAAAAATTATCTGTCCTCCCCGGCGGGGAATCGAACCCCGGTCTCCCGCGTGACAGGCGGGGATACTCACCACTATACTACCGAGGACTGACTTACATTTGACTGCATTTCAAAGCTCCTGTTTATGGCATTTTGGGGGCAGTGCGATTAGCATCTCTGCTAAAGAAGACTGACTGACAAGAAAACGCATTTGAAAGCTGCTGTTCTTGGTATTTTGGGGACAGCGCGATGGTCAGATTATGATGTTCGTATGCAGCTAAATATAGAAAACGAAGCAGCAGCATAGTCAAAGGCGTCCATTGGAAAACGAGAAAATGAAATATGCAAAAGAAAATAAAAATTATCTGTCCTCCCCGGCGGGGAATCGAACCCCGGTCTCCCGCGTGACAGGCGGGGATACTCACCACTATACTACCGAGGACTGACTTACATTTGACTGCATTTCAAAGCTCCTGTTTATGGCATTTTGGGGACAGCGCGATTAGCATCTCTGCTAAAGAAGACTGACTGACAAGAAAACGCATTTGAAAGCTGCTGTTCTTGGTATTTTGGGGACAGCGCGATGGTCAGATTATGATGTTCGTATGCAGCTAAATATAGAAAACGAAGCAGCAGCATAGTCAAAGGCGTCCATTGGAAAACGAGAAAATGAAATATGCAAAAGAAAATAAAAATTATCTGTCCTCCCCGGCGGGGAATCGAACCCCGGTCTCCCGCGTGACAGGCGGGGATACTCACCACTATACTACCGAGGACTGACTTACATTTGACTGCATTTCAAAGCTCCTGTTTATGGCATTTTGGGGGCAGCGCGATTAGCATCTCTGCTAAAGAAGACTGACTGACAAGAAAACGCATTTGAAAGCTGCTGTTCTTGGTATTTTGGGGACAGCGCGATGGTCAGATTATGATGTTCGTATGCAGCTAAATATAGAAAACGAAGCAGCAGCATAGTCAAAGGCGTCCATTGGAAAACGAGAAAATGAAATATGCAAAAGAAAATAAAAATCATCTGTCCTCCCCGGCGGGGAATCGAACCCCGGTCTCCCGCGTGACAGGCGGGGATACTCATCACTATACTACCGAGGACTGACTTACATTTGACTGCATTTCAAAGCTCCTGTTTATGGCATTTTGGGGGCAGCGCGATTAGCATCTCTGCTAAAGAAGACTGACTGACAAGAAAACGCATTTGAAAGCTGCTGTTCTTGGTATTTTGGGGACAGCGCGATGGTCAGATTATGATGTTCGTATGCAGCTAAATATAGAAAACGAAGCAGCAGCATAGTCAAAGGCGTCCATTGGAAAACGAGAAAATGAAATATGCAAAAGAAAATAAAAATTATCTGTCCTCCCCGGCGGGGAATCGAACCCCGGTCTCCCGCGTGACAGGCGGGGATACTCACCACTATACTACCGAGGACTGACTTACATTTGACTGCATTTCAAAGCTCCTGTTTATGGCATTTTGGGGGCAGTGCGATTAGCATCTCTGCTAAAGAAGACTGACTGACAAGAAAACGCATTTGAAAGCTGCTGTTCTTGGTATTTTGGGGACAGCGCGATGGTCAGATTATGATGTTCGTATGCAGCTAAATATAGAAAACGAAGCAGCAGCATAGTCAAAGGCGTCCATTGGAAAACGAGAAAATGAAATATGCAAAAGAAAATAAAAATTATCTGTCCTCCCCGGCGGGGAATCGAACCCCGGTCTCCCGCGTGACAGGCGGGGATACTCACCACTATACTACCGAGGACTGACTTACATTTGACTGCATTTCAAAGCTCCTGTTTATGGCATTTTGGGGGCAGCGCGATTAGCATCTCTGCTAAAGAAGACTGACTGACAAGAAAACGCATTTGAAAGCTGCTGTTCTTGGTATTTTGGGGACAGCGCGATGGTCAGATTATGATGTTCGTATGCAGCTAAATATAGAAAACGAAGCAGCAGCATTTTTTTTTTTTTTTTTGACAAAAATAATTTATTCCCAAAAGACATCAATTACAAACATGTTCATAACATTTATGCAGATTTATATAAAATTTAAATATCACAGTAGGCTAACTGCACAAATGGTTTCTTAAAGATTTCTCTTACTTCATTACAAATTTAAGTTGATCATTTTCTAGTTTACACAAAACATTTCCTTTACACCAAGTTTTTCGGAATTGTACATCATTCAGTCTTTACTTATCGACAAAAGCTCTAAGTTTTACAGTTGCTTTCACTTGTTCGATTATTCTTTTAGAATCGTGCTTTTCGTCGTTAAAAATTGTTGCATTTCTGGCACACCAAATAGAAAACTGAATAACGGACAATATATACATACACATTGGTCTATTCATATCTTCACAATTGCTTATTAGTCTATAAATTAAACAGTTTTCACGATATGGCAATATTATTTTAGCATATGACATAAATACATAAGCAAAATGATCATAAACAGTTTTGGTTAATTCACATTCAACAAACAGGTGTTTTTGAGTCTCGGAAAAAGTACAAAATACGCATTTATCGTCAGTTGCTATGTTACGACGGAGTAGCCTTTCTTTGACGGGCAGTACGTCGTGCACCAGTTTAAAAACAAAATTAACAAGGTTGTGATCAAGAAAAGGATCAAATACATTTTTCCAAATAGTTTGCCATGGTTGATTTACATCTTTTAATACTACCCTTGGCACTTCGACAATACGGTTAACAAAAAAGGTGTACAGATATTTTGTAGAATAAGCTACAACTGGAAGAGTTTGACCGTTGTAAAACTCTCTCCAAGATTCAATAACAAATTCATAAAATGGTGGACATTTTGAAGCATGAGGGATGGAGTTTTTAGCAAACTCAGGGCGTAATTGTCATAATGATAATCCAATCCAATATATACTAAAATAGGCCCAATCGGCAGTCGTACCATAAATGAGTTTTAAGATGTGACGAATGGCCATAGCCTTCATCTTACAATGTATGTTGTTTACGTTAAGACCTCCTTTATCATGACAATTGTACAAAACATTTCGCTTGATGCTTTCAGGTTTGCGATTCCACAGGAATTGAAAAACTGAACGCTGGCCTTCTATAAAACATTTTTTTGGTATAAAGGTGCATTGGACGACGAACCAAAAAACAGCCAAAGCAACGGAATTGATTAACACAGACTTTCCTTTGAGCGTTAGGTAACGACCAGACCATGCGGAAATATTCTTTTTAAGCTTGTTCGATATTCTGTCACAATTGAGTTTAGTCGAGTCCATCCCAAAATAAATGCCACAAATTTTAGCATTTGTGACCTTTTTTAACTCAAGATTATTTAGAGCATTGTCTGGCCATTTACCTATCGGGAGAGCCACACTTTTCGATACATTTAATTTGGCCCCCGACGCTCTTGTATAATTTTTGGCCACCTTAAGAACCAGGTCTGTCGACTTTACTTCGGACACGATAATCGTTGTGTCGTCTGCATATGCAGTTATTTTGGCTTGTTTTTTGGTTCCTGGCATTTGCACACCAACAATTAATGAATTATTTTTAACAGCATTAATGAATGGCTCCAAAGTTATTATGTACAAAAGAGGAGAAATCCCACACCCTTGTCTTACACCCAGTGACAGGCTAAATTTATCCGAAATGTGGCCATTCACAATGACGCTACTTTCTATATTACTATACAAAAGTTCGACCCATCTGCAAAAATCAGGTCCGAAGTTATACTGCTTCAAACACCTACTGAGAAACCCCCAGTCAACTCGATCAAACGCCTTTTCTTGGTCAAGGTTAATAAAACAGGCTTTTAGATCTTTTTGCTCGATGTAATCATAGGTGTTTCTCAGTAGGTGTATGTTGTCGAATATGGTTCTGCCTGGAATTCCACAAGTCTGGTTCTGATCTATAATAGAATCAATTACCAGTTTTAAGCGATTACATAAGGCTTTTGAGGCAATCTTATAGTCGACGTTTAGAAGACTTATAGGCCTCCAATTATCTATATTTTCAGGTTCGTCGTGATCTTTACATATAAGGGTAATCAAGCCTAATCTCTGAGTTTTACTCATTGATCCTACTTCAAAACAGGCATTTACAACGGACGTTAGAGTGCCACCTAAAAAATCCCAATATTCTGCATAAAATTCGGAGGGCAGGCCGTCCGAACCTGGGGATTTGTTTTTGTTCATATCCTTTAGGGATGTATGCATTTCGTCAATACTCAGCGGACCTTCGCATAAGGACTTACAGTGGTCTGACATTGCAGGTAAATTCTGAACGAATTCCTCTTGTATGGTTTGATCGGTTCTGCCCTCCGAATACAAATCTGCATAATACGATTGGATACACGATGAAATAGTTTCCTGACAGTTATGTACATGCTTATCATTTTTATAACATTTTATTTCTTTTACCATTTTTTTCTTATTTCTCCCTGCCTCCCGCCTTAAAAAATATTTGGTAGGTCTCTCACCCAAAATAAAATCTGTACACTTAGACCGTACAATAGCTCCCTCCCTTGATTGTTTTGCCAAGGCATTTAAGGTCTTTTTGGTTGTTTCAATTTCAGCTGAGTTTACAATTGGATTTTCTTTTAAGCAGTTAAGTCGCTTTTCTAACTCAAAAACAACTTTTTTCCTTTCTTTAGAAAGAGAAATACAATAATTTGAAATGATAAGTTTACATTTTTCTTTAAATTCGTCCCATTTGCCAATTAATTCTTGATTACAGAGCTGTTCAGAAAACAGTTCATCGTAAACCGTCTTTATTTCGTGCCTAAGGTTTTCATCGTTTAAAACTGAGGTATTACACTTCCAATACGATGATCCCCACGAAATTACATCATCAAAACAAATATCAAAGAAAATACATGAATGGTCAGAAAAAGGCACGGCTAGAAAATCAATTTCCTTAATAAACGACTTGACAGAGTTAGCCAGGTAGAAACGATCTAAACGGCACGCTACGGTATTTCGGGACCATGAATATTGTTTCTTAAGTGGGTGAATGGACCTATACACATCACATATGGAAAAGTCTGATTTTAACAATTTCATTTCCTCGATTCCGTCATTTCTTGCATTTAAGTTTCCACCAATTTTATCTAAAGAGTTATCTTCGACAAAATTAAAATCCCCACCCATGATTATGGTTTCTTTCCCAAGTAATAGCCCATCTAAGTTTGCAATAAATCCTTTGTTTTTATTCTGATTATTCGGGGCGTAGATACAAATTAGGTTTACAGGTGTTTTATTGATATCAGCTTTCACAGACAAATATCTGCCCGAGGGACAACGTTTAACAGTACGTATAGTAAATTCCACATTATACCTTACAATAATACCAACACCACTGCTTCGATTACTACCATAAGCCCATATACAATCACCGGGAATAAACAATTGATTTGTGTCAGAATAATTGGAGAAATGCGTCTCCTGGAGGAACAAAACATCAATTTTGTTATCAGATACAAATTGTCGTACTTGAGATTGTTTGGTACTGTCTCTTAAACCATTAGTATTTAGTGATGCAAATCTAATTGACATGATTAGATAGAGGTAGATAGCAAAATTTAACATACCCATTGTGATTTAGTTGTGAGTTGTGTTTCATTTCTTCTGTGCCGTGCGCTTTCTACCACGCTTCGTAAGAGAACTTTTTTTCCGGTAATCGAACATTAGTGTTGTACACTCATGTCGAGCTACTGGCGTCATATGTTCACATTCAACTTGGGTAACACAGTCCGCTATCAAACTATCTTGGGTGAAGCATTCCTCTTCCAAATTATCTGTATGTTCCTTCGCGTCTTCCTTACTTTTTCCTGGCTCCTGGCTGTTAACATCATCTTCTCTATGCACATCGGCTACTGTTTCTACTGTAGCTGTTTGAACAGTTGGAATTGCTGGAGCTTTATCAGCCTGCTGGTCCAAACACAAAACAGGTTTTTTAGCAACAGGGGAATCATATTCCGAATTTCTTTCCTCATCATCAGTGTGTGGGTTAGTCTCCTCCTTTTGGGCTCCCATACATTCGTCTGAAGATTCGCCAGATGCTTCCATACTGTAGTCACTTTCAACGACATCAATGTCGCGATCTTCATCATCAGACAGGACTGTGTCGGTGGATGGCAAGTTCCTACTATTGTTGCCAGTTACTCGGGAGGCGTACGACCAGAGTCGGGCACAACAAGACGTTTTGGTG